>JAOPSE010000017.1:963306-2457438 GCA_029449295.1 Zea luxurians
CTAGTGGTTCCCTTAACACAACCGCTAGTGGAAATGGCTAGCGGTTGGTATAAAATAACCGCAAGTGAAAATATCTCTGATGAAAGCAGCAGAAGAGCCTTTGTATGACGAGTCTAAGGGTTGTACCAAAGAGTTCACGACGCTCCAGTCTGTGCTAAAGTTATTGATGTTAAAAGCTAGATATGGTATGTCCGATGCTGGCTTCGATGCGTTCTTGAGTATTATCATAGACATGCTTCCAACGGAGAACAAAGTGCCTGATAACACGTAGTATGCAAAGAAACTAATCAGTCCGCTCACTATGGGTGTTGATAAGATCCATGCGTGTAGAAATCATTGTATCCTTTATCGAGGAGATTATTATAAAGACTTGGAGAGCTGCCCAAAGTGCGATGCAAGTAGGTACAATATGAATAAAGACTATCAAGAGGAAGATTGTGTTGCATCCGTGTCTGTGGGAAGAAGCGAAAGAAAGCCCAGAAGAAGACCCAACAAAGTTCAAAACCCATGAGCAAAGAAAAAGAAGTAGACTATTATGCGCTTAAAAAGATTCCTGCTTTGGTGATGTGGTACCTCCCCATCGTTGATCGATTAGGTGTTTGTTCGCTAACCCTGAGGATGCCAAACTTATGAGGTGGCATGCTTCTGATGAGCATAAAAATGATGGGAAGCTTCGACATCCAGCCGATGAGAAGCAGTGGCAAGATTTCAATGACAACCACCGAGACTTTGCCGATGAACCAAGAAATATTAGATTCGCACTGAGTACTGATGGAATGAATCCATTTGCTGAGAAGAGCAACAAGCATAGCACATGGCTGGTGATTCTCACCATCTACAGCCTTCCTCCATGGTTGATGCAGAAACAAAAGTACATTTGCTAACCATCCTTATTTCTAGACCTACACTGTGGGGGATAGATATCCCCCGGGTCCACTAAAAGAAGTAAAGGACCTCACGAAAGGCCCAAGGGCCCAATAAATCGTAAGGTTATTCTTTCGTGGGCCTGGGAAGAAACAACCAGCAACGCAGAACGACATGAGGCCGGATTGGTGCAAACCCGGACGGCCCACTGCATCGAGCGAGTGACCGCAACAGAGATCCGACTTTCCTGCGCAGGAACCTCCATGCAACGAAGCCACGTGAGGATAAGTCGGCGAGGGTTACGTAAAGGATAATCTCAAGAGGTTCACTATCTTTTAGCCACTTGTTGTTATCTTATCCATGTGTACTGCCCCACGGTCGAGTATATAAGGCCTAGGGGGCACCCCTTCAGATCGATCGACCCATTACTTAGCCACCCACACCAACTCTCTGTATTCTCGATCCAGAGAACCCTCTTGTAATCATATCCACCAAGCATACTCATCAGGACGTAGGGTGTTACGCATCACTAAGCGGCCCGAACCTGTAAACCTTGTCCACCGTCTCTCGTGCGATCGGCACGAACCATTTTGCTACAGTTGTCGACACCTTCCTACTCCTAAAACACCTCGAGGGGCAACCCCGGGTGTGCGGTTGGACCCAAAACACCGACAGCTGGCGCGCCAGGTAGGGGGTGTGTCGACAATCCAAGCTAGCTCAATGGCCATCTCCTTCTACAGCAAGATCACCCTACGCCCCGGATCTATGTTCTGCTTCGGAACAATCTCATTCGTAGCGGACGAAGAAGGAATTCTGCACCGTATCGCGGATCCGCCGGAAAAGGAATCTTCCCCAACGAACTCCGAAAATACCAGAGAAGCGCAACCTCCGGCTCTCCGAAAGAAGATCACTACGACGGTAGCACCGTTCTACCCCGACGTCCTCTTCATCGGAAGAGCGGAATCGCCCGTCATCTCCGACGACGAGCCGACTGTACCCGGGGAGGAACCGCCTCAGCGAGAGTCCCGTCGACGGAGGAACCGGCGCAGGAACGTTCGACGACATCACGCAGCCGGAGAGCGGAATCCAGAACAACCTGTCTCGCGAGACGAGGTCTCGGAGGTAGGAGAAACCCCGGAAGAACGCGTCTTCAGAGAGCGAAGGAACTCCCGACGACGTGATCGCCGACGAGCTCAGGAACAGGCTGAGCAGGATGCAAGGCAACGTCGAGAGAATCCATTCTTCGGGCGCAACCTGAACCCCGACTTCGCCCGAGCCATGAACACGCCGAGCGAAGTCGGAGGGGTACTGGCTCGGATAGCTGAAGGACTTCCTCGGACTCCTGACGCCGATGGCTACCGACGACTACTTACTCAGGCGGCTAACCACCTTCTACCGCTTGCTCACCCGCCGAACGATCTACGACACGCCATCAACAGTCGCCGAGACGCGCGGAGCTCCATCAATGCTTCGCGAGAACGGCGGCATGAGAACGAGATTCGTCGTCGAGAGGAGTATGACAGGGATCATGGCATCCCGACTCAGAGCCAAGCTACCAGGACTGAGTCGGCAACGGCTTCAACTGGCGGAACCACCCGGGGACGGTCGAGGAATCACAATCACAATTCCCCTCCCCGGGACAGACATCGACCCCGACGACAGGAGGACACGTGCGGAGTGTCCGCCCTTACTCCGCGCCTTAGGGCCATCCAATGGCCTCCCAACTTCAAGGTATCCAATGTTGACAAATATGAACCTAAGCAGGATCCATGGGGTTGGCTAGCCGTCTACACCACCGCTGCTCGAGCTGCCGGGGCGTCCGAAGACGTGATGACCGCGTACTTACCCATTGTCCTTGGGCAAGACGCGCTGCAATGGCTGCGACATCTACCCCGACACTGCATCGACGGCTGAGGAGGAGCTTTTCCACGCGTTGACAGGGAGGTCAACGTCATCTTCGGCGGACACGGATCGCAGGAGAGCAGAAGACAGCAAAAGCTCAATGATCGCCAGATACTGGTGGCGACCATCGGCCCTCCCGCCCCATACCGGTGGTCGGAGCACCCGATCACCTATACTCGGGCAGATCAATGGCTCAACTTCGACCACCCGGGCAAATACCCGCTTCTCGTCGATCCGGTGATCCGAGAGAGCCGGGTGAAGAAGGTGTTAGTGGACGGGGGGAGCAGCATCAACGTCACCTTCCCCCGGACACTCCAAGGCTTGGGAGTTCACCTCAAAGAGCTCCACGAGTCGGACACTCCTTTCTTCGGCATCGTGCCGACGGAAGGGGAATACCCGCTGGGCCACATCTACATGCCAGTCACCTTTGGAACTCCGGAGAACTACAGAACCGAGTTCCTGAGGTTTGAAGTGGCGAACTTCGACTGCGGGTACAACGCCATCATTGGGAGGCCAGGATTGGCCAAGTTCATGGCCATTCCGCATTACACCTACATGATACTGAAGATGCCAGGACCGCAAGGGATCATAACTGTGCGCGCCGACTTCCAAGGCGCCACAGAGTGTTTCCGGGTGGCTATTCAAGCAGCCCTCACCGCCAAACCATCGACGGCTCCCTCTACTTTGGCGAACTCTAAGCCTGAGGAGGACCTCGCAATACCGGCGAATGAAGCTCAGACCGCGACCTCTATGCGGCCGACTGAAGAAACCAAGAGAATCAACCTGGGGTTCGCTGATGAGCACAAGACGGCCATCATCAGCTCCAGTTTGGATGACAAATAGGAAAGCGCGCTCATCCGGTTTCTGCAAGATAACCGAGATGTATTCGCATGGCAACCTGCGGATATGCCGGGAGTCCCAAGAGAACTGGCCGAGCACAAACTGAAGGTTTTTCCCCAGGCGAGGCCGATTCGACAAAAATTACGTCGTTTCACGCCTGATAAGAGAGAAGCCATTCGCGCCGAGTTAGCTCGCTTGGTCGCGGCTGGATTCATTAGAGAAGTATTACATCCCGAGTGGTTAGCCAATCCTGTTCTTGTACTCAAAAAGAATAAAGTGGACTGGCGCATGTGTGTTGATTATACTGATCTCAACAAACACTGTCCGAAGGATCCTTTTGGGCTCCCGAGGATAGATCAGGTGGTGGACTCCACCGCTGGATGTTCTATGCTATCTTTCCTGGACTGCTATTCTGGATACCATCAGATTAGCCTGGCAAAGGAAGATGAAGAAAAAACGGCATTCATTACTCCGTTCGGCGCTTTCTGTTATACCTCCATGCCGTTTGGCCTCAAAAACGCTAGAGCGACTTACCAGAGAGCCATTCAAACATGCTTAGCCGATCACTGGGGCAAGCGTGTGGAGGCTTATGTGGATGATGTGGTGATCAAAACACAGGACTCAAAAGACTTCATCGAAGACTTGCAACTGGTTTTCAACAGCCTGAGGCGGTATAGATGGAAGCTTAATCCCGAGAAATGTGTTTTCGGAGTACCAGCCGGAAAGTTGCTTGGGTTTATTGTCAGCCACCGGGGAATTGAAGCTAATCCAGATAAGATTGAGGCTATCATGAAGATGGAAGCACCTCGATCGCAGAAAAAGGTTCAGCGGCTTACTGGATGTATGGCAGCTCTAAGCAGATTTATATCCAGGCTGGGAGAAAAAGGTCTGCCATTTTACAAGTTACTCAAGAAGGTGGATAAATTCCTGTGGACTTCAGAAGCGCAAGAAGCTCTAGATGCTCTGAAAAAATTCTTGACAACACCACCAGTACTGAAACCACCTCGGCGAGCCACGTCAACTCAACCAGCCGAAGATTTGCTGCTATATATCTCTTGCACGACTCACGTGGTAAGCACCGCGTTGGTAGTCGAGCGAGTAGAAGAAGGACATGCCTATCCAATACAACATCCTGTTTACTTCATTAGTGAAGTCCTAGGCCCCTCAAAGAAAAAATACCCTCAAGTTCAGAAGCTATTGTATGCAGTACTTCTAACTGCCCGCAAGCTACGTCACTACTTTGACGATCACAAAGTCATAGTAGTCACAAGTTTTCCAATAGGGGATATTCTTCACAACAAGGAAGCAATCGGTCGAATAGCCAAGTGGGCTTGTGAGCTGGGATCTCATGACATCGAGTTCCGGCCTCGCACTGCCATCAAAACTCAAGCACTGGTTGATTTCGTATCGAAGTGGACTGAACAATAAGTACCAGACAACCCGGAGACTGCAGATGTATGGCGAATGTATTTTGATGGCTCACTAAAGCTGCAGGGAGCAGGAGCGGGGATTCTCTTCACTGCACCTGGAGGCGAACACCTCAAATATGCCCTCCAGTTGCTATTCCCGGCCTCCAACAATGCAGCCGAGTATGAAGCTTTGATCCATGGATTGAACATTGCCATATCGTTGGGCGTCAGAAGATTGATGGTATACGGAGACTCTCTGGTAGTCATCAGCCAGATAAATAAGGAATGGGATTGCTCAAACGATTTGATGGGAAGATACTGCACTGCCGTCCGAAAGCTGGAGGATAAATTCGAGGGTCTAGAATTTCATCATGTGGAAAGAGATCAGAACACGGCAGCCGATGTACTGTCCAAGCTAGGGTCCAGTCGAACTCAGGTCCCACCCGGGGTTTTCGTGCAAGAAATTCTGCAGCCAAATATCTCAATGGATCAAATAGAAGAGTGCAACATCATAGATCAACCCGAGTCAGATCTCGATGACTGGAGAAGGCCAATCATTAAGTACATAAGGAATGAAGAAGAACCAGACGACAAGAATTCGGCAGAGCGCATTGCAAGACAGTCGGCTCACTATACACTTATTGGAGAGACATTATACAGAAGGGGTGCATTAGGCGTCTTCATGAAATGCATCCTCTCATCTACTGGAAGGCAACTCCTGGAGGAGGCCATGCTGGACAATGTGGAATACACGCAGCCTCCAGAACACTGGTCGGGAAGGTCTTCAGGTCAGGATTTTATTGGCCAACAGCAAAGAACGATGCAGCCGAGTTAGTTCGAAGGTGCGAAGCCTGCCAATACTTGTCAAAGCAACAACACATGCCAGCACAGCAACTGCAGACCATACCAGTAACTTGGCCTTTCGCATGCTGGGGACTGGATATGATTGGACCTTTCAAGAAAGCTCAAGGGGGATACACTCATGTATTGGTAGCAATTGACAAGTTCACTAAATGGATAGAATTCAAGCCCATTGCCTCCTTAACCTCTGCTAAGGCTGTGGAATTCATACAAGACATAATATTCAGATTCGGGATACCAAACAGCATCATAACTGATTTAGGATCCAACTTCACGAGTTCAGAATTCTTTGACTTCTGCGAGCAAAAGAGCATTCAGATCAAGTATGCATCTGTAGCCCATCCAAGAGCCAACGGGCAAGTTGAGCGAGCCAACGGGATGATATTGGATGCCCTCAGAAAAAAGATTTTCGATAAGAATGAAAAATTCGCAGGAAAGTGGATAAGGGAATTACCCTATGTTGTTTGGAGCCTAAGAACCCAACCTAGCCGAGCTTTGCATGGAAACACTCCTTTCTTCATGGTCTATGGGTCGGAGGCAGTGCTGCCTGCTGATCTCAAGTTTGGGGCGCCAAGGCTGATCTTTGAAAGCATAGCAGAAGCTGAGACCACCAGGCTGGAGGACATAGACGTACTCGAGGAAGAACGGTTAAACGCAGTAATCCAATCAGCAAGATACCAGCAGACTCTAAGGCGCTATCACGACAAGGCTGTGCGGCAACGATTCTTCTCAGTAGGGGAGCTCGTCCTTCGCCGAATTCTAACGGGAGAAGGACGACACAAGTTATCACCCTTATGGGAAGGACCCTTCGTAGTAGCAGAAGTCACTCGGCCCGGATCATATCGCCTCACTCAAATGGATGGCACAGAAGTTGGGAACTCCTGGAACATAGAACACCTGAGAAAGTTTTATCCCTAGCTGTACCTCAAAACTGCTGGGATAACGGTGATGTACTCTGTAAAGTGGAAATATGTCATCAATAAAGAGAAGGTCTCAAGGATACTCAATTTATTTACGATTGACTTACATTCTTACTTAACTCAGGGTGACCACTATGCCCTGCTAACGGAGCAATCGACTTAAGTCGGCAATGACTTAAGGCGGTGCAACATGCTCGCGCTTACTTAACTCAGGGTGACCACTATGCCCTGCTAACGGAGCAATCGACTTAAGTCGGCAATGACTTAAGGCGGTGCAACATGCTCGCGCTTACTTAACTCAGGGTGACCACTATGCCCTGCTAACGGAGCAATCGACTTAAGTCGGCAATGACTTAAGGCGGTGCAACATGCTCGCGCTTACTTAACTCAGGGTGACCACTATGCCCTGCTAACGGAGCAATCGACTTAAGTCGGCAATGACTTAAGGCGGTGCAACATGCTCGCGCTTACTTAACTCAGGGTGACCACTATGCCCTGCTAACGGAGCAATCGACTTAAGTCGGCAATGACTTAAGGCGGTGCAACATGCTCGCGCTTACTTAACTCAGGGTGACCATTATGCCCTGCTAACGGAGCAATCGACTTAAGTCGGCAATGACTTAAGGCGGTGCAACATGCTCGCGCTTACTTAACTCAGGGTGACCACTATGCCCTGCTAACGGAGCAATCGACTTAAGTCGGCAATGACTTAAGGCGGTGCCACATGCTCACGCGTACTTAACTTAGGGTGACCACTATGCCCTACAAACGCAGCGATCGACTTAAGTTGGCGGCAACTTAAGACCGGTACCACATGCTCGCGCCTATATAATTCAGGGGATGACTTCCATATCCCGCAAACAAATTTCATAATCATCATGCGTCATTACTGCTAACTCATTAACTAATAAATTCTAATACAATGAAGGAGTAATTATGTCATTCGAACGGTAAACTGGTGTCCTCTAACAAACACTCGATCATGCAAACCGCGCGCTTGGAGCACGCGAAATGTTTTTCTATTTTGCAACGTCTTTTCCAGGAGCAACCGACGAAGAAGGGCGACTCGAGGAATCAGGGGCGGCGTTCACGTCAGCCCTTATATCTTCGGGAACAACCACGCCGGGTCTCCTCATCAAGATTCGTCCCGCCCGAATAGCCTTGTCCAGGGCTTTGTCGCATTGAGCCTTGAGAGTAACAGAAGTTTCTTCAGCAGTTTTAACAGCCAGTCGAGCACTCTCTAACTCCTGGGCAATGGATTTTTTGGAAGCCCGGAGCCCTTTGATAGTAGCATCCTTCGCTGATATCAACTGCTTAAGCCGGGTTACCTCCTCCATGGATTCCTGCAGCTTACGACGATGAAGGTCTAATTCTTCCATGGTGAAGCGATGACTTCTTTCCAAAATGGTCAGCGAATTGCTAGAATCTCGATACAACCTGTCAAGATTGTCACGAGAAGCGGCAAGGATACATTTTTCTTCCTGCAAGCACAAGTCAGTTCCTTCAAAAACCAGGCAAGCAATAGGAGCGCAGTAAGACAAAGCACAGTTTCGTATATCACCTTTTCAGAGTCGAGCTGAGCATGCAGAGAAGAACTCAACGCATTGGCATCATCTAAGGCGGCAGAGACCTGACTCAGCTCAATCTGACTTTGAGAGTACTTTTCCTCAAGATCAGTGCATCGCTGAGCCAATTCAGCCTGATCTTGAGAATGTTTTTCCTCAAGAATTGCAATCTGCCGAGTCATTCCTAGCAAGAGGTAACCAAACAAAACGAGGTCAGAAGGTAAAACAGTCCACAACAAACGCGAAGAAAAGAAAAAGGGCACTAACCAGCGTTAGTTGCCTCCAACTCGGATACACGACGATGAAGTGACACTGGATTCCAACACGAAAGAGACGAAGCCACTTCTGGGACAGGAGCACCCTGCGATCTCAGCTGGCTGGCCATCCCATCCACCAAAACCTGATGAGAAGAACAGATGAGCATAATGGCAAAAGTTCATGCAATGTAAAAATCAAGCCAAAAAACAGCACAGTACCTGGAGGTTGGAAAAGAATGAAGGGATCCCCAGATCAGGAGAAATCAGCTGATAACCAGGCGCAAGGTCACCACCCGAAGCAGTTTGCAACGGAACGGTGGGAATCAGTTCAACGCCTTCAACAGAGCCGGACACCCGATCAGCGGGGACGTTGCCCTCTAAAGCGACGCCCTGGTCCAAAGTTTGGGCCACCACCATGCAGCCAGAGTGTGGAGGTGACCCCGCGTGAACGTCCATGGAAGTGCCGGAAGGAGACCCTGTTTGGGCACCCTCGGGGGCTGGGTCATAGTTGGCACTGCCCACTTGAGCTGGATCATCCCCGGCAGCACCCTCGGGGGCTGGGCAGTGGCTCGCACTCTTCGCCCGAGCTAAGTCATCCCCGACGACACCCTCGGGGGCTGGGCATGTGTCAGCACCATTCTTGAGGTCCAGACTCTCCGCAGTAACCACCTCTAAGGTTGACGGGCCCACGGCTACTTCCATGGAATCAGGACAATCCAAGTTAGCATCCCGACCCTCGAGATCGCGCTCTAAGGTTGACGAGGCACGGGATGACCTCAACCCAGCATCCGGCACGGCACCACAAGCTTCCGTTACATCATCATCCACTAGCCCTGATAACAAGTCCTCTGGGACCATATCCTCAAGAGTTTGATCAAAGTCGGCCAGGGATATTTCTTGCAGACCAACGAGGGCAAATAAAGCAGGAGAAGGAACTCCACTACTTTCCCCACTGGCGAGGAATTGCCGACTGTTCTTCCGAGTCAGAGGGACCTCATTCTCTTCCTCTCTGTCGTCTTCATCAGCAACACAGGCAACACACCCATTGGGATCAACGACAGATGGAGTACACCCATTGGGATCAGCAACAGACATACCACACCCATTGGGGTCAGCATCAGTAAATTCAGGCACAGGAACCTCCTCAGCAGCAGGAACCGAGGGACCAGCACCCTGATCCACCCTAGATACTCGCCGAAGACGTCTCTTTTTCTTTTTCTGCTCATCAACAGAAAGATCAGTTCGATTGGTTCGGCAAGGACGCCTCGAGCGAACACGGATAGGTCTCTGAACATCCAAGGTTATACCAACCTCTGGGAGAGGCGCCACTGCCAATGTCTCAGCAGGAGTAGCGTCAGAAGAATCTTCAGCCAACATATCAAGCATGGCATTCATTTCTGCATCATTAGGATCCAAAGGCACCTCGAAATGGACTTGTCGTTCATCATCAGGAATTTTCCCAAGTGAGGCAACCAAAGCATTGACTTCTTCATCAGAGGGCCGTGTTCTAAGGCCCAAATTGCCATCAGTCGCAGGTGGATTTGACACGAAAAGAGTGAAGGCTTTGGCAGGAGGCAGATTCCAGGCCGAGTATGCCACCGGAGCACCAACATTGGATACTTTGCCCCTGAGAATCATCTCCAGTCGGCTCACCAAATCTGCAGAAGGGATTCTCTTGTTGATAACTCGAGTTGAGTCGACTAGCCCTTGATACAGATAAGCCGGGTGGACCCTATCTTTCAGTGGCTGAATGTTTTTGAAAACGAAGTCAGCAACTACAGCTTCAGCAGTTAAACCTCTCTCTTTCAATAGCCCAACTTCAGCTAGCAGCACACTGGCTTCAGCTACCTCCTCGTCTGTGGGAGACTCGGTCCAGCTCGGGGTGCGAACGTCTGGCTGTCTTCCCGACCGGGGAGGGAGAGAATTTCCATAGTTATCAACTATAAACCACTCCAGACGCCATCCCTTAATGCTGTCTTTAAGGGGAATCTCAAGATATTCAGTCTTCCGTCCCCGGCGCATCTCCAAACTGGCACCCCCGACCAACTGATGTTGTCCCCCGGCCATCCCAGGGCGACAATGATACAGGTGTTTCCACAAGCCAAAATGCGGCAGCACGCCAAGAAAAGCTTCGCATAAGTGGACGAAGATGGAAATTTGCAGAATTGAGTTAGGGTTCAGATGGGTCAGGTTGATGTGGTAGAAATCAAGGAGACCACGGAAAAAGGGAGAAATAGGAAGGCCAAGGCCGCGGAGAAGAAAAGGAGCGTAAACCACGGACTCGTGGGTATCCTCTGTCGGGACCGTAGTCCCGTGGCAAATCCGCCAAGAACAGAGTTCCCGTGGAGGAAGAACCCCGATGGACACGAGGTGGAGGAGTTCGACTTCGGAGATGATAGACATGTGGTTACCTGCAAAAGACAACTGGCTATTGGGATCGATTGGAGGAATCACCACAGCGGACGAGCTTGCGATTTTCCTCTTGGGAGCCATCTCGATTCTACCAGTGAGCAGATTGGAGGCGAGCGCAGAGAGGATTCGGAAGCGGGAATGCAAGAACTAGGGCGCGGAAAGCAAAGGCGGCTAAAAGTGCAGCTCTTATGGGATATTCTCGGACCAGATACCGTTTCAAAAAGTGCCCAGCATGCCACGTGGTCATTCGGCAGTTATTTCCAAAAAACTGGTGGGCCATCTCATCACTCGGGTGTTATCCTCAAAATAACTCGGCATTGCCTCTAAAATGCCGACGTCACCACCCAGTCACTCGGCGTTGCCTCTAAAACGCCGATCTCGAGCTCAATCACTCGGCATTATTTCTAAAATGCCGACGGCGACCTTTAATCACTCGGCGTTGCCTCTAAAACGCTGATCTTGTGTCAAACCACTCGGCATTACTTCTAAGATGCCGACGGCGACCTTCAATCACTCGGCGTTGCCTCTAAAGCGCCGGTCTCATGTTCAATCGCTCGGCATTACTTCTAAAATGCCGACGGCGACCTTTAATCACTCGGCGTTGCCTCTAAAACGCTGATCTCGAGTACAATCGCTCGGCATTACTTCTAAAATGCCGACGTCGACCTTCAATCACTCGGTGTTGCCTCTAAAACGCTGATCTTGTGCTAAACCACTCGGCATTACTTCTAAGATGCCGACGGCGACCTTCAATCACTCGGCGTTGCCTCTAAAGCGCCGGTCTCATGTTCAATCGCTCGGCATTACTTCTAAAATGCCGACGTCGACCTTCAATCGCTCGGCATTGCCTCTAAGACGCTGGTATAGCGCTCAGTCGCTCAGCATTACTTCTAAAACGTCGATACAGACTGCAAGATTACTTGGCGGCTACTTCTGGAAGCGTCAGTATGATGATCAAGTTGTTCGCCTATTGTCTCAAAAGAATCAGATTTATAATCAAACAAAGCAAGTCATCAAGAGGAAACCAAAGTCATTCTTCATTAAGGGGAATAGCAATACTTACAAATCAACTCATTATGAGTTGATACTTCCCTACTGCTACTACTACTACTACGCTACACTATACTACTCTACATTACTAATACTACTACATTATTTCACTATACTACTTCTAATCTATACTAATATCTAAAAAGACCAGTGGCATCTAGCCACTGGCCCTGCCCCTGCCGCCGCCGCCGCCCTTGGTGCTGCCGCTGCCGCCGCCCTTGGTGCTGCCCCTGTTGCCACCGCCCTTGGTGCTACCCTTGCTGCTGCCGCCGCCCCTGCCACTGCCGCTGCCGTCGCCATCGCCACCGTCGCCACCGTCATCGTCGTCGTCGTCGTCGTCCTCGTCCTCGTCGCCGCCGTCCGAGTCCTCCTCATCCGAGGAGTACTCCGACTCATCCGAGCCCTCGAGCCCAGAGCGCTCGACGGCCCGGATGTACGTCCAGACTTCCGCGGCTATCCCCTGGGAGTCGTCCGAGTCATCAGATGACGCCGGGGGAGAGACGGGAGCCGGAGACCCCTCGGACTCGGAGGAGAACTCCTCCTCCGAGTATTCCGAGTCACCGAAATCCTCCGATGGAGGAGTCGGCTCGCGCTTGCGCTTGTTGTTTTTGCCCATGGTGGAAGCAAGCGAGAGAGAAGAGAAGGAAGCAGTAAGGAATAGCGAAGAGATGTGAAGAAACCAGAGGGGCAACAGCGTTATTTATAGAAGAGAAAGGCAACCGCTCACCTCCAACCGCGGTCACTGAACAGTCGCAAAGCATTCAATATGCACTTCCACCCGTCCGAAGACACGTCAGGCGGCTGACGCTGTTTCATGCAGCACTACACCCATTGGGACTCTAGTCAACAGCGCAAAGGGTATGATTACACTCGCCGTCCCATCACATTACAACTCAGAAGCAGCCGGCTAAAACACTCAGCGTACCAAGCCGTCCCTTGCCCACACCCATTGGGGGGGGACGCCCAGGAATTATCAGTATATTTTTCAAAATGGTCACATCTGTGCAGAGCATGCAGTGAATGCCTCAAGACAAAAATGAGATATCAACAAGAGTTAGAGGGAAGCCAAGTATAGCCAGCAGAGTGCAAAATATGGTCGACAGACACGACTTGAAGACTAGACAGAGAACGTCCATCAAATGTCCAATCAGTCGCAGAGCAAATAAATTACGCTACCTAGCAAGATATGGAAGGATTGCAAACTCGGCTGCAAAAGACAAAATACATGCTGACCTCTGAAGCATAATATTGATGACATAGCACGGATGACATCATGCCAACTTTTTTATAAGCAGAAAGAGTAATCTTCAGCAAAAGGACATAAAAAGAAGACCTTCAAGCGAATTATCCTCAAAAAATCCACTTGAAGGTCGGGGGCTACACCCATTGGGTGCACCTTCGGTGCACCCCATGGATTATCATTCTAAGCCGAGATAGTGCCAATTTCTAAGAGCATGGGACAAGATTAAAAAGCCAATCCTCAACCGAAATGACGGAACACAAATGGAAATAATCTCTACTGAAGACCTTCGAGTAGATTATTTTCTAAAATCTACTCGAAGCTCGGGGGCTACACCCATTGGGTGCACCTCCGGTGCACCCAATGAAGTTCAGAATCCTACAAATTGGAATGCCGATCTCTAAGGCACAGGCACGAAACTAGGTTTTGGTCAACAAGTGATCGGAGCAGGAGAGAACAACAGGAAGCCATCTTTCTTCAAATCACCTGCAAGCTGGACCTGGGATCTTCGGGTTGATTACCTCTAAATTAACCCAAAGATCGGGGGCTTGTGGGGGATAGATATCCCCCGGGTCCACTAAAAGAAGTAAAGGACCTCACGAAAGGCCCAAGGGCCCAATAAATCGTAAGGTTATTCTTTCGTGGGCCTAGGAAGAAACAACCAGCAACGTAGAACGACATGAGGCCGGATTGGTGCAAACCCGGACGGCCCACTGCATCGAGCGAGTGACCGCAACAGAGATCCGACTTTCCTGCGCAGGAACCTCCATGCAACGAAGCCACGTGAGGATAAGTCGGCGAGGGTTACGTAAAGGATAATCTCAAGAGGTTCACTATCTTTTAGCCACTTGTTGTTATCTTATCCATGTGTACTGCCCCACGGTCGAGTATATAAGGCCTAGGGGGCACCCCTTCAGATCGATCGACCCATTACTTAGCCACCCACACCAACTCTCTGTATTCTCGATCCAGAGAACCCTCTTGTAATCATATCCACCAAGCATACTCATCAGGACGTAGGGTGTTACGCATCACTAAGCGGCCCGAACCTGTAAACCTTGTCCACCGTCTCTCGTGCGATCGGCACGAACCATTTTGCTACAGTTGTCGACACCTTCCTACTCCTAAAACACCTCGAGGGGCAACCCCGGGTGTGAGGTCGGACCCAAAACACCGACATACACAACCAGGAGCTGACATGGATGTATTTTTGGAGCCCTTAATGGAGGATATGAAAATATTGTGGGAAACGGGTGTTCAAATATTGGATGAGTATCTAAAGATTCATTCACGTTGAAAGCAATTATTTTTGTTATGATCAACGATTACCCTACCCTCTTCACATTATTAGGCTAATTTAAAGGAAAGGTTGGTTGTGCAATATGCATTGATGGAACTTCTTACATGTCCCTTTCTGCATCTAAGAAGACAATGTACATGAGGCATAGACGCTTTTTATTGAAAGGACACATGTACTGCATGTGAAAGATGGATAAGTACTTCGATAATAATGGTGAACCACATTCTACTGCTCCATTAGGTAATAATAAAGGTCACAGAGTTTTTGAAATAGTCAGGAATATCAAATTTATTTTCGAGAAGAAGACAAAAGACAGAAAAACAAAGAAGGATGTCAAACCAGCTCTAGGGGCTACATTCAATAAGAAGTCTATTTTCTTCAAGTATTTGCCTTACTGGAAAGAGTTAGATGTGCTACACATGATCGATGGTATGCACGTTTAGAAAAACATGTTTGAAAGCATAATTGGCACATTGCTAGACATAAAGGGCAAAACAAAAAAGGGCTCAATTCACGCATGGACTTGGTAAATTTAGGCATAAAAAGAACTACATCCTATTCTTCAAGAAAATGGGAAGTACCATCTCCCAGCAGCAAGCTACAATCTCAATGTAGATGAGAAACATGTGATGTGTGTTTGGCTCAAGAATTTGAAAGTCCCATTTGGATTCTTCTATAGCATACAGAGTATTGTGTCAATGAAAGACCTGACAGACACCAACTACAACTCAAATGATTGTCCTGTCATGCTGACTACATTCCTACATATTGTCATCAGGGCTATAAATCCTTTGTTCTTAAAGATGGCAATCACACGGTTGTGCTACATTTTCAACAGAATTTCCCAAAAGGTAATTGACCGTGATGAGTTGGCATCTCTTTAAAAATTTGTAGTGGAAACAATATCACAGTTTGAAATGTGTTTCCCTCCATCATTCTTTGATATTATGGTGCACCTTGTGGTGCACTTGGTGCCACAAATAGAATGGCCACAAATAGAATGTACTTGCATGAAATGTGGATGTATGAGCGTTTCATGTCAATACTGAATGGCTATTAATCAACCATGCTTGTCCCAAGGCATCCATGATATAGGGGTACTGTACCGAAGAGGCCATTGATTCTAGAGGTCCATTCTGCAATAGTATCCTAAAAGACCATGTTGCAATAGGTTTGCCTCCGTCATGACATGAGGGTAGACTGTATGGAAGTGAGAGGATGGGACAGAAATCTTTCATCCCACCGGATTACAATACAATACTTGAGGCACATCACAGCATCCTACATGGATAATGGTGCCATTTATCCAACAACACATCAATGAGCTTCGTGAGCAAAATCCTGGGCATACAGATGATTAGGTAATGAAGCAACACAAACAACGGTTCAACACATGGATAATGGTGAAGGACATTCCACATGGGGAAACAATAGAAGAACAAACCATCAAGGGGTTCGCATCTGGACCATCACGCCAGGTCACAATCAGGCAAACCTATTATATTAGTGGATTCACATTTTGTACCAAGTCCAAGGACAAAAGGAGCATGTCACAAAACTGTGCTGTTCGATGTGAGGCCATAGACGATGAAACTGGTGAGATTATTACATATTATGGCTTTATTAAGGATATATGGGAACTAGACTATGGTATATTTCAGATCTCGGCTTTCCGATGTCAATGGGTTGAAGACAAACATGTCACGGTGGACAACTATGATGTCAGAGTTCTTGATCTAAGTAAGGTAGGTTACAAAGATGACCCATGGATCGTTACTAATCATGCTGCACAGGTCTTCTATGTTGAATAGATCATTTCTAACAATGAGAAGAAAAGCACCGGCAAACCGAAGCATGTACTTTTTCTTGGAAAACAACAAGCTATAGGAGTTGATGGTGTATCTGATTTAGAGGATTTTAACCAGCTCAATGACATGTCTCTTTTCATAGACAATCCAACCAAGATAAGGAATGTTGATCGAAGCATCCCATGCAATTCGTTGCCCTGGGTATGCCGCAATGGACAAGGCAGAACAATAACTCCCTAGATTATATACTTGTCATGTAATCAATTATTGTTAGGACTTGTATACTAAGTTTGATATCAATGTAATTTCTTCATTGTCTTCATTCAATTTTCATGGCTATCATTTACAATTTTACATGACTTTCTAGAGAGGGAGAGAGGAGAGAGAGCCAGGAGGAGTGTGAGGAGAGGATGGAGATAGGAGAGAGAGGTAGAGGGAGATAGAGAGGAGAGGAGAGGAGGGAGGGAGAGAGAGAGGAGAGAGGTAGATGGAGATAGGAGAGGAGGGAGAGGGAGAGAGGGAGAGGGAGGGAGGGAGGGAGGAGAGGAGGGAGAGAGGAGTGAGGAGAGGAGAGGAGGGAGAGAGGAGAGAGGAGAGGAGGGAGAGAGGTAGAGGGAGGGAGAGATAGAAGAGAGAGTGAGGGGAGGGGGAGATAGAGAGGAGAGAGGAGGGAGAGGGAAGGAGAGGAGAGGAGGGAGGGAGAGAGAGAGGATATGAGAGAGGTAGATGGAGAGAGGAGAGAAGGGAGAGGGAGGGAGAGAGAGGAGAGGTGGAAGAGAGAGAAGAGAGGAGGGAGGGAGGGAGGAGAGGTAGAGGGAGAGAGAGGTAGAGAGAGGGAGAGATAGGAGAGAGGAGGGAGGGAGAGGAGAGAGAAAGATATGAGAGAGGAGAGTGATGTAGAGGGAGGGAGGGAGAAAGGATGGAGAGAGAGAAGAGAGAGAGGAGGGAGAAAGAGAGGAGAGAGAGGTAGAGGGAGGGAGAGAGGTAGAGGGAGGGAGGGAGAGAGAGGTAGAGAAGTATATATACTAAATATATATATATAAAGTATATGCTGGTCCTTGTTTTCGAATGCTATACATCAAGAATAAAGCAACACAATTATTAATGATTAGGGTCCTTCGTCCTTCGAAGCATTATCTCCCCTGGGATATAATGATCTTCAGACGAGGGTCATGAAGGGCATACCTTCCTCATTTCAGTGAGCGAATATGTAAATAGAGACATATGAAACATAAAAAGAATATAAACGATCATTTCAAATCATTAGATTATTTATATTCTCATTCTGTAGACATGAATAAACATCGATAATATTTATATTATGTTTGTACCTTCGGCTTGACAGAAGGTAGAGATGCGGGAGTGACGCCAGAATGATTACAATACAGCGTGAACAGTACGAGGGTACTGCTCATCTATTTATAGGCACGAGACACAGCCCAGACAAAATTACATCCATGTCCTTGATAACTAATTATATTTACAGTATAGATCATCAGGGACTACACAGTCTTTTCCCTTTAAGTCGGTATCGTCCTTCGTCTTTAGCATGTCACCATGCCGAAGCTCCTTCAATCGTAGCTTCGGCTTATATCTTCATGTCGTGCCGAAGGTGTTTTTGCTTAGAGGACCTTCGGCGGAAAAGAAGGCCCCCAATAGTATATAAATAGTAAGTATATAATATATATATATATATATATATTAAGTATACTAGAAATATTTCTACTAGAGGTTCTCATATAGGACCGCTAATACACATCATTTCTACTAGCAGTTCTCATAAAAGACCGCCAGTAGAAATGGCTTCCATAGACTGTAGAATCATTTCTACTGGAAGTCCTCTCTAAGACAACCGCTAGTAGAAATGTTCCCTATATAAAGGGTGAGAGCGCAGGTGACGAAAATTTTCCAAGTCCCCTCGTGCCAGTTTTTCACCACGACACCGTTAGGCTGCCAAAATCGCCAGTTTGCCATCGGCCATTCCGCCGCTGCCGTCCTCGTGCCCCTTCATCTTCGCCGTGGGCCATTCCACCGCCATAGGTATGCTCCCCTTCCTCTCTCTCTCTCTCCACCCTATTTCCCCCTCTCTGTCCTCGTGCACCACGCACCACACACTGCCGCCGCGCACCACGCTGTCGCACCGCCTATACAGAGAGAGAGAGAGAGAGAGAGAGAGAGGAGAGGAGGGAGAGGCCTAGGAGAGAGAGGAGCGATAGGGAGAGGGAGAGGAGGAGGTAGAGAGGGCCAGGATAGAGGAGATGAGAGGGAGAGTGAGGAGGGCTAGGGAGAGGGAGAGAGATGAGAGGGAGGGAAGAGAGATGAGAGGGAGGGAAGAGAGATGGAGAGGGAGAGTGAAGAGGGATAGGGAGAGCAATAGAGAGAGAGGAGAGGGTGAGGGAAGAGAGAGAGATGGAGAGGGAGAAATACAGAGAGATAATGTGATAAATAGTTTGTATTCATATATGTGATAATTTGATAATGAGAGAGAGAGGAGAGGAGAGGGAGTATTAATATATGTGATTATACGTGATAATGTTATAATGTGTATTCATATATGTGATAATGTGATAATGAGAGAGATAGTATTAATATATACTTGTTTAGTGTATTCATTTAATACTTGGTGTTCAATATATAATTGTTTAATGTATACTTGTTTATCCGTCACAACTTGATAATATCTGTATCCGATCCGATCACGATAATATCCGTATTGACACAACCTGATAATATTCGTACAACTCTCCCTCTCTATACATTCTATATGAGTCTCCCTCTATCTCTCTCTCTATGTCATTTACGACTCCCTCTATCCCTTTATATATGTAACTAGATAATATTCGTAACACGATACAATACGACTATCCCTCTCCCTCTCGATACTATATGTCGTCTGGAAATTAAGGGTTAGGGGTTAGTGGTTAGGGTTAGGGTTGTAAGAAAAATGGACCCTGGGCCATTTGGCTAAGTGATTTTGGTGTTAAATGATCAACATAACATGTGGACTAATGTGTTTGCTAGTGTTTGTGTTTATAGTTTATAGTTCACAGGATGCGAAAAGGATTAGACTGAGACTCTGAGGATGCAACACCTCAAAAGAAGACCTAAAAGATCCATTGAAGTCCAAGACTCAAGATCAAAAGAAGCCCAAGGAAATAGTGAAGAAATCCAAGAAGAGGGCAGTCAGCGAGCGCTCTCGTGGCGCATCGGATTGTGAACAGTATATGTTCGGTGTGCATCGGATTGTCCAGTGTGCACCGGACAGTCTTAGTAGAGAGGCCCGCAACCAGGGACTCTTGGGCATTGTAGCACCAGACTGTCCAAAGTCTAGCCAACAGCTAGATCCAACAGTCGACTGCTAGAGACCTCAACGGTCGGCTGGTGTGGCCAGGGCACTGGACAGTCCGGTGCACCTGTTCGGTGCACCACAAAAAGATGCAGAACTGCTTTCCTATGGCTAGTTTCGAGTTGGGGCCTATATATACTTCACCCAACCGGCCATTTGAAGGTGTGGGAGCCCAAGAAACATACCAACACATGTTATAGACATTTCCAAGTGCTCAAACACCTAAGTGCATAATTGAATCACTCGGTGATTAGTGTAGATGCTTTGCGAAGTGCTTAGGTTAGTTAGACCACTTATGCACTTGCACTAGGTGAATCCTAGTGAGTTGAGTGAGTTTAGAAAAACCCA
Organism: Zea luxurians; assembly: GCA_029449295.1. Classification (NCBI taxonomy): domain Eukaryota; kingdom Viridiplantae; phylum Streptophyta; class Magnoliopsida; order Poales; family Poaceae; genus Zea; species Zea luxurians. The sequence continues at coordinate 983,429 of JAOPSE010000017.1, forward strand.
CAAAACCCCTCAGCTCTTGAGTGAGCCGTTGTTACCTAGAAGCGGTTGATCTTGGTGTTTGGAGAGTCACTCGTGATGGTATTAAACCACCTAAGAATCTCGAGAAGCTTGTTAAGGCCCATTAGGCCCAGGCCCACTACCTATATATATATATATATACATAATAGTCCTTAGGGACTGTGGAATGTGACATCAATTCTAAGGTTAATGGCTGCAATGGTCAATAGTACTAAACCAACTATGATTATGAGTCTGTCCAAATTCACCACTGCTAGGGCTATCTGGTCTCATCTGAAGGATCGGTTTGTTCAGGAGATTGGGGCTCTTTTACATACCCTTATGCAGCAAACTCATGTCATTGAGAAACATGATATGTCCATTGATGAATACTGTCGGGTACCGTAATTAGGGGTACCCCCAACACTCCTAAACACGGCTGGTAATCACCATTAGCACAAGCTGCAGAGACTGATGGGCACGATTCAGGTCAAGGCTTCATCTGCTCAAGGGACGCGATCTTGCCCCGCCCGAGCCCAGCCTCGGGCGGGAACAGTAGTCCCAGATGAATTCTCGCCTCGCCCGAGGGCCTCTTCAAGCAACGGACGCACCCTCATCTCGCCCGAACCCCAGCTCGGGTAGGCTTCGTTGTGAAGCAACCTTGGCCAAATCGCCTCACCAACCGACCGTATCGTAGCCGCATTCAATGCGAGGATCGCCTGACACCTTATCCTGACACACGTTCCTTAGTCGGCAAGGTCGAAGTGACCGCAGTCACTTCGCCCTTCCACTGACCGACCTGACAGGAAAACAGCGCCGCTCGCCCCGCTCCGACTGTTGTGCCACCCGCCAGAGTGAGGCTAGCAACAGCCAAGTTCAGCCTTAGGCGCAACAGGAAACTCCGCCTCGCCCGACCCCAGGGCTCGGCCTCAACCTCGGCCTCGGAAGGAGGACTCCGCCTCGCCCGACCCCAAGGCTCAGCCTCAGCCTCAGCCTCGGGGGGTGGTCTCCGCCTCGCCCGACCCCAGGGCTCGGCCACAACCTCGACCTCGGCAGGAATCGCGTCCTCGCCCAACCCCGGCCTCAGCCTCAGGAGGAGTCTCCGCCTCGCCCGACCTTGGTCTCGGACCGACCACGCCACGGGGGATACATCATTACCCTACCCCTAGCTAGCTCAGGCTATGGGGAAACAAGACCAGCGTCTCATCCAGGCTCGCCCCGGTAACAAGTAATGATGGCTCCCCGCGTGCGTCCATGACGACGGTGGTTCTCAGCCCCCTACAGAAGCAAGGAGACGTCAGCAAGGTCCCAGCAGCCCCGATAGCTGTGCTTCTACAGGGCTCAAGTGCTCCTCCGACGGCCATGATACCGCGTACACAGGGCTCTAGCACCTCTCCGACAGCCACGTTGGCATGTACACAGGGCTCAGGCACCTCTCTGCCGGACACGTTAGCGCATAGCTACACCTCCATTGTACACCTGGACCCTCTCCTTGCATCTATAAAAGGAAGGTCCAGGGCCCTCATGCGGGAGGGTCGCACGGGAGAACGAGCTGACGAACAGGCTCACCCTCTCTCTCTCTCGCGAACGCTTGTAACCCCTACTGCAAGCGCATCCCCCTGGCGCAGGATAACACGAGTCGCGTTTTCCCCCTTGTGTTCCATCTCGCGCCAACCCATCTGGGCTGGGACACGCAGCGACAATTTTACTCGTCGGTCCAGGGACCCCCCGGGGTCGAAACGCCGATAGTTGGCGCGTCAGGTAGGGGCCTGCTGCGTGTTGACGAACAACTTCCCGTTGAGTTCCAGATGGGTAGCCTCCAGCAACCTGTTCAGCCCGGGACGCTGCTCCGCTTCGGGAGTCTCGAGTTCATGTCCCTCGACGGCAGCTACGACATGGTACTCCTTCCTCCGCAGCGCGACAGCGACAACAACAACCGACAGCTCGCCCAGCGGCGGCGGACTCGACGACGTCTTCCCCCCGTGGTGGAAGAGCAGCATCCGGGTTTGTCCCGCCACCTTCCTCGCCGCAGGAGGAGGAGACGGGGCAATCATGGCCAGGCAGGGGGCGGCATCTCGTCGGCTGTCGAGCGAGTCGACGACGCCGGCACCCTAGCGGGGGACATGTCGAGCGTTGTCCTCGCGCCTGAGACGACGACGAGTGTCGTTTCCCCGCAACATGCCAACCCCAAGCGGACAGATGACGCCAGCACTCTCGCGGAGGACTTGCTGGGCGTTAGCCTCGTACCTTAGATAACGGTGTAGTCCGTCCCCGACGCGACCTCGTCACCGTCCATCGATCGAGAGGTACCGTCCGTTTTCCACCCTATGCCTTTTAGACTCAGCTTCGATCCACCAAGCGACCCCGCTTCGGTGAGCGCTTTCATAAAGGCATATCCTAACCTTCCGGGGTACCATACGTGGTCAACCTGGGACCGACTGACGGCCGTCTCAACCTACGGGCCCCTGGGTTCCGAGGAAGAAGACGAGCCTGACTCTGGTTGGGATTTCTCCGGGCTTGGTAATCCTAGTGCCATGCGAGACTTCATGACCGCATGTGACAACTGCCTCTCCGATTGCTTCGATGATGGCCACAGCCTTGACGACGAGGGTTGTGGCCCAAGTCGCGAATGTTTCCACATCGATCTAGGGGGTCACGACGAAGGCAACCACCTTGGTATGCCGGAGGATGACGATCCCCCTGGGCCTGCGCCTCGCGTTGACATCCTGCGGGAGCTAGCTGTGGTCCCAGTCCCTATGAGGGGTCAGGACACACAGCTCGAGCAAATCCGCGAGATGCAGGCCAAGCCCAACGACGAAGCAAGGCAACTTGTGCAGCTCCGGCAAAACATCAAGCAGGAGTGGGCAGGCCGAGCACTCGCCAGAGAAGCACGTCATTAGGCCCAGGACGTCTAGCATCGAATCGCTGACGATGCTAGGGCAAGGCTGCCCTCGGCCTCCAGTGGGGTCGGCCAGAATCTGGCTGCGGCGGCAATACTGCTCCGAGCGATGCCGGAGCCATCCACCACCGAGGGGCAGCGTATCCAGGGAGAACTCACGAATCTCCTGGAGGATGTCGCGGTCCGACGGGCCGAGAGCTCTGCCTCCCGAAGGCAAGGGTATCCCCCGGAGCATCGCGCAACAACTTCCCGACTCATGCGGGAGGCCTCAGTCCACACCGGGCGCACGCGGGACGCGAAGCCTGCGGCCCCGGGTCGCCTCGGCAACGAGCACCACCGCCGCGACCGTCGAGCCCGCCTCGACGAGAAGGTGCGCCGAGGCTATCACCCCAGGCGTGGGGACGCTACGACAGTGAGGAGGATCGGAGCCCCTCGCCCGAACCACCAGGTTCACAAGCCTTCAGTCGGACCATACGACGGGCGCCGTTCCCGACCCGGTTCCGAGCTGTGACTACCATCACCAAGTACTCGGGGGAAACGAGGCCGGAACTATGGCTTGCGGACTACCGGCTGGCCTGCCAGCTGGGTGGAACGGACGATGACAACCTTATCATCCGCAACCTCCCCTTATTCCTCTCCGACGCCGACCGAGCCTGGCTGGAGCATCTGCCTCCTGCGCAGATCTCCAACTGGGACGATCTGGTCAAAGCCTTCGCTAGAAACTTCCAGGGCATGTACGTGTGTCCTGGGAACTCCTGGGATCTCCGAAACTGCCGCCAGCAGCCAAGGGAATCCCTGCGGGAGTACATCCGGCGGTTTTCGAAGTAGCGCACCGAGCTGCCCAACATCATCGACTCGGATGTCATCGGGGCGTTCCTCGTCGGCACCACTTGCCGTGACCTGGTGAGCAAACTGGGTCGCAAGACACCCACCAAGGCGAGCGAGTTGATGGACATCGCCACCAAGTTCGCCTCCGGTCAGGAGGCGGTCGAAGCCATCTTCCGGAAGGACAAGCAGCCTCAGGGACGCCAGCAGGAAGACGTCCCCGAGGCGTCTGCACAGCGTGGCACGAAGAACAAGGCCAAGAAGAAGTTGCAAGCGAAGCGCGACACCGCCGACGCAGATCTTGTCGCTGCTGTCGAGCACAAGAACCCTCGGAAGCCTCCCGGAGGGGCTAACCTGTTCGACAAGATGCTCAAGGAGTCGTGCCCCTATCACTAGGGCCCCGTCAAGCACACCCTTGAGGAATGTGTCATGCTTCGGCGCTACTTCCATAAGGCCGGGCCCCCGGTGGAAGGTGGCAAAGGCCAAGACAACGACAAGAAGGAGGGCGACAAGGCAGAGGAGTTCCCTGAGGTCCATGGCTGTTTCATGATCTACGGTGGGCAAGTGGCGAATGCCTCGGCTCGGCACCGCAAGCAGGAGAGCCGGGAGGTCTGCTCGGTAAAGGTGGTGGCACCAGTCTACCTAGACTGGTCCGACAAGCCCATCACCTTCGACCAAGGCGATCACCTCGACTGCATGCCGAGCCCAGGAAAGTACCCGCTTGTCGTCGACCCCATCATCGGTAACACCAGGCTCACCAAGGTCCTCATGGACGGAGGCAGCAGCCTCAACATCATCTACGCCGAGACCCTCGGGCTCTTGGAAATCGATCTGTCCACGATCCGGGCCGATGCGGCGCCCTTTCACGGGATCATCCCCGGAAAGCGCGTCCTGCCCCTTGGACAACTTGATCTGCCCGTCTGCTTCAGAACTCCCTCCAACTTCCACAGGGAAACCCTCATGTTTGAGATGGTCGGGTTCCGAGGAACCTACCATGCGGTGCTGGGGAGACCGTGCTATGCCAAGTTCATGGCCGTCCCCAACTACACCTACCTCAAGCTCAAGATGACGGGCCCCAACGGGGTCATCACCGTCGGATCCACGTACCGACACGCGTACGAATGTGACATGGAGTGCGTGGAGTACGCTGAGGCCCTCACCGAGTCCGAGGCCCTCATCACCGACCTGGAGTGCCTCTCCAAGGAGGTGCCTGATGCAAAGCGCCACGCCGGCAACTTTGAGCCAGCAGAGGCGGTTAAGTCCGTCCCTCTCGACCCCAGCAACGACGCCTGCAAGCAAGTCCGGATCGGCTTCGAGCTCGACCCCAAATAGGAAGCAGTGCTCGTCGACTTTCTCCGCGCGAATGCCGAAGTGTTTGCGTGGAGTCCCTCGGACATGCCCGGCATACCGAGGGATGTCGCCGAGCACTCACTGGATATCCGAGCCGGTGCCCAACCCGTGAAGCAGCCTCTGCACCGTTTCGATGAAGAAAAGCGCAGAGCCATAGGCGAGGAAATCCACAAGCTGATGGCTGCAGGGTTCATCAAAGAGGTATTCCATCCTGAATGGTTAGCCAACCCTGTGCTTGTGAAAAAGAAAGGTGGGAAATGGAGGATGTGTGTAGACTACACTGGTCTAAACAAAGCATGTCCGAAGGTTCCCTACCCTCTGCCTCGCATCGATCAAATTGTGGATTCCACTGCTGGGTGCGAAACCCTGTCATTCCTCGACGCCTACTCAGGGTATCACCAAATCAAGATGAAAGAGTCCGACCAGCTCGCGACTTCTTTCATCACACCTTTTGGCATGTACTGCTATACTACTATGCCATTTGGCTTGAGGAATGCAGGTGCAACATACCAAAGGTGCATGAACCACGTGTTCAGAGAGCACATCGGCCGAACGATCGAGGCTTACGTCGACGACATCGTTGTCAAGACGAGGAAAGCCTCCGACCTTCTCTCTGACCTTGAAACGACATTCAAGTGTCTGAGAGCGAAGGGCATGAAGCTCAACCCCGAGAAGTGTGTCTTCGGAGTCCCCCGAGGCATGCTCCTGGTGTTCATCGTCTCCGAGCGGGGCATCGAGGCCAACCCAGAGAAAATCGCGGCCATCACCAACATGGGGCCTATCAAAGACTTGAAAGGAGTACAAAGGGTCATGGGATGCCTTGTGGCTCTGAGCCGCTTCATCTCGCGCCTCGGCAAAAAAGGCCTACCCTTGTACCGCCTCTTGAGGAAGACCGAGCGCTTCACTTGGACCCCCGAGGCCGAGGAAGCCCTCGGAAACTTAAAGGCGCTCCTTACAAACGCGTCCATCTTGGTGCCCCCCACTGCGGGAGAAGCCCTCTTGATCTACATAGCCGCAACCACTCAGGTGGTCAGCGCCGCGATCGTAGTCGAGAGACGAGAAGAAGGGCATGCACTGCTCGTCCAGAGGCCGGTCTACTTCATCAGTGAAGTACTATCCGAGACCAAGATCCGCTACCCGCAAATTCAGAAGCTACTATACGCAGTAATTCTGACACGGCGAAAGTTGTGACACTAGTTCGAGTCTCATCCGGTGACTGTGGTGTCATCCTTCCCCCTGGGGGAGATCATCCAGTGCCGAGAGGCCTCGGGTAGGATAGCAAAGTGGGCGGTGGAGATCATGGGCGAGACAATATTGTTCGCTCCTCAGAAGACCATAAAGTCCCAAGTCTTGGCGGACTTCGTGGCTGAATGGGTCGACACCCAGCTACCAACAGCTCCAATCCAACCGGAACTCTGGACCATGTACTGCGATGGGTCGCTGATGAAAACAGGAGCCGGCGCGGGCCTGCTCTTCATCTCACCCCTCGGGAAACATCTCCGCTACGTGTTGCGCCTCCATTTCCCGGTGTCAAACAATGTAGCCGAGTACGAGGCTCAGGTTAACGGGTTGCGCATCACCGTCGAGCTAGGGGTTCGGCGCCTCGACGCTCGTGGCGACTCGCAGCTTGTCACTGACCAAGTCATGAAGAACTCCCACTGCCACGACCGGAAGATGGAGGCCTATTGCGACGAAGTTCGGCGCCTGGAAGACAAGTTCTACGAGCTCGAGCTCAACCACATCGCTCGACAGTACAACGAGACTGCGGATGAGCTGACTAAAATAGCCTCGGGGCAGAAAACAGTTCCCCCGGACGTCTTCTCCAGAGACATACATCAACCCTCCGTCAAGACCGACGACACGTCCGAGCCCGAGGAGGCCTCGGCCCAGCCCAAGGTATCCTCGGCCGCCGAGGGTGAGGCACTGCGCGTCGAGGGAGAGCGGAATGGGGTCACGTCTAATCGAAACTGGCAGACCCCGTACCTGCAATATCTCCACCGAGGAGAGCTACCCCTCGACAAGGCCGAAGCTCGGCGACTGGCGCGGCGCGCCAAGTCGTTCGTCTTACTGGGTGATGAAAAGGAGCTCTACCACCACAGTCCCTCAGGCATTCTCCAACGATGCATATCCGTCGCCGAAGGACAGGAGCTATTGCAAGAGATACACTCGGGGGCTTGCGGCCACCATGCATCACCTCGAGCCCTCGTTGGGAACGCCTTCTGATAAGGCTTCTACTGGCCGACCGCGGTGGCCGACGCCACTAGAATTGTACGCTCCTGCCAAGGGTGTCAATTCTACGCGAGACAGACGCACCTGCCCGCTCAGGCCCTACAGACAATACCCATCACCTAGCCATTTGCTGTGTGGGGTCTGGACCTCGTTGGTCCCTTGCAGAAGGCACCCGGGGGCTTCTCGCACCTGCTAGTTGCCATCGACAAATTCTCCAAGTGGATCGAGGTTCGACCCCTAACAAGCAACAGGTCCGAGCAGGCGGTGGCGTTCTTCACCAACATCATCCATCGCTTTGGGGTCCCGAACTCCATCATCACCAACAATGGCACCCAGTTCACTGGGAAGAAGTTCCTGGACTTCTGTGAGGACCACCACATCCGTGTGGACTGGGCCGCCGTAGCTCACCCCATGACGAATGGACAGGTGGAGCGCGCCAACGGCATGATTCTGCAGGGACTTAAACCGAGGATCTACAACGACCTCAACAAGTTCGGCAAGCGATGGATGAAAGAGCTACCCTCGGTGGTCTGGAGTCTGAGGACGACGCCAAGCCGAGCCACGGGTTTCTCGCTGTTCCTTCTAGTCTATGGGGCCGAGGCTATCTTGCCCACAGACATAGAATACGGTTCCCCGAGGACAAAGGCGTACGACGACCGAAGCAACCAGACCAGCCGAGAAGACTCACTGGACCAGCTCGAAGAGGCTCGGGACGTGGCCTTACTACACTTGGCGCGGTATCAGCAGTCTCTGCGACGCTACCACGCCCGAGGGGTTCGGCCCCGAGGCTTCAAGGTGGGAGACTTGGTACTTTGGCTGCGGCAGGACGCCTGAGGGCGCCACAAGCTTACTCCTCCCTAGGAAGGGCCATTCATCATCGCCAAGATTTTGAAGCCCGGAACATACATACTGGCCAACGATCAAGGCGAGGTCTACAGCAACGCTTGGAACATCCGATGGTGCCGTCCGTGGGGAGCCCCCTCCCATGGCGTGAAGACAACGCGCCCATGTTCCGTTCCTCGAATGGCTCGCACACGCGGCCGCCCCGTGAACCGCCTGTCCCGTCACATTAACTCCGCGACAAGGCAAGCAACACCTTTGGCAGGCGAAGCAGGCGTCGTTTCACCTCCGCCATGATGACCGCATCAAAAAAGGTGCGCCACACCATTTAAATTCATATCCTTTTCCTCTTCCCCTTTCTCTCTCTTGCTACAGGGACCGGGAAAGGGGATCTTTCGAAAGGGATCCTTCTCCGCAAAGGAAACGGGCCCCGAGCCCTCCTACTGATCAGGGGTTTGAAGGCTGGCCCCTCGGAAGGGTTCGACAGCCGCCCCAGAGCACTCGGGCTTCAGGCTCATTACTGATCAGGGGTTCGAAGGCTGGCCCCTCGAAAGGGTTCGACAGCCGCCTCAGAGCACTCGGGCTCCGTGCCCACTACTGATCAGGGGTTCGAAGGCTGGCCCCTCGGAAGGGTTCGACAGCCGCCCCAGAGCACGCAGAGCGAGGGATGACTCTGGGTACGTCCGATACATGGCCGAGGCTCGAGCTACGCTCCCGAGGTACCCTAGGACATTTCCAAGACCAGCAGGAGCGATTTTGTAACGGAATCCCATCAGAGGGAGGCATCGAGCCCTCGGACCCTATCGAACGGGACCGGGTCTGGCAAATCACCTGCAGGTATTTTGGAGCGCACCTCTGGGCCACTAGCCAACCCTTATCGAACAGGGCACGGGCGTCCACTCGGATCACCCGTTAGCAACTCACTGGAGACACCATGTTCGGCGCCCTTCGAGGGCAACATGGCGCTTTCCCCCCTTCCTCTTTGCGGAAAGGCAACGAAGGGGCGTATGATAAAAGTCGAGACAGTCCTTGATCGTCCTCTCGCTCCATGCAGAGGCTCGGGGGCTGCTCTCGCAAACCCGGCTACGGCCAAACCGTTGACAGCGTCAACAAACCAGCCTGAAAATTCGGAACCTGACCATGCACCCGGGCTATAATTAGGTCGCATGAGGGAACAACCAGACCGGCCGAGGCATCGCGAAAGGCATTAAGACCTAAGAGGAGTCAGACCACTCCTCCGAGGCCTCGGGGGCTACACCCGGCGGGTGCGCTCGCGCGCACCCACCTGAACAAAGTGTAACCGAGAAAGGCCGGTCCCCTCGCAAAAAAGTACGGCAAACCCTCCAAGCGAGTACCAACACTCCCTTTGTGGCTCGGGGGTTACTGTCGGGTACCGTAATTAGGGGTACCCCCAACACTCTAAAACACGGCTGGTAATCACCATCAGCACAAGTTGCAGAGACTGATGGGCACGATTCAGGTCAAGGCTTCGTTTGCTAAAGGGACGCGATCTCGCCCCGCCCGAGCCCAGCCTCGGGCGGGAACAGTAGTCCCAGACGAATTATTGCCTCGCCCGAGGGCCTCTTCAAGCAACGGATGCACCCTCGTCTCGCCCGAACCCCAGCTCGGGCAGGCTTCGTTGTGAAGCAACCTTAGCCAAATCGCCTCACCAACCGACCGTATCGCAGGCGCATTCAATGCGAGGATCGCCTGACACCTTATCCTGACACACGTGCCTCAGTCGGCAAGGTAGAAGTGACCGCAGTCACTTTTCCCTTCCACTAACCGACCTGACAGGAAAACAGCGTCGCTCGCCCCGCTCCGACTGTTGTGCCACCCGCCAGAGTGAGGCTGGCAACAGCCAAGTTCAGCCTCAGGCGCAACAGGAAACTCCGCTTCGCCCGACCCCAGGGCTCGGCCTCAACCTCGGCTTCGGAAGGAGGACTCCGCCTCGCCCAACCCTAGGGCTCGGCCTCAACCTCGGCCTCGGAAGGAGGACTCCGCCTCGCCCGACCCCAGGGCTCGGCCTCAACCTCGGCCTCGGAAGGAGGACTCTGCCTCGCCCGACCCCAAGGCTCGGCCTCAACCTCGACCTCGGGAGGAATCGCGTCCTTGCCCGACCCCGGCCTCGGCCTCAGGAGGAGTCTCCACCTCGCCCGACCTTGGGCTCGGACCGACCGCGCCACGGGGCATACATCATTACCCTACCCCTAGCTAGCTCAGGCTACGGGGGAACAAGACCGACGTCCCATCCAGGCTCGCCCCGGTAACAAGTAATGATGGCTCCCCGCGTGCGTCCATGACGACGGTGGTTCTCAGCCCCCTACGGAAGCAAGGAGACGTCAGCAAGGTCCCAGTAGCCCCGACAGCTATGCTTCTACATGGCTCAAGCGCTCCTCCGACGGCCACGATATCGCATACACAGGGCTCTAGCACCTCTCCGACAGCCACGTTGGCATGTACACAGGGCTCAGGCACCTCTCTGCCGGACACGTTAGCGCATAGCTACACCCCCATTGTACACCTGGACCCTCTCCTTGCATCTATAAAAGGAAGGTCCAGGGCCCTCATGCGGGAGGGTCGCGCGGGAGAACGAGCTGACGAACAGGCTCACCCTCTCTCTCTCGCGAACACTTGTAACCCCTACTGCAAGCGCATCCCCCTGGCGCAGGATAACATGAGCCGCGTTTTCCCCCTTGTGTTCCATCTCGCGCCAACCCATCTGGGCTGGGACACACAACGACAATTTTACTCGTCGGTCCAGGGACCCCCCGGGGTCGAAACGCCGACAAATATTATTCAACTTTTGATCGTCTTATGAGTGCTTTGACCTCCGTAGTGCCTGCTTGTACAGGTGTGCCTTGCCCAGCCCGTAAGTGCATTGAGAAGTTCTTTACCTACAGATTTGTTATTGGTGTTTGACCTAAATTTGATTCTCTTCGTGCAAGGTTACTACACAGTTCTGATACTCTCACCATGGCTCAGGCGTTGTCTGAATTACTTGCTGAAGAGACTTGTCTTAAGTCCATGTCTCCTATTACTGGTGTGAGTTCGCACAGTATTGGACACTGCTCAGAAGTCCAGGATCACCTCCTTTCAGCCTTGTGAGCATTGTAAAAAGACCACACATCAGTCTGAGAACTGCTTTACTAAGTTTCCAGAGAAGCTGGCTGATTTCCATGTCCGTCGTGCTACTCGTGGACGTGGTACAGGACCATCTCCTAGAGGCTTAGTTGCTATTGCTGCTACTTCATCTGCTGGTGCTTTGTTCATCTACTTGGGTTCTTGACTCTGGAGCCTCATTTCATGTGGCATCTGATCAGTCACGGCTGGCTTCTCCTGCACCTGTCACCGAGGGTACTTCTATTCAGACTGCTGATGGTACATTATGTCATGTCACCCACAAGGGTTCTCTTTCCAATTCAAATTTTTGTCCCAAATATTTTCTTTGTACTTGAATTATCCATGGATCTTCTATTAGTTGGTCAAATTACCGATCACAATTGCTTTGCTGGATTTGATGACTCATCTTGTTTTGAACAGGATCGACACACAGGGGATGTGATTGGGACTGGCCGTCGCCGTAAATCTTCACCTCGCCTCTACATCTTGGACACATTGCGTCTTCCTTCCTACCATGCCTCTACAGCTCGTGTGCTTGCTGCTTTCGGTCCCACGCTGTCGTTTGCCCAGTGGCATCATCGTCTTGGTCACTTATGTGGGTCTTGTCTGTCTACTCTAATAAAGTCAGGATGTTTAGGTCCTTCACATGTTGAGTCTAGTTTTCATTGTAAAGGTTGTCATCTTGGCAAACAAGTACAACTTCCATACTTTACTAGTGATTCCCATTCTGCTAAACCTTTTGATCTTATTCACTCTGATGTTTGGGGTCCAGCTCCTTTTGTTTCCAAAGGTGGTCATAAATATTATGTCATTTTTATTGATGATCATTCTTGGTATACTTGGATTTACTTCATGAAACGCCGCTCGGAATTGCCTTCTATTTACAAGTCTTTTTCTCGCATGATTCACACCCAGTTTTCTGCCACTATTAAAAAATTTCGCTCTGATTCTGGTGGTGAATTTTTATCTGATAATTTTTGCCAGATAATGAGAGGGTAATTTAGCTCAACTTTCTTGCCCTGGTGTTCATGCCCAAAATGGTGTTGCTAAACGCAAACACCGTCATATTATTGAGAGTGCTCGTACTCTTTTGATATCTTCTTTTGTTTCTGTGACACCCCAGTGTCACTCAGGGTTTTTCCTTCAAAAGCTAAACCTAGAACCATTATTTTATGTGAACCAAAGTAAGCATGAGCATCAAAATAACTTAAGTAATGATGAAGTCACCAAGTACATACTTAAAAGTGTCATGATCAAAGCAATTGAGTCCCTTAAAAGATAAGATCATGCAACCCTAGTTTAAAAATCCCAAAATGAGCCCCAAGAGCAAAATCCAGAAAGTAAGAAAAAGGAAGTGAAAAGTTTAAAATTTTGAGTTGAGCCAATTATAAAAATTAAAGTATATTTAATGGGCAGCAAGAAAGATTGAGAAAGCTTAGCCAAAATAGCTCAAATAAAACCCCAAATCAAGCTTTCCATGTGTGGACTTAATAAGAATTCTGAATTTCAGATTTCTGAAAATCAGACCTTGATCCAAAGATCAGAGATGTTCACCTTGATCCTTAACTCGAATCCTAATGGTCCCATTGACAAAAATGTGCCTAACTAACCCCTCTGTCGTGTGCCAGAAGATGGCATTGGGACGCGAGCCCTAGACACGACTAAACCTTGGATTTGCCTCGGATTTGCGCAGGGAGACAGACCAGATTTCCTGGCTCCATATCTCTGCAACCAGTAGGCAAAATCCTATGACCTCCACACAAGAATGGTAGCTTGTAGGGAGGGGAAGAGGTTTTGTGCATTGACCAAGGCGAGAGCAGGCTCGGATGAGCGACTACACGCGCCAGAACTTGGGCAGAACGCGTGCTCCCACGTGTTCGACCCTGGCCGGCGTGCCAGAGCTCGCCCAACCCGCGCGCGCGCGCTCCCCGGCGTTCGGTCAAGTCCGCCGCGCGTCCTCGCCCTCGGCCGTGCCCGCCCGCGCCTATAAAGCCTCCCCAGGCGCGCCTCACTTCACCCCGCACTCACCCTCTTCGGCCAGCCGCTTTCCTTAGCTCCGGCGAGCTTGATTTCCGCCCGCCATTGCCGCCCGAGCTTCGGCCACCGTGGCCAGCTCCCTCCAGCCACCCTCAAGTCAAGCCAGTGCTTCGGCCAGCTCCACCAGTAGCCCGTGAAGCTCGCCAAGCCCTCGGACCCAGCCGGACTTCACCGGAGGCCCGAGATCGACTTCGCCGGACTTCGGTCATCCGCCGCCGCGCGTGGACCGAGTTATCCGGTGAGTCTCCGCCCAATTCCTTTCGCTCATGTCTTCTCTGGCATCCCGTGAACCTCTCTGACCCATTCAATTGACCTATCTCGCCGTGGCCAGGCCGGTCTCCTCGCCGCCGACGAGCATCCCCGCCTGCGCGCGTGGACCGACCGACTCCGGCCATCTCCGACGGTGTTTCGCCCACCGTTGTGATCCCCAGGACCTCCCCTTCATCCTCGACCACTTCACCGGAGCAGTCTCGCCGCCGGTAAGCCCCTCCGCCCTTTTCCCCGCCGCGGCTACTGTTTAAGATTAGCTAAGGACCTCGGGTTAGGAGGTGAAGAACCCGGGGGGTTTTTTGCAATGTCAGAGACCCTGGTGAATAGTAACCTGAGGACTGATTCGCGAGGAAAAACTTAGAAAACGTCCAGGGACCCCAGTGCAAAGTAGTTTTCATTTAAATCGATTCTGAAATCCTTTTAAATAACCAGAGAACTTGTAAAATTCATAACTTGATAAATTCTTACTCAAAAAGTGTCAAACCAATTTTGCTAGCCTCTGTGTATTATAATCTATCTTTTAAAAATAGTGGACCATATGCTTTCTGTTCAAAATTTTGGAGTTTAAAATTAAAAACAGAAACCCCCTAAACCTTATTTAATCAAGGAAAATTAGTTTTTCTTCTGTACTAGACTTAAGAAAATTTGTGGGTATTCAGACCTCTTTTAGACACTGTTTAAAAATAATAGGAACCCCAGCATTAGACATTATGATGTAGTTTCTCATTTGAAGATGTTTTGACCAAAACTTAGAGAAAATCATAAGGGTGTTAGAAACTAATGAACAGTGACTAATATTATTTTTCCTAGTTTATTTATGAAACAAAGAACCTAGGAAAAATACAGAGACTATTAGTTTGGATTAGTTTTAAATTAAAGTGATTTGTTTAGCCTAAATAAGACTGAAAATCAATTATTAAAGAGGCAAAACTATAACCAAAATGCTTAACAAAAATCCAGTGAACTTATAACCACCAGAGCCCCACTACAAAAATATGGAGCACCTCAGTCCAACTTTTTAAGTAAGGGAAATAAATACAAAGTAATAATAAGGCATTTTCCAACTAAATCATGAACAACCTCAAATAATGAGATAATGGGCAACCAAAAATTAGCTAAGTCCATAATGAGGTAAACTACCAGAGAAAAATGCAAACCCATGAAAAAGAAGCAAACTCATACCATTTGTTAATAATTCAAGGGAAAGGCCATTTAATTCAAATAAGGCACCCCACCCCCTTCCCTTAAGCAAAAAGATGCCAAACTTCAGAATGATTGCTCTTGCACAAAACAATGACTAAGAAAAATAAGAATTCTGTTGTTTGATATTTTTCAAATATAGTGGTAGTAGAAAGCACCCATTTGGCTAGAAAATTGAGAAAACCATAGAAAAATAATTAAAAGGTATTAATGACTAGAAATTTGTATCAAGTCATGTTATAACACCTAAAAGTCAGCAAAAATAAGTTTTGAAGAATTACCCACTGTTAAATGGTAGTTGTAGTTCAAAGCACCTCTTTTACCCTAGAATTTAACAATTTTGTGCAGAGAAAACTATTCACTTTCTGATCCCCAAATTTTAAGACAGAGAAACACACACCAGTAGCAAGCCACTGTAATTTTTACAGAATTTTTAGAATTTTATAAAAGCAACTTGTAGTTCAAACCTACTCCAAAACATTAAAGAGAATAAAGAAAAAGGAAAGAGGAAATAAACCCCACCTCAATAAGTCTAACTTGAGTACTTATCATTTATCCCTAAGACTTAAAGGAATTCAGTGGAACCCCTAAAAGTAAAACCTACCACTTGCCTTAGCTAAAGTTTAACTTAATCTACCAAGTATACCACCCAAGGGTCTTGCATAAGTAAAGTTGACTTTGTTTAACTCAAGAAAGATTAAACACCTTTAAGTTATGATTTCTAAAAAAGGGCACATATCATATCATGCATATATCTTACGCATTGCATTCATTAGATTGTAATATTGCCGACGGAGAGTACGTGCTCATCCCCGAGCAAGGACCTGTCCAAGAGGAGGACCAGGAGCAGGCTTCAGAGGCTGCCATTGAGGATCTCCCCGCAGCCCCAGCAATCGAAGGCAAGCCCCGGTCTTATGCATAACCATGTTATTATATGCTACTTTACTACACTTAATGCTTGTAGGTTTGTAATGTGCACTTAAGTGTAGGAGTTGCTTGAAACCTCTAGTTGCATGAACTTAGGACTCCTTTTTGAGATGGATACTAGTATGCTAGGTCGAGTAGCTGCTTGCTAATCAGGATCTCGGTAGAAGTCGAGTGATTTTTCTAGCACTCGCGCGAGGTCAGGAATTGATTGTATTCATCTTGATAATGGGATATATGTTGGTCTATGGACTTGGATCCAGGGAGGATGCCTTGTCCATGAGACGGGAAAATGAATTAAGGATTAATGTGTGGATACCTGAGTCAAGCTTTTGAACGTACTAAACACATGCCGGGAAAAATGGTAACCGGTAAACCTAGTACCTGAGTGAAGCCGGGCGCGGACTTTATCCCTCATGCGACCTGAGACTGGTTCTCCCATGCTAGCTATGGTGGGTACAAGTGCGGTCACTGCACGGCGGCAGCCGGGGTCAGTGGAGCATTGTATGCCAAGGCGGTGAGGCCTGGACGCGAACGGGGAATCGATGGGGACGGTTGTCATGTGTAGGGTCGGAGTGCCCTGACATGCCGTGTGTTTAGGCTTACCTTGCAAGGTTTAAAACTCGATTCGAATCGTCTGCTTCTCGCAGCTAATGAGACTGCTTGATTCCTTGTACTGCATCGAGTAAGAAGTGAAATGTGGTTATATGAGATAACTTGTTGTTTGAACTAATTGATTGTTACCATGTATGCTTAGAAAGAGCAAACTTAGCTGAATTAATGATACTAGAATTGGAAAAGCTAAAACTTGTTTTTAGACTCGGCTAGTGCTTTTGGCAAACCAAACCCCTCAGCCAAATAGCTGCATAGTCTAGAGGTAGAGGAGTAGACTCCTCACACCGGGTAAGTCTAGCTGAGTATTAGTATACTCAGCCTTGCTTGTGGCACCATTTTTGCAGGTACCATGCAGGAGTTGGTTGATGGTGTGACTTGGCCTACCACCCTGCCACCGGGTTGGACGGTCGAGTGGGATGTTGCTCCGGCAGGAGAGGAGCATGGGGAGTAGTGGGCTAGGCCTTGCCCATTTCCTCATTACCGACGACATCGATTATCCGCTGCACCTTACTTAATGAACTTATTTGCTACTCCAGAACTCCGATTTATGTAATAATTCAGTACTTAATTTGAGGTTTCCTGTTTTATTGTATTTCTTCTGTGACTCACCTTCGAGTGAGATTGTGGAATTTGATCCTGGTTAAGTGGCTCTATCAGACTAGATCTGAAGGACTGACGGGTTATTCCGATTTAAGTGTGTCACGGCCCTTGAGGCATGACTTAGGCACTTAAGCTGGAATAATTCGGGTGGTTCTGCCACAGCTGGTATCGGAGCAAATTCCACCACAGAGAAAAACAATAAACCAAGAATACCAATTTTCAAAATCTAAAACTTGCCTAGAAACTGCTATAGATCGTCAGGACTAGACCGCTAGACCTAGGACGAAAGGCCTTAGGCATAGAGGGAAATAGGTGGCTAATTAATTAGGCCCCGTGGGCCAATACCTATAATTTAGGATGCCCTAAAAAGGCACCCTATTTTCTTTTTGAGAGGTAACGTTTCTTCCAGCATGCATGCATTATAAAACACAAAGAGGAATTAAAACTGAGCTAACCCCTTTTTCTTTAAAATCATTCGGGCTCTCTTTTTCTTTTTCCCTCCACCATAATCTTTATCTTTGATCCCCTTCCGCAGATGAATTCACCCACCCCCGCTAGTGGAGGAGACTCTCGTTTCAGTTCTGACTTCCTTTCTCGCGATGGCTTTCCATCCATCTTGTGGGAAGTGCTTAACTCCGCCGGTTACCCTACGCCCCCTTTGTACACGGTGCAGTTGTATGAGGAGCATCGGGTACCTCGTTGTCGGGTCTGGCTGGCCTTGGAGGCTCATCCCCTTCAGCCGGGTTGGCGTTCTCTTGACTCTGAGACGATCGGACTCAGGACGGACGACACCGTTGAGGCAGCAGCCATGAAGGCTCTGACGACTTTCTGTGGCTACCACCCCCTGGAGATGGTGATGCACCCCTTGGGACTCTTCCCTGCTGAGAGGAAGGATGATCCCATGTGGTGTAACCGCGTGAGCCATGTGAAGGATGTGTGGGCCATGTATCCTGACTTGGTTGGGAGGGTCACTGTTCAGTGCATGAGTGCGCTGTACCGCCTTCAGGCCCTTCAGAGCGATGCTATGACACTTCTCGCTAACACCGCTCGGACTGCCAAGCTCACTCTCGACAGTCGGGAAGATTTTGTGGTCGACCTATCCACAGAGTTGGTGGAAAAGGATCTGCATGTGGAGAGGCTGAACCAGCGTATCGCTACCCTGGAACAGCAGGTGGAGATCCGAGACAACACTATTGATGTCTTGGAGAACCAGCTTCACGATGTGCAGAGGGAACTCGAGGAAGCAAACGACCACCTGGACATGCACCACCTGGAAATGGAGGCCAATGAAGCAGGAAGCGAGGGAGAAGAGGCTCCCGAGGAGCTAGGACCAGCCCCTGGTGCCAATGGGACTACCTCCGCGATGCCCCCTTCACCCGCATCCAGTGTCGCTTCCACCGCTCAGGGTTAAGCTGTCACCTTGACATTTTAGGTGGATAGAAACCTATGCGAGCTTAGTAGTATCACATTTTGGACTAGGCTTGTGGGTACTTTCTCCTGTTAAATGTGACCCTGTGAACATTTGGAATCTGTGGGATCCTTGTCACCATGTTATCTTCATTTCGAACCTGATATTATGATTATGGCATTCTTTTTCTTCTATATGAAATGATATCGTGCCGTTCGAAATTGTGAGTTGGGATAACAATGGCGACAATCTCTGTTTTCAGATGGCAGCTAGGCAGCGTCGCGGGCAGAACGAGCAGGTTCCCCCGCCACCTCCTCCAGCTCCCACAGTGCAGGAGCTGATGGCCCAGCAGAATGAGATTCTGCGACAGCTCTTGCAGCGGCAGCCCCACCCCCAGCAGCATGGTGGAGGCCAGCCTCAGCGACCTCTGGCTATGGCAACATACCAGGAGTTTCTGAGCACGCAGCCGCCCTTGTTCGCCAAAGCAGAGGATCCGTTGGACGCCGACGTATGGCTTCGCGTCGTCGAGTCCAAGTTTCCCCTCCTCACGGGAGACTGCCCTGATGCTACCAAGACCCGCTTCGCCGCGCAGCAGCTTCGCGGATCTGCTCGGACTTGGTGGGATCACTTCCGTGCTATGCTCCCCGCTGATCGTGAGGTATCTTGGGAGGAATTCAAGACTGCCTTCAGAGGACACCACATTCCAGCTGGCATTCTTGATCGGAAGTTGAATGAATTTCTGGCCCTCAATCAAGGAACCCGCACGGTACTGCAGTATGCGCAAGCCTTCAATGACTTATGCCAGTATGCAGGGTATCATGCTGATTCCGATGAGAAGAAGAGGGATCGCTTCCGCAGGGGTCTCAATACCAAGCTGCGGGAACGACTCAACACTGTCCGGGCCAATAGCTTCAATGAGTTGGTCAATATGGCCATCTCCCAGGAGGATTGCATTGTTGCTCACCGGGCAGAGAAGAAGAGAAAGGCACCAATGGCAGCACCATCCGCTCCAGCTCAGAGGTTCCGGATTGTTTCTCACAACCAGAGCAGGGGTTTCCAGCAGCAGGCAGGCAGATGGGTGATCAGGCCACCTCAGCAGCAGCAGCAGCCGACACCCAACCGCTACCCAGCTCCCGCCCCAAGGAACAATCAGCCTCCGCAGCAGCAGCAGTTCCGCCAGGGCAATGGGAACAAGTGTTTCACTTGTGGCAATGTGGGCCACTATGCTAAAAATTGCCCCAGGAACCAGCAGAGGCAGATGCCAGCACCAAATCAAGACAAGGGAAGAAAGCAGAAGGTGCAAGTCAGGCAAGGGAAGCTCAACTTCACTGCTCTTGAGGAAGTGCCAGAAGGAGCTCCTATCATGACTGGTATCTTTTCAGTTTATAATCAACCTGCTTTAATTCTGTTTGATTCTGGTGCATCTCATAGTTTCATTAGCCGAAAGTTCAGTGCTAAATGCAAACTGCCATTCTCTCACTCAAAAGGGTCATTCATGATAGTCACACCTGGGGGTAAAATTGCAACTAATCAATTAAACCAAAGTGTGCCTATTCAACTGGGAAGCCACATTATCAAAACCACTCTTCTTGTGTTGGGATTGGAGAATGTGGACATTATTCTAGGGGCAAATTGGATGACCTTGCACCAAGCTGTGCTTGATGTAGCCAGTCGTACCGTGGAAGTTAGTTCTCCCTTCTGCGGAAATTTCACTTTGATTTTGCCTAGTCAGGGTTCTTCTCAGTCATGTGCTTTCTCTATGACGGAGCTACCCCTGAAGAAGATCCCAGTAGTCTGTGAGTATGCAGATGTCTTTCCTGATGAATTGCCAGGAATGCCACCGGACCGGGACATTGAATTCGCCATCGAGTTGCAACCGGGAACGGCCCCAATTTCCAAGAGGCCCTACCGAATGCCACCCGCTGAGTTGGCAGAATTGAAGAAGCAATTGCAAGAATTGCTGGATAAGGGTTTCATTCGCCCAAGCACTTCGCCTTGGGGATGTCCAGCACTTTTGGTGAAGAAGAAGGATGAAAGCTTGAGGCTGTGTATAGATTACCGCCCTCTTAATGCGGTAACTATCAAGAACAAGTATCCTTTGCCTCGTATTGATGTTCTCTTTGACCAGTTGGTCGGAGCCAAGGTGTTCTCCAAAATAGACCTTCGCTCTGGCTACCATCAGATCAAAATACGAGCAAGTGATATTCCGAAGACGGCATTCTCAACCAGATATGGGCTATATGAATTCTTGGTGATGTCATTTGGGCTGACAAATGCACCAGCGTATTTCATGTATCTGATGAATTCTGTTTTTATGCCGGAATTGGATAAGTTCGTGGTGGTTTTCATCGATGACATTCTGGTGTACTCAAAGAACGAGGAAGAACATGCCGGGCATTTGCATGTAGTGCTTCAACGTCTGCGAGAGCACCACCTTTATGCCAAGTTATCCAAGTGTGATTTTTGGCTAAAGGAAATCAAATTCTTGGGTCACACTATCTCTCAGGCTGGAATAGCTGTTGATCCTGATAAAGTGCAAGAGGTGATGAACTGGAAGCCACCAACAACTGTTCGTCAGATTCGGAGTTTTCTGGGATTAGCTGGTTATTACCGAAGATTTATTCCGGACTTCTCTCGAATTGCGAAGCCTATAACTGAATTGCTAAAGAAAGAAGTCAAATTTGTGTGGAGTCAGAAGTGCGAAGATGCCTTCCATGCATTAAGGCAGCATCTGACCACAGCACCAGTATTGGCGCAACCCGACAGCAGCAAGCCTTTTGATGTATATTGTGATGCCTCGGGCACCGGGCTAGGTTGTGTCTTGATGCAAGACAACCGAGTCATTGCTTATGCTTCAAGAGCACTCAGGCCTCATGAGCAGAATTATCCCACTCATGACCTTGAGTTAGCAGCAGTGGTTCATGCATTGAAGATGTGGAGGCACTATCTAATGGGAACCCACTGCAACATCTTCACTGATCATAAGAGCCTTAAGTACATTTTTACTCAGGCTGATCTTAACATGAGGCAGAGAAGATGGCTAGAGCTGATCAAGGATTATGACCTGGAGGTGCATTATCACCCAGGAAAGGCTAATGTGGTAGCTGACGCTTTGAGTCGGAAGTTGCAGTGCAACTGTGTTCTGATGGATTCTCGCATTAACACCTTGTGTGATGAGTTGAGCAAGATGCAAATTGAAGTAATTTCCTCGGGTTTTTTGTCTCACATTTCTGTTGAGCCAGCTTTGCAAGACCAGATTATTATGGCCCAGCTCAGTGACAAGGGAGTGCAGATTATCAAGAAGAATCTCCATCAGAAGATTGAGAAGTATAATTGTTTCCGCCAGGATGAGAAGGGTGTGTTATGGTTCAAAAGCAGATTGGTAATTCCTAAAGATCAGGATCTCAAGAGGAGAATTTTGGATGAAGCTCATCTCTCCAGATTCTCTATGCATCCGGGAAGCACCAAGATGTACCATGATTTGAAGCCTTTGTACTGGTGGACCAGAATGAAGAGGGAGATAGCCCAGTATGTATCAGAATGTGACACCTGTCAGAGGGTAAAGGCAAGCCACTTGAAGTCCGCTGGAGCTTTGCAACCACTACCCGTACCTTCGTGGAAGTGGGACGACATCAGCATGGATTTCATTGTGGGTCTGCCTAACACCTCTCGTCATCATGATTCAATTTGGGTTATTGTGGACCGATTGACAAAAGTGGCACATTTTCTTCCTGTGCACACCACTGATAAGGCTCAGAAGTATGCAGAATTGTATATTGACCGGATCGTGTGTTTGCACGGATTACCTCGGACCATTGTTTCTGACCGAGGAGCCCAATTTGTTGCCAGATTTTGGGAACAATTGCAAAAGTCCTTGGGAACTAAGCTAATCAGAAGTTCAGCTTACCACCCACAGACTGATGGTCAGACGGAAAGGGTAAACCAAATCCTGGAAGATATGCTGAGAGCTTGTGCGATCGATTGTGGCAAGAACTGGGATAAGCACCTCTCCTTGGCAGAGTTTGCTTATAACAATAGTTATCAATCCAGCCTAAAGATGGCACCTTTTGAAGCTCTCTATGGAAGAAGGTGCAGGACACCACTCAATTGGTCTCAGTCTGGTGAAAGAGAAGTTTTTGGACCTGATTTAGTGACTGAAGCCGAAAGAAAGGTCAAGCTAATCAGGAAGAATCTAGAAGCTGCCCAGGCCAGGCAGAAGAGTTATCATGATAGAAGAAGGAAACCTCTCCAGTTCGAGGTGGGAAGTTTTGTATACCTCAAGGTATCACCCACCAAGGGAATGCAGAGGTTTGGGATCAAAGGCAAGCTAGCCCCTCGTTACATTGGACCTTATGAGATCATAGAAGCATGTGGACCCGTGGCATACAAGCTGAAGTTACCTTCAAGGATGTCTGCCATTCACAATGTTTTCCATGTATCTCAGCTGAAGAAGTGTGTTCGATTACCGACTGAAATCTTAGCAGAGCCAGAATTGGAGATAGAGCCAGATCTCTCGTACCAAGAGTACCCCTCCAAGATTCTGGATTGCAAGGAAAGATCAACTCGGGCTAAATCGATCAAGATGTTCAAGGTCCAGTGGAGTAATCACTCAGAGGAGGAAGCTACTTGGGAAACCGAGGAATTCCTGAGATCCAACTTTCCCGATTGCCTACCTAAGGAAGCTGGTACGTAATCACCCCCAACCCCTCCTCCTGCCTTTCGAATCTAATTTCCAAAAATATGATCTTAATTCAGAATGAAGTAACTATAAAGAAAAACTTAAAAGGACTTCCTTCTGAAGTTGCAAAGAGAATGACATTCGAAGAGCAGTTTATCCTAATAATGGCAATCATCACCCTTTTTCCTATCAGTCTCACCCTTCGCTTTACCCCGGGAGGACTCTGGCCCGAATCTCGGGACGAGATTCCTTTAAGGGGGGAAGGCTGTGACACCCCAGTGTCACTCAGGGTTTTTCCTTCAAAAGCTAAACCTAGAACCATTATTTTATGTGAACCAAAGTAAGCATGAGCATCAAAATAACTTAAGTAATGATGAAGTCACCAAGTACATACTTAAAAGTGTCATGATCAAAGCAATTGAGTCCCTTAAAAGATAAGATCATGCAACCCTAGTTTAAAAATCCCAAAATGAGCCCCAAGAGCAAAATCCAGAAAGTAAGAAAAAGGAAGTGAAAAGTTTAAAATTTTGAGTTGAGCCAATTATAAAAATTAAAGTATATTTAATGGGCAGCAAGAAAGATTGAGAAAGCTTAGCCAAAATAGCTCAAATAAAACCCCAAATCAAGCTTTCCATGTGTGGACTTAATAAGAATTCTGAATTTCAGATTTCTGAAAATCAGACCTTGATCCAAAGATCAGAGATGTTCACCTTGATCCTTAACTCGAATCCTAATGGTCCCATTGACAAAAATGTGCCTAACTAACCCCTCTGTCGTGTGCCAGAAGATGGCATTGGGACGCGAGCCCTAGACACGACTAAACCTTGGATTTGCCTCGGATTTGCGCAGGGAGACAGACCAGATTTCCTGGCTCCATATCTCTGCAACCAGTAGGCAAAATCCTATGACCTCCACACAAGAATGGTAGCTTGTAGGGAGGGGAAGAGGTTTTGTGCATTGACCAAGGCGAGAGCAGGCTCGGATGAGCGACTACACGCGCCAGAACTTGGGCAGAACGCGTGCTCCCACGTGTTCGACCCTGGCCGGCGTGCCAGAGCTCGCCCAACCCGCGCGCGCGCGCTCCCCGGCGTTCGGTCAAGTCCGCCGCGCGTCCTCGCCCTCGGCCGTGCCCGCCCGCGCCTATAAAGCCTCCCCAGGCGCGCCTCACTTCACCCCGCACTCACCCTCTTCGGCCAGCCGCTTTCCTTAGCTCCGGCGAGCTTGATTTCCGCCCGCCATTGCCGCCCGAGCTTCGGCCACCGTGGCCAGCTCCCTCCAGCCACCCTCAAGTCAAGCCAGTGCTTCGGCCAGCTCCACCAGTAGCCCGTGAAGCTCGCCAAGCCCTCGGACCCAGCCGGACTTCACCGGAGGCCCGAGATCGACTTCGCCGGACTTCGGTCATCCGCCGCCGCGCGTGGACCGAGTTATCCGGTGAGTCTCCGCCCAATTCCTTTCGCTCATGTCTTCTCTGGCATCCCGTGAACCTCTCTGACCCATTCAATTGACCTATCTCGCCGTGGCCAGGCCGGTCTCCTCGCCGCCGACGAGCATCCCCGCCTGCGCGCGTGGACCGACCGACTCCGGCCATCTCCGACGGTGTTTCGCCCACCGTTGTGATCCCCAGGACCTCCCCTTCATCCTCGACCACTTCACCGGAGCAGTCTCGCCGCCGGTAAGCCCCTCCGCCCTTTTCCCCGCCGCGGCTACTGTTTAAGATTAGCTAAGGACCTCGGGTTAGGAGGTGAAGAACCCGGGGGGTTTTTTGCAATGTCAGAGACCCTGGTGAATAGTAACCTGAGGACTGATTCGCGAGGAAAAACTTAGAAAACGTCCAGGGACCCCAGTGCAA
This sequence comes from Zea luxurians, assembly GCA_029449295.1. NCBI lineage: Eukaryota > Viridiplantae > Streptophyta > Magnoliopsida > Poales > Poaceae > Zea > Zea luxurians. The sequence continues at coordinate 1,008,273 of JAOPSE010000017.1, forward strand.
AGTAGTTTTCATTTAAATCGATTCTGAAATCCTTTTAAATAACCAGAGAACTTGTAAAATTCATAACTTGATAAATTCTTACTCAAAAAGTGTCAAACCAACTTTGCTAGCCTCTGTGTATTATAATCTATCTTTTAAAAATAGTGGACCATATGCTTTCTGTTCAAAATTTTGGAGTTTAAAATTAAAAACAGAAACCCCCTAAACCTTATTTAATCAAGGAAAATTAGTTTTTCTTCTGTACTAGACTTAAGAAAATTTGTGGGTATTCAGACCTCTTTTAGACACTGTTTAAAAATAATAGGAACCCCAGCATTAGACATTATGATGTAGTTTCTCATTTGAAGATGTTTTGACCAAAACTTAGAGAAAATCATAAGGGTGTTAGAAACTAATGAACAGTGACTAATATTATTTTTCCTAGTTTATTTATGAAACAAAGAACCTAGGAAAAATACAGAGACTATTAGTTTGGATTAGTTTTAAATTAAAGTGATTTGTTTAGCCTAAATAAGACTGAAAATCAATTATTAAAGAGGCAAAACTATAACCAAAATGCTTAACAAAAATCCAGTGAACTTATAACCACCAGAGCCCCACTACAAAAATATGGAGCACCTCAGTCCAACTTTTTAAGTAAGGGAAATAAATACAAAGTAATAATAAGGCATTTTCCAACTAAATCATGAACAACCTCAAATAATGAGATAATGGGCAACCAAAAATTAGCTAAGTCCATAATGAGGTAAACTACCAGAGAAAAATGCAAACCCATGAAAAAGAAGCAAACTCATACCATTTGTTAATAATTCAAGGGAAAGGCCATTTAATTCAAATAAGGCACCCCACCCCCTTCCCTTAAGCAAAAAGATGCCAAACTTCAGAATGATTGCTCTTGCACAAAACAATGACTAAGAAAAATAAGAATTCTGTTGTTTGATATTTTTCAAATATAGTGGTAGTAGAAAGCACCCATTTGGCTAGAAAATTGAGAAAACCATAGAAAAATAATTAAAAGGTATTAATGACTAGAAATTTGTATCAAGTCATGTTATAACACCTAAAAGTCAGCAAAAATAAGTTTTGAAGAATTACCCACTGTTAAATGGTAGTTGTAGTTCAAAGCACCTCTTTTACCCTAGAATTTAACAATTTTGTGCAGAGAAAACTATTCACTTTCTGATCCCCAAATTTTAAGACAGAGAAACACACACCAGTAGCAAGCCACTGTAATTTTTACAGAATTTTTAGAATTTTATAAAAGCAACTTGTAGTTCAAACCTACTCCAAAACATTAAAGAGAATAAAGAAAAAGGAAAGAGGAAATAAACCCCACCTCAATAAGTCTAACTTGAGTACTTATCATTTATCCCTAAGACTTAAAGGAATTCAGTGGAACCCCTAAAAGTAAAACCTACCACTTGCCTTAGCTAAAGTTTAACTTAATCTACCAAGTATACCACCCAAGGGTCTTGCATAAGTAAAGTTGACTTTGTTTAACTCAAGAAAGATTAAACACCTTTAAGTTATGATTTCTAAAAAAGGGCACATATCATATCATGCATATATCTTACGCATTGCATTCATTAGATTGTAATATTGCCGACGGAGAGTACGTGCTCATCCCCGAGCAAGGACCTGTCCAAGAGGAGGACCAGGAGCAGGCTTCAGAGGCTGCCATTGAGGATCTCCCCGCAGCCCCAGCAATCGAAGGCAAGCCCCGGTCTTATGCATAACCATGTTATTATATGCTACTTTACTACACTTAATGCTTGTAGGTTTGTAATGTGCACTTAAGTGTAGGAGTTGCTTGAAACCTCTAGTTGCATGAACTTAGGACTCCTTTTTGAGATGGATACTAGTATGCTAGGTCGAGTAGCTGCTTGCTAATCAGGATCTCGGTAGAAGTCGAGTGATTTTTCTAGCACTCGCGCGAGGTCAGGAATTGATTGTATTCATCTTGATAATGGGATATATGTTGGTCTATGGACTTGGATCCAGGGAGGATGCCTTGTCCATGAGACGGGAAAATGAATTAAGGATTAATGTGTGGATACCTGAGTCAAGCTTTTGAACGTACTAAACACATGCCGGGAAAAATGGTAACCGGTAAACCTAGTACCTGAGTGAAGCCGGGCGCGGACTTTATCCCTCATGCGACCTGAGACTGGTTCTCCCATGCTAGCTATGGTGGGTACAAGTGCGGTCACTGCACGGCGGCAGCCGGGGTCAGTGGAGCATTGTATGCCAAGGCGGTGAGGCCTGGACGCGAACGGGGAATCGATGGGGACGGTTGTCATGTGTAGGGTCGGAGTGCCCTGACATGCCGTGTGTTTAGGCTTACCTTGCAAGGTTTAAAACTCGATTCGAATCGTCTGCTTCTCGCAGCTAATGAGACTGCTTGATTCCTTGTACTGCATCGAGTAAGAAGTGAAATGTGGTTATATGAGATAACTTGTTGTTTGAACTAATTGATTGTTACCATGTATGCTTAGAAAGAGCAAACTTAGCTGAATTAATGATACTAGAATTGGAAAAGCTAAAACTTGTTTTTAGACTCGGCTAGTGCTTTTGGCAAACCAAACCCCTCAGCCAAATAGCTGCATAGTCTAGAGGTAGAGGAGTAGACTCCTCACACCGGGTAAGTCTAGCTGAGTATTAGTATACTCAGCCTTGCTTGTGGCACCATTTTTGCAGGTACCATGCAGGAGTTGGTTGATGGTGTGACTTGGCCTACCACCCTGCCACCGGGTTGGACGGTCGAGTGGGATGTTGCTCCGGCAGGAGAGGAGCATGGGGAGTAGTGGGCTAGGCCTTGCCCATTTCCTCATTACCGACGACATCGATTATCCGCTGCACCTTACTTAATGAACTTATTTGCTACTCCAGAACTCCGATTTATGTAATAATTCAGTACTTAATTTGAGGTTTCCTGTTTTATTGTATTTCTTCTGTGACTCACCTTCGAGTGAGATTGTGGAATTTGATCCTGGTTAAGTGGCTCTATCAGACTAGATCTGAAGGACTGACGGGTTATTCCGATTTAAGTGTGTCACGGCCCTTGAGGCATGACTTAGGCACTTAAGCTGGAATAATTCGGGTGGTTCTGCCACAGTTTCTTCACATTTTTGGGGTGAAGCTGTTTCCACTGCCGTGTATCTCATTAATAGACAACCATCATTAAAACTTTCTGGCAAAACACCAGGTGAAGTTCTTTTTGGGACATCTCCACGATATGATCATCTTCGTGTGTTTGGCTGTCTATGTTATGTCATGTTACCACCACGTGAACGGACTAAATTGACTGCTCAATCTGTCGAGTGTGTCTTTCTTGGATACTGTCCTGAACACAAAGGTTGTTGTTGTTATGATCTATCTACTCGTCGTATCCGAATTTCTAGAGATGTGAGTTTCAATGAAAATCGCCCTTTTTCACAACAAGTCCACTCACTCCTCATATTATCCCACAGAATCCACTTCTTTCATGTGTCTTCCTTCCATTCCTGATTTTTCATCTGAACCATTATATTCCACATCCACACCTGATGTTCTTATTCCCATAACACCACCTTCCATATCCATGTCATCTTACTCTTCCAAACCACCTATCACCCAAACCTACATTCGTCGTTCCTGCTCTATTCCTACGGCTGGTCCTGATACTGATCCTGTACCCGATTCTCATACTAACAATACTAAGTCTAATGATGTTTTTAATTAGGGATATCGTCTTCGTGACCGTGGCACCATTGAACCTCCAGATCGCTATGGTTTTCCACGAGTTGGTGTGGCAATTGTTGAACCAACTACTTATCAGGAGGCTTCTGGGATTCTTGAGTGGCTGCTTGCTATGATTGATGAATTGGCTGCTCTTGAACGCACTGGCACATGGGATATAGTTCCTTTACCCTCGCATGTTGTTCCTATCACTTGTAAATGGGTCTTCAAAGTTAAGACAAAATCATATGGTTCTATTGAGAGGTATAAAGCTCGTCTTGTGGCTCGTGGTTTCCAACAGACTCAAGGACTTGACTATGATGAGACTTTTGCACCAGTTGCCCATATGACCACTGTACGAACCTTGATTGCAGTTGCAGCCTCATCTTCTTGGAGTATCTCCCAGATGGATGTCAAGAATGCTTTTCTCAATGGTGATCTACATGAAGAAGTTTATATGCATCCTCCTCTGGGGGTTAATACCCCCTCAGGGCATGTTTGTCGTCTTCGTCATGCATTGTATGGTCTGAAACAAGCTCCTCATGCTTGGTTTCAGAGATTCATCTCTTCATCACAGCTGCTGGTTTTTCTTCGAGTGAACATGATCCTGCATTATTTGTTCATGTCTCTCCAAAAGGCCGCACTTTACTTCTATTATATGTGGATGATATGTTGATTACAGGTGACAACTTAGACCATATTTCTCATGTCAAGAAGCATCTTAGTAAGGAATTTCAAATGTCTGATTTGGGTCCTCTTAGCTATTTCTTGGGCATTGAAGTTCAGCAGACTCCAAAAGGATTTTATCTATCTCGGTCCAAATATATACAAGATCTTCTTGATCGCTCTGGACTTACTGATACACGCACAGTTGCGACACCAATGGATATTTATTTACAACTTCGTCCGAAGAATGGTACACCACTAGCAGACCCAACTCAATATCGCTATATTGTGGGTAGCCTTGTTTATCTCACCATCACCAGACCTGATATTGCCCATATTGTTCATATTTTGAGCCAATTTGTATCCACACCGACCTCAGTTCATTATGGTCATTTGCTTCGTGTGCTTAGATACTTACGCGGGACAAGATCAAGATGTTTACTCTATGCCTCTGATAGCCCACTTCAGCTTCATGCATATTCCGATGCCACTTGGGCAAGTGATCCTGTTGACCGTTCTTCTACTACAGGTTACTGTATTCTTCTTGGATCCTCACCCATTGCCTGGAAATCCAAGAAGCAAACGGCCATATCTCGTTATAGTGCTGAAGCCGAGCTTCAGGCTCTTGCTACTACCACTACTGAAATTATTTGGTTGCGCTGGCTCTTGAATGATCTTGGTGTCTCTTGTGACACTCCTACACCTCTGTTATGTGATAATATGAGTGCTATACAGATTTCTCATGATCCAGTGAAGCATGAACTTACTAAACACATTGGTGTCGATGCATCTTTTACTCGATCTCATTGTCAGCAAAAGACTATTGATCTTCAATATGTGCCCTCAGAATCTCAGTTGGCAGATTTCTTCACCAAAGCACAAACAAGAGCACAACATCAGTTTCACTTGATCAAACTCAAAGCTTCAGATCCTCTATTTCCACCTTGAGTTTGAGGAGGGGTGTTAAGGCCCATTAGGCCCAGGCCCACTGCCTATATATATAATAGTCCTTAATTAGGGACTGTGGAATGTGACGTCAATTCTAAGTTTAGTCACAAAGCTCACCATGAGTGAGGAAAAAGAAATTCATTTGAATGTTAGAGCCAAAAGTTGCTTGTATGAATCTCTTAACATGGAAATTTTCAATCAAGTATTTACATTAAAAACTGCTAAAGAGATTTGGCTAAAATTGCATGAGCTCCATGACGGCACATCAAATGTCCTTGAGCAAAAACATTGCCTAGTCTTAAATGATTACAATTCTTTTTCTATGAAAGATAATGAAGCTTGTTAGAGACATGTATTCTCGTTTGAATCTAATCATCAATGAGCTCAATTCTATTGGAATTAATAATCTAGGTGATGCGGGCATTGTGAGGAAGGTTATGACAAGAATTTCTCTTTCGCTTGACGCGTGTAGTCTTCGTATTGTTGTTGCTCATCGGCCGTCAGACTTTCAACAGCCGGCTTCAGGATATTGTCCGGGGAGATATCAGAGAATCGGACAATTGAGGGCCTTATTTTTAGTAGATCTAGACACCTGATCCCCAGCGGAGTTGACAAAAAGTGTGTTGGCGCCGATCTGGGTGCCAAAAACCGGAACGAACCACCTGGCGGCGCTCTTTGCGGAGGCGCGGATGGTCCGAGGCACAGGGCGAACGGTCCGCGGCCTGGGCGCAGGAGCGGCTCCTTCTCTGCGTACGTCCGGACGGTTCGTGTCTATGGCTCGAACGGCCCGCAATGGCGCAGAGGGTCGTGTTCTTCGTAGCAGACTTAGATCTCGCCTAACAGGAGGGACCCTATCGGGGAGGAGAGATCCTAGGGTGTCTTGGCGTCTACAGGTCACCCAAGACACCTCTAGTCGACGTACAACCGAAGAGATGTGAAGATTTGATATGGAGAAAGGATAAACTAGGACTAAACTAAGGCTACTCCAAATACATAAGGTAAAACTGATAAGTAGAGTTAATTGGATCGATTGTGGGTGGATTCAATCGGTTGTAACTCTTCATCTATATAAAAGGAGGTCTGGACTTGTTACAAATCGATTCTCGAGTTAATCCAGTAGAATTAACTAATAAATCCCGTAAGAAATTCGAAACCCTAACTATACGCATGCGCAAACAGTATGCACCTCTACCATGGATAGTTTGGACAGCGGATCATCTTGGGTTCAACTGTTTCTATGCTAGGGACATGGGCGGATCTGAATCCATGGCTGCCGGTCGCAGCCATGGCCTCTCCTAGGCACGACATCTGTAGCAACGTCAGTCAGGCAGTCACCGTCCGTAGGAGCTCGCGAGCCTTGTGCGCCGCCGCAGCACACTCCGTGTCGCCAGCCCCCACATGCCGCAGTAGGCCAGCCCCCAGACCCAGAGCTGCTAGCCGCAAGATGCCTAACCCTAGGCAGTAAGCAGCAGCAAGCACACTGCAGGCCAGAACCGCTGAACCAGCAACTAGCTTCTAGCAGTAGACCACCACCACGTAACTAGCACTAGCAGCCAAGCACGTACTAACACGCAATGCACATAGCTACTAGAGCAGCGCATAACATATAGTTTGTAGGCTTGCAGCAGACAGCAGGCAGCAGCGCAGAGGAGCAGTTGCAGTTGATCAGCACCTCACTCTTCGTAAGTTGTTTTTTAGATTTTAATTCATTTTATTCATCAATTTTACCAAATTAGTTGATAAAATTAATTTTTATGTTTATAGAGATAGAATAGACTGTTTTCTTATAAAAGATGATTGTAACACGAGCCGTCTATAGCAGAATTTCTCCTTTTACATGTTCTTACTTTTCATGAACATGATGAATTGTATCATTTGGTGTTATCTTAGTTTATTTAAAAAAAATGCCTCCATTTAATACATTCCTGGATCTGACACTGGGTAAAGGTGAACCTACATAGTTTATTTATTGCGGGTGTGGGCGTACCTAGGCTCAACCTAAAAACTACTATTACCCTTAAATTTTTACTATATATTTTAACAAGCAACTATATAATTATATAGTATGATGCTTTATTGTTGGATAAATATAGGCTTGGCCCAATTAATATTCAATAATAGTCAATGACAATGACTCACTTTCTTTAAATGCTACGGTGTACTAATAATTTAGCATTATATTAGAAGTTTAAGGTACAAATCAATCAACTTAAATAGGCGGACCGTTGGTGTATTTATTGAGAAGTTGAGAAAAAGACGAAGGACTACCACACGTGCGTGTCGCCGCCGGTCGAGCCGTGGTTGTGGCTCACGGTAGATCGGACCTTGGTCCGAATATTCCTTCAAAACAGTTGCAATGATTGTAACACGATATTTAAGACTAATGAGAGTCGTGTAGAGCAGAATTTCTCCTTTTGCATGTTCTAACTTTTCATGAACATGATGAATTGTATCCTTTGGTGTTATCTTAGTCTATTTAAAAAAAAATTAGTCCCCTTTAATACATTACTGGATCCTTTAATACATTCCTGGATCCGCCACTAGCTAGGGATGGACCTATATAGTTTATTTATTGTGGGTGTGGGCGTACCTTGGGTCAACCAAAAAAACTACTATTACCAGTAAATTTTCACTATATATTTTGACAAGCAGCTATAAAATGATATAATATGACGTCTTATTGTTGGATAAATGTGGGCTTGGCCCAATTAATATTTAATAATAGTTAATGCTAATAACTCACTTTAAATGTTGTGGTGTACCAATAATTTAGCACCATATTGGAAGTTTCAAGGACAAATCAATCAACTTAAATAGATGGACCGTTGGTGCATCTATTAAGAAGTTGAAAAAATGATGAAGGACTGCCACACGCGCGTGTGTGCATCGTCGCCGCCGGCCGGGCCGGACCGTGGTCGATGCCAAGGCTAAGGTCGTGGGCATGGATCATGTTAGATCTGACCATGGTCTAAATGTCCCTTTTAAATGGTTGCGCATTTTGCCTGTAGTGCGCGTGATCTCTCACACTCGTTGCAAACAACACGTCCCCGTCCCATCTTCTACGAGCATAGAGAGAGTGGGAGAGCAGGCCTCCGAAATCGTCGTCTGCAAAGATACACTTGCATGGGTGTGCGGGCGATTAGGTTTTGGGGAGCCTATTCACGACTGCTCGCTTCATCCGTTCGACCAGCTCTACTTCGTCTACATCCGGTTCTTCGTCGTCTTCCCCGAGCGATGTGTGCTGCTGTTATTCTTCCGGCAGCCGTTCGAGGGACTGCACTGCATACATCTTCCTGCACCAAATTTGTATGGCTACATCGAACATACACACGAGATATCTCGTGTGAATGGAGCCACTAATGCCTTGAGCAGTGGTCCATCCATAGGGTTCTTTCTGTTTTTCGTATTTGTGCATGTATTATTGATGTTTACTACTTATGCGAGTAGTATTACACACATGCACATACATGTCATCACATATATCATACTGTTTTTATGGATTAAATTAAAACTGATAATGCCTAAATTTCTAACAATCCAAAAACCTGATATTAGGCATTTTCTGTTAGTGGTTTTACTGTTGCGTTAAAACCAAGTGAGCCATTTGATAGGACGTTTTACAAGAGATGGCATATTAAAATGATACTGTGGTTGACAGCAATGAACTGCTACCACGCCGCACAGGGGAAAAACACAAACAGTTCACTCCTGAAGAGGAGAGAATGTTCGACGTTGACGATAACCTGTTTTGAGGCGCCGTGATTGGCACTCTTGCCAACAAGTATGTTGATTCTTATCTAACATGCACATCTGTAAAAGAATTATGGGATGCATTAGATGCGAAATTTGGTGTTTCTGTTGCCAGTAGCGAGCTATACATCATCGAGCAGTTGTTTTACTATAAGATGGTGGAACACCGTCCTGTAGTTGAACAGGCTCATAAAATATAGGCACTGGCCAACGAACTCGAACAATTCCCATGTGTCTTGCCTGACAAGTTCTTGGTCAGCGGTATTATCGCTAAGCTGCCACCATTTTGGACGGACTTTGCTACCACTTTAAAGCACAAGAGACAAGAGTTTAGCGTGGCTGAGCGTATTGGTTCTCTTGATGTTGAAGAGAGGGCAAGAGCGACACTCGTGGAAAAGGAATTGAGACTTTTAGTGCCAATATGGTACAAAAGAAGAATTCCAATGCATCACGTAATAATAAAAAGCAGAACAAGCAACAGAAAGCCACGAAGCCTAAGCAGGCAACCACGTTCAAAAAAGAAGAACAAAGAAGTTGGTTGCTTTGTTTGCGGGAGTATTGATCATTGGGCAAGCGTTTGTCCAGACCGCAAATTTAAGCAAGAGAAAAAACCAGCCCAAGAGAAGAAAACAGTAAACATGGTTATTAGCAAGACTAGAGATAGAACATCGAGGTATGGTAATCTTTTACCTATTGTTCTTTCAGTGTGTCAATCCCTTGAGTGGTGGCCTGATAGTGGTGCTAATATTCATGTGTGTGCTGATATTCCTTTGTTTTCTACTTATCAGTGCAAAGGGACTAGAGCCTTGCTGATGGGGAACGGATCACATGCGCGCGTTCTTGGTGTTGGTACAGTCATTTTAAAGTTTACTTCGGAAAAGACGATGCTATTGAATAACATGCAACATGTCCTCTCCATCAAAAAGAATCTAGTTAGTGCCTCACAATTATGTCGAGATGGCTACAAACTTGTCTTTGAGTCTAATAAATGTATATTGTCAAAGTATGGAACATTTATTAGAAAAGGCTATGACAGTGGAAGCTTGTTCTGCTTATCTTTGCATGATACTTGTAATAAGTCTCTGAACAATATTTTTTCGAATGAGTCAAATATTTGGCATTCACGACTCTGTCATATCAATTTTGATTGTGTCTCACGGTTAGCAAGTTTAAATTTTTAATCTCAAAATTTGATGTAGTCAAAGGTTCTAGGTGACAGGTGTGCGTGCAATCTAAGCAACCTCGCAAGCCTCATAAGACTGCGAAGGAGAGGAATTTGGCACCACTAGACTTAATACGTTCTGATTTATGTGAGATGAACGAAATATTGACTAAAGGAGACAAGCGATATTTTATTACTTTTATCGATGATTCTACTAGATTCTGTTATGTATATCTTTTAAAATCAAAAGATGAAGCCTTACGTTATTTTAAGACCTACAAAGTTGAAGCTGAAAATCAACTCGAGAGGAAAATTAAACGGTTAAGGTCTGATCGTGGTGGAGAATATTTTTCGGGTGATTTTTCTGAATTTTATGTGGAACATGGTATTATTCATGAGAGTAGACCGCCATACTCACCACAATCCAATGGGGTTGCTGAAGAAAGAATCATACTCTAACTGATTTGGTTAACGTCATGTTAGAGACTTTGGGACTATCTAAGGAATGTTGGGGTGAGGCGATCTTGACTGCGTGTCATGTCCTAAATAAAGTTCCCACAAAGAACAAAGAAATCACACCATTCAAGGAATGGGAAAAGAAGAAATTAAATATCTTCTATTTGCGCACCTGGGGTTGTTTGGCTAAAGTGAATGTGCTAATTAACAAGAAGCGCAAATGAGGACCGAAAACTGTTGATTGTGTTTTCCTTGGGTATACTTTCCACAACATTGGATATAGGTTTTTGAAAGGGAAATGTGCCCTTGGGCCATTTCTAAGTATTTTGGTGATCAAGTGCCAACACAAATGGTTTAAGTATGAAACTATGCCAAATGGTGGAAGAAGTGCAAATCAACACAAAGGTATGATTTTAGACTTAGTACATTGGTTTTTGTGTACTAACATATTTGTCTAAGTGCTAGAATCAGAGAAAAAACAAAAGGAAAAAGAGTTGGCTGTGTACAGCCAACTGCTGCTCAGTCTGGGTGCACCGGACTGTCCGGTCGTGCACCGGACAGTGTCCGGTGCGCCAGGCTGGCTCTGGTGAAAAGGCTGCTCTCGGGAATTCATCGGCAGCGTACGACTATAAATCACCGGACTGTCCGGTGAGCCAACGGTCGGCCAAGCCATCCGCGCGTGACGCGTGGCCGGGCCAACGGTCTGATGGGGGCACCGGACTGTCCGGTGTGCACCGGACAGTGTCCGGTGCGCCAACGGCTCCAAATCTTCAACGGTCGGCTGCGCCAGAATAGGAAAGAAATCAGCACCGGATAGTGTCCGGTGGTGCACCGGACTGTCCGGTGCGCCACCCTACAGAAGGCAAGAATTGCCTTCCTGGATTGCTCTCAACGGCTCCTAGCTGCCTTGGGGCTATAAAAGGGACCCCTAAGCGCATGGAGGAGAACACCAAGAACACTCTAAGCATTATTGATCATTCACACTCCGTCTTTGCGCACTCGATTGGCATTCTTAGTGATTTGAGCTCCGTTCTAGTGGTGAACCTTGTGTCATTCATTTGAGCTCAAGTCTTAGCTGTGTGTGTGTGTGTATTGCTGTGGATTTGTGTGTGTTGCTTCCCTCCCTTACTCTAGTGCTTTCACTTTGATCCTTATTGTAAGGGCGAGATACTCCAAGTTGTGGAGATTCCTCACAAACGGGAAAGAGTAAAGAAAGAAGAACACCGTGGTATTCAAGTTGATCATTGGATCACTTGAGAGGAGTTGAGTGCAACTCTCGTCCATTGGGACGCCACAACGTGGAATAGGCAAGTGTTATACTTGGCCGAACCACGGGATAAATCCTCGTGTCTCTTGTGCTTGTTCTCACTGTGTCTATTGTGTTTCACAAGAGCTCTCCTTTAGCCACTTGATTTCATTGTGCTAACTCTTAATCAAGTTTTGTGGCTTTAAGTTTTAAGTTTTTACAGGATCACCTATTCACCCCCCCCCCCTCTAGGTGCTCTCAATTGGTATCAGAGTCATTCTCTTCACGAAAGGGACTAATCGCCCGAAGAGATGGATCCTAAAGGAAAGGGGATGGTGATCAACGACAAGGAGAAGGAATCCTTCATCAATGAGCCAAAAGACGACAAGCCCACTGACTCGGGCTCAAGTCAAAAGAAGAAGGATGGAAAGAAGAAGAGGCGCATCAAGAAGATTGTCTACTACGACAGCGACGAATCTTCCTCTTCTCAAAAGGACGACGAATACGAGGAGAAAAAGAAAACGGTTAACTCAAACTTTTCTTTCGATTATTCTCGTATTCCGCATAATTCCAATGCTCATTTGCTTTCCATTCCACTTGGTAAACCTCCACACTTTGATGGAGAGGACTACGGATTTTGGAGTCACAAAATGCGTAGTCATTTGTTCTCTCTTCATCCAAGTATATGGGAGATAGTAGAAAATGGAATGCAATTTGATAGTTCGGATAATTCTATGTTTATCAATGAACAAATCCATAAAAATGCACAAGCTACTATTGTTCTTTTGGCATCCTTGTGCAGGGAAGAATACAATAAGGTGAGCGGCTTGGATAATGCCAAGCAGATCTGGGACACCCTCAAGATCTCGCATGAGGGGAACGACGCCACCATGCTCACCAAGATGGAGTTGGTGGAAGGCGAACTAGGAAGGTTCACGATGATCAGGGGAGAGGAGCCAACTCAATCGTACAATAGGCTCAAGACCCTGGTCAACAAGATAAGGAGCTATGGGAGCACGAGATGGACGGACCACGACGTCGTCCGACTTATGCTAAGGTCCTTCACTGTCCTTGATCCTCATCTTGTAAACTCTATTCGTGAGAATCCTAGGTACATCAAGATGACGCCCGAGGAAATACTCAGAAAGTTCGTAAGCGGGCGAATGATGATCAAGGAGGCAAGATATGTTGATGATGCATTGAATGGCCCAATGCCGATCTACGAGCCTCAAACTGTTGCTCTCAAAGCAACAAGTAGCAGGGAGGCGCTACCTAGCAAGGTGGCACAAGTTGAGGCAGCCGGGCTAAATGAGGACGAAATGACCCTCATCATCAAGCGCTTCAAGACGGCGCTCAAAGGTCGCAAGGAGCATCCCAACAAGAGCAAGACGAAGGGAAAGCGCTCCTGCTTCAAGTGTGGTAAGATTGGTCACTTTATTGCTAACTGTCCTGATAATGATAGTGACCAGGAACAAGGAAAGAGCGGAAAATGGGAAAAGAAGACCTACAAAAAGACGAAGGGCGAGGCACACCTTGGAAAGGAGTGGGATTCGGATTGCTCCTCGTCCGACTCCGACAACGAAGGGCTCATCGCCTCAGCCTTCAACAAGTCGGCTCTCTTCCCCAACAAGCATCACACCTGCCTCATGGCAAAAAGAGAAGAAGGTAAGTACTCGAAGTACCATTACGTATGCTTCTTCATGTGATGATGAGTCTAGTGATGATGAAGTAGACTACGCTAGTTTATTCAAAGGTTTAGATAGAACTAAAATTGACAAGATCAATGAATTAATTGATGCTTTGAATGAGAAGAATAGATTGTTAGAGAAGCAAGAGGATCTTTTATATGAAGAGCATGATAAATTTGTTAGTGCGCAAAATTCTCTTTCTATAGAAGTTAAAAGAAATGAAATGCTTTCATGTGAATTATCTACATGCCATAAATCTATTTCTAGCTTAAAGAGTATTAATGTTGATTTAAATACTAAGTTAGAAATAGCTAATAAATCAAGCTCTTGTGTAGAACATGTTGTGATTTGCAATAGGTGTAAGGATTTTAATGTTGATGCTTGTAGCGAACACTTAATTTCCATTTCCAAATTAAATGATGAAGTGGCTAGTCTTAATGCCCAACTTAAGACTAGTAAGAATGAATTTGACAAACTAAAATTTGCAAGGGATGCCTACACTATTGGTAGACACCCCTCAATTAAGGATGAGCTTGGCTTTAAGAGGGAAGCCAAGAACTTAACAAGCCAAAGGGCTCCCACTTCCACAAAGGAGAAAGGGAAGGCCCCTATGGCTAATAGTGCTCAAAAAAATCATGCATTTATTTACGATAGGAAATTTTCTAGAAATGTTCATCATGATAGGAGTTGTAATGCCATGTTTTCTTCAAGTTCTTCCTTTGTGTATGGTAGAGATATGCCTAGGAGAAATGTTGTTCATGTACCTAGGAAAGCAAGTAATGAACCTTCTACAATTTACCATGCTTGCAATGCCTCTTTTACAATTTATAGGAAGAATAAGAAAGTAATTGCTAAGAAATTAGGGGCAAAATGCAAAGGGGATAAAACTTGCATTTGGGTCCCTAAGGCTATTGTTACTAACCTTGTAGGACCCAACAAGAGTTGGGTGCCTAAAACCCAAGCCTAAATTGCCTTGCAGGTTTATGCATCCGGGGGCTCAAGCTGGATTATCGACAGCGGATGCACAAACCACATGACGGGGGAGAAGAAGATGTTCACCTCCTACGTCAAGAACAAAGATTCTCAAGATTCAATCATATTCGGTGACGGGAATCAAGGCAAGGTTAAAGGACTAGGAAAGATTGCTATTTCATCCGAGCACTCCATTTCTAATGTGTTTTTAGTTGAGTCACTCGGGTATAACTTGTTGTCCGTTAGTCAACTTTGTAATATGGGTTATAATTGCTTATTCACAAATGTAGATGTGTCTGTCTTTAGAAGGAGTGATGGTTCATTAGCTTTTAAGGGTATACTAGACGACAAACTTTATTTAGTTGATTTTGCAAAAGAAGAGGCCGGTCTAGATGCATGCTTAATTGCTAAGACTAGCATGGGCTAGTTGTGGCATCACCGTCTAGCACATGTAGGGATGAAGAACCTTCACAAACTTCTAAAGGGAGAACATGTGTTAGGTCTAACAAATGTGACTTTCAAAAAAGATAGACCTTGTGCAGCTTGTCAAGCAGGTAAACAAGTGGGAAATGCTCATCACAGCAAGAATGTGATGACCACATCAAGACCCCTGGAGCTGCTGCATATGGACCTCTTCGGACCTGTCGCCTACCTCAGCATCGAGGGAAGTAAGTATGGTCTTGTTATAGTTGATGATTTTTCCCGCTTCACTTGGGTATTCTTCTTGCAGGATAAAACAAAAACCCAAGGGACCCTTAAACGCTTTCTAAGGAGAGCTCAAAATGAATTTGAGCTCAAGGTGAAGAAGATAAGGAGTGACAACGGGTCCGAGTTCAAGAATCTTCAAGTGGAGGAGTACCTTGAGGAGGAAGGAATCAAGCATGAGTTCTCCGCTCCCTACACACCTCAGCAAAATGGTGTGGTAGAGAGGAAGAACAGGACGCTCATAGACATGGCAAGGACGATGCTTGGAGAGTTCAAGACGCCCGAGCGGTTTTGGTCGGAAGCGGTGAACACGGCTTGCCACGCCATAAACTGGGTCTACCTTCATCGCCTCCTCAAGAAAACGTTGTACGAATTCCTAACTGGTAACAAACCCAACATTTCATATTTTCGTGTATTTGGGAGTAAATGCTACATTCTAGTGAAGAAAGGTAGGAATTCTAAATTTGCTCCCAAAGCTGTAGAAGGGTTTTTGTTAGGTTATGGCTCAAATACAAAGGCGTATAGAGTCTTCAACAAATCATCGAGTTTGGTTGAAGTCTCTAGCGACGTTGTATTTGATGAGACTAATGGCTCTCCAAGAGAGCAAGCTGATCTTGATGATGTAGATGAAGAAGATGTTCCAACTGCCGCCATACGCACCATGGCGATTGGAGATGTGCGACCACAGGAACAAAAGGAGCAAGATCAACCTTCTTCCTCAACAATGGTGCATCCCCCAACTCAAACTGATGAACAGGTTCATCAAGAGGCGTGCGATCAAGGGGGAGCACAAGATGATCATGCTATGGAGGAAGAAGCACCTCAAGCCCCTCCAACTCAAGTCCGAGCGACAATTCAAAGGAATCATCTCGTCGATCAGATTTTGGGTGATATAAGCAAGGGAGTAACCACTCGCTCTAGATTAGTTAATTTTTGTGAACACTACTCGTTTGTCTCTTCTATTGAGCCTTTCAGGGTAGAAGAGGCCTTGCTAGATCCGGACTGGGTGTTGGCCATGCAGGAAGAGCTCAATAACTTCAAGCGGAACGAAGTTTGGACCCTGGTGCCACGTCCAAAGCAAAACGTTGTGGGAACCAAGTGGGTGTTCCACAACAAACAAGACGAGCACGGAGTGGTGACAAGGAACAAGGCTAGACTTGTGGCAAAAGGTTATGCCCAAGTCGCAGGTTTGTACTTTGAGGAGACTTTTGCTCCTGTGGCTAGGCTAGAGTCTATTCGTATTTTGTTAGCCTATGCCGCTCACCATTCTTTCAGGTTGTTCCAAATGGATGTGAAGAGTGCTTTCCTCAACGGGCCAATCAAGGAGGAGGTGTACGTAGAGCAACCCCCTGGCTTTGAGGATGAACGGTACCCCGACCACGTGTGTAAGCTCTCTAAGGCGCTCTATGGACTTAAGCAAGCCCCAAGATCATGGTATGAATGCCTTAGAGACTTTTTAATTGCTAATGCTTTCAAGGTTGGGAAAGCCGATCCAACTTTATTTACTAAGACTTGTGATGGTGACTTATTTGTGTGCCAAATTTATGTCGATGACATAATATTTGGTTCTACTAACCAAAAGTCTTATGAAGAGTTTAGCAGGGTGATGACTCAAAAGTTTGATATGTCAATGATGGGTGAGTTGAACTACTTCCTTGGGTTCCAAGTGAAGCAACTCAAGGACGGGACTTTCATCTCCCAAACGAAGTACACGCAAGATTTGATCAAGCGGTTTGGGATGAAGGACGCCAAGCCCGCAAAGACTCCAATGGGAACCGATGGACATGTTGACCTCAACAAAGGAGGTAAGTCCGTTGATCAAAAGGCATACCGGTCTATGATAGGGTCTTTACTTTATTTATGTGCTAGTAGACCGGATATTATGCTAAGCGTATGCATGTGTGCTAGATTTCAATCCGATCCAAGGGAGTGTCACCTTGTGGCCGTTAAGCGAATACTTAGATATTTAGTTGCTACGCCTTGCTTCGGGATCTGGTATCCAAAGGGGTCTACCTTTGACTTGATTGGATACTCAGACTCCGATTATGCTGGATGCAAGGTTGATAGGAAGAGTACATCAGGGACGTGCCAATTCTTAGGAAGGTCCCTGGTGTCTTGGAGTTCTAAGAAACAAACTTCCGTTGCCCTATCCACCACTGAGGCCGAGTATGTTGCCGCAGGACAGTGTTGCGCGCAACTACTTTGGATGAGGCAAACCCTCAGGGACTTTGGCTACAATCTGAGCAAAGTCCCACTCCTATGTGACAATGAGAGTGCAATCCGTATGGCGGATAATCCTGTTGAACACAGCCGCACAAAGCACATTGACATCCGGCATCACTTTTTGAGAGATCACCAGCAAAAGGGAGATATCGAAGTGTTTTATGTTAGCAACGAGAACCAGCTAGCCGATATCTTTACCAAGCCTTTAGATGAGAATACCTTTTGCAGGCTGCGTAGTGAGCTAAATGTCTTAGATTCGCGTAACTTGGATTGATCTATAGCATACATGTGTTTATGCCTTTGATCATGTTTTTTATGCATATTGCTGCCTAATTATGGTGCTCAAGTTGTACACATGATCCCCGGACCTCACAAGTCCATTTGCAAGTGATGCATTTATTTAGGGGGAGGCATGCTACAACTTGACACTTTGAGACTAACCTTGTGCTTGAGTTTACTTGTTTAGTCTCAAAAGTAGATTGAAAGGGAAAAGTGGACTTGGACCATGAAAGACTTCCATTGCACTCCAATAAGAGGGTAACTCACTCCAAGTTCATCTCCATACTCTTATTGCCTTTTACTAGGTATATGCCCGTGCGTTGCTACGAAATCAATATGATAAAATCCATATATATGTAAAAACACTAATTGTTATTCTATATTCTTGCTAGCATCACTCATATTGGATGTTTACATACTTAAAAGATATAACAAAGTGTCCGTTCATTACTATAGAGATGAGTGTGAATGTGGTTTCAAGGAAACAACCATACAATGCAATACTAAAATAGAAAATAACAATTAAAAATCTACAACAAAACATAATGTAAAGATAACCATTGTGGAATAACATCTTTACTCTTTGACTCTTTGTTGATGGTTCCAAGTGCAGGAGTACTTGGAGAACTGATCCTAAGTCTCTGACCATCAGAAAGACGCACTACCATCGATCAGTTTCAACGATGCAGAAAAAGAAATGACGAAAGAAACATAGGCTGCATGAAACTTCAGTAGAGCAAATGATGTTAGAAACATAGCATAAAAAGTGAATAACCTTGTCAGCAGCTGCTTGTAGCATGACATGGTCACCCCATTCACCATACCTGGAAAAGATTATTTTCAATAATACAGCAGTCAGAAAAATCACAAATTCAAGGACTTCTATTATTGAAGCGGCAAAGTTAATATAGTAATATCCATACTTCTTCATTTTCTTGCAATAATGTTTATATTTCATTGGAACGTAACCTTCATATAAGGAGTTACATTCCTTGAGCTGCAAAAAGAGAAAAACAACACATATAAGCATGCAGGCCTCTCAGGAATGAAAAAAAATATTAGACCAATGGTTAGAAAATTATGTTTCTGAATACTTCATCTGTTCTTTTTTCGATAGGAAATGTTTTATTTGATTTTGTTCTCAAATAGAATGAGCCTGATAAGTTGCTTAGGACAATAAGGCTTTGTTATTGTTGTTGCTGTATCAAAGAAATACTGAAATAGAATGGGCATGAGTTGGTGTACCTGACAATTTCCATCACCAGATACTCTCACCTCAAACAAGCTGTATGCATTTAGCCTACAAAGAACACTTAATCGTGAACACATGTTGATGTTTTATCTATAACCGAAACAGGCACAAGCTACAAGAGACTGAAGTTCCATATCCCCAAAAGAGTTGAAAGAAATTTAATATCTAAAAGGGAAAAATTGGAAATGCAGTTTATGTGTTGTACAATTATCGATAGGAAGAAAACAGAACCACAAAGTGTAGGCTGAAAATTATATAACATTAGTGGACACACACACAAGGGAAAAGAAAAAGAAAAGTGTATGCAGGGAAAAAGAGAGAGGCCTAGCTGAACAAAGTTAACTGTAAAAGAGAGGAACGATGATTTGCATAACTTGTTTATATCCACATTTATCTACAATACTCTCATGATGTCTGTGATGGCATTTCAAATATCTTTCTCCACAAACACAACTTGCATCCATTCCCAAGTATTTCAGCATGCATTTAACATATGACATGATAAAATATCCACATAGACTTAAAGTGATGTTCCATGTATGTAATACTCAATTCTGCATGTATGGGATGACAATGACCTCTCAAATGTACAAATATATATGTACAGTAGAGGCACTAATATTGCGCTTGAAGCACAGGGACCTATGATGATACAATAGAAAACTTGATGGCTTACCTCAGGCGTCAATGGGCAAAGGCCATCTTTTCTTTTCAAGTCTGAGTCAATCACTTTTTCTTTCCACCATGGATAAGCATACCTGAAGCCAAGAGCAGTTCAGAGCATGTCACTTCAACATACCATCCTCGCCGCTCTTCCCATTAAGGTAGAAGTAGATCGCCCAGTCGAATCCCCCACGTTGAAGGGCTCGGAGGCGATGAACTTCCCCAGCCAGGGAGCGGTGTGCGAGACCGGTGCCGAGGCGGACGCCGCCACGGACGCGTGCGGTGTGGCGGTGCTACGGGAGGACAGTCGAAGCCTAAGCTCCTCATCATTGCTTGGGATCCACTTTAGTAGTGTGTCTATCAAGTCTGATGGAAGTTCATTTCCTACAAATTAGCAAGGGCAGTGGATGAAATAAAATACAGAGATGGGGAACAGTATACATCTGAGAAACTAAAATGCTTGCATACTAAAAGATAGATTGATTGATTTTTATCAGAATCAAATTGGTAGGTACGACCATTAAGAGATATGGATATCTGACAGCATATAGAGAACATATGTGTAACTAACGATTGCGACAACAACGGTGCAACACTACATTTCAAAAGTGCATCTTCTGCCTAGCGTTGCTAAGTGCTATCATGTTTCACAAAAGATCCAGATGCAATATCAGTTGGACCTCTCCCATGGTAGCAAAACATACTTTATGCTTTCAAACATCAGAGCAAAGTTGTGCGACAGCAGGACTAACTGTACTTCAGTAAAACACAATATGTTGCTTCCTGGCAGATTACTCATTTTCCAATTACGTCAGTGCAATAATCTAAGACACAAGCACTGAGCAGAAGCAAATAGTAGTTGTCAAAAATTGAGCTGGGAGGTTACGTCAAATTAAGTTACCAAGGACACGGATGTCGGTTTGAGAAGCTTCCATGATTGAATTAATCATCACACCATGCTCGCCAATAAGGCTTGCTGCCTGCTCACTTGGTGCAAGAATCCGCCTCACAATCACATTATCGGGTCCCACATCTAAAGAGTTATTCTACTAAAGTTTGCTGATATACTCTTAGTAGGGCATCCATGGCTGGAGGTAATGGCTCATCAAGCTGCTCCCTTCTAAAAATGATTACCTTTCCAAAAATTAAAGCAAATTTTAGGATTTCTTTCTTTTCAGTTGAGCCAAAACATAAATCATGTTTTTCTTCTCATGAGCCACCAAGACATATTTAAAAGAATTTTTAATTGTAGAGGATCATTTGATGGCTATCTTACAGCTTGCTCTGCCGCACAAAGATGACCGCCAATAATACGAACACAGGCTCTTGTTTCCTCACACAGTCTTCTGACCCTCTCACCTTTGTGGCCGATTATTGCACCGACCTTCTGTGCAGAAATCAGCATCCTGAACACAGTAGTTCCAGGCCAACCAGGATACTTGCTTTCACCAGCAGAGGAGATATTTAGTTCCAGTCTTCAGTTTATATTGATCGAAGCAAGCTACTTACTTAGCAAGAGATATTAATCGAATGCAACTATTGCTAGTTACAATCTACACAAGGTTCTTTGATCAAATATAAACAAAGGTCTTCTTCTTAATGTGGGTCGAGTTTTTTAATTAGACATTGATGACACTTATAACTCTACCACCAATAGATATTTCAACATTCAATAATTTGAATCAGAATCTTCTCAAAATAATACTCTAACAAAGGTAGAACATATTTTTTATAACACGTAGCAGAATATATTATTACCTTTCTCTGAATAAATGTTGTGCAAGCAGAACCATCAGATATGTCAAGGTTTACATCAAGGTGCAAGAAGATTAGCTCAAAGAGAATATAGGATGAAGGGTTCACTGGATCAACAATACTATCATGCTTTAATTTACTTACTCTACTGCAGTCAATACTCAATGCTACATTTTAGCGAGAACCCATGCTTGCCTATCAGGTGATCACTCAGAGCTCAAAAATTAGGCTACAGATTGCAGCTGCGTTATGTGGTTGATGCATAAGGAGTTACCAATAGTCTTTACAAGAGCAGAATCCATGTCTAAAATGATGGAAGTGTGTTCTGTCCCTCACAACAACCTCCCTTCCATACAACCTTGAAATCAATTTGATTGTGTTATGGCAGTCTAAACACATCCTCAAGTTTTTCACAATTCTTATCACAGTATTAGGTTCTGAACTAAGTAATGCAAAAGCAACTGTCAGCTTCTCGTTGTGCCAGTAAAGAACTTTATGCTTTTCTTCTTCTGCAACTTCAACAAAGACCTCAGTTACGTCAGGAAAATACCCAACAATTTGTTTCTCTAATGTTTCTGATGGATGAATATATAGTAGTCAGAGAAGAGAGAACTCAGTGGTGAAGAAGAGGGAAATCACCATGCTGGACCATCTTGTCGGACTGCTGAAGCTGCGCGTGGTGAGGGGGGTGAACCTCGCCGTCCGCGACCTCCGATCCAGCGATCCCTACGTCGTCATTCGCATCGGCAAACAGGTCCCGCTCCTCCTCGCACTCCGCGGCTTCGGCCATCTCCACCAGCGCGACGAGATCAGCTTGGATGAATATATAGTAGTCAGAGAAGAGAGAACTCAGTGGTGAAGAAGAGGGAAATCACCATGCTGGACCATCTCGTTGGGCTGCTGAAGCTGCACGTGGTGAGGGGGGTGAACCTCGCCGTCCACGACCTCTGATCCAGCGATCCCTACGTCGTCGTTCGCATAGGCAAACAGGTACCGCTCCTCCTGTGAACGTCGTCGTTCGATGGAAGCGCAACAAGATCTGCTAACCTCCGTCCTCTTCTCCTACACTGGCAGGTGGGGATGAGAAGGAGAGGGGCGGGTTTGTTGGTGACCGAGGCATGGTGAGCCGCTGCGTGCTTATCCGCCGGCGGGACACTGCGTTCACGAGATGCGTGGAGTTGTGAGCGGTGGGGGAGGGGAATCCATCTGTGGACGGTGGTTAGGGACGAGCAGAACGACGGAGCTGTGCGCAGGGTCGATGAGAATCGAGATGCGGGCGTGCCTTCTACCATGCGTGGGCGAGCATCACGGCGAAGGGGCCGCACGGGGATGGTGGGATGCGGGCGCGGATTGCGGCGGCAGGTGCGCGGTGGGGCAGAGCTGCGGGGGGAGCGGGACGCGACTGGGGGAGGGGAGCGGGCCACGCGGGGCACACGGGAGCGATTTGTGGGCTCGATCTCCTTCGCGCAAGGAAAGGGAGCCGATCTCGCGTCGCGCAGCCATGGGAGCCGGCGCTGCGGGGGAGCGAGACGCGGCTGGGGGAGCGAGGTAGAACCAGAAAAAATGTGGACGCCTACACTGCTGGTTTAAGTAGTAGTAGAGATTCTTATTTGAAGATTTTGGTGAGGCAATGGGGTTTAAAGGCCAAAAATGATCCCGTTTTGGTGTTTGATGCCAAAGGGGGAGAAATTAAGGCCAAAGCAAGAAATGGATCAGCTACCACTTGAGAATTTTGAAAATAGTAGAGTTAGAGCTTTCGTTTTGTCAAAATACTCTTATGGTCTCTTGTTGGGGGCCTTCGGCTTCCAAAGGTCCTCAAAAACGTGATTTGACAATGTTTCTGGAGTGTAATACATGAACAGGTACCTTCGGACATGGACCCTTCGGACAAGTCAAAATCGTTGTATGAAGAAACACAAGAAGAACGAAGGATGGAACAGAGCCGAAGCTGTGCGCAAGGAAGCTTCGGCATGATGGCAGAAAAGAGGAAACCGACTTAAAGAGGAAAAGACTATCTAGACCCCAATAAATTACTATAGAGTTATTATCAAAAGCAAAGGGCCTGGATGTAATTTTACATGGACTGCGACCTGTGCCTATAAATAGGTGAACAGTACTCCCGTACTGTTCACGCTGACTGGGCATTCGCTTTTGCGTCACGCTTGTACTTTTGCTTTCCTTCAAGCCGAAGGTACATTTGTAATTTGTTATCATTTCTATAATAATAAAAATAGAAATGAGCTAATAATAATATTTAAGTATTTATGTTATTTCTCATACTTTATGTGGGTCCCTTTTTCATTATTTGTTATACTGATGAAGGTACGTCCTTCATAACCTTCGTCCGAAACTCATTATATCCTAAGGGAAATAATGCTTCGAAGGACGAAGGACTTTAACGTTTAACGATTTCTGTGTTCCCTTGTTCTTAATTCATAGCATTTAAGGACAAGTCCCCAACATTGGTGCCCACCTCCGGTGAACCCTTTTTGACCACCTTCGGCAAGCATCGACCTTCGTCATGCCGCCAAAGAAAGCTTCAGCAACAGGGGCTGCTGCTCTGCAGCCGCTGGACCCAAACCAGGAGACCCTTTCTCTTCGGGAAGCCCGAAGCCAGAAGAGGAAGGCCACCAGTCCAACGCCTCAGGAGGACGATTTGGACCAAGAAATAAGGAACATGGAGATGCTGCATCAACAAGTGCAAAGGAAGAAAGAAAAGATGGCCCGGCTAGCTGATCTTCAAAGGCAGATAGACGAAGCCTCTGAAGAAGTTCGTCATCTTACGCAAGATGAGTAGAACCGGAGGCCCCAGTACAGAGAGCTTCACCAAGAGGGCTTCGTCAACGAGGATTACTGGTATGAGGATTTCCATCATGGAAATTTTGCTTTTGATGATGCTTCTCCTCTGTCAGCTGAACTGCAGGCTACACCTTGGCCCCCGTCTTATAGACCACCCTAGCTCCCAATGTATGACGGACACTCAGATCCGAAGCAATTTCTGATGAGCTACGAAGCAACCATATCTTCATATGGTGGCAACACTGCAGTCATGGCGAAATCCTTCGTCATGGCAGTCAAAAATGTTGCGCAGACCTGGTACTCTTCTCTTCGGCCAGGAACAATCACATCGTGGCAAAAGCTGAAGGACATGCTCATCACCAGCTTTCAAGGGTTTCAGACGAAGCCGGTCACCGCTCAAGCTTTGTTCCAGTGCACTCAGGATCATGAAGAATACCTTCATGCGTATGTCCGAAGGTTCTTACGACTGAGGGCACAGGCGCCAATAGTGTCTAATGAAATTGTTATTGAGGCCATGATTAAGGGGCTTTGGCCAGGACCTACAGCCCAATACTTCACCAGGAAACCCCCTCAGACCCTGGAGAAACTGCTTCAGAAGATGGATGAATATATCCGAGCAGATAATGACTTTCGGCAAAGAAGGGAGGAAGCTTATAGGTTCTCCGAGATGACCAGGGGCTTCAGAGGGAGAATCCACCCTAGGCACGTCAGATCTATCCATTCTACTCAGACTAACGATAGGGGAAGTCAGCAACAAAGGCCGCGGTATTCCTCCCAGGCTTCGGGGCAACAACAGAACTATCCTCGGCCCCTAGCTCCAAGGGGCAGAGGCGCAAGGGGCTTCGGAGGAAGGTTTGGAGATCAGCCCAGGAAAATTTACTGCCTATTCTGCGGTGAGGACAAGGGCCATACTACCAGGATGTGCCATGTCACCATTCAAAAACAGAAAGAGATAGCAGAAGTTGCAGCCCAACAGAGCCAGCCGAAGCAGGTTATGCATACTGCTTCGTACCACTCACCATACATTCCAGAGTATGTGGGTAACCATCCTGCAGTTTCTGTTGCTTCGGCAAGTCAACCTCAGGCATCTTGGCAACAGCCCCCACCTCCACCACCAATGCAACCCGCTTATCCCCAGGGCCAGCAGCCAGAAGGGAGTCAGCACAATCACCAGCAGAGAGACTTTAGGGAGCAGTCCGAAGCTCGCACAGTCAACAGTACTGTGCTAGAATCAAAGCACATATACTAAGATATATCCTACCTTTGAAATAGCTTTTACATTTGTTATCACTTACCTTTTCAATAAAGAGCAATCATTGAAAACTTAGTTCTTTTGTTGTTTTCAATTTCTTGTAATAGCTTCATCATTATCATAATGAATATACCTTCTTCAAACATCGATGAAGTTCTAAAGGTCTTGACGAAGAAATGCATTGCAAGATATTGTCGAAGCAACAAAAGTCGTTCTTAAGGGAACGCAGCGTAAGTTTTCTGCTCAAAAGTCGTTCCAAAGGGAATGCAGAGCTTACAGCAAAAAATAAACGTTGATACTGCCAAAATAGAAGGCAAAGAAGCTCCTAAGGGAGGCTTACAGCGAAAAATAAACGCTGATACCACCGAAATAGAAGGCGAAGAAGCTCCTAAGGGAGGCTTACAGAGAAAATAAATGCTGATACCGCCGAAATAGAAGGCGAAGAAGCTCCTAAGGGAGGCTTACAGCGAAAAGTCAACGCTGATATACTGAAAAATGACAAAAAGATTGTGTGCTCCACTGGGAATGTGTGTAGGCCTTCGGCGCAAATATCATTTTGCATATCATTACATCATTACATCATGTGCATAGCATAGCATCATACATCATATTGCATCAATGGCACAAGAAGGGGATGCAATATGGACCTTCGGAAAGGTAGACAATGTTGACCTACAATATTGAGCTTCGGAGATCGTTTCGAAGAAGTGCCAAGGCACAAAATAGGTTTTCAAGAAATACAGCTTCGTCACTTTGATATGAAAAGGAGATCCATTATTCACAAAGCATAAATGTTTTTTCGGAAACTGTAATATTTTTACGTAATATGGATATTCTTCACGAAGCATGAAAAGAAGGGAAGGTGTTTTTTCGCCGAAGGCTCAAAGACGGTATGTACGTAAAGTTTCATGCATCGTAAAGAGTTGAATCATAAACAACTTATATATTACATTCAAAATTACAAAATATTACACATATTGTCTAGCAAATATTACATTCCAAATGTCTTTACAATAACAGCTAATCTTCTCTTAAAACTACTTCTGCAGCTTCGTTTAGCAGTTGATCAACAACTTTATCCATAATAGCTTCGGCCATTTTTCTAATTTCATCATCCCCCTTCGCTTTGGGGTCTGCCAATGGCTCGGTGGGCTCTGGGGGAGGAGATAGTGCGGCTGTATTACAAAGTGTAAATAAGTCCGAAGTCATAAAATTACAACATAAAGTCAAAAGTTATTAGTCAATACCTATTCGCCTCTCGAGATCCGCACTTTTCTCAGCGGTCTCTGCTACCTTTCTAGCATCGTGAATACC
Organism: Zea luxurians; assembly: GCA_029449295.1. Classification (NCBI taxonomy): domain Eukaryota; kingdom Viridiplantae; phylum Streptophyta; class Magnoliopsida; order Poales; family Poaceae; genus Zea; species Zea luxurians. The sequence goes on from JAOPSE010000017.1 coordinate 1,035,120, forward strand.
TTTTTCACTTTTCCTTATAATTTCTTGAGCCATCTCCCGACCGCCATTTTTCCAGATGTCGGTGAAAAATTTTCCACCAACTAAGCTTGCTTCGGCCGAGGGGTCTTTTATATCCTTAATAGATAGGGCAGCCTCGGTTTGCGCCAAGGATTTCACATGATCGCAGCCTCTTCTCTCCAAGATAGTGGCAATCCCCCTAGCACCCGAGAAGGCGCATATGTCCCCACGGCCACTCAAAATTTCTTCAAAAGCTTTGGCCTCGCTGTTGATCCAGTCGATTGGACCTTCGGGATCTCCCAGTACAAAGTTGCTTTCATTCGAAAATGCGCCGACGCTGGCGAAACTAGTCTTAATTATTTCCACACATTTCATGGATTTTTCATAACATCTTTATTTTGAAGACCGAAGTTCTGCAGTTGTTTTCTCCCAATGATTCTTCCAGTAATCGCTGGCGTCTCGGTCAGCTTCGGCAGTTGCACACTTTAATTTCGCTTCAACTAGTTGTTTCTGAAGATTTTCAATTTCGCACTTCTGGGCTTCAGCTTGGGCCTTGGAAGTAGCTTCGTCTTCTTTTATTTTGTTAAGCAATGAATTTAATATTTTATCTTTCTCAAGACCTTCGTTCCTTAGCTCAATCACTTCGGAACGAAGGTTATTCAATGCTATGGTACATCCTTCGTCTTCGGCACTTTTCTGCGCTCTGAGGGCGTTGCTAAGAATAAGGCCCTGTAAAAGGAATGTGGTATTAAGAAATAAAAACACGAATTTTTAACCACGCAAAAAGTTTATTTTCTCACCTTTAAGCTGTTGTACGCTAAGCTGTCGGCCAATTCATCTTTTGACAAAACTAAGAGCCCATCTTCTAGAGTTGGGAATCCGAAGCTTTTTGCCATCTCTCGGCAGACAGAGATCTCCTTGCTGTCTGGGAGACAATACAAGAAGTCTTCTTCTCCGCTGCCATTGAATATCAATGCCCCTTTCAGATATTTTAATTTCTGGGCATAATGATGAGCTTCTCGCTTTTCCTCTTCAGATAGCATTTTGTCCGAAGCATGTCGTACAATATAGTCAGTCAATTTGGAACATGCTTCAGGAGTTGAAGAAAGAGTTTTTTAGACAGAATTTGCTTTAAAGTTTCCTTTGTATTTTCTCCTTCGGTTTCCAAGGATTTCTCCTTGGCAGACTCTGAAGGTCCAGTTTCGATTTCAGCCTGGTGCTTTGTAGTTTTGGCTCTAGAGGCTGTTGTTTCAATTTGCGCTTTTTGAGCTTCGGCAACTTTTTTAGGAGTAGAGCTAGAAGACTTTATTGTCTCCAGTACATCCAAAACATTAACCATCCTTTTCCTTTTGGGGGTCACAGCTGGACCTTTTTGAGTTTGTGGCACTCCAACTTCTGTCGAAGGGCTTAAAATTTCTGATATTTTTGTCCCTTCAGTTTTCGACTCTTCAATTCCTTCAGCCTTCGGTATTGCAGTTAGCTCTTCAGCTTTCTGCGCAGGTATAGGTTTTTTGGCTTCAGTGGCCGAAGAAGCCTCGCCGACAAATTCGGGCACTATGGCCGGCTCAATGTAGCGTGGCCGGTGGGTAAGAACCTTCACCTTTTTTCTCTTCGGCGTTGGCTCACTAGGAGCGGCCGAAGCAACTTCCTTCACAGAAACTATACCTTTTCTTTTCTGACCCCGTAACGGGTAGCGGTAGTCAGGATAGACAAACCCAATAGCATCAAAAACTCGGTTGAATCTTTTCTTCTTTCGGCCTCCGAAGGCCGCAGATAACGCAGTATCTTCTGCCTTTGAGTATGCCCCAAGCAATTCATCGCTTGTAGCTTCAATACATTTCAGCCAATCATCATCTGGTTCGACAAATTTACCCTCGTATCTGAAAGTGAACTTCATCCTAACCAGCCCACCTTCGTCTGGCTTGGTGATAGTTTCTTTTGGCATTTCCCACTTTTCTACAAGTGGCCAAACTCTGAAGGCTATGTGCTCTTGGACTAAATCCCTCGTTCCGATGAAAGAGCAGACTACGCCGAAGGCCCTCTTGCATTCTTCGACTGCCTCGTCAACATTCACCTTCGGTTTTTGGAGTCCGAAGTGCTGCCAGATAAGGCGCATGATGATATATTTAATATCTTCTTGTGCCTTCAAATCGTTTTTCACATAGAACCATTCCTTCATCCAGTCCCCGGGCCATCTCCTCCGAAAAGTCGGCACGGGACAGCTTGACCCAGAGCGAGCACCGAAGCTATAACAGCCAAAATTGTTATGATATTGCTCTTTACCCCAGGGTTTTGTCTCATATACTAGCTCATGTATATTACAAAAGCTTTTTGCATTTGGCTCCAAGCCCTGGCTCCTCACGGCCCAGACAAAGATTCTTATTCTTATGATTGCTTTGGGCGTAATTTGATGAAAGTAGACTTGATAAATCTTTAAAACCTCAACCACAAATTTGCTTAATGGAAACCGAAGCCCAGCTTTAAAAAAGCTTTGGAAGATCACAACTTCATTCTCTTCGGGAGTAGGCACAGTCCTCTCTCCGTCATCAGCCCTTACAATAGACATGTCCCGAAAATATCTTCCCCTCATATTATCAAGATGACTCTGTTTAATAGTTGATTTTCCAAAAACTGCATGACTTGGTCGCCAGGGTCGATCTTCGGAGTCTTCTCCACCACTTTCCACATCATAACTGTCACTATCACCAGTGTCTTCAGATAAACCTTCTAAAATCTCCGTAGTAATCTTCTCTGTATTTGTCTTCGCTATCGATTCAATAAAGCTCAGATTCTTCTCCTCAGAAAGGCTCAGTTTCATTTCGGCAACAACTTTATTTTCCTGAGACATCCCTTCGTAAATGCTAAAAATGTGCTCTTAGGTCCAAAGCTAAAAAACTAGAAAGCTGGTCAAGTATTTGTGGGCAAAAGGCTGTTTGAGCAGGCAAAGCAAATGGCAAGAAGGCGTGCCAAATGAGCTCGCGGTAGTAACATATTTATACACCCAGGGCATTGCAAGTGGGAGGGTCCCGCTTGCCATTGACTGCTGCTATTCTAGCAAGAGGAAGGTGTTTTTTGGGACCTTCGGCTTAGGGCCTTCGTCCATATCGCAATCTGAATTTATTATCCTAACAAATTAATATTGCGAGGGGCTACTGTTGGGGGCCTTCGGCTTCCGAAGGTCCTCAAAAACGTGATTTGACAATGTTATTAGAGTGTAATACATGAACAGGTACCTTCGGACATGGACCCTTCGGACAAGTCAAAATCGTTGTATGAAGAAACACAAGGAGAACGAAGGATGGAACAGAGCCGAAGCTGTGCGCAAGGAAGCTTCGGCATGATGGCAGAAAAGAGGAAACTGACTTAAAGAGGAAAAGACTATCTAGACCCCGATAAATTACTATAGAGTTATTATCAAAAGCAAAGGGCCTGGATATAATTTTACATGAGCTGCGACCCGTGCCTATAAATAGGTGTACTGTTCACGCTTACTGGGCATTCGCTTTTGCGTCACGCTTGTACTTTTGCTTTCCTTCAAGCCAAAGGTACATTTGTAATTTGTTATCATTTCTATAATAATAAAAATAGAAATGAGCTAATAATAATATTTAAGTATTTATGTTATTTCTCATAATTTATGTGGGTCCCTTTTTCATTATTTGTTATACTGATGAAGGTACGTCCTTCATAACCTTCGTCTGAAACTCATTATATCCTAAGGGAAATAATGCTTCGAAGGACGAAGAACTTTAACGTTTAACGATTTCTGTGTTGCCTTGTTCTTAATTCATAGCATTTAAGGACAAGTCCCCAACATCTCTTATTGTCAAAAAAAATTGGTCTGTTGTGGGGAGAATGTTTGATTATGGGAAAAGGGGGAGTTTTTGAATCTTTGATCAATTTCTCTTAGAATACTTCTCTCTATGCCTCAATAAGTGAATTTGACTTAGAGATAGGAAATTGAGTTTGATTTGCAAAAACAAACCAAGTGGTGGCAAAGAATGATCCAAATATGCCAAATTTGAATCAAAACAAATTTGTGTACTCATTCGCATTGAGGTTGCACTTCTTTTAGTTGCTTTTTGTTGTGTTGGCATAAATCACCAAAAGGGGGAGATTGAAAGGGAAATGTGCCCTTGGGCCATTTCTAAGTATTTTGGTGATCAAGTGCCAACATAAATGGTTTAAGTATGAAACTATGCCAAATGGTGGAAGAAGTGCAAATCAACACAAAGGTATGATTCTAGACTTAGTACATTGGTTTTTGTGTACTAACATATTTGTCTAAGTGCTAGAATCAGAGAAAAGACAAAAGGAAAAAAGAGTTGGCTGTGTACAGCCAACTGCTGCTCAGTCTGGGTGCACCAGACTGATCGGTGGTGCACCGGACAGTGTCCGGTGCGCCAGGCTAGCTCTGGTGAAAAGGCTGCTCTCCGGAATTCGTCGGCGGCGTACGGCTATAAATCACCAGACTGTTCGGTGGTGCATCAGACTGTCCGGTGAACCAACGGTCGACCGAGCCAATGGTCGGCCGCGCAATCCGCGCGTGACGCGTGGCCGGGCCAACGGTCTGATGGGGGCACCGGACTGTCCGGTGTGCACCGGACTGTGTCCGGTGCGCCAACGGCTCCAAATCTTCAACGGTCGGCTGCGCCAGAATAGGAAAGAAATCAGCACCGGACAGTGTCCGGTGGTGCACCGGACTGTCCGATGCGCCACCCGACAGAAGGCAAGAATTGCCTTCCTGGATTGCTCTCAACGGCTCCTAGCTGCCTTGGGGCTATAAAAGGGACCCCTAGGCGCATGGAGGAGAACACCAAGCACACTCTAAGCATTCTTGATCATTCACACTCCGTCTTTGCGCACTCGATTGGCATTCTTAGTGATTTGAGCTTTGTTCTAGTGGTGAACCTTGTGTCATTCATTTGAGCTCAAGTCTTAGTTGTGTGTGTGCGTATTGTTGTGGATTTGTGTGTGTTGCTTCCCTCCCTTACTCTAGTGCTTTCACTTTGATCCTTATTGTAAGGGCGAGAGACTCCAAGTTGTGGAGATTCCTCGCAAACGGGAAAGAGTAAAGAAAGAAGAACACCGTGGTATTCAAGTTGATCATTGGATCACTTGAGAGGAGTTGAGTGCAACTCTCGTCCATTGGGATGCCACAACGTGGAATAGGCAAGTGTTATACTTGGCCGAACCACGGGATAAATCCTAGTGTCTCTTGTGCTTGTTCTCACTGTGTCTATTGTGTTTCACAAGAGCTCTCCTTTAGCCACTTGATTTCATTGTGCTAACTCTTAATCAAGTTTTGTGGCTTTAAGTTTTAAGTTTTTACAGGATCACCTATTCACCCCCCCTCCTCTAGGTGCTCTCAGTTTTAAATTATAAACTCTGGAGTATCGGACATGTTGGTCAGTACAATTATGGAGTCCAGAAATGCTACGTTTTTTATGACGGATTTCCTATGAAAATTACACATGATGCGTCTATTAATGAACCAACGATACCCCATGATCATTTTAGAATACACAGAGGAATCCCATATACATAATCTTGTGGAAGATGACAATGTATCAACTCGAAAGAGTAAGAGACCAAGAACTGCAAAGTCCTTTGGTGATAATTACATTGTATATATTGTGGATGACACACCAAGTAACATTGAAGAGGCATATTCCTCTCCTAATGCTGACTTTTGTAAGGAAGCAATAAGGACTAAGGAGTGAGATGCATTCTATTATGTCTAGTGCAATTTGGGAGGTCGTTGAGCGTCCTTATGGGTGTAAGCTCATTGGGAGTAAACGGGTGTTCAAGAAAAACCTTAGGCCTGATGGTACTATTGAAAGGTATAAGGCGAGGCTTGTATTGAAAGGCTATTCACAGAAGGAAGGTGAGAATTTCTTTGATACTTACTCACATGTGGCTCGATTGACCACAAATTGTGTGCTACATTCTTTGGCTGCCTCTCATGGTCTTCTCATCCATCAAATGGATGTTAAGACATCATTCTTAAATATAGAACTAGATGATCAAATTTACATGGAGCAACAAGCTGGGTTTGTAGCAAATGGTCAAGAAGGCATGGTGTGTAAATTATTGAAATCTTTATATGGCCTAAAATAGGCACCTAAGCAATGGCATGAAAAGTTCGACAGAACTTTGAAATATGTTATCTTTGTTGTGAACAAAGCAGACAAATGTGTATACTATCGGTATGGTGGGGGCGAGGGAGTAATTTAATGCCTATATGTTGATGACATTCTAATCATGGGGACAAGTCTTGATGTGATTAAAGAGACAAAATACTTTCTGTCTAATAATTTTGAAATGAAAGATTTGGGAGAAGCTGCTATTATTCTTAACATTAAGCTACTGAGAGAAGGCAATGGTGGGATCACACTTGTGCAATTCCATTATGTGGAAAAGGTTTTGAGTTGCTTTGGTTTTAGTGAATGTGAACCTGCTCCAACGCCTTATGATCCTAGTAAGCTATTGAAGAAAAATCGAAGGATAGCAAGGGATCAATTGAGATATTCCCAAATAATTAGTTCACTCATGTATTTAGCTAGCACTACGAGGCATGACATCTCGTTTGTTATGAGCAAACTTAGACGATTTGCTTCAAATCCAGGAGATGATAATTGTGTGCTCTTGAGAGAGTTTTGCGCTATCTAAAAGGTACTATAAGTTTAGGCATCCATTGTACCGGGTACCCAACAGTACTGGAGGGTTATTGTGATGCAAACTGGATATATGATGCTGATGAGATATATGCCACAAGTGGATATGTGTTTTCACTTGGTGGTGGTGATGTTTCATGAAAGTCTTGCAAGAAGATCAACTTAACGAGGTTGACTATGGAAGCAGAACTCACAGTTGTAAAGCCCAAAATTGGTAGAAAAACTGATAATAATAATAATAATAATAAAATAAATAAATAAATATATTTATTATAGTGCTTTGGGAATTAGGGAATGAGAAAAGAAATTTGTAATAAAGTCAATTATTGCTAGAGTCAAATAATGGGAAGGAGAATAAAATAGTAATATTAAAAGTAATATGGTTTATATTCACATTTGAATTATAATCAAGACATTTGGAAAATCTAAAATTTAAAACATAAGTATAAATTTGAGTTTGAATAATTGAATTTGGAATTTGGAACTTGGGCCTAAATCTGAGTTTTGGCCCATTTCGCCTTTCTTTCCACGCAGCCTAGTACCACCTGCTGATGCGCTAACAACGAGACCCCGCCCGTCAGCCCTTCATCCCGCAGACTCAGCTCAGCCAGCATCTGGCGCACTAGGTTTTGTGTCTCTGCCACGTGGGTCCCACTGGGTTAGCTCGTCAACCTCGCAACAGAATTAGGCGAACTCGTGCGTGCGGATCTTGGGATTTTGTTGTGGAAATCCGTCATGGGGGCTAGGATTCGAATCTTAGGCATGTGTATATATGCAGTCGCTAGGTTCCCCTCGTGCATGTCGCGCTAATCTCAGAGATTCTACGATTTGCGTGATCGGGCGGGGGAAAGGGGTACTTGTCGCCGATGTTAAGGGCCGCCGCGCCATACTTGGACGGTGCGGTAGTTCGGCACCTAGATTGGAGTCTGGATCTTCATCGTGGTACCACACTCGCTGTGGTGACAGCCAAGGGGTCTAGGAGCCGTCAGGGTGCCCATAATTCCTTTGTCGCCCGAATTTGGCCGCGGATCCGCGCAGCGCATGGACAACCATTTTCCGTTGCCGAATCTCTGGTGAGTCCTTCCCCACTCGGTTTGTTTTAGCCTAGTGATCATGTAGGGTCTTTCTTGGGGTATATTGGTGCGGTGTCGCGCCGGGGCAGGTCTTCGATGTGCATGGCTCTGTTCTGCCGTTTGGCGCGGCGCCTTCACGGTCGGTCGCGTCGGGACGGAGGATGAAAATGGTGTAATGACCGCCGATTCCAGGATGTGCGGTGGAGATTAGTTTTCCATGTATCATTTCAACGATCGGTCTAGACCGTTGGATCATGACCCTGTGGGCCGAAGTGAATCGCGCTTTCATTTGATCTAGGTGGTCGGTCCGACCGGATGATCGGGATTCAGATTGGGGCATGGGGTCGATTGACCATGGTATCTTAATCCGATGAACCACACTGAGTACCGCTTCGGAATAATAACAACCTAATCTGGGTTGTGTGCTTTTGATTCAGTGGCCCTTGATGCTTGATACCTCTTCGGCGCGAGCAATTTACAAAAAGAACCCCAATATTTCCAGAAAACAACTCGTCGTCCATAGGAGTGTAGAAGTATTTAAACCTAGGCCCTGCTATTCGCATATTGGACCCTGGTCATGTAAATATTGATGTAATCGGCTGAATTCTCGAATAAAGTGAATAAATAATCCCAAAAATAGTGGATAATTATTTATAGGTGCAAAATAAATGTAGAAATATTAGAATCTTCATATTTTACTTAGTTTTAGTCTGTTCCAGTTGTGTTAGCTTCGTATAAATATATACTACGCAGTAACAACATTAATTATACCATGTTGCATACTTTTATAGTTGGATATTTATTCATCCCATGTCTACTAGATTAATCATGTAAATCAAAGCTAACATGTCCATAATTATAATTTGACTAAAATATGATCTCTAGTCAAGTTATAATTTGGATTAAGGTTGAATTAATTATTTCTTTAGATTTCTCACATGATTTATAAAATCAACATAAACCTGGTTTTAATTGCTTAATCACATAGGTCTTCCGAGTACTATACCTCTTAAATTGTAACTCTGAATTTAGTGGTTCTCGAACCTAGGCTCTCGTTACGACGCATAGGTCATTTTTATGTAGTTTGCTCTTATGTTTGGTGTGATGTTAATTTTGCATATACCATGTTTGTTTGTATTGCTACGAATAGCAATGAGGTCACGAGAATCTGAAGATCATCCTGGTACCTGGAATCTCGAGTCACAGGCAAGTTGTGCCCTTGATCACTCCTTTTTACCTAATAATATTCGTTGTTAATCACTGTGACATACTCAGGTTAATTTGATGGGACCTAATAGGTTTCCCTAGCATTGTTTATCACCCCACCTTGCAAACATATGAATCATTGGGTAGATTTGCTATTGCTCTACCTAGTTTTGGGAAACTAATGTTTTATTATGAACATGTTCCAATTATGTTGTTTAATTATTGTTCATGATAAGATCATATTGTTAATTGGAACATGGAGAACCACCCGAGAAAACAGTGCTACCACAAGGGTGGTATGGGACACCCTTGGCTGACTAATTAGGAAAGCTAGTAGAGGACTACCTCACCCGAAAAGAGCAAGGGCAGTAGGGGATTGGTCGGTATAGGGAGGTTCTCGGGCTGATTTTGCTGCGATGGCGGTCAGACGGGGGATCCCTATGTTGCGCTTCCTATAAACTGTAGCGAGTTTTCTGAAGCTAGTGGAACTTTGTAAAGGCCTCGTAGTGGTACCCTGCCTCGCTTCCTTAGTAGAGGTGTATGGGGTCTGATCAACACTATGGCAAATGGGTAACACGACTTGTGGGTAAAGATGTGCAACCTTTGTAGAGTGTAAAACTGGTATATCAGCCGTGCTCACGGTCATGAGCAACTCGGACCCTCACATGATTAATTTATGGAACTAAACTTAATCTGTCATATGCATTGCATCGTGGGTGTTATTATTAATTGTGATTTCTTACTTAATTGGATTGGTATCTACTTATACCTAGTAACTGCTAATAAAATTTTGACCAACTTTAAAAGCAATGCTCAGCTTTAACCATCTTCTTTGGTAAGCCTTACACTTCACATGAACTCCCACTTTTGGTGAGTTCATACACATTATTCCCCACAACTTGTTGAGCGATGAACTTATGTGAGCTCACCCTTGTTGTACTCAAATCCCCCCAGGTCAAGGACATGTATCGCATGATGAGGCGCATGAAGGATTCCATGATGAGGTCATGAGTGGTCTAGGTCGTCGTCTCCCAGTCAACTTTGAGTTGCTAGATCATTGTCTTCATATGATGTAATTATTTAACTATTTTATATAATATATTAAAGATGTGACATTCGTTTCTGTACCATGAGTCATCATATGTGTGAGATTTGGTCCTATCACACTTGGTGATTATTTCGCGCCCGGGTCTTGGTGCCCCTGAAACCCAGGTGTGACAACAGCATTAGATACCACTTCAGTTGAGGCTGAGTGGCTTCGTGAACTCCTTATGGATTTACCGGTGGTTGAAAAACATGTGTCGGTTATTTCCATGAACTGTGATAAACAGACCGTGTTAATTAAAATTAATAGTTCTAAGGATAATATGAAGTCGACAAGGCACATAAAGATGCGTTTGAAATCTGTCAAGAAATTGAGAAACTCTGAAGTAATAGCGTTGGATTATGTCTATACGTCTAAAAATCTGGTAGATCAATTTACTAAGGGACTATCACATAGTGTGATAGATAGTGCATCAAGTTACATAGGCCTGAGATCCACCTAAAGTTTATCATAGTGGTAACATGTTCTATGTGATTGAGATCCCGTGAATTAGAATGGTGAAACAAGCTAGTGGTAGACTGAGAGGAAAGACCCTTAATAAGGCTCATTTCAGATGCATATCTTTCCTTACTGTAAGGTAGGTTGGTGTTTACACCTTAATATGTTCCAAGTGGCTTTGTGAAGCAAAGATGTTGTCCTACATAACATCTTTAAGGGAACATACCTATATGGGTTAACTGCTAGTCACATTTTATGATATCTGGGTGGTCTCTAGATACCCATGAAAGGCTATGGAGTTTTTCTTATATGCTCCAACCAGAGAGGATGTGTTCGACAATCTAGTAATGGTAAAGTGTTTAGATGAAACTCATTCCACACAAAACTGCCAATTCAAGGCCTAGTCCATTGTGTAGTTGTGGTTAAGTGTAGTCTATGCTTTAGGTGGATGTTCAACTTAATAGTCTCCATCGAAACACCAGTATATCAAACGTTTGAGATGATGAGAGCATTTTCATGTGACTTAGCATTTGGTGGGATTGTTGGATAAATGTGAGTTTGGTCCAATTAATATTCAATAATAGTCAATGCTAATGACCCACTTTAAATGCTATGTTGTACTAATAATTTAGCACCATATTGAAAGTTCAAGGAACAAATCAATCAACTTAAACAGGTGGACCGCTGGTGCATCTATTGAGAAGTTGAGAAAAGGATGAAGAACTGTCACGCCGCCGTCGGCTAGGCCGAGCTGTGGCCATGGCTCGTGGTAGATCGGACCTTGGTCCGAATATTCCTTTCAAACGGTTGTGTATTTTGCATGGAGTGATGACTATCGTGATGATCGTCTGTTTCCTGTCTTCTGGCTGGTAACCGACGTCAGTTACTCATCGATTTCTACCGTTTTTGTCTGTTCTTCCTTCTCCCTCCTTCTGACTGTCTATAAGAATGAAGAGGGAGGACTCTCTTCCGGTTACACGCGATCTCTCACACGCGTTGCAAACAACACGTCCGTGTCCCATCTTTAGCGAGCACACAGAGAGTGGCAGAGTAGGCCTCCGAAATCATCGTCCGTAGAGATACACTTGCATGGGTGTGCAGGCAATCAGGTTTTTGGGGAGCGTTTTCACGACTGGTCGCTTCATCCGTTCGAACAGCGCTGCTTCGTCTACATCCGGTTCTTCGGCATCTTCCTCGGGCGACACGTGTTGTTGTTCTTCTTCTGGCAGTCGTTCGAGGGACTGCACTGCGTACATCTTCCTACATTGAATTGTACGGCTACATCGAACATACACACGAGATGTCTTGTGTGAATGGAGCCACTAATGCCTTGAGCATCGGTCTCTCCGCAGGATACTTTATGCTTTTCGTATTTGTGCATATTTTGTTGTGCTTATGCAATTAGTGATACACACATGCACATACATGTAATCACATATATCACATTGTTTTTCTGGATTAAATTAAAACTAATAATGCCTAAATTTCTAACACTTATTTAGCTCCACCCTTGCTTCTAAGGTAAACTTGTGTAGTTCATGTTTATGAAAAAGTACACCAATATATATGTATCGAAGTAATTAATGTCTATAGTGTACTTATTCGATATTGTAGTTGTTAATATAATTTTATAAAAACTTAGTCAATAGAAATTTGACCTGCAGTGGAAGTCACGTTGCTCTCCTACCACACCTGCAGTAGCACATAGCACGTGGAAAGTTCGCAATGGCTTTTCACAAGGAGAATTCTGGTGTTCATTTGTGGAAGCTAAATCAAACTACTTAGGCCATATTTAATTGCTTAGTCACTCTTCTAAACTTATGAACTAAACTTTAGTTACTAAAATTTCTTGTTTAGTTCTAGGGACTAAAACTAACTAAAAACATTAACTATTGTATATGAAGACAAGATTATCTCTAAAAATTTCTTGTTTAGTTCTTGTCATGATATCATATGTAGAGGCTGTGATAAAAATTTAAAAAGGTTTCGAGAAAACTGTGACGCACTATATGTAGAAACCTAAGAGATCCACATTGAAACTATATGATTTCATGTGTAGATCTCTTAGGTTTCTACACATAGTGCGTCACAGTTTTCTCGAAACATTTTCAAATTTTTATCACAGCCTCTACATATGATATCATGACACGTGGACAAGTTTCATGATTTTTTGACTTAGTTTGTGTTTTATACATTTTTTAAACATGTGGATGGCAAGTTCACGGCCATGTTTAGTGAGCATGTTGCTCGAAGTTTCCGGTCCGCTCCTAAAATCGGTCGTAACGTGTGCTAAATAACATGTGTACCATTTTTAAATGTACGATTATCCAAGTTTCGAGTGACTTGCAGTTCAAATCTAAATTTTCCGAAGAAATTCAAATAAACGAACTAAATCTACTAGCTATTGAAAACACTATTATAATTGTCCCAAAATGGTACATGCAGGTCTACTTAGTGTAGGAACGTACCACAAAAAGTTTGGTTGCCAAAATAAAACAAATAAAAATATGGTTTACCGAGTGTCCACAGAAGGCACTCGGTAAAGACTTTCTTTGCCGAGTGTAAAATATCTAGCACTCGGCAAAGAGGGGCTTTACCGAGTGCCTTCTGTGGACACTCGGCAAAGAATCTAGCACACATCTTTGCCGAGTGTCTGTCAGTTGACACTCGGCAAAGATGTCTTTGCCGAGTGCCCGCGATCTGGCACTCGGCAAAAAATATTTTAAAATTAAAAAAAACTTTGAGGAGTGCCAGATCACGGGCACTTGGCAAAGATTAAAAATAAACCGGCCGACACGGATCCTTTCTCCTTCTTCCTCTCCTCTCACTCTCTGTCACTCTCTCTCGCCCGCCACCCACCGCCGCCGCTGCCGCTCACCTCGCCCTCTCCCTCTCCGCCGCCGCCGCTCACCTCGATCGCTCCCTCGCCCTCTCCCTCTCACCTCTCACTCTCCCTTGCCCTCTCCCTCTCACCTCGCCCTCTCCCGCTCACCTCGCCCCCCAACAGATCGCCCTCTCCCTCTTCCTCGCCCTCTCCCTCGCCCTCTCCCTCGCCTGCGTCGTCCGCCCACCGCCGCGCCGCGCCCCTCTCCCTCGCCACCGCCGCGCCGTGCCCCGACACCGTCGCGCCCCCGCACCGTCGTCGCCGTGCCCCGGCCTCAACCAGCGTCTCCACGCCTCGCCCTCAACCGCCATCGCGCTCGACACCACACCGCCGCTTGGTAATGTGATTGTTAATCCTCTATATATGTGAGCATGTGATTTATAATGTGATGGATAGTTAGAGTTATATTATCTCTAGCCACTAGGTACTTAGAATTTGCATTGTGTGGATAGTTAGAGTTATATGAATTATGTCGTTGAATTATGTGTGGATGTCTCATGGATTGAATATATATATATGTTGTTGGCCATCGTGCCGTTGAATTATGCGTGTATGTCAGCCATCGTGCTGATAGTTTTATTTGCAGGATTTCGAAACCTCCCCGTGCAGGGGAGGTGCTGCCGAAATTTTCTTTTGCTAGGCTTCTGTTAGAGGATGGAGGACCGTGAGTGAATGTACACGGGCCGTAGAGGAAGGAACAATGTCACCCCTGAATGGATTAGAAAGACCGATGATTTCGTGGAACGAGCATATGGCGAAGCTGCTAAAGGAGCGAGTCTAGTTCCATGCACGTGCAACAAATGTACCAACCAGAAAAGAAAACCAAAGAAGACCATGGTAGAACATATTTGGAAGAATGGATTTACGTCGGGCTATACTCGGTGGATCTTTCATGGTGAAGCGCATCGTCCGAGAGAGGAAGTGCTGAGACAATGTGTTGAGGATTATGACACGAATGCGGGGGTAGCAGATATGTTGAACGACTATCAGGAGGCACAGTACACAGGAGGATGTATGGATGACGAGCCAGAGCCGACTGCAAAGGCGTTCTACGACATGTTTGACGCGGCACAGAAGCCCCTTCACGGCCAGACAATGGTTTCTCAACTGGATGCCATTGGGCGTGTAATGACGTTCAAGTCGCAATACAACATGAGTAGAGATGCATTCGATGGCTTGTTGACGGTTATTGGGAGCCTGCTTCCGGATGATCACGTTCTGCCAAAGAGCATGTACGAGGCATAGAAACTCCTTCGTGCACTCAAGATGACGTATGAGCAGATTCATGCTTGTCTGAAGGGTTGTATGCTATTTAGGAAAGAATACGTGGAGGCAAAGTACTGTCCCAAGTGTAAATCGTCTAGGTTCATGGAGGTAGACTCTGGTGATGGACAGAAGAGGCAACTCGACATCCCCTTGACAATCCTACGGCACCTTCCGTTACAGTACATGCAGAGCCTTGGCGCCATACAGGGTTTCGCTCCGCCACCTCCATTGTTCCCTGCAGTTGACCCTGCTCTGTTCCATACTCCTATGAGTATCAAAATTGTAGTTAGATGTTGGTAATGCATGTATAACACATGCAATCTCTTCTCTGTGCAGGGCTAATCTGGGGCGCCATCCAACAACCCTCATGAAGGGTACAACCCAATGCAGCACCAGTCCAACCGCCCACCTCCATGAGAGTTATGTTTTTAGTGTTTTGACTACAAAACTTATGTTAAATACTTATGTCAGAGCTTGTAAACTTGTGTTGATACTTTTGAACTTGTGTTAATACTGTTTGTGTTGAGAACCTCTGAACTTATGTTGAATACTTATGTCAGAATTTGTGTTAATACTGTTTGTGTTGGCTTATATGTCTGTGATGATATGTGATGTATATATGTGATATCTATGAAATATCTTTTGTTTGTTTGGATAGAATAGGAAAAACAAATAAAAAAGGTGTGTACTGGTCACTTTGCCGAGTGTGACACTCGGCAAAGAGGTGCTTTGCCGAGTGTCAGGACCATAGCACTCGTTAAAGAACCAAGACCTGGGCACCGGTATAGGTTCTTTGCCGAGTGTAGTGGCTCTGACACTCGGTAAAGAAGCACGCTTTACCGAGTGCCATACAAAGCACTCGGCAAAGTACCTGACATGGGGACCCCGCTGGCGGATCCTTTGCCGAGTGCAGGTAGGTAGACACTCGGTAAAGAGGTAAATTCTTTGCCGAGTGTATTAGGAAACACTCGGCAAAGACGCCGTCTTCGTCACCCAGTGCTGTAATGGCTGCTTTTCTTTGCCGAGTGCTCTCTGGCACTCGGTAAAGCTTTTTGCCGAGTGCCCGAGAAAAAGTACTCGGCAAAGAAGGCTTTGCTGATGCACTGTATGCCGAGCCCTCTTTGCCGAGTGCGACACTCGGCAAAGACTCTGCCGAGTGCTTCTGGCACTCGGCAAAGCCGTCGATTCTAGTAGTGTAAAGTTTAAGATGTGGGAACGAAACAAAACCTTAAAGTATATATGGGTGTTGGGATCTCCGGAACTAAACTTTAATGTTTGATATTAATTAGGATATTAAATATAAACTAATTACAAACTAATTAGATAAATAAAGGCTAATTCACGTGATGGATCACTAATCTAATTTAGGCATGTTTGGTTTCTTTAGTCCAGAAACTAAAGTTTAGTTTAGGGACTAAAGATTCGTCACCATCCTATTTGGTTTCAGGGACAAAGTATTTAGAACTCATTAATGACTTGTAAGAAGATCAAAATACTATTTACCCTTCTCCTACCACTACCCTTCTCCTACCGTGATGGAAATAAATGAGGGGACAACAGATGGAATCAATTTGGTTTAGTCCTTTTTAGTCACTCGTTGAGGGACTAGAGACTAAAGCAGTTTAGTCCCTCGTTTAGTCTCATTATTTGATAATTTAAAGATTAAATGTGTCTAATCTTTAGTCCCTGGACCAAACATGCTCTGAACATACTCTGAGTCCATGATTTGTCCATGTAGTGCTATAATAAACATATGTTAATCACAAAATAAATTAAGTTTAATAAATTCATATAATAAATTATCAATGATTTATATAATTAGTTTTATAATCAATTTATGATCAGTCTTCTAAACATTTAATGTGATATATACTAAACTTTTGTCTAGTGTTTGGTTACTATGGACTAAAGTCACATCATATGTTTGAATACTAGTAAATATAGTCTAATTATAAAACTAACTACACATACAAAGACATAGAACTAAACGACAAGACGGACATATTAAGTCTATTTTTTGTATGATTCACATATATAATGCTACAATAAATATTTACTAATTATAAATTAATTAAGTTTAATAAATTTATCTCATTGTTTAATCTTTATATATGTATTTAATTAATATTTATAATTGTTATTTAAACATTCGGTGTAATCGAGGCTAAACTTTACAGTAAAACTGACTACGCTTTGGATATGTTGTGGCTGTCGGGCGTGATAAAGCAATGGGCTATTGTCGCCAGACAAATCAAATCATTCTTACTGGTGCTCCATCATACTTTCTGTCTTTTTGTGTGAACATGTGACAACCTCTCCCCTAGCGGCGAAACGTAGCACCGACTCCCACCAGCCAAAAGACGCGAGTGAGGTGGAAGCAGCAGTACGCCACGATCAGCGACAATGCCCCCTAGAAAAATGAAAAATTACACCGGTTAGAGATGGCAATATATAGGTATCCATGATTCGATATCCGATAGGTATTTATTTTATTAAGAGATATATATAGACTAAATATTCTACTCATATGTTTTTATTAGACAAAAACTTTCAACCAGTGGGTAAACAGGTATTAAAATGTTCTGTTCTCACCCATACCCTTTAATCCGTGGGTATAAAATACCCAATACCAACTTGGCCGAAAAAACATAAACTAGAGCACTTGTCCTTGCCCGAAATAAATGAAACTCAAGCTATATAATCTCTAAGCTTAATTTATAGTTGTTTCCTGTGCAATTACGTAATTAGATATTATTTCTACAGATCTGAGCACAATCCTAACCATACAGTTTGATGTTTGTAGCATCATGTGTCTATAATATTAGAGATCAAACAGTGTGATGCTTAATTATGGCACATGGTTTATTTAAATTTGATGTTTAGTAGCTGGTATTTTCTTAAGTTCATTATATTTATTGAATGATACTGCATATAAGATATGTCTAATTTTTGCGGGTACGAGACATCCGACGGATGACTATACTCACATGAGTATAGGTATAAGAGTAAATTTATACCCACCAATGAATATGATGAACCGTCAAAATTTATATCCACCACAAGTATGAAATATTAATATCCGGTGTACATCCTCTGACCCCACCCACATCCGGCTCACGATTGAACAGGAAGACAGGAGGGCGCAGAACGTCGTCCCCAGAACACAAGGCTCGCGCAGGCGGCAACCACCAGACATTCGCTGTCGTCTTTCGCACGATGACAATTCCGCAGCCCTACGCTTCTGCTTTCTCTCTCTAGAATATTACCCTTCTTATATATGCCGCTGAAAGTTGATTGATATACTTCCATATATGATTCTGCAATTTTTTTATTAAATGACACAGTTCGTTTCACACTGGGCAACGACGGTTGTGTATCTAAGACTTGGATGTAACCGTCTAAGTACCCTTCCTTTAATCTAACTGTGTGATGCAAACATGGTTTGTTAGGTTTTTTTTTATAAAGCTACGTGATCTAATGGTAGAAAAATTTAAGTATTAGATGTGACATACAGTTAAATCATGGTCCCATACTCCCATGTATTATTAGAAGGTTTGTTAGTGCGTTTATGTCTAAGGCTTACTTGCAAACAGTCGTGTGTTGTGTCCATGGATTTTGTTTATATATATATATATATATACACACGACAGCACTAAAATGCACTTGGGTGCATTCTCTATATTGAATGCACCCAGGCGTAATATATAAATACACCCCGATCAAGCCTCAGCGCGCCCTCGGCCGTCCTGTTCCCGCGCCTCCCTGCCCCCCCCCCCCCCGCTGCCGCCGCGCGCCTCCTTGACCCTGCGCCACCCTCTCCCCCGCAGCCGCCGAGCGCCTCCCTGTCACCGCGCCGCCGCCGTCTCCTCCTTCCTCCGATCCTCTAACCCTAGATCCATGGCCCCACCGTCGCTGCCGCACCTTGAATCGCCTCGATGCTCCTCCCCTAATTCCTTGGCGATTGTTGTGGCTGGAGGGGCTGATCCGATATTGCCGTCTCCGATTGCGACAATGGGAGCGGGTGTACGCGGCGGATCAGGTGATCCCTTGCATCACAAGACGTTGCTGACGCCACCGCCTTCAATTCCACCTGGATCGCTAGTCACTCCTGATGCAGCCCAGCTGTTCCATCCGGTAAGAAAAAAAACAATCAAAAATTGTTGCTCCACCGTCGTTTGTTCAATATTGGTTGCAATTAATGATTGCAACTGCGTGGTTTGTTGATTTTCTGTTGCATCGTTTGTTGATTGCAACTAGGTGTATCCTCTAATTGCAAACTTGAGTCTCTGTTTTTACTCATTGATTACCATTGCATGGTGTGTTTGTGCTCAAGTTGCAACGTTTGTTGCTTGTTGATTGCAACTAGGTGTATCCTCTAATTGAAACTTGAGTCTCTGTTTTTACTCATTGATTACCATTGCATGGTGTGTTTGTGCTCCAGTTGCAACGTTTGTTGCTTGTTGATTGCAACTAGGTGTATCCTCTAATTACAAACTTGAGTCTCTGTTTTTACTCATTGATTACCATTGCATTGTGTGTTTGTGCTCCAGTTGCAACGTTTGTTGCTTGTTGATTGCAACTAGGTGTATCCTCTAATTGAAACTTGAGTCTCTGTTTTTACTCATTGATTACCATTGCATGGTGTGTTTGTGCTCCAGTTGCAACGTTTGTTGCTTGTTGATTGCAACTAGGTGTATTCTTTAATTGCAAAACTCATGATTGCGTGTTGTTCTGCAGGATGCAAACATACTTGATGTGTTTGTCCCCAGGGTGCAGCAAACATTTGATACAAAGGAAGAAGCCTACCTCTTTTACCTTGACTATGCAAAGTTGGCTGGTTTTAGTGTCAGGACAAAAAGGACTAGTAAAGAAACCAGACACTGGGTTTGCAACCGTGAGGGGTTTCTGAAGCCAGGTCAAGAGAATGAGGAGCCTATGACAAATAAGACATCGATGAGAATTGGTTGCTCTGCTTATGTGAAGGTGAAGGAGGACAAGAAGCGCAATATTTGGTATTTTCATCATGTTCAGGAAGCACACAATCACAAACTTGAACCCTCACCAAGGATGGTGAGATATATGCATTCTCATAAGCAGAGGGAGGCAGCGTCGGATGACCTATTTGCAATCATGTCAAAGAGTGGTGTGCCAACACAGGCAGCAATGAATGTAATGTCAGAATTATTTGGAGGCCGTCAAAACTGGTCGTTCACAGAGAAGTTCACAGAGAAAGATGTCCATAACAAGTAGGTCATAAAAAAACTGACATCATATCTTTGTGCGATATATTGACAACAGCATATTTACTTGTTTTTTCTTTTATGGTACAAGAAAGCTGAGCAAGCAAGGGAGGAGAGGGATGGGGACATGGATAAACTGTTCCAATTTTTCAGGGAGTGCAAAGAACACAATGAATACTTTTACTGGGATGTGGATTTTGAACCAAAAACAAATGTGCTTCGGAGCATTTTTTGGTGTCATGCTAGTCAGCGTGCAGAATACAAGGATTTTGGGGATGTAGTCACATTTGACACAACACACAAGACTAACAACAAGCATATGTCGTTGGCCATGTTTGTGGGTTGCAGCAATAATTTGAAAAATGTGTCCTTTGGCCAAGCACTTCTTCGGGATGAAACAATAGACACATTCAGGTGGCTTTTTGAGACCTTTAAAAGTTGCATGGGTGATTCTTACAGGTATGCTTTGGCTGCAAAAAAATGCTAGTCACATAATTACTGCTGTGTTGTTGCAACTGTATCTTTGAAAATGATTGCAATATTTTAAACTGCTTGGTTGCAAACCTATTGGGGTTTTTTTGCTGATTTTTATTTTTGACACACAGATGAAGATGCAGCAATGAAGGAAGCAATAAGGATTGTGTTTAACAAGACACAACACCGAAATTGCCGATGGCACATAACCAGAACATGGGATTACGAGCTCGAGGAGCTGTACAAATTGCACAATGATAATAACCTAAAGGAGAAACTGCAATCCCTGATAAACTATCCTTTGGGGCCCACACAATTTGAGGTGGAGTGGAATAAGCTGGTGGATGAATGTGGCATAAGAGAACACCCTGCAATTGTTGCATTGTGGCAGAAAAGGAAGAGATGGATAGCAACATATTTCAAAGGCATGTACTGTGGGCGAATGACTTCCACCCAGAGATCTGAGAGCCAAAACATGGTTTTGAAAGATGGTTATGTTAACAATGTGACAAGCCTGCATATATTTGCAAAGAGAGTGCTTGACTCGATTCAGCACATAGACCACATGGATGCTGGGGAGTCACACTACTCACAGGTATTTGCCCACACCCCTGAATTTTTTGGTCTGATTGTAAAAAAACTGTTAAACATAAATGATTCCAACTGCTGGTGTGGTGTGATTGCAACCCCACATTAGGTGTGATTGCAACTGTTGTATAATTCTACCCAAATATCTGTTAAAAAATGTAAACAAAATGATTGCAACTGCTGGTGTGTTGTAATTGTAACTGCTGGTGTGGTGTGGATGCAAGCACTGAATAACTCTGGGGAATTTTGTTAAACAAACAATGATTACAACTGCTGTCTGGTGTAATTGCAACTGATGGTCTGGTGTGATTGCAACTTCTATATAACTATGCCCAAAAATCTGTTAAACAAACAATGATTACAGCTGCTGTCTGGTGTAATTGCAACTACTGTCTGATGTGATTGCAACTGCTGGTCTTGATGCAGACTGAAGTTGTCAGAGCCTGCAAATCAAGATTTGATGAGCAACTCAGCAGGGTGTACACCAGGGCTGTGTACAATGAATACAAGAGGGAATATATTAACAGCACAACTTTTGTGATAGAGCCTGATCCGGGAGTGGAATGCGGTTACTTGGTGAAACATGAGAAAGGCGATGGGACATTTTGCTGGGCACAACACGCATTCAAGGTGGTGGCTGACAAAGCAGCAGGCGTGTATAAATGTGAATGCATGCAGTGGGAGCATACAGGTGAGATGAATTGCAACCTCGTTACATTAAAAAAATTAAACATTGATGTTCCTGCATATTTACATCCAAATTGCAACAAAAAATGCAGGTCTGTTCTGCATGCACATAATAAAGGCATTCACCCACCTCCAAGTCCAAAACATACCTGAAAAGTACATTCTGAAGCGATATACACGTAATGCAAGATCTGTGGTTCCGTGGGACCGGCATGATGTGAGTGTTGGTGGTCAAAATGAGACAGAGCAGTCAAGGTTGTCGAAGCTGCTGCCAAAGTTAATGCGACTAGGAAGAGCGGGAAGCAAATCTGATAGAGCATACCCTGAAACTATCAGGCACATCGACATGATAACTCCTGGGATTGAGCTTCTACGAACAGCAGAGATTGGTCCGGACGAAGCAACAAATACTGAGTTGCAGCAAGATGCAGAAGGACGGCGGAATATTGGTCCCATTGCACCAACACAACGAAGTTCTGACAACAATATAGAACCTGTTGTGATGCCAACTGGACCTACACCACCACCAGAATCAGGCCTCAATCCAGATTCTGCAAACTGCCTCACTAATCTAAGATTGACTAAACCGCCAGTGTCGCGCACGAAGGGTAGGAAGTCTTCCAGTGGGGCTAAATGTGCTAAAAATAGTGTGGAACCTGCTAATCCATATAACACATATAGTGGGGGTCAGGGCATAAGAGAGTGCCAAACCTGCCATGTTAGGGGGCACTATAGCACAACATGCCCTCAGAACCCAAACAGAAGCAGAGCGGCCGAGAACAAGGACAAAAAGAGAAGTGCGAAAAGTGTAGGTTGGACTCCAAGAAAAAGAGGTCGCCCAACAATAAAAAAAGGACTAGATGGGAATCAAGATGAGGCACAGAGTGAGGGGGATGAGACACAGCAATCTGGGTGCACTATGGCCGTGGAGGAGTCAGCAGCACACGCGGTGATTGCAAGAATTAGGAGGGCGACAACTTGCCATGTTAATTACCAGGACGAAAGTTGTCGGCGTTTCGAACCCAGGTGGTCCCTGGACCGACGAGTAAATTGTCGCCACGTGCCCCAGCCCAGATGGGTCGGCGCGAGACGGAGCGCGAAGGGGGGAGAGAAGCCGGAGGGAGACAGGCGTAAAAGGGGAAACCCGCGGCCTTCGTGTTTGTCCCGCGCCCAGGTCAGGTGCGCTTGCAGTAGGGGGTTACAAGCGTCCACGCAGGAGGGAGCGAGAGGCTTACGCGAGCGCCGTCCCGTCCTTCCCCGCGCGGCCAACCTTCTGTAAGAGGGCCTTGGACCTTCCTTTTATAGGCGTAAGGAGGGGGTCCAGGTGTACAACTGGGAGATGTAGCAGTGTGCTAACGTGTCTAGCAGAGAGGAGCTAGTGCCCTAAGTACATGCCGTCGTGGCAGCCAGAGAGGTTTTGGCACCCTGTTCGTGTGATGTCGTGGCCGTCGGAGGAGCGCTGGAGCCTGGCGGAAGGACAACTGTCGGGGCTGTCGAGTCCTTGCTGACGCCTCCTTGCTTCCGTAAGAGGGCTGAGAGCCGCCGCCGTCGTCATGGAGCGTGCGGGGCGCCATCATTACTTGTTTACCAGGACGAGCCAGATGGGACGCCGGTCTTGTTCCCTGTAGCCAGAGCTAGCTAGGGGTAGGGTAATGATGGCCCCTCCTGTGACGCGGTCGGTCCGAGCCCTGGGTTGGGCGAGGCGGAGGCTCCTCCGAGGTCGAGGTCGAGTCTGTCTTCCGAGGCCAAGGTCGAGTCCGAGCCCTTGGGTCGGGCGAGGCAGAGACCGTCGGCTGAGGCCAGGGCTGAGTCCGAGCCCTGGGGTCGGGCGAGGCGGAGTTCGTCGTCTTCCGGGGCTGAGCCCGAGTCCGAGCCCTGGGTCGGGCGAGGCGGAGTTCGTCGTCTTCTGGGGCTGAGCCCGAGTCCGAGTCCTGGGTCGAGCGAGGCGGAGTCCGTCGTCTTCCGAGGCTGAGCCCGAGTCCGAGCCCTGGGTCGGGCGAGGCGGAGTTCATCGTCTTCCGGGGCTGAGCCCGAGTCCGAGCCCTAGGTCGGGCGAGGCGGAGTTCGTCGTCTTCCGGGGCTGAGCCCGAGTCCGAGCCCTGGGTCGGGCGAGGCGGAGTTCGTCGTCTTCCGGAGCTGAGCCCGAGTCCGAGCCCTGGGTCGGGCGAGGCGGAGTCCGTCGTCTTCCAAGGCTGAGCCCGAGTCCGAGCCCTGGGTCGGGCGAGGCGGAGTTCGTCGTCTTCCGGGGCTGAGCCCGAGTCCGAGCCCTAGGTCGGGCGAGGTGGAGTTCGCCGTCTTCCGGGGCTGAGCCCGAGTCCTAGCCCTAGGTCGGGCGAGGCGGAGTTCGTCATCTTCCGGGGCTGAGCCCGAGTCCGAGCCCTGGGTCGAGCGAGGCAGAGCTTCCTATGGCGCCTGAGACCGGACTTGGCTGCTGTCAGCCTCACTCTGTCGAGTGGCACAGCAGTCGGAGCGGCGCGGGCGGCGCTGTCCTCTTGTCAGGCTGGTTGCTTCTTGGCGAAGACTGGGCCTCGGGCGAGCCGAAGGTGTTTCCGTTGCTTGAGGGGGCCCTCAGGTGAGACGTGAATCCTCCGGGGTCGGCTGCCCTTGCCCGAGGCTGGGCTCGGGCGAGGCGAGATCATGTCCCTTGAGTGGACCGAGCCTTGACTTAATCGCACCCATCAGGCCTTTGCAGCTTTGTGCTGATGGGGGTTACCAGCTGAGATTAGGAGTCTTGGGGGTACCCCTAATTATGGTCCCCGACAGTAGCCCCCGAGCCTCGAAGGGAGTGTTAAAACTCGCTTAGAGGCTTTTGTCGCACTTTTTTGCAAGGGGACTGGCCTTTCTCAGTTGCATTTTGTTCCGGTGGGTGTAGCCCCCGAGGCCTCGGAGGAGTGGTTTGACTGCTTCGAGGTCTTAATGCGTTTCGCGATGCTTCGGCCGGTCTGGTTATTCCCTCATGCGAGTTGGCCGTAGCCCGGGTGCACGGTCGGGTCCCAAGTTCTCGGGCTGGTATGTTGACGCTGTCAACAGTTTGGCTGGAGCCGGGTTTGCGAGAGCAGCCCCCGAGCCTCCACATAGAGCGAGAGGACGGTCAGGGACATACTCGACTTTTTTACATACGCCCCTGCGTCGCCTTTCCGCAAGGAGGAGGGGGGAAAAGCGCCATATTGCCCTTGGAGGGCGCCGAACATGGTGTCTCCAGTGAGCCACTGACGGGTAATCCGAGTGGACGCCCATGCCCTATTTGTTAGGGGTCGGCTAGAGGCCCGGAGGCGCGCTCCAAAAGTACCTGCGGGTGATCTGCCGGACCCGGTCCCCTTTTGACGGGGTCCGAGGGCTCGATGCCTCCCTCTGATGGGATTCCGTTACAAGATCGTTCCTACTGGTCTCGGAAATGTCCTAGGGTACCTCGGGAGTGTAGCCCGAGCCTTGGTTATGTATCGAACGTACCCAGGGTCATCCCTCGCTCTGCGTCTGAGGCGGTTGTGAACCCTTCGAGGGCCAGCCTACGAACCCCTGATCAGTAGTGGGCGCGGAGCCCGAGTGGCCTGAGGCGGCCGTTGAACCCTTCCGAGGGGCCGGCCTTCGAACCTCTGACCAGTAGTGGGCGCGGAGCCCGAGCGCTCTGAGGCGGCTGTTGAACCCCTCCGAGGGGCCAGCCTTCGAACCTCTGATCAGTAGGGGGGCTCGGGGCCCGTTTCCTTCGCGGGGAAGGATCCCTTTCGGGGTATCCCCTTTCCCGATCCCTGTTGTAAGAGAGAGAAAGAGGAAAAGGAAAAGGATACGAAATCGAAATGATGTGGCGCACCTTTTTTGACGCGGTCATTATGGCGAAGGCGAAGCGTCGCCCGCTTCTCCTGCCAAAGGTGCCGCCTGTCCTGCCGTAGAGTTAATGCGACGGGACGAGTGGTTCACGGGGCAGCCGTTGCGCGCGTGCGAGCCGTTCGAGGAATGGAACACGGGCGCGCTGTCTTCACGCCGCGAGAGAGGGTTCCCTTGCTGTCCCTGGATGGGACGTGAGCTTGGCTGACGACGTGACCGCTGCTTCCGCCCGCCTGCCACCGCCATTACTGCCGGCCCATTTTTGGCCGTATTGACCGTCGCGCCTTCTCCCGCAGCTGACTGACCCGTGACCGATGTGCCTGGCTGGCACTGTTGGGTCATATGCAGGGTTGCCTCGAGTTGCGGTACTGGTTCCGCAGTCGAGGAGGCGCGGTAGTGGCGCGAGTAGCGGTGCAGTTGCTCGCACGTAGCAACCGGCGCGCCGGTTGCATGACGTGTGGGCCTGGGCCTCCATGCTGGGCGCGTTGGAGTCGAAGGGGCGCGCCTACTTGGCGCGGTTGCATGCCGCCTGCATGGTTGTCCGCCCTTTCACCCGCTGGTCTGGGCGAAAGTGGAGGAATGCTTGTAACCGCTGGGCAGTTGCACGCACCGCGCATGGCGGTTTGGCTTCTTCTGCCCTGGGCCAGCTTGCATGACGCGTGGGACCCAGCCCCCGTGTCGTAAGGGGAGTACCATGGAGCGTGTTGGAGAAGACTCAACCCGCGATGGCTGAGGACGCAAGTGGGGAGAGTTGCCTTTAAAAGGAGGGTGACCCCCTTGAAAGGCAACCATGTCTTCGCGCTCCCTTATGCATCGCGTCTTTCCACCTTCCGAGACCCCGGATGGGGAACACCCGCGATCCTTCTGCCTTGTCGTTGGAGGAACGCAACTTCGCGGAAGTTGGTACCTTTCAGCCATCGTTCGGCTTCAAGGATTTTCATCAGGCAGCCCGGCCGCATCCCCTCGCCGGTGGTCACCCAAGACGGTGACCACTAGCCCCTGGGTGGGGAGAAGCAAGCCGAGCTGCGGCCTCTGCCCCTCCCTCAGCTTCAAGGATGTTCATCATCAGTGCTGGGGAGAGGAGTGCGGTGAGTTGGGGTCGGTCTCCACGCGACCAGCGGCCCGCTCCTTCCCTCAGCGATCGAGGGGAAGGGCGTTCGCCGTTCGTGGCGCTAGCAGCTGCCGCGTGTCCGGCTCTCCGGCCCGAGCGGCTTCGGTGCCGCTTCCGGTGCTACCTTCCGCCGCGGCAGCCGGAAGAGGTTTCTCCGCCGACGAGATAGTCGGTGCCGCCCGCGGACTGACCTCCAACTCTACGGCCTTCTGCTCGTCCTCGCCTCTCGAGTGAGGATGTGGGCGAGGGCTTTATGGCAGCAGCATCCGCCCTGAGGTCATCGCTGCTGCTGTTCGGCCCCTCGGAGCAGAAGTCGTCGTCGTCCCTGTTGGAGCGAGCGGCGGCGAGCCATCCGTCGGCCTTCTGTTGCTCCGCAGGCCCCCCAATCGTGTGGGGTTGTTCGTACCTGCGGAGGCAGAACCGGAGTTCTGTTTGTAATGGCACCTTGAGTGCCGGTGTCTGTTCATTGTGGCTGTCGAGGCCTGAACATGTATGTATCTTTGGCACAGAGCCGTGTTTTTTTCCTCATTTCGAGCACTAAGACTTGCCTGTCGGCTATCTGAACCGCTTCACCAAGTGTGAGTTGCCTCGTGCGAAGGTGACGAGTGAGGTATCCGTATCCCGGAGGCGTAGGAATCCCTCGGCTCGGTCGGCCTTGCCGCCCGAGGCTTCTCTTGCTTAGTTAAAGGAACCCCTCGGCCGCCCTTCGATGAGCCGAAGCCGGAGGTAGCGGTGTCAGCATGGACAGGGGCAGAGTTGGCTCGAAAAGAAGATTTGGTCAGCCGAAGCCTGGCCGGGTCGTCCGCTGGCAGGACCGACGCCGGAGTTGAGTTGCCGAGGCCACAAACCGGGCTGATGTCCTCGGGGGACAGCTGGCTGAGGCTTCAGGGTGGCCGGCCGAGCCGTCTGCTCAAGCTGGATCCCTGGAGAAGACCCTGGCAACGATGGCCCGGGCGTGGTGCTGATGTCGTCCTTCGGAGTGGGGATCCTCCAACTGCGTCGCCGTCCGAGGCTAGGTCGGACCTCGCCGAAGGTGTAGATGACGCCGAGGGTGCTGCTGCTCCCTTCAACTGTCAAGGTCCGAGCCTGCAGGATCGGGTTATCTTGTAGTGTGCGTATGTTTTCTGCGGCCGCCGAGGCCCAAACATACTGTCGTCGTGTTGTAAAGCTGCGTTTCTTTTCCTCTTGTTTCGAGTGTCTGGACTTGTTTGTCGGTAACAGAATTACTTGTCCGAGCGAGAGTACTTTTCACGGAAGGTGACGAGTGAGGTATCCATATCCCGGAGGCGTAGGAGTCCCTCGGCTCGGTCGGCCTTGCCGCTTACGCGTACTCTTACTCGTCTGTGGGATTCTGCTATCAATATAGTCAAGAAGGCCCGAAAAATCATTTCGGCAGAAGAGTTTTCGAGTGTGAAGACTTGGTCGGTCCGCGGAATCACTTATCCGAGCATGAGTTACTCATCGCAGAGGGTGATGAGTGAGGTATCCGTATCCCGGAGGCGTAGGAGTCCCTCGGCTCGGTCAGTCTTGGCTGCTTACGTGTACTCCATCGTTTTCAGGATCCACTTTCGAAGTAGTCGAAAAGCACGAAAGACATTCTGGCAGAAAAGATCTTTTTCCGAGGAAAATTTTGACGCAGAGGGGGTTCCCCCCTTTTAGCCCCCGAGGGAGGGTCGGGCTTTGCCGAGGCAAGGCTGACCCTTCCTTGATGACTAAACTTTGTGCGTGAGCGAGGTGTATGAACGACTTGAAAGCATCTTAAGAGTAGAAGCGACGTAGCTGTCGGATGTTCCAAGCGTTGCTGTAGACCTCGCCTTGACTGTTGGCCAGCTTGTACGTCCTGGGCTTCAGAACTTTGGCGATGACGAACGGCCCTTCCCAGGGAGGCGTGAGCTTGTGCCGCCCTCGGGTGTCTCGTCGCAGTCGAAACACCAGGTCGCCCACCAGGAGGTCTCGGGACCGAACCCCTCGGGCGTGGTAGCGTCGCAGGGACTGCTGGTACCGCGCCGAGTGTAGTAAGGCCATGTCCCGAGCCTCCTCCAGCTGGTCCAGTGAGTCTTCTCGATTAGCTCGATTGCTTTGGTCGGCGTAGGCCCTCGTCCTCGGGGAACCGTATTCTAAGTCTGTGGGCAAGATGGCCTCGGCCCCATAGACTAGAAAGAACGGTGCGAAGCCCGTGGCTCGGCTCGGCGTTGTCCTCAGACTCCAGACCACAGAGGGGAGCTCCTTCATCCATCGCTTGCCGAACTTGTTGAGGTCGTTGTAGATCCGCGGCTTGAGTCCTTGCAGGATCATGCCGTTGGCACGCTCTACTTGCCCATTCATCATGGGGTGAGCCACGGCGGCCCAGTCCACCCGGATGTGGTGATCCTCGCAGAAGTCTAGGAACTTTCTGCCGGTGAACTGGGTGCCGTTGTCGGTGATGATGGAGTTTGGGACCCCAAAACGATGGATGATGTTGGTGAAGAACGCCACCGCCTGTTCGGACCTAATGTTGTTTAGAGGTCGGACCTCGATCCACTTGGAGAATTTGTCGATGGTGACCAGCAGGTGCGTG
Source organism: Zea luxurians (assembly GCA_029449295.1). Lineage (NCBI taxonomy): Eukaryota > Viridiplantae > Streptophyta > Magnoliopsida > Poales > Poaceae > Zea > Zea luxurians. The sequence continues at coordinate 1,064,245 of JAOPSE010000017.1, forward strand.
TAGCCCCCGGGCGCCTTCTGCAAGGGACCGACGAGGTCCAGACCCCACACAGCAAACGGCCAGGTGATGGGTATCGTCTGCAGAGCCTGAGCGGGCAGGTGTGTCTGCTTCGCATAGAACTTACACCCTTCGCAGGTGCGGACAATTCTAGTGGCGTCGGCCACCGCCGTCGGCCAGTAGAAACCTTGTCGGAAAGCGTTTCCAACAAGGGCTCGAGGCGCTGCGTGATGACCGCAAGCCCCCGACTGTATTTCTTGCAAGAGCTCCTGGCCTTTAGCACCGTTGGAGGATGCCTGAGGGGCTGTGGTGGTAGAGCTCCTTCCCGTCCCTCAGCAAGACGAATGACTTGGCGCGCCGCGCCAACCGTCGAGCTTCGGCTCGGTCGAGGGGTAGCTCTCCTCGGTGGAGATATTGCAGGTACGGGGTCTGCCAGTTTCGATTAGGCGTGACCCCGCTCCGCTCCTCCTCGACGCGCAGTGCCTCACCCTCGGGGGCCGAGGGTGCCTCGGGCTGAGCCGAGGGAGCCTCGGGCCGAGCCGAGGGTGCCTCGGGCTCGGGCGCGTCGTCGGTCTTGACAGAGGGTTGATGCAGGTCTCGGGAGAAGACGTCCGGGGGAACCGTTGTTCGCCCCGAAGCTATCTTAGCTAGCTCATCCGCAGTCTCGTAGTAGCGTCGGGCGATGTGGTTGAGCTCGAGCCCATAGAACTTGTCTTCCAGGCGCCGAACCTCATCGCAGTAGGCTTCCATCTTCGGGTCGCGGCAGTGGGAGTTCTTCATGACTTGGTCGATGACGAACTGCGAGTCACCGCGAGCGTCGAGGCGTCGGACCCCCAGCTCGATGGCGATGCGCAACCCGTTGACCAGAGCCTCGTACTCGGCCACATTGTTGGACGCCGGGAAGTGGAGGCGTAGCACGTAGCGTAGGTGCTTCTCGAGGGGCGAGATGAAGAGCAGGCCCGCGCCTGCCCCTGTCTTCATCAGCGACCCGTCGAAAAACATGGTCTAGAGTTCCGGTTGGATCGGAACTGTTGGGAGTTGGGTATCGACCCATTCAGCCACAAAGTCCGCCAAGACTTGGGACTTGATGGCCTTCCGAGGGGCGAACGAGATTGTCTCGCCCATGATTTCCATCGCCCACTTTGCAATCCTACCCGAGGCCTCTCGGCACTGGATGATCTCCCCCAGGGGGAAGGATGACACCACAGTCACCGGATGAGACTCGAAGTAGTGTCGCAACTTCCGCCGCGTCAGGATCACCGCGTACAACAGCTTCTGAATTTGTGGGTAGCGGATCTTGGTCTCGGACAGTACCTCACTGATGAAGTAGACTGGCCTCTGGACAGGCAATGCATGCCCCTCTTCTCGTCTCTCAACCACGATCGCGGCACTAACCACCTGAGTGGTAGCGGCGACGTAGATCAAGAGGGCTTCTCCGGCAGCGGGTGGCACCAAGATGGGCGCGTTCGTGAGGAGCGCTTTCAGGTTCCTGAGGGCTTCCTCGGCCTCAGGGGTCCAAGTGAAGCACTCGGCCTTCCTTAAGAGGCGGTACAGAGGCAGGCCTCTTTCGCCGAGGCGCGAGATGAAACGGCTCAGAGCCGCAAGGCATCCCGTGACCCTCTGTACGCCTTTCAAGTCCTTGATGGGTCCCATGTTGGTGATGGCCGCGATTTTCTCCGGGTTGGCCTCGATGCCCCGCTCGGAGACGATGAACCCCAAGAGCATGCCTCGGGGGACCCCAAAGACACACTTCTCAGGATTGAGTTTTACACCTTTCACCTTGAGACACTGGAATGTCGTTTCAAGGTCAGAAAGGAGGTCGGAGGCTTTCCTCGTCTTGACTACGATGTCATCGACGTAGGCCTCGACCGTTCGACCAATGTGTTCGCCGAACACGTGGTTCATGCACCATTGGTACGTTGCACCCACATTCCTCAAACCAAACGACATGGTAACATAGCAGTACATGCCGAAGGGTGTGATGAAAGAAGTCGCGAGCTGGTCGGACTCTTTCATCCTGATCTGGTGATACCCTGAGTAGGCATCGAGGAAAGACAAGGTTTCGCACCCAGCAGTGGAATCCACGATTTGATCGATGCGAGGCAGAGGGTAGGGAACTTTCGGACATGCTTTGTTTAGACCAGTGTAGTCTACACACATCCGCCATTTCCCTCCTTTCTTTCTCACAAGCACAGGGTTGGCAAGCCATTCGGGATGGAATATCTCTTTGATGAACCCTGCCGCCATTAGCTTGTGGATCTCCTCGCCTATGGCTCTGCGCTTTTCCTCGTCGAATCGGCGCAGAGGCTGCTTCACGGGTCGGGCCCCAGCTCGGATGTCCAGGGAGTGCTCGGCGACATCCCTTGGTATGTCGGGCATATCTGAGGGACTCCACACGAAAACGTCGGCGTTTGCGCGGAGGAAGTCGACGAGCACTGTTTCCTATTTGGGATCGAGCTCAGAACCGATCCGGGTCTGCTTGGAGGCGTCGTTGCTGGGGTCGAGAGGGATGGATTTAACCGTCTCCGCTGGCTTGAAGTTGCCAGCGTGGCGCTTCACGTCTGGCGCCTCCTTGGAGAGGCTCTCCAGGTCGGCGATGAGGGCCTCGGATTTGGCGAGGGCCTCGGCGTACTCCACGCACTCCACGTCGCATTCGTACGCGTGTCGGTACGTGGGACCGACGGTGATGACCCTGTTTGGGCCCGACATCTTGAGCTTGAGGTAGGTGTAGTTGGGGACGGCCATGAACTTGGCGTAGCATGGTCTCCCCAGCACGGCGTGGTAGGTTCCTCGAAACCCGACCACCTCGAACGTGAGGGTCTCCCTTCGGAAGTTGGAGGGCGTCCCAAAGCAGACGGGTAGATCGAGTTGTCCGAGGGGCTGGACGCGTTTCCCAGGGATGATCCCGTGAAAAGGCGCAGCGCCTGCCCGGATCGAGGACAGATCAATCCGCAGGAGCCCGAGGGTCTTGGCGTAGATGATGTTGAGGCTGTTGCCTCCGTCCATGAGGACCTTGGTAAGCCTGACGTTGCCGATGACAGGGTCGACAACGAGCGGGTATTTCCCCGGGCTCGGCACGCGGTCGGGATGGTCGCCCTGGTCAAAAGTGATGGGCTTGTCGGACCAGTCTAGATAGACTGGCGCCGCCACCTTTACCAAGCAGACCTCCCTATGCTCTTGCTTGCGGTGCCGAGCCGAGGCGTTCGCCACTTGCCCACCGTAGATCATGAAGCAGTTGTGGACCTCGGGGAACTCTCCTGCCTTGTGATCCTCCTTCTTATCGTCATCGCGGGCCCTGCCACCCTCCGCAGGTGGCCTGGCCTTGTGAAAGTGGCGCCGAAGCATGGCGCACTCCTCAAGGGTGTGCTTAACGGGCCCCTGATGATAGGGGCACGACTTCTTGAGCATCTTGTCGAAGAGATTGATGCCCCTAGGAGGTTTCTGAGGGTTCTTGTACTCAGCAGCGGCGACAAGGTCCGCGTCGGCGGCGTCGCGTTTCGCTTGCGACTTCTTCTTGCCTTTCTTCTTGGTGCCGCGCTGAGTGGACGCCTCGGGGACATCCTCCGGCTGGCGGCCCTGGGGCTGCTTGTCCTTCCGGAAGATGGCCTCAACCGCCTCCTGGCCGGAGGCGAACTTGGTGGCGATGTCCATCAGCTCGCTCGCCCTGGTGGGGGTCTTGCGACCCAGCTTGCTCACCAGGTCGCGGCAGGTGGTGCCGGCGAGGAACACGCCGATGACATCCGAGTCGGTGACGTTGGGCAGCTCGGTGCGCTGCTTCGAGAATCGCCGGATGTAGTCCCGGAGAGACTCTCCCGGCTGTTGGTGGCAGCTTCGGAGATCCCAGGAGTTCCCATGGCGTACGTACGTGCCCTAGAAGTTGCCGACGAAGGCTTGGACCAGGTCGTCCTAGTTGGAGATCTCCCCCGGAGGCAGGTGCTCCAGCCAGGCTCGAGCGGTATCGGAGAGGAACAGGGGGAGGTTGCGGATGATGAGGTTGTCATCGTCCATTCCACCTAGGTGGCAGGCCAGCCGGTAATCCGCGAGCCACAGTTCCGGCCTTGTCTCCCCCGAGTACTTTGTGATAGTAGTCGGGGTTCGGAACCGGGTCGGGAACGGCGCCCGTCGTATGGCCCGGCTGAAAGCCTGCGGACCGGGTGGTTCGGGCGAGGGACTCCGATCCTCCCCGCTGTCGTAGCGTCCCCCACGCCTGGGGTGGTGGCCTCGGCGCACCCTCTCGTCGAGGTGGGTTCGACGGTTGCGGTGAGGGTGTTCGTTGCCGAGGCGACCCGGGGCCGTAGGCGCTGTGTTGAGCGTGCGCCCGGTATGGACCGAGGCTTCCCGCATGAATCGGGAAGTCGCGGCGCGATGCTCCGAGGGGTAGCCCTGCCTACGGGAGGCAGAGCTTTCAGCCCGTCGGACCGTGACATCCTTCAGGAGATTCTTGAGCTCTCCCTGGATACGCCGTCCTTCGGTGGTTGATGGCTCCGGCATCGCGCGGAGAAGTATTGCCGCTACAGCTAGGTTCTGGCCGACCCCACTGAAAGTCGGTGGCGGTCTTGCCCTGACGTCATCGGCGATGCGGTGCTGGATGCCCTGGGGTAGATGACGTGCTTCTCCGGCCGGCGGTTGGCCCACCCATTCCTGCCCGATGTCCCGGCGGAACGGCTCAAGTGTTCCTGCTCCCTCGTCGAGCCTGGCCTGCATCTCGCGGATTTGCTCGAGCTGTGGGTCATGACCCCCCGCTGGGATGGGGACCACAGCTAGCTCCCGAAGGATGTCAACGCGAGGCGCAGGCCTAGGGGGATCATCGTTCTCCGGTATACCAAGATGGTTGCCTTCGCCGGGACCCCCTAGATCGACGTGGAAACATTCACGACTTGGGCCGCAGTCCTCGTCACCGAGGCTGCGGCTACCGTCGGAACAGTCGGAAAGGCAGTAGTCGCATGCGGTCATGAAGTCCCGCATGGCACTGGGGTTGCCAAGTCCGGAGAAATCCCAACTAAAGTCGGGCTCGTCATCTTCCTCGGAGCCCGAGGGCTCGTAGGTCGAGACGGCTGTCAGCCGGTCCCAGGGTGACCGCATACGATACTCCGGAGGGTTTGGACTCGCCTCTACGAGAGCGTCCACTGAAGCGAAGTCGCTTGGTGGGTCGAGGCTGAATCCGAAAGGCACGAGATGGGAGTCGGTCGGTACCTCTTGGTCGACGGGCAGTGACGAAGTCACGTCAGGGGTAGACTGCACCGTCATCTCAGGTATAAGGGTGACGCCCAGCAAGTCCCTCGCGAGCATGCTGGTGTCGTCCGTCCGCTTGGAGTTGGCGTGTCGCGGGGAAACGGCGCTCGTCTTCGTCTCAGACGCGAGGTTGATGCCCGACGTGTCCCCCGTTGGGGCGCCGGCGCCGTCGACTCGCTCGACAGCCAACGAGGTGTCGCCTCCTGCTTGGCCTTGGTTGCCCCGACTCCTCCTCCATCGGCGGGGGAGGCGACGGGACAAGCCCGAATGTTGTTCTTCCGCCATGTGGGGAAGACATCGTCGATTCCGCCGCCGGCGGGCGGGTTGTCGGTCGCCATTGTCGCCGTCGCGCGGCGGGGGAAGGAGTATCATGTCATAGCTGCCATGGAGGGACATGAACTCAAGACTCCCGAAACGGAGCACCGTCCCGGGCTCGAAAGGTTGCTGGAGACTGCCCATCTGGAGCTTGACGGGAAGCTGTTCGTCAACACGCAGCAGGCCCCTACCTGGCGCGCCAACTGTCGGCGTTTCGAACCTGGGTGGTCCCTGGACCGACGAGTAAATTGTCGCCGCGTGCCCCAGCCCAGATGGGTCAGAGCGAGACGGAGCGCGAAGGGGGGAGAGAAGCCAGAGGGAGACAGGCGTAAAAGGGGAAACCCGGGGCCTTCGTGTTTGTCCCGCGCCCAGGTCGGGTGCGCTTGCAGTAGGGGGTTACAAGCGTCCACGCGGGAGGGAGCGAGAGGCTTACGCGAGCGTCGTCCCGTCCTTCCCCGCGCGGCCAACCTTCTGTAAGAGGGCCCTGGACCTTCCTTTTATAGGCGTAAGGAGGCGGTCCAGGTGTACAACTGGGAGATGTAGCAGTGTGCTAACGTGTCTAGCAGAGAGGAGCTAGTGCCCTAAGTACATGCCGTCGTGGCAGCCAGAGAGGTTTTGGCACCCTGTTCATGTGATGTCGTGGCCGTCGGAGGAGCGCTGGAGCCTGGCGGAAGGACAGCTGTCGGGGCTGTCGAGTCCTTGCTGACGCCTCCTTGCTTCCGTAAGAGGGCTAAGAGCCGCCGTCGTCATGGAACGTGCGGGGCGCCATCATTACTTGTTTACCGGGGCGAGCCAGATGGGACGCCGGTCTTGTTCCCCGTAGCCAGAGCTAGCTAGGGGTAGGGTAATGATGGCCCCTCCTGTGACGCGGTCGGTCTGAGCCCTGGGTTGGGCGAGGCGGAGGCTCCTTCGAGGTTGAGGTCGAGTCTGTCTTCCGAGGCCAAGGTTGAGTCCGAGCCCTTGGGTCGGGCGAGGCGGAGACCGTCGGCTGAGGCCAGGGCTGAGTCCGAGCCCTGGGGTCGGGCGAGGCGGAGTTCGTCGTCTTCCGGGGCTGAGCCCGAGTCCGAGCCCTGGGTCGGGCGAGGCGGAGTTCGTCGTCTTCCGGGGCTGAGCCCGAGTCCGAGCCCTAGGTCGGGCGAGGCGGAGTCCGTCGTCTTCCAGGGCTGAGCCCGAGTCCGAGCCCTGGGTCGGGCGAGGTGGAGTTCGTCGTCTTCCGGGGCTGAGCCCGACTCCGAGCCCTTGGTCGGGCGAGGCGGAGTTCGTCATCTTCCGGGGCTGAGCCCGAGTCCGAGCCCTGGGTCGGGCGAGGCGGAGTCCATCGTCTTCCGAGGCTGAGCCCGAGTCCGAGCCCTGGGTCGGGCGAGGCGGAGTTCGTCGTCTTCCGGGGCTGAGCCCGAGTCCGAGCCCTGGGTTGGGCGAGGCGGAGTTCGTCGTCTTCCGGGGCTGAGCCCGAGTCCGAGCCCTGGGTCGGGCGAGGTGGAGTTCGTCGTCTTCCGGGGCTGAGCCCGAGTCTGAGCCCTGGGTCGGGCGAGGCGGAGCTTCCTATGGCGCCTGAGACCGGACTTGGCTGCTGTCAGCCTCACTCTGTCGAGTGGCACAACAGTCGGAGCGGCGCGGGCGGCGCTGTCCTCTTGTCAGGCTGGTCAGTGGAGCGGCGAAGTGACGGCGGTCACTTCGGCTCAGTCGACTAAAAGGCGCGCGTCAGGATAAGGTGTCAGGCCACCTTTGCATTAAACGCTCCTGCGATACGGTCGGTCGTTGTGGTGATTTGGCCAAGGTTGCTTCTTGGCGAAGACTGGGCCTCGGGTGAGCCGAAGGTGTGTCCGTTGCTTGAGGGGGCTGCCCTTGCCCGAGGCTGGGCTCGGGCGAGGCGAGATTGTGTCCCTTGAGTGGACCGAGCCTTGACTTAATCGCACCCATTAGGCCTTTGCAGCTTTGTGCTGATGGGGGTTACCAGCTGAGATTAGGAGTCTTGGGGGTACCCCTAATTATGGTCCCCGACAAAAGTGATTAAGAATGACTATGAATCTGACTGAATCTCCAATGTAATATTTCAATTTTATCTTATTTTATAACTCTGTGTAAGTTAAACTCAATAATGACTGTGTGACTGTTCGGAAAACAGTGGACACACATGACCAACCAATTGCAACATCGTAGTTGCGCTGATTGCAACTGTATGTATACACTGAATAATACATGAATCTGTGTTATCTGTTTACGTCTCAACATATAATTAAAATATATCTTGTTTATTATCATATAACAGTTGCTACTACTCATAAACAGGTTTGCAAAGTTTGCCATCATGCTGGTTACAAAACATAGAAATAAAAAAGGAGTGGTCATGGTCAGTTGCAACTACGATTACAATTTCAGTTGCAACTGTAACATATACGCTAGTTGCAACTGCCTCATATGGAAGGGCTCCACCTCGCCGGTGGGTACAGAACACAAACACATATACACTGGTTGCAACTGCAAAACCATACACTGTTTTGCAACTACGATTATAATCCAGTTGGAACTCTAAAACATACACTGGTTGCAACTGTAATGACTGGGATTTTTCAAACAATATTGGAAACTGCAGTTTAGAGTACGATAACAACTAGATGAATAGACCAGTTGCAAATGGAACCCGTGCGCTGGTTGCAACCTAAACAACATTACTGGATTGTTTCTGGAGATAACATAACACAACCGATTGTTTCTGGCTACTGCATAACACAACAGATTGTTTTTGCATGAATCTTATTGTTCGACTGACTACTATCCCATTCAATTGGCAACAGACGACCACCAATTCTAAACTTATCAAGCGATCCAGGAATTTCAGCTTGGTTCAAAGGGTGGAAGATCTCGTAATGCAACAGCTCATATCTGTATATCGGGCCCTTGAACTGCAATGGCATAAAAACATCATAATGGTCAGTGACTATATTATGATGCACACATAGAAAACACACAAAAAAAGTACCAAAACAGATAGAAAATCAGTTGACAGCATGGCTAACCGGATTGATTTCCTTGGTCATTTTGTCCCCATCATAATATTCCATGTACTTCCATACAAAAAAAAGACAATCGCTTTGACCTGCTTGCTTTGGCACATCAATAAAAGGCCGCCTCCACTTGCTAACTCTGGGTAACTTGAGGTTGGAAACTTTCTGGAAGGCTGCATTAATGATTGAGATTTTGGCAAAGACAGCCTTGTGCCGTTCTTCCTGATTAGAACAATTCAGGAAGTAGTCATTCGAGTCCAGCACATCAATACGCTTATGGATAAAATTGAAGCAATATACAAAATAGTGAGCACCATCTTTGATAGGGACAAAAATCTGGTGCAAGGAAGGAGTAGAAAACTAATTACTAAAAATGGAAAACATATATGAAAAAAGAAGTTGCAAGAAAAAAGTATAGACAGTTGCAAAGTATGTGTCCTTGTGATTGCAACTGTAAATGATGGAAAGTTAAAAATTGTAGGTATGAAAAAAGTGGGTTGGGGAAAAGGTCTGCTAACCAATTTTGCTCTTGACAAATCATAGTTTTCGCACTCAGACATCAGATGATTTCATACATATATGAAGTCTTCCGTCTCAGATTTATCAGCGTTGAGTACTGCTTCACACGTTGATACATTGAACTGTATGTGTTTTCCAGTTTGGAGAATAAATAAAAAGAGAAATGATAAATGATTAAATTAGTTTAAACACACAAATGCAAGACAGTATACAAAAAATACATGGTTTTGGAGAAGAAACTTACATAAAAACCAGTGGTCAGAAACACTCTGTATCCACAAGAATCAACCTTGTGCACAATATCATCATGTCGCATGCAGTGCACGAAAAAGTCTATGATTCCTGACTCACCAAGGGTGTCATTAGAAAAAGATGTTAAAATTTCCTCGCCAGTGAGTCCAACAAGAAGGCCAAACTCCAACAAAATTCTCCTGCATCAACAAAAAAACATATGGATTAGTGAGAAGAACAGGAGGATGTGCAACTGCTGGTGTGCTGTGATTGCAACTGTTGGTCTAGTGTGATTGCAAAGTACTGAATAACTCTGGGAAATTCTGTTACACAAATATGATTGCAAACTACTGGTGTGGTATAATTGCAACTAGTGTGTTGTGGTTGCATGTACTATATAACTCTGGGAAATTCTGTTAAATAAAAATGATTGCAACTTCTGTTATGGTGTGATTGCAACCACGCATTAGGTGCGATTGCTACTGCTATATATAAGTAACTAATTGTTCAAGAAAAATAATTGCTACTTGGTTCGAATTGCAAAATAAAAAGTAAATAGCAGTTGCAACTTGGGAAAACAAAAAAAACATTTTCAGCTCAGGATCAGATGTGATCTTCCGCCTAAGTGCAACAGCCTTGGCCAGGGGTATCTCAGGTCGATTACGAGGGATCTTGAACGAGGATATGTACTCCCTAGGCTTCTTCAGCACTCTATCACCTAGGCGCTTGAATATCATCCTTTGAAACTCACTGAAATCAGCCTGGCCTACTGAGACTTCGTCTTGAGAAAGTCGGATTGGTTGGGTCAAATTGTTGATATCATCATTAGACTCCGTCGGGAACTGGATATCATCAAATGATGAGCTGGGTCCTGCCTGGCCATCAATGCTCTTCTCCAAACTGTCAATCTCAGCTTTGGCCTCCTGACGAAGCATGTTCAACCTATCCTCGTACTGTTGGCGCTGCTCAGCATATTCTTTTGACATTTGTAACTGGAACATCTTCTTTAACTTGGCAGTGGGCACCGGCTTTTTCAAAGCTTTGATGTTGTCCTTCAGCTGTTTCTGGATTGCAACCTGTATCCTTTTCTCCTCCGCTTCAACCTTCTTCTCGGCATCAGCCTTCTTCTTCACAACTTCTTCAGCTGCAGCCTTTCTCTTAATCTCAGCTTCTTCAGCCTCAGCCTTTCTCTTAATTTCAGCTTCTTCGGCCTCAACCTTTCTCTTAATCTCAGCTTCTTCGGCCTCAGCCTTTCTCTTAATCTCAGCTTCTTCGGCCTCAACCTTTCTCTTATCCTCAGCTTCTTCTTCCTTCTTCTTCTCAGCTTCTTCAGCTGCAGCCTTTCTCTTGATCTCAGCTACTTCGGCCTCAGCCTTTCTCTTATTCTCAGCTTCTTCTGCCTTCTTCTTATCAGCTTGTTCGGCTTCAGCCTTTCTCTTCTCAGCCTCCTCAGCTTCAGCATTCTTCATCTCAATCTCAGCCTTCTTCTTCTCAGCCTCTGCCTTCTGTGTGTTGGCAACTTGAATGGACCTATCGCTCCTCCTTGAGTAAGTTATATGATCCTGGTGTAGTTGAGTAGAATAGCCAAATTAACATATTTGTATTATGAAAGTGAATCATTTATATTATAAAAAAAGACACGAATTGCATGAACATACCTAGGCAGTAGGATGCTGCATCCCAGTGTCCCTGCTCAGAGGCTCCTCTTCTGTCTCAGGTGCTCCCTATTCAGAATATATGATTAATTGCAAGTTGGTATAGGCTATGATTACTACAGTAGGTGGGGGCCGATTGCAACTAGGGTCTGCTTTCACTTGGGTATCAGATGATCTTACCACAGGCCGTTGATCATTGCCAGGGGGGTTTGAGGAAGCCTTCCTCTTGCGAACAGTAATTCGTGGTGCACGAGTCGGCTGGCTATTGGGAGGGGACTGTAATTGTAGAAAAAGGGAAAAATCATAATATTAATCAGAAAAAGGAGTTGATGGTAATAAAAAAACACAATAAACTAACCTCGCCATCAATGCTTGCAAAGTGCTGTGGGGAATACATCATTTGCAAGATATTATCAAGACTTCGGATTGCCCCACGTAAATCAGGAGGTGCTGCCAGGGGGAAGAATAAAAAATATAAATGAAAAAAGGGAATAATCAAGATGAGAGAAAACATTTTTTAAGCATGGAAGACATAGGTAGGCTTACTTCTATTCAAATTTCCCTCTTGCAGATCAATGTCATCACCACACGATGGGGTTCTCATAAAATCTAAGCTATCATCAAGATCTCCACCACTGCAATCCAACTGTATTTCTTCACTATCACCTCCTCCAGATTGGTCTTCCGGTACATTTGAAGTAGTTCCTGATCCTCCATACAAATTTAAAAAAGTGATTGAAAGCACAAAGTGATGTATATGGGCAAAATTGCAACTTGTATGGTGGGTGGTTGCAACAATAATATTATATTGTATGCAATAAAAAAATACCTGCTCCTGCTCTAGTGTCAATTGCAACGGGACTCCGTATAATTTCTTCACCATCACCTCCTCTAGATTGGTCCTCCGGTGCAATTGGACTAGTTCCTGATCCTGCATACAAATTTAAAAAATGATTGTAAACACAGATTGATGTGTCTGGGCAAATTGCAACTTGTATGGTGGGTGCTTGCAAACAATAATATTATGCTATATGCAACAAAAAATACCTGCTCTAGTGTCATTCTTCACCTTCCTCCTGCGCTCTTTGGCAGCTCGCTTCTCAATGATAGCGTCAGCGATAAGCTTCTGAATGCCAGTGTAGCACTCGTGGTGAGCTTTTGCCATAAGGTCGCGGGATATTGTTGAATAATTCGCAGCCTTCTGTGCGTACGACTGGGCTTCACTAGTGCTTTCATCAAATGCCTTCAAGATGTTCAGCGCATCTGACTTCCTACTCCTTCCAACTAAATCAGTAATGCTCTGACCAAAAGAAGATCTAAAGCTAGGGTACTAGTAAAAGACTGGGGGTTGGATATTGAAGGAAGCATGACAGGCGGGATCATGGGATGTGCCAAGCACATCAGCAGATGTGCCAGTAGGTGCTGCTGTTGCTACTGGGGCAGATGCTTCTGCTACTGGGTTAGGTGCTGCTGTTGGGTTAGGGATTGCTACTGGGGCAGGTGCTGGTACTGGAGCATGTAATATTGCTAGAGCACCAATGGGGACGCCGTAGCACGTGTCAGTGATACTTCTCAACTGAAAGTAAAAAAACAATGATAAAATGATAAATGAATAACAAATTGCAACTATTGTGGAGTATCATTTGCAACTTACCCTGAGGTGTCCAAACTCAGTGGTCCCAGGAGGAACATCTCCCCTGAGACCCTTATTTGCTATAGCATCAATCATCTTGGAGTCCAAGAAAGCACATCGAGGGATTGAAAAAGGACTTGTGTCTAATCCATGTTGCAGGTTGTCGACATAAAGCATCTGCATGTTTTTAACATTAGGTAAAAGACACATGGTTATTTTAGGTTGAATTCATATAATGAAAAAAAGTAAACCAAATTGGCACAGGTGCAATAAGCCAGTTGAAATAGAAAATACTAAAATTATTGCTACTTTATGAACAACATAAATTACAAAATACATGTGAATGTGTGAACTAAGTTATCATAAAAAAATAAAAAAAATAAATCAAATTGCAACTTGTAACATATGACAGTTGTAACAGTAAACATAAAAAATTACTACTTGTGTAATTGGAAGAGTAAGTTGCAAGGGCAAAAATTGAATGTGTGTGTTGAGCTTACAGCTACGAAGATCCCGCATCCACTGATGGGTGCGTTAATGCCTTTCTCCACAAAATCCTTTCTATAAAGACGAGCAGCTATGCTGAGCCTGTCTACTACAGCTTTGCACCAGTTCTTGTTGCCCATGTTCTGGATGTCCTGAGTGTACTTTACATCATCAATCCTGATGCGAGTGTCAGTGTTGGAGAATAGCAAACACTGAAATGCTGCCATGAAAAAGGCTCTCAGGCCCAGCTCCCCATTGAGAATCCTATTCTGCAGTCTATCAGTGATAACAGATATATTGATACCAGATATGCGTCTATAAGATTTGCCACAAATTTGCTCCCCCAGCTCGTCCCGCAAGGCACGAGCATCTGCATCAGACATGGGGGGCGGATCACTGCCAACGTTTGGTAACTGCAAAACACACCAAACACTGTGCTCAGTGATTGGAATCTCTTTTCCACCACCAATCTCTAATTTCATCGTTTCTAGGTTAAGCTTCCGCATCAGCCAGCTGAGCAACTTTCTGGACAATAAGTGCGGCTTGAATCTCAGCAGGCCGCCAAACCCCTTGGCAACTACTTCACTTTTCAATTCATCAGATAGAGCATTCACAAGCTTTATAAACTTCCCAGGTGAGCATCGTATAGCTCGTGTCTTAGTTATACCCTTATTTTCATCACCACCAACAATACCAACATTGTCATCGCCAGAACCATCGCCACCAGGAACAAACTCTGGTCTTGTTCATCATCACTTTCGGCATCTTGTATAGGAGGGACTTTCAACCTTAACCTCTTCCTCCTTTCCTTCAATTCATTTTTATCTAATTGCTTTCTCTTGTTTTCTACACGAGGAGAGCGACGGACAGTATGAGCGCCTTGCTAGCATGTGACATTCTGTTCTTGATCCATTATAAAAAACACTGAAAAAATGGGAATGAAAAAAACATGAGGGCACAAACACATGGTACAGATCTCATAACCAAAAATTGATCAACAAACTAAAACACACAGTACAAAATAGGAACAAAAAATAGTTGCAATACACACTAATGCTGCACACATACATTAGTACTGGGACAGAATTGCCACATGCGCCATAAGCCAGTTGCAACAAGACTGCTAAAATAATTACTACTGGGACAGTTGCAACAGTGAATTTAAACAAATAACTAGTTGTATACGAGCACAGTTATAAAAAGACAGGAATGATGTATGTGGTTTGAAGTAAAAATTATACAGTTGTAACTTATGTCATGGACCAGTTGCAACAAAAGGTACACTGCAGTTACAAAAAAGTGGAAACATCTGAGTTGATAATCTAGAACACAAACTGCTTATTCAAAAATGAAATGTATATGCATAAAATACAACAATTAGTAATTCCAGGCCGACCACCCCTGCAAACTGGTTCAACCAGCGCGCCCAAACAGGCTGTCGGGTGCGCCACCTGCCCCACGTCTGTTAGCGCAAAAAAAGGAATACATGCATGAGTCAAACACGATCCAATGCATGCGCATAAATTTAGGAAAGATATGTGCGGCAGTTTCTGTTTTTAAAATCCTTTATTTCCTCCATAAATTTAGGATCGCTGCAACAGCCATGCAGCTAGACGCGTAAGGACCATTTTATGATATATACTGAGACTAAATATGCTACACTGTGTTAATAATTATGCAATTCGATATACTGCGTAAAAATCTGTTACCAGCTGCATGCACACGAATTTATGATAAAAATAATGTGCAATGAAAGGAAATGAATTACACGCATAGAAACAAAAAATCGTATTTAATGTTTTATTTCCTTCATAAATATAAGATCCCTCCAACAGCCATGCAGCTAAAACACATTAAATCTAGTTTATGATATATACTGATACAAATTATACTACATGGTGTAGGTATTTATGCAATTCGTTACACTGCATAAAAAATCTGGCATGTTGTTCACTGGTGGACGCACCTCCGGGTTGGAGCGTAATAACCTTAAGTTTTGAGCATAAAATCCCTCAATTATAAGCGTATATACCGAGCCAATGTGAGAGGTTGATAGCTCTAGTAGGTTGTTATTACGATCCTATTTTTATGGCAGATCCGAAAAACATGGCAGTCGCATGCATGCGGTTATACAGATCCTAAAATTATGGCAAAATGCATGCATGAGTCAAACATGTTCCCTTGCATGCGCGTAAATTTAGGAAAGATATGTGTGGCGGTTTCTATTTTAAATGCTTTATTTCCTCCATAAATTTAGGATCGCTGCAACAGACATGCAACTAAAACTCGTAATAACCATTTTATGCTATATACTGATACTAAATATGCTACACTGTGTAGATAATTATGCAATTCGGTATACTGCGTAAAAATCTGCTACAGGCTGCATGCACACGAATTTATGATGGAAAGAATGTGCAATGAAAGGAAATGAATTGCATGCATAGAAACAAAAAATCACATTTAATGTTTTATTTCCTTCATAAATATAGGATCCCTCCAACAGCCATGCAACTAAACGCATTAGAACTAGTTTATGATGTATACTGAAACAAATTATACTACACGGTGTAGGTATTTATGCAATTCCTTACACTGCGTAAAAAATCTGGCATATTGTTCACTGGTGGACGCATCTCCGGGTGGAGCGTAAAAAACTTAAGTTTTGAGCATAAAATCCCTCAATTATAAGCGTAAATACCGAGTCAATTAGAGGTTGATAGCTTTAGTAGGTTGTTATTACTATCCTATTTTTATGACAGATCCGAAAAATATGGCAGCCGCATGCATGCGGTTTTTATTTTTACACAGATCCAAAAATTATGGCAAAATCGTGGGAGTTTCCATTGCATGCGCGCAAATTAAGAACAGCATAAATCAAAAAATTGCCTTTCCAATGTGCATGCAGTAAACTGATATACGAAATCTGTGTTAAAGCATAAAATCATACAGTTTTTAGCGTAAATAATACATGTGGTAGGCATAAAACACAGTAAACGAAAAGAAAAAATGCGCCGGATCAGAGGATGTCACGCGCGTTCATCGCTGCGCGCATCTCGCCCCTTCCGTGACGTCGCTCGCTCGAACATCGCGCCTCATGCGTCGCCGTCGCTACTCGCACGTCGACGGGCGTCGCTTGCTCGCCGGCCTTGGAAGTGCCGCCTCCTCGGGGCTTCGGGGACGCCGCCGCTTGCCTGCACAAGGGCCTCGCTGCGGATCGAGAAACCTCCGCCACCGCGCGTCGAGGTAATGGAGTTGCGGCCACCGGCCTGGGATCCGCCGCCGCTCGCCCTCTGGATCGGGGGCCGCTACCGCCGGCCTGGGAACCGCCGCAACCGCATGTCGAGGTCGGGGAACCACGGCCACCGCCGCGCGCGCTATCGGGCAACCGTCGTCGCTAATGAATCGAGATGGAGCGTGAAAAACTGAACCCTAGCACTCCGGTTCCTGTTTTATAGACGCCCGGATGTGGTCCGGCTCGACCGGATTGCACTGTCTGGCCCGGGCTTCCTTTAGTTATTGGAAGCCCAGGGCTCCTAATATACAATATATATATATATATATATATATATATATATATATATATATACTAGGTGTGTGCCCGTGCGTTGCAACGGGAGTACGATACGATCTTTAGTGGGTGTAAAGTCTATGAAAGTTACATGCTTTTTACCATGATCGATTACGAAAAGTGCGTATCATCCATTGAATTTCTATGGCATAAGAACCTACAAAATATCAGTCATTAGGATTGCAAGGAACTTCTAGGTATGTATCCGTGTGTTACCACGAGGCGGGGGGACGTAGGAGCGGTGTGGGTTCGAGGGCTCGCTTTACACTATTTTTTGCGGACGTTGAGCGTGGGGAGGATGAAGTCGTGGTAGCACAGGTGCCCATATTATGTTCTTAATAGAAAAAAATAGATAGATAGATAGATTAAGCATATATATATATGAATAATTTATCTAGAAACAAATCAATTTCTGTCAATTTTTAGAAGGTTAAATGGTCCACCAAACAATTATTTTTCTCAAATTCTCCGAGCATTTACTGCACCCCTTTTAATCATTGTTGAGTTTCTGTGGTTAGAAGTGTGTAGTAAATATTATAACGTGCTTTTAGAACCATCTTCAGTTGATGAATGCTTTAGTCGATTAAAAGTAGTATGATCTTTTCTATGTCATACTAACATATTCTAAAATTTAAAATGAAATAATGAAGCAAAATGTCATTTTGTCTCAAGGAACCTTGAAGAAAGAACAAGATTACATCATATTAACTCAAGATGACTTAGTGATAAACTGATACTTGCAGATAAGGAAGAAATGAATCTCAACATGAGCACTCCGATCAAACGATGTTCATTTACTGCAATCCGAAGGTTCGACATTGTTCACAACCATTACCATCCAAATCCAAGCAACTGAAACCTATTTTAGGCTTACTGCTTCAGTTATACACAGACAAAACCCGACAGTACCATGATGGTGACGTCATACTGGTCATAAGTCTAATAACATTAGTGACCTCAAATCTCCAACAAAACAACAAATTAACCGCTCGCATTAATGCTTTGTCCTGCAGACCAGTATGGCTGTTGCAATTTAGCGACGAACTGGCACAATCTGCTCTTGCAATTTTTCTTCAGTCAGCCCCACTCGCATTAATGCTTTGTCCTTCGATGGTTACTGAGAAGATATTCGTTGCAGTATTTGTTGTATTCATACATTCAAATTTGTAACAAATATGTTATTGTTGCAGGATTATCATACAACAAGAGTACTCACCCTAGTTGGAGCACCAGACAAGTTATCCCTGGTAGGCCATGTACCATAGTGAGAAGCTAATATAGAAGACTGGAAGTGATACCATACTTTGGCCTAATGATGGTGCAATTGCATTACAGGATTTACAGCATAAGCGGCAAAGGAAAGAAAACTAAAACATGCTTCAATTGCTTACCCCCTATTAGCTGGGACTGAAAGAAGATCAGCTTGTACTGCACACATGGAGAAGTCAGTCATTGTACAAACAAGTCCAACAATAGGTAAGCTAACCAACCTGTAACAATTTTCAGTAGAGAGTCTAGCTTAACAGTCACATCATTCCGAAATATCCTAACTACTCGACAGAGGTAGCCCTTCAAAGGACCCTTTCTAATGCGCAGCATCTGCCCAATAGAGAAAAGTTGTTCTCTGGTGCTCCTGTAAGGCCCTTCAGCTGTATTATGAAGGAAATCAGAACGATGTACTTACATGCAGAAAATATTACAGAAGAAAACAAGAAACACTTACTGTTTATCCTAGAATATATGTTTTATCCTAGAAGAGAATTTCAAAAGCTCTGTTTCTGTCGGTTGTATCCCCCAATAAATCAAAGAACTAAGTGCAACCTTTTTATACAGAAATCCATCCTTGAACATCAAACCATCAAGTACTTCAAAAACTTCGCTAGTCTGACGATCGCGCTTTATTTCAATGTGAGGCCTGAAGAACCTGCATGACAAATAACAGTTTGGAAACTGTGCCAAGACTGGTTAAAATAAAATAGAAGTTTAATGGATGTAGGACAAGGAAGCTTTCAGAAGTAAGGAAAAATTACTCAAGTTCTTGGGAGCTGATCAACCGTGGGGCAGGAACTGCTGCTTCTTTTAGTGAAACTGCACCACCCTGCAAAGACCGAAGTATGAAGATAAGTTAAGTAATAAGCAACACAGGGAAAGCTTGTTTTTTTGCCAAGGAACACACCTAATAAAAAATAGTTGAGTCTAGCAAAAACACTGTTACAAGATTAAAACAAGAGCTTCCATCCACGTATTTATTTCTCTTGGTGTTTTGATTAGTTCCTTTCACCTAAAATCATCCTAGGACCTATTAGACCAGTTAACATGTTAAAATTTATTTTCTAAAAATTAGCACGATTTTTATCAGGGTACCATAAGGAAATCAGTTTGACAGCGCGACCGCGTGGGCCGGGACCGCGCGTGGGGACCGGGAGCGTAAGCGTGGACAGCAGGGGCCGAGGAGTGCGCCGGCGGACAGGCTACGCCAGGGATCACGCCATCGCGAGGGCTGGCGTTTGCCGGCTGGGGAGCGGGGAGTTTCCGCTGTCGCCACGAGGACCGAGGTATTAACTGCCACTTGTTTGGCTTACCAGAACTCGTGGGGCAGGGGGACGCTGGCGCAACGACGTTCATGGAGGTTGAGGGGGTAGGGGCGCGAAACTTCAGACATCGTGGATGCAGACGCGACGCGGGGGCAGCAGACGCGACATTGGTTGTTGGCGGCGTGGAAAGCTGGGGAGCCGGTGCAGATGGAGCGCGTGGACTGCAAGGCATGGCAGAGGCGATGCTAGTAGGATATGAATAATAAAAGGAAAAGATGACCAGTAAAAAATACGACTGTTATGTTAAATAACCTGTGTCAGACGAGCTCGCCACCACCCATAATTATCCTTTGACATCTCCTCCCAGTTATATGTAGGAAAACACCAATTTTGTCCATTCTTATCAAAATAATCGGGAGGCGCTCCAGTAGCGGTATTCATGCGAAACAAGGTTGGGTATACCCAAGTATCGACACTATTCCTATCAACACCAATAGGTAAATCACCTTTCAGGATAACATTTTTCTTTCTTGCATATGTTGCTGCCTCAGATAACTAAAAAACAAATAAAAATAATGTCAAAAATAAATACATGAGAGTAGTACTATGAGCAGTTCAGAACGACAATACAACAACAGGCAATACTTACTTGTATATATAGATGGTACTGAACATAGTAATGAAAACGTTTGTCAAGCTAAAACACATTACAAAGGGAAACCATCTTAGTGCTCATAAACATGTGCTCTCACAAAAAAATAGAACAACGTGTTCTTAGCAAGCTATAGTGAGAGAAAAGATACAAGTACCAAATGCAGAATTATATTCTGAATACCTTATCCTTGGAAAACTGAGAAAAACGACCCCATTGACTGTGATCAGATGTCTCGAAAAAGTCCCGCAAAAAGCAAAATGCCGCATATGGTTTCAACCATTCCTATTGGAGCAGTGTGAAAGCTTATCACATACAGTTTGGAATAGGAAATCAAGTACCATGATTACACATGATAAACAAAATGGCAGTGAATGTACCTCATTTTCAGATAAGAACTGCTGGAAAGAACTGGAGTTTAGCACTTTTTCCTTTTCTAAATTGAATATTTTTTCTAGCAATAGACAATTTGGTGGACAATGCTGCCTCGTAGTCGACATCCTAATTTACATGTCATTTCCAAGTTAAGGAATAACCAAACATTAAAGATTTACTCAGAGATCTACAACAGTCAAAGACAACATGCAAATGCAATAACCTTTTTATCCAATTGCTTCTTTGCCTGCTGAATTTCTTCCTGTAGTAAATTTTAAATTGGGTACCAAACGAGGTGAGTAACAAACATTTAGTGGAATAAAAATAACACAGCCAAGACATACAATGAATAAATTTGAAAGCATAACAAAGGTATACCTTAACACAGGAATTGCATCTGAAAGTGCTTGTACCCTCAGGTACAAGGGATGCAAAGCAAACACAGAGAGGGAGCTGTAATTCACACATGAGGGGCACTGCTACTGTTTAGATAACGTCCTTACTAATTTCAAGAAAAACAACCATTACGAGCAGGAAACCTTTGGTATCGAATATTAGTCATACCTGTACGGATAAGAATCCCACCACATCCCATGAACTGAAGTATCGTTGATTGGAAGGAGCTGAACAAGATGGAAGCCCAAATTGACTGCCTAGTCAACAAGAAGTTTAAGATCTAGAAATTCTCCAACGTCAAGGTCCTCATCTGATCTGATGAAAACATGGGTACAGCAACACCTGCACCCCTCCATGGTGCATCCTGGTAAATGCAGATGAAGTATTAGTACACAATTTGGTTGTGTATAATGCATTGATGCATACTGATTCTCTCCTGCTCCGTTTGCCCAGCACCTCCAGCTACGTGCTGCCCTTCAGAGACAAGCATTGGGATGATTGATTTTGGCCAGCTGAAGAGACGCACGCACCTGGCAACAAAGCAGCAGCGGCGCTTGGTCCATGGCCGGGTGGCCGCACTCGACGGGAGAGAACCAGCGCGGCGGCCCACCGTCGTCCCGACACAGGACCTTGGCCGCCGCGAAGTAGTCCTTGACGGTCACGGAGCCGAAGCCGTCGTCGTAGAGGACATCCAGCCCCTCTCCTGCTCCTCCTTCACCGGCAGTCCCTCGTTGTCCTTATCCTCCTCCACCTTCTCCTTCCTCTCCACCGCGGCCCCTGCAGACCCGTTCACTGTCATCGTCACTGCCGCCGACACGTCGAGGGAGCTCGCGCGGAGGGCAAACCGCGCCTGGAGTCGGGCGTTGCGGTTTGTTTTCATGACCGAGACGTACCGCGATGGATGCAGAGGTTGTTGAGAGCGGGCGTAGCGGGGGATTCGCCGCGGCCGGTTGGGGAATCGCGGCGGGAGGGGGCGGTCATGCGCGTGATCCGGCGGTTGGGGAATCGCGGCGGGAGGGGGCGGTCGTGCGCGTGATCCGCGGGTGGTTGGGGAATCGCGGCGGCGGGCGCGTTATCCGCGGGCGGGAGGGGATGCGGCGGGGGCAGTCTACACTGTCCCCTTAATAGTTAGTATATATATATATATATATATATATATATATATATATATATATGATACCCGATCACCAGTACTATGCACTCGGTCTCAACAACGGCGTTAACTACCTACTACGATTGGTTCATACACAAACACAATGATGACGACAAAAATGACCAGGGTTTAGTATGTACGTACTTTGTTAGAATACTACTCCCTCCGATTTTTAATTTGAAGTTTGTTAGTATAAAGCTGAACTATATAGCGTCAAATAAAAAATGGAGGTAGTACTTAGTAACTATTAGTAATAAAGATACATTCTTAGGCATAATAGGTTTAAGAACAGTGTAATACTCTAAGGAGATGAAGGACGAATGATTGATCAGGCGGTTAGAGAAAGATGAATAGAGACAATAATATTTTTTTTCTCAAGGTATTTCTAGTTTTGATCATGTTTCAGACCTAAAAGCCCTTACATAGCAAACAATCCAAAATCCACATAGAAAGCGTGTACACACAACTCTTGGTGGAATATACTCAATAGTGTAAGAAACCTAATGTAGCAAAATGGAAGCCAACACAACCAAATACTTAACACAATAAAATGAAACCCAGACTGTGGAGGATCTATGTTTAAGCGCGAAGATTCTACGGCGTGGAGGCTCTATCCAACAACGTGGAAGTTCCATGCAATGTTAGGAATGACGACCTAAACAAGAGAAGAAAGATTTAAACTCAATCAAATTGATTCGTGGGAGTTCAAACTTGGCACAAAGGTTCCATGGGGGTGTGAGGATATCCTCAAAGCGCCAACACCCAGAACAATCAAATCTACAAGGATCTAAGAAATCATCCTAGAGTTTGGGGTTTTGTCAAATTTGCTTAAATTAAAGAGTTCTTGCGCTCATGAGAAATATGCCAAAAAACACTTGGTAGTGATGTTCCTTAGAAGTCCTAGCACGACGAACACATAAAAAAACAACCCTAAAACCAAAGGAACTCAAAAACCAAAGAAATGAAGAAAGGAAAGGGGAACTAGAGGAGGAAAAACCCAATTCAATTTAAAACAAAACAGACTCAAACAAGCTCTTGGACAAGCGATTCAAAGGACATGGTTTCTTTATTGTCAAGGTCAACAAGATCCTAACATAGAGATAGTGAGTTCAATCACTCATCTGTGAGATCTCTCACACAATATAGACTTGAGCCAAACCTAGAAACTACCTAGAGACGTAACCACAAGTACTTGGAAGAGATGGCTACTTAAGAGGTGGTCATCTTCTTATCTACAGAGCGTTTCACACATTTTAGCCTACATTAGATATTTTAGGTTGAATCACTTTACTCTAGGGACATGTAACACCCTGAATTTGAGAGTATAAATTTTTTTTTCTAAATGTCTACCAAATTCAGCTGTTATCTCTAGTCTCTCTCTTTCTTTTGATTATAATTAAGTTAATTGGGAGAGGGATTAATTATTTATTTTATCAAAACTATGTGAGTCATGAAATGTTGCACCAGCTGAGTCTAAATTATTCGTTTGTTTGATGCACATGTTTGAAATGGTTTGAATTTGCATTTGGTTTGAATTTGATTTGAAAACCCTAGAGAAAATAAATAGAAAAGCAATTAAAAATTCCAGGAAAAAGGAAAAGGCCAATTCGGCCCAACTAGCCCAAGTCGGCCCAGCCTCGCGCTTGCCCTTCTCTGACAGGTGGTCCCCGCCTGTCAGCACCGTTCCGCGCCCGCACTCTCTCTTCTCTCTCTCCCTCTCGCTGCCTAGTGGGGCCGACACCAAACTCCTCCGTGCGCGCGCACTTTCTCTCGTTGTCCCGTGGGGTCCGCTCGTCAGCCTGATCGCCCGTTCTCCCTGACCTGTGGTCCTGTTTGTCGGACTCGTCCTCCCCGAACCGCCCGCGCACGACCCGCGCGTCGCCGTGGACTCCGTGCCCACGACGCCCGCTGAGGTCGCGCCCGTCCCCACCCCGGCCTTTTTCTAGCTGCTTAGTACCCACTCGCCCTCCTCTTCCCTCACTCGCGCACTCGCAGCCCTCAGCACTTGCCTCGCATCGTGCGCACACCCAGGGAGCTCCGCCGCTGTTCGCCATGGTCTCACGCCCGTTTTGCGGTCGTCGTCGAGCCATCGTCGTGTCTGTTGCCTTGGTGAGCTTCGCCTTGTCACCCGCAACCCGGGACACCCCTCGATTTGCCCCCTCCCCCTATGTTTCCCTCGGTCCGCGCTCACTGATTCTCTCTGCCCCACCACAGCTCCGCCGCCGTCGACCCATGTCCTTGCCGTGCCCCGGACGCCATTCGTGAGTCCCTGAGCCTTCTCTCAAGGTAACTGATCTAACCCCTCCCCTAATTTCCCCTGTCATGCACTTAGTCGCGAGCGATTGCTCGCCAGAGTATTCCCCGGTCCGTCGAGGACTCCCCCTCCGCCGTTCGGTCGCCTCAGCCCCTTTCCTGCTATCCAGACCTCGCCATAGGATTCACTGGGTTCTCCCCAACCTTTTTGGCAACCCAGACTGACCCCTAGCGCCCTAGGAGCCCCAGTCTACCTCATCTCCGGCAGCTGCGCCGCCGCGGGCGCGTATGGCACCGCCCCTGGCCGACCGGAGAAGGTAAAGTCCCTGGCGCCCATCCTAACCACCCGATTCTAATCCGACGGCCCGATTCACGGATAACGATTCACGCGGTTCGTGAAACCAGAGCCGTCGATCTGCGACCCGGTGGCCAGCGCGCCCCGTGCCCTCGGTATACTGCTGGTCCGTGGGCCCCGCTTGTCAGCGTCTCAACCCCCTGAGCCCACTTGTCAGCGCCCGCGCGCGCTCGCTCACGCTCGGATTTAATCTCGGTCGTTGATTTAAGATTTAACGGCTGAGCAGATCCGATACCCCCTTTCGCGCGGCCTTTTTGCTAAAGAAATCCTCGGTTTCCCGAGAATCAACCTGTTGTCCCTGATTTTAGCGCGCAGGCCCCTGTATTCTTGTAAACAGACCCCTGACCTTTTATTTAATCACAGATTTGGACCTAATTTTGTATTTTAAACTTCAAAACTTATTTATTTCATATCTTTTTCATATGAACTCCAAATTGAGTGATTAAAATTGCAAAATGTTCACAGTATTATTCTCTGTCCAAATAAATTATGATCATTCACTCTTTGTACACTTCAATTTTATGCCTAAGCTATAGGTTAGTGTATGTAATAATTTGTTTATGAAATAAGAAAATAAGAAGGAAAACCCTAATGGTACTTAGGTATTTAACTTTGTGGGATTAATAATATGTCATGTATGAATTTATCCCTGGTATAATTTTTGTGTCCCATTAAAATAAGTGGAATTAAATTGTGTAATCTATGAAGATAGATAATATTTAAGGAATCACCAACCTCTAAGTGTGCCAGTTCACCCTAAAACCTAAGTTTACCTTTGGGTGTTTATACTGTTCTGTCAAACTTGTGTGCACTTGATTGTATATGTTTGGTGTATTGTTCATTTGTCTTTATCCAAATGTATTGAATGCATGATCGCTTTGTTTAGACAACGAGCAGCCCGTGGTTCCTAGTGTGTTGTCGAAGACCTTCCTAAGCAACAACCTGGTGAAGGCATGTGTCCTCTGACCCATTATGTCCTACTTACTTTATAATTCACTGTCCCACATTAATTTATTAAAACATAAGGATTTACTAGTCTGTATTTACCTTATCCTTGTTTACCTTTTGGGTTATCATGGTTAGCTTTATATTATTGCTTTAATTAACTTAATCAACGAACATGATTTGAATATTTATGATATGATGATGCTATCCCGATGATGACCTTGTGATACTTTAGGGGACTCAGACTGTTTCCTGAGTACCTCTCCGTAAGAATCTGTTCGTTGAGTGACCACCCGGGATAACAGTACAACCATGAGGGTAGAATGAGACACCCTTAGCTGATTAATTAGAGGAACTTGAGATGTAGTTGGCTTCGCCGTAGGGCCGTCAATGAGGTTTGGGCACAGTACTTGCTCTACCGAGGCTGGTTGCCGAGGTTCTTTCAATTTGGTTTTGTTAGTCACCCTTCTTATGGGGAGAAGTACTGTGTTTATCAAACTGGAGAAACCTAACGGGCGACTATGACCTATGGGGAATCTTTGTAAAGGCTACGTAGTGAGACCCTGCTAGGTCACCTTGGTAGTGATCAATGGAGAGTCATGATCTCCGGGCAGAACGAGAATCACGACTTGTGGGTAAAGTGTGCGACCTCTACAGAGTGTTAGAAACTGGTATATCAGTCGTGCTCACAGTTAAGAGCGGCCTTGTGATCCTCTTTGATTAGAAGAATTTTGGATATTTTTATGATGATGTTTAACGATGATGGTTATAATTATGATCTCTGGTATTTCTCCTTAGAGGGAGTACATTTGGGTAATAACTGGGTTTATTACTAAAATTTGGCTCTACTATTAGTAATAAATACTTAACCAACTAAAAGCAATTGCTTAACCTTAACTCCACATACAACTAGTCCACTTTAGCCAAACGAGACATTTGCTGAGTATGTTGATGTGTACTCACCCTTGCTTTAAAAACCACCCCACCCCAGGTTGTCCCCACTGTATTCAGTGCTCAGGAGGAGATGTAGGCAACATGGAGGACTTTGAGGAGTTCCAGGACTACAACGAGTTCTAGTTATCTTAGTGGCAAACCCCTAGTCAGCTGCCTGTGAAGGCCTTATCTGCTACGTTTCATATTCCGCACTTTGATAATGTTAATGACTATGTTATAGACTCTATGGATGTCTTGGACATCTTGATGTAATAAAGTATTGTTTCCGCTATTTATTTTGAGCAATGTGTGATGATGTCCAATTATGTAATCGTTATGTACGTGAGTTTCTGATCCTGGCACATACATGGTTCACATTCGGTTTATCTTCCAAAACCGGGTGTGACAGGACAAAATGATCCAACTAAAGATCCATGCACCTAACAACCATGAGCTCTTCATGACATTGCTTCAATCGATGCAAGCTTTCGACGATGCCACATGTCGCCTACCAGAACTCTAATCTAGGTTCAAGCTCATAAATCGTATGTTTGGTGGTTTTGAGGCCCAAATCACCAAACCCCTCGTGAGTAGTGTATCATCTAATGTTCCCTCTATGATCTTGACTCATGTGTACCACTAGTTCTAAACTACCTGATCATCAAATCCTCTAATGCCTAGCTTGACTTGGTCAGCAACCATCTTGGCCTGGTCAACAAAATCTACTCATATACATTTGCACTTGTCGATGTCCTCATGTGTCATCCATCCATGATCAGTCTTTGCCCTATCAGTTATATGGTCCAAGCCTTGACATTTATCCTCATTGTTCCTAGTCCCATCTGCACAAACACGCTTAACCTGCACCACTGCCATCGACCATCTTTATGATCCACATATGTACACCACATGCCAAGAGACTTGTTGCACAATACCACACACTCATTCTATGGTTAGTCTCAAATTCAACCAAAGTTGATCATCTCCTTGACAATCACTCGCCACATTAAAAAATTACGGGCACATATCAAACATGTGTTTATAATCTCCTTCTTGATGATTGCATTGTTAACATCAACATAAAGAGATAAATCAAAAGTAAAAGTAAAACTAAAAATTTGCTCAAATAACTAAAAGTTAGTGAAAAGAAAAACAAAATCATTAGAAAATGAGCGAAGCTCACTCCAAAATACATGGGTAGTGGCTCGATGCAATCAAGCAAAATATCTTGTCTCAAGAAGAGGCAAAAATGACTCCACCGCTAGCTAAGAATAAAATCAACAAATTGAGCTTCAAAATAGTTCAAGCATAATGAAAGCAAAAATAGGGAAGTCAAACTTACTAAATAGTGCTAGTCTCCCTAGAAGAGGCAAAGACTCAACACAAATAGCAAAAATATCCCCCTAAAAACACAACCCCCTTGTTGAAAAGGCCAAAGACAAGTTCGAATGCAACTCCTCACTCAAAGATGCACTCTCCCACATGAATGCACACTCTTAAGATATGCCAACTCTGTTCTTTCCCTTAGACAAACATTCTTTGTGTGTGTCCTTCCCCTTGTTGGCACATACACATATCAAGATGTTTAAAACCGCAACTCCCTCTCTTAATATGCTATAAGTGCAAGGGATGTATAAACCACATGAGTTTTATAGAAAAATGGATCAAGGCCCATTTGATAATATAGTTTTGTTGTTTAATGATCAACAAGTTGGTCTTAAAAAAGTCGAACCAAACAATTAAAGTTAGACGATGAAGAAAATATGGAAGAGATGAACTGTATAGTTTTTATGAACTATGTGATTTTTCTTTTTAAAAAAGTTTTTACAGTTTATTTATTTTGTTTTAATTATGTAATTTTTTGGTCAATTTTGTGATCGGATGAATTTATTTCCAATAAAATGTCATGTTTTATTTTAAATAAAAGTCTATAAAATAGAAAATGATGTGACACTGAGGTTGATAGTAAAAACTATACATTAGAACATCGTGGTAGATAAATGCTAACAATGATTGATAGCCTAATCGGTAGTGTAATTGATAGCCGTGATCAATCTGTCAGCAGAGACGAGGAAGACACCAATTAGACTATGGTCAGTAAATCGTGTACATGTAAAACATTATTTTAGACTATAAATTACACTATTATAAAGTGTAGATTGAAATAAGAGATGAGATCAGGTAAGCTGCTAGAGATAGCAACTTAAGGCCATTTTCGTCCATCTATGAAAATACCCAACCGTATAAAATTCTTGTGGCTTCCTTTCCTCTTCCGTGGCTTGCGCATACCGCACATGTTTCCTTCCTCACTGTTCGGTCCTCCCGCCCCTCCCACGGCCTCACCTCTCCTCGCCGACGGAATCGAAAGCAGGTAACCCCTTCTTCCACGACTCTCACTCCTTCTCATCCACTCATTTAACCCCTTCTCGAATGACTCTCACTCCTCATAATTCACTCGTTCCGTTTTTTGTTCGGTATTAGTTTTACTTCCATTCGAAATCTGCGCCTGTGGACCGGCGTCTTGCATGAATTTATTGGTGGGGGAAGTGAAGGATTTTGTGGTGGTTTAGGGTCTTGATTGGACAGTGTATTGGACTTCTGTTTTTTTGGTGATGAGGACCGTAGCCGGAACCAACAAGATTGTTTGCTTCGTGTGAGCCTTTTCATGGTTTGATAAATTCTCGGGCACTCGAGTTAGACAAGACATTACTCCGTATTATTTAGAATTAGGTCAGTAGTTCTACCATGAATGATCATATGGATCTTTTTTATGTTTTTCAAATTATCAGTCTTATACAACTACAATCTTTCAGGAATGAACAGTCATGCTGAATTTCTTGGCTGGTCCATTCGGAGCAATATGTAAATTAGTACCCTATATTCTCTTCTGAGATCATTATTCCTAACTGCTGGAGATATACATGAAGTTGTATTAATTATTGATGTAGTCTTGAGAAAAGATAACTTTGTTAGTGGGATTCAGGACAGTTGTTTTCTGCCAGGATTGCTAGACGGACATGTGGGTCATTATTTTTAGATGTATGCTAATGTGCGATTCTCTGGACAGGGGCTTCTGATTGGTCGTACTCATGGCAATGTTGGTGCCTGATCTTAGTTTCTCGGCATCGATCTCTAGTGTGAAGCTCCCAAGGTACGGGGCATCAAAGAGTGAGACATTCTTTGTTAAGAAGCCCCCAACATTCCGTGCAGAAGCTAGGCCAGCGGAATCTGGCAAATATGGTACTAATAATGGCCGGGCAACAAAGATGGTACCAACAACTGAGTTCAGGAGGACCAGTGGTGGTCTTGTAAGATCAGGGACAGTTAATGGTTCTCCAAATAGCGCTGTCAATGGCTCGACCAAGGTGTTGATTAATGGTTCTGCAAATGCCATTGACAATAGCTCAACCAAAGCAGTCATTAACGGTACGCCGAAGGTGGCTGTAAATGGTACTAGTCTGGTGAAAAGCAGCAAGACTTCTCTTGTTAAGACGCAGAAGCAAGTGAGACCCAAAGATGACCCCTTTCAAGAGGAATTGAAGGTTTTGCCTTCTGATGAGGGATTCAGCTGGGCAAAAGATAATTACAATTCTGTGCAGAGGAGCATAGATATATGGTCTTTTGTGCTTTCTCTTCGAGTCCGCGTGCTATTTGACAATGCAAAATGGGCATATCCTGGTGGATTCTCGGAAGAAAAGCAGGTATGTGTTTAAGATATAGATAAAAACTGAATCATGTTCTTTCAAGAAAAAAAAATAGTCTCCAGCATTGTGATTCCAAAGAAGTCATTAAAGGAAAATTTTCTGTGCTAAGTAGCCACCTCCAGTTCCAAATGAGTGTTCTATCTTTAGGTGGAGTTAAGTCTGTTAATCTGTTTGTTGTTATGAATGGAAGCATGATGAATTATATCACTTGGGGCTGCAAAGAGAAAGGATTCACTTTCTACTATACATGTGAGTGGGCTAAAAGGTGGCTTACATGTTGCAGAAAGTTCGAAGGCGGAAAACTGCTTCATGGCTAAGAGAGCAAGTATTACAGCTTGGTCCAACGTTTATTAAGCTCGGGCAGTTATCCTCCACTAGATCTGATTTATTTCCCAGAGAATTTGTGGACGAGCTTGCGAAACTGCAGGTAATTTGCTTGTTTTAGATGTGCGTATTTTATTTTTATTGTGACAAATTGGCATATGTTTCTGTTTCTGCTGTCCCTGTTCTTTTATTCCAGTGACATGATTCGTTTGTCTCTTATTTCCTACCTTCCTATTAATGGTTTTGTTTCAACTATCTGACAATGGCAAAATGATCAATTAGGCCAGTCTCCATAGGAGTTCCATCAGAATTTGATTTGCATCTAATAAGCTGTATATAGTATTTCATATGAGCGATATATAGTACTCATGTTTTATCCCTTTTATTTCTGCTTTTATGCAGGACAGAGTACCTGCATTTTCTCCTGAGAAGGCAAAAGCTTTCATAGAGAAAGAAATGGGTTGTTCCATTGATGTTGTGTACAAAGAATTTGAGGAACGCCCAATAGCTGCTGCCAGTCTTGGTCAGGTATTTAATCGTAAACTTTGTCTACACCTACATTTTTTACCCAATACCTTTGCATACTTACAACAACAACAACAATAAAGCATTAAGCATTTTAGTCCAAGTAAGTTCGAGTAGGTTAGAGTCAAAACCCAACAGAAAACACAAATCAAGGTTCAGGTATGTGGATACTTGTTTTTCATTCACTCCTATTCAAGGCTAAATCGTTAGCTATATTCCATCCTAAGTTTTCTTTTTATTGTCTCTTCCCATGTCAACTATGGCCTTCTGCCTCTCTTCCCATTAGTACCGTGCCTTAGGATCCCACTACGGGCTGGTGCCTCTGGAGATCTCCATGGAACAGACTCAAACCATCTCAATTAGTGTTAGACAAGCTTTTAATAAACCATGAACATTATGCAATCCTTTTTCTCAAAGATATTCCCTTGTTTAAATCCTCTAGAAACTAGATACATTGTGATTTAGCGCCTCTTTCAGCGTTTGAAGGAATTGTATGATTCTCTCTAATTAAAGTAAAATAATATATCCATTGCACATCACTCCTGTATATGTCTATTGCTTTTCATATAATGTATCAGTTTTCACTTAATGCATCTCAGTTTCATGGCAAAAAAAAAAAAACTGATATTACATTACTGGCCTCAATGACCTGGAAACAGTTTATGAAATTCAGTGCCTTTGACGATATCTATGTGCATTTTTATGAATTCTACTTCCATGTTATTGTGTTTATTTTTCAGGTACACCGTGCAATGCTCCACAATGGAGAAAGAGTTGCAGTTAAAGTTCAGCGACCTGGGCTCAAAAAACTTTTTGATATTGACCTAAGTAAGAACTATTGCTTAAGAGGAACAGAACAAACAAAAGTTTAATGTGTGCTATTCTTTTAATTCAAACCTATTTGGCCGGAGTTTCATCTCTTACCCAGAATAAATGGTGGATATAATGTTTTGATTTTTTTAGAACAACGCAGGAGAGCTGCGTGTCATTTCATTAAGCAAGAGGAAAAAAACGGTGTGGGGGCCGAGGCCAACCCACGGTTACAGATTTACACCCACCAGCTTGCCACACAGGCTCACACAAGAGGTAGGCGACCAAAAAACACACCCAGGGGGAATGATCAAGATCCCAGCCCCACCAACCTCGCACTCAGAAGCCTAAGTGCAGAATTGCCAGCAAGGCACCACAGGTTGCCTTTGCCTTCATGTACAACTTTATGGCACACAAAAGAAACACTGGGACTAATCCCTTCAAACACACACTCATTCCTGTGCTTCCAAACTTCCCAGGCAACCAAAATGATCAAGGAATTCAGGCCTTTCTTGACCTCCTTAGGGACTGAATTGATAATCCCCGACCACCAGCCAGAAAACCTCCTTCCATTGGGCTGCGCCGCTGCGGGATATGTGCTGTCAGCCCAAGACAAGTGAACACAGCAGCCCACACATCGCGAGAGAAAATGCAAGAAATAAGCAAATGCTGCATGGTCTCCTGCTCCTGGTCGCAAAGAGGGCACACAGAAGGATGTTGGAGCCCACGCCTAGCCAGGCGTTCCGCCGTCCAACATTTATTATTCAATGCCAACCAAATGAAGAGTTTGCACCGGAGCGGTGCCCAACTCTTCCAAATCCTTTTCCAGGGCCCAAATTTAATTGACCCAAAAAAGAATGCCCGATAATCAGATTTTACATGAGTACTGTCTAGAGCCCGTAAACTTCCAACGGAATTGATCAGGAACACCTGGCTGCAGCATAACTCCCAGATTTTTAGATATTCAATTAGCACTTGAACAGTAAGACCCCCCCTTGATGTCCGAAACCCACCTTCGATACACCAGTTCGTAAAATGTAATAATAATATTAATGTTCATGTGTATGTTTTGTTAGAAAATATTTCAAATGCTATGTTGAAAAATTAGTGTATTGATGATGATACCAATGAACTAATCATTTTGGATTTTTTTGAAAGAAGCCCATGAACTAATCATAGTAAAACCTTTTCCCCTTTGGTTTCTTGCAGGGAACTTAAAGCTAGTAGCTGAGTATTTTCAAAGAAGTGAAACATTTGGAGGCCCTTCAAGGGACTGGATTGGTATTTATGAGGAATGTTCCAAGTAAGTACATAAATAGTCTTTCTTTTTTTGACTGAACATAGGTAGTCTTCTCTTTTTGCTGAACATAGATAGTCTACTTTGATATTTTATATGTGCTATATGATTAATGAGTAGTTTGCACTATTGATAGTCATTAACTTATATGGTTAAACAACTTTGTTAGCAAAATGGTGAACATATTGCGACATGTATAATGCAGAGATCTCAAAAACTTTAATTATATAGGCTTATATTACTTTGGAAATTGGTTTACCAAAAATTCATTATTCTGATTTCTATGGTTTTAGAATTTTATATGAAGAAATTGATTACATCAATGAAGGAAAGAATGCGGACAAGTTTCGGCGGGATTTCAGAAATATAAAGTGGGTTCGCGTGCCAGTATGTTTCTTGGACATCACAATGCAATTTTTTGGGGGTGTTTGATTCAATTCCCTTCCACTATCTTAATCAAACAAACTGAGATTGCATGACTAGAAGAACAGAACATAACCACCATATACAACATCCTGGTTGAATTTTTCTTGATGGAGGCAATGTATGATTGTAGTTAAGCCTGCTCAACAATGAGTATCACAAAATGTTGTATTAATGCTGAAGCTGATATGGCAAGCTACCTGTTGATTTATGTTGATTAGTGGTTGGCACATGCTGTAAGGTCTATCTATATACTTGGAACATTCCATGAAGCACTATCTATGTACTTATAAACTATTGTAAATTATAATCCACTTTAGTCATGGTGGAGCACTAAGTACCTAGTTAAGACCAGAGCTATCCGTATAGTGGGCTTAGTGGTTGGTTCTAATAATCGATGTTTTTAATCCCTATATTTCTCTCTAAATATGTTTAAACTTTAATAACAGTGGAGCACTGAAGTGAAAGCCTTCATTTTTGTCAACCTTAGTTCTAAAGTTTACATGATGTTTCATTATACTATCTTTTTGTAGCTTATCATGTGGGACTACACAACTGAAAAGGTGCTAACCCTGGAGTATGCCCCTGGTAAGATAGTTATGTATTGCAGGGGAAGTTTTGCATAGTTAGAGTTGGATGAACTATTGTTTTTTTTCGAACAACACAAGAGATCCGCATGTCATTTCATTAAGAAGAAAGAGAAATACCATATACATTAAGGAGAGCAAAAACAACTGAAAACAACCAAGACCACAAGACCTGTACCCCTACAGCCAGGGACTGAGCAACTAAAAGCTGAGGTTGTTACAAC
The DNA here is from genome assembly GCA_029449295.1 of Zea luxurians. NCBI lineage: Eukaryota > Viridiplantae > Streptophyta > Magnoliopsida > Poales > Poaceae > Zea > Zea luxurians. Next base: position 1,098,379 of record JAOPSE010000017.1, read on the forward strand.
GGCGACACCTAGACCACTTGAATACAAAACCACAGAAGGGGGTAGGCCATCAAGACCTACACATTCCTAGCTTGTGCCCAGACCAAGAAGTCATGCAGTTTGGAGGCTCCAGCCCACCTCCAAAGCCGACATTCCTCAACGATCCTTGTGATCAGAGTAGGTATGCTAGGCACGCTGCCTCCTAGCGCGCCACAAGGACAACGCCCCATCTTCAAGCGGCGACGCCCAGTCGTCCCAGCAACCTTGCAGCAGCTCGCGGAAAGGAAGGCGATTGAGCGGGCGAGTGCCTGCAAGGTGTATGCGGCGGTGCGACTGCAGGAGGTGCGCCCAGTGGCGGATGCAGGACAAAATTTCAGGTGGGGTGATACCGTAGGAGACAAATTAATATACTAGACCATTTGATAAAAATAGGTTCATGATAATAACATGGAGATTAAGTGATAATATGAGGAGTGTTCTAAAATAACATGAATACCGAAACTTCATTTTGGCCACTCTAAAGGAGAGTTGGAGAGAAGAAAAGGGTGGACTGGTGGGGACTGGACGTTAGGGCGAAGCGGGCGCATCAGCATGTCGGTGTGGAGAGTCAGCGAGTCCACCACAAAATGACGACGGTGAGGCGACAACAGGCGTGGGATAGCGAGGGCAGGCGACGATGCGGCGGTAGATGGCAACGACGAGGCGAAAAGGCGGTGGCGCCAAGCGACAACCATTGTTGCGTTGCGACGGCGCGACGGGACCCTTGTGAGATAGCGAGGGCAGGTGGCGCTGTGGTGCCAAGGCAGAATCTCACTAATAGCCTACCCATCTGCCGGTGCGGATTAGGAGGCAAAGTAGATGTACTGCGTGCAAGATCCCGACGTGGCGACGAGCACCACGACTTGGGTGGGGAGTGGGCTGAGTAGTGCAGTACCGAGAAAAAGTTAGATCAAAGTCTAGTTTTCGTTAAATTTAGTACAACCTACTATATAAAAGTTTATTTATTTTATTATATATCTAAGTCTATATAAAAGTTTATTAATTTTATTATATATCTAAGTTTATGTATAAGAGTTTATAAAAACCAAGGTGGGGCCATGGCCCCATTGACCACCCCTTGCGTCCGCCACTGGGTGCGCCGATAGATGCTCGAGGCAACCTTGGTGGTGGTTGACCTCGGCACACGGGGGCGCGACCTCGCCCTGTCGGACGGCCATTAGCAACCGCATTGGCCCGCTGTCTCTAAGCGCGAGCATGGTGCGTGTCCCACGGGCAACGAACTCCAACTCTACGGTAGCGGCGGTAGTGAAGGTGCTCCCCTCCTTGTCATCGGCGAGGGCGCACTGCCTAGTGCCACCACATTCCGCTATCGGCCCCACGAGGGTGCCTCCGCTGGTCATTGTTGCGACCCATTCCAGGTGGCCATCCACGTGCTCCCCTTTCGTCCATATGGCGTCTATGGGATCTAGGTGGCTGCACACGTGCATGTCCAATGCGCGGTGAGTGTCCGCCTTATCTTGAGGGGTCAAAAAATAAAGGGTCGTAGTCTAATTCAGGTTCGGAATAATAATAAACCAAGATGTAAAAGGCTTATTTTTAGGTGTTAGGTTTATGTCTAGTGGAGTCATCGTTAGCGTTATTGTTAGGTTGCAGCTCGAGAACGAGCTGCATATCTAGGTGGGGCGTAGTGCCAGGAGGACACTGTTCACATGGTTACTGTAGCACGGGAACAATATCGAGATTAGATCAGATTTGGTTTGGATCAGATTAGTTAGGGAAGAGATAAGAATTAGATAGATTTGGTTGATAAGGATTATATTAGTTAGGGAAGAGATAAGGATTAGATCAGATTTGGTTAGTTAGATAGAGATAAGTCAATCGTCTCTATAAAAGGGACACTATTGTATCAGTTAAGGGTAAGCAATAATTAGAAGCAAGCCTTCTTGCCCGGCCGTGGGTAGAGGCCCCCGGCCGACGTTCCTGCAACTACAACTTTTTTTTTCGAAAACGCAGGAGAGCTGCGTATCATTATATTAAGAGGAAAAAAAAGGTGAGGATATGAAACCTCATACAAGCCAAACAAACCCACACACCCACACGCACTCAAGGATAGCTAGGAGTACAATGATATTATGACCAACAGCACTCATGACCAAGAAAGAAGGACGCCGATTAGTGCGCTGGAGCAGAAAGGATGCTATCTAATCCATTGGCTCCAGCCCTACACCAGTTGTGAGACTCCTCCCTGACCCACTTGATGACCATGGTAGAACAAGGCTGCTCCCCATTGAAGACACAACGGTTGCGGTGATTCCAAATGGCCCAAGCCCCAAGAATGATCAAAGAATTGAGGCCCTTTGACAGCCCCCTAAACGTTGGATCACCTGGGACCGAGACAACTCCTTCCCACCAAACCTCAAAGGAAGAGGTCGCAAGGTTAGGAGCCAGGTGCTGCAAACGGACAAATTTCAGAATCGAAACCAAACATCACGTGAGAAGACGCAGGAAACTAGCAGATGGTTTAGAGTCTCCTCCTCCTGATCACACAACGGACAGAGATGAGGGTGAGGCAGCCCCTTTCTTGCCAGACGGTCAGCTGTCCAGCAGCGACCATGAGCCACAAGCCACATGAAGAACTTGCATTTTCCAGGCGCCCAGGCCTTCCAAATCCTCTCCTAGGGGTTAAAAGTTGTTGATCCAAAAAAGAAACCAGTGTATGCCGATTTGGTGGAATAAAGACCTGAGCTAGAGAGTAGCCATATGTGCTTATCCTCATGATCCTGTTGTAAATCCCAGTGAGCGGTGAGATCCCAAACTTTGAAGAATTCAGATAGAACATTAAGGGTGATAGCACCTCGAATGTCCTGCACCCATTCCCTTGTTGTGAGAGCATTGTGGACACTCCTCTTTTTAGCCCTAGAAGAGACCGTCTTGACCAGGTGAGGGGCCAACTGACAGAGACTCTGACCATCTATCCATTTATCAGTCCAAAACAAAGTGTTTTTACCGTTGCCCACCACCGAGGAGACCGCTGCCGAGAAAAAGGCCTTCACTGAAGGGTGAGCTTTTATATTAAAGGAAGCCCAAGGCCGGTAAGGATCAGTTTTTTGCAGCTAGAGCCAGCGCAGCCTAAGAGCCCAATTCATTTTTTGCAGGTCCGAGATGCCCAACCCCCCAAGCTTTTTTGGTCTAGTAACCTTGCTCCAGGCTACCATACAATGACCTCCCAAAGCATTCTTCCTTCCTCTCCACAAGAAACTTCTTCTGATTTTGTCAATTGCTTTAATCATCCAAGTAGGTAGATCCATGGCCATAGTTAAATAAATAGTCATTGACGACAAGACTGCCTGGACAAGGATCAATCTTCCAGCTTTGGTTAACAGATCAGCTTTCCAGCTGGGAAGACGACCCGCAATTTTATCAATGAGCGGTTGGAGGTGCTGTTTCCCAAGCCTCTTCAAGGAAAGAGGCACCCCCAAATATTTGCAGGGGAAGCTGGCAACGAAGCATGGCAGCAAGTTGTGAATGATATCCAGATTTTCAGCAGCACACCGGATGGGGAAGACGCTGCTCTTTGCCATATTTGTTTTAAGCCCAGAAGCCTCTCCAAAAATCCTAAGGATATCCATGGTGGTCACAACATCAGATGTCACCGGGTGAAGGAAGATTACCACATCATCAGCATAAAGAGATATACGAGAGTGGTCTGAATTTCCTGATAACGGCTCCAACAATCCCACAACAGCTGCCTTTTTAGTTAAATAGCACAAAACATCCATAACCAGGATGAAAAGCATTGGGGAGAGAGGATCTCCCTGCCGAAGACCCCTTCTATGGAGAATTTTCTGCCCTGGCGCACCATTAAGTAGAACTTGAGAAGAAGCAGATGCAAGAAGAGTGCTGATAATATCACACCAAATTTGCCCAAAGCCCAAATGCTTCATAACTTCGAGGAGAAACGGCCATGAGACAGAATCAAACGCTTTGGTGATATCCAATTTAAGAAGGATCCTTGCACAATTTTTCTGGTGGAGCATAATGGCTGTCTGCTGAACAAGCATAAAATTGTCAAGAATGGATCTGCCCTTAATAAAAGCGCTTTGATTCTGAGATACCATATTGTCAAGGTGACTAGCCAATCCATTTGCTAGAAGCTTAGTGATGAGCTTAGCAAAGGAGTGGACCAAGCTTATAGGCCGAAAATCTTTGACCTGGCAGGCATCGTCCTTCTTGGGCAAAAGAAGGATGTAGGCTGAGTTTAGCAGATCTAAATTCACCCATTTTCTGTTCCAAACAGCTGTAGCAGCAGCCATAATTTCCCCTTTTATGATCTGCCAGCACGACTTATAGAATTTCCCAGTAAAACCATCCGGGCCGGGCGCCTTGTTTAAAGGAAGAGATAGGACTGTTTTCCAGACTTCATCTTCAGTGAACGGGCTGTCCAGCGATGTCAGATCATGGGTAGGGATGTCAAGCTGAGCCAGGTCAATGGTGTGCGCCTGGTCAGGTGAACACCCCAGCAAGTTGTGGAAAAAATCACTGATAACCTCCAACTTATCCCCATGAGAGGTCTTCACCGATCCATCATCAGAAATCAGATTGCCAACAAAATTCTTGCCTTTCCGGTATTTAGCATGGAGGTGGAAAAAGGCAGTGTTGGCATCCCCTTCAGCCAACCAAGAGATCCTGGAGCGACTCCGAGCCATAGAACGCTGCAGTGATGAGAGGGCCACAATGCGACCATCAAGCTGGTCCACCAACCAATTTTCTAACACCGACAAGGATCTGAAATCTTGAGCAGACTGCAACTTATGCATAATCTCCCTTGCCATCCCTAGTTGAGAGGTAATATGTCCCGTCCTTTTTTGAGACCAGCTCTGAAGATGTTTGACCGTGGCTCTGAATTTTTTGGAGAGGGTGACAAAAGGACAAGGGGAGGAGGAAACAGAGTTCCAAGCGGCCTCCACCGTCGACAGAAAATCAGGTGCCTTTGTCCAGTGAGATTCAAAATGGAACCTCCTGCGCCCAGGAGATAAATCATGAAGCCCAAGGAGCAGAGGGCAATGGTCAGACCCGTCAGTGCTAGCACTCTGCAGAAGGCAATTAGGAAAGAGTTGTTCCCAATCCGGCGAGCAGAACATTCTATCAAGCTTGACAAGAGTGGGTGGATCTTGACGATTAGACCAAGTGAATTTCCTCCCATGTAAGGCCAATTCTTTCACCCCCAGATCATTAATGAGCCTTCTGAATCTGTCCATAAGGTGCCTATTAAAATTGCCAGAGCTCTTATCATCATCCTTGTAGATGAGGTTGAAGTCGCCCATTAAAATCCAGGGCCCAGGACAAGCAGATCTCACGTTGCGAAGCTCTTGCATAAACTGAATTTTGTCGCTGTTTCCTTGAGGCCCATAAACACATGTTAACCACCAAGGCTGCTGGTCACGTGGACTGAACTGAATTGTCACACTATGGTGATCCACCCTAGAAGCGCTGGCCGGACCAATCTCATTACTCCAGGCCACGAGAATCCCCCCGCTAGACCCAACTGAGGGAAGGGCTAGCCTGTGCACAAAATTACTCCCAAGGGCAGCCAAAATTGTATGCAATGGAATTTCAGCCATTTTAGTTTCCTGGATACAAACCACATTAGCTTTGAAGGAGTTTATCAGATTGTGAACAGTATCCTGACGCGCTTTGGAATTTAAACCTCGGACATTCCAGCTCACAATTTTTGACGGATTCATGGATAACTATGGTGTAAACAACCGGGGCCAGATCAAAGAAAAAGGCATGAATAGCCGGCTCAACACACATTCAGCTCAGGGGCTGTCCAGCCGAAGAGGGCAGCAAGTGCCTGGACATGAGACGGGGGAAGGGGCTGATAAAAAAGTCTGCTGTATTTTTGCAAGGCCTCCTGACTGATGCCTTCGTTCACATCGATCACCTGCAGTGCTCTCATTACCTTCTTCCTGAATCTGTTCTGACCAACACCAAAGGCAGACTGCCCTGCAACTACAACTCACTCTGCAATTCCCCAATCCCCATCGCAGTTCATATCAAAGTCATGTGATGTGAGAAACGAGCGCAAAAGCAGGGGTAGAGCTAGAGCTTATTATCGGTGTCAAGTGTCAACTGACACCGATGAATTTCGAAGAATCCGATGTAAAATACTGTTCAAACACTTTTTTTTAATATTGATGACACTAGTTAGAAACAATATTGACACCTGTAAACTTGGAGGCTGGCTTTGCCCTTGCACAAAAGTCTCATCATAGTTACAACCATGTTCCTGCTAGAAGCTACAAGTGATAACATGTGACTAGATGAGCCTTATAACACTCAAGAGAGCAGTAGAAACAACCTCTTCCAACAGTGAAAGGGAACAGAAGAGGCAAGCATAAGAGCATGAGCAAATTGGCAAGAGTACCTTGCTCAGAAAGTACTTGACAAAGAGCATCAGAGTAATACTCACCTACAGAGTTAGCACGAAAAACATGAGTAGATGTGTCAAAATAAGTGTGAACCATAGCAGAGAAAGTCTTATAAATGCATAAAGCCTCACTACAATGTTTCATGAAATAAATTCATGTGTGGCGAGAAAAATCATCTATAAAAATAATATAGTATCAATAGCCCCTTTAGAAACAAAAGGAGTAGGACCCCATATATCAGAGTGAACAAGATCAAAAGGACGCCGAGAAACACACACTAGAATGGTAATGACGTTTTTTTTCGAAAGCATAGGAGAGTGACACATCATATATATTAAGAAGAAACGGGTCTAAAATAGACCAATACAAAAGTTAGGCCAACCCACTCATGGCGTCCGAAAACAACAAAACATAAAAACATCCAACATTATAGCTAATGCAGTAAACTACAGCTGGAGGCCAAGAATGGGAGCAGTAAGGAGGGAGAGATCCTTAGCTCCCGCCAAAATCCACATCTCTAATTCCTGACTGAACTGGGAGATAGCAGCACCCATATTAGGAGGAAATCTGTCAAAAATACTCCTATTTCTATGCTTCCACAATGTCCAAGCTCCAAGGATTATTAAGGAGTTGATCTCCGTCTGCGCAATCCCAGAAATCTGCATAGAGACCCACTTCCACCAAGCCATAAACTCCCGATTGTGAAGCCGTGGAGACAAGCTTTGAAGATTGACTTTACTGAGCACATGGAACCAAAATTCCCTGGCGAATACACAATTTTTTTTCTTTTTTTTTTTCTCGAAGCGCATGAGAGCTGCACATCATTATGTTAAGAAGAAAAAAAGGTCCAAAGTAGATCAAATACAGGAACAAAGAGGAACACCAAACGGTGGCCAAAAAACAGTAAATAAACTACACAACAACCTCCATAGACGACAGACTGCTAAAGGAACTCTACCCCGCTAAATCCCAGGAACGGGAGCCGTTAGGAGAGAAAGACTCTTGGCCCCTGCCATCTCCCACAGCTCCAATTCCTCCTCAGCTTTCCTAATGGCCGAAGCAACATCAGGAATGAGCATCTCAAAAACGCAGTCGTTCCTGTGGTTCCAAAGTGTCCAGAACCCCAGGATGAGAAGGGAATTAAGCCCTTCCGCAGCAATGCCCTGCAACTGATCAGAGGCCTTCTTCCACCAATCCATAGTGCTCCTATCGCCAGGCTGAGGAGTGAGGCCCTGCAGGTTGACCTGCCCGAGCCATCTGTATCAGAATTGTCTAGAAAAAACACACCCCACCAGCAGGTGATCAATATCTTCAAATTCTTGATCACAAAGAGGGCAACTTTCAGGGTGTGGGAGTCCTCGTTTCTGCAGCCTATCAGTAGTCCAACATCTTTTGTGAGCCACAAGCCACAATAAAAATTTACATTTCGGAGGAGCCCACGAATGCCAAATTCTGTCACAACGCTCAAACTGAGTAGATCCCAAAAAAGGCTCTCATAGGCAGCCTTGGCTGAATATTTACCATTGGTTGCCAACCTGAAAATGTGATTATCCTCTTTTTCCGGCTGCAGCACCACTGAACTCACCCAAAGAGTGAGGAACTCTGCAGCACCACTGAACTCACCCAACAGATAAACTACCCCGGATATCTGAAATCCATCTCCTGTCCGTGAGGCCTTCTTGCACATTTCTGTTAAAAGCAATGCGTTTAGGAACCTCCTCAAACAACCTAGGAGCCAGGTCCTTCACACATAACCCATGCAGCCATCGATCCGTCCAAAATAAGGTTGAAGCACCATTTCCAATTTCTGTCATCATAGCCACAGAGAAGAATGCCCTGACTTTATCACAAAACTGTAGAGGAAGAGAGGACCAAGGTCTCATAGGGTCAGGCTTGGCTAACCATAACCATCTCATTCGATGGGCCCAGCCTAGCCCCTTTAAACTAAAAATGCCCAGCCCTCCAAACTCCACCGGTCGACAAACTTCCCCCAAGGCCACCAAACAGTGCCCTCCATTAGCTTCCTTTCTTCCCCGCCAAAAGAAAGCCTTTTCTAATTTTATCAATAGCCTTTAGAGCCCACGCTGGCAAATCCACAGCCATTACCAGATAAATCATCATTCCTGATAGCACCACTTGAACTAGAACTTTGCGCCCCACCCTAGTCATCAAATCTGCCTTTCAACCAGGAAGCTGATATGCAATCTTGTCAATGATTGGTTGCACTTGGCTCTTAGAAAGCTTCTTCAAGGATAAAGGTAAACCCAAATAAGTACAAGGAAAAGCAGAAACCTCACAAGGGAGTTGCTCATTCAGAATTGCAATGTCCTGATCATCACATCTAATAGGGTAAACATTGCTCTTCTGGACATTATTCTTAAGACCTGAAGCTTCCCCAAAAAGGTGCAGAATGCTGAGAATCATCTGAATATCACTCTCCCTTGGATGCAAGAAAATAGCAACATCATCGGCATACAACGAAATTCTATGTGGTAAGGATCTAGTAGAAAGAGGTTGCAAAAGCCCTTCTCCTTCAGCTTTAGGTACCATATCACCGAGTATATCCATTAACCAGCAGGTGATCAATTGTTTCCTGTTGTTGGTCACATAGTGGACATCTAATTGGGTGAGGCAACCCCCTTTTGCTTAACTGATCAGCTGTCCAACATTTATTAAGAGCAGATAGCCACATGAAGAATTTATACTTAGCCGGAGCCCAAGACTTCCAAATACGGTTAGCATGCTCAAAGTGGACAAACCCAAGGAAAAGAGCCTCATACACAGCCTTAGGAGAGTACTGACCATTGGTAGCAAGCATAAACACATGCCTATCCTCTATCTGCTCATGCAGCTCCACCTCCACTATTAGATCCCAAACTTCTAGAAACTCCACTAAAACCGATAGAGAGCACTAGTAATATCATCAACCCAACATCTGTCAGTAATGGCCTCGAGAACTGTTCTAGACTTGACAACTCTAATAGACACTGCAGCAAATAATCTTGGAGCAATCTGCTGGATGCTTATTTTATTTAGCCACTTATTCTTCCAGAATAGAGTAGTGGCCCCATTTCCAATCTCTATAAAAGAAGTTGGAGAAGAAACATCTAACCACTGGAGGTACATGAATAGGTGTAGCAGCCCAAGGGCAGTGTGGATCAACTTTTTCTAACCACAACCACCTCATTCGCAGGGCCCACACTAGCTCTTTAAGGCTAGCAATCCCTAAGCCCCCAAATCTAAGGGCCTGCACACCTTTCCCCAAGCAACCGCACAATGACCACCCCGAGCCTCTTTTCTTCCTCTCCAAAGAAAACCTTTTCTGATCTTGTCAATAGCCTTTAAAGCCCAATTAGGCAGATCTATATCCATGGCTGAGTAAATAACCATCCCTGTGAGCACAGACCGGACAAGAATTATCCTCCCAGCCTTAGTCATTAGATCCGCCTTCCAAGAGGGAAGCTGAGCAGCCACTTTGCTTATAAGGGGTTGAATAGCATCATGGGGTAGCCTTTTGATAGACAGAGGAGTTGAATGGGAGAAAAACCCTAACCCTAACAGGGGTTGGGTGATGTATTAATAGACTTGAGTAAACTGGGCCAAGCCCATTACAGAAGGGTGAGATAGTAATTACACGGGGAAAACCCCAAACCCTAAACGGGTATTCTAACAACCCCCGCAGTCACAACTCTATCCTGTACAGATGTTGAGACTGGAGCGAAAGTCTAAAAATACACTCGACGGTAACCCCTTGGTGAAGATGTCGGCGAACTGCAGCGTGGTGGGGACGCTGAGAACCTGAACGTCACCGGCGGCGACTCGCTCGCGGATGAAGTGCAGGTCGATCTCCACGTGCTTCGTGCGCTGATGTTGCACGGGATTGGTGGAGAGGTAGACTGCGCTGACGTTGTCGCAGTAGACGAGGGTGGCGCGCTGGAGGGGACTGTGGAGCTCGTGGAGGAGCTGTCGCAGCGAGGAGGCCTCTGCCACGCCATTGGCCACGACGCGGTACTCGGCCTCAGCACTGGAGCGAGAGACGACGGGCTACCGCTTGGCGGCCCAGGAGACGAGGTTGGCGCCCAGGAACAGGGCGTAACCGGAGGTGGATCGACGCGTGTCTGGACAGCCAGCCCAGTCGGCGTCGGTGTAGACCACGAGTTCCGACGGCGGGGATGGTCGGAGTAGGAGGCCGTCGTCGAGGGAGCCGCGGAGGTAGCGCAGGATCCGCTTGAGAGCAGTGAGATGAGGCTCCCGCGGGGTGTGCATATGCAGGCACACCTGATGGACGGCGTAGGCGATGTCAGGCCTAGAGAAGGTGAGGTATTGGAGCGCGCCGGTCAGTGTCACACCCGGTTTTAGAAGGCAAACCGAATGCAAACCATGTACGTGCCAGGATCAGTTATTCACGTACACAGCAGTTACATAACATGGACATCATCACACAGTGCTCAAAATAGTGTTAAAAGGGAAATAATAGTCGGTTACATCATACGTCTGAGACGTCCATATAGTCTTTACAATAAATCAAAGTGCGGAAAACAAACGTAGATAACCGCGGCCTTCACAGGCAGCCGACTGGGGGTTGCCGCTAACCCACGCCTAGAACTCGTCGTAGTCTTGGAACTCCTGGAAGTCTCCTTCCACGGCTTCATCTTCTCCTGAGCAGTGGTTGCAATGCTGACAACCTGGGGATGGGGGGGTTTGGTGTGTAGAGCAAGGGTGAGTACACATCAACATACTCAGCAAGTATCCTGTTTGGCTGTAGTGGACTAGCTTTATGTGGGGATAAGTCAAGCAGTTGCTTTTAGTTGGTCAGATTATTATTTACTAATAGAAAGCCAGGTTTTAGCATTAACCCAAGTTATTAGCCCGATGTACCCTTTCCAAACGGAAAGAATACCACTTACCAGCACCATAGTCATAACCAGAACCATCGATCTCATAGCCACCTGTACTATAATGTCTCTGATCAAGTACCACTAATCACTGGAGCTCCCTTGGCCGCTCATAACCGCGAGCACGGCTGATATATCAGTTTTCAAACACTCTGCAGAGGTTGTGCACTTTACCCACAAGCCGTGATTCCCATTCTGCCCGGAGAGAGCTACTCCCCATTAACCACTACCTAGGTGGTCTAGCAGGGTATTACTATGTAGCCTTTACAAAGATTCCCCGGGACTGTAGCCACCCGTTAGGTTTCCTAAATGCACCGCACTCCTCCGCAAGGGGCGAACCCAACTTGGCAGAGCGAGCCGCATACACCGAGCCCCATTGACGGCACGACGGCTAAGTGAACTACACCCCGGATCCTCTAATTATTCAGCTAAGGGCATCCCATTCCACCCTCATGGTTGCACTGTTTTCCCGGGCGGTCATCCATAGAACAGGTCCTTACGGAGAGGCACTCGAGAAACCGCTCGAGCCCCCTTAAAGGCCACAAGTATAACATCATAATAAGAAGAGGGAAAACAGCGTATCATAGATAATCTCATCATGTTCATTGATTATAGTTGAGCAATAGCATAAAGCTAAACAATAATAATCCAACCCAAATAGGTAAACAAGGACATGGATAACAAAAGCTAGTCAATCCTTAGGTATAAATGTGTAATGCGGGAGGTGAATTAAAGAATGAATAGGACAGAGATAGGTCAAAGGACACTTGCCTCCACCAACCGACTGCTGCTCAGGGGCTTCTCCTGCGAGTTCCTCGGGCTCTTCGACCGGATCGTTCTCTATGCGATTGCAAGCATACATACATCCATCCATTCAAATTAGGGAACAAACAGTACACCATACAAGAGAACAAATGAAGTAAATATGCATAGAATATCACATATGATAATGAACTTACCATGGTTAGAAAGAAATGAGAAAAGGTCTCGCGAGAGTTAAAGCTTATTCCCGAGAGGCACTATGGGTTGATGAATAACTAGACGTCACGTGTTCTAATTCCAATTGGTTCTAACAAAAGAATTAGTTACATGCACTAATGTAAACGTGACCACTTTTAGTAGATTATCATTGAATGAGATAGATGATTAGCTATACAAATTAACTGACGTGACCAATTTACAAATTGAGACTCCTATCTTATTAATATAAACACGTGATTAGCGCGCATAGGACACGGGGGGGGGGGGGGGGGGGGGGTAGACGGGTCGTGCCAAGGCACGCGCACTACGCGAGCACGCGCGCGAGACCGCATGCACACGCCACGAACTAGCCGTGCGCACGTCGGGGCCGAGCGCTAGCCGAGCTCAAAGCCGCGCGCTAAAGGCACGCTGGGCCGAGCTCGAGGCCACGCCGGGGCCGTCACGACGCGAGCAAGGCACGGCGGGGCGAGCGGGCGAGCACGGCGCACGGGCGGGGGCACGGTCGGGGCCGGGACGGCACGGGGCCGAGGCGGGCGCGACCGAGGCGGGCGCGGCGGGGACGGCCGAGCCGGGGCAGCCGGGGCGCGGCGAGGGGCGGGCTCGCCGGAGCGAGGCGCGCCGGGGCCGGGGGCACGGCCGAGCGCGGGGCGGGGCCGGCGCGAGCTCGCCGGAGGGCCGGGCGGGGCGAGGCGGCCGAGGCCGGGCGGCCGAGCCGAGCTCGCCGGAGAGCGGCGCGGGGAGGGCGGGCGCGGGCGAGGCCGGGGCGGCCGGACGCGGGCGGCCGAGGGCGGCCGAGCCGAAGGCGGCCGGGGCCGGGGTCGAGCTCGCCGAGCCGGGGGCGGCCGAGGGCGGCGCGGGGAGGGCCGGCCGAGTGGGCGGCCGAGCGCGAGGCGGCCGGGGCCGGGGCCGAGCTCGCCGGAGCGGCCGAGCTCGCCGGGGCCGAGGCGGGCGCGCCCATGGCGCGGGGGCGGGGGACGCCGGCGGGAGGGAAGGAGGAGGGAGGGGAGGAGAGGAGGGAGGGGGGAGGGAGAAACCTCACCGGAGAGGGAGGCCGGCGCGGCGGCGGCACCGGGGAGGGGCGGCGGCGGCGCGGGGGCGGGACGGGGGCGACGGCGGCTAGGGTTAGGGTGAGGGAGAGAGAGAGAGGGGATGACGAGCGGGGCCCGCGGGGAGGGGATTTTTGGAAAAAAGAAAAGGGGAAGGGGGCGGTTGGGCCGGCTGGGCCCAAAAGGGGGGGAGGGGGCGCGCGGCTGGGCCGCCAGGCGGCCCACGGCGGGAAGGGAAGGGGGGGGGGGCGGTTGGGCCGCCGCGAGGCCCACGCGGGGGGAAGGGGGGGGGGGCGGGGGGCGGCTGGGCCGAAAATGGGGAAGGAGGGGGGAGAGGAGAAGGAAAAGGTTTTCTTTTTCTAAAATCTATTTTCCTCTAGATGAATGCATTCACATTTTTAAACAATCAAAAGGTATGCATGGTTCGGCATGGTGTAACAAACAAAAATAGCTCTAGGTTTTGGTTACACAAGGTGTCGAGCTAATTCTCGCTATAACTTTTAGAAAAGATCAAGACTTAGCGAGAAGAAAAGGGAAAAAGGAAAGAGTAACGCCTGAATTTGGTGAGAGAAAAGAAGAAAAAATTCTACCCCCAAATTCAGGGCGTTACAAACCTATCCCCCTTAAAAGAATCTCGCCCTCGAGATTCAGGGTTGGCTAGCAAAGAGCTCAGGGTATTTAGCCATCAGATCGTCTTCACGCTCCCAGGTTGCTTCATCCTCTGAATGGTGATTCCATTTGACTTTGCACATTCTGATGGTCTTCCTTCGGGTGACTCTGTCTGCAACCTCAAGGATTTGCACTGGCTTCTCAACGTAGGTCAAGTCCTCCTGGATTTCGAGACCTTCAACTGGCAACTGCTCTTCTGGTACTCGCAAGCACTTCTTCAACTGAGACACATGAAAGACATCATGCACAGCGGACAGATTCTCTGGCAGACTGAGCTGATAGGCCACTTCTCCACGCCTTGAGAGAATTTGGTACGGACCAATGTAGCGGGGTGCTAGCTTGCCTTTGACTCCGAACCTTCTGACTCCTCTGATCGGTGACACTTTCAGATAGACAAAGTCTCCGACTTCGAAACTCAGCTCTCTTCTTCTTGTGTCTGCATAGCTTCGCTGCCTCGATTGCGTTATCTTCAGATTCTCTCGAACCATCCTGATGTTCTCTTCGGCTTCAAGCAAAATGTCTGGCCCAAACACTTGCTTTTCTCCAGGCTGATCCCATTGCAACGGAGTTCTACAACTCCTTCCATAGAGTGCCTGAAATGGTGACATCTTCAAACTGGCCTGGTAACTGTTGTTATAGGAAAACTCTGCATAAGGCAATCTCTTGTCCCATCCGGACTGATCTTGCAACGCACAGGCTCTCAACATGTCTTCAAGAATTTGATTGGTTCTTTCGGTCTGACCATCTGTCTGCGGATGATAAGCTGAACTGAAATTCAGATGTGTGCCCAAGGCTTCATGCAACTGCTGCCAGAAATGAGAGGTGAACTGCGTTCATCTGTCTGACACTATCTTCTTTGGCACACCATGAAGACAAACGATCCGAGACATATACAATTCTGCCAATACTGCACTGCTGTAGTTGGTCTTGACAGGTATGAAGTGGGCTGACTTGGTTAAACGGTCCACTACTACCCAAATGGAATCGTAGCCGGCTCGAGTGCGAGGCAATCCGACTATGAAATCCATACCGATTTCATCCCATTTCCACTGAGGAATTTGCAATGGTTGCAGCAATCCAGCTGGTCTCTGGTGCTCTGCCTTGATCCGCCGACAACTATCACACATAGCCACATGCTCTGCGATCTCCCTCTTCATTCCGTACCACCAGAATTTCTTCTTCAGATCTTGATACATCTTCTCACTGCCAGGGTGAATCGAATAGGCTGTCTCATGAGCTTCCTTAAGAATCAACTCCCGAATAGACTGGACATTAGGAACACACAAGCGGTCTTTGAACCGTATCACACCTTCTGCATCTTCCCGAAAATCTTTGCCTTTGCCTTCTAGAATCAGTCGCCGGATCTCACTGATCTTCTCATCATTCTTCTGCGCTTCTTTGATTTCGCGCTCCAAGGTAGGTTCCAATTCAACTGTGACTCCTCGCGAATTGTTCAGAAATCCGAGACTCAACCTGTCAAACTCTTTGGCCAACTCGTAAGGCATCGGACGAGCGACCATCAGATTGACTTGACTCTTCCTGCTCAAAGCATCTGCCACTACGTTTGCTTTGCCTGGATGGTAATGGATCTCCAACTCATAGTCTTTGATCAGCTCTAACCATCTTCGCTGCCTCATATTCAACTCTGACTGAGTGAATATGTACTTCAGACTCTTGTGGTCTGTGTAAACATCGCATTTCTGTCCATACAAGTAGTGCCTCCATGTCTTCAGTGCGTGAACCACTGCTGCCAACTCTAGATCATGGATTGGGTAGTTCTTCTCATGAACCTTCAACTGTCGGGACGAGTAAGCCACAACTCTTCCCTCTTGCATCAACACACATCCCAAACCTGTGTAACAAGCATCACAATACACCGAGAAGGGCTTGTGCACATCAGGCAAGACTAGGACAGGCGCTGTTGTCAACTTCTCTTTCAGCGCTTCGAATGCCTCTTGACATTTCTGGGTCCACTTGAACTCAACCTTGTTGCCTAGCAACGCTGTCATTGGTTTCGCAATCTTCGAAAACCCTTCAATGAATCGCCGATAATATCCGGCCATTCCAATGAAACTCTTGATTCCACGAGCATCCGTTGGCGCTTTTCAGTTCAGAATATCTGCCACTTTCTTCGGATCCACGGCCAATCCTTCTTTGTTGATTATGTGACCCAAGAACAGGACTTCATTGATCCAGAATTCACATTTGCTCAACTTTGCATACAACTGGTGCTCTCGCAATCTCTGCAATACCATCTTCAAATGACCTGCATGCTCTTCTTCGCTTTGAGAATAAACCAGAATGTCATCAATGAATACCACCACAAACTTGTCAAGATAATCCATGAATACACTGTTCATCAAGTTCATGAAAAAGACTGACACATTGGTCAAACCAAAAGACATCACAGTAAACTCATACAAACCATACTTGGTAATGAATGCCGTCTTCGGAATGTCCGAAGGTCGGATCCTGAGCTGATGATAACCTGACCTCAAATCAATCTTGGAGAACACACTGACTCCTCTCAACTGGTCGAACAGATCTTCTATTCTGGGCAAAGGGTACTTGTTCTTGATCGTGACTTCATTCAGAGCTCGATAATCGATACACATCCTTTTGGTGCCATCTTTCTTTTCCACAAACAAGACAGGAGCGGCCCAAGGCGAGGTGCTTGGCCGAATGTAACCTTTCTCTGACAGCTCATCAATCTGCTCCTTAAGTTCAACCAACTCTGGTCCAGATATTCTGTAAGCCCTCTTAAAGATAGGGGCGGTTCCAGGAAGAAGCTCTATGACAAACTCAACTTTCCGCTCTGGTGGCATACCCGGTAAGTCCTTTGGAAACACATCAATCCTCTCAATTGGGTCTGCTTCACTGCTATCGACAGCCATCTGATAACAACTTCCTTTCTTTGGCTCAGGCGGGACTAACTCGGTCACCACTTCCTCTCCTAGTGGGGACACCAACTTGATTGTCCTTTTATCACAACTGATAACTGCCTGATATTTATCTAGCCAATTCATCCCTAGGATGACATCTATTCCCTGAGTACCCATTACTATAAGGTTAGCGGGAAACGCTATCCCCCTTATTTCCACACTTACATTCAAACAAATGCTATCGGCTCGAATTCTACCACCGGCTGAGTCAATTTGAATGGGGGTTGACATGGTAGTAATTGGAAGATTATGTGCTTCTACCCATGATGCAGTAATGAAAGAATGCGTTGCTCCAGTATCAAATAACACTTCTGCAATATGGGAGTCGACTGGGAACATACCTACTATCATGCCGGCGGTCTCCTGAACTGCTTCAGCCTCCAAGTGGTTCAGTCTCCCATGATTGTAGCGCGGCTGAGAGCGATTGCCTGCTACAGGCTGAGGCACATTCTGCTTTGCTGGGGCATTGGGGCCTGATTGCTGCTGGGCTGCCTTCTTCGGACATTGCATCACCCAGTGGCCTTGCTCTCCACAGTGGAAACATGCTCTGTTTCCAACCTGAGCTGGTGCTGCTTGACTGTTCTGCTGGTTTGCTGGGGCAGGAAGACGAGGTGCCCGCTGATTCTGCCTCTGAAACTGACCTCCTCCTGACTGATTGCTTTGACGGTTCTGATACGGATGCTGAGGATACTGTCTCTGGAACTGCTGATGCTGCTGAGGTGGACGCTGGTTCTGCCTGAACTGCTGAGGTTGATTGCCTAAGAAACGAGGACGACTGCTATTTCCAGGCTGGGGTCCACTGATCTTGCGCTTACGATCCTCCATCTCCTTACGCTTCCTTTCTGTCATGATTGCTCTGTCAATCAGGTGCTGAAACGTCGGGAAGGTGTGATTCATCAGCTGATAATGAAGAGGGTCAACCAAGCCTCTCAGGAAACGGTACTGTCGCTTGGCGTCGGTGTTGACATCTTAAGGAGCATAGCGAGACAACTGCAGAAACCTGTCCCGGTACTCACTGACAGATGATGACCCTTGCTTGAGGGCCAGAAATTGCTCCTTCTTCACTGTCATCAGGCCTGCAGGAACATGGTACTGACGAAAGCTACCTCTGAACTCTTCCCAGGTGATTGTGTCGGGGTGGGCATGGGTGGCGAGGTAAGACTCCCACCATGACTGAGCTGCTCCTCTCAACAGACGAGGACCATACAGGACTTTCTCCCTGTCATCGCACTGAGCGGTATGCAACTCCCGCTCCACAGTGCGCAACCAGTCTTCAGCATCCATGGGGTCAGAAGAATGAGCAAACGTTGGTGGGTGACCTCTCATGAATTCAGCACGCTTGTCCCTGGGCATCTGAGGCATCTGAGGCTGAGGTGGTGCCTGCTGTTGCTGCTGCTGCTGAATGGCGGCCAAAGTCTGACCGATGGCTTGAACTGCCTGAGTCTGCATCAGAAACATCTGCTCGATCGACATCGGGGGCGGGGGCGGCAGGTGCTGTTGCTGGAGCACCTCCTCCTGCTGAGCGGCTCGCTCCTGCTGAGCACGCCTTCCTCCTCTGCGCCTGTTCTCTGACATCTGCAGGATGCAACCACACATCAGAACTGATCTGTCAAATCTTGCAGCATAAGAAAAGAGTATATAATCCTTCAACAGCACTGAACAGATGAGCATCTTCACTGATCTCCAACACAGACCACACAACTTCTCAGATAAAGAGGAAAGTGGAATAAAAGGTTTCCCAACTATATAGCTAACTCTTTTAACATATAACAGGTAAACCAAAATGCAGGGGATACCCACACTCTGGTGACAGTCATCATAAAGATCCAAAACAAACATAGTTCATCATGACAAACATAAATGCACAGGATATAGCAAACTACCCTTTCTAACTAAGAGCGAGACTAACGCTAAGACTGTA
Source organism: Zea luxurians (assembly GCA_029449295.1). NCBI lineage: Eukaryota > Viridiplantae > Streptophyta > Magnoliopsida > Poales > Poaceae > Zea > Zea luxurians. Next base: position 1,117,243 of record JAOPSE010000017.1, read on the forward strand.
GCTTCTACGTATATATATTTTGTATTAATTACAAGATCCAACTCTAACGATCTATGTTCTAGATTTATCTTGGTCTTGCAGTCGGGGTTGCCATAAGACTGGCGTCCACGCCGAGGTGAGCGGTACGGGTGCTGAGTCCCGACGGGAGCGGGGGAACCATCATCCAGGTGACGACGTTCCGCGCGCTCAGCCCGCAGCAGGGTGACCTCAGCACGAGCCCTACTCAGCTCGTCTAGCGCATGGTCCAGCTCCGTGTTTAGCACGACGGCTAGGTTGACTGTGCTGCTCAACCTAGGATTGTCCTCACCGACAGGTGAAACAATCATGCCTCCTGTGCTGCCAGATGGACGGCGGGGGTAATACTTCAGGTCGAGACCGTCAGCTACCCCACCGAGAACCGAGCAGTAGTGCGAAAGCGCACGCCGTGCGGCATCTTGCATGGCCGCCTCAGCTGAGTCCCGCTCAGAGATAGAATAGTGCTCTGAGCAGGCCTCTGCACCCTGGAGACTGTTCTCCGGACGGCGCACCAAGCAGGTCGCCTCCCAGCGGTCCGGGTAGATCCCGTGACTATGCTGGTAGACCACACAGCGATACTCGATAGACCAAGTACGCCGGTTAAGTGCCCGACGTAGCAGGGTGTCGAGCGCATCGTGGAAGTGACACCCGCGAGCAGCGTCGCGAGTGATGGGTCGAGCAACCCATCCTTCCGGCTCCTGGTCAGTAGAGAAGCCGGTGTCGTGGCTCGAGCTGTCGTCGCCACCTCCGTCATCTGGGTCTCCTCCAGCAGCTACTCCAGAAGCTGGGGCGCCCAGTGGTGGTGCAGGGGGCGCCTCCAGGGGAAGCACAGGGGAGCAGCTCCTCACAGACTCTATCTCCTGGTGGAGCGAGAAAGAAGAGCCCTGCTGCTCCTGTCGTCGACGTTCCTGCTCCTCATATAGGCGGTGGTGCAGTCTCTCCAAGTGGCTGGACTGTCCGGCCACGGGACGGCGAAGCGGACGCTCAGCAAGGCGGGAGGGTAAGAAGGGGATGACGGACTTTCGTGCAGTGTGTCTAAGTCGAGCCATCTACAAAAGACACCGTAAGCAAAAGAGTGAGAACAGAATTAATATGACCAGCAAATAATGAATCATAAATAAATGAAGGATTAGAATAAAACACAATTTTCAGCAAGGTATAATATATAGTAGAATATAGGTTTGGTCGGTATGACCAACTTTTGAAGGGATATCAAAGTCAAGGCAGGGACAGAGGTCTATAGTCCTTAGAACGACCATTCTACTCTAGGTTAGCGGTCCTATAGTCAACACGGCTCTGATACCACTTATGTCACACCCGGTTTTAGAAGACAAACCGAATGCGAACCATGTACGTGCCAGGATCAGTTATTCACGTACACAGCAGTTACATAACATGGACATCATCACACAGTGCTCAAAATAGTGTTAAAAGGGAAATAATAGTCGGTTACATCATACGTCTGAGACGTCCATATAGTCTTTACAATAAATCAAAGTGCGGAAAACAAACGTAGATAACCGCGGCCTTCACAGGCAGCCGACTGGGGGTTGCCGCTAACCCACGCCTAGAACTCGTCGTAGTCTTGGAACTCCTGGAAGTCTCCTTCCACGGCTTCATCTTCTCCTGAGCAGTGGTTACAATGCTGACAACCTGGGGATGGGGGGGTTTGGTGTGTAGAGCAAGGGTGAGTACACATCAACATACTCAGCAAGTATCCTGTTTGGCTGTAGTGGACTAGCTTTATGTGGGGATAAGTCAAGCATTTGCTTTTAGTTAGTCAGATTATTATTTACTAATAGAAAGCCAGGTTTTAGCATTAACCCAAGTTATTAGCCCGATGTACCCTTTCCAAACGGAAAGAATACCACTTACCAGCACCATAGTCATAACCAGAACCATCGATCTCATAGCCACCTGTACCATAATGTCTCTGATCAAGTACCACTAATCACTGGAGCTCCCTTGGCCGCTCATAACCGCGAGCACGGCTGATATATCAGTTTTCAAACACTCTGCATAGGTTGTGCACTTTACCCACAAGCCGTGATTCCCATTCTGCCCGGAGAGAGCTACTCCCCATTAACCACTACCTAGGTGGTCTAGCAGGGTATCACTACGTAGCCTTTACAAAGACTCCCCGGGACTGTAGCCACCCGTTAGGTTTCCTAAATGCACCGCACTCCTCCCCAAGGGGCGAACCCAAACTTGGCAGAGCGAGCCGCATACACCGAGCCCCATTGACGACACGACGGCTAAGTGAACTACACCCCGGATCCTCTAATTATTCAGCTAAGGGCATCCCATTCCACCCTCATGGTTGCACTGTTTTCCCGGGCGGTCATCCATAGAACAGGTCCTTACGGAGAGGCACTCGAGAAACCGCTCGAGCCCCCTTAAAGGCCACAAGTATAACATCATAATAAGAAGAGGAAAAACAACGTATCATAGATAATCTCATCATGTTCATTGATTATAGTTGAGCAATAGCATAAAGCTAAACAATAATAATCCAACCCAAATAGGTAAACAAGGACATGGATAACAAAAGCTAGTCAATCTTTAGGTATAAATGTGTAATGCGGGAGGTGAATTAAAGAATGAATAGGACAGAGATAGGTCAAAGGACACTTGCCTCCACCAACCGACTGTTGCTCAGGGGCTTCTCCTGCGAGTTCCTCGGGCTCTTCGACCGGATCGTTCTCTATGCGATTGCAAGCATACATACATCCATCCATTCAAATTAGGGAACAAACAGTACACCATACAAGAGAACAAATGAAGTAAATATGCATAGAATATCACATACGATAATGAACTTACCATGGTTAGAAAGAAATGAGAAAAGGTCTCGCGAGATTTAAAGCTTATGCCCGAGACGCACTATGAGTTGATGAATAACTAGACGTCATGTGTTCTAATTCCAATTGGTTCTAACAAAAGAATTAGTTACATGCACTAATGTAAACGTGACCACTTTTAGTAGATTATCATTGAATGAGATAGATGATTAGCTATACAAATTAACTGACGTGACCAATTTCCAAATTGAGACTCCTATCTTATTAATGTAAACACGTGATTAGCGCGCATAGGACACGGGGGGGGGGGGGGGGGTAGACGGGTCGTGCCAAGGCACGCGCACTACGCGAGCACGCGCGCGAGACCGCACGCACACGCCACGAACTAGCCGTGCGCACGTCGGGGCCGAGCTCAAAGCCGCGCGCTAAAGGCACGCTGGGCCGAGCTCGAGGCCACGCCGGGGCCGTCACGACGCGAGCAAGGCACGGCGGGGCGAGCGGGCGAGCACGGCGCACGGGCGGGGGCACGGTCGGGGCCGAGGCGGGCGCGGCGAGGGGCGGGCTCGCCGGAGCGAGGCGCGCCGGGGCCGGGGGCACGGCCGAGGCGGGGCGGGGCGGCTGAGCGCGGGGCGGGGCCGGCGCGAGCTCGCCGGAGGGCCGGGCGGGGCGAGGCGGCCGAGCCGAGCTCGCCGGAGAGCGGCGCGGGGAGGGCGGCCGGCGCCGGGGCCGAGCTCGCCGAGCCGGGGGCGGCCGAGGGCGGTGCGGGGAGGGCCGGCCGAGCGGGCGGCCGAGCGCGGGGCGGCCGAGGGCGACCGGGCGCGCCCATGGCGCGGGGGTGGGGGACGCCGGCGGGAGGGAAGGAGGAGGGAGGGGAGGAGAGGAGGGAGGGGGGAGGGAGAAACCTCACCAGGGAGGGGCGGCGGCGGCGCGGTGGCGGGACGGGGGCGACGGCGGCTAGGGTTAGGGTGAGGGAGAGAGAGAGAGAGGGGATGACGAGCGGGGCCCGCGGGGAGGGGATTTTTGGAAAGAAGAAAAGGGTAAGGGGGCGGTTGGGCCGGCTGGGCCCAAAGGGGGGGGAGGGGGCGCGCGGCTGGGCCGCCAGGCGGCCCACGGCGGGAAGGGAAGGGGGGGGGGGGCGGCTGGGCCGCCGCGAGGCCCACGCGGGGGGAAGGGGGGCGGCTGGGCCGAAAATGGGGAAGGAGGGGGAGAGGAGAAGGAAAAGGTTTTCTTTTTCTAAAATCTATTTTCCTCTAGATGAATGCATTCACATTTTTAAACAATCAAAAGGTATGCATGGTTCGGCATGGTGCAACAAACAAAAATAGCTCTAGGTTTTGGTTACACAAGGTGTCGAGCTAATTCTCGCTATAACTTTTAGAAAAGATCAAGGCTTAGCGAGAAGAAAAGGGAAAAAGGAAAGAGTAACGCCTGAATTTGGTGAGAGAAAAGAAGAAAAAATTCTACCCCCAAATTCAGGGCGTTACAGTCAGGCTCCGGTAGGACGTCGCATCGGCGACCGGGGGCCCATCGTCCTCTGAGAGCTTCGCCTGAGTGTCGACAGGCGTGGAGCAGGGTTTGCAGTCGGACATGCCAGCCCGCTCCAGTATGTCGATGGCGTACTGGCGCTGATGGAGGAAGAGACCCTGGGGCCGGCGCTCGGCGGTGATGCCGAGGAAGTGGTGGAGGGGCCCCAGGTCCTTCATCGCGAACTCCCGCTGCAGGGCGACGATCGTGCGTTGTAGAAGGTCGGCGGTGGATGCCGTGAGCACAATGTCATCGAACTCAGGACCTGAGGAGTGCTACTCAGACCACCTAACCAACTTAGATAGAGGCCCTTTCGCAATCCTAGACATAACAAAAGTCAAGATCAAGAATAACACGACAACCATGATTCTTGGAGAGGATAAAATCATATGTCCATTGATTAGATTGGGACTATAATATAGGCATAAGCATAGGCTTACATAGCCAACACAACCAAGTAATATGCCTCATGGGCCAGATTCTAGGCTTATACATATAGATAGAGCCTCAAAATCAAAACTCTAGCCATGACAGATGTAGAGATTGGATCAAAACTCAGTAAACACCAAGGAGGGCAGGCCTTTGGTGAAGATGTCAGCAAAATACAAGGTCGTCAAGACGTCGAGTGGAGATTAATCTCAACATGCTTTGTACGCTGATGCTGAACTCGGTTGTCAGAGAGGTAGATGGTGCTGACGTTGTCATAGGCTCGCAGTAGACAAGGGTGCTTTGGGTGAGAGGACTTTGAAGCTCATATAGGAGCTATTGGAGCCAGCTGGAGCCCTCCTTTACCAAGGCTTGGGACTTGCTATGTTGAGGCAACATCAGCGGAGTTATATTTTTGTGTAAAAACGTGCATTTGCTGATTTTCATTTAGAAACATACATCGAAGGTCTGATATGGAGTATTAAAGCATGTTTATCCTTTCAGTTGTCACTTGAAAGTATATGTTGTACAACAATCTTTACCTTGATTTTTTTAATTTCTCATTTGTACAGGTATTAAAATAAACAATTTGGATGTGCTTGACAACCGGGGTTATAGTCGCTCACTAATTGCATCACGTGCAATAGAATCTTACCTAATTCAGGTTGTGTTTTTACCTATGCTGCTTGTAGTAATTCAAACTCAATTTGGTCGCATGTTGTTTAAACTTCTGCTATGAAATACTCATAGAATTATGATTGGTAGTGTTAGAAAGTGTATCTCGGCCTATGGCCTGTCGCTTAGCAGATATGCTGGCCGACCTGTATGGAAGTATTGTCACTAATATAGATAGAGAGGATTAGGGGAGGATCTCAATCCCTCTGAATGAGGATCTGATTCTAGTCTAGGATCTTTCCTTTGGTGTAGAAGGCTTCCTTTTTATCTCTCACCTTCCTCCCCTATATATACTTGTACATGTACTGTCTATCATATCAATCCAAATACACGCTTCCAACTCACTTGGTATCAGCCGCCTAGGTCCTGATTCCTGCCCTCCACCCCAGCGCGCCTCCTCTACGGCGCTGCTTCTCCCCATGGCCGACCTCTAGCCCACCTTTCCGGTCATCGTCGATCTCGACACCGACGCCTCCACTGACTCTGAGCGCGCGGCCCTGGCTGCCCGTGAGGTGGCTTTGGCTCGCGCCGCCGCTACAGAGCAGGACGCCGCCCTCGCTCAGCGCGAGCGTGACGTCGCCGACACCTGGATCCGCGCGGCTCTCGCCCGTGCGGCCCACGAGCGCGCAGCGGCGGCCCTCTCTCCTCCAGTCAATGGCATCATCCCTGACGGCACTGGTGTTGACTCCACTGCTCAGTTCTCTACCGTCCTTCTCCAACACGAAGCAGCCGCTCTTCTGAACCTGCACGCTTAAGCCGTCGCCGTGCAGAACATCTGCGCCCTTGTATCACTCCTCCTCGACGTCAACTCCACCTTCTATTCTCGGTGGCGTGAGTCCTTCCTTCTAACTCTCAACAAATTCTCTCTGGAGTGCCACGTGCTTTCCGATGCCGTCCACCACTTGCCCGACTGGATTCACATGAACGCCGTTGTTCTGACTTGGATCAACGGTACCATCACCGACAACCTCGGCGATACGATCTCCGAGCGCGGCGCCACTGTTCGCGTCCTGTGGCTCGCCATCGAGTCCCAATTTCTCGGGAACCACACGACGCGCACCCTCTATGCCGACCAAGCCTTTCGCTTCTTCACTCAGGGCGATCTTTCTGCTGCTGAGTACTGCCGCCGCTACAAAAAGCTTGCCGAGGATCTTCGCGACCTTGGCGAGCCGGTCTCCGACAAGACTCTTGTCCTCAACATCATCCGCGGCCTCAACGAACGCTTTCAAGCGCTCTGTCTTCACCTTCGTCGCACCTCTCCTCTCCCCACTTTTTTGCAGGTCCATGATGATCTTACTCTCGAGGAACTCACCATGACCAACGCTGCTCCAGCAGTAGCCCTCGCTGCTGTTACTGCACCACCTGGCGAGGTCAGCGGCTCCAAGCCACCTACATCCATTGCTCTCGTCGGGCGCTCTTCACATCAACCACCTCACCGCCCCCTCCCAACATTTTGGGGGCGGTTCTGGTCATGGCTCCTCCGGACAACGCGGCGGTAGAACCTCCGGCAATAACAGCAGCAACATCATTGGCCCTGCACCATCCTCCAACTACAACTACTACAACCCTTAGACGAGGGCCATCTATATGTGGCTTGGCCAACGTCCACCTTTGACTCCTCGCCCGCCTGCTGCCTCGACCCCACCACCGCATGCCCTCGTCGCTGGGGCTCCTGGCCAGTGGGCAGTTCCTGCTGCGGCATATGGGCCGCCCCCTGCCTACGCCGACCCTTCTTCGCCCGCACCCGTCTGGGATCAACACACCCTCGCCGCCAACTTCCAAACTGTCACTCTTCAGCAGCCGCCTCAACAAGAGTAGCATTTTGATACTGGTGCCTCCAGTCACATGACATCTGACGCTGGTATAATATCTCATCCCTCTTCTTCCCAGCATCTTCCTACCCATATTAGCGTTGGTAATGGTTATCTCATCCCTGTCAACTCCACTGGCACCACCCATCTTCCCTTTAATCTTTTTCTTCACAATGTTTTAGTTTCCCCCTCCCTCATTAAGGATCTGATTTCTGTCCATCAATTTACCACTGATAATAATTGCTCTATTGAATTTGATCCTTTTGGCTGTTCTGTGAAGGTTCTACCCACTCGGCGCAAGATCTTCAGATGTAATAGCTCTGGTCCGCTGTACCCCCTGCGGTTCCCGACTTCTGCTCTCCTTGCGTCTACCTTATGGCACCAACGACTTGGACATCCCGGTCATGCCGTTTTATCTCATTTAGCGCAGTCATCCGCAATTCCTTGTAATAAAAATACTAGTACTCATCCATGTCATGCTTGTCAACTCGGACGCCATGTCCATCTACCATTTCCTACCTCTTCTTCCTGCACCACCTGTAACTTTCAGTTAATTCACTGCGATCTCTGGACATCACCCATCACCAGTGTGTCTGGCCACAAATACTACCTTGTTATTTTGGATGACTGCACCCACTACTTATGGACATTTGCTTTACGCCTCAAATCTGACACCCTCTCCACCTTAACCAATTTCTTTGCCTACGTTCGTACGCAGTTCGGTATCACCATCCAGGGCATCCAGTGCGACAATGGTCGCGAATTTGACAACCTTCAATCCCGCAACTTCTCCTCCCATGGAGTCCATATGCGTATGTCTTGCCCCTACACTTCAGCTCAAAATGGTAAGGCTGAACGTGTTATCCGCTCCATTAACAATATCGTTCGCACCCTCCTCATTCAATCTAGTGTTCCCCCCAGTTTTTGGGCTACGGCTCTTGGCACCGCAACTTATCTTCTCAACATATTACCCACCAAAACACTTGCACTCTCTACACCACACTTTGCTCTCTTCGGCCACAACCCATCCTATGAGCACCTTCGTGTTTTTTTCCGCCACCACTCCACATAAATTATCTCCTCGCTCAACCCTTCGTGTCTTCCTTGGCTATTCTCCCCACCACAAAGGCTACCTATGCTTTGATCGCCAGTCCAATCATACTATCATCTCCCGTCATGTGGTTTTTGATGAAACCTCGTTTCCCTTTTCCGAGGATTCCAATCCACCCACACCAGCGGCCTTCGACTTCCTCGATGATCACTCTAACCCGGTTACAACTCCTTTTGGACTGTCGCCCGTGTCTTCTTTTTCAGGTACTCGTATGGCGCTGCCACCCCCACAGGTGGCTTCCTCACCGGTTGTGCCATCTGCTCTATTAGAGGCGGCGTTTCAGTCACCTGTCGCGCTGGCTGGCTCTATCGGCCCATCGTCAGGCCCGGTACCGCCATCTGCCCCAGTGCTCCAGTCTCCTGTCTGGATGGCTGGTTTCCTAGGCGCATCGTCACCAGCAACACTGCCACCTGGGCCACCTGCAGTCCCTGACGTCCATGGAACAACGACCCCTGTTGGTCGTTTTTGTGGACGGGTGTACTCCCATCGCCCGCCTACTGCTACTGCTCCAGCACCTCCTCCGACGACCGCCACTGCACCGCCCATTCCTGCTTGTGCAGTTCCTGTCGATCCGGTGGTCAACCACCACAGAATGACGACCTGTGGCAAGAGTGGTCTTCGATTTCCCGCTCTTTTTGAAGCCTCTGCATTGTCCCCCATTTTGAGGACATATCGAGCAGCCCTTACTGATCCCAATTGGCGCTCCGCTATGGAACAAGAATATTCTGCTCTTATTGGTAACCACACTTGGGATCTTCTGCCTCGTCAGCCGCATTGCAATGTTGTGACTGGCAAGTGGGTATTCAAACATAAGTTCAAAGCTGATGGTTCTCTTGAGCGCTACAAGGCAAGATGGGTTCTTCGGGGTTTCACTCAGCGCCCTGGTATGGACTTTTCAGAAACTTTCAGTCAAGTGGTCAAGCCAGCTACAGTTCGAACTGTTCTTTCCCTGACTCTCTCGCACAGCTGGTCGATTCACCAACTTGATGTCAACAATGCTTTCCTTCAGGGGACCTTGTCAGAGACTGTTTATTTTGTTCAGCCCACTGGTTTTGAAGATTCCACTCATCTTGATTATGTGTGCCGTCTCAATCTGTCACTTTATGGGCTCAAATAGACCCCTCGTGCCTGGTACAGCAGATTCGCTTCCCACCTGATTCAACTTGGATTTGTTGAGGCTAAGTCTGACACTTCATTGTTTGTCTATCACAAGGGTGCGGATATGATTTACCTTCTTTACGTGAATGACATTGTGTTAACTGCCTTGTCCATGCCTCTTCTACGACACACTATTACTGCTCTCCAACATGAGTTTTCACTGAAAGATCTTGGTCCTCTTCATCATTTCCTAGGTATGCATGTTCAACAGTTTGCTTCTGGCATCACTCTCTCTCAGCGCCAGTTTATGATTGAGATTGAGCGATCTGGTATGAGTGACTGCAAACCCTGTACAACCCCTGTTGATATCAACCCCAAACTCTCAGCTGATGGTGACCCTGTCTCAGATTCCACGGAATTTCGCAGTCTTGTAGGCACATTACAGTACCTCACTTTCACCCGTCCGGATATTGCGTATGCTGTTCAACAAGTCTGTCTCCACATGCACGATCCTCGGGAACCCCATTTGGCAGCTCTCAAGCGTATCCTGTGCTATGTCCGAGGCACTCTTCCGTTGGGTCTTCACCTCAGCCCCTCTTCGCAGATGGAACTTGTGGTTTACTCTGATGCTGATTGGGCTGGCTGTCCAGACACTAGGAGGTCTACTTCTGGTTATGCTGTCTTTCTTAGTGCTAACCTCGTCTCTTGGTCCTCCAAGCGCCAGAACACAGTCTTGCGCTCCAGTGCCGAAGTTGAGTACCGCGCTGTTGCCAATGCAGTTGCTGAAGTATCCTAGTTACGTCAGTCGTTAGCAGAGCTCCATGTTCCTCTCCCCAAGACCTCATTGGTATATTGTGACAACATCAGCGCTATTTATATGTCCTCAAACCCTGTTCAACATCAGCGTACCAACCATGTGGAAATTGATCTTCACTTCGTCCGAGAAAAGGTTGCCATCGGTATTGTTCGCGTGCTACATGTCCCGACGACTTCCCAGTTTGCCGACATCTTCACCAAAGGCTTGCCGTCAGCACTCTTCACTGAATTTCGGACCAGTCTTAACGTTCGCTCCACGGACGCTAACACTGCGCGGGGGGGGGGGGGGGGGGGTGTTCGAAAGTGTATCTCGGCCTGTCGCCTGGCAGATATGCCGTCCGACCTGTATGGAAGTATTGTCACTGATATAGATAGAGAGGATTAGGGGAGGATCTCAATCCCTCTGATTGAGGATCTGATTCTAGTCTAGGATCTTTCCTTTGGTGTAGAAGGCTTCCTTTTACCTCTCACCTTCCTCCCCTATATATACTTGTACCTATACTGTCTATCATATCAATCCAAATACACGCTTCCATCTCACTCACAGGTAGCATCGGTTGATAATTTAATGTGGAGCCAGTGCCAGATGCCTTGGTACCTCTTTGATTTTTTTACTGTGAGACCAGTCAATTTTTTTTCTAGCTTTTGAAACAACAATTTATTACATTCCAAGATCATATATAACTTGCTTCTGACCCTTCATGCTTTTTATGTTTGGAGCATTTGTGATTATATCTCTCTCTGGTCTTGTAATTTGTGATTTTACCCCTTCGTTTTGAAAACAAAGCGTTGTCATACCCTTTCGCCGTTACGTGCACTTAACAGTGTTAAATCTGATGCGAAAAGACAAAATGCTCATGCAATTTATTGTGATTTTACCCCTCGTTATAATATGTAATTGTGATGTTACCCCTGTTGACGCTTGGTGATTCTTGGCACTTGGTGATTCTTGGTGCTTAGGTTCTTTGGAAGCATATGAATAACTGTGTGTTCTAGGGTGGCTTCCCTAGTCTCGTTGAGGCTCTCCTCACTACAAGGGAGGAGGTTTGGGCTTGGTGTTTGGCTGGAGCGAAGGGTCTCTCCCTCCTCCAGATGTTTGATTTGGGTTAGTGTGGTGTTGTAGTATATCTGTAAGGCTTTCTCAGGGGTATTCCCCTTTTTTTTCTTTTTTAATATAATGATACGTAGCTCTCCTGCTTGTTCGAGGAAAGAAATTTACTCCTATTGGGGTTGTGCCCATACATAATAGGAGGGTAGTTCGGACCTTTCACCAATTTATTTTCATATTTTTCTATTTTTTATCACTAATTCTGGTTTTCACTAACGACGTAGAGTGTCATGTGGGGCCGCACCTATGCGCGCCAACAACGAGCCCGCGACGCCAGGAGAGCTGAGGCGCAAGCGTCCACTGTGGGCGCGGACAACAACTCGCCTAAGGAAGGCATGACTAAGAAAGTGGCTAGATTGATGGCTAAATTGATAGGCCTTAATAGTAGGGGTATTGGTTTCCAAATAAGTTAATTGCCTAATTAGGTGTTGCCTAGTTGGTCGGGATTGGTTTCCAAATAAGTTAATTGCCTATTTGGTCAGGCCAGTGGCCTATTTATATTGGAACCGTGAGACAATGAGGAAGAAGAAAAGTATCACTTCTAATCTCCTATCTCCCTGCATTCTCTAAGCCTGCGGCTGAGGAACACCTCGCCGGAGAAGACGGATAGCGGCTACGAACTACGTAGCCGCGGTCCAACCGCTCGAGGGCTCAACGCCCTTGACAACCTGGTATCACGGTCCAGACGATCCTCTGCCCGATCCACTTCCACAACAGCCGCCACCTCTTCATCACCAACCCCAGCCACCGCGCCAACCTCCCGTTCACCCTCTGTTGCATAGTGCGGTCCAGCCATGAGCAGTGCTAATGACTTCAAGGCCCTCGCCGAGGCCCTCAAGTCGCTGCAGGAGTCCGTCGGAGCCAATGCCCAGGCCATCGCCAACCTCACAGCCGGCGACATGTTCTCCCCCGGCATCAAGATCGGCTCCGGCGAGCACCATAATGACCGGCCGCCGAGGTTCCAGAAGCTGGATTTTCCCCGGTACGATGGTAAGACCTATCCCCTCGGCTTCATCAACCGCTGCGAATCATACTTTCATCAGCAGTGCATCATGGAGGAGGCGAAGGTCTGGATGGCCTCCTACAACTTGGAGGGCGGGGCGCAGATGTGGTACATCCAGGTCCAGACGGACGAGGGTACTCCATCGTGGCGCCGGTTCAAGGAGTTGCTCAACCTGCGCTACGACGCCCCTCTCCGCACCATGCCCCTCTTCGAGCTGGTTGATTGCCGTCGCGCGGTGTTGGGGTCATGCTTCGTTGCGCCGAAGGTCCTGCACGAAGAAGCAGCTTCGGCTGAAGTTGTCCCCAGGAGATGGCCGAAGGTTCCTTTTCATGGAGCTTCGGCGTTACAAACCGACATAGAGATAGAATGACCTTTTTATCCATAGAGGTCTGAGTCAATGTTGTAAACTTTTGTAAGGGGCATAATTGTAATTTGTCACAGGCTGTGACCTGTATCTATAAATAGATGAACAGTACCTCTGTACTGTTCACGCGAACCTGCCATTTGCTTTCGCATCACACCTGTACTTTTTCCTCAGGACCAAAGGTACATTTTTAATTCGAAGTCATTTATATTAGTCCATGATAATAAAGATGGAGATGATTCTATGATAATATTTAATTGTTTATTTCATACCTTATGATCTGTATGAATACTTCGTTCCTTGCTATTATATTTACGAAGGTACGTCCTTCGTAACCTTCGTCCGAAATTCCTTATATCCCGAGAGGATATAATGTCTTGAAGGACGAAGGACTTTAACCCTTAACATTTTCTATGTTGCCTTGTTCTTAATTCTTAGCATTTGGGAACAAGCCCTCAACATTGGCGCCCACCTCCGGTGAACTCACTTCCACTTTTCTGAGCTGATGGCTTCGTTCAACAATCAAGCTGGAGCTACTTCGGCTTCGAAGCTGGTGCTCCCGATAACAGGCGGTTCTTGCTCAGAGCCAGTTAACAAGAAGCAGAAGAAGGAGGCTCAGAGAAGGGTGCAGCATGTTGGAGTGCAGGGACCCTTCATCAAGTCAAAATGGTCCCACATTCCAATTACTTTCTCTCAGGAAGACCTTCAGCTTAAGGATTATCCTCACAATGATGCCATGGTCATCTCTTGCGTGATCAAAGGATTTCTGGTCCACAATGTCCTAGTTGATACAGGCAGTGCAGCTGATATTATATTTGCTAAGGCCTTCAGACAAATGCAGGAGCCTGAAGACAAGATTCATGATGCTACGCACCCTCTTTGTGGCTTCGGAGGGCGACAGATTGTAGCACTTGGGAAGATTACCATGCCGGTAACCTTCGGATTTGTTAACAACACAAGGACTGAGCAAATTGTGTTTGATATTGTTGACATGGAGTATCCTTACAATGCTATCATTGGTCGCGGTACTCTTAATGCTTTCGAAGCAATTCTTCACCCAGCTTATCTTTGCATGAAGATACCTTCGGACCAAGGGCCTATTGCTATTCATGGAAGCCAGGAAGCTGCTAGAAGGGCCGAAGGAAGCTGGACTGATTCCAAAGCAATCCATAACATAGATGGAGCTGAAGCTTGTGAACAGTACAAATTTAGAAGGGAGAAAGCAGCTTCAGCAGATCAGCCGAAGCCCATGCTATTGTGTGAGGATATAGCAGAGCAGAAGGTGCTGTTGGGCTCCCAATTATCTGAAGATCAGGAGAAAACCTTGATAAGGTTTTTATTCAACAACAAAGATGTTTTTGCATGGTCAGCCAATGATCTCTGTGGAGTAAATCGGGATGTTATTGAACATTCGCTTAATGTTGACCCATCCTTCAGACCCCGAAAGCAGAGGCTTCGGAAAATGTCTGATGACAAGGCCGAAGGGGCTCGCAATGAAGTAAAAAGACTCTTCAGTGCAGGAGTTATCAGAGAAGTGAAGTATCCAGAGTGGCTAGCCAACACTGTTATGGTGAAGAAGGCCAATGGCAAGTGGAGAATGTGTATCGATTTCACAGATCTCAACAAGGCTTGTCCGAAGGACGAATTCCCGCTGCCAAGGATAGACTCTTTAGTCGATGCAGCAGCTTCTTCAGAGCTCATGAGTCTCCTAGACTGCTACTCAGGCTATCATCAAATTTGGATGAAGAAGGAAGATGAGCCGAAAACTAGCTTCATAACCCCAAGTGGCACATATTGCTATCTTCGGATGCCTGAGGGGCTCAAGAATGCTGGAGGGAGTTTCAGCAGAATGACTGCGAAGGTTCTCCAGTCTCAGATAGGCAGAAATGTGTTGACCTATGTTGATGACATTATCGTAAAAAGCACGAAGCAGGAAAATCATATTGCTGATCTGCAGGAGACCTTCGCCAGCTTCAGACAAGCTGGTCTGAAGCTGAATCCAGAAAAATGTGTCTTCGGAGTAAAGAAGGGTAAATTTCTTGGATGCTTGGTTTCAACAAAGGGAATCGAAGCTAATCCAAATAAAATCGAAGCTATACTTCGAATGGAGCCACCAACCACAAGAAAGGGAGCCCAAAGATTGACAGGAAGGCTGGCATCTCTCAACAGATTTATATCCAGATCAGCAGAAAGAAACTTACCATTTTTCGAGGTGCTGAAGTCAGCTGAAGTCTTTCAATGGGGCCCAAGCCAACAAAAAGCCTTCGAAGAGCTGAAGCAATACTTGATAGATCTCACAACATTAATTCCACCAACGCCAGGGGCTCCTCTGTTGTTATATGTGGCAGCTTCGCACTCAGCAGTAAGTGCGGCACTTGTCCAGGAGAAGTTTGATGGCCAAGTCAAGAAGCAAGTTCCAGTGTATTTTGTATCTGAGGTCCTTAGTGTCTCAAAGAAAAATTATACAGAGCTGGAGAAGGTATTGTATGCCGTTTTAATGGCATCCAGGAAGCTTCGGCATTATTTTCAGGCATACAGCATTATTGTTCCTTCTTCGCAGCCGCTGAAGGATATCATGAGAAATAGAGAAGCTACTGGACGGATTGAAAAATGGGCTGCGGAGCTCAATGAATTTTACATTGATTATGTGCATAGATCCTCGATCCAGTCTCAAGCATTGGCAGATTTCATTGCCGACTGAACGCCAGGGGCTCAGGATGAAGAAGCAAATAAAGATGCCGAAGTGTGGACAGTGTTTTGTGATGGCTCTTGTGGAACCTTCGGAGCAGGTGCAGCTGCTGTGTTGGTCTCACCATCCAAGGTTAAAACTTGTTATGCAGCAAGACTTGACTTCAGCTGCACAAATAATATTACTGAGTACGAAGCCCTGCTCCTGGGTCTTCGGAAACTAAAGGCAATGGGAATCAGAAGGGCGATTCTTAAAACTGATTCCCAGGTTGTTTCGGGTCATATTGACAAAAGTTGCAAGGCTAAAGACCCGAAGCTTGAAAAATACTTAGACACGGTCCGAAGGATCGAAGCTTCCTTCGAAGGATTTTCTTTCAAGAATATCCCTCGAGGGCAAAATGAGCATGCTGATTTGCTAGCCAAGTCTGCAGCACAGGGGCTGCCGTTACCTTCGGATGTGTTCTTCGAAACAATAAAGGCACCTTCAGTAGAGCTCCTTGAAAGAGCAGTCCTCAACATTTCTCCTGTTTACAGCGAAGATTGGAGAACTGAAATAATCTCTTACCTTCAGGGTAACTTCCTATCAGATGATGAAGCTTACAATAAAAGGATAGAGGCAAGAGCTCGTCCGTATGTCATGATAGAAGGGGAACTATACAAACATGGAGTTTGTGCCCCGCTGCTCAAGTGCTTGTCTAGAACCGAAGGTATAGAGTTAATGAAAGAGATACATGAAGGCCTGTGTGGATCCCACATCGGATCTAGGCCGTTACTTGGAAAAGTTTTCCGCCAAGGGTTTTATTGGCCGAAGGCAGCTTCGGATGCAGCGGAATTAGTTCAAAAGTGCGAAGGTTGCCAGAAATGTGCAAGAGATCAAAAGCAACCTTCGTCTTTGACCCAGCTGATACAACCCATCTGGCCATTGCAAAGGTGGGGCCTTGATTTGTTAGGTCCATTACCACCGGCTTAGGGGAATCTAAAATATGTTATAGTGGCTGTGGAGTATTTTTCTAAATGGATTGAGGCGAAGCCATTAGCCACAATAACTTCGGCCACTGTCCAAAAGTTTTTCTGGCAGAACATTGTCTGTCGCTTCGGAGTACCGAAGGCCATCACTGTGGATAATGGAACGCAGTTCGACTCCGAAGCTTTCAGAAATTTCTGTGATCAAATTGGAACGAAGATCCATTTTGCATCAGTCAGGCATCCGGAGTCGAATGGGCTCGTTGAAAGGGCCAACGGCATTATAATGACAGGAATAATGAAGTTAATCTTCAATCAACTCAGGGGAAAGTGGCCAGATCAGTTAACCAAAGTGGTGTGGAGCCACAATACAACAACATCAAGGTCTACAGGCTTTACCCCATTCAAATTATTATTCGGTGACGAAGCAATAACTCCGGAAGAAGCTAAAGCTGGGTCAATAAGGGTAGTAGCTTCGGCAGAATCAGGTCCCGAAGATGCTTGCCTTGTGGAAAAAGATGCTTTAGAGGGGATCAGGCTTCAGGCCGTGGAGAATATCAATAAATATCAAGCTGAAACAGTCAGGTGGCGAGATAGAAAGGTCCGGTTAAAAAATATTGAGCCGGGTCACTTGGTGCTTCGGAGAGTAGCCAACCCAGACACAGTGGGCAAGCTACAATTGAAATGGGAAGGACCTTTCTTAGTAGTATCTTCGTCAAGGCCTGGATCGTACAGATTGAAGGACATGGATGGCAACGAAATTCCAAGATCTTGGAATGCGGATGAGCTTCGGCGATTTTATGTATAACTTGATATAACTTTTTATGTTTTTCTTTTCTTTTTTCATGGCACCCTTTTCCTTTCTAAAGGGGGAGAAAGGTTTTTAATGGGGCCATCATGTGTAATTTCCTTTTTAGTTTTATAAGAGCAAAATCCCCCAAAGAATGTAAATGTAAAAGCTGAGAACGCACCATCGAGTGCCGAAACTGAAAAAGAGAAGAAGCTCCAAAGACGTCCCTAAGGGGATGCAGAGCTCACAGCGAAAAGTCAACGCTGATTCCGCCGAAAGTAAAAGGCGAAGAAGCTCCAAAGACGTTCCTAAGGGAATGCAGAGCTTATACCGCCTAAGTAAAAGGCGAAGAAGCTCCAAAGACGTTCCTAAGGGAATGCAGAGCTTATATCGTCTAAGTAAAAGGCGAAGAAGCTCCAAAGTCGTTCCTAAGGGAATGCAGAGCTGATGTGTGGTTGTTTCTAAGGAAATAATGGCTGAGAGTGTGGCTTCGGACATATGCTTTGGACATTCATTCGCACATTACATTACATCATAGCATCTGCATTCATAAACATTCATTCATAGCATTTGTGTTCCTGAGTCGTTGCTTCGGCAAAAAGAAGAAGTGGTCTCTTATGGTTTGTTATGTACGAAAAAGAAAAGCTTCAGCAAAAAGAAGAAGTGGTCTCTTATGGTTTGTTATGTACGAAAAAGAAAAAAGCTTCGGCAAAAAGAAGAAGTGGTCTTCTATGCTTCGTTGTGTACGAAAAGAAGGGAAGGTGTTTTTTCGCCTTCGGCTCAAAATACTGATTTCGTCCACATCAAAGCGCCTCAGTAGAAGGGTAAGAATATGTTACAAGGTATGTACAAAGTTCCTTGAGAACAGTTTAATTGTATTTACAAAAGTTGTTACAAAAGTATCCTGAGTTTTTTCTATAGTATACTTCTACTGATCTTCACTAAGCTTCAGCTTCGGTGACGGCTTCGGCGATATATTTTAAGCATCATCTTCACCTTCTCATCCTACATGAATCAAGGTATCGCGAGTAAAAATCAAGCGTGAAGGAGAAGGTAAGTACAAAGTATGATTTCTTACTAGATCAAGATGACTTCGAGCTTCGTCTCCAGCCTTCTCTCGCCCGCCTTTTGTCCATATCATTTTTATAAATCTATTTGAGATGCTTCGGGCGAGGTCAGGAATATCGTCCAGGATTGATGGAGACAAGGTGAAGTTGGGCCTGTTGACGATTTTTCCATGCTCGCAGCCGGTCTTCAGGAACGCTGCAGCGGTACCCCGAGAAGCTACCCAGGCACAGAAGTCACCGTGCCCGGCTATAACTTCGTCAAGTTCTTCGATTTCAGCTTCAATATGATCGAAGGCTTGTGGTAAATTTTCCGCTGAAGGGTTAAACTTTCCGCTGCTGGCTCCAACAGAGTAAAATATCTTTTTTAATCGTCCAATACAATTATTGCTAAATTTCAAGCATTTGTCTTGAAGGCTTGTTAATGATTTCTTCAAGTCTGAGTTGGCTTGGACTTCGGCTTCAAGTTTCGAATTAAGCTCTAGCTTCTCCTGTTCAAATTGTTTTGATTGGCCGATAAGCTTCGAATTCAATTCTGATACTTTAGCTTCAGTCTCTGCCAGCAAGCCTTCGGTTGATTGGAGCTCGAAGTCTTTCTTTTCAATGATAGCTGATTGTTCTTTTATCTTGCTCTCTAAATTCTCAATTATAGCTTCGTGTTTTTTGTCCTCCAAGTCTTGCTGCATCCTCAGAGCTTTGCTCAGAAGCATGCTCTGCAAATAAACAACCTTTGTCAGGAATATTTCCATTATTAAAAACAATAGAAGTCAGAGAAAAGTTGTTTACCTTGAAATTGGAATAAAATAAGCTGCCGACGATATGTTGTCGTCGGTAGCGGCTGATATCTGTTTCTAGCTTCGGAAAACCGATACTTTTTGATAAAGTACCAATGACCTTAGCTCCAGTTTGGTCTCGAATGCAGCCCAATTTTTCGTCATCAATGCCTCCAAATAGAAGAGCTCCTGGCTTGTATCCGCAAGATTTGGCATAGTCCTTGAGCTCTCCTATTTCGGCCTTCGTCAGCTTCTGCCCAACTAAATTTTGAAATGCGTAGGCTTCGTCGTCCGAAGTGTCTTCGGCTATCTCTTTCCCCTTCCCAGGCACTGTAGCCATGGTTTCTTCAGCAGCTTCTTCTGCAGCAATGTCTTGCAAAATTTTGTCGATGTCCTCAATAGTAGTTTCTAAGTTCACATCTTCGGCTGTAGCGGCTTCGGTAGCCGCGACCTCCGAAGGTGCAACTTCGACGTTTGTTGTGTCTTCAGCAGCTGCCGTTTTCTGAATTGACGCCCTCGGCGGCGTCTTATCGATAACTTCGGTCACTGCAATAATTCTTTGCCGCTTTGGTTTGATTATCTTCGTTTGTTCCGGCTCTTCCACCTTTCGAAAAAGCTTCGTCAGTTGAGGCCCTAATGGGCTTAGCTTCGTGGGCACGGGTTCAGTCATTACCTTTAAAATTTCCTCCACGTCGCTGGTAGAAGGTGGTGTGGGGGTCCCCTCTTCGGATAATTTTCGCTTCGGAGTTGATATTTTTCTTTTCTTGGGAATTTTCTTCTCTTTTGATGGTCTTTCTTCATCCTTGTTCAGAGTTTCGGCCACTCTTTTTCTTTTTTGGCCCTCAGCACCCTTGCTCAACTGCTCATAGTCAGGGTATTCGAAGCCCAGGGCATCAAACACTCGGTTCAGCCTTCGCTTCGGACGGGTGCCGAAGGCTGCTGTCATCAGTTGATCTTCTTTTTTCGAATAATTTCCAAGAATTTCATTACACATTATCTCAACTGTGTCCAGCCACTCTTGGCAGGGCTTCTTAAAGTATTTCTTGAATTTGAAGTGATAAGGAAGCCGGACAAGTTCCCCCTCCTTCTTCTCCCCCTTTAACTTTGGCACTTCCCATTCTTTCAGAGTAGGGAAGACTCTGAATGCCAAGAATTCTTGAACCAGATCCCTGGTACCGATATGCTCTGCAATAATACTGAATTCATCCATTGCCTGTTGTGTTTGACCCTCTGGTGTCATGTTGCAGCGGGGTCGGGTTTCTCCGAAGATCAGCTCGAGTGGACTTTGCACAAGCTTCTCCTTGTCGTCATCAACCTTGACATAGAACCATTCTGATTTCCAGCCTGCCGGCCATTTGCTTCGGTAGCTGATTACAGGAAACTTTGCGGTTTTCCGATAGGCAAAATTGTAGCAACCGAAGTTATCATGCAGCCCATCTTTTCTGGCCTTTGTTTGATAATGTAACTCATGAACTCGACAGAAACTGTCGGCAAATGGCTCCACTGCTTGGCTTCGGAGGGCCCAAATATAAACGCTAAGCCTAACGATAGCGTTAGGAGTTAACTGGTGAAGGTAGATACCAAACCTCTTCAGTATCTCCGCAATAATCTCGTGAAGAGGGAATCTCAGCCCAGCCTTTAAAAAGCTCTTGAAGATGACAATCTCGTCCTTCTCTGGCTTCGGGGTGGTTTCTTCTCCCCCGAAGCGAAGTAGCTTCTTCTGATTTTCAATGAAATAACCTGCTTTCACCATCTTGGAAAGATCAGCCTTTGAAACAGTCGACTTTCCGAAATCTAGGTGACTGGGCTTGCTGGGCATGGCAATACGGTAGTCATCTTCGGGATCAGTCCCTTCAATGTTTTCTTTTTCTCCTTCGGCAGTTGTCGGGTTTGCTTCAGCAGCAGGCATTTCTTCCGCAGTCACCAGTCCGGAACGTTGCATCGCTTCGGAGATGGGCACAGTATTCGAACCTTCGGCTTCGTCTCCTTCACGTGCAACTCTGGCAGTAGATCGTACTCTGGCCATTTGATTCTGAATTTGGGGAAGTTAGATACTTTTTCTTTTCTTCCGAAGCTTTTCTTTCCGACGAAGCAGACGTCGAGATGGACCTTCGTTCGATTCTGAGAATCAAGCTTCGGCTATAGTTAAAAATTTTGGCAGCAGAACAGTGCAAATAGCAATGAATGCTGTGGTAACTTCACACCTACTCGTCTGTTTATATAGTGCTGCAGGTAAGAAGGCGAAGCGGCAGGATTTTTACACCAGGCGGGCAGTCACTTGTACTCGCTGTGCAGTGGACCGCAAAGATCAAACAGTAACTCTGCAAGGTGGGCCTGGCACGCGCTCGGAAACCGGATCGTTTCTCAGCAACGAGCTCAGGGAAGGTGTTTTTTGGACCTTCGGCTTCCCGAAGCTGAAGAGGCTTTTTTCACGGGTCAAGCTCGTTACGAAAAACGATCTAGCACCGCGAAAGGGGCTACTGTTGGGGTCATGCTTCGTTGCGCCGAAGGTCCTGCACGAAGAAGCAGCTTCGGCTGAAGTTGTCCCCAGGAGATGGCCGAAGGTTCCTTTTCATGGAGCTTCGGCGTTACAAACCGACATAGAGATAGAATGACCTTTTTATCCATAGAGGTCTGAGTCAATGTTGTAAACTTTTGTAAGGGGCATAATTGTAATTTGTCACAGGCTGTGACCTGTATCTATAAATAGATGAACAGTACCTCTGTACTGTTCACGCGAACCTGCCATTTGCTTTCGCATCACACCTGTACTTTTTCCTCAGGACCAAAGGTACATTTTTAATTCGAAGTCATTTATATTAGTCCATGATAATAAAGATGGAGATGATTCTATGATAATATTTAATTGTTTATTTCATACCTTATGATCTGTATGAATACTTCGTTCCTTGCTATTATATTTACGAAGGTACGTCCTTCGTAACCTTCGTCCGAAATTCCTTATATCCCGAGAGGATATAATGTCTTGAAGGACGAAGGACTTTAACCCTTAACATTTTCTATGTTGCCTTGTTCTTAATTCTTAGCATTTGAGAACAAGCCCTCAACACGCGGGCTCCGTCGCGGACTATTAGGATCGCTTCCAGGCGCTCCTCCCACGTGCAGGACCCCTCAAAGAGGCGCAACAGGTCTAGCTCTTCACGGGGGGTCTCCTTCCGCCGCTCAGTCTCGACGTCCAGGCCCACAACCCGCAGTCCCTCGTGGCTGCCATGAGCCTGGCGCGCCAGCTGGAGCTCCGGGAGCAGTATACACAGACACCTCCCAATGGCGCGTCCCGGGGCCTGCTGCCAGCCTCGACACCGTGATTCGCCCTACCTGCTCTGCCGACCGACAAGACAGCCGCGCCTGCGGTCACGACGGATGGGCGCAAGCGCATGTCCCTGCAGGAGCAAGAGGAGCGCCGCCGACAGGGCCTCTGCTTCAACTGCAACAAGCGTTATTCGCGGGGGCACAACCGTGTTTGTAAGAGGATCTTCTACATCCATGGCATCGAGTTGGACCTTGCCGACGATGCCATCGCTGGGGATGACCAGAACACGGAGACAGTGATGTTCTCCCTACATGTCGTCACCGGGGTGGCCGTCTGCAATACTGTAAAACTGTAGGTGGCCGTCGGCGCCGCTACTTTCGTCGCGCTCATCGACGCGGGCTCGACTCACAGCTTCATTAGGGAGGCGGTTGCGCGGCACTTGGGCCTCACCATTGAGCCGCGACCACGACTCATGGCAACAGTGGTCAATGGTGAGCGCGTGGCCTGCCCGGGAGTCCTTTGTCAGGCCCAGGTCGACATAAGTGGCTTGGTGTTCTGCATCGACCTCTTCGTGATGCCCCTAGCCGGGTACGACATAGTCCTCGGCACACAATGGATGGCCACTCTTGGCCTATTGTCTGGGACTTCAACGCTCGGACCATGGCGTTCTAGTGGGAGGGACGCGATGTCCGCTGGAGTGGCGTGGCCCCTCCATCCGCGCCGATTCTCCTCGCCGCCACAACGGATGACGCCCTTGTCGATGGGTTGTTGAACGCCTTCATCGACATTTTCGCCGAGCCGATCGGCCTACCTCCGGTGCGGGGCTGCGACCACCACATCGTCCTCAAGCTCGGCTCGTCCCCGATGGCGGTACGACCGTACATGTACCCTGCGGCTCATAAGGACAAACTTGAGCGGCAGTGCGCCACCATGATCACGCATGGCATCGTCCGTTCCAGAGACTCGACGTTCTCATCTCCGGTCATCCTCGTTAAGAAGTCGAACGGATCGTGGCGCTTCTGCGTCGACTACCACACGTTGAACGCGCTCACGGTCAAGGACGCATTTCTAATCCCTGTCGTCGACGAGCTCCACGACGAGCTCCATGGGGCATGCCTCTTCACCAAGCTGGACCTACGGTCGGGGTACCACCAAGTACGGATGCGGCCGGAGGACTTCCATAAAATGGCGTTTCATACCCACGACAGCCTCTACGAGTTCCTGGTGATGCCCGTTCGGACTGTGCAACGCCCCAACAACATTCCAGGCTCTCATGAATGACGTATTGTGCCCCTACCTTCGCCAGTTTGTGCTTGTCTTCTTTGACAACATTTTGATATACAACACCTCTTGGGCGGACCACCTACGACATCTCCGCGCCGTCCTCGACACCCTGCGCCAGCACTGCCTCTTTGTGAAGAGGTCCAAGTGCTCATTTGGCGTCGGCTCCGTCTCCTACCTGGGCAACGTCATGTCGACGGAGGGCATCGCTGTGGACCCTGCAAAGGTCCAGGCCATCCACGACTGGCCCCAACCACGGTCGGCGTGGGCCGTGCGCGGACTCCTCTGCTTGGCGGACTACTACTGCAAGTTCGTCCACAACTATGGCGCCATTACAGCACCCCTCACATCCCTCCTGAAGGAGGGGTTCACATGGTCCGACGAGGCGACCACCGCTTTCGGTGCCCTAAAAGGGGCTGTGACATCCGCACCAGTGCTGACATTGCCAAACTTCACCAAGCCTTTCGTCGTCGTGTGCGACGCGTCTTGCCATGGCTTCGGGGGCCGTACTCATACAGGTGGCTCATCCGATCGCCTTCTTCAGCCGACCGATGGCGCCCCACCATCGCTCTCTAGCGGCCTATGAGCGGGAACTCATAGGGCTTGTGCTTGTCGTGCGGCATTGGAGGCCATACTTGTGGGGGCGCCGCTTCGTCGTCAAGATAGACCACTACAACCTCAAGTACCTTCTCGACCAGCGCCTAGCCACCATTTCTTCAGCATCATTGGGTGGGCAAACTTCTCGGTTTCGACTTCTCTGTCGAATACAAGTCGGGCGCAACGAACACGGTGGCCGACGTCCTCTCGCGCCACGACACCGAAGAGGACAGCACGGGGCTCTACAGGCGATCTTGGCGCCCCGCTTCGACTTCATCAGCCGGCTCCGCCACGCCTAGGCCACTGACCCCGACCTGGCCGCCATCCACGACGAAGTCAACGCAGGCACACGCGCTGCTCCATGGGCAGTGGCCGACGACATGATCCTCTATGACAGGCGTCTGTACATTCCACCGTCCTCGCCCCTTCTGCAGGAGATTATGGTAGTTGTCCACAAAAATGGACATGAGGGCGTCCAACGCATTCTACACCGACTCTGACGTGACTTCCATTTTCCCAACATGCGTCGTGTTGTGCAGGACTTTGTGAGGACATGTCCCACTTGCCAGCGATACAAAATAGAGCACCTTCACCCGACAGGTCTCCTCATGCCCCTACCAATCCCCACCGTCGTCTGGGCGGACATCGGATTCGACTTCATTGAAGCACTGCCCCGTGTCAATGGGAAGTCGGTGATCCTCTCCGTCGTCGACCGCTTCAGCAAGTACCGCCACTTCATCGCCCTCGGCCACCCGTACACCGTCGAGTCCGTGGCGCAGGCCTTCTTCACCGACATTGTGCGCCTCCATGGCATGCCACAGTCCATGGTGTTCGACCGCGACTCGGTGTTCACTTCGGCGTTCTGGCGTGAGCTCATGCGACTCATGGGCACAAAGCGACACATGTCATCCGCCTTCCACCCACAGTCGGACGGCCAGACGGAGGCGGCCAACCGCGTCATCATTATGTACCTCTGCTGCTTCACGGGGGACCGTCCTCGACAATGGCTTCGCTGGCTACTATGGGCCGAATATGTGTACAACACAACATACCAGTCCTTGCTCCGGGAGATGTCGTTCCGGTGGTGTACGGTCCTGACCCGCCCTCCATCCGCTCGTATGAGCCTGGGGAGACGAGGGTTGATGCGGTCACATGCGACATGGAGGAGCGCTAGGCCTTCCTCGCCGATGTGCGCTATCGCCTCGAGCAGGCACATGCGGTGCAAAAACGCCACTACGACAAGCAACACAGGCCAAGGACCTACGTGGTCGGTGACTGGGCGCTCCTTCATCTATGCCAGCGCGCCCCGTCCTCGCTGCCACAACAGACAACGGGCAAGCTGAAGCCCCGCTTCTTGGGGCCATACCGCGTCATTGAGCTCATCAAAGACGTTGTCGTTCGCCTGGAGCTTCCCCCACAGGCCCGCATTCATGATGTATTCCACGTGGGCACCTTGAAGAAGTATGTGGGGACACCGTCATCAACCCCACCACCCCTGCCCGACATCCATCATGGGGTGATCGTTCCAGAGCCGGCTTAGGTCGACCACGTTCGCTTGGCGCATGGTGTTCAACAAGTGCTGGTCCATTGGCGGGGCGAACCGACGACTTCGGCAACCTGGGAGGACCTCGATGGGTTTCGTGCCACGTACCTAGATTTTCAGCTCGATGACGAGCTGGACCTCGAGGGGGGGGGAGATGTCATGTGGGGCCGCACCTATGCGCGCCAACAGCGAGCCCGCGACGCCAGGAGATCTGCGGCGCGGGCGTCCACGGTGGGCGCGGACAGCAGCTCGCCTAAGGAAGGCACGACTAAGGAAAGCGGCTAGATTGATGGCTAAATTGATAGGCCTTAATAGTAGGGGGATTGGTTTCCAAATAAGTTAATTGCCTAATTAGTTGTTGGCTAGTTGGTCAGGATTGGTTTCCTAATAAGTTAATTGCCTAATTAGTTGTTGCCTAGTTGGTCAGGACGGTGGCCTATTTATATTGGGACCGTGAGATGATGAGGAAGAAGAAAAGTATCACATCTAATCTTCTATCTCCCTGCATTCTCTAAGCCTGCGACTGAGGAACACCTCGCCGGAGAAGACGGACAGCGGCTACGAACTGCATAGCCGCGGTCCAGCCGCTCGAGGCCTCAACGCCCTTGACATAGAGAGGGAGGGGCAAACGGTAGCTTCGTTTTTGAAACGGAGGGGTAAAATCACAAAGTTGAAAATGGAGAATAAAATCACAATTGCAAGTCAAGTGAAGGGTAGTCACAATTGACCCTTAATGTTTCGTTCAAATGCCCTTGTCACTGTTTCTGTTTAATTTTAGGGTTTTAACATCCCAATATAACTTACTTTTTTCAATAACACATTTCTACATTTTTGGAAATTCTCCCTGTGTTCAGTCCAGATGCCAATTTAGTTTCTGGTTTGTATTTGGTTATGACATGTGATGCTTTTTCCCTATTGTTCTTACTGGGTACAAAACAGATACTGAAGACTGGATTCTTCCATGCTGATCCTCATCCTGGAAATCTTGCTGTAGACAAGGATGGTTCTCTAATATATTACGATTTTGGAATGATGGGTGAGATAAAACAGTTCACTCGGGAGAGATTACTCTCCCTGTTTTATTCTGTGTATGAGAAGGATGCAAACAAGGTATTGGCTTGGTTTTTTCATGAGAATGGCATGTTAGCAATATTTACTTTTAACTTAGCATTTAAAAAAAACTGGACCTGTGGGGTAAGTAGCCCCCGAGTATTATATTAAGAAGAAGATATTCTCACGCAGATCGAGAAACCCCAAACTCCTGCCCCACCCATACACAGCAACACAATATCCCATGTGGGAATGACCATGACTGGAGACCGGGCCTTAGACCTGTGCTTTGGCGTGGGACATATGAGGGGATTTTTTTTACCTCCAGCCTGAAATTCGCCCACAGGGATTTGAACTCAGAATCTGAGGTGTGATCTTGATCTTTTTTTTCTTAAACGCGCAGGAGAGCTGCGCATCATTAAATTAAGAGAAGAAAACAGTCCAAAATGGACCAAAGTACAATGCCAAAATAGGCAAAACACAAAACACCAAACCACCAACTTCTGCTGCGCACAAAACTGCAGCCTCCATAAATGCGCCTGGAAACAGCAGCACGCAATAGGAGACCGAACAACAAAAAGTGCCAGCAGACCACACACACCTGCTCTTCACTAATCACCCAAAAGAACCCTTGACCTAAAAATTCCAGCACCAGGAACCAAAGCCTCAAGATGCCTAGCACCGGCAAGCCTCCAGAATTCAACTTCATCCAGAAAAATTGCCTTTATGCCAATAATTGAAGGACCGGCACCATCAAAAACCACCTTATTACGATGAAGCCATAAACACCAAGCCCCCAAGATGATGATACTGTTAAAGCCTCTTCTTTTGGATTTGTGCACTTGCTTACTTACTTTCGCCCACCAGTCAGCAAAGGTGTGATCTTGATCTTGGGGGGTACTACTCAGACCACCTAACCAACTCAGCTAGAGGCTCTCTCACACTTTGAACTTAGCATTTTACCTTGGATGTTGTTCTTGAAATTAAGATGTTGAACCTCCACGCAATGCATCTCCTATTTTCATGAGCTTTTTCTTGCAGGTTATGAAAGCTCTAATTGATATGGAAGCTCTCCAGCCAACAGGAGATCTCTCACCGGTTGGTACAGTGTACTATTTATTGGGTTTGAAGGTCTGTGAAGTTTCAAATGATATATGATTTGTACTTTTGGCTATGTAGGTTAGGAGGTCCATACAATTTTTCTTGGATAATCTGTTGAGCCAGACACCGGATCAGCAACAGACTCTGGCTGCAATTGGAGAGGTTATATGTCGATATATTTACATCTTCTAGAAAATTAACTTAAATTTAATAACATGTAACAGTTTTGTTTCTTTATTTTATTTTCTAGGACTTATTTGCTATAGCACAAGATCAACCTTTTCGGTTTCCATCCACATTTACATTTGTTATAAGGGCATTCTCTACTCTTGAAGGTTATCCATTTTAGCAACCCTGAAATTATTTTATAATGCCATTTTTTTGCACTGCTCTGCTAGTTATCATTTAGTTTTTCATCATTAACAGGTATTTATATTCTTTATATATGCTAGAAGTTTTTGGATCTGCTACTGATTTATTTAAAACAAATAATTAGAACAGGCAGAAAGTATTTTTTTGAACGCGTAGGAGAACTGCACATCATATTATATTAAGAAGAGGGAAAAAAGGGGGACCCAAATAGATCCAGGCATGGAGGCCAAAAACAGAGATACAAAAAACTATCTATAATAAAACTATAAAACTACCACATCCTGCTATTCTCAAGCGGAACAAGGAGATAGGAGATCCCTTTGGCCCCAGCCAATTGCCACAGACGATGCTCATCTTCAGCCTAAGTAAGAGCAAGGGCAATATTTTTTTACTACAAAAAGGTGAAGCCCGTACAGCGACACAAATTTTATATATACATTTAAAGAAAATAAAAGGGCTGTACAAATAGAGGGAGAAAGAAAGGGGAAGAAGACCAAACCTCATAAACCTAGACGAGCCACTAACCAAATGAGAGAAGAGAAATGAAATGAAAAAGAAGAGGGCATGAACAACAACAAGCATGACACAAGCAGAGAGGACTGAATACAGGTGAAGGGTGAGGTTCGGTGGAAACTATAAGGTAGACAACGAGAAGTTCACTGAAGTCTTCAAATCAGTAGTCATTCTGATCGTCTGTAACTTCATAGTCTCAAGGAATCCTCTCTTCCAATCCTGAAAAGAGGGAGAGATATCTTGAAAAATGAAACCATTCCTTTGCTTCCATATGTCCCAGGCAGCTGCAGAAAAAATCTCCATGAAAAAAGGGTGTCCAAAGTTTGCCTCAGCCGTATGAACCGTGTTAAAGAAACCGAGGGAGTGATCCCCCCATCAAACAAGCACCGGTTACAGTTGTTCCAGATAATCCAAGCGCCCAATATGATATAAAGGCAGAAAGTCTACATCTACGATGAAGGTTTATGATCAAGAGGATTATGTCTCCCAAAATATAATGTCAGTGCATTCACAATGGGTGTCTATTTAGCAGAGCTTTTCTTTGTTGGAAGTGATTATGTGATTCTTTAGGATAAATTATATTGAGAAAGTGATTCTACGTTGAAAGTGAAACAGAGATATGAGTTTTTTCTGAGTCGCTTCACGTGATCAACCTAGGATCAGTTCTATGTAAAATATAATTAAGCTGAGCCTCCACCTACCCACCCATTGGAATAGTTAGAATAGGAAACCCTAACCCTAGCTGAGTTGGGAGATGTATTTATAATAGGAGTATCTGGGCCTAGGCCCATTAGAGAGGGACGAGACTAAACCCTAATACAGTTCTAACACCCCCCGCAGTCACAACTCTATCCTGTACAGACGTTGAGATTGGACCGAAAGTCGAGGAAGACACTGGATGGCAGGCCCTTGGTGAAGATGTCAGCGAACTGCAGCGTTGTGGGGACGTTGAGGACCCGAACGTCGCCCGTCGCGACACGCTCCCGGACGAAGTGCAGGTCGATCTCCACATGCTTCGTGCGCTGATGCTGCACGGGGTTGGTGGAGAGGTAGACGGCGCTGACGTTGTCGCAGTAAACGAGGGTGGCACGCTGGAGGGGGCTGCAGAGCTCATGGAGGAGCTGGCGCATCCAGGATGCCTCGACCACACCGTTAGCCACAACGCGGTATTCAGCCTCGGTGATGGAGCGGGAGACGACGGGCTGACATTTGGCAGTCCAAGAGACGAGGTTGGCGCCCAGAAATACGGCATAGCCGGAGGCGGAGCGGCGTGTGTCGGGGCAGCCAGCCCAGTCAGCATCGGTGTAGACCACGAGTTCCGACGTCGAGGATGGTCGGAGGAGGAGGCCGTAGTCGAGGGAGCCCCGGAGGTAGCGCAGAATCCGCTTGAGAGCGGCGAGGCGGGGCTCCTGTGGCGTGTGCATATGAAGGCACACCTGCTGAACGACACAGGCGATGTCTGGTCGGGAGAAGGTGAGGTACTGGGGCGTGCCTGTCAGGCTCCTATAAGATGTCGCGTCGGCGACCGGGGGCCCGTCGTCCTCAGAGAGCTTCGCCTGAGTGTCGACAGGCGTGGAGTAGGGCTTGCAGTCGGACATGCCAGCCCGCTCTAGAATGTTGATGGCGTACTGACGCTGGTGCAAGAAGAGACCTTGGGGCTGTCGTTCGGTAGTGATGCCGAGGAAGTGGTGGAGAGGCCCCAGATCTTTCATCGCGAACTCCCGCTGGAGGGCGACGATCGTGCGCTGCAGGAGGTTGGCGTTGGAGGCCGTGAGCACAATGTTGTCGACGTAGAGGAGTAGGTAGACAATGTCCTCGCCCCGCCGGGAGATGAAGAGGGAAGTGTCCGACTTGGCCTCGACGAATGGAGGCCAAATAGGTGGCGAAGCGGCTGTACCAGGCCCGCGGTGCTGAAGTAGACAGTCTCCGTCAGAGTGCCATGAAGGAAGGCATTCTTGACGTCCAGCTGGTGGATCGCCCAGTTACGGGAGAGGACGACCGGACGGTGGCGAACTTGACGATGGGGCTGAAGGTCTCATCGTAGTCCACGCCGGGTCTCTGGGTGAAGCCCCGAAGAACCCAGCGGGCCTTGTAGCGATCGAGGGAGCCATCCGAAGTCAGCTTGTGGCGAAAGAGCCACTTGCCAGTGACCACATTGGTGCCGGGCGGGCGTGGCACCAGGTACCAGGTGTGGTTGGCTAGCAGGGCCGCGTACTCCTCCTCCATGGCCCGACGCTAGTGAGGGTCAGCTAGAGCGGTGCGGACAGAGGAGGGGACCAGGGAGGCGTCCGGTGGAGTGGCAGTCGTATTGGCAGCCATGATCAGCCGGTTGATAGGCCGAAGGACACCGGCGGCACGGCGAGTCACCATGGGGTGAGTGTGCCTGGGGTCGCGCTGTATGGCGACCGGGTGGTACACCGATGGCTCAAGGGCTACGGGCACAGCCGGCCCGCGGTGGTGATAGACGACGGGGGGTCGATGAAGCGTGCCGCGCTCGTCGAGGGGCTCGGGTCCGTGGGCGCCGAGGGAGGAGCGCTCCCACGGCGGTGGTAGACGATGGCGGGGTCGGCGAAACGGGTCCCGCTCGTCGAGGGGGCCGAGGTCGACGGGGCCGCGCGTGGCGCGGGCGGGGTCGGCGGGGTCGCGCGTTGCGCAGGCGGGGTCGGCGCAAGCAGGGTCGATGGGGCCGCGCGTGGCGCAGACAGACATGCGAGTGGGGGCGTCGAGGCCACATGTGGCATGGACGGGGTCGACGGGGCCGCACGTGAGTGCGGTGAAGCTGCGCAAGGTGCGGGCAAGGGTGCGAGGCGAGGTGCCTGGGAAGGATGGGTACTCACATCAGACTCAAGGAGGGAGTCGAGATCGTTGGGTGGGGAGGAGACAGCAAGGGGAAACACATCTTCGTCGAAAACGACGTGACGAGAGATGATGATGCGATGGGAGGTGAGATCAAGACAGCGATACCCCTTGTGGTCAGGAGAGTAGCCAAGGAAGAGGCAGCGAGTGGAGCGTGGAGACAACTTGTGGGGACCAGTAGCGGAAGTGTTAGGGTAGCAGGCACATCCGAACACGCGGAGGTGGTCGTAGGAGGGGGCTGTGCCGTACAGGGCGAAGTAGGGGGTGGGGTGGCTCACCGCCTTCGATGGGAGGCGGTTGAGGAGGTGGGTGGCTGTGTGCAGGGCTTCTGCCCAGTAGCTGGCTGGGAGAGACGCCTGGAAGAGAAGGCAGCAGAGCATGTTGGTGGTGGTGTGAATCATGCGCTCTGCCCGGCCGTTTTGGGCGGAGGTGTAGGGGCACGGGAGACGCAACTAGATGCCGTGGGTGAGGAAGAAAGAGCGAGAAGCGTGGTTGTCGAACTCGCGATCATTATCACACTGGAGGGCACAGATCGAGCGACGGAATTGGGTGGAGACCCAGGCGAAAAATTGGGTGAGGGTGGTGAATGTGTCGGACTTCAGCCGAAGGGGGAAAGTCCAAAGAAAGTGAGAGAAGTCGTCCAGAATGACCAGATAGTATTTGTAACCAGAGAGGCTGAGGACAGGAGAGGTCCAGAGATCACAATGGACAAGGTCAAAGGGTTGAGCAGCCCTGGACGTGGAGGTGGAAAAGGGAAGACGAGAGTGACGGCCGAGTTGACAGGCATGACAGAGGCGCTCAGAGGAGCCCTGTGAATAGGAGATATCTGAGTGGATGGAAAGTTGAGACCACGTCAGGTCCAGGGTGTCCGAGACGACGATGCTAGACGGCGGAGGTGGTGGTAGTAGCGAGGGCATGGGGGGAAGCTACGCTGGTGTGGCTAGTGGAGGGCAAGTGAAGAGAGTAGAGAGGGTCGGAGCTGTCATAGCGAGCGAGCATGGCACACGAGGGAAGGTGGCATGTGGTGAGCCCCCAGGGATCGAACTCCATCGAACAGTGGTTGTCACTAGTGAAGCGACGAACGGAGAGAAGGGGATGAGTCAGACCAGGAGCAACAAGGATGTCGTTGAGGTGGAATGGTCCCGGAAGAACCGATGCACCGACTGAGGTGACCGGGAGAGCGAACCGTTGCCCACGACGATAGAGTTAGGGTGTGGAAGATGGGAGTGAGATAACGAGCTAACAGTAGGGGTAGTGTGGAAGGAGGCGCCAGAGTCGACCACCCAATCGGTGGTGGGAGGGGGAGGTGTTGGCGGCGAAGGTACGATGTGAGCGGAGAGGGCCAAAGAAGATGCCCCGATAGAGGCACTAGGAAGGGAGGGAGATGACACGGGCTCGACCGCTAGGTAGGCGATCACAGCACGTGGGAAGACAAGCGATCCAGGCACATGACGGCCCGCCTGAGGGTGGAGCTCGACACAGTCCCGGAGAATAGGGTTCCAGGCTGGATCGAAGGACACGAACATGCCCTGGATGAGCTGGTCGTCGTGGAGGAGGGCACCCACGGGCGAGGTAAAGCTCATGTATGGCGGGGGTGATGCCATGGAATCGGTGAGGGTGGAGACAACACTGGTAGGAGTAGCGCAACTGCGTGAGTAGCGAGGAGGGCCGTCAAGAAGGGCACGCGCAACCACCGGGATCGGGTCAGGCGGCGCGGCGGGGAGCACTCGCGGCAGGGAGAAGGGCGGCTGGGGACCAGCGGCCGACGGAAGTCCAACCGCGCGTGCGCTTGCTGAGGAGGCAGAAGTGGCGGCCGCGGTGGCGCTGAGCGCGATGTGGCCGGTGGTGCGGGCGCCGATGGCAGCAGCGACGACGTCGAGGGGAGCGGCCATGGTGGTGGCGGCGCTGGCGGCCCATAGGGCAGCAGAGGCGGCAGCGCTGCTGGGATCCATGGGGCGGCCGCAAGCTATGCCTAGTCAAGGACGCAGCTTCCCTGACATAAAGCAGGCGAACTTGCTGCTCCCACAGTACTCGTAGGGCACGCCGGCCACCGTGAGCAGTCGCTCTAGCACCTCCTTGACCCGGCAGGCTCCGCAGTCTCGCACTCGAGCTCGTACCTGGTCCCAAAGTCGAACCGTGTCTCGTCGAGCTCTAGCACGAGGCCGCCACCGTCGTCCTTGAGCCCGTACTCGTAGACAGCGCACGTGTTTCCGAAGCCGCCGAGGCAGAGGAAGGGAGCGGCGTCCCCGCCGACGCTGTACTCGGGGTCGTCGGTGTAGGCGAGGGCGAGCGCGGGCCCGAGGGGCTCCTCGATCTCCTCGACGCGGCTGACGCCGACCTCGATCCGCAGGCGGCGCTTGAGCGCGAGGACGACGCGCTCGACGGGCTGGGCGCGACCGAAGCAGGGGAGGGCGGGCGCGGCCAAAGCAGGGGAGGGCGGGGCTGACGGTGGCCGGTGCGGAGAGGGCGGGCGGTGGAAGTGAGGAGCGGCCACCGGCGGCTGAGGTGGTGGCTGGCGGCTAGGAGGCGGCTGGCGGCCAGGGAAGGCTGGAAAAGAGAAAAAATCTAAACCTAGCTTTGGTACCAAGTTAGAATAGGAAACCCTAACCCTAGCTAGGTTGGGAGATGTATTTATACTATGAGTATCTAGGCCTAGGCCCATTACAGAGGGACGAGACTAAACCCTAATACAGTTCTAACAGGAATGAGCATGAGCTGCTCCACGAGCTCTGCAGAACAGCCACTGAAAAAGATTTTTGTTATTGAAGTCATTAGACTTAGGAGATAAGAAAACTCAGATAGGATTAGTGTAATTAGATTGGTGTATGTATTAAGTCATTAGACGGTTTATATAAAGTATATGACTTAGGAGATAAGACAACCCAGATACATATGGCAGTTTACGAGACACAATATCTACAAGACACAATATTTTTTTCTCTAACATGCAGGATAACCGCGTATCATTATATTAAGAAAAAAAGGTCTGAAATAGACCGAATACAAGGCGCGCAGCCTAAGAAAAACAGAACAAAATAAAACTAAAGACAAAGAAAACATGGAAGAGAGGAGTGAGGGCTAGGGCCCATCACAAGCAACCTTCCTAAAAAATGCAGCCACAATCTTCTAAGGGAAGATGCTCCAGCCATGCCCCATAAATTAGCATCTTCCTAAATGTTGTGCATTAGCGTGGAAATATTTGGGGAGGCCACATCAAACACACATGCGTTCCTATGCTTCAAAATCCACCAGGTCACCAAGATCACTGTAGAGTTAAAACCTTTTTTTGTGAGTTTTCAATACCCTTCCTTCAGCTTGTTGCCACCAGTCCTGAAACACCTTATCACCAGCTTTGGGCGCTAGATGTTGTAGGCCTATTCTGCCCAAAACCTTGAACCAGACATCCCTAGCAAATACACAAGAAACCAGAATGTGCTGAATGGTTTCTTGCACTTGGTTGCAAAGAAGGCATTTCTGATCTATGCCTCTTGGAGCTAGACGATCTGCAGTCCCGCATCTATTGAGAGAGGCCATCCATATGAAGAATTTGCAACGCGGAGGTGCCTAGCTCTTCCAAATCCTTTGGGCAGGCTCGAAGGAGATTGACCCAGCGAGAAAGCGATCATATGCAGATTTTGCAGTGTACAGTGTACTCCCCAGAAGGTGTGAACAGCCAATGATGCTGATCCGGGACCCCAGGTTGGAGTTGAACTTCTTGGATTAAATCCCAGACTGTGAGAAATTCCAAAATAACCTGTGCTGGTAGACTGCCAGAAATATCTTGGACCCATCTGTTGTCCAACATGGCTTCCTGAACTGTTTTTTTTTCTGAACTTTTTCAGGGATACGTCATATTAGAGATGGAGCTACTTGCGACACAGATCCCATATAGCCAGCGATCCGACCAGAATAAAGTAGTGGCCCCATTGCCAATAATGGAACAAACTGAACTTGCAAATAGAGCTGCAGCATTTGTGTTTGTTTTGATATCAAATTCAGACCATGGTCCGTCCGGTTGAGTCTTCTTAAGCCAAAGCCATTGCATATTTAATGCCCAGCCCAAAGTTTCCAAGTTATGAATGCCTAGACCTCCTAGAGAAAGAGGCCGACATACCCTAGTCCAAGCCACTGAACAATGCCCCCCATTTATATTTGTTCTTCCTTTCCACATGAATCCTCTTCTCACTTTATCAATAGCCTTGAAAACCCACTTGGGGCAATGAAGAGCTATAAGGTGATAAATACGAATGGCTGTGAGCACCGATTTGACCAAGGCGACCCTTCCAGCCGGGTGAAGTTCTGCAGCTTTTCATGCAGGCAGCTGATACCTTATCCATAAGATCCATAAAAGCACTCCTAGGGAGTTTCTTAACAGCAAGAGGAAGCCTCTATAAGGAAAATTCACCACACTACACGGCAGAAAGTTTTGTGCAACAGTCAAGTCCTGGTCCTCACACTGAATGGGGGTTAAACTGCATTTGTTGAGATTAGTAATCAGACTTGATGCCACCCCAAAGATCCTAAGAATTTCTTTGATCACTATAAGCTCCTCTCTTCTAGGCTTCTAGAACTTCTCAATATTTAAACTACCAAATGCAGTCATAGCGGAAGCATTATAGATGATCAGACTATAGAAGTCAATGAACTAACATCCCCCGTAGTCGTGATTGTTTTTTTTTCTCGAACACGTGGGAGAACCACGTATCAATATATTAAGAAGTTAAGAAAAAAGGTCTAGAAAAGACCCAGTACAAAGGTGCCAAGAAAGCACCCTAGGAAATAAAAACCAAAAACAAACTACAGCCAAACCTGCCTAAGAGCAGCAGCCCCACCAAGACCCCATAACAAGGCCTCATCATGGATGGACAGCAAAATTGCGTGAATGTTTGGGGAACCATTGTCAAACACACACGCATTTCTATGCTTCCAAATCTGCCAAGCTACTAAAATTACAAAAGAGTTGAAACCTTTTTTCTTATGCTTAGACACCAGTCTTTCTGCCTCACTCCACCAATCTTGAAACCCTGTAGCATCAGACGTAGGAGCAAGATGTTGCAAACCCAACCTGCTTAGCGTTCTAAACCATACTTCCTTCGTAAAGACATAAGCCACCAGCATGTGATGCACTGTCTCGTCCTGCTGATCACACAAGGGACAACTATCTGGATGATCCATTCCATGACGTGCCAGTCGATCAGCCGTCCAACATCGGTTGAGAGATGCAAGCCAAATGAAATACTTGCAGCGCGGGGGGCCCAAGTCTTCCAGATTCTTTTAGCAGGCTCAAAGGTTGTTGCACCACCATGGAAGCGCATATAAGCAGAGTTGGCTGAATACAGCCCCGAGGAGGATGGCAACCACCGATGCTGGTCCTCAACATTAGGATGCAGCTGCACCTCTTGGAGTAAATCCCAGACCAACAAAAACTCAAACAGCACCTGCGCCGTAAGGCTTCCAGAGATATCATGCACCCATCCATTGGCTGTTAAGGCTGCTTGGACTGATCTGTGCCTCCTTATTTTCGCGGGCACCCGATTTATTAGAGCGGGAGCAATCTGGAGCAAAGATTGGCCCTGAAGCCATTTATCTGTCTAGAAGAGAGTGTTTGCCCCATTACCAACCACCGAACACACAGAGGCTGCGAAGAGAGCTGAAGCAAATCTGTGCACCTTTATTTTAAAATCCGCCCAAGGCCTATCTGGTTCAGTTTTCTGGAGCCAAAGCCATCTCAAATTTAAAGACCATCCCATCACTTCCAAATTGTGAATTCCCAACCCACCAAGAGAGAGGGGACGACAGACCTTGGACCACCCAACGACACAATGTCCTCCTCTAATGTCAGTTCTTCCTTTCCAAAGAAAACCCCTGCGAATCTTGTCTATTGCCTTGATCACCCACCTTGGACATTGCAAAGCAATGAGGTGATAAATGGGAATAGCAGTGAGCACAACTTTAACCAAAGTTGCCCTTCCGGCCGGGTTAAGGTTAGCAGCTTTCCAGCCAGGGAGCTTTGCTGCAACCTTGTCAATAAGCTCCAGAAAGGATCTTCTAGGGAGCTTTTTAACAGAGAGAGGAAGACCTAGGTATTTACATGGGAAAGGAACAACATTGCAGGGTAACATCTGTTGAGCAGCAGCAATGATATGCTCATCGCACTGAATAGGTGTCATATTGCATTTACTTATGTTTGTGATCAGCCCTGATGCCTTGCCAAACACCCTCAACAGCTCCTTGACCACACTCAACTCATTAATGTTAGGCTGAACAAATAAAACAACATCATCTGCGTAAAGAGAGACCCGTTGACCCCCTCCCCTTCTTAACAAAGGTCCCAAGGGCCGAACCTCATTTACTTTCTGAAAAAGAGAGTTCAGCACATCCATCACTAAAATAAAGAGCATTGGGGAGAGAGGATCTCCCTGCCGCAGGCCTTGCTGGTGACAAATGAGATCTCCTGGTTCCCCATTAACTAACACTCGAGTAGAGGAGGAACACAATAGCTTAGCAATTAAATTACGCCAGAGTAGACCAAATCCCACATGTTCAAGAACTTCAAGGAGGAAAGTCCACGAAACTGAGTCGAAGGCCTTGCCAATGTCTAACTTCAACAAGATTCTAGGAATTTTCTGCCTGTGAATAGCTTTTGCAGTTTCTCGAACCATCATAAAATTGTCATGAATACTTCTTCCCTTAATGAATGCACTCTGATTGGGGGAGACCAAATTAGGGAGGATTTCAGCAAGCCTATTGGCTAGAATCTTGGTGAGAATCTTGGCAAAACTGTGAATTAAACTAATCGGTCTGAAGTCCTTTACCTCCACAGCCTCAGCCTTTTTTGGTAAGAGAGTCACATACGCCGAGTTAAGGAGATAAAGCTTGGAAGAGTCCCCCTGGAGAATTACTGACAGAGCTGCCAAGAAATCCCCTTTGACAACCGTCCAAGCACACTTATAAAAACGCCCAGTAAAACCATCTGGGCCCGGTGCTTTGTCCGAAGGAATAGACTTGATAGTATTCCAGACCTCTTCTTCACTAAATCCATGATCCAGCACTTTAAGGTTGCTGGCTGGTCGGTGGAAGACTCCCAAATTGAGGGTAAATTCCCTAGAAGCAGCAACCCCAAGGAGATTATTGTAGAAATTCCAAACAGATTGTTTCTTCTCTGCTTGATCTACCACGATCCGATCCTCTACTTTCAATATGCCAATAATTTTTTTTCTCTTTCTATACCTTGAATGGTGATGAAAATAAGCGGTGTTGGCATCTCCCTCCTTCAACCAGTTCAGACCACTCCTATGTCTGGCCATTGTTCTCTCTAATGATGCCAGCCCCAAAGAGTGGTGTTTTAGCTTACGATGCATCCATTCTTCATGATAGGAAAGATCTCTTGAGTCTCTAGCAACTTCCAGCCTATGCAGAATCTCATTAGACATCACAAGCTGTCGTTTAACATGCCCAACCCTTTTGCTACTCCAAGATTGGAGGTGTTTAGATAGCCTTTTTAACTTATCTGCCATCCGCTGCAAAGGACAAACCGCAGCAATTGGTTGACACCAGGAATTTTCTACTTCTGTCATGAAACCTTCCAACTTAGTCCAATAACTTTCAAAATGAAAACGACGTTTGCCTTGAGTGAACTCGTGCAAACCCACCAATAGTGGACAGTGATCAGAGATTGAGGAAGAGGAGCTTTGCATCAAACAATCAGGAAATAAATCCTCCCAGTCCCTGGAATAGAAAAATCTATCAAGACGCACAAGGGTGGGGGATGACCTTTCGTTGGACCAAGTGAATTTCCTTCCCAAGAGCGGGAGCTCAATTAACTGCAGATCATTGATAATCCTCTGGAATCTCCCCATCATGGCCCTATCAAGGTTGTTGTTATTTTTGTCTTCAGCCCGATAAATTAGATTGAAATCCCCCCAACTGCCCATGGCCCAGCACAAACAGACCGGACCATGCGGAGCTCCTGCAGAAACTGCAACTTTTTATCATCAGATTGTGGTCCATAAACTCCAGTAAACCACCAGGGAAGATTACTATAATGATTGAATTGAACTGAAACTGAAAATTCATCCACCCTTGTCTGGAGAACAGAGCACACCGACCCTTTCCACGCAAGCAGAATACCCCCCCCCCCCCCGGGTGCCAATGGCTGGTAGAAAGGTGAAGTGATCAAACACATTTCCAAGGAGGGAGAAGACCATAAATCTGGATATAGATTCCTTCTTCGTTTCTTGCAAACACACTATGTCAGGGCAAGTAGACTCAACCATCATACGCACAACATCCCTCCTAGCTTTCCTATTAAGACCTCTAACATTCCAAATGAGAATTTTTGACAGATTCATCGATAACAGAAATAAAACAAAAACAATGCGAGGCTACCGAAAGCCATCAAGCACACGTTTCAAGGCTTAACTCCCTAAGCAAAGGAACATCCAAGCATTCTTGCACATTATCTGGGACCGACCATCCAAACAAAGCTGTCAGGGCCTTGATGTGTGAGTTGGAAAGGGGCTTGTTAAACAGCTGTCCAAATTCCTCCAGCAATTCATCAGTAACAGCCACCTGTGAATTCGTGACGTTCAACTTCATCATGAGCTCCGCCTGGACCTGTCTGACTGTTGAATTTAAGCCTTCCCTTTTCTTTGACAAGCGACTACTGCGACGTGGAACAAAATCTGGCGGAAGCTGTTTAATTCTTCTTTTTTGAATTGGAGGTTGCGGAAGCAAGCAGTCAATGTTCCTGGTGAAATTAGCCACCGGCTTCATAACGGGGGTCGCCTCCTCCAATTGAGAAGAAACAACAGCAGGTACCAGATCCAAAACTGGTGTCGTCACCTCCATCTGAGATGAAACCGGTGCCGGTACCTCTTGCCTGCCCTTTTTCAATCTTGAGTGCACCTTCAATCTGGAGCTCTCGAGGACCTGAGCATCAAGTGAAATTTCAGCGGGAGAGTTCCTGTCCGCCAACAACGACCCAACCAAAGATTGAGTTGAGGTCAGCCGGGGGACCAACTCGATCCCGACATTGAAACTGTTGCGGGGCGAAACGGTCTTGGTCAGCCTCTGCAACCCGACAACCCTCTGTCGAGGAGAGCCCGCCCCAAGCGATTTCAGCGACCCAGCCAACCTTGTCCACATGGGCCCCCCATGCCCATCCATCTGCAACTGTTGCACAACTGGAGCATCAACAGCACAGCCCACAGGACCAACGTTCGAGCAGTCTATCCCAGGACCTGTGCCCACGTCTGCTGCCGCGAGTTCCATATGAACAACCAACTTATCCCTGGTAGGAACGGCCACATTGCTCCCAATGTGCGCCTCGGCTCCTGTGCCTGCCGACAGCAATGAAGGAGAATAGTTCGCCCGTCGCATTGAAGAGGCCACCTCCTCGACTCCCGCCACAAAATTAACAACTCCTGATCCCGCCGACAGCAATAAAGGGGGGAGCAATCTAGCCGCCGCGCAGGGGGAGGCGCCTCCTCGACCCCCGCAACAACTAGCAATAAAGGGGGGGTGATGCAGCCGTCGTGGTGGGGGAGGCGCCTCCTCGACCCCCGCAGCAAGGTCTTCATCGGCTCCTGTGCCATTCGTCAGCAGTAAAGGAGATCCTTCCAGCAGGCGTGGTGGGGAGGCCACCACCTCGATTCCTACAACCGGCCCCGCGACCGAGATAGCACAGCGTTGGAACGAAGCACCACGACCACCAAACGTTGACTGACACCTCGGGCCTAGACGCTGGAAAATTGGGCGCTGATGCCGCCCGCCGCCCGAACGTGGAGAATTGGGGTCGTCCGAATGCCTCCCGCCGCCATCCTCATGCCGATCCCGTCCATCAGCCAAAGGGGACTGAGCTGGAGGGGGGTCGAAATTCGTCGGGACCACCACAGCAGAAACAACCACTTCAATATCATAGGAAAGACATCTTTTCTCCTGCACATCCGTCCCCGGCTCAACAATGAGGAGCTTCATCGACCGAGGGAACAAATCTGTGTTCGAACACCATGCACGAAGCCTGAAGGAAGACAGATCATTCTTCAATGACGTGCCCGGATGAATGTCTGTGATAATGCAAGAGTCACGGAGCAGATACTCCGCCGTAGAACGATCCCATGCGTGGGCAGGGATGCCGTGAACCTCGACGTCCACCAGAGCTGGCAACCTAGCCGCCTCTGCATGAGCCAACCTCGACCACCGCTTGAATTTAAGGTTGAAAAGAGGGCCCCTAAACATTTTTCCTCCGTTGAAAACTCTATCAGCCGAACTCTCATCCGGTAACAACAATAGGAAATCTTCTGGCAAGGACTGATGAATCGATATTGAATTAACGTCAATTCCAAAAGCCCGAGCCACTTCATCCCGCACTTCAGCTCCACTGATCTCCGGCCTGCTGCCAACAATAGAGACGAACAAAGCCCGGCGAAGAGCCGCCTCCTCCCGAGCCATAGCAGTGGAGAACTCGATCACGCAGGTCTTCATTCTCGACTGTGTCCCTACGCCTGGCGAGGGCTCCAAGGTCGTAGCGGCACCCTCAGGAACAGTGGACTGCCAAGAAACCTCCCTACGTCGTTTAGCCCACCTCCTCTTCTTACCAGAATGACTCGAGACATTGCTCTCCACCAAGCTTGCCTCTGCTACCGGAGAATGAGAAATCTTCGACGGCGGCAGCTGCGGGCCAATTCTATGCCACACGGACATCCTGTGATTGAACACAGAGGATGAAACCGGTGGTTCCAGCCGCTGCCAAACCTGAACACGCCCGCCTTGCACCCTTGGTGGCTTCCCTGACGTCCCTTTCTCTACCGGGAGAAGAGAGGGACACCTTGCTTGGTGACCAAGAAGACGACAATGGAAACAGCGAGTAGGGCGTCTGCACTCAGCAACGAAGTGGGTGCTGGACAGACAGTTGAAACACTTCCCACTGAGGTCCACCGGTCGACGCGGAGCTTGCTCAAAACGCCGCCTACGCCGCCTTTCAACGGTTTGCCACCCGTCGACTTCCTGCCGCCGAGGAGACGGGGGCTGGGTATGACGCACCACACCTTCTTGACGTCGCCCAGAGGCCGCCTGCCGGAGGTTCCCGACGTGGGCCACTTGCCGGAGGTCCTCGACGTGACCCCGGACCACCTCCTTTGCATACTTCAACTGTGATCCCCGGGAAGGAGGGGATGGTGCTGCACTCAACTGGATGAGTGTAGCATCTTTATAGGAACAGGGCTCACCGGAAATTGGACCACCACCTCCGTCGTTCCACCTCTAGAATTTGGACCGTCCTACCTGAGAAGATGCACCACGGTGCCTGGGTTCTGACGCCTGGCTAAATGAGGGTGTGGTCGCCGAGTTCAGGGAGAAGGCCGGCGAGGGGCTGAGGTGGTAGGGGGCGTCAGGATGGGGTGGGGAGGGCGTCATTTCTCACTCGCTATGAATACCTATGTTATGCATTTGAATTGGTTGCTTTAAACACTTGGTTTCTTACATTTTCTCTACACTTCTACACTTCTTCAGATCAAACTTAGAGCATTGCTCACACATCTGCAACAACTCCGGATTGGCTATTGGGGGGTTGCTAGTCGTCGTGATTGTTACAAACTGCTGATATGTTGTCGCCTGACATAATTGCCGTCTAACCTTGTATAGGAAGTATTGTCATAGATAGATAGAGAGATATGAGGGGAGGATTACAATCTCTTTGATTGAGGATAGTTTCCTGTTTTAGGATGTTTCCTTTGGTGTAATAGGTTTCCTTTAGCCTCTCACATTCCTCCCCTATATGTATGTAGCGGTATTGTCTCTCATCAATAAAAAATATTCTTCCCAAATCTTCTCTCATGGTATTAGACGCCTAGGCTATGTTCCTGACAATATGTGAACTACCAAATATATTCTAACACATGACAGTCTACGAAACACAATATGTAAACTTCCAAATATACTCTAACAATTATGACATAGAATCTTCTGAGCAACATGTGAACACAAATATTAGTCTTTCTACTAAATCTCATGTAATAGCTGAGGAAACAGTAACATGTTCTTTCCATGTTTCCTTTATTTTCTATTTTTGCTTTTTTTGGGGCATATGTGCTTCTGTCTTTGTTCGGTACTTCTGGGCTGGTTTTGTAGTTGACGCTCTCTTATTAATAACGTGGAATGCTCTACCACTTCTTCAAGATAATTTTTTATTTGTCTTTACGCTTTATTGTTTTACTGCCTGT
This sequence comes from Zea luxurians, assembly GCA_029449295.1. Classification (NCBI taxonomy): domain Eukaryota; kingdom Viridiplantae; phylum Streptophyta; class Magnoliopsida; order Poales; family Poaceae; genus Zea; species Zea luxurians. Next base: position 1,161,078 of record JAOPSE010000017.1, read on the forward strand.
ATCTGAATATACCATACTATCTATTGTTAATCTAAGTTCCAGGAAATCAGATGCATATCTAAATAAGTCATGCATCTTGTTAGTCTGCTGTAGCCCAATTCTTCACAATTTTATATTCCAATTATTTATTTATTCTCTACTATTATCAACTGCAACCGAAATAATAAGGTAACCACTTGTATATTAATGACTATTTTATTTGGCAGGAATTGGATACATATTAGATCCAGAATTTTCGTTTGTCAAAGTTGCAGCACCATATGCTCAAGTAAGCCTCCGGATAATAATCAAGTTTTCTTACAGTACCTTTTCCATTCATGTGTTCTATTTAGTCTTGTTATCTTATGGTAGTGTTTGGTTGGAGAGCCAAGTAGAACGGAGCCGTTCTGTTCCAGTTTTGTTGCTGTTTGGTTACAAAGTAACTAGAACGGAATGGCTCCAATTAGGGAATATTCTCCTTAGATCCGGAATCATTCCGCTCCAAAAAATCAACGGAACGGAGCCGCTCCGTTCCTATCCCGCTCTCACAGTCACGCTCCGCTCCGCTCACTCTGCAACCAAACAAAAAACAGAGCCGCTCCGTTCCAGATTACCAAACACAGAACAGAGCGACTCCGTTCCTAGAATTAGGGATGGAACGGCTCCGTTCTACTTGGCTCCTCAACCAAACACTACCTATATCTTCTAAGAAGGGTCAGTACAGCTAAAAAATGATTCACATGCTAAACCATCTGTTTTATATTCCTTGATGTTCCTGGGCTTCTTTTATTATCTCATTATAATTTAGTTCTTACTCCGTTTTGCTTCCTAGAAACAGAAGCCCATTTGGATGTTTGTCTGTGTTTGCGAGCCTAATTTCGTTTGAACTTCAGGAACTGTTAGACTTGAAACAGAGACGACAAACTGGACCTCAATTGGTCCAGGAAATAAGGAAGCAAGCAAATGATGTAAGCATATAAATCTGCTGGTTCACATTTGTTTTTTTTTACATTTCGTCATGTGTATGGTATATTGCTCAGCACTAAAACATTACCACTGTTATGTCCAACATACAACAGGCTCGTGATTCTACAATATCAATGCCGTACAGAATACAGAGAATTGAAGATTTTGTAGGACAACTTGAGACAGGAGATCTGAAACTTAGGGTCAGAGTACTGGAGGTAGGCCATTGACTTGCATCTTCTCAAGACTGCGGGAGATACATTGCAAGATTTTTTTTCATCGCCCTCAAATCTACTAAAAACTAGTAATCTTTGTTTGGCCTCATCTGGTCTGCCTAAAAACTACTACGCTATTTTTTTTTCTTTGGCCTGAATCTGAACTGAATGGCATTTGCAGTCAGAACGTGCTGCACGTAAAGCTACTGTTCTTCAGATGGCCACCATGTATACAGCCTTGGGTGGTACTCTCTTGAATGTTGGGGTCACACTGAATAGTCAAGGGAACCAGATAATTGCAAACGGCTCTTTCATTGGTGCAGGTAGGATTTCCTTTCTTGCATAATTTCATAAAATGAATTTTAAAATTTTGTACTCAACAACATTATCACCTCACATCTTTTCAGTGTTTCTTGCATCTTGTTGGTCCTCTTATTTCTTTTAACCATATAGGAGTATCACAAAGGCTGGCGAAACTTGTTGATATGTACATATATACCATGTAGTAGAATCAATCTATATATTCAAGCTATATGTACATATATTCCTGATTGGTCTGATCCAAACTGAAAATGTGCAGGAATATTTTTGGCATTGCTGGTCAGATCTATGCAAAGAGTGAAGAAGCTCGACAAATTTGAGACCATGATATAATTATCTTATTTTGTAAAGACGTGCAATCGCCGGAATTACATGCGAGCTGCGCGTCCCTTCGAGGTTGATAGCCTATGCATAGTGTATATAGTAAATGATATTCTTTCTGGAAACAACCTAACGTGTTGCTCTTGTAAATCTTTACAAACTATATCATTCTTTAGCCAGTTAGGCACATCGATCACCAAGGAGTCGACAAAACAAGTAAATCAAGATAATTGTAACATACACTACACAAAACATTTATGTTAGGGTGGCGGTGGAAAGATCAACTTGTGGTGTGTTTAGTTGGACGTATAAGGAGGGATGAAAGGAGATAGCCATATTTTCTATATTGTTTGGATGAGAGTCACGCGGTGGAGAGTGAACACCGGAGCAATTTTTGGTGGCGGCGTGGTCCCAAAAAATTGAGGGGACGGTGTTGTCCCCGCCTTATCCTACTTTGATCTTAAACCAAACACATCCTTAATGAAGTATAAGGACAATATGTTCGTACTTATCAACTAGAACATTTGGCACCCTTTGAGGCTCCATCTAATGATTCGAGGATAAAATTCATATCAATTGTTTCTGTTTATTTGTGGAGGCAACAATCAATGTCATAGGACATGCCCTCGCGTTCACGGATATCAACTTTGCTCTTAACAATTTGGAAGCGGTGATGGTTATAGGCTCTAAGCTCAGATGCTTCGAGCAGTGATGAGGAGATTTTCCATGTGGAATCGCTCATGGCGTCGATGATGTTAAGGTGCGTGCCACCGGCGGGTTCTTCATCGGACAATGGTCATGCAGGGTGCGGCCGCCGACAATGTTTGTCTCTGAGCCTTACTACGCGATTGGTTGCGGTGCCAATGCGAGCCATGCTCACGCCGGCCTGAGCGACCGGGGAAGCTTCCCCTGTGTCTCCGCGCGTGCAGGCGGAGGACTGGAAAAACGTCTGCTTGCTTCCGCGCGTGTAGGCTGCGCCCGGATGGCGTAGACAACCAATCACATGCTCGTTCATGATCAATGCACACAACGGGTCTGGGTCTAGCTATGCGAGCAACCAATCACATTAGAGAAGGCCATGGCTGGTTGTGGCAATGGGGGGCAAATTAGCGCCTAAGGCCTAAGCCATGGCAGGGCGAAGTTTCATCACCACGACGATCATCAATGATGACCTTCGGAGTGGTGCTTGCTAAGGAAAAGGCACGTTCATCGGTATTACCTTCAATTTATTCCAAGTTCCATGCTTCAGGTGATGGGAATGTCAGCAAGGAGTCTACCTCTCTGGTTTCTGCCACCCTGGTGCCAGAGAAGGTGACGAAATCCTGGGCTGACTCACAAGGCAAGGAAGCATCAGTTGTGTCAATCTCGCTGGTTTCGTTGCCAAGTTTCAATGCACCTTCTGGTTTTGAATTAGGCAGGAAATGAGGATGGATTGGCTTCCCAAATTTGAAAGTATGCTCTAGTATCTCGTTTCGTGCCACACCTAGCCTGGTTGCCTTATTTTTCCAGGACTGGAACACATACCCATCAAACCAGGGCACCACACACCAATCTCTCGACTACTTTTGATTTCTCGTACTTAGCGACAGTGTAAAAAGTCATGGAGAGCAGCGGCGGTAACTAGGGGAGAGGTGCTACGTTGAACCAGGGCATGTGAGCAAGCTATGGTTAGGGGACGCCTAAGAGTGGAGGTGAATAAAGACTTCTAAAACTTTCTCTAAACTAGGCCACAAATAAATACCTAGAGCAAAACCTATGCAAGTAATCAAACTAGAATGTGCAAACTAGGTTTTATCTAAGTGTTGCTATCTCTACCGCAAAGGCTAAGTTTCAATCTAAGTAATCTAACTAGAGAGACAAGATTGAAACTTAAATGCTTAATATAATGCGGAAGGTAAAGAGTAAGGTAGAGATGAAAACTCTCGTGAATGACACCGGTATTTTTACCGAGGTAATCGGAACCACGCAAGGTTCTGACTAATCCTCGTTGGTGCCCCTATGCAAAGGATAGGCCACGTGAGGGGCAAGCACCACGGTCGAATAACTCCGTAGAGAGCCGCGGGCCTTCTACACACGCAAGTGGTGCTCTGCTTTTGACTCCTCTCGGACGCTCCCAGTCGTCTCCACTATCGAGCATCCGGCCAAAAGGCCGTGGGCCTCGTTCCCTCCGGTACACGGTGGCGGCCGTGACACAAACTCGGTTGTCATAGTGTCGCAAGACTCTCGCCCCACTCGGTACAATTACAACGGCTCACACAAGAGCCAAGGGGTTATGTGTTTTTCTAAACTCATTCAACTAACTATGATTCACCTAGAGCAAGGTCTAACTAACCTAAGCACTTCGCAAAGCACCTACGCTAATCACCGAGTGATTCTATTAAGCACTTCGGTGTATGAGCACTTGGAAATGTCTATACTATACCTTGGTATGTTGCTTGGGCTCCCACACCTTCAAATGATCGGCTGGGTGATGTATTTATAGGCCCCAACTCAATTATAGCCATTGGAGAAAAGCTGCAGCTTCTGCGACACACCGGACAATGCGGTGGAAGCACCGAACAGTCCGATGCCCCTAGCCGTTGGATCTGTCAGACGACCGTTGGCGCTGTCAGCCTTAGGACCGGACAGTCAGGTGTGGCACCGGACAGTCCGCGCCCTCCTCCACAGTGCCACCAGGAACTAGTCGTTGGGCTACTGTTTCCTGGTGCACCGGACAGTTTGGTTTGCCACCGGACAGTCCGCTAGTGGCAACACAATTCTTCGTTTCTTGGACTTTGCCTGATATTCTTTGATCTTTACTTGTGATCTTTATAATGTCTTCCTTTGAGGTGTTGCTTTTCTCAATGCCTTAGTCTAAGTCACTTTAGCATCCTGTGAACTATAAACATAAACACTAGCAAACATATTAGTCCACAGGTTATATTGATCATCAAACACCAAAACCTTTTTAGCCAAATGGCCCAGGGTCCATTTTCCTTACAATCTCCCCCTTTTTGGTGATTGATGACAACACAACCAAAGCAAGCAAATATTACAAACATTTGAATGAAAATATGCAATCTACTTGTTAGGATGCATGAATGTCCCCATAGTGTGAGATTATGGACTTAAGCCTCCCCTAACTCCATAATTCACTTACTTCCTATTTTAGACCAAAAGAACCAAAACCACTTGTAAAATCAAAAAAAATTAATTTGTTGTGATTGGTGTTTGATATGATTTCCATTGTTTTGGTCCCTAAAACTTCTCCCCCTTTGGCATCAACCACCAAAAAGGAAAACATTAAAAGTGTCGGCGTTTCGGACCCGCGAGGGCCGTCAACCGACCAGTGAATTTGTTGCTGTGTGCCCTTGCCCAGATGGGTTGATGCAAGATGGAACACAAGCGGGGGAATGAGGCTTATATTATCTTGCACCGGGGTGCTCGTAGTAGGGGTTACAAGCATCCCGAGAGAGCGAGGGCGAGAGCGAGAGAGAGGGAGAGAGTCCCTGTGTGCGTCCGTCTCTGCCTATCTCGTCTGCCCCGCGTCCCTACGTCAACGTATCTCCACGTCTCAGTGTGTCAACGTGCCTTAGGAAGGCCCTGAATATCCCCTTTTATAGATACAAGGAGATGCCTAGCTGTACAATAGGGTGTAGCTATGTGCTAACGTGGCTGGCAGGGAAGTGTCTTGAGCCCTGTACAGGTACAAACGTGGCCGTCGGAGAGGCGTCTTGAGCCCTATAGAAGGATAGCTGGCGGTGCGGCATGGATCCTGCTGACGTTCCCTTGCTTCCGTAGGAGGTTGGGAGCAATCCGACGTCATGGGCGCACACGAGGAACCATCATTACCTGTTACCGGAGTAACCTTAGATGGGACACCGGTCTTGTTCCTTCGTAGCCTGAGGCAGCTAGCTAGGAGTAGGGTAATGATGTATCCCCTGTAGCGTGGTCGGCCCGAGGCCGAGATCGGGCGAGGCGGAGACTTCTCCTGAGGCCGAGGCCTAGGGTCAGGCGAGGTGGAGACCTTCTCCCGAGGCCGAGGCTGAGGCCGAGGCCTGAGGTCGGGCGAGGCGGAGCTCCCTGTTGCGCCCGAGGCCGAACTCGGGAGAGGTCACGACTTGCTGTTGCTAGTCTTATTGTAAAGCCCTAAAATTCGTATAAGGTAAAAAAATAATAAAATAAATAAGTACATGTATTTTTCATGAAAGTGTTTTTGGAATTATTTAATTTCCTTTTGTGCATACTCACTTAAGAGAAGTATAGTAGTGAAATAGCAAATAAATAAATATAGAAATAGGCATCTCATGCTAAAGTTTTCTTCTATGTTGCATTTGTATTCAAATGTATGAGACAAGTTAGGTTTGAAAAGTAGAATTTGAAAATAGAAAGGGAAATAGGAAAAAAAAGAAAAAATGTATATATTATAAAGAAAAATGTAAATAAATAAAAATAATTCCTCATGCTGGTACTTTTAAATTGTACACTCAATCTGTGAAAGGAGCTCACAACCAAATTTTGAAATCAAATTCAAATATGGAATTCAAAAAGAAAAAAAAAAGAAAGAGAATACAGGCGCACCTGGGCTGATTTCACTTCCCCGACCCAGCTCCATTGTTTCCTTCGCGCGGCCCAACTGGGGGGAAAATTTGCACGCTGACCGGTGGGCCGCTCCCTCTACCGTTCTCTTGCTCTCTGACTGATGGTCCCGGGATCGCCAACCTCTCCCTGCTCGTGCGTGTGTTTTCTATTCCTGACAAGCCGACCCACTCTCCACGCCCTACCGTCAGCTCCTCAAGCAGCACGTCACTGGCAATCGGGCCTAGGCCGTCAGCGCCTCCTCCCTGCTACCCACGCCGAAATCCAATCCGCGGAAGTCATTCAACCACTCAAGCTTGGTGGCCGCCATGGCTTTGCTGGAGATCTCGGGGTCTTCCCTTCCCCGCCAACGAACTTCCCTCTGCGCGGACTCACCCTCCTCTATAAAAGGATGGCCGTGTAAACCCAAAATATCACGCCATAGACTCCGGGTGAGAGAGAAATCTGGGCATTGCCGATGCCTTTCGGTTGCCTCGCCGGTCGGGCCAAATTGGGAGGACAGGGAGCTTCACTGACACCCACCTCGTGTTTGCGTGACCTTTCGGGGTGGGGAATGGCGGGACTCGTCGGGAATTCGTCGCCGAACCTGGTGGCGCCGCCGCGGAGCCACCTATACCATGGGCGGGGTACGTAGGCGTCCTATATCCAGGTAAAAGTCCCCTGGCACTTTCGATTCGTACTCCATGCGATGTTGCAGCATTCGGATTTGAGCTTGGGGCCCTAGCGCACAATGTGGACAACACCGGCCATGGCGCCACCGTCCCTGCTCGAGGGACACCATGCGTGGCCGAGTTACGTGGGGAAGAAACCCTTGGCACCGTTGATTTGCAAGGGGGCGGTCACGATTAGATCTAGGATGTGACCAGTTGGCTCTTTTTAATCCGAGCCGCTGCTTCATGATCCTATGGCTGGGGGCAAATCGTGTCGTGGGTGAATTTTGGACCACTGATCCGCGATCCTACGATCAAAATCGCTTGCCTGTTCGTTGTTTTAATCTGAGCTTGCCATCTCAGATCCGACGGCTAGCAATCACCAATACCCCTTCGCCGCGGTTATTTTTCTAAAGAGCCCCTGCACTTTTATGCAATCAACCCGCCGTCCTGTGCGGGGGAAAGCTGAGTCTTAAGCAACTTTATGAGTTAGACCCTGGGCTCTCTGTTATTTTGTGCGCAGCCCAGGACTCAGAGAAAATAGGAGAAATGAATTTAGAAAATAAATTTCCAATATAAAAAGAATTCCAGAACTTAATTAATTCATAGAAAATTCATATGAATTCTAAATTAATCCATTCTAATTCCTATAATTTTATAATATTATTGTTTATCGTTTTATGTCACTGTTTTGACATAAAAGCCATATTAAAATTGATATGCTAATTAATCTTGTACAGAACACCTAGAATCTTTGGAAATCTATAACTTAAAATCTATAACTCCAAAATTAATAATCCTTGTTCCTATGATCTTATTTCAATATGTAGATTATTAATATGTATTTTGCATATATATTTGGTGTAATGTTAAATACCATGTATGTCTGTATTGCTACGTTTAGCAGTGAGGACACGTGTCATCTGAAGATCATCCTGGTACCTAGAATCTCAAGTCCCAGGCAAGTTGTGCCCTTGATCACTTCTTTTTACCCAGCCATGTTCTGATTAATCATAATGATCTGCATAGGTTAATTTTGATGGGACCCAATAGGTTACCCTAGTTTGTTTATCTTTATACCTTGTTTACCACTGAACTTTTTGGGTAGTACTTGCTAGTTCTTTATGTGGTTTTGGGTATGAAGATACATTATTCATGATCACACTTTTATTATCTGTTTATTATTACTGTTCATGATAAGATCATTATGTTAATTGGAACATGGAGCGACCACCCGGGAAAACAGTGCTACCACAAGGGTTTATGGATGCCCTTGGCTGATTAATTAGGAAAGCTAGTGGAGGACTACCTTACCCGAAAGGGGCAAGGGCAGTAGGGGAGTGGTCAGTGTAGGGAGGTCCTTGGGATGATTTTGCTGCGATGGCGGTCATGCGAGGGATCCCTGCATTGGAGCTTCCCATAAACTGTAGCGGGTTTTCTGAAGCTAGTGGAACTTTGTAAAGGCCTCGTAGTGTTACCCTGCCTCGCCTCCTCGGTAGAGGTGTATGGGAAGTCGCGATCCCTTGGCAGATGGGTAACATGACTTGTGGGTAAAGATGCGCAACCTCTGCAGAGTGTAAAACTGGTATACTAGCCGTGCTCACGGTCATGAGCAGCTCAGACCCTCACATGATTAATTTATGGAACTAAATTCAATTTGTCATATGCATTGCATCGCAGGTGATGTTGTTACTTTTGTTCTACTACTTAATTGGGTTGGTATTTACTTATACTTAGTAATTGCTAATAAAATTTTGACCAACTTTAAAAGCAATGCTCAGCTTCAACCATCCTCTTTGGTAAGCCTTACACTTCACGTGAGCTCCCACCTTTGGCGAGTTCATTCACATTATTCCCCACAAATTGTTGAGCGATGAACGTATGTGAGCTCACTCTTGCTGTCTCACACCCCCCCACAGGTCAAGAATAGGTACCACAGGATGAGGCGCATGGAGGATGTTGTGATGTGTTCATGAGAGATCTAGGCCGTCATCTCCCAGTCAACTTTGGGTTGCTTTACCGTTGTCTCCTTATAATGTAATTATTTATTTATTTTGTATAGAACTCATATTATATAGTAAAGTTGTGACATTCGATCATGTGCCATGATTCATCATATATGTGAGACTTGGTCCCAGCACACCTGGTGATTATGTTCGCGCTCGGGTCTTGGTGCCCCGAAACCCGGGTGTGACACTTATCCTGGTGGCTGGCACAGTAGCCGGAGCGGGGCAAACAACGCTGTTTTCCTGTCAGAACGGTCAGCGAAAGGGGCGAAGTGACTGCGGTCACTTCGACCTTGCCGACTGAGGCACGCGTGTCAAGATAAGGTGTCAGGCGATCCCCGCATTAAATGTGCATGCGATACGGTCGGTTGGTAGGGCGATCCGGCCGAGGTCACCGTACGACAAAGCCTGCCTGAGCTGGGCTTCGGGCGAGCCGAGGGTGCGTCTGCCGCCCGAGGGGACCCTCGGGCGAGGCGTGAATCCGTCCGGGACTACTGTTCCCGCTCGAGGCTGGGCTCGGATGAGGTCGCGTCCCTTGGTAGACGTGGCCTTGACTTGGACCGTGCTCTATCAGCCGTGTATGGTTTGTTCTGAAGATGTTTTCCAGCTGGATTAAGGAGCATTGGGGGTACCCCTAGTTACGGTCCCCGATAGTAGCCCTCGAGCCTCGAAGGGAGTGTTGGCACTCGCTTGGAGGTTCTGTCGGATTCTTTGCAAGGGGACCGGCCCTTCTCGGTTATATTTTGTTCCGGTGGGTGCGCGCGAGCGCACCCGCCGGATGTAGCCCCCAAGGCCTCGGAGGAGTGGTTTGACTCCTCTGAGGTCTTAATTCTTTTTGCGATGCCTCGGTTGGCCTTGTTGTTCCCTCATGCGGCCTGGCTGTAGCCCGGGTGCACGGTCAGGCTCCGAGTTTTTACGCTGGTTTGTTGACGTGGTTAACAGTTTGGCCGTAGCCTGGTGCGAGAGCAGCCCCCGAGCCTCTGCACGAAGCGAGAGGACGATCAAGGACCGTGTTGACTTTTATCGTACGCCCCTTCGTCGCCTTTCCACAAGGAGGAAGGGAGGAAAGCGCCATGTTACCCTCGGGGGGCACCGAACATGGTGTTTCCAGTGAGTTGCTAGCGGGTGATCTGAGTGGACGCCCGAGCCCCGTTCGATAAGGGTCAGCTAGTGGCCCAGAGGCGTGCTCCAAAAGTACCTGCGGGTGATTTGCCGGACCCGGACCCATTCGATAGGGTCCGAGGGCTTGATGCCTCCCTCCGGTGGGATTCCGTTACAAAATCGTTCCCGCTGGTCTCGGAAATGTCCTAGGGTACCTCGGGAGCGTAGCCCGAGCCTCGGCCATGTAACGGACGTACCCAGGGTCATCCCTGACTCTGTGTGCTCTGGGGCGGCTGTCGAACCCTTCCGAGGGGCCAGCCTTCGAACCCCTGATCAGTAATGGGCTCGGAGCCCGAGTGCTCTGGGGCGGTTGCCGAACCCCGGGGGGCGCAACCTTCGAACTCCTAATCAGTAGGAGGGCCCAGGGCCTGTTTCTTTCGCTGGGAAGGATCCTTTTCGAAATATCCCCTTTCCCGGTCCCTGTGGCAAGAGAGAGAGAGGAAAAGGAAAAGGATATGAATTTAAATAAGGTGGCGCACCTTTTTTGACGCGGTCACCATGACGGAGGTGAAACAGCGCTCGCTTCTCCTGCCGGAGGTGTCGCTTGCCCTGCCAAGGAGTTAATGCGACGGGACGGGCGATTCGTGGGGAGTCTGTTGCGCGCGCGCAGCCATTTGAGGAACGGTACACGGGTGCGTCGTCTTTACTCCGTGGGAGAGGGCTCCCCTGCCGCTTTAGGAGAGGGTGCGAGCCTGTAGGTGAGAGCACCTAGAGGGGGGGGGGGTGAATAGGTGATCCTGTAAACTTCAAAAACTTAAGCCACAAAACTTTGATTAAGTGTTAGCACAGTTAATGCCAAGTGGCTAGAGCGAAGATGATAATCACAAGAAGTTCAACACAGAGATGACACGGTGATTTATCCCGTGGTTCGGCCAAGTACAAAACTTGCCTACTCCACGTTGTGGCGTCCCAACGGACGAGAGTTGCACTCAACTCCTCTCAAGTGATCCAATGATCAACTTGAATACCACAGTGTTATGCTTTTCTCCTCAATATCCCGTTTGCGAGGAATCTCCACAACTTGGAGCCTCTCGCCCTTACACTTAAGATTCACAAAGAAGTACGGAGTAAGGTGGGAATGAGCAACGCACACAAGACTCGGAAATCAGAGCAACAACACGCACACAAGTCGCAACAAGAGCTCGCAACGCAACACAAAGAGTTCACAACTCCACAAGAGCTCTATATGCTATCACAATGAAACGAATGCGTGAGATCGATGTCTTGGTGCTTAGAAGTGTTGTAGGAATGCTTGGTGTCCTCCTCCATGCGCCTAGGGGTCCCTTTTATAGCCCCAAGGCAGCTAGGAGCCGTTGAGAACAAATCTGGAAGGCCATCCATGCCTTCTGTCGTCGGGGGCACCGGACAGTCCGGTGCACACCGGACACTGTCCGGTGCCCGATTTGTTTCCTTTTCTGGCGCTTCCGACCGTTGGAAGGCCACCGGAGATCTGCGAGCCGTTGGCGCACCGGACAGTCCGGTGCACACCGGACAGTCCGGTGCCGTCTTCCGACCGTTGGCTCGGCCACGTGGCCCGCGCGGATTGCGCGGCCGACCGTTGGCCCTGGCCGACCGTTGGCTCACCGGACAGTCCGGTGCACACCGGACAGTCCGGTGAATTTTAGCCGTACGCCGTCGGCGAAGTCCCGAGAGCGGCCAGTTCGCGCCGAGTCGGCCTGGCGCACCGGACACTGTCCGGTGCACACCGGACAGTCCGGTGCTCCAGACCGAACAAGGTCTTGGCTGCACACAGCCAAGCTTTTCTCTCCCCTTCTCTTTTCTTCTTCTTTCTGTTTCTAACACTTAGACAAGTATATTAGTTCACAAAACCAATGTACTAAGGATTAGAAACATACCTTTACTCCATGATTTGTACCTTGTTCCATTTTACAATTAGGCACCTGTGTTGGACACTAAATCACCAAAATACTTAGAAATGGCCCAAGGGCACATTTCCCTTTCAATCTCCCCCTTTTTGGTGATTTATGCCAACACAACATAAAGCAAGTTGAACAGGTACAAAAACACTTCAAATAATAACTCAAATTTATTTTGAATCAATTTTGGCATATATGGATCATCCTTTGCCACCACTTGGTTTGTTTTTGCAAATCAACCTCAAATCTCTATCTCTAAGTCAAACACACATGTTGAAGCATAAAGAGAATCATTCCAAAAGAGTTTGATCAAAAACTCCCCCTTTTTCCCATAATCAATACTTCTCCCCACAAGAAGCCAAAAGAGACAAGGGTTTTGACAAACCAAAAACTCTACTATTTTCAAATATCTCAAGTGGTAGCTGATCCATTTATTGCTTTGGCCTTTATTTTCTCCCCCTTTGGCATCAACCACCAAAACGAGATAAATCTTGGCCCTTTAACCCCATTGCCTCACCAAAATCTTCAATTAAGAGCAAATGGCAACAAGAGTTCATGAGATGGACTTGGAATTAGTTACCCTCTCATCGGAGTGCAGTGGAAGTCTTGCATGATCCAAGTCCACCTTTTCCCTTTCAATTCTACTTTGAGACTAAATCAACCAAGCTCAGTCAAATGGTTAGTCAAAAAGGATCAAGTTGTAACACATCTCCCCCTAAATGTGTGCATCACTTTGCAACGGACTTGTGAGGTCCAGGGAGTGTTTGTACAACTTGAGCACCATAATAAGCAACATAATGCAGAATGAACATGATCAAAAGCATGAATACATGTATGCTACAATTCAATCCAAGTTCCGCGAATCTAAGACATTTAGCTCACTACGCAGCCTGCAAAAGGTCTTCTCATCTAAAGGCTTGGTAAAGATATCGGCTAGCTGGTTCTCGGTGCTAACATAAAACACTTCGATATCTCCCTTTTGCTGGTGGTCTCTCAAAAAGTGATGCCGGATGTCTATGTGCTTTGTGCGGCTGTGCTCAACGGGATTTTCCGCTATTCGGATAGCACTCTCATTATCACATAGGAGTGGGACTTTGCTCAGATTGTAGCCAAAGTCCCTGAGGGTTTGCCTCATCCAAAGTAGTTGCGCACAACACTGTCCTGCGGCAACGTACTCGGCCTCAGCGGTGGATAGGGCAACGGAGGTTTGTTTCTTAGAGTTCCATGACACCAGGGACCTTCCTAAGAATTGGCACGTCCCCGATGTACTCTTCCTATCGACCTTACATCCAGCATAGTCGGAATCTGAGTACCCAATCAAGTCAAAGTTAGACCCCTTTGGATACCAGATCCCGAAGCAAGGCGTAGCGACTAAATATCTAAGAATTCGCTTCACCGCCACCAAGTGACATTCCTTAGGATCGGATTGAAATCTAGCACACATGCATACGCTAAGCATAATATCCGGTCTACTAGCACATAAATAAAGTAAAGACCCTATCATTGACCGGTATGCTTTTTGATCAACGGACTTACCTCCTTTGTTGAGGTCGGTGTGTCCGTCGGTTCCCATCGGAGTCTTTGCGGGCTTGGCGTCCTTCATCCCAAACCGCTTCAGCAGATCTTGCGTGTACTTCGTTTGGGAGATGAAGGTGCCGTCCTTGAGTTGCTTCACTTGGAACCCAAGGAAGTAGGTCAACTCGCCCATCATCGACATCTCGAATTTCTGCGTCATCACCCTGCTAAACTCTTCACAAGACTTTTGGTTAGTAGAACCAAATATTATGTCATCGACATAAATTTGGCACACAAACAAATCACCATTACAAGTCTTAGTGAAAAGAGTCGGATCGGCTTTCCCAACCTTGAAAGCATTAGCAATTAAGAAATCTCTAAGGCATTCATACCATGCTCTTGGGGCTTGCTTAAGTCCATAGAGCGCCTTAGAGAGCTTACACACGTGGTCGGGGTACCGTTCATTCTCGAAGCCAGGGGGTTGCTCCACGTACACCTCCTCCTTTATTGGCCCGTTGAGGAAAGCGCTCTTCACATCCATTTGGTACAACCTGAAAGAATGGTGAGCGGCATATGCTAGCAAGATACGAATGGACTCTAGCCTAGCCACAGGAGCAAAAGTCTCCTCAAAGTCCAAACCTGCGACTTGGGCATAACCTTTTGCCACAAGTCGAGCCTTGTTCCTTGTCACCACTCCGTGCTCGTCCTGTTTGTTGCGGAACACCCACTTGGTTCCCACAACATTTTGCTTGGGACGAGGCACCAGCGTCCAAACTTCATTGCGCTTGAAGTTGTTAAGTTCCTCCTGCATGGCCAACACCCAATCCGGATCTAGCAAGGCCTCCTCTACCCTGAAAGGCTCAATAGAGGATACAAACGAGTAATGTTCACAAAAATTAACTAGTCGAGACCGAGTAGTTACTCCCTTGCTAATGTCACCCAGAATTTGGTCGACGGGATGATCCCTTTGAATCATCGCTCGAACTTGGGTTGGAGGTGCCGGTTGCGCTTCTTCCTCCATCACATGATCATCTTGTGCTCCCCCTTGATCACACGCCTCCTTTTGATGAACCTGTTCATCGTCTTGAGTTGGGGGTTGCACCGTTGTTGAGGAAGAAGGTTGATCTTGCACATCTTGTTCCTGTGGTCGTACATCACCAATCGCCATGGTTCGTATAGCGGCCGTCGGAACATCTTCTTCATCTACATCATCAAGATCAACAACTTGCTCTCTTGGAGAGCCATTAGTCTCATCAAATACAACGTCGCTAGAGACTTCAACCAAACCCGATGATTTGTTGAAGACTCTATACGCCTTTGTATTTGAATCATAACCTAATAAAAACCCTTCTACAGCTTTGGGAGCAAACTTAGAATTTCTACCCTTCTTCACTAGAATGTAGCACTTGCTCCCAAATACACGAAAGTACGATACATTGGGTTTGTTACCGGTTAGTAGCTCATATGACGTCTTCTTGAGGAGGCGATGTAGGTAGACCCGGTTGATGGCGTGGCAAGCCGTGTTCACAGCTTCCGACCAAAAGCACTCGGGGGTCTTGAACTCTCCAAGCATCGTCCTCGCCATGTCGATTAGCGTCCTGTTCTTCCTCTCTACCACACCATTTTGCTGTGGTGTGTAGGGAGCGGAGAACTCGTGCTTGATCCCTTCCTCCTCAAGAAACTCCTCCACTTGAAGGTTCTTGAACTCGGACCCGTTGTCGCTCCTTATCTTCTTCACCTTGAGCTCAAACTCATTTTGAGCTCTCCTGAGGAAGCGCTTGAGGGTCCCTTGGGTTTCAGACTTATCCTGCAAAAAGAATACCCAAGTGAAGCGGGAAAAATCATCAACAATAACTAAACCATACTTACTTCCTCCTATGCTTAGATAGGCGACGGGTCCGAAGAGGTCCATATGCAGCAGCTCCAGAGGTCTTGACGTGGTCATCACATTCTTGCTGTGATGCGCTCCTCCCACCTGCTTACCTGCCTGACAAGCTGCACAAGGTCTATCTTTTTCGAAATGCACATTTGTTAGACCTATCACATGTTCTCCCTTTAGAAGCTTGTGGAGGTTCTTCATCCCCACATGTGCTAAGCGGCGATGCCACAGCCAGCCCATGCAAGTCTTAGCCATTAAGCATGCATCTAGACCGGCCTCTTCTTTTGCAAAATCAACTAAATAAAGTTTGCCGTCTAGTGCACCCTTAAAAGCTAGTGAACCATCACATCTTCTAAAGACAGACACATCTACATTAGTAAAAAGGCAATTATATCCCATTTGACATAATTGACTAACAGATAGCAAATTATATCCAAGACTCTCCACTAAGAATACATTTGATATAGAATGCTCATTAGAAATTGCAATTTTACCTAACCCTTTTACCTTGCCTTGATTCCCATCACCGAATATAATTGAATCTTGGGAATCCTTATTCTTGACGTAGGAGGTGAACATCTTCTTCTCCCCCGTCATATGGTTTGTGCATCCGCTGTCGATAATCCAGCTTGAACCCCCGGATGCATAAACCTGCAAGGCAAATTTAGGCTTGGGTCTTAGGTAC
Organism: Zea luxurians; assembly: GCA_029449295.1. Lineage (NCBI taxonomy): Eukaryota > Viridiplantae > Streptophyta > Magnoliopsida > Poales > Poaceae > Zea > Zea luxurians. The sequence continues at coordinate 1,177,231 of JAOPSE010000017.1, forward strand.
CCAACTCATGTTGGGTCCTGCAAGGTTAGCACAAATATCTTTAGGGACCCAAATGCAAGATTTATCTCCCTTGCATCTAGCCCCTAATTTCCTAGCAACTACCTTCTTACCCTTTCTACAAATAGCAAAGGGAGCATTACAAGCATAATAAATGGTAGAAGGTTCATTCACTACTTTCCTAGGAGCATGAATAACATTCTTTCTAGGTATATGAGCAATATCTCTCCTAGGCATATGTACAACATTTTTCCTACACATATCTCTATCATGCTTATAAGACGAACTAGAAGCAATCATGGCATGGGAATCATAAACATGTGAATCAAAATGATTATAAGCATGTCTCCTATCATAATACATAAAAGCATGATTCTTTTTAGCATTACTAGCCATAGGGGCCTTCCCCTTCTCCTTGACGAAGATGGGAGCCTTATGGCTTGTTAAGTTCTTGGCTTCCCTCTTGAAGCCAAGCCCATCCTTAATTGAGGGATGTCTTCCAATTGTATAGGCATCCCTTGCAAATTTTATCTTTTCAATTTCACTCTTGCTAGTCTTAAGTTGGGCATTAAGACTAGCCACTTCATCTTTTAGTTTTGAAATTGAAACTAGGTGTTTGCTACAAGTGTTAACATCAAAATCCTTACACCTAGTGCAACTTGTAACATTTTCAACACAAGACTTAGATTTATTTGTTACTTCTAATTTAGCATTTAAATCATGGTTAACACTTTGTAAAGTAGCAATGGTTTCATGACAGGAAGATATTTCACTAGAAAGCACTTCATTTCTTTTCACTTCTAAAGCATATGATTTTTGTGCCTCTACAAACTTATCATGTTCATCATACAATAAATCCTCTTGCTTTTCTAAAAGCCTATCCTTTTCATTCAAAGCATCAACTAATTCATTGATTTTATCTATCTTAGATCTATCTAAGCCCTTGAACAAGCATGAGTAATCTATGTCATCATCACTAGACTCACTATCACTAGAAGAAGCATAAGTGGAGTCTTGAGTACTTACCTTCTTTTCCCTTGCCATAAGGCAAGTGAGACGCTCGTTGGGGAAGAGAGCCGATTTGTTGAAGGCAGTGGCGGCGAGTCCTTCGTTGTCGGAGTCGGAGGAGGAGCAATCCGAGTCCCACTCCTTTCCTAGATGCGCCTCGCCTTTTGCCTTCTTGTATTGCTTCTTCTTCTCTCTTTTGTTCCCCTTTTCCTGGTCACTTTCATTATCGGGACAGTTAGCGATAAAATGACCAAGCTTACCGCATTTGAAGCATGAGCGCTTCCCCTTGGTCTTGGTCTTGCTTGGCTGCCCCTTGCGACCATTTAGCGCCGTCTTGAATCTCTTGATGATGAGAGCCATCTCTTCATCATTGAGCCCGGCCGCCTCGACTTGCGCCACCTTGCTAGGTAGCGACTCCTTGCTCCTCGTTGCTTTTAGAGCAATGGGTTGAGGCTCGTGGAGTGGTCCGTTCAACGCGTCGTCGACGTATCTTGCCTCCTTGATCATCATCCGCCCGCTCACGAATTTTCCAAGAACTTCCTCGGGCGTCATCATCGTGTACCTGGGATTCTCACGAATATTGTTCACGAGATGAGGATCAAGTACAGTAAAGGACCTGAGCATTAGGCGGACGACGTCGTGATCCGTCCATCGCGTGCTCCCGTAGCTCCTTATCTTGTTGATGAGGGTCTTGAGCCGGTTGTATGTTTGCGTCGGCTCCTCGCCCCTTATCATGGCGAACCGTCCAAGCTCGCCCTCGACCAACTCCATCTTGGTGAGTAAGGTGACGTCGTTCCCCTCATGAGAAATCTTGAGGGTGTCCCAGATTTGCTTGGCGTTATCCAAGCCGCTCACCTTATTGTATTCATCCCTGCACAAGGAAGCTAGAAGAACAGTAGTAGCTTGTGCATTCTTATGAATTTGTTCATTAATGAACATGGGACTATCCGAACTATCAAAATGCATTCCACTCTCTACAATCTCCCAAATACTAGGATGGAGAGAGAATAGGTGACTACGCATTTTGTGACTCCAAAATCCGTAGTCCTCTCCATCAAAGTGTGGGGGCTTGCCGAGTGGAATGGAGAGCAAATGAGAATGTGAACTTTGCGGAATACAAGAGTAATCAAAAGAAAAGTTCGAATTAACCGGTTTTCTCCTCTCGTAGTTGTTGTGGTCCTCGTCCTTTTGGGAAGAAGTAGACTCGTCGCTGTCGTAGTAGATGATCTCCTTGATGCGCCTGGTCTTCTTCTTCTTCCCTTCCTTCCGTCTTTGACCCGAGCCGGAGTCGGTAGGCTTATCGTCCTTCGGCTCGTTGACGAAGGATTCCTTCTCTTTGTCGTTGATCACTATACCCTTCCCCTTAGGATCCATCTATTCGGGCGGTTAGTCCCTTTGTGAATAGAACGGCTCTGATACCAATTGAGAGCACCTAGAGGGGGGGGGTGAATAGGTGATCCTGTAAACTTCAAAAACTTAAGCCACAAAACTTTGATTAAGTGTTAGCACAGTTAATGCCAAGTGGCTAGAGCGAAGATGATAATCACAAGAACTTCAACACAGAGATGACACGGTGATTTATCCCGTGGTTCGGCCAAGTACAAAACTTGCCTACTCCACGTTGTGGCGTCCCAACGGACGAGAGTTGCACTCAACTCCTCTCAAGTGATCCAATGATCAACTTGAATACCACAGTGTTATGCTTTTCTCCTCAATATCCCGTTTGCGAGGAATCTCCACAACTTGGAGCCTCTCGCCCTTACACTTAAGATTCACAAAGAAGTACGGAGTAAGGTGGGAATGAGCAACGCACACAAGACTCGGAAATCAGAGCAACAACACGCACACAAGTCGCAACAAGAGCTCGCAACGCAACATAAAGAGTTCACAACTCCACAAGAGCTCTATATGCTATCACAATGAAACGAATGCGTGAGATCGATGTCTTGGTGCTTAGAAGTGTTGTAGGAATGCTTGGTGTCCTCCTCCATGCGCCTAGGGGTCCCTTTTATAGCCCCAAGGCAGCTAGGAGCCGTTGAGAACAAATCTGGAAGGCCATCCATGCCTTCTGTCGTCGGGGGCACCGGACAGTCCGGTGCACACCGGACACTGTCCGGTGCCCGATTTGTTTCCTTTTCTGGCGCTTCCGACCGTTGGAAGGCCGCCGGAGATCTGCGAGCCGTTGGCGCACCGGACAGTCCGGTGCACACCGGACAGTCCGGTGCCGTCTTCCGACCGTTGGCTCGGCCACGTGGCCCGCGCGGATTGCGCGGCCGACCGTTGGCCCTGGCCGACCGTTGGCTCACCGGACAGTCCGGTGCACACCGGACAGTCCGGTGAATTTTAGCCGTACGCCGTCGGCGAAGTCCCGAGAGCGGCCAGTTCGCGCCGAGTCGGCCTGGCGCACCGGACACTGTCCGGTGCACACCGGACAGTCCGGTGCTCCAGACCGAACAAGGTCTTGGCTGCACACAGCCAAGCTTTTCTCTCCCCTTCTCTTTTCTTCTTCTTTCTGTTTCTAACACTTAGACAAGTATATTAGTTCACAAAACCAATGTACTAAGGATTAGAAACATACCTTTACTCCATGATTTGTACCTTGTTCCATTTTACAATTAGGCACCTGTGTTGGACACTAAATCACCAAAATACTTAGAAATGGCCCAAGGGCACATTTCCCTTTCAGTAGGTGACTGGACCGCTGCTTCCGCCCGTCTGTTGCTGCAATTACCGCCGGCCCGCCTTTGGCCATATCGACCGTCGCGCCTATCCCCACGGCTGACTGACCCGTGATCGTTGCACCCAATTGGCACTGTTGGGTCATGCGCAGGGCTGCCTCGAGTCGCGGCTCTAGTTCCACAGTCGAGAAGACGCGACATTGGCGCGAGTAGCGGTGCGGTTTCCTTGTACGCAGTAACCGTTGCGCCGGTTACATGACATGTGGGCCCGGGCCTCCAAGCTGGATCGCCGGATGCGACGAAACCGAAAGGGTGCACAACCGTGGTGCGGTCGCACGCTTCTCGCATGGCGGTTCGCCCTTTTGACCGCTGGTTTCAGCGAGGATGGGGAATGCTTATAACCATGGGGCGGTTACATGCTTCGCGTGCGGCGGTTTGCCTTCTTCGCGTTTTCGGGTTAGCTCTTATGACATGTGGGACCTAGCCCCCGTGTCATAGGGTGAGAACCCTGGAGCACGTCGATGGAGACTTTGCCCATGACGCTTGGGGGTGCGAGTGAGGAGATCTGCCTTTAAAAAGGGGTCGACCCCCCGGGCGGTAGTCATGCCTTCGCACTCCTTGCATTCATCGCGTCTTTCCACCTTCTGAGCCCTCAGATGGGGTGCACCTGCGTTGCCTTCTTTTTGCTGCTGTTTGAGGAGCACGACCCCATGGGGGTTGACGCTCTTCAATCACCGCTCGGCTTCAAGGATTTTCATCACGCAGCCCGGCTGCAGTCCCCCGTCGGCGGTCACCTAGGATGATGACCGCAGGCCTCGTGGTGGGGAAGAGCAAGTCAGGCCGTGGCCTCTCCCTTGACCTCAGCTTCAAGGATGTTCATCATCCATGCTGGGGAGGAGGGCGAGCCGAGTCGGGTCCCGCCTCCGCGTGGGCAGCGGCCCGCTCCTTCTCTCAGTGATCGGGGGAGAGCGGCGTTCGCCCTCCGTGGCGCTGGCAGCTACCGCGTGTCCGGCTCCCCGGCCTAGGTGGCTCTGGCGCTGCTTCCGGTGCCACCTCCTACTGCTGGGGCGGAGCACGGCTGCCCGTCCGCCACAGGGGTGTTGGTCGCGCGCGGGCCGGCCACGTCCTGGTCCTCCTTGTGCTGTCGACTGCACCGGGGGTCGCAAAACACGTCGTACGCCGCGAGGGCGGCACTCGTGTTCTGGGACGGTCCTGTCCTCGTTCCTAGGGCAAGGACAGGAGTGAGGACCTGCCGGTGCGCTTTGGGGCGGCCGCCGTTTGCCGGTGCGGTGTTGGTGGGCAGGTGGCCGCTGTCGTCGGTGCAGAGGTGGTAGTCGCCATAGGTGAGGCTTCCTCTATCGAAGCGGTTGCCTCTGCCGACGAGACCGTCAGTGCCACCTGCGCTTCGGACCTCCGGCTCTTTGGCTTTAATGGCTGGTTCTCGTCCCCCGTGAGGGGACGCGAACGAGAGCCTTTTCAGCAGCGTTTGCCCTGAGGCCATCGCTGCTGCTGTTTAGCCGCCCGAAGCGGAGGTCGTTGTCGCGCTGCTGGTGCAGTGGTCACCGGCGAGCCACCTGGGGTTTGTTATCCAGTAGGCCTTCCGGTGTGGAGGTTGTTCATTCCTGCGGGAATGGACCCGGAGTCCCGTTTGTAATGGTACCCTCTTGAGAGCGAGATGTAATAGCTTTTAAGTACTAAAACATCTGCTGTAGGTCGGGACAACCGCCGAGGGCGCTGCCGACGTCTAAGTCTAGGTACCATTGTTACCCCAAGTACGTGTGTTTGTTCTTTGTGGCTGCCGAGGCCTAAACATTTGGGTATAAAGCCGTGCTTCTTTCCTCTTGTTTCGAGCATTAGGACTTGTTCGTCGGTAGCAGAATCACTTATCCGAGCGTGAGCTACCTTTCGCGGGAGGTGACGAGTGAGGTATCCGTATCCCAGAGGCGTAGGAGTCCCTCCGCTCGGTCGGCCTTGCCGTTCAAGGTCTCTCTCGCTCGTCATTAGGATTCTGTTATCGACGCAGTCAAAATGCACGAAAGTCGTTTTGGTGGAAAACTTTTCCGAGGAGAGATTTGACGCAGAGGGGGCTTCCCTCTTTCTAGACCCGAGGCGATCGCCCGGACCGGGACCCTTGCCGAGGGCCTGGCTGTGGTCATCGGGGCTGCCCGGTCTGCCCGAGCTATGGCCTCACAGCAGCGTGCCCGGGCCGAGGGTATGTTTTGCCCGCTCTGTAACTTTGTTTATGTCTCCATTCTTCTTCTTGCGTCTGAAGAATGTTGTCCTGCTGTCTGCAGGGTTCGAGACGGCTCTTAACGAGGCCGTCAAGAACTGCAAGGCGCTTGCCGAGGCGGCTGAGCAGAAGGAGGCCGAGCGTGTGGCCATGTCCGAGGCTATCTCGGCTTTCTGCTAGGCCTTCGGCCTCGACGGCGTCCCCTCGGGTAGCTCCCCCCAGAGTCATCTGTGGGCCTTGGGCGGCCATGTGCGCAGCAGACTCCACAGGGCGCTGCACCACGGCGTTAGGAGGGCCTTCGCCGTGCTCGCTTCCCACTACGACATGGATCTGGAGCGGGTTAGCGAGGGGTACTGCTTACCCGACGAAGAGGAGGCTGCCTTAGCCGAGGTCCAGAGGCTTGACGCGGCTGTCGAGGGCCCAAGCGCGGCGCTGGCTTCCTCCTTTGAGGTGGAGATCCTTCCGCACGTGTCACCGTCTGAGGTCGGGCCGGATTCTGCCAAGGGTGGAAATGAAGCCGAGGGTGCCGCTCCTCCCCCTGCCGATGTCTGAGCCTGCAAGAACAGTTTGCTTGAAGTATGCGTATGTTTTTTGTGGCCACTAAGGCCTAAACATCTTAATCATCGGATTATAAAGCTGCGTTTTCTTTACTCTTGTTTCGTGCGTTCGGGCTTGTTCGGTAGCAGAATCGCTTATCCGAGCGTGAGTCACTTTTCGCAGAAGGTGATGAGTGAGGTATCCGTATCCCGGAGGCGTAGGAGTCCCTCGGCTCGGTCGGCCTTGCCGCTTACGTGTTCTTCCGTCGTTTTTAGGATTCTGTTATCAATATAGTCGAAAAGCACGAAAGTCGTTTCGGTAGATAACCTTTCAAGCGTTAGGACTTGTTCGATAGCATAATCGCTTATCCGAGTGTGAGCTACTTTTCGCGGAAGGTGACGAGTGAGGTATCCATATCCCGGAGGCGTAGGAGTCCCTCGGCTCGGTCGGCCTCGCCGTTCAAGGTCTCTCTCGCTCGTCATTAGGATTCTGCTATCGACGCAGTCGAAAAGCGCGAAAGACGTTCTGGTAAAAGACTTTTCTGAGGAAAAATTTTGACGCAGAGGAGGTTTCCCCCTTCTAACCCCCGAGGGAGGGTCGGCCTTTGCCGAGGCAAGGCTGATGCTCCCTTGATGGTTAGACTTTATTTATGCATGTAAAGAAAGCGAGATACATGAATGACTTGAAACATTTTAAGGGTAAAAGCGACGTAGCTGTTCAATGTTCCAAGCGTTGCTGTAGATCTCGCCTTGATTCGTTGGCCAGCTTGTATGTCCCGGGCTTCAAAATCTTGGTGATGATGAAGGGTCCTTCCCAGGGAGGAGTAAGCTTGTGGCATCCTCGGGCGTCTTGTCGCAGCCGAAGTACCAAGTCTCCCACTTGGAAGCCTCGGGGCCGAACCCTTCAGGCGTGGTAGCGTCGCATAGACTGCTGATATCGTGCCAAATGTAGTAAGGCTACGTCCCGAGCTTCTTCCAGCTGGTCCAATGAATCCTCTCGGCTGGTCTGGTTGCTTTGGTCGTCATAAGCCTTTGTCCTCGGGGAACCGTATTCCAAGTCCGTGGGTAAGATGGCCTCGGCCCCATAGACTAGGAAAAACGGCGAGAAGCCCATGGCCCGGCTCGACGTCATCCTCAGACTCCAAACCATCGAGGGTAGTTCTTTTATCCATCGCTTGCCAAACTTGTTGAGGTTGTTATAGATCCTCGGTTTTAGTCCCTGCAAAATCATACCGTTGGCGCGCTCCACTAGCCCATTTGTCATTGGGTGAGCTACGACGGCCCAGTCCACACGGATGTGGTGGTCTTCGCAGAAGTCCAGGAACTTCTTCCTAGTGAACTGCGTGCCATTGTCGGTGATGATGGAGTTTGGGACCCCAAAGTGATGGATGATATTTGTGAAGAACGCCACCGCCTGCTTGGACCCGATGCTGGTTAAGGGTCGCACCTCGATGCACTTGGAGAATTTGTCGATTGCGACCAGCAGGTGCTTGAAGCTCCCGGGCGCCTTCTGTAAGGGACCGACGAGGTCCAGACCCCATACGACAAACGACCAAGTTATTGGTATTGTCTGTAGGGCTTGAGCGGGCAGGTGCATCTGTCTCGCGTAGAATTGACACCCTCGGCAGGCGCGTACAATCCTAGTGGCGTCGGCCACCGTGGTCGGCCAGTAGAAACCTTGTCGGAAAGCATTTCCGACGAGGGTCCGAGGTGCTGCATGGTGACCGCAAGCCCCCGAGTGTATTTCTTGTAATAGCTCTTGCCCTTGGGCAATGGATATGCATCGTTGGAGGATGCCCGAGGGGCTACGGTGGTATAACTCTTTTTCATCGCCTAGTAAAACGAACGACTTGGCGCGCCGAGCCAGTCGTCGAGCTTCGGCCTTGTCGAGGGGCAACTCTCCTCGGAGGAGATATTGTAGGTATGGGGTCTGCCAATTTTGGTTTGGCGCAACCCCATTCCGCTTTCCCTCGATGCGCAAGGCCTCACCCTCGGCGGCTGAGGGTACCTCGGGCTGGGCCGAGGTCTCGTCGGGCTCGGGCGAGTTGTCGAGTTTCACGGATGGCTGATATATGTCCCTGGAGAAGACGTCCGGGGGAACCGTCGTCCGCCCCGAGGCTATTTTCGCCAGCTCATCTGCAGTCTCGTCGTACCGTCGAGCAACATGGTTGAGTTCCAGCCCGTAGAACTTATCTTCCAAGCGCCGAACTTCGTCACAATAGGCCTCCATTTTTTGATCGCGGCAGTGGGAGTTCTTCATGACCTGGTTAATGATGAGCTCCGAGTCGCCACGAGCATCGAGGCGTCGAATCCCTAGCTCGACGATGATGCGTAGTCCATTAACCAAGGCCTCGTACTCGGCCACGTTGTTTGACGCCGAAAAATGGAGGCGCAGTACGTAGCGCACATGTTTCCCGAGGGTGATATGAAGAGCAAGCTAGCACCTGCTCCTGTCTTCATCAACGACCCATCGAAGTACATGGTCCAAAGTTCGGGCTGGATTGGAGCTGTCGGCAATTGGGTGTCGACCCATTCAGCCAGGAAGTCTGCCAAGACTTGAGACTTTATGGCCTTCCGAGGGGCGAATGAAATTGTTTCGCCCATGAGTTCCACTGCCCATTTTGCTATCCTACCCGAGGCCTCTCATCACTGGATGATCTCTCCCAGGGGGAAGGATGACACCACAGTCACCAGATGAGACTCGAAGTAGTGTCGCAATTTTTGCCATGTCAGAATTACTGCGTACAGTAGCTTCTGGATTTGTGGGTAGCGGATCTTGGTCTCGGATAGCACCTCGCTGATGAAGTAGACCGACCTCTGGATGAGCAGTGCATGCCCTTCTTCTCGTCTCTCGACTACGATCGTGGCGCTGACCACCTGAGTGGTTGCGGCTACGTAAATCAAGAGGGCTTCTCCCGCAGCGGGGGGTACCAAGATGGGCGCGTTTGTAAGGAGCGCTTTAAGGTTGTCGAGGGCTTCTTCGGCCTCGGGGGTCCAAGTGAAGCGCTCGGCCTTCCTTAAGAGGTGGTACAAGGGCAATCCCTTCTCGCCGAGGCGCGAGATGAAGCGGCTCAGAGCCGCAAGGCATCCCATGACCCTTTGTACTCCTTTTAAATCTTTGATTGGTCCCATGCTGGTGATGGCCACAATTTTCTCCGGGTTGGCCTCGATGCCTTGCTCGGAGACGATGAACCCCAGGAGCATGCCTCGGGGGACTCCGAAGACACACTTCTCGGGATTGAGTTTTACGCCCTTTGCACGCAGGCACCCGAAAGTTACTTCGAGGTCGGAGAGGAGGTCGGAGGCTTTCCTTGTCTTGACAACGATGTCATCGACATAAGCCTCGACCGTTCAGCCAATGTGCTCTCCGAACACATGGTTCATGCACCTTTGGTAAGTTGCACCTGCATTCCTCAAGCCAAATGGCATAGTAGTATAACAATACATGCCAAAGGGTGTGATGAAAGAAGTCGCGAGCTGGTCGGACTCTTTCATCTTGATTTGGTGATAACCTGAATAGGCGTCGAGGAAAGACAGGGTTTCGCACCCAGCAGTGGAGTCCACAATTTGATCGATGCGAGGCAGAGGGTAGGGAACCTTTGGACATGCTTTGTTTAAACCTATGTAGTCTACGCACATCCTCCATTTCCCACCTTTTTTCTTTACAAGCACAGGGTTAGCTAACCATTCGGGATGGAATACCTCTTTGATGAACCCTGCAGCCATCAGCTTGTGGACCTCCTCGCCTATGGCCCTGCGCTTTTCTTCATCAAAACGGCGCAGGTGCTGCTTCACGAGTCGGGCACCGGCTCGAATGTCTAGTGAGTGCTCGGCGACATCCCTCGGTATGCCGGGCATGTCCGAGGGATTCCACGCAAAAAATTCGGTGTTTGCATGGAGAAAGTCGACAAGCACTGCTTCCTATTTGGGGTCGAGCTCGGAGCCGATCTTGACTTTCTTGCCGGCGTCGTTGCTGGGGTAGAGAGGGATGGACTTAACCGCTTCGGCTGGTTCGAAGTTGCCGGCGCGCCGCTTCACGTCGGGCGCCTCTTTGGAGAGGCACTCTAGGTCGGCGATGAGGGCTTCGGACTCAGCGAGGGCCTCGGCGTAGTCCACGCATTCCACGTCGCACTCGTAAGCGTGGCGGTATGAGGATCCGACGGTGATGGTTCCATTGGGGCCTGACATCTTGAGCTTGAGGTACGTGTAGTTGGGGACGACCATGAACTTGGCGTAGCATGGTCTTCCCAACACCGCGTGGTAGGTCCCTCGGAACCCAACCACCTCGAACGTGAGAGTTTTCCTGCGGAAGTTGGAGGGAGTTCCGAAGCAGACGGGTAAATCAAGTTGCCCAAGGGGCAAGACGCGCTTACCGGGGACGATCCCGTGAAATGGTGCTGCACCGGCCCGGATCACGGATAGATTGACCCCCAGGAGCCCTAGGGTCTCGGCGTAGATGATGTTGAGGCTGCTGCCTCCATCCATGAGGACCTTGGTGAGCCTAGCATTGCCGATGACAGGGTCGATGACGAGCGGGTACCTTCCTGGGCTCGGTACGCAGTCGGGGTGGTCGCCTTGGTCGAAGGTGATGGGCTTGTCGGACCAGTCTAGGTAGACCGGCGCCGCTACCTTCACCGAGCAGACTTCCCGGCGCTCCTGCTTGCGGTGCCGAGCCGAGGCGTTCGCCACTTGCCCACCGTAGATTATGAAGCAGTTATGGACCTCCAGGAACTCCTCGTCCTTGTTGCCCCCCTTCTTGTTGTTGCCTTGGTCCTTGCCACCTTCGGCCGAGGGTCCAGCCTTGTTGAAGTAGCGCTGGAGCATGTCGCACTCCTCAATGGTGTGCTTGACGGGACCCTTGTGGTAGGGGCACGACTCCTTGAGCATTTTGTCGAATGCGTTGGCCCCACCGGGGGGCTTCTGAGGGTTCCTGTGCTCGGCAAGTAGCGACGAGATCCACGTCAACGGCGTCGCGCTTTGCTTGCGCCCTCTTCTTGGCCTTCTTTTTCGAGCCACGCTGGACGGATGCCTCGGGGGCATCTTCCTTCTGTCCTCCCTGAGGATGCTTGTCCTTTCAGAAGATGGCTTTGACCGGCTCCTGACCAGAGGCGAACTTGGTGGCGATGTCCATCAATTCGCTCGCCTTGGTGGGAGTCTTGCGTCCCAGTTTTCTCACCAGGTCTCGGCAAGTGGTGCCAGCGAGGAACGCCCGATGACGTCCGAGTCGGTGATGTTGGGCAACTCGGTGCGCTGCTTGAAAAACCGCCGGATGTACTCTCACAGGGATTCCCCTGGCTGCTGGCGGCAGCTTCGGAGATCCCATGAGTTCCCAGGGCACACGTACGTACCCTAGAAGTTTCCAGCGAAAGCCTTGACTAGGTCGTCCCAGTCGGAGATCTACGCGGGAGGCAGATGCTCCATCCATGCCCGGGCAGCGTCGGAGAGGAAAAGGGGGAGGTTGCGGATGATGAGGTTGTCGTCATCCGTCCCTCCCAACTGGCATGCCAGTTGGTAATCTGCAAGCCACAACTCCGGCCTCGTCTCCCCTGAGTACTTGGTGATGGTAGTCGGGGCTCAGAACCTAGCCGGGAACGACGCTCGTCGTATGGCCCAGCTGAAGACTCGCGGGCTTGGTGGCTCGGGTGAGGGGCTTCGGCCCTCCTCACTGTCGTAGTGTCCTCCACGCCTGGGGTGGTAGCCTCGGCGCACCCCTTCCCCGAGTCGGGCTCGACGGTCGCGGCGGTGCTGCCCGTCGCCGAGGCGATCCGGGGCTGCAGGCGTCCTGTCCCGTGTGCGCTCGGTGTGGACCGAGGCCTCCCTCACTTGTCGGGAGGGCGTTGCACGATGCTCCGAGGGGTCTCCTCGCCTCCGGGAGGCAGAGCTCTTGGCTTGTTGGACAGCGGAGTTTTCCAAGAGGCCCTTGAGCTCGCCATAGATACGTTGCCCTTCGGTGGTGGACGGCTCCGGCATCGTTGAAAGTAGTATCGCCGCTGCAGCTAGGTTCCCCCCGGCTCCGCTGAAGGCCGGGGACAGCCCTGCTCTGGCATCGTCAACGATACGGCGCTGGACGTCTCGGGCCCGATGACGCGCTCCTCCGGCGAGTGCCCGGCCTGCCCACTCCTGCTCGATGTTTTGTCGGAGTTGCACAAGCCGCCCTGCCTCTTCGTCGAGCTTGGCATGCACCTCGCGGAGTTGCTCAAGTTGTGTGTCCTGACCCCCCGCAGGGACTGGGACCACAGCTAGGTCTCGCGGGATCTCAATGCGAGACGTAGGCATAGGGGCATCGTCATCGGCTGGCATGCCGAGGTGGTTGCCTTCGTCGTGATCCCCTGATCGATGTGGAAACACTCGCGACTTGGGCCATAACCCTCATCGTCGAGGCTTTTGGTCGATGGACGGTGGCGAAGTCGCATCGGGGACGGACTGCACCGTTATCTCAGGTACGAGGCTAATGCCCAGCAAGTCCTTCGTGAGGGTGCTGGCGTCATCAGTCCACTTGGGGTTGGCACGTTGCGGGGAAGTGTCACCCGTCGTTGTCTCAGGTGCGAGGACAACACCCGACATGTCCCCCGCAGGGGTGCCGGCGTTGTTGACTCGCTCTAGTCCGACAGCCGATGAGGTGTCGCCTCCTGCCTGGCCACGGTTGCCCCGTCTCCTCCTCCTCCGGCGAGGAGGGTGGCGGGGCAAACCCGGGTGTTCCTCTTCTGCCACGGGGGAAAGTCGTCGTCGAGTTCGCCGCCGTCGGGCGAGCCAACGACCGTCGTTGCTGTCGCGCTGCGGGGGGAGGAGTACCATGTCGTAGCTACCATCGAGGGACATGAACTCGAGACTCCCGAAGCGAAGCACCGTCCCCCGCTGAAGAGGCTGCTGAAGGCTACCAATCTGGAACTCAACGGGAATGTGTTTGTTAACACACAGCGAGCACCTACATGGCGTGCCAACTGTCGGTGTTTCGGACCCGCGAGGGCCGTCAACCGACCAGTGAATTTGTTGCTGCGTGCCCCTGCCCAGATGGGTTGATGCAAGATGAAACACAAGCGGGGGAATGAGGCTTATATTATCTTGCACCGGGGTGCTCGTAGTAGGGGTTACAAGCATCGCGAGAGAGCGAGGGCGAGAGCGAGAGAGAGGGAGAGAGTCCCTACGTGCGTCTGTCTCTGCCTATCTCGTCTGCCCCGCATCCCTGCGTCAACGTATCTCCACGTCTCCGTGTGTCAACGTGCCTTAGGAAGGCCCTGGACATCCCCTTTTATAGATACAAAAAGATGCCCAGCTGTACAATGGGGTGTAGCTATGTGCTAACGTGGCTGGCAGGGAAGTGTCTTGAGCCCTGTATAGGTACAAACATGGTCGTCAGAGAGGCGCCTTGAGCCCTGTAGAAGCATAGCTCGCGGTGCGGCATGGATCCTGCTGACGTTCCCTTGCTTCCGTAGGAGGTTGGGAGCAATCCGACGTCATGGGCGCACGCGAGGAACCATAATTACCTGTTACCGGAGTAACCTTAGATGGGACACCGGTCTTGTTCCTTCGTAGCCTGAGGCAGCTAGCTAGGAGTAGGGTAATGATGTATCCCCTGTAGCCTAGTTGGCCCGAGGCCGAGGTCGGGCGAGGCAGAGACTTCTCCCGAGGCCAAGGCTGAGGCCGAGGCCTGGGGTCGGGCGAGGCGGAGACCTTCTCCCGAGGTCGAGGCTGAGGCCGAGGCCTGAGGTCGGGCGAGGCGGAGACCTTCTCCCGAGGCCGAGGCCTGAGGTCGGGCGAGGCGGAGACCTTCTCCCGAGGCCGAGGATGAGGCCGAGGCCTAAGGTTGGGCGAGGCAGAGCTCCCTGTTGCGCCCGAGGCCGAACTCGGGAGAGGTCACGACTTGCTGTTGCTAGTCTTATCCTGGTGGCTGGCACAGTAGCCGGAGCGGGGCGAACAGCGTTGTTTTCCTGTCAGAACGGTCAGTGAAAGGGGCGAAGTGACTGCGGTCACTTCGACCTTGCTGACTGAGGCACGCGTGTCAGGATAATGTGTCAGGCGATCCCGCATTAAATGCGCATGCGATACAGTCAGTTGGTAGGGTGATCCGGCTGAGGTCGCTGTACGACAAAGCCTCCCCGAGCTGGGCTTCGGGCGAGCCGAGGGTGCGTCTGCCGCCTGAGGGGACCCTCGGGCGAGGCATGAATCCGTTCGGGACTACTGTTCCCACCCGAGGCTGGGCTCGGATGAGGTCGCGTCCCTTGGTAGACGTGGCCTTGACTTGGACCGCGCTCTATCAGCCGTGTATGGTTTGTTCTGAAGATGTTTTCCAGCTGGATTAAGGAGCATTGGGGGTACCCCTAGTTACGGTCCCTGACAAAAAGCATATAAGAAGCAAATAAGACTTGTCCTCTTAAGCCCTGACAGCTATGTCTAGTAAGACCTGGTGTTGGGTCATCCAATCCGTCCCAAAGATGATATCTATGTTCTCCAGTCCCAGAATTAGGAGTGTGGTTTTGAATGTTTTACTTCCTAATTGAATAGGCACATTTTGATTTAATTGATTGGTTGCGATTTTGCCTCCTGGCGTTGCTATCATAAATGCCCCTTGGGTATGATAGAAGGGTAGTTGACATTTGACACTGAATTTTGGACTAATGAAGCTATGTGATGCATCAGAGTCAAAAGGAATTAAAGCTGGTTGATTTAAAACTGAGAAGGTACCAGTCATGATGGGTGCTCCCTCGGGTAACTCCTCCAGAGTGGTGAAATTTAGCCTCCCTTGCTTGACTTGCACCTTTTGCTTCTTTCCCTTTTCTTGGTTAGCAGCTGGCACCTGTCTTGGCTGGTTTCATAGGCAATCCTTGGCGTAGTGGCCGGTGTTACCACATGTGAAGCATTGGTTCCCGTTTCCCTGCCAGAACTGCTGCTGCTATTGCTATCGTGGAGGTGGATTATTTCGTGGGCGGGGGCGGGGAGACAGTTGGGCGCTTGCTGTTGCTGAGGCGGCCTGATTACCCATCTTCCTGCCTATTGTTGGGATCCTCTGCTTTGATTGCTGGAGACAATCCGAAACCTCTGAGGTGTCGAGGATCCTGTCATCGGTGCCTTCCTCTTCTTCTCTGCTCGGTGGGCTAAGATGCAGTCTTACTATGAGATGGCTTGGTTGACCAGTTCATTGTAGCTATTGGCTCGAACAGTGTTAAGGCGCTTGTGGAGTTTGGTGCTGAGTCCCCTCCAGAAGTGGTCCCTCTTCTCATCAGAGTCTGCATGGTAACCCACATATTGGCACAGGTCGTTGAAGGACTGGGCATATTGCAGCACCGTGTGAGTCCCCTGGGTTAAGGCCAGGAACTCGTTTAGCTTGCGGTCCAATATGCCCGCGGGAATATGATGTCCCCTGAATGCGGTCTTGAATTCCTCCCACGTCACCACGTGGTCGGTGGGTAGCATGGCGAGGAAATGGTCCCACCATGTCCTTGCAGGTCCACGGAGCTGCTGCGCGGTGAAGCGAGCTTTTGCGGCATCAAGGCAAGCTCCCTACGAGAAGGGGAAACTTGGATTCCACTACCCCGAGCCACACATCGGCGTCCAGTGGATCTTTCGCCCTTGTGAACAGCGGCGGTTTGGTGCTCAAGAACTCCTGGTAGGTAGCTGCGGTCGGTGGGCGTTGATGTTGCCCTCCACCAAACTGCTGGGGGTGGAGCTGACGTTGCACCAGCTATCGTAGGATTTCGTTCTGTTGAGCCATTAATTCCTGCATCATTGGAGCTGGGGGCGATGGTGGGGGAACCTGCTTCTTTTTCCCACGGCGGGGTCTAGCTGCCATCTGAAAAATAGGAATCTGCCGTTGTTACTTAAGCCCAAAGATTTCAAGCAGTGACTTCATATTATGAGGAGATAGTGACACAAAATTATATCGAACCAAAAGAAGATAATCATTCATTCATCTTGCATTACTCATACAGGTTTTTTCGGGTTACAACATATTAGGAGGTCCACCCTATAGCCTAGTTCAATAGTTGGTGCCAAAAGCTAAGCTTATGTGGTGTTGCCATCTTCCTAACGTGCTTATTATTGACCCATATAACCCTGAGAGCAGAGGCAATACTGGACGCAGGTGAAGGGGGCACTCCAGAGTAAGCCATGTCCAGACTGGAAGCTGGCTCGATCTCCTCGAGATCCTCCTCCTCCTCCTCGTTATTTCCGTCTACCTCCATTGCTTGGTTCATATCCTGGTGGTGCATATCTAGATAAGCATTGGCCTCATCCAACTCCTCTTGCACATCATGGAGTTTATTTTCCAGGACTTCAATGGTGTTGTCCCGAATTTCCACTTGTTGCTCTCTTGGGTGTGGTTGCTCATTTGCCCAATCTGGAGATCCTTCTCCACCAATTCTGAAGACAGATCGACTACAAAGATCTCCCTATCATCAAGGGTAGTCTTTGCAGTCTAAGCGAGCCCAGTTAGGTGCGTCATAACATCGTTTTGCAGGGCCTGCAGGCGGTACAGTGCACTCATGCACTCGACGGTGATCCTCCCAACATGGTCGGGATGCATAGCCCGCACATTCTTGGCATGACGCACTCGGTCGCACCACATCGGATCATCCCTGTTCTCGGCAGGGAAGAGTCCAAGTGGGTGCATCATCATCTCCAGTGGGTGGTATCCATAGAAGGTCGTCAAGGCCTTCAGTGCCACGGCCTCAGTGGTGTCATCTGCCCTGAATCCGACAGTTTCAGAATCAAGCGAATGCCACCTAGGCTGCAGAGGGTGAGGCTCCAGGGTTAGCCAAACCCTACAGCGTGGCACCCGGTGCTCCTCGTATTGCTGCACCGTGTATAGAGGAGGTGTGGGGTATCTCGCTGCGTAGAGTATCTCACACAAGATAGAGAGAAAGCCCTCTCGGGAAAGGTAGTCGAAGCTGAAGCGGGTGTCTCCACCATCGACGAGGGTAGGCGAAGCCATCTGTGTAAGAGGGGTAAGTGTGAATGCTGAAGGTAGCAGTAAGGAGAAAAGTGTGCTTAAGTTAAAAAGAGGATGGTTAATTGGATTACCCTATTTTTAACTTACCTCCATGTTACTCGTTCTTGACTAATTATTTAGTGGTCATGAGTCATCATAGTTTTAATACATTCCCTGCAACTTTTTAATTGACACATTTCCTTTTAGTCCTGATTTACTACTATGCATGCATGCTCGTATGGACGTCCTCTCATCAAGCATAGGGGTGCTCCTAGGGCATCCCTTTTCTTATAGTGTCAGCCTATATGGCCTACTTATATAGCCACCTATCTACCCCACTATTCTTAAGGCCTTTCGTCCTAGGTCTAGCGTTCTAGTCCTAACGATGCAACCAACACTGGTTTCTAAGCAAGTTTTATTTTTGTAAGATTGGTGTCCATGACTTATTGACTTCTCTGCAATGGTATTCGCTCCGATACCAGCTGTGGCAGAACCGCCCAGATTATTCCAGCTTAAGTGTCGCGTCACGCCTTGAAGGCAGCAACACACTTAAATCGGAATAACCCGTTAGTTCCTCCAATCTAGTCCGATAAAGTCACTTACCAAGGATCGAGTACTATTAGCTCACACGATGGTGAGACTCAGAGAGAATGCAATAAACATGAAACCACAGGTTAAAGTACTTGAGTTATTACATAAAACGAAGTTTGATAAAAGATAACAATGTTCTTAATATTGCAACGGATGATAAATAACATTTATAATGAGGAATGGGGCAAGGCCTGGCCCACTACTTCTCCTGGTCCTCTCCTACCGAGGCGACATCCCACTCGATCGTCCAACCCGGTGGCAGGGTGGCTGGCCAAGTCACACCATCAACCATGTCTTGCAGTGAACCTATAAAAAGGATGCCACAAGCAAGGCTGAGTATACTAATACTTAGCTAGACTTACCTGATGTGAGGAGTCTACTCCTCTACCTCTAGACCATGAGGTCGTTTGGCTGAGGGGGTTTGGTTTGCCAAAAGCACTAGCTGAGCCTAAAACAAGTTTTTGCTTTTCAAGTTCTATAGTACCTTTTCAAACTAGGCTTGTTCCTTTCTAAGCATACATGGTAACAATCATTTACTACAATCAACATCTTATCTCAAGAAACCTCATTTCACTTCTTACTCGATGCAGTACAATGGGTCAAGCAGTCTCATTAGCTGCGAGAAGGAGACGATCTGAATCGAGTTTTAACCTTGCAAGGTAAACCTAAACACACGACATGTAGGGGCACTCCATCCCCACACACGACAGTCGTCCCCATCAATTCCCTGACAACAGATCAGGGCTCACGACCTTGGGATACAATGCTCCATTGACCCCGGCTGCCGCCGTGCAATGGCGCACTTGTACCCACCATAGCTAGCATGGGAGACTCCGTCTCAGGTCCAATAAGGAGGAAAGTCTGAGGGCGGGTTTAATCAGGTACTAGGCTTAATGGTTACCATATTTCCTGACATGTGTCTAGTACGTTCAAACGCTTGACTAAGGTAGCCGCACATTAATCCTTAAGTCCATTCCCGTCTCATAGACAAGGCATCCACCCAAGATCCTTTCCCATAGACCATTATAGATCCTATTGGGGGTCTTCTTCTCTGCCGAAGGTCCTCAAGACAAAGACATCATTGGCAAAGTGATTTTGAGGACTCTCTCTCTCTCTCTCGAATGTCATCAAGACGAAGATATTGTGTGGAAGCAACGATGGCGAGTACCAAAGCTATCACCGAAGGACAACAGCTTCGGCTTAGACCAAGCCGAGGAGGAAAAGACTAGCTAGTCCCTAGTGATTTATGTTACGATTATAAAGAAATGTTAAGGTTATAAATGTACTTTTACCCGGGCTGCGTCCTGTGCCTATAAATATGTGAACAATACCCCCATACTGTTCATGCTGAATTGTAATTGCTCTCGCATCTACACCTTCGAAAAGCCGGAGCATTTGAGAACAAGTAACCAACATTGGTGCCCACCTCCGGTGAAATCACTTTCACGACCACGACAATGGCTTTGCAAGGTGACCAAGCTGTGGCACCTTCGGCTACAAAGCTGGTGCTCCCAATCACAGGCGGCTCAAGTGCTGAACCAACCAATAAGAAGCAGAAGAAGGATGCACAGAGAAGGGTACACCATGTTGGAGTACAAGGACCCTTCATCAAGTCCAAGTGGTCTCATATACCAAACACCTTCTCCCAGGAAGACCTTCAGCTCAAGGACTACCTCATAATGATGCAATGGTTATATCTTGTGTTATCAAGGGGTTTTTGGTTCACAGTGTCCATGTAGACACAGGCAGTGCAGCAGATATCATTTTTGCAAAAGCCTACAAGAAGATGCGGGAGTAGGAGGACAAGATACATGACGCTACACACCCCTTGTGTGGCTTCGGAGGAAAGCATATAGTGGCACTTGGGAAGATAACAATGCCAATCACCTTCGGATATGTTCACAACACAAGAACAGAGCAAGTTGTATTCGACATTGTTGATTTGGGTTATCCTTACAATGCAATCATTGGTCGAGGGACGCTGAACGCCTTCAAAGCAATACTTCACCCAGCATATCTGTGCATGGAGATACCTTCTGACCAAGGTCCTATCGCTATGCATGGGAGTCAAGAGGCTGCCAGAAGAGCCAAAGGGAACTCGATAGATTCGAAGGCCATCCATAACATAGATGAAGCCAAAGCTCATCAACAATATAAGCATAAAAGAGACAAGGCTGCCTCAGTAAATCAACCAAAGCCTATGCTTTTGTGTGAAGACATAGCCGAGCAGAAGGTGTTGTTGGGATCCCAATTGTCTGATGAATAGGAGAAAACCTTGTTGAAGTTCCTGTTCAACAACAAGAATGTTTTTGCTTGGTCATCCAATGATCTTTGTGGTGTCAACAGAGATGTCATTGAGCACTCACTCAATGTAGACCCGACCATTAGACAAAGGAAGGATAAGCTTTGGAAGATGTCCGATGACAAAGCCGAAGGTGCAAGAAATGAAGTCAAAAGACTCCTAAGTGCCGGAGTAATTAGAGAGGTGACATATCCAGAGTGGCTAGCCAATACTGTGATGGTGAAGAAGGCTAATGGAAAGTGGAGGATGTGCATTGATTTTACGGATCTCAAAAAGGCATGTCCTAAGGATGAGTTTCCTTTACCAAGAATAGACTCCCTTGTGGACGCAACAGCCACTTCGGAGCTCATAAGTTTATTGGACTGCTATTCAGGTTATCATAAAATCTAGATGAAGAAGGAAGATGAGTCTAAAACAAGCTTCATAACCCCTAGTGGGACCTACTGCTACCTTAGGATGCTCGAGGGGCTCAAGAATGCCAGAGGAAGCTTCAACAGAATGACTAACAAAGTCCTCAACTCTTAGATTGTCAGGAATCTTCTGACTTATGTCGATGACATTATAGTAAAAAGCACGAAGCAAGAAATCAAATTGCTGATTTACAAGAAACATTTGCCAATTTTAGGAAGGCTGGTCTCAAGCTCAACCCAGAGAAATGTGTCTTCAGGGTGAAGAAGGGGAAATTTCTTGGGTGCCTTGTGTCAACAAAAGGAATTGAAGCAAATCCAAACAAAATAGAAGCTATACTTCGAATGGAGCCACCAAGGATAAGAAAAGGTGCTAAGAGATTAACAGAAAGACTGGAATCCTTCAACAGATTCATCTCAAGATTAGCAGAGAGGAACTTGCCATTCTTCGAGGTGCTAAAATCAGCCGAAGTCTTTCAATGGGGACCAACTCAACAAAAGGCTTTCGAAGGGCTAAAGCAATATTTAATACAATTGACAATGTTGACTCCACCTTCGTCAGGAGCCCCATTGCTACTATATGTGGCTGCTTCTCACGCTGCAGTTAGTGCAGTGCTGGTGCAAGAAAAACAAGATGGCCAAGCAAAGAAGCAAGTGCTAGTATACTTCGTCTCTGAAGTACTTAGTCCAGCAAAAAGAAATTATACAGAGCTGGAGAAGGTGCTATATGTTGTATTGATGGCCTCTAGAAAGTTTTGGCATTATTTCCAGTCATATCACATTATAGTACCTTGATCTCAGCGTCTCAAGGACATTATAAGGAACATAGAGGCCACAGGAAGAGTTAAAAAGTGGGCCGTAGAACTAAATGAATTCACTATTGATTTTGTTCATAGGTCTTCGATTCAATCTCAAGCATTAGCAGACTTCATTGTTGATTGGACGCCAGGGGCTCAGGACGAAGAAAGCAAACCAGACAACGAAGCTTGGACAGTGTTCTGTGATGGGTCGTGGGGGACCTTCGGCGCAGGTGCAGCTGCTATCCTAATTTCACCATCTAAGATCAAAACCTGCTATGCAGCCAGATTGGAGTTCAACTGCACAAATAATATTGCAGAGTACAAAGCCCTTCTCTTGGGGCTTCGAAAGCTTAAGGCGATGGGAATAAGAAGAGCAGTCCTCAAATCTGACTCATAGGTCATCATAGGCCATGTTGATAAAAGCAGCAGAGCAAGAGATCTGAAGCTTGAGAAGTATCTGAAAGGGAAATGTGCCCTTCGGCCATTTCTATAAGATTTTGGTGATTAAGTGCCCAACACACATTAAGGGAATGAGTATATGCCAAAGGGTCGACAAAGTGCAAATCAATACAAAGGTATGATTCTAGACTTAGTATATTGGTTTTTGTGTACTAACATATTTGTCTAAGTGCTAGAATCAGAGAAAAGACATTTGGAAAAGTCTTGGCTCGAGCAGCCAAGACTCTGCTCAGTCTGGGTGCACCGGACTGTCCGGTGGTGCACCGGACAGTGTCCGGTGCGCCAGGCTGGCTCTGGTGAAAAGGCCGCTCTCGGGAATTCGTCGGTGGCGTACGGCTAAAATTCACCGGACCGTCTGGTGTGCACCGGACTGTCCGGTGAGCCAACGGTCGGCCGAGCCAACGGTCGGCCGCGCAATCCGCGCGTGACGCGTGGCCGGGCCAACGGTCTGAAGGGGGCACCGGACTGTCCGGTGTGCACCAGACAGTGTCCAGTGCGCCAATGGCTCCAAATCGCCAACGGTCGGCTGCACCAAAATAGGAAAGAAATCCGCACCGGACAGTGTCCGGTGGTGCACTGGACTATCCGGTGCGCCAGTCGAAAGAAGGCAAGAATTGCCTTCCTGGAATGCTCTCAACGGCTCCTAGCTGCCTTGGGGCTATAAAAGGGACTCCTAGGTGCATGGAGGACAACACCAAGCACACTTTGAGCATTCTTGATCATTCACACTTCGTCTTTGCGCACTCGTTTGACATTCTTAGTGTTTTGAGCTCCGTTCTAGTGAGAACTTTGTGACATTCATTTGAGCTCAAGTCTTGGCTGTGTGTGTGTGTATTTGCTGTGAATTTGTGTGTGTTGCTTCCCTCCCTTACTCTAGTGCTTTCACTTTGATCCTCATTGTAAGGGCGAGAGACTCCAAGTTGTGGAGATTCCTCGCAAACGGGATATAGTAAAGGAAAAAGGAACACCGTGGTATTCAAGTTGATCATTGGATCACTTGAGAGGGGTTGAGTGCAACCCTCGTCCGTTGGGACGCCACAACGTGGAGTAGGCAAGTTTTGTACTTGGCCGAACCACGGAATAAACCACTGTGCCTCTCTGTGTTGATCTCTTTGTGGTTTGCAAGAACTCCTCTCCTTAGCCACTTGATTTCATTGCTCTAACACTTAATCAAGTTTGTGGCTTTAAGTTTTAAGTTTTTTTATTCAGGATCACCTATTCACCCCCCTCTAGGTGCTCTCAATTGGTATCAAAGCCGTTCTCTTCGCAAAGGGACTAATCGCCCGAAGAGATGGATCCTAAGGGAAAGGAGATAGTGGTCAACGATAAGGAGAAGGAGTCCATCTTCAACGAGCCGAGGGACGACAAAGCCAATGACCCCGGCTCGAGTCAAAAGAAGAAGGACGGGAAGAAGAAGAGGCGGTTCAAGAAGATAGTCTACTACGACAGCGACGAGTCTTCCTCTTCCCAAAAGGACAACGAATACGAGGAGAAAAATAAAACGGTTAATTCAAACTTTTCTTTTGATTATTCTCGTATTCCGCAAAGTACAAATGCTCATTTGCTTTCCATTCCCCTTGGTAAACCTCCTCACTTTGATGGAGAGGACTACGGATTTTGGAGTCACAAAATGTGTAGTCACTTGTTCTCTCTCCATCCAAGTATATGGGAGATAGTAGAGAATGGAATGCAATTTGATAGTACGGATAGTCCCATATTTATCAATGAGCAAATTCACAAAAATGCACAAGCTACTACTGTTCTTTTAGCATCATTGTGTAGGGATGAATACCATAAGGTGAGCGGCTTGGATAACACCAAGCAGATTTGGGACACCCTCAAGATCTCGCATGAGGGGAATGACGTCACCATGCTCACCAAGATGGAATTGGTGGAAGGCGAACTAGGAAGGTTCGCGATGATCAGGGGGGAGGAGCCAACCCAAACGTACAGTAGGCTCAAGACCCTCGTCAACAAAATAAGGAGCTATACACGATGGACGGACCACGACGTCGTCCGACTTATGCTAAGGTCCTTCACCGTCCTTGATCCTCATCTTGTTAACTCTATTCATGAGAATCCTAGGTACACCAAGATGACGCCCGAGGAGATACTTGGAAAGTTCGTAAGCGGGCGAATGATGATCAAGGAGGCGAGATACGTTGATGATGTGTTGAATGGCCCAATCCACGAGCCTCAAACCGTTGCTCTCAAAGCAACAAGTAGCAGGGAGGCGCTACCTAGCAAGGTGGCGCAAGTTGAGGCGGCCGGGCTTAACGAGGAAGAAATGGCCCTCATCATCAAGCGCTTCAAGACGGCGCTTAAGGGTCGCAAGGAGCATCCCCAAAAGAACAAGACGAAGGGGAAGCGCTCCTACTTCAAGTGTGGTAAGGTTGGTCACTTTATTGCTAACTGTCCCGATAATGATAGTGACCAGGATCAAGAAAAGAAGAGGGAAAAGAAGAAGACGTACAAGAAGGCTAAAGGTGAGGCACACCTTGGCAAAGAGTGGGACTCAGATTGCTCTTCGTCCAACTCCGACGACGAAGGACTCGCCGCCACCGCCTTCAACAAATCATCCCTCTTCCCCAACGAGCATCACACCTGTCTCATGGCAAGAGAGAAGAAGGTAAGCACTCGAAAGACTATTATGTATGCTTCTTCTATTGATGATGAATCTAGCGATGATGAAATAGACTATGCTAGTTTGTTCAAGGGCTTAGATAGAACTAAGATTGATAAGATCAATGAATTAATTGATGCCTTGAATGATAAGAATAGATTGTTAGAAAAGCAAGAGGATCTTTTGTATGAAGAACATGATAAATTTGTAGATGCACAAAATTTTCTTGCTTTAGAAGTTAAAAGAAATGAAATGCTTTCATATGAATTGTCTACATGCCATGAATCTATTTCTAGCTTAAAGAGTATCAATGATGACTTGAATGATAAGTTAGAAATAGCTAGTAAATCAACCTCTTGTATAGAACATGTTATGATTTGCAATAGGTGTAAAGATTTCAATATTGATGCTTGTAGTGAACACCTAGTTTCAATTTCTAAATTAAATGATGAAGTGGCTAGTCTTAATGCTCAACTTAAGACTAGCAAAAATGAATTTGATAAACTAAAATTTGCAAGGGATGCCTACACGATTGGTAGACACCCCTCAATTAAGGATGGGCTTGGCTTCAAAAGGGAAGCCAAGAACTTAACAAGTCATAAGGCTCCCATCTTCGCCAAGGAGAAAGGGAAGGCCCCTATGGCTAATAGTACTCAAAAGAACCACGCTTTCATGTACCATGATTGGAGATATTCTAGGAATGTTCATTATGATAAAAGTTACAATGATGTTGTTTCACATGCCATGACTGCTTCAAGTTCTTCTATTATGCATGATAGAAGTTTGGCTAGGAAAAATTTCACTCATCATATGCCTAGGAGGAATGTACATGTACCTAGGAAAACAAGTAATGAACTTTCTACAATTTATCATGCTTGCAATGCTTCCTTTGCTATTTGTAGAAAGGACAAGAAAGTGGTTGCTAGAAAATTAGGGGCAAAATGCAAGGGAGATAAAACTTGCATTTGGATCCCTAAGGCTATTGTTACTAACCTTGTAGGACCCAACAAGAGTTGGGTACCTAAGACCCAAGCCTAATTTGCCTTGCAGGTTTATGCATCCGGGGGATCAAGCTGGATTATCGACAGCGGATGCACAAACCACATGACGGGGGAGAAGAAGATGTTCACCTCCTACGTCAAGAACAAAGATTCCCAAGACTCAATCATATTCGGTGACGGGAATCAAGGCAAGGTTAAAGGACTAGGAAAAAATAGCTATTTCTTCCGAGCATTCTATCTCTAATGTGTTTTTAGTTGAATTGCTCGGGTATAATTTGTTGTCCGTTAGTCAATTATGTAATATGGGATATAACTGCTTATTCACAAATGTAGATGTGTCTGTCTTTAGAAGGAGTGATGGTTCATTAGCTTTTAAGGGTGTATTAGACGACAAACTCTATTTAGTTGATTTTGCAAAAGAGGAGGCCGGTCTAGATGCATGCTTAATTGCTAAGACTAGCATGGGCTGGTTGTGGCATCGCCGTCTAGCACATGTGGGGATGAAGAACCTTCACAAACTTCTAAAGGGAGAACATGTGATAGGTCTAACAAATGTAACCTTCAAAAAAGATAGACCTTGTGCAGCTTGTCAAGCAGGTAAACAGGTGGGAAGCTCTCATCATTCCAAAAATGTGATGACCACATGAAGACCCTTGGAGTTACTTCATATGGACCTCTTCGAACCCGTCGCCTATCTAAGCATAGGAGGAAGTAAGTATGGTCTTGTTATAGTTGATGACTTTTCCTGCTTCACTTGGGTATTCTTTTTGCAGGATAAATCTAAAACCCAAGGGACCCTCAAGCGCTTCCTAAGGAGAGCTCAAAATGAGTTTGAGCTCAAGGTGAAGAAGATAAGGAGCGACAACGGGTCCGAGTTCAAGAACCTTCAAGTGGAGGAGTACCTTGAGGAGGAAGGAATCAAGCACGAGTTCTCCGCTCCCTACACACCACAACAAAATGGTGTGGTAGAGAGGAAGAACAGGACACTTATAGACATGGCAAGGACGATGCTTGGAGAATTCAAGACGCCCGAGCAGTTTTGGTCAGAAGCTGTGAACACGGCTTGCCACACCATAAACCGGGTCTACCTTCATCGCGTCCTCAAGAAGACGTCGTACGAACTCCTAACTGGTAACAAACCCAATGTGTCATACTTTCGTGTATTTGGGAGCAAATGTTATATTCTAGTGAAGAAAGGTAGAAATTCTAAGTTTACTCCCAAAGCTGTAGAAGGGTTTTTGTTAGGTTATGACTCAAATACAAAGGCGTATAAGGTCTTCAACAAATCATCGGGTTTGGTTGAAGTCTCTAGTGACGTTGTATTTGATGAGACTAATGGCTCTCCAAGAGAGCAAGTTGTTGATCTTGATGATGTAGATGAAGAAGACGTTCCAACGGCCGCAATACGTACCATGGCGATTGGCGATGTGCGACCACAAGAACAAAAGGAGCAAGATCAACCTTCTTCCTCAACAATGGTGCATCCCCCAACTCAAGACGATGAACAGGTTCATCAAGAAGAGGAGCGTGATCAAGGGGGAGCACAAGATGATCATGTTATGGAGGAAGAAGCACAACCGACACCTCCAACTCAAGTTCGAGCAATGATTCAAAGGAATCATCCCGTCGACCAAATTTTGGGTGACATTAGCAAGGGAGTAACTACTCACTCTAGATTAGTTAATTTTTGTGAGCATTACTCTTTTGTCTCTTCTATTGAGCCTTTCTGGGTAGAAGAGGCCTTGCTAGATCCGGACTGGGTGTTGGCCATGCAGGAAGAGCTCAACAACTTCAAGCGAAATGAAGTTTGGACACTGGTGCCTCGTCCCAAGCAAAACGTTGTGGGAACCAAGTGGGTGTTTCGCAACAAACAAGACGAGCACGGGGTGGTGACAAGGAACAAGGCACGACTTGTGGCAAAAGGTTATGCCCAAGTCGCAGGTTTGGACTTTGAGGAGACTTTTGCTCTTGTGGCTAGGCTAGAGTCCATTCGCATTTTGTTAGCCTATGCCGCTCACCATTCTTTTAGGTTGTTCCAAATGGATGTGAAGAGCGCTTTCCTCAACGGGCCAATCAAGGAGGAGGTGTACATGGAGCAACCCCCTGGCTTTGAGGATGAACGGTACCCTGACCACGTGTGTAAGCTCTCTAAGGCGCTCTATGGACTTAAGCAAGCCCCAAGAGCATGGTATGAATGCCTTAGAGACTTTTTAATTGCTAATGCTTTCAAGGTTGGGAAAGCCGATCCAACTTTATTCACTAAGACTTGTGATGGTGACTTATTTGTGTGCCAAATTTATGTCGATGACATAATATTTGGTTCTACTAACCAAAAGTCTTGTGAAGAGTTTAGCAGGGTGATGACGCAGAAATTCGAGATGTCGATGATGGGCGAGTTGAACTACTTCCTTGGGTTCCAAGTGAAGCAACTCAAGGACGGCACCTTCATCTCCCAAACGAAGTACACACAAGACTTGCTAAGGCGGTTTGGGATGAAGGACGCCAAGCCCGCAAAGACTCCAATGGGAACTGACGGACACGTCGACCTCAACAAAGGAGGTAAGTCCGTTGATCAAAAAGCATACTGGTTATGATAGGGTCTTTACTTTATTTATGTGCTAGTAGACTGGATATTATGCTTAGCGTATGCATGTGTGCTAGATTTCAATCCAATCCAAGGGAGTGTCACTTAGTGGCCGTGAAGCGAATTCTTAGATATTTAGTCGCTACGCCTTGCTTCGGGATCTGGTATCCAAAGGGGTCTACCTTTGACTTGATTGGATATTCAGACTCCGACTATGCTGGATGTAAGGTCGATAGGAAGAGTACATCGGGGACGTGCCAATTCTTAGGAAGGTCCCTGGTGTCGTGGAGCTCTAAGAAACAAACTTCTGTTGCCCTATCCACCGCTGAGGCCGAGTATGTTGCCACAGGACAGTGTTGCGTGTAACTACTTTGGATGAGGCAAACCCTCCGGGACTTTGGCTACAATCTGAGCAAAGTCCCACTCCTATGTGATAATGAGAGTGCTATCCGCATGGCGGACAATCCTGTTGAACACAGCCGCACAAAGCACATAGACATCCGGCATCACTTTTTGAGAGACCACCAGCAAAAGGGAGATATCGAAGTGTTTTATGTTAGCACCGAGAACCAGCTAGCCGATATCTTTACCAAGCCTCTAGATGAGAAGACCTTTTGCAGGCTGTGTAGTGAGCTAAATGTCTTAGATTCGCGGAACCTGGATTGATCTATAGCATACATGTGTTTTATGCCTTGATCATGTTCCTTATGCATTTTGTTGGTGCTCAAGTTGTACAAACACTCCCCGGACCTCACAAGTCCATTTGCAAGTGATGCACATATTTAGGGGGAGATGTGCTACAACTTGGCCCTTTGAGACTAACTGTGTGCTTGAGTTTGCTTGATTTAGTCTCAAAGGTGGATTGAAAAGGGAATGTTGGACTTGGACCATGAAAGACTTCCACTGCACTCCGATGAAAAAGTAACTAACTCCAAGTTCATCTTCATACTCTTATTGCCTTTTTACTCTTAGTTGAATATTTTGGTGAGGCAATGGGGTTAAAAGGCCAAAAATGATCCTGTTTTGGTGCTTGATGCCAAAGAGGGAGAAATTAAGGGCCAAAGCAACAAATGGATCAGCTACCACTTGAGAATTCTGAAAATAGTAGAGTTAGAACTTTTTGATTTGTCAAAATTCTTATTGTCTCTTTTTGTCAAGA
Source organism: Zea luxurians (assembly GCA_029449295.1). Classification (NCBI taxonomy): domain Eukaryota; kingdom Viridiplantae; phylum Streptophyta; class Magnoliopsida; order Poales; family Poaceae; genus Zea; species Zea luxurians. The sequence continues at coordinate 1,206,530 of JAOPSE010000017.1, forward strand.
GTTGGTCTCTTGTGGGGAGAATGTTTGATTATGGGAAATAGGGGGAGTTTTTAATCAGTGATCAATTTCTCTTGGAATATCTTTCTCTATGACTCAACAAGTGAATTTGACTTAGAGATAGGAAATTGAGTTTGATTGTGGCAAAGAATGATCCAAATATGCCAAATTTGAATCAAAACAAATTTGTGTTCTTATTTGCATTGATGTTGCACTTCTTTTAGTTGCTTTTTGTTGTGTTGGCATAAATCACCAAAAAGGGGGGGATTGAAAGGGAAATGTGCCCTTGGGCCATTTCTATAAGATTTTGGTGATTAAGTGCCCAACACACATTAAGGGAATGAGTATATGCCAAAGGGTGGACAAAGTGCAAATCAATACAAAGGTATGATTCTAGACTTAGTACATTGGTTTTTGTGTACTAACATATTTGTCTAAGTGCTAGAATCAGAGAAAAGACAATTGGAAAAGACTTGGCTCGAGTAGCCAAGACTCTGCTCAGTCTGGGTGCACCGGACTGTCCGGTGGTGCACTGGATAGTGTCCGGTGCGCCAGGCTGGCTCTGGTGAAAAGGCCGCTCTCGGGAATTCGTCGGCGGCGTACGGCTAAAATTCACCGGACCGTCCAGTGTGCACCGGACTGTCCGGTGAGCCAACGGTCGGCCGAGCCAACGGTCGGCCGCGCAATCCGCGCGTGACGCGTGGCCGGGCCAACGGTCTGAAGGGGGCACCGGACTGTCCGGTGTGCACCGGACAGTGTCCGGTGCGCCAATGGCTCCAAATCGCCAACCGTCGGCTACACCAAAATAGGAAAGAAATCTGCACCGGACAGTGTCCGGTGGTGCACCGGACTGTCCGGTGCGCCAGTCGACAGAAGGCAAGAATTGCCTTCCTGGAATGCTCTCAACGGCTCCTAGCTGCCTTGGGGCTATAAAAGGGACTCCTAGGCGCATGGAGGACAACACCAAGCACACTTTGAGCATTCTTGATCATTCACACTTCGTCTTTGCACACTCGTTTGACATTCTTAGTGTTTTGAGCTCCGTTCTAGTGAGAACTTTGTGACATTCATTTGAGCTCAAGTCTTGGCTGTGTGTGTGCGTATTTGCTATGAATTTGTGTGTGTTGCTTACCTCCCTTACTCTAGTGCTTTCACTTTGATCCTCATTGTAAGGGCGAGAGACTCCAAGTTGTGGAGATTCCTCGCAAACGGGATATAGTAAAGGAAAAAGGAACACCGTGGTATTCAAGTTGATCATTGGATCACTTGAGAGGGGTTGAGTGCAACCCTCGTCCGTTGGGACGCCACAACGTGGAGTAGGCAAGTTTTGTACTTGGCCGAACCACGGGATAAACCACTATGCCTCTCTGTGTTGATCTCTTTGTGGTTTGCAAGAACTCCTCTCCTTAGCCACTTGATTTCATTGCTCTAACACTTAATCAAGTTTGTGGCTTTAAGTTTTAAGTTTTTTTATTTAGGATCACCTATTCACCCCCCCCCCTCTAGGTGCTCTCAGTATCTGGATACAGTCCAAAGAATTGAAGCCTCTTTAGAAGGCTTCTCAGTGACGAATATCCTAAAAGGAGAAAATGAGCATGCAGATTTACTAGCTAAATCAGCGGCACAGGGGCTCCCACTCCCTTCGGAAGTATTCTTTGAAACTATAAAAGCACCTTCAGTCAAGCTCATGGAGTGAGCGGTGCTAACAATCTCACCAGTACATAGCGAAGATTGGAGGACTGAGATTGTATCTTTCTTGCAAGGCAACTAACCTGCGGACGACGAAGTTTACATAAAAAGAATGCAAGCCAGGACAAGGCCTTACATGATCATAGAAGGAGAATTGTATAAACAAGGAGTTTGTTCTCCATTGCTGAAGTGTTTGTCTAGAGCCGAAGGCAAAGAACTAATGAAAGAGATACATACAGGGGCATGTGGAGCTCATATTGGGTCCAGGACTTTGCTTGGAAAAGTTTTCAGACAAGGATTTTATTGGCCGAAGGCAGCTTCGGATGCAGCGGATTTAGTTCAAAAATGTGAAAGCCGCCAGAAGTGTGCCAGAGACCAAAAACAACCTTCGTCTTTAACTCAGCTAATTCAGCCCACTTGACCACTGCAAAGGTGGAGCCTAGACTTATTAGGCACCCTTCCACCAGCGCAAGGTAACTTGAAATATGTTGTGGTAGCGGTGGAGTATTTTTCAAAGTGGATCGATGCTAAACCCCTAGCTACAATCACTTCAGCCACGGTCCAGAAGTTCTTTTGGTAGGATATTGTTTGCCAGTTCGGTGTGCCAAAGGCCATCATGGTTGATAACGAAACTCAGTTTTATGCTGAAACATTCAAAACTTTTTGTGACCAAATTGGTACAAAAATACATTTTGCATCTATGAGGCATCCAGAATCAAATGGACTGGTAGAACGAGCTAACGAAATCATCATAACAAGAATAATGAAGTCAATCTTCAATCTGCCAAAAGGAAAGTGGCCAGATGAATTGGTAAAAGTGGTATGGAACTGTAACACTGTTGTCTCGAGATCAATAGGGTTTAGCCCGTTCAAGCTTTTATACGGTGATGAAGCAATAACACCAGAAGAAGCAAAAACAGGTTCAATAAGGACCCTAGCTTTGGAAGAAGACGAAGAAGTTTGCAAAATAACAAAAGACACCATAGAAGGGACCAGGCTTTAGGAAATAGACCACATCAATAAATATCAAGCCAAAAAAGTTAAACCGCGTGATAGGAATGTAAGATTAAAGAATATCAAGCCAGGATACTTGGTGCTTCGAAGAGTGACCAACCCAGATACAGTGGGGAAGCTTCAGCTTAAGTGGGAAGGTCCTTTCTTGGTGGTGTCTTTGTCAAGACCTGGTTCATACAAGTTGAAAGACATGGACGGTAATGAAGTTCCAAGATCTTGAAATACAGATGAGATTCGGAGATATTATGCATAAACTTTGTGATATTCTTACTTTTCCCTATGGTACCCTTGAGAGCACCTAGAGGGGGGGGTGAATAGGTGATCCTGTAAAACTTTAACTTAATGCCACAAAAACTTGGTTAAGCATTAGCACAGTATTGCCAAGTGGCTGGAGAAGAGTCTTAGCGAAAACACAATAACCACAAGAGAATCAACACAGGTAGACACAGTGGTTTATCCCGTGGTTCGGCCAAGTACAACACTTGCCTACTTCCACGTTGTGGCGTCCCAACGGATGAGGGTTGCAATCAACCCCTCTCAAGTGGTCCAAAGACCTACTTGAATACCATGGTGTTTGCTTTTCTCTTCTATATCCCGTTCGCGAGGAATCTCCACAACTTGGAGTCTCTCGCCCTTACAAAGATGTTCACAAGGAAGCACGGAGTAAGGGAGGGATTAGCAACTCACACAAGACACAAAGATCACAGCAAATACGCACACACAAGACCCAGACTAAAGCTCAAAAGACTAGCACACTAGAACGGAGCTCAAATCACTAGAATGTCGAACAAGTGCGCAAGAATGGAGTGTGAGTGATCAAGAGTGCTCAAGGAATGCTTGGTTGTCTCCTCCATGCGCCTAGGGGTCCTTTTTATAGCCCCAAGGCAGCTAGGAGCCGTTGAGAGCAATCCGGGAAGGCAATTCTTGCCTTCTGTCGCCTAGCGCACCGGACAGTCCGGTGCACCACCAGACACTGTCCGGTGCGGATTTCCTTCCTTGTTTGGCGAAGCCGACCGTTGGCAGCCTTGGAGCCGTTGGCACACCGGACACTATCCGGTGCACACCGGACAGTCCGGTGCCTCCTTCTAGCCGTTGGCTCGGCCACGCGTCGCGCCCGGATTAAGCGGCCGACCGTTGGCCCGGCGACCGTTGGCTCACCGGACACTGTCCGGTGCACACCGGACAGTCCGGTGAATTATAGTCGTACGCCATTTATTTCTTCCCGAGAGCAGCAAGTTCGCCTGAGCCAGCCTGGCACACCGGAGACTGTCCGGTGCACCACCGGACAGTCCGGTGCACCCAGACCGAGCTGACTTTGGCTGAACAGAGCCATCTCATTTCCAATTCAATCTTTCATGTTTCCAGCACTTAGACACAATACATTAGTCCATAAAACAATGTACTAAGTTTAGAAACATACCTTTTGACATGATTTGCACTTTGTCCACCATATTGCATAGATCAACACAAAAGCACTTGTGTTGGCACTCAATCACCAAAATACTTAGAAATGGCCCAAAGGCACATTTCCCTTTCAATCTCCCCCTTTTTGGTGATTTATGCCAACGCAACATAAAGTGACTAGAACAAGTGCAATATCAATGCAAATGAAAACCAAAAGTTGTTTTGAATCAATTTTGGCATATATGGATCATTCTTTGCCACCACTTGGTTTGTTTTTTGCAAATCAAACTCAAATTCTATCTCTAAGTCAAACACACTTGTTAAGACATAAAGAGAGTCATTTCAAGAGAAATTGATTCAAGATTTCAAAAACTCCCCTTTTTCCCATAATCAACACTTCTCCCCACAAGAAGCCACCTTTTGACAACAAGAGCCAATAAGAGTATTTTGACAAAACAAAAGCTCTATTCTATTATTTTCAAAATTCTCAAGTGGTAGCTGATCCATTTATTGCTTTGGCCTTTATTTTCTCCCCCTTTGGCATCAAGCACCAAAACAGGATCAATTGTGGCCCTTGAACCCCATTGCCTCACCAAAATCTTCAATAAGAATACAAAGGCAATAAGAGTACGTGAGATGAACTTGGAATAAGTTACCCTCTCATCGGAGTGCAGTGGAAGTCTTTCATGGCCCAAGTCCACCTTTTCCCTTTCAAACCTCCTTTGAGACTAAAACAAGCAAACTCAAGCATATGGTTAGTCTCAAAGGGTCAAGTTGTAACACATCTCCCCCTAAATTTGTGCATCACTTGCAAAGGACTTGTGAGGTCCGGGGAGTGTTTGTACAACTTGAGCACCACAAGTAAGCAACAATATGCATAAGGAACATGATCAAAGGCATAAACACATGTATGCTATAAATCAATCCAAGTTCCGCGAATCTAAGACATTGAGCTCGCTACGCAACTTGCAAAAGGTCTGCTCGTCTAAAGGCTTGGTAAAGATATCGACTAGCTGGTTCTCGGAGCTAACATGAAACACTTCGATATCTCCCTTTTGCTGCTGGTCTCTCAAAAAGTGATGCCGGATGTCAATGTGCTTTGTGCGGCTGTGTTCAACAGGATTATCCGTCATGCAGATAGCACTCTCATTATCACATAGGAGTGGGACTTTGCTCAGATTGTAGCCAAAGTCCCTAAGGGTTTGCCTCATCCAAAGTAGTTGCGCGCAACACTGTCCTGCGGCAACATACTCGGCCTCAGCGGTGGATAGGGCAACGGAGGTTTGTTTCTTAGAACTCCATGACACCAGGGACCTTCCTAAGAATTGGCACGTCCCCGATGTACTCTTCCTATCGACCTTACATCCAGCATAGCCGGAGTCTGAATATCCAATCAAGTCAAAGGTAGACCCCTTTGGATACCAGATCCCAAAACAAGGCGTAGCGACTAAATATCTAAGAATTCGCTTCACAGCCACTAAGTGACACTTCTTAGGATCGGATTGAAATCTAGCACACATGCATACGCTAAGCATAATATCCGGTCTACTAGCACATAAATAAAGTAAAGACCCTATTGTTGGGGCCATGCTTCGTTGCGCCGAAGGTCTTACACGAAGAAGCAGCTTCGGCTGAAGTTGTCCCCAGGAGATGGCCGAAGGTTCCTTTTCATGGAGCTTCGGCATTACAAACCGACATAGAGATAGAATGACCTTTTAATCCATGAAGGTCTGAGTCATTGTTGTAAACTTTTGTAAGGGGCATAATTGTAATTCGTCACAGGCTGTGTCCTGTGTCTATAAATAAATGAACAGTACCCCCGTACTGTTCACGCGAACCTGTCATTTGCTTTCGCATCACACTTGTATTTTTGCCTTCCTCAGGACCGAAGGTACATTTGTAATTTGAAGTTATTTATATTCATCCATGATAATATCATCATAGAGATGACTCTATGATGATATTTAAATGTTTATTTTATATCTCATAATTTGTATGAATACTTCGTTGCTTAATGTTGTACTCACGAAGGTATATCTTTCGTAACCTTCGTCCGAAATTCATTATATCCTGAAGGGGTATAATGTTTTGAAGGACGAAGGGCTTTAACATTTAACATTTTCTATGTTGCCTTGTTCTTAACTCTTAGCATTTGAGAACAAGCCCCCAACATTGGTGCCCACCTCCGGTGAACTCACTTCCACTTTTCTGAGCTGATGGCTTCGTTCAACAATCAAGCTGAAGCTGCTTCGGCTTCGAAGATGGTGCTCCTGATAACAGGCGGTTCTTGCTCAGAGCCGGTTAACAAGAAGCAGAAGAAGGAGGCTCAGAGAAGGGTACAGCATGTTGGAGTGCAGGGACCCTTCATCAAGTCAAAATGGTCCCACATTCCAATTACTTTCTCTCAGGAAGACCTTCAGCTTAAGGATTATCCTCACAATGATGCCATGGTTATCTCTTGTGTGATCAAAGGATTTCTGGTCCACAATGTCTTAGTTGATACAGGCAGTGCAGCTGATATTATCTTTGCTAAGGCCTTCAGACAAATGCAAGAGCCCGAAGACAAGATCCATGATGCTACGCACCCTCTTTGTGGCTTCGGAGGGCGGTAGATTGTAGCACTTGGGAAGATTACCATGCCGGTAACCTTCGGATTTGTTAACAACACAAGGACTGAGCAAATTCTGTTTGATATTGTTGACATGGAGTATCCTTACAATGCTATCATTGGTCGCGGTACTCTTAATGCCTTCGAAGCAATTCTTCACCCAGCTTATCTATGCATGAAGATACCTTCGGATCAAGGGCCTATTGCTATTCATGGAAGCCAGGAAGCTGCTAGAAGGGCCGAAGGAAGCTGGACTGACTCCAAAGCAATCCATAACATAGATGGAGCTGAAGCTTGTGAACAGTACAAATTCAGAAGGGAGAAAGCAGCTTCAGCAGATCAGCCAAAGCCCATGCTATTGTGTGAGGACATAGCAGAGCAGAAGGTGCTGTTGGGCTCGCAATTATCTGGAGACCAGGAGAAAACCTTGATAAGGTTTTTATTCAACAACAAAGATGTTTTTGCATGGTCAGCTAATGATCTCTGTGGAGTAAATCGGGATGTTATTGAACATTCGCTCAATGTTGACCCATCCTTCAGACCACGAAAGCAGAGGCTTCGGAAGATATCGGATGACAAGGCCGAAGGGGCTCGCAATGAAGTAAAAAGACTCCTCAGTGCTGGAGTTATCAGAGAAGTAAAGTATCCAGAGTGGCTAGCTAACACTGTTATGGTGAAGAAGGCCAATGGCAAGTGGAGAATGTGTATCGATTTCACAGATCTCAACAAGGCTTGTCCGAAGGATGAATTCCCGCTGCCGAGGATAGACTCTTTAGTCGATGCAGCAGCTTCTTCAGAACTCATGAGTCTCCTGGATTGCTACTCAGGCTATCATCAAATCTGGATGAAGAAGGAAGATGAGCCGAAGACTAGCTTCATAACCCCAAGTGGCACATATTGCTATCTTCGGATGCCTGAGGGGCTCAAAAATGCTGGAGGAAGTTTCAGCAGAATGACTGCGAAGGTCCTCCAGTCTCAGATAGGCAGAAATGTGTTGACTTATGTTGATGACATTATTGTAAAAAGCACGAAGCAGGAAAATCATATTGCTGATTTGCAGGAGACCTTCGCCAGTTTCAGACAAGCTGGTTTGAAGCTGAATCCAGAAAAATGTGTCTTCGGAGTAAAGAAGGGGAAATTTCTTGGATGCTTGGTTTCAACAAAGGGAATCGAAGCTAATCCAAATAAAATCGAAGCTATACTTCGAATGGAGCCACCAACTACAAGAAAGGGAGCCCAAAGATTGACAGGAAGGCTGGCATCTCTCAATAGATTCATATCCAGATCAGCAGAAAGAAATTTACCATTCTTCGAGGTGCTGAAGTCAGCTGAAGTCTTTCAATGGGGCCCAAGTCAACAAAAAGCCTTCGAAGAGCTGAAGCAATACTTGATAGATCTAACAACATTAACTCCACCAACGCCAGGGGCTCCTTTGTTGTTATATGTAGCAGCTTCGCACTCGGCAGTAAGTGCAGCACTTGTCCAGGAGAAGCTTGATGGACAAGTCAAGAAGCAGGTTCCAGTATATTTTGTATCTGAAGTCCTTAGTATATCAAAGAAAAATTATACAGAGCTGGAGAAGGTATTGTATGCCGTTTTAATGGCATCCAGGAAGCTTCGGCATTATTTTCAGGCATACAATATCATTGTTCCTTCTTCGCAGCCGTTGAAGGATATCATGAGAAATAGAGAAGCTACTGGACGGATTGGAAAATGGGCTGCAGAGCTCAATGAATTTTACATTGATTATGTGCATAGATCCTCGATCCAATCTCAAGCATTGGCAGATTTCATTGCCGACTGGACGCCAGGGGCTCAGGATGAAGAAGCAAATAAAGATGCCGAAGTGTGGACAGTGTTTTGTGATGGCTCTTGGGGAACCTTCGGAGCAGGTGCAGCCGCTGTGTTGGTCTCACCATCCAAGGTTAAAACTTGTTATGCAGCAAGACTTGATTTCAGCTGTACAAACAATATTACTGAGTACGAAGCCCTGCTCCTGGGCCTTCGGAAATTAAAGGCAATGGGAATCAGAAGGGCGATTCTTAAAACTGATTCCCAAGTTGTTTCGGGTCATATTGACAAAAGTTGCAAGGCTAAAGATCCGAAGCTTGAAAAATATCTAGACACGGTTCGAAGGATCGAAGCCTCCTTCGAAGGATTTTCTGTCAAGAATATCCCTCGAGGACAAAATGAGCATGCTGATTTGCTAGCCAAGTCTGCAGCACAGGGGCTGCCGTTACCTTCGGATGTGTTCTTCGAAACAATAAAGGCACCTTCAGTGGACCTCCTCGAAAGAGCAGTCCTCAACATATCTCCTGTTTACAGCGAAGATTGGAGAACTGAAATCATCTCTTACCTTCAGGGTAAGTTCCTTTCAGATGACGAAGCTTATAATAAAAGGATAGAGGCAAGAGCTCGTCCGTATGTCATGATAGAAGGGGAGTTATACAAACATGGAGTTTGCGCTCCGCTGCTCAAGTGTTTATCTAGAACCGAAGGTATAGAGTTGATGAAAGAAATACATGCAGGCCTGTGTGGGTCCCACATTGGATCTAGGCCGTTACTTGGAAAAGTTTTCCGCCAAGGGTTTTATTGGCCGAAGGCAGCTTCGGATGCAGCGGAGTTAGTTCAAAAGTGCGAAGGTTGTCAGAAATGTGCAAGAGATCAAAAGCAACCTTCGTCTTTGACACAGCTGATACAACCCATCTGGCCATTGCAAAGGTGGGGCCTTGACTTGTTAGGTCCATTACCACCGGCTCAAGGGAATCTAAAATATGTTATAGTAGCTGTGGAGTATTTTTCTAAATGGATTGAGGCGAAGCCATTAGCCACGATAACTTCGGCCACTGTCCAAAAGTTTTTCTGGCAGAATATTGTCTGTCGCTTCGGGGTACCGAAGGCCATCACTGTAGATAATGGAACGCAGTTCGACTCTGAAGCTTTCAGAAATTTTTGTGATCAAATCGGTACGAAGATCCACTTTGCATCAGTCCGGCATCCGGAGTCAAATGGGCTTGTTGAAAGGGCCAACGGCATTATAATGACAGGAATAATGAAGTTAATCTTCAATCAACCCAGGGGAAAGTGGCCAGGTCAGTTAACCAAAGTGGTGTGGAGCCACAATACAACAACATCAAGGTCTACAGGCTTTACTCCATTCAAATTATTATTCGGCGACGAAGCAGTAACTCCGGAAGAAGCAAAAACTGGATCAATAAGAGTAGTAGCTTCGGCAGAATCAGGTCCCGAAGATGCTTGCCTTGTGGAAAAAGATGCCTTAGAGGGGATCAGGCTTCAGGCCGTGGAGAATATCAATAAATACCAAGCTGAAACAATCAAGTGGCGAGATAGAAAGGTCCGGTTAAAAAATATTGAGCCGGGACACTTGGTGCTTCGGAGAGTAGCCAACTCAGATACAGTGGGCAAGCTACAGTTGAAATGGGAAGGACCTTTCTTAGTAGCATCTTCGTCAAGGCCTGGTTCGTACAGATTGAAGGACATGGATGGCAACGAAATTCCAAGATCTTGGAATGCGGATGAGCTTCGGCGATATTATGTATAACTTGATGTAACTTTTTATGTTTTTTCTTTTCTTTTTTATGGCACCCTTTTCCTTTCTAAAGGGGGAGAAAGGTTTTTAATGGGGCCATCATGTGTAATTTCCTTTTTAGTCTTATAAGAGCAAAATCCCCCAAAAAATGTAAATGTAAAAACTGAGAACGCACCATCGAGTGCCGAAACTGAAAAGGCGAAGAAGCTCCAAAGACGTCCCTAAGGGGATGCAGAGCTCACAGCGAAAAGTCAACGCTGATTCCGCCGAAAGTAAAAGGTGAAGAAGCTCCAAAGACGTTCCTAAGGGGATGCAGAGCTTACAGCGAAAAGTCAACGCTGATACCGCCTAAGTAAAAGGCGAAGAAGCTCCAAAGTCGTTCCTAAGGGAATGCAGAGCTGATGTGTGGTTGTTTCTAAGGAAATAATGGCTGAGAGTGTGGCTTCGGATATATGTTTTGGACATTCATTCGCACATTACATTACATCATAGCATTTGCATTCATAAGCATTCATTCATAGCATTTGCGTTCCTAAGTGGTTGTTTCGGCAAAAAGAAGAAGCGGTCTTTTATGCTTCGTTGTGTACAAAAAAGAAAAGCTTCGGCAAAAGGAGAAGCGGTCTTTTATGCTTCGTTGTGTACAAAAAAGAAAAGCTTCGGCAAAAGGAGAAGCGGTCTTTTATGCTTCGTTGTGTACAAAAAAGAAAAGCTTCGGCAAAAAGAAGAAGCGGTCTTTTATGCTTCGTTGTGTACGAAAAGAAGGGAAGGTGTTTTTTCGCCTTCGGCTCAAAATACTAATTTCATCCACATCAAAGTGCCTTAATAGAAGGGTAAGAATATATTACAAGGTATGTACAAAGTTCATTGAGAACAGTTTAATTGTATTTACAAAAGTTGTTACAAAAGTCTCCTGAGTTTTTTCTATAGTATACTCCTACTAATCTTCACTGAGCTTCAGCTTCGGCGACATATATTAAGCATCATCTTCAGCTTCGTCATCCTACATGAATCAAGGTATCATGAGTAAAAATCAAGTGTGAAGGAGAAGGTAAGCACAAGGTATCATTTCTTACTGGTTCAAGATGACTTCGAGCTTCGTCTCCAGCCTTCTCTCGCCCGCCTTTTGTCCATATCATTTTTATAAATCTATTTGAGATGCTTCGGGCGAGGTCAGGAATATCGTCTAGAATTGATGGAGACAGAGCGAAATTAGGCCTGTTGACGATTTTTCCATGCTCGCAGCCGGCCTTCAGGAACGCTGCAGCGGTACCCCGAGAAGCTACCCAGGCACAGAAGTCACCGTGCCCGGCTATAACTTCGTCAAGCTCATCAATTTCAGCTTCAATATGATCGAAGGCTTTTGGTAAATTTTCAGCTGAAGGGGTAAACTTCCCACTGCTGGCTCCAACTGAGTAAAAGATCTTTTTTAATTGTTCAATACAGTTGTTGCTAAATTTCAAACATTTGTCTTGAAGGCTCGTTAATAATTTCTTCAAATCCGAGCTGGTTTGGACTTCGGCCTCAAGTTTTGAATTAAGCTCTAGTTTCTCTTGTTCAAATTGTTTTGATTGCCAGATAAGCTTCGAATTTAATTCTGATACTTTAGCTTCAGTCTCTGCTAGCAAGCCTTCAGTCGTTTGGAGTTCAAAGTCTTTCTTTTCAATAATAGCTGACTGCTCTTTTATCTTGCTCTCTAGATTTTCAATTATAGCTTCGTGTTTCTTATCCTCTAGATCTTGTTGCATCTTCAAAGCTTTGCTCAGTAGCATGCTCTGCACAGAAACAACCTTCGTTAGTAACATTTTCATTATTAAAAGCAATAAAAGCCAGAGAAAAGTTGTTTACCTTGAAATTGGAATAAAATAAGCTGCCGACGATATGTTGTCGTCGATAGCGGCTGATATCTGTTTCTAGCTTTGGAAAACCGATACTCTTTGATAGAGTACCGATGACCTTAGCCCTAGTTTGGTCCCGGATGCAGCCCAATTTCTCATCATCAATGCCTCCAAATAGAAGAGCTCCTGGCTTGTATCCGCAAGATTTGGCATATTCCTTAAGCTCTTCTATTTCAGCCTTCGACAGTTTTTGCCCAACTAAATTTTGAAATATGTAGGCTTCGTCTTCCGAAGTGTCTTCGGCTATTTCTTTTCCCTTCCCAGGCACTGTGGCCATGGTTTCTTCACCAGCGGTGGCAGCTTCTTCTGCAGCCATGTCTATCAAAATTCTGTCGATGTCTTCAATGGTAGTTTCTAAGTTCACATCTTCGGCTGGAGCGGCTTCGGTAGCCGCGACCTCCGAAGGTGCGGCTTCGACATTTGTTGTGCCCTCAACAGCTGGCATTTTCTGAATTGACGCCCTCGGTGGCGTCTTGTCAATAACTTCGGTTACTGCAATAATTCTTTGCCTCTTTGTTTTGGTTATCTTCGTTTTTTCCGGCTCTTCCACCTTTCGAAAAAGCTTCGTCAGTTGAGGCCCTAATGGACTTAGCTTCGTGGGCAGGGGTTCAGTCATTACCTTTAAGATTTCCTCCACGTCGCTGGTAGAAGGTGGTGCGGGGGTCCCCTCTTCATCGGATAATTTTCACTTTGGAGTTGATATTTTTCTCTTCTTGGGAATTTTCTTCTCTTTTGCTGGTTTTTCTTCATCCTTGTTGAAAGTTTCGGCCACTCTTTTCCTCTTTTGGCCCTCAGCACCCTTGTTCAGCCGTTCATAGTCAGGGTACTCGAAGCCCAGGGCATCAAGCACTCGGTTCAGCCTTCGCTTCGGCACCCGTGACATCGCGGCCTTGTTTCTCCGAAGATTAATTCAAGTGGGCTTTGTACCAACTTTTCTTCGTCTTCGTCAACTTTCACATAAAACCACTCAGACTTCCAGCCTGCCGGCCACTTGCTTCGGTAGCTGATAACAGGGAACTTTGTTGTTTTCCGGTAGGCGAAATTGTAGCAACCGAAGTTATCATGTAATCCATATTTTCTGGCCTTCGTTTGGTAATGTAACTCATGAACTCGACAGAAACTGTCGGCAAACGGCTCCACTGCTTGGCTTCGGAGGGCCCAGATATAAACATTAAGCCTAACGATAGCATTAGGAGTCAATTGATGAAAGTAAATACCAAACTTTTTCAATACATCTGCAATAATTCCATGAAGAGGGAATCTCAGCCCAGCCTTTAAAAAGCTCTTGAAAATGACAATCTCGTCCTTCTCTGGCTTCGGGGTAGTTTCTTCTCCCCCGAAGCGAAGTAGTTTCTTCTGATTTTCACTGAAATAACCTGATTTTACCATCTTGGCGAGATCAGCCTTTGAAACAGTCGACTTGCCGAAGTCTAAGTGGCTGGGCTTGCTGGGCATGGCAATGCGATAGTCATCTTCGGAGTCAGTTTCTTCAATGTTCTCTTCTTCTCCTTCGGCAGTTGTCGGATCTGCTTCAGCAGCGGGCATTTTTTCCGCAGTCACCAGTCCGGAACGTTGCATTGCTTCGGAGATGGGCACAGTCTCCGAACCTTCAGCTTCATCTCCTTCACGTTCAACTCTGGCAGTAGATCGCACTCTGGCCATTTGATTCTGAGTTTGGGGAAATTAAAAACTTTTTTCTTTTTCCTTTTCTCCCGAAGCCTTTCTTTCTGACGAAGCAGACTTCGAGATGGACCTTCGTTCGATTCTGAGAATCAAGCTTCGGCTATAGTTAAAAATTTTGGCAGCAAAACAGTGCAAATAGCAATGAATGCTGTGGTAACTTCACACCTACTCGTCTGTTTATATAGTGCTGCAGGTAAGAAGGCGAAGCGCCAGGATTTTTACACCAGGCGGGCAGTCACTTGTACTCGCTGCGCGGTGGACCGCAAAGATTAAACAGTAACTCTGCAAGGTGGGTCCGACACGAGCTCGGAAATTGAATCGTTTCTCGGCAACGAGCTCAGGGAAGGTGTTTTTTGGACCTTCGGCTTCCCGAAGCTTAAAGAGGTTTTTTTTCACGGATCAAGCTCGTTACGAAAAACGATCTAGCACCGCGAAAGGGGCTACTGTTGGGGCCATGCTTCGTTGCGCCGAAGGTCTTACACGAAGAAGCAGCTTCGGCTGAAGTTGTCCCCAGGAGATGGCCGAAGGTTCCTTTTCATGGAGCTTCGGCATTACAAACCGACATAGAGATAGAATGACCTTTTAATCCATGAAGGTCTGAGTCAATGTTGTAAACTTTTGTAAGGGGCATAATTGTAATTCGTCACAGGCTGTGTCCTGTGTCTATAAATAAATGAACAGTACCCCCGTACTGTTCACGCGAACCTGTCATTTGCTTTCGCATCACACTTGTATTTTTGCCTTCCTCAGGACCGAAGGTACATTTGTAATTTGAAGTTATTTATATTCATCCATGATAATATCATCATAGAGATGACTCTATGATGATATTTAAATGTTTATTTTATATCTCATAATTTGTATGAATACTTCGTTGCTTAATGTTGTACTCACGAAGGTATATCTTTCGTAACCTTCGTCCGAAATTCATTATATCCTGAAGGGGTATAATGTTTTGAAGGACGAAGGGCTTTAACATTTAACATTTTCTATGTTGCCTTGTTCTTAACTCTTAGCATTTGAGAACAAGCCCCCAACACCTATCATAGACCGGTATGCTTTTTGATCAACGGACTTACCTCCTTTGTTGAGGTCGGTGTGTCCGTCGGTTCCCATCGGAGTCTTTGCGGGCTTGGCGTCTTTCATCCCAAACCTCTTGATCAAATCTTGTGTGTACTTCGTTTGGGAGATGAAGGTTCCATCCTTGAGTTGCCTCACTTGGAACCCAAGGAAGTAGCTTAACTCGCCCATCATCGACATCTCGAATTTCTGAGTCATCACCCTGCTAAACTCTTCACAAGACTTTTGGTTAGTAGAACCAAAGATTATGTCATCGACATAAATTTGGCACACAAAAAGATCACCATCACAAGTCTTAGTAAAAAGAGTCGGATCGGCTTTCCCAACCTTGAAAGCATTAGCAATTAAAAAGTCTCTAAGGCATTCATACCATGCTCTTGGGGCTTGCTTAAGTCCATAGAGCGCCTTAGAGAGCTTACACACGTGGTCAGGGTACCGTTCATCCTCGAAGATAGGAGGTTGCTCCACGTACACCTCCTCCTTGATTGGCCCGTTGAGGAAAGCACTCTTCACATCCATTTGGAACAACCTGAAAGAATGGTGAGCGGCATATGCTAGCAATATACGAATAGACTCTAGCCTAGCCACAGGAGCAAAAGTCTCCTCAAAGTCCAAACCTGCGACTTGGGCATAACCTTTTGCCACAAGTCGAGCCTTGTTCCTCGTCACCACCCCGTGCTCGTCTTGTTTGTTGCGGAACACCCACTTGGTTCCCACAACATTTTGCTTGGGACGAGGCACCAGTGTCCAAACTTCATTCCTCTTGAAGTTATTGAGCTCCTCTTGCATGGCCAACACCCAGTCCGGATCTAGCAAGGCCTCCTCTACCCTGAAAGGCTCAATAGAGGAGACAAAAGAGTAATGCTCACATAAATTAACTAATCGAGATCGAGTAGTTACTCCCTTGCTAATATCACCTAAAATTTGGTCGACAGGATGATCCCTTTGAATCCTCGCTCGAACTTGGGTTGGAGGTGCCGGTTGCGCTTCTTCCTCCATTACATGATCATCTTGTGCTCCCCCTTGATCACACGCCTCCTGTTCATCATCTTGAGTTGGGTTGTGCACCATTGTTGAGGAAGAAGGTTGATCTCGTTCATCTTGTTCCTGTGGCCACAAATCTCCAATCGGCATGGTGCGTATTGCGCCCGTTGGAACTTCTTCTTCATCTACATCACCAAAATCAACAACTTGCTCTCTTGAAGAGCCATTAGTCTCATCAAATACAACGTCGCTAGAGACTTCAACCAAACCCGATGATTTGTTGAAAACTCTATACACCTTTGTATTTGAGTCATAACCTAATAAAAAACCCTTCTATGGCTTTGGGAGCAAATTTGGAATTCCTACCCTTCTTCACTAGAATGTAGCATTTACTCCCAAAAACACGAAAATAAGACACATTGGGTTTGTTACCAGTTAGCAGCTCATACGCAGTCTTCTTGAGGAGGCGGTGAAGGTAGACCCGGTTGATGGCGTGGCAAGCCGTGTTCACGGCTTCCGACCAAAACCGCTCGGGGGTCTTGAACTCTCCAAGCATCGTCCTCGCCATGTCGATGAGCGTCCTGTTCTTCCTCTCTACCACACCATTTTGCTGTGGTGTGTAGGGAGCAGAAAACTCGTGCTTGATCCCTTCCTCCTCAAGGAACTCCTCCACTTGAAGGTTCTAGAACTCGGACCCGTTGTCGCTCCTTATCTTCTTCACCTTGAGCTCAAACTCATTTTGAGCTCTCCTGAGGAAGCGCTTGAGGGTCCCTTGGGTTTCAGATTTATCCTGCAAAAAGAATACTCAAGTGAAGCGGGAAAAATCATCAACTATAACAAGACCATACTTACTTCCTCCTATACTTAGATAGGCGACGGGTCCGAAGAGGTCCATATGAAGCATCTCCAAGGGTCTTGATGTAGTCATCACATTTTTGGTGTGATGAGAGCCTCCCACCTGTTTCCCTGCTTGACAAGCTGCACAAGGTCTATCTTTTTCGAATTGCACATTAGTTAAACCTATCACGTGTTCTCCCTTTAGAAGCTTGTGAAGGTTCTTCATCCCCACATGTGCTAAGCGGCGATGCCATAGCCAGCCTATGCTAGTCTTAGCAATTAAGCATGCATCTAGACCGGCCTCCTCTTTTGCAAAATCAACTAAGTAAAGTTTACAGTCTAATACACCCTTAAAAGCTAATGAACCATCACTTCTTCTAAAGACAGACACATCTACATTTGTGAATAGACAATTATATCCCATATT
The DNA here is from genome assembly GCA_029449295.1 of Zea luxurians. Classification (NCBI taxonomy): domain Eukaryota; kingdom Viridiplantae; phylum Streptophyta; class Magnoliopsida; order Poales; family Poaceae; genus Zea; species Zea luxurians. Next base: position 1,223,698 of record JAOPSE010000017.1, read on the forward strand.
GCATAATTGACTAACAGATAACAAGTTATATCCAAGAGACTCAACTAAAAACACATTAGATATAGAGTGCTCGGATGAAATAGCAATTTTACCTAACCCTTTTACCTTGCCTTGATTCCCATCACCAAATATTATTGAATCTTGGGAATCCTTGTTTTTGACGTAGGAGGTGGACATCTTCTTCTCCCCCGTCATATGGTTTGTGCATCCGCTGTCGATAATCCAGCTTGAACCTCCGGATGCATAAACCTGCAAGGCAAATTTAGGCTTGGGTTTTAGGTACCCAACTCTTGTTGGGTCCTACAAGGTTAGTCACAATGGTTTTAGGGACCCAAATGCAAGTTTTATCTCCCTTGCATCTTGCCCCTAATTTCCTAGCAATTACCTTCCTATCCTTTCTACAAATGGCAAATGAAGCATTGCAAGCATGATATATTGTAGAAGGTTCATTAATTTTCCTAGGAACATTAACACCATTTCTCCTAGGCATGTGATTACTAGCATTTCTCCTAGCTACATTTCTACCATGCATATAGGAAGAACTAGAAGCAAACATAGCATATGAATCATAAACATGTGAATTAAAAGCATCATAACTTCTATTTGCATTTCTAGCATGTCTCCTATCATGATACATAAAAGCATGGTTCTTTTTAGCACTACTAGCCATAGGGGCCTTCCCTTTCTCCTTGGCGGGGATAGGAGCCTTATGGCTTGTTAAGTTCTTGGTTTCTCTCTTGAAACCAAGTCCATCCTTAATTGAGGGGTGTCTACCAATTGTGTAGGCATCCCTTGCAAATTTTAACTTATCAAATTCGCTTTTGCTAGTCTTAAGTTGGGCATTAAGACTAGCCACTTCATCATTCAATTTAGAAATTGAAACTAGGTGTTCACTACAAGCATCAACATTAAAATCTTTACACCTAGTGTAAACCACAACATGTTCTACACAAGATGTTGATTTATTAGCTATTTCTAACTTAGCATTCAAGTCATCGTTTATGCTTTTTAAACTAGAAATAGAGTCATGGCATGTAGACAATTCACCAGAAAGCATTTCATTCCTCTTTATTTCTAAAGCAAGGGATTTTTGAGCTTCTACAAACTTATCATGTTCATCATATAAGAGATCTTCTTGCTTTTCTAGCAATCTATTCTTATCATTCAAAGCATCAATCAATTCATTTATTTTATCCACCTTGGTTCTATCTAGACCCTTGAATAAACATGAATAATCTATTTCATCATCATCACTAGACTCATCCTCACTTGAAGAAGCATAAGTACTAGTGTTATGAGTGCTTACCTTCTTTTCCCTTGCCATGAGGCAAGTGTGATGCTCGTTGGGGAAGAGGGATGACTTGTTGAAGGCAGTGGCGGCGAGTCCTTCGTTGTTGGAGTCGGACGACGAACAATCCGAGTCCCACTCCTTGCGAAGATGTGCCTCGCCTTTTGCCTTCTTATAGTTCTTCTTCTTCTTCCTCTTGTTCCCTTGTTCCTGGTCACTATCATTGTCGGGACAGTTAGCAATAAAATGACCAACCTTACCACATTTGAAGCATGAACACTTCCCCTTTGTCTTGGTCTTGCTTGGCTTCCCCTTGCGACCCTTTAGCGCCGTCTTGAAGCGCTTGATGATGAGGGCCATCTCTTCATCATTGAGCCCGGCCGCCTCAACTTGTGCCACCTTGCTAGGTAGCGTCTCCTTGCTCCTCGTTGCTTTGAGAGCAATGGGTTGAGGCTCATGGATTGGACCGTTCAACGCGTCATCGACATATCTCGCCTCCTTGATCATCATTCGCCCGCTTACAAATTTCCCAAGAACTTCTTCGGGCGACATCTTGGTGTACCTAGGATTTTCACGGATATTGTTCACCAAATGTGGATCAAGTACAGTAAAGGACCTTAGCATTAGACGAACGACGTCGTGGTCCGTCCATCGTGTGCTTCCGTAGCTCCTTATCTTGTTGATGAGGGTCTTGAGCCGGTTGTATGTTTGGGTTGGCTCCTCTCCCCTGATCATTGCGAATCTTCCAAGCTCGCCCTCCACCAACTCCATTTTGGTGAGTAAGGTGACGTCGTTCCCCTCATGTGAGATCCTGAGGGTGTCCCAGATCTGCTTGGCATTGTCCAAGCCGCTCACCTTATGATACTCGTCCCTGCACAAAGAGGCTAACAACACAGTAGTAGCTTGTGCATTTCTATGAATCTATTCATTGATAAACATAGGACTATCCAAGCCATCAAATTTCATTCCACTTTTCACAATCTCCCATATGCTCGGATGGAGAGAGAACAGGTGACTACGCATTTTGTGACTCCAAAATCCGTAGTCCTCTCCATCAAAGTGAGGAGGTTTGCCAAGTGGAATGGAGAGCAAATGAGCATTTGTACTTTGCGGAATACGAGAGTAGTCAAAAGAAAAGTTCGAATTAACCGGTTTCCTTCTCTCATAGTCGTTGTCGTCGTTGTCCTTTTGGGAGGAAGTGGACTCATCGTTGTCGTCGTAGTAGACGATCTCCTTGATGCGTCTTGTCTTCTTCTTCTTCCCATCTTTGCGTTTGTGGCCCGAGCCCGAGTCGGTAGGCTTGTCATCCTTGGGCTCGTTGACGAATGACTCCTTCTCCTTGTCATTGATCACAATCCCCTTGCCCTTAGGATCCATCTCTTCAGGCGGTTAGTCCCTTTCTTGAAGAGAACGGCTCTGATACCAATTGAGAGCACCTAGAGGGGGGGTGAATAGGTGATCCTGTAAAACTTTAACTTAATGCCACAAAAACTTGGTTAAGCGTTAGCACAGTATTGCCAAGTGGCTGGAGAAGAGTCTTAGCGAAAACACAATAACCACAAGAGAATCAACACAGGTAGACACAGTGGTTTATCCCGTGGTTCGGCCAAGTACAACACTTGCCTACTTCCACGTTGTGGCATCCCAACAGACGAGGGTTGCAATCAACCCCTCTCAAGTGGTCCAAAGACCTACTTGAATACCACGGTGTTTGCTTTTCTCTTCTATATCCCGTTCGCGAGGAATCTCCACAACTTGGAGTCTCTCGCCCTTACAAAGATGTTCACAAGGAAGCACGGAGTAAGGGAGGGATTAGCAACTCACACAAGACACAAAGATCACAGCAAATACGCACACACAAGACCCAGACTAAAGCTCAAAAGACTAGCACACTAGAACGGAGCTCAAATCACTAGAATGTCGAACAAGTGCGCAAAAATGGAGTGTGAGTGATCAAGAGTGCTCAAGGAATGCTTGGTTGTCTCCTCCATGCGCCTAGGGGTCCCTTTTATAGCCCCAAGGCAGCTAGGAGCCGTTGAGAGCAATCCGGGAAGGCAATTCTTGCCTTCTGTCGCCTGGCGCACCGGACAGTCCGGTGCACCACCGGACACTGTCCGGTGCGGATTTCCTTCCTTGTTTGGCGAAGCCGACCGTTGGCAGCCTTGGAGCCGTTGGCACACCGAACACTGTCCGGTGCACACCGGACAGCCCGGTGCCTCCTTCTAGCCGTTGGCTCGGCCACGCGTCGCGCCCGAATTAAGCGGCCGACCGTTGGCCCGGCGACCGTTGGCTCACCGGACACTGCCCGGTGCACACCGAACAATCCGGTGAATTATAGTTGTACGCCATTTATTTCTTCCCGAGAGCAGCAAGTTCGCCTGAGCCAGCCTGGCACACCGGACACTGTGTGGTGCACCACCGGACAGTCCGGTGCACCCAGACCGAGCTGACTTTGGCTGAACAGAGCCATCTCATTTCTAATTCAATCTTTCCTGTTTCCAGCACTTAGACACAATACATTAGTCCATAAAACAATGTACTAAGTTTAGAAACATACCTTTTGACATGATTTGCACTTTGTCCACCATATTGCATAGATCAACACAAAAGCACTTGTGTTGGCACTCAATCACCAAAATACTTAGAAATGGCCCAAAGGCACATTTCCCTTTCAACCCTTTTCCTTTCAAGAGGGGAGAAAGGTTTTTAATGGGGCCATAGGTTGTAATTTTTATTTTTTTCTTGTGCAGCCCTGTGCAATACAAGGGCCAGCTTCCCCCACATGTAAAATGTAAAGATCTGGGATTACACCATCGAGTGTAAAAAAGTATGAAGAAGCTCCAAAGTCGTTCCTAAGGGAATGCAGAGCTAAAATACCACCTAAGTGAAAGGTGAAGAAGCTCCAAAGTCGTTCCTAAGGGAATGCAGAGCTTAAATGTCACCTAAGTCAAAGGTGAAGAAGCTCCAAAGTCGTTCCTAAGGGGATGAAGAGCATAGCTCCAAAGTCGTTCCTAAGGGAATGCCGAGCTGAAGTACCACCTATGTAAAAGGTGAAGAGACTCCAAAGTCGTTCCTAAGGGGATGCAGAGTCTGGATGTGTTTCGCGTGAGTTTTTTACCTTCGGCATACATTTGCATACTTCATCACATCATCTTTTGCATTCATACAAACATACATTAGGCATCTGTAGATTCATCATCATGACATAAAGCATAAAGCATTAACCGGAAAGGCGAGGGTTTCTGCCTCTAATGAGAAAACGCTTCGTATATACGAAGATGCTTCGTCTCAAATGAAGTTTCGTTGTATATGAGAGAGCCGATCTTTGATTTTGCTCAAAAGGTGCTTCGACGTGAACAAAAAGAAGGGAAGGTGTTTTTCGCCTTCGGCTCAAAAAGCTACGAGCATTGATTTTGTCCACAGCAAAGCAGACGACACATGAATGAAAGGTAAAATAGAATTACAAAGCATTTACAAATATTTACAACTATCTATTCACATTCAATTACAATTCTTTGTCAAATAATACACTTTCTTGCATAAAGAATTTCCAAAAGTGTTTCTACAGATATTAACAAAAGGAGCTTCTAAAGTCTTCTTCAATGCTTCAGAATTAGCTTCGGTTTACTAACTTTCGACACCATCACCCTGAATAATGACGAAGGCAAGGGTAATGAGGAATATGGTAAGGAAAAACATAAAATAAAAGAATAGAGGTAAAGAGCTATACTTTGTAGAGCAAATTTCGAGCTTCGTTTCCAGCCAACTCTCGGCCGCCCTTTGCCCGGATTTGGGTGATAAATTTGTTGCCTATGCTTCGAGCTTTGACTAGAATATCAACTAGGTCCGATGGTGAAAGGCTGAAATTTAGCCTGTTAACGACTCTTAAATGATTACATCCGGCTTTCATGAAAGCAGTAGCAGTGCCACGAGAAGCCACTAGCGCACAGAAATCACCATGGCTAGTTATGACTTCGTCGAGGACGTCAACTTCTTTTTCAACACATTCAAGAGCTCCGGGAATATCTTCGGCAGAAAGGGTAACTTCTTCAGATACGGGTCCAACAGAATTGAAGATCCCCTTCAGTCGAGCAATACATTGAATAGCGAAACTGAAGCATTTATCTCGAAGAATTTTGATTGTTTCGCTCAGTTTAACATTCTTTTCAACTTCTGCTTCAATTCTCGCGTTCAGCGTCTTGGACTCGCGATTGAAGCGATCCGAGTTCTTTTCCAAAAGTGTTCGAGCTTCTTCTAGCTCTTTGCCCAATTTTTTATTTTGAGAATGCTCTTCGGCGAGTGAGCTTTCAGCTGAACACAGCAAGCTGTCTTTTTTCCTTCAAAGAATTTTTATGTTTTTTAATCTTATCTTCAAAGCCTTCGATAACGATTTCATTTTTCTGTCTTCGTCATCCTGCTGCATCTTCAAGGACTTGCTCAGTAATAGACTCTGAAAGACGAATTAAAGTTAGAATACTTAAATTGACACGATAAAAAATGTAGTAAAGGAATCTTACTTTGAAGTTTGAGTAAAACAAGCTGCCAATAATGTGTTGTTGTCTGTAACAACTGATGTCCTTTTCTAGCTTTGGGAATCCAATGCTTTTCGATAAGTGCTTATGATTTTAGCCCCAGCGCGGTCGTGAATGCATCCCAAAATCTCTTCGTTGACTCCACCAAAGGGCATGAATCCAGGCTGGTAGCCGCAGGATATGGCAAACTCCTTCAATTCTGATATGTCCTCTTAGAAAAGTTGTTGGCCACCCAGGTGTTGAAGGTCAAAATTCTTATCTTTCGAAGAGGTCTCTTCAATTCTCTTTCCCTTATCAGGAGGCGCTACGGCTGCATCTTTCTCAGCAACCACATCCAAAATAAGTCTATCAATTTTCGACATTGTGGTTGCAAGATTATCGGCTTCGACTCTGGCAGTATCTTCAACATCAACATGCATAATAGCTTTATCCGCCAAAGCTGGGGCGGGGTCTGTTCAATAGGTTGCATCACATTCATCATCCGTTGTTCCTTCTGCCCCCCGGCTTTCCCCTTAGCAGCCGAAGCGATTTCCTTTGACTGCAAGAGGCTAGTCAGATCTAACCTTAGAGGACTTAGCATTGCGAATGGGATGGGTTCAGTCACTACCTTCAAAATTTGTGAAACATCAGCAGCAGAAGGCGAAGAAGGACCCATAGTCTTGTCTGGCACATCTTGTACCTTCGTCTATATAGAAGACATCCTGACAAGTTTTTGTTTCTTGGGAGCCGAATCCTTCGGCTCCAATAGAGTTTTTTGCTTCTTCAAAGCTTTTTGGTCTTCCTTGACTGACCGGATGCCTGTCTGTTTAGAATGCTGACAACTCTTTTCCTTTTAGCTCCTCTGGCCCCTTCATCAAGTCTCTCGTAATCTGGGTACTCAAAATTTAGAGCATCCATCACACGGTTCAACCTTCGTTTTTGACGGGTGCCGAAGGCAACAGTCATGAATTGATCCTCTTCTTCGTATAATTTCTGAGAATTTTATTGTACATCGTCTCTATCATCTCTAGCCATTCAGTGCACGGTTTGCTAAATTTATTCTAGAATTTAAACTTGTAAGGAAGTCGAACAGGTTCATACTTCTTTCCTTCTCCTTTTTCTTCGGCATTCCCCATCCACTAGAGGTTGGAAACGTCCTGTTCGCCAAGTATTCTTGCACCAAGTCCCTGGTGCTAATGTGCTCAGCCACACCTCTAAACTCCACCTTAGCAAGTTGGCATGGGGACCCCAACTCCATATTGCATAGAGGTCGATTCATGCCGAAGTTCAGTCTCAAGGGACTCATTACCATGCTCATGAGATTCTCCCTTTTCTTCCCATCGGCCTTCATGTAAAACCACTCGTTTGTGCACCCGGTTGGCTATTTGGTGCAATAGCCAATCACGGGGGCCTTTGTGTCCTTCCGGTATGCAAAGTTGTAGCATCCAAAGTTCTTGTGCAGGCCATTGGCTCTTGCCCTCGTCTGATAATGAAGCTCGTGCACCCGACAGAACCCTTAGGCGTTGGCACTTTTCATTGGCTTCGAAGAGCCCAGGTATACACGCTGAGCCTAACAATGGCGTTGGGGGTCATCTAGTGTAGGTAGAATTCAAACTTTTTCAAAACTACACCAATCATCTCATAAAGGGGGAACCGAAGTCCTGCCCTGAAGAAGCTCTTGAAGATTACAACTTCATATTCTTTCGGCTCTGGAATCGTCTCCTCTCCAGCAAAATGAACCAGTTGATCATCATTTTCTCCAAAATATCCTAGTTTCTTCATTAGAACCAAACCCTCAGCTTTAATTTTGGATCTACCGAATTCAATATGGCTGGGCTTAGTCGGACATAGGATACTATCATCATCCTCACTTTCATTTTCACTTTTAGCTTTAGCCACGGTCTGTTCAGCTTCAGCATTAGTAATACCTTCGGCAATAGTTTTTCCTGCACAACCAACCCAGAACGCCTCATCATTTCTAAGATGGGAGTTGTCTCAGTGGTTTTAGTCTCATCTCCCTTGCGGGTCACCCTAGCAGTTGATCTTACTCTGGCCATTTCGATGTTCAGACTCTAGCAGACGAAGTTGCGCTTGAGCGGTGAAATGCTTGTTCGAAACGTAACGCGGAAAGATTTGGCTTCGGTGAAAATTTTCAGCAGCACGATCGTGCAATAGCAATGAATGTTGTGGTATCTTCTCACCAACTTATCTGTTTATATAGCCCTGCAGGAGAAGAAGGCGAACCGCCAAGACGCTCGTACTGACTGGTCGATGACCAATAAGTGCTGTGAATTTTATTCGTTTTTTGATAACAAGCTCAGGGAAGGTGTTTTTCGGACCTTCGATATTCCGAAGCCTTCGTACTTTTTGTGGATCGAGCTCGTTATGAAAAACGATCTAGCACCACGAAGGGGCTACTGTTGGGGGTCTTCTTCTCCGCCGAAGGTCCTCAAGACAAAGACATCACCAACAAAGTGATTTTGAGGACCCTCTCTCTCTCTGTTGAAGGTCCTCGAGATGAAGATCTTGTCTAGAAGCAACGATGGCGAGTACCGAAGCTGTCACCGAAGGACGACAGCTTCGGCTTAGATCAAGCCGAGGAGGAAAAGACTAGCTAGTCCCTAGTGATTTATGTTACCATTATGAAAAATGTTAATGTTGTAAATGTACTTTTACCCGGTCTGCGTCCCGTGCCTATAAATAGGTGAACAGTACCCTCGTACTGTTCACGCTGAATTGTAATTGCTCTCACATCTACACCTTCAAACAAGCTTAAGGTATCAATGTAATATAAATTTGGTTAATGTTCATGTGCGTATTATGAGATACATATCTGTAAGAATCAATAAATTACATTCATTGTCTTTATATATATTTATCCTCATGAATCATGAAGGCATGTCCTTCATTACCATCGTCTGAAGGCTATTATATCCGAAAGGAGATAATACTTCGAAGGACGAAGGTCCTTAATCCTTAACAATTGTGTTGCCTTGTTCTTGATTCATAGCATTTGAGAACAAGTAACCAACAGACCCCGTTATCAAGATGAGTACAATCAATTCGTGACCTCGCGCGAGTGCTCGAAAAATCGCTCGACTTCTACCGAGATCCTCAATTACCATGGCAGCTACTCGACCTAGCATACTAGTATTCATCTCGAAGGAATCCTAAATTCATGCAACTAGGTGTTGGGGACTTGTTCTAAAATGCTATGTATAAAGAACAAGGCAACGCAAAATGTTAAAGGTTAAAGCCCTTCGTCTTTTGAAGCATTATTTCCCTTGGGATATAATGATCTTCTGACGAAGGTTATGAAGGACATACCTTCATAATCGCAGTATACATTAATGAAAGAAGAAGCATGTGAAACATAAAAAACAACATGAATGATTATATAGCATTATTAACTCATCTTCTATTATATTATCATGAATAAACAGAAATAATGCAAAATTACATTTGTACCTTCGGCTTGACAGAAGGAGATAGTACAAGCGTGATGCACGAGTGAGTACAAATCAGTGTGTCCAGTACGGGGGTACTGTTCATCTATTTATAGGCACAGGGCGCAGCCTGTATGAAATTACATTTATACCCTTTACAATTGATTACATTCGTGACACAAACTATCATGGGTCAATCTGTCTTTTCATCTTTAAGTCGGTGCAACCCTTCAACTTAGGCATGACGTTATGCCGAAGTTCCCTGTAAGGTAGCTTCGGCGTTATTTCCGTGCTGATCTTCCGAAGGTGTTTCTTCTTATAGGACCTTCGACTACGAAGCAGACCCCCAACACTAGGGTTTCAAGCAATTCCTACACTTAAGTGCACATTACAAGCCTACAAACATTAAGTGCGGTAAAATAACATATATAACTGCTCTGCATAAAACTGAGGCTTGCCTTCAAATGCGGGTGTGGCGGAAGGTTCCTCGGCGACGGGCTCGGGAGCTGGTTCCCGGGCTTCTTCTTGCTGAGCCTCTTGCTCTTGGATCAACACGTACTCTCCATCCGCGAGATTGCAATCTAATGAATGCAAATACATTAGAATGTATGTGACATATATATACCCCTTGTGCATGCTAGGAATTAAAAGTTTCTTTCATCCTTTACTTTAAAAGGCTTTTATGGGGGTAGGTTGAACTATGTTCCTACTCTAGAAGTTTCCAAAAATTCTACAAAAATTCCAGTGGCTTCTTATTGACTTTGTTAAGCTTTCCTAAAAGTTTGGGAGGTAGAGCAGAAAGGGGCTACCTTGTACAAAAATGATAAGGTCTAGGGCAGAGAGGGCACTTTGAACTACAACCCATGTGTAGAAGTGTCTTCTGCTCTAAAGCTTATTTTTGCTGATGTTTATGGGTACTATTATGCTTCTGTGCCAAATGTATACAAAGAAACCTAATGGTTATTTTAATGGTGATTTTCTAAAGTTTGGGGCTTAGTGAGTGCTTACACTAACAGTCTTTTTGAAAAATGTCAAACAACAGATTTTCCAATTTTTATAGTTTCTTCTTTGCGCAAGAACAATCATTCCCAAAGTTGGTCATTTTTACTCATAGGGGATGGGTTGTATGATTTCTTAAAGTTTTATAAACTTTCTCATGGGCCAGGGGTGGGCCATGTTCTACTGTGCACCTACCTCATTTTTATATTTTTCTCTCATAGCATATGGCTCAGGTGTTTAGAGAAAAATAAGGTTGCTCACTGTTTTCCACTTTTGGTTCCTCTTTTTATTTCCTAAAGGTAATTGCAAAAACATAACTTCATTTGTTTAACCCACTTACCTTGGTGTTCTGAGGTGGTTAATATTTTTGTAGTGGTATAACAAGGGTTTAGTGACTACCAAAATTTTCTTAACATTAGTGCATAGGTCCTATTATTTTTAACCATTATCTTTACTCAAATACTCAATATCTAAATTAAATAAAAAAAATCCAGAACAGTACTGGACTATGGTTCAACATATTTTCCCCACAAACTATACCACTTAGACATGCTAGAAAAATAGTGTTGCTCTCTAGTTCCTACTTTTAGTTTCCTTTTTCCTTTTTCTAAATTTTGGGTAAAAACAGGTTTTGGTGAATAAATCATGCTTCACTTTGTGGACAGTGGTGCTTAGCATTTTTAAATAGTGCTACTACTTGATAAGTATCTCCACATATTTTCTCGACTCCTGCATAAGAGCTTTTCTATTTTTGTCTCCTTTTTCTTGGGTTAGGCAGTTTGCTTATTTAAATCAAAACCTTAAAACAAGTTATTGTACAAAGGTGATTCTATATTTTTGGTTGCAAGCTTGAAGTACACAAAGTTTAACAAAATTGGTCTCATGAAATTTGGGTCAGTAGTCAATAAGTTACAGATTTGAAGCTTGCTGCAGAATTAAAACATATTTCGAATTAAAAAGGAAAAGAAAAGTTGTTTTGCGCTCGACCCCCTAGATTTTTCCACTGTTTTCTCTTTCACTAATGCCCTCGGGCTCCTATTCACCTGGGTCGCTGACTGTGCAAAAGGGCCCTCAGTCTTTTAAGGATCTCAACCCGCGCTCCCTCTTCCCCTCGCCAGAACAGCGCCTAGAGCGTGTCGGGGACTGGGTCGTGGAGCTTCAGGTTGGTCAGGCGAACTCGAGTGCGGTAGTGATCAGACGGCAGCGAGCGAAGCAAGCCGGTCCACAGGCGCAGGCTGGTGTAGGTTGCCGGCGAGCTTCAATTCGAGGGCCTAGTGCGGTAGAGCTTCGAGGCAACGCTCAGGGAGCTTGGCGGGGCCTTGGTGAAGCTGTTCTCAGGCTCGGATTGGCAGTGGAGGCTCGGAGTGGTTGGTCCCCGTGCTTCGGTGGGAGACAATGATCGACGGGTGGTGTCGGGGCCTCCCCGGCGTGGTAGAGTTCAATCGAGCAAGGCTACAAGCTACGGGAGGGTGCGGGGGAGCCTCTGGCGAGCTTGGTTGGGCGATGGGATGGCTAGGACGAGCTAGCCACGGCGGTTGAGGCTCGGATGGTTTTGGTGGGCGGCGTGGGGCTCACCGGAGCTGTGGACTTGCTTGAGGGAGTGAGGCGGGGTGATCGTGCACTTCGGGGAAGGTTTTATAGGCATACATCCTTGATTTTCGCCTTCAATATGGCTGGGCTTAGTCGGACATAGGATACTATCATCATCCTCACTTTCATTTTCACTTTTAGCTTCAGCCACGGTCTGTTCAGCTTCAGCATTAGTAATACCTTCGGCAATAGTTTTTTCCTGCACAACCAACCTAGAACGCCTCATCATTTCTGAGATGGGAGCTGTCTCAGTGGTTTCAGTCTCATCTCCCTTGCGGGTCACCCTAGCAGTTGATCTTACTCTGGCCATTTCGATGTTCAGACTCTAGGAGATGAAGTTGCGCTTGAGCGGTGAAATGCTTGTTCGAAATGTAACGCGGAAAGATTTGGCTTCGGTGAAAATTTTTAGCAGCACGATGGTGCAATAGCAATGAATGTTGTGGTATCTTCTCACCAACTTATCTGTTTATATAGCCCTGCAGGAGAAGAAGGCGAACCACCAAGACGCTCGTACTGACTGGTCGATGGACCAATAATTGCTGTGAATTTTATTCGTTTTTTGATAACAAGCTCAGGGAAGATGTTTTTCGGACCTTCGACATTCCGAAGCCTTCGTACTTTTTGTGGATCGAGCTCGTTATGAAAAACGATCTAGCACCACGAAGGGGCTACTGTTGGGGGTCTTCTTCTCGGCCGAAGGTCCTCAAGACAAAGACATCACCGGCAAAGTGATTTTGAGGACCCTCTCTCTCTGCCGAAGGTCCTCGAGACGAAGATCTTGTCTAGAAGCAACGATGGCGAGTACCAAAGCTGTCACCGAAGGACGACAGCTTCGGCTTAGATCAAGCCGAGGAGGAAAAGACTAGCTAGTCCCTAGTGATTTAGGTTACCATTATGAAAAATGTTAATGTTGTAAATGTACTTTTACCCGGGCTGCGTCCCGTGCCTATAAATAGGTGAACATTATCCTCGTACTGTTCACACTGAATTGAAATTGCTCTCGCATCTATACCTTCAAACAAGCTTAAGGTATCAATGTAATATAAATTTGGTTAATGTCCATGTGTGTACTATGAAATACATATCTGTAAGAATCAATAGATTACATTCATTGTCTTTATATATATTTATCCTCCTAAATAATGAAGGCATGTCCTTCATTACCATCGTCTGAAGACTATTATATCCGAAAGGAGATAATACTTCAAAGGACGAAGGTCCTTAATCCTTAACAATTTTGTTGCCTTGTTCTTGATTCATAGCATTTCAGAACAAGTAACCAACAGACCCCGTTATCAAGATGAGTACAATCAATTCCTGACCTCGCGCGAGTGCTCGAAAAATCGCTCGACTTCTACCGAGATCCTCAATTAGCATGGCAGCTACTCGACCTAGCATACTAGTATTCATCTCGAAGGAATCCTAAATTCATGCAACTAGGTGTTGGGGACTTGTTCTCAAATGCTATGAATTAATAACAAGGCAACACAAAATGTTAAAGGTTAAGGCCCTTCGTCTTTTGAAGCATTATTTCCCTTAGGATATAATGATCTTCTGACGAAGGTTATGAAGGACATACCTTCATAATCGAAGTATACATTAATGGAAGAAGAAGCATGTGAAACATAAAAAACAACATGAATGATTATATAACATTATTAACTCATCTTCTATTATATTATCATGAATAAACAGAAATAATGCAGAATTACATTTGTACCTTCGGCTTGACAGAAGGAGATAGTACAAGCGTGATGCACGAGCGAGTACAAATCAGTGTGTCCAGTACGGGGGTACTGTTCATCTATTTATAGGCACAGGGTGCAGCCTGTGTGAAATTACATTTATACCATTTACAATTGATTACATTCGTGACACAAACTATCATGGGTCAATCTATCTTTTCATCTTTAAGTCAGTGCAACTCTTCGTCTTAGGCATGACGTTATGCCGAAGTTCCCTATAAGGTAGCTTTGACGTTATTTCCATGCTGATCTTCCGAAGGTGTTTCTTCTTACAGGACCTTCGGCTACGAAGCAGACCCCCAACAGTAGCCCCTTTGCGGTGCTAGATCGTTTTTCATAACGAGCTAGATCCGTGAAAAATTGTCCTAGGCTTCGGAATGCCGAAGGTCCGAAAAACACCTTCCCTGAGCTCGTTGCCGAGAAACGGTTAAAATAATCCGAGCGCGGGGTGGTCCCCCCATGCAACGGGTATGCACGATCTGCCGATTCATCTTGCACACACTATGGTCTACCGTTCAGTGAGTGCGGGTGACTGTTGAGCGGGTATGTGCGACTTGATGATTCACCTTCACACGTGTAGCACTATATAAACAGACGAGTAGGTGTGAAGTTACCACATCATTCATTACCATTGCATTGTTGTGCTGCTGAAAAATTTAACCATAGTCGAAGCTTTCCCATCGCATTCTCAAGCAAAGCATCATTTTGAACTAGCTTCGTCATAAGAGAGAGCTTCGTCACAACCATAAAAATCATCAACATCCGTAAGAACTGCAAGGAATTCAACACCTGATGGCTAGAGTACGTTCAACCGCTAGGGTGACCCGCGACGGAGAAGAGGCCGAAACTACAGAGACTGCTCTGATCTCTGAAGTGATGAAACAATCGGGAATGATTGTGACAGAGGTAGCTGCTGAGGAAGGTTCACCTGCTGGCGAAGTTGAATATGCTGACATTGAAGAAGATGTTGTTGATGAAGAAGAGGAAGATTATAATACTCTCATGCCAGCCAAACCCAGTCACTTGGACTTTGGAAAATCTACTGTTTCTGAGGCTGATATGCCTATGATGATAAAGCTAGGCTACTTCGAAGAAGCTAAGAAGAAGCTGATTCGTTTTTGCGGAGAAGAAACCACTCTGACACCGGAAAAAGATGAGGTGGTAGTTTTCAGGAGCTTCTTCAGAGCAGGATTGAGGTTTCCTTTGAACGAAATGATTGGAGAAGTTTTAGAAAACTACAAGATCTATCTTCATCAGCTGACTCCTAATGCTATCGTTAGGCTCAACATCTTCATCTGGGCTCTCTGAAGCCAAGGAACAGACTCGAATGCCGAAGCCTTCTGCCGAGTGCACGAGCTTCATTATCAGACGAAGGCTAGAGAAGATGGTCTTCATGAGAACTTTGGTTGTTACAATTTCGCCTACCGCAAAGATATGAAGACTCCGGTGGTTAGCTATCGCACCAAGTGGCCAACTGGTTGGAAAAATGAGTGGTTTTATGTGAAGGACGATGAGAAGAAGAGGGAGAAGCTCAAGACGCTAGTACTGAGCCCTCTAAGCTTAAGCTTCGGGCTGACTACGCCACTGTGCCGTATGGAGCTGGGGTCACCATGCCAACAAGCTGTGGTAGAATTCTAGGTGGTAGCCGAGCAGATCAGCACAAGAGATCTAGTCCAAGAATATCTGGCCTATAGGGTGTTCCCGACGCTGAGTGAATGTAACATGCCGAAGCTAAAGGGGACAAAGGAGAAGAAAGAACTTGTGCGACTACCTTATAAATTCAAATTTGAGAAACAGTTCAAAGGGCCATGTCAAGAATGGTTAGAAATGATAGAAACCATGTGCAACGAAATTTTGGGGAATTACACTAAAAAAGAAGATCAGTTGATGACTGCAGCCTTCGACACCCGACCGAAGCGAAGGTTGAATCGGGTGATGGATGTCCTGAACTTCGAATATCCTGATTATGAGCGATTGAACAAGGGTGCCGAAGGGCAAAACAGAAAAAGGATTGTTAGTGTTCTGAGCAGACAAGCTACCAGAATGGTAAAAGAAGATTAAGAAATTCTGAAGAGGAAAAAAATCGAGCCCTAAGCTGAAGGTAGCTGCTCCGAAGAAGAGGAAAGTTGCGGCTCCGAAGCCAAAAACAACTGAAATAGAAGAAGAGACTCCTTCAACACCTTCAGCTGCCGACGTGGAAGAAATTTTAAAGGTAATGACTGAATCCTTGCCTATCACGCTAAGTCCACTGGGACCACATCTGATGAAGCTTTTACAGAAGAAGGGGGAGCTCTCTGCAGCGAAGAAGTCTGCTAGGACAAAAAGGCGGAGAATTATTACTGTTATTGAAGCCATTGAAGAAACACCACAGCCGGCCTCGGTGTCAAAAACACCAGCTGCCGAAGACGCTATAGCTACCAAAGCTGCCCCCACTGAAGCTGCAACTGCCAAAGATACAAATCTGGAGGGCACATTTTCTGATATCGATAAAATGCTTTTGAATATGGCCGCGGAAGAAGCTGCTACAGCTGCCGAAGAGACCCTGGCCACAGTGCCTAGGAAAGAGAAGGAGATCGCCGAAGATACTTCGGAGGAAAAGGATTTCAATTTTCAAAACATAATTGGTCAAAAGCTGTCTAAGGCTGAGAAAGAAGAGCTGAGAGATTATGTAATATCATGCGGCTATCAACCAGGAGCATTGCTCTTCGGCGGTATTGACGACGAAAGCTTAGGATGCCTCTGAGACCGAACTGGAGCGAAGGTTATCAGTACTCTGTCAAAGAGTATTGGTTTCCCGAAGCTTGAGACCGACATCAGCCGCTACCGATGACAGCATATCGTTGGTAATTTATTCTATTCTAATTTCAAGGTAAAAACTTTACTTCGGCTTTTCATTGTTTTAACGATGAAGGTGTTTTCTGACGAAGGTTGTTTTTGCGCAGAGCATGCTATTAAGTAAAGCCTTGAGAATGCAACAAGACCTTGAAGATAAAAAACATGAGGTTATAATTGAAGGCTTAGAGAGCAAAATAAAACATCACGAAGCTGCTCTTGAGAAGAAGGATTTTGAACTTCAATCAATGGAAGGCTTACTGGCGGAAGCCCAAGCTAAAATTGCCAGATTGATTAATGAACTCCTCGCAAAGACAGAAAGCTTCGAACAAGAAAAGCAGAAATTCGATGCGAAGTTTGAGGCTGAAGTTGAAAAAAGTTCAAATTTACAGAAATCATTGAAAGAGCTTCAAGATAAATGTCTAGACTTCGGCAACCGATGCGTGCAGCGGCTAAAGCAGGTCTTCAACTTAGTTGGGGCCAGTTCTGAGAAGTTTGAACCTTCAGTTGAAGACCTGCCAGGGACCTTCGAACACATTAAGGGCGAAGTTGATGCTCTTGAGGAAGTTATAGTCGGGCACGACGATTTCTGTGCCCTGCTAGCTTCTCGGGGCACAGCTGTTGCCTTCATGAAAACTGGTTGCACGCATGGGAAAATCGTCAATAGACCTAACTTCAGCTTATCACCAATAGACTTAACTGATATCCCTAGCCTGGCCCGAAGCATAGAAAATAGATTTATAACACAAATCTGGACGAAGGGTGGGCGAAGCTTAGCTGGTGATGAAGCTCGAAGTCACCTCAAGCCGGTAATAAACTCATACCTGGTGCTTACCTTTTCCTTGAAACTTGAATTTACCTTATAACGCTTTGTTATGTACAGGACGACGACGCCGAAGAGCAATGATCCAAAGCTTTTAGCGGATGGTGATGAAGTGAAGAAGCTAAAGACACTACTATGAAAAAACTTTTTAGAGAAATTCTTGAATTACCCTTGTAAAAAATATTGTAATTTAGGAACCAGACACTATTCTTTAAATTTGTCCATACCTTGTAATATATTTTGCCTTTCTGTCCATGTATGAACTGCTTTGATGTGGACGAAACTTATATTTTTTGAGCCGAAGGCGAAAAACATCTTCCCTTCTTTTCGTACACAATGAAGCATAAATCTGCTTCTTTTTTCTCTTGCCGAAGCCTTGTCATTAGAGCCGAAGCAGCTATCTGTACTTCTATGATATGATGATGATGATCCTACGAATGTCTAAATGAATGTGTATGAATGCAATGAATGATGTAATATATTGTGCAAATGAATGTCCAAACGCACGCTTACGAAGCCACATCCAAACTCTGCATTCCCTTAGGAATGACTGAAATCTCTTTGCAGTTTATTTTTCGGCTGCACCGCTTATTTTTCGGTGTAAGTTTTGCATCCCCTTAGGAACGTCTTTTGAACTTCTTCGCCTTCTATTTCGGCGGTATAAGTTCTGCATCCCCTTAGGAACGTCTTTTGAACTTCTTTGCCTTATATTTCGGCGGTATTTGGCTCTGCATTCCCTTAGGAACGACTTTTGAGCAGAAAACTTACGCTGCGCTCCCTTAGGAACGACTTTTTGTAGCTTCGTCGTGCTCTGCATCCCCTTAGGGACGACTTTGGAGCTTCTCCCTGTTTTTTTTCTCTGCACTCGATGGTGCCCGCTCAGATGTTACATTTTACATTCTTTTTGGGGGATTTTGCTCTCATGGAGCTGAATAAGAAAAGAAAAATTACAAACTATGGTCCCATTAAAAACCTTTCTCCCCCTTTAGAAAGGAAAAGGGTGCCATAGGAAAAAATGAAAAAAGATTACATCAGATTACACATAATATCGTCGAAGCTCATCCGCATTCCAAGATCTAGGAATGTCGTTGTCGTCCATATCCTTCAACCTATAAGATCCGGGCCTTGACGAAGATACCACCAGAAAAGGTCCTTCCCACTTCAACGTAGTTTGCCTACTATGTCTGGATTAGCCACTCTCCGAAGCACCAAATTCCCTGGCTTGATATTTTTCAGCCGGACTTTTCTGTCGCGCCATTTTATTGTTTCGGCTTGATATTTATTGATATTTTCCACAGTCTGAAGTCTGTTCCCTTCTATAGTGTCTTTTGTCATGTGATAATCAGCTTCGTCTTCTATTGAAGTTGTTGTTCTTATTGACCCCGCTTTAGCTTCTTCTAGGGTTATAGCTTCATCACCAAACAATAACTTGAATGGCGTAAAACCTGTTGATCTTGATACGGTCGTATTGTGGCTCTAGACCATTTTAATCAACTCATCTAGCCACTTTCCTATAGGCTGATTAAAGATTAGCTTCATTATTCCTGTCATTATAATACCATTTGCTCTTTCGACAAGTCCATTTGACTCTGGATGTCTGACTGACGCAAAATGAATCTTTGTGCCAATTTGACCACAGAATTCCTTGAAAGCTTCGGCATCAAACTATGTTCCGTTGTCCACAGTTATAGCCTTTGGCACGCCGAAGCGACAAACAATGTTTTGCCAGAAGAATTCCTGGACTATGACCGAAGTTATTGTGGCCAAAGGCTTCGCTTCAATCCACTTGGAAAAATATTGTACAGCCACCACAACATATCTTAAATTGCCTTGTGCTGGTGGAAGTGGACCTAACAAATCCAGGCCCCATCTTTGCAATGGCCAGGTTGGCTGTATTAACTGGGTTAGCGACGAAGGTTGTTTCTGGTCTCTTGCACATTTTTGACAATTTTCGCACTTTTGAACCAGATCTGCTGCATCCAAAGCTGCCTTCGGCTAATAAAATCCTTGTCTGAAGACCTTCCCTAGCAAAGTCCTAGACCCAATGTGAGATCCACACAAACCTGCATGTATTTCCTTCATCAGCTCTATACCTTCGGTTCTGGATAAACACTTGAGGAGTGGAGAGCAGACTCCATGTTTGTATAACTCCCCTTCTATTATCACATATGGTCTTGTTCTTGCCTCCATTCTCTTATTATAAGCTTTGTCATCTGAAAGACAATTACCTTGGAGGAAAGATATAATTTCAGTCCTCTAATCTTCACTATGTACCGGAGAAATAGTAAGTACTGCTCTCTCCATAAGTTCAACCGAAGGTGCCTTTATTATTTCAAAAAATACTTCCGAAGGTAGAGGGAGCCCCTGGGTCGCCGATTTGGCTAGTAGATCTGCGTGCTCATTTTCACCTCTTGGGATATTCTTAACAGAAAAACCTTCGAAAGAAGCCTCCAACCTTCGAACTGTATCTAGATATCTTTCAAGCTTCGGATCTCTTGCCTTGCTACTTTTGTCCACATGGCCAGAAATAACTTGAGAATCAGTTTTCAGAATGGCCCTTCTAATTCCCATTGCCCTTAACTTCCGAAGCCCCAACGGAAGTGCTTCGTACTCAGTAATATTATTTGTGCAACTGAAATCAAGCTTGGCTGCATAACATGTTTTGACTTTTGAAGGTGCCACTAGGACCGCAGCCGCTCCTGCACCGAAGGGTCCCCAAGAACCATCGCAGAACACTGTCCAAGGTTTGGCATCTTTGTTTACTTCTTCTTCGTGAGCCCCTGGCGTCCAATCAGCGATGAAGTTTGCTAACACTTGGGACTGGATTGAGGATCTATGCACATAATCAATGGTGAATTCATTAAGTTCTGCAACCCATTTCCCAATCCTTCCAGTAGCTTCTCTGTTCTTCATAATATCCTTCAGAGGCTGTGACGAAGGAACAATTATGTGATATGCTTGAAAATAATGCCGAAGCTTTCTGGAGGCCATTAACACAGCATATAGCACCTTTTCCAATTCTGTGTAATTTTTCTTTGATGGACTCAAAACTTTGGAGACGAAGTACACTGGAGCTTGCTTTTTGACTTGGCCATCTAGCTTCTCCTGTACAAGTGCCGCACTTATTGCAGAATGTGAAGCTGTGACATATAAGAGCAATAGAGCCCCTAGCGAATGTGGAGTTAACGTTGTTAAATCAATCAAATATTGCTTCAACTCTTCGAAGGCCTTTTGCTGAGCCAAACCCCATTGGAAGACTTTGGCTGACTTTATTATTTCAAAGAAAGGCAGATTTCTTTCTGCTGATCTGGATATAAATCTGTTCAATGATGCTAATCTACCTGCCAGCCATTGAGCTCCTTTCTTTGTGCTTGGCGGTTCCATACGAAGGATAGCTTCAATCTTGCTTGGGTTAGCTTCAATTCCCTTCGTTGATACTAGACAGCCAAGGAACTTGCCCTTCTTTACCCCAAAAACACATTTTTCTGGATTCAACTTTAAATCAGCTTGCCTGAAATTGGCAAATGTCTCTTGCAAATCAGCAATGTGATTTTCTTGCTTCGTGCTTTTAACTATGATATCATCAACATAAGTCAACACATTCCTGCCTATTTGAGAATGAAGGACTCTGGCTATCATTATGCTGAAGCTTCCTCCAGCATTTTTGAGCCCCTCAGGCATCCGAAGATAGCAATATGTGCCACTGGGGGTTATGAAGCTAGTTTTTGGCTCATCTTCCTTCTTCATCCAGATTTGGTGGTAGCCTGAGTAACAATCTAGTAGACTCATAAGCTCTGACGAAGCTACTACATCTACTAGAGAATCTATCCTTCGCCTCTTCCTCTCAAATCCTCAAGGGAGCAACACGAGGAAGAGCGAACTTGTCAAGAGCAGAGAAGATACTGCTAACGAGGATGGAACAGCGGCGGAAGAATTCAGCAAGCAAGAAATACATGCGTATACATATAGACAAACATACACGCCAGCAAGAAAGAAAATAGGAGGGACGAGAGAGACGCACAACTGTACAAAGAACGGAAGTCAATATATATACTAGGGCGGAGTGTTCCACGAGCTGAGCTCGTCTCGTTCCAAAATGGCAATAACACCAAGGCTCGCCGCAATCTTCTTCTCCTTGCTCTGCTGCCGCCCAGCGTCCTCCTTGCGCCCTCCGAATCTCATCTCCAACAGCAGCGGCGGCGTCATCACCCATCTCCCTGGCTTCCAGGGGCCCCTCCCCTTCCACCTCCAAACAGGGTACTACTACTCGCAGTAGCCTGCAGTACTATCTACGGATTTGCCTGTTCCATCCACCGTCGCTGACATGTGTATATTAATTGCATACAGGTACGTGGAGGTGGACGAGGACAATGGCGTCCACCTCTTCTACTACTTCGTCCGGTCGGAGCGGGAGCGCAGCCCCGGCGACGACCCCGTCGTGCTCTGGCTCACGGGCGGCCCTGGGTGCTCTGTCCTCACCGGCCTCGCCTACGAGATCGGTATGTAGGGCTGTATGCTATGCTACTGCCATCAATCATGCCGTGTGCCAGCACAATTCTAGTTTCCTCAGCTCCTCTCACGAATCCACCCACGTTCTGCAGGTTTCACATATTTTTTTCTTCTTAGAATATAATAATACGACGTGCATCAGGTGCATGTGTGTCATGTGTGCAGCCATACTATGCCACGCAATAGAAGAATTGGCTGCCACGTGCCCCTCATTTCTTCAATAATAAAAGTTGACACAAATATTCCTATTTATATAGATCTAGAGATAAGATGTTGTCATTTGGATTTTCCTACCGTCATGCCGTGGTACTTGCCGTCATTTTGGGAGGTTTCATATGTTGTGTGGTGTGAACTCTTTGGTAGTACCGTCGAGGACTTATGAAAACATATAATTTGCAGGCCCTCTCAGTTTCGATCTTAACGGCTACGTTGGTGGCTTACCCAAGTTGGTGTATAAACAAGATTCATGGACCAAGGTCAATACTTCGTCTCTCTCAAACATCCATGACAAAAACAAAACCTGTCGTTGTTTCCTTCCTTCAATTCGCTAGCTTTTGCGCAATCCAGGTGAGCAATGTCATATTTCTTGATTCTCCGGTTGGCGCTGGATTTTCGTATTCTCACACGGAGGAAGGCTACAAATCGAGTGATACCAGAGCTGTGAACCAAATCCTCGTCTTCCTCAAGAAGGCAAACCCCAGTGATCAGAAAACCCTAACTAATAACAAGCATCCATGCATGCATTTTAAATTAAAATTGATTGGTTTTACTGCAGTGGTTTGATAAGTATCCACAGTTCTTTTCAAGTCCTCTCTACATCGCCGGCGATTCCTACTCTGGCATGATCGTGCCAACCGTTACATCTGAAATTGCCAGAGGTAAAAATTAACTTCTCTGTTGCCATTTCTACACCACTAGTGTTAACTTACCTAGACGGTTACATGTTCAGGTAAAGAAGAGGGGAGCCAACCGAATCTAAATCTAAAGGTTTGAGGATTATTGCGCCGTTGGCTGAGCATATATACTAGCTCCCCGTATGATATGAAGGTTTCGAGATTTCAGAATTTTTTCTGGCGTACCATGTTCAGGGCTACCTCGTTGGTAATCCAGTCACAGATTTCAACTTCGATGGTCCGTCCAGAATCCCATTTGCTCACGGGATGGGTCTCATATCGGACGAAATATACGAGGTGAAAGTACTATGCTTCAGCCATTAATGAAAATCTTCAGCATCGGGATTACAGTGGCAATTGGACAGTAGTTTTCCTCGCTGTTTAATCGTTGCTAATAACCTTGCTCGCGTCTTGGTACTTTCAGGCATACAAGAAGAGCTGCAGCGTGGGTGACAGTAGACGCCAAAGCATTGAGTGCATAAATAGCCTTGGCGCCATAGACGAGGCACATATCCAATTCTTGTTTAATTGTTTCCAATGACCGACAACTGAGAACGGTTCCTTAACTTTTTGAAGTGCATCAAAGGCATAAGCCCGAACCACGTTCTGGAGCCCCTGTGCGCTTTCGCGAGTCCCAAGCCGAAGCTAATAAGTTCAGGTGCACGGGAGATGCTCCAGCTCCAAGTGCACACTGAGGAGGAGGAGGAGGAGGAGCTTCGCTTGTCTGAGATCTCGCTGCAGTGCAGAGTTAGTACTGAGCAACTTTTGAAGAGAGATCTCATCTCACATTGCTTTTCAAAATGATGATACCATTCTTGGCAGACGGCAGGATACATGATGTCCAGCATGTGGGCGAACGATGCCTCGGTACGAGAGGCTCTTGGTATCCACAAGGTTTGGCAGCTTAATAATTTAAACGTGATTTTTGAAACCAATCCCTTGTCTATCACAAATCTGCCTACCATGCATGACAAACTCTCTGTGTCTGTAACACAGGGAACAGTTCCTTCGTGGTCAAGGTGCAACTACGGCATACCTTACACGAACGATATTCCGAGTGCAGTGAAGTACCATCTGGATGTGACCACCAAAGGCTACAGGAGTCTAGTTTACAACGGCGACCATGATATGGTCGTGCCTTTTATCGGCACGCAAGCCTGGATCAGGTCTCTTAATTTCTCTACCGTGGATGAGTGGAGGCCATGGTTTGTGGACGGCCAAGTTGCAGGGTGAGTCCATGTTTTATTTATCCATCAGTTAACTAATAATCGGCCTACAAACACAGTTACATTATTCAGCCAGGCTATTTATGCAGATTTACAAGGTCATACTCAAACAACCTCACCTTTGCAACCGTCAAGGTGAGAAGGCGCGGCCAGATCTATCTCCAAATCCCAGCTATCCATTCAATGAGAGTTTTTTTTGCTTGTCTTGTTATGTGATGTGTATGTCATGGTCTGTGTAGGGTGGTGGGCATACTGCTCCGGAGTACATGCCAAGGCAATGCTTTGCTATGTTTGTGAGGTGGGTTTCTGGTGACCCCCTTTGATGGCGTACATAGCAGCTCCATGTTCCAGTGATGCGTTACATCATTCATTACAAGCGAAACGTATTGGTTGGGGGCTCCGGAGAAGGAAAAACAGTTGTGGAAGGGAATCCTGATATATACATGCAAGTTATTCTTAAGTCTTGTCAGTTTCAAACAAACGACCTATAAGTTGGCTTTTAAAAAAGCTGTAAAATTAGCTTCACAGAAAATAAACTAAAAAATATGAGAAGGCATGTTCTAGCAAAAACAAAAGTAACAGTAGGCATCCAGAAAGCCAAATTTTAAGTCAAAACTCCAAAAGCTCTGCCTCAAACAAACAAACCGTTACCGTTTATTTATTTAATTTTTAGTTTTGTACAAAGTCAAACTTCTCTAATTTCCTATGTTTATAAGAAATATACTAACATCTAAGGCGCCAAAATAACTTATTTAAATCTATGATGAAAGTGTAACTATTTGGTATTGATGTTTTTGGGTTTTTGTATTTTTGTATAAATTTATCAAAACCAGAGATATTTCACTTAAATAAAACTGAAACAGCTATCATCTACTTATCATAGAGATGGTAATAAAAAAGAGAGAGAGATTCGTTCCCAACCATCTATACAAATACGAAGTAACCGAGCTTTGTGGAGGGGCGTTATGCTTCGCTTTTACACTACAAACATAAACTTTGTATTAGACTAATACAATGTCCGTATGTTACGACTGCGACTGCACATAAATATTCGATAAAGTTTTAAGACATAATAAACACATAAAAACAAATAATACATATATTATTATCGACCTCAACATATTATAAATTCTTGCAAACAATCAATACAAAACTAAACACAACTTAGAATCCAGAGCGCCTCCTCTTCTCCCTTGGCTGTTCAACCGCGCATCACTTACGTCGACACCTCTTTCTCCTCCTATCTTTTCGTCGTTCTTGTTCTGCTGCTTATAGAGGTGCATGGTAGCGAAGAATCACGACAACGGTTCGAGGCGCTTGTCGATGAGGTAAGATAAATACGATGCCACAGGTGGAGCGTGATGGCGACAGCTGGTGAGTCGGAGGTCAGCAGAATGGCCGGCTCGATTTCCTCTATGGCGACTCACCTAGCAGGATGTCTGCTCGAGGTTTTCTATAGTGACTCGCCCGGTAAGATTTCTTTATGGTGGTGCGGAAGAATCTGGATAAGTAATAAAGGGACGGGAAAGAGATGGGAAATTGGAGGTTAATATACGATGTCTACATATAAAAAGAGTGGTAAGTAGGGAAGGGAAGACTTATATGATTCGTGCGTGATGCAGAACGATGATCGAAACTGGTGCTTTATAGAAGCTGAGATTTGGCTAGAAGTTGTCAACCTGTTCGCTTGGTTTTAATCCATATCAACTATTGCTGCTTCTACAATATTTTGTCTTTATAGATTGCAGCTGCAACAGTTCGAACAATTGCCTTTAATGCGAAGCGAACCATGTAATATAAGTGAACCATGTAATATAAGCGTACCGGCTTCTATGGATCGCTTACCTCTGTTGTTTGCGATACCATGTAATATAAGCATGTGTTTGGTGTGGACGAGCGCAATCCGCGGGTGACGCGTGGCCCGCACCAACGGTCGGCAGGGGGCACCGGACTGTCTGGTGTGTACCGGACAGTGTCCGGTGCGCCAACTGGCCCAGAGCTGCAACGGTCATTTGCGCCAGAAAAGGAAGGAGATCGGCACCGGACCGTCTACAGTGACTATCCGGTGCGCCACTCGACAGAAGGCAAGGATGGCCTTCCTTGTTGGCCTCCAACGGCTCCTAGCTGCCTTGGGGCTATAAAAGGGACCCCTAGGCGCATGGAGGAAATAACCCAAGCATTCACTAAGCATTATAAGGCATCCAGACTCTACTCCCGCGCATTCGCTTTGTTGTGTTAGAGATTTGAGCTCCATTCGAGTCGAGAACTCCCTGTGTGTCATTTGAGCTCAAGTCTTCACTTGTGTGCGTTGGTGTGCTGCGTTTTTGAGTCTTGTGTGCGTTGCTCTTCCCAACCTTACTCTTGTGCGTTCTTTGTGATCAATCTTGTAAGGGCGATAGGCTCTAATTTATGGAGATTCCTCGCAAACGGGAAAAGGATATAAGGAAGAGAAGCCGTGGTATTCAAGTTGATCATTGGATCACTTGAAAGGGGTTGAGTGCAACCCTCGTCCATTAGGATGCCGCAACGTGGAAGTAGGCAAGTGTTACTTGGCCGAACCACGGGATAAAATCACGTGTCTCTTGTGATTGCTCTCTCTTTGATTGTCTATGTTCGCAAGAGCTCGTCTCATTGACTTGATTAACCCACACTAATATTTTTATAATCAAGGTTGTTGGAATTTAGTGTTGAATTTTACAGGATCACCTATTCACCCCCCCTCTAGGTGCTCTCAATTGGTATTGGAGCCGTTCTCTTCACTTAAGGGACTAACCGCCCGAAGAGATGGATCCTAAGGGAAAGGGGATGGTGGTCAACGACAAGGAGAAGGAGTCCCTCTTCAACGATCCAAGAGACGACAAGCCCACTAACTCTGGCTCGAGTCACAAGAAGGACGGGAAGAAGAAGAGGCGCATCAAGATCATCTACTATGACAGTGATGCCTCGTCTTCTTCACCACATGACGACGACGATGACTCCT
The DNA here is from genome assembly GCA_029449295.1 of Zea luxurians. NCBI lineage: Eukaryota > Viridiplantae > Streptophyta > Magnoliopsida > Poales > Poaceae > Zea > Zea luxurians. The sequence goes on from JAOPSE010000017.1 coordinate 1,250,540, forward strand.
CGTCAAAGAAGAAACCGATGAATCAAAACTATTTATTTGATTATTCTCGTATTCCATTTAATTCTAATGCTCATTTGCTATCAATTCCACTTGGGAAACCTCCACACTTTGATGGAGAAGACTACTCTTTCTGGAGTCACAAAATGCGTAGTCACTTATTTTCTCTCCATCCTAGTATTTGGGAGATTGTTGAAAACGGAATGCATTTTGATAGCACCGACAATCTTGTTTTCATAAATGAGCAAATCCATAAGAATGCACAAGCTACTACTGTTTTGCTAGCATCCTTGTGCAGGGATGAATACAACAAGGTGAGCGGCTTGGACAACGCCAAGCAAATATGGGACACCCTCAAGATATCGCATGAGGGAAACGACGCCACCATGATCACTAAAATGGAGTTGGTGGCAGGAGAACTAGGAAGATTTGCGATGATCAGGGGAGAGGAGCCAACGCAAACCTACAACAGGCTCAAGACCCTCATCAACAAGATTAGAAGCTATGAAAGCACAAGATGGACGAACCACGACGTCGTCCGACTTATGCTAAGGTCATTCACGGTAATTGACCCCCATCTTGTAAACCTTATTCGTGAAAATCCCAGGTACACCAAAATGACGCCCGAGGAGATACTCGAAAAATTCGTGAGCGGACGTATGATGGTAAAGGAAGCGCGATACGTGGATGATGCTCTTAATGGCCCTCTACCCGTCTACGAGCCTTAACCCGTTGCTCTCAAAGCAACAAGCACCATGGAGGCACTACCAAGCAAGGTGGCACAAGTTAAAGCTGCCGGGCTAAACGAAGATGAAATGGCCCTCCTCATCAAGCGCTTCAAGACCGCACTGAAAGGACGCAAGGAGTACCCCAACAAAAACAAAGCAAAGGGAAAGCGCTCCTGTTTCAAATGCGGTAAGACAGGTCATTTCATAGCACAATACCCTGATAATGATAATGACCAGGAACAAGAAAAGCATGGGAAGAGGGAGAAGAAGAAGGTGTACAAGAAGGCGAAGGGCGAGGCGCATCTTGGCAAAGAATGGGATTCGGACTGCTCTTCATCCGACTCCGACGATGAAGGACTGGCAGCCTCGGCCTTCAACAAATCTTCGCTATTCCCCAATGAACGCCACACTTGCCTCATGGCTAAGGAGAAGAAGGTAAGTGTTCGAGATTCCCCTAAGTACACTACTTCTAGCGATGATGATTCTTTCGATGATGAAGTAGATTACTCTAGCTTATTCAAAGGTTTAGATAGAGCTAAGGTAGAAAAGATCAATGAATTAATTGATGCTCTAAATGAAAAGGATAGATTGTTAGAAAAACAAGAGGATATTTTATATGAGGAGCATGATAAATTTGTTAGTGTGCAAAAATCTCTTGCTTTAGAAATTAAAAGGAGTGAAATGCTATCTTCTGAGTTATCTGCTTGCCATGAAACTGTATCTAGTTTAAAGAGTTTAAATGATGAATTAACTACTAAGCTAGAAGGAGTTAATAAATCTAGTTCTTGTGAAGAGCTTGTTGTTATTTGTGATAGATGTAAGGATTTTAATGTTGATGCTTGTGATGAACACCTTATTTCTATCACCAAATTAAATGATGAGGTGGCAAGTCTTAATGCTCAACTTAAGACTTGCAAAATTAATTTTGATCAATTAAAATTTGCTAGGGATGCCTACACCGTTGGTAGACACCCCTCAATTAAGGATGGGCTTGGTTTTTGAAAGGAAGCCAAGAACTTAACAAGCCAAAGGACTCCCATTCCCAACAAGGAGAAAGGGAAGGCCCCTATGGCTAGTAGTAATCAAAAGAATCATGCTTTCATTTATAATAGGAAATTTGCTAGTCATTCCAATTATAATAGAGGTTATAATCATGATGCTTTTGATTCACATGCTATGTTTGCCTCTAGCTCTACTTTTGTGCATGGTAGAAGTAGGCCTAGGAGAAGTAATGATGTGCCTCATGTGGCTAGAAGAATGTGTAATGAACCTTCTACTATTTACCATGCTTGCAATACTTCTTTTGCGCTTTTTCGTAAGAATGAAAAAGTAGTTGCTAGAAAGTTGGGATCTAAATGCAAGGGAGACAAGACTTGCATTTGGGTTCCAAACGCTATTTTGACTAACCTTGTAGGACCCAACAAGAGTTGGGTACCTAAAACCCAAGTGTAAATTACCTTGCAGGTTTATGCATCCGGGGGCTCAAGCTAGATTATCGACAGCGGATGCACAAACCACATGACGGGGGAGATGAAGATGTTCACCTCCTACGTCAAGAACAAAGATTCCCAGGATTCGATCATCTTTGGAGATGGGAACCAAGGCAAGGTTAAAGGATTGGGAAAGATAGCCATTACATCCAAGCATTCTATCTCCATTGTGTTCTTAGTTGAATCGCTCGAGTACAACTTATTATTTGTGAGTCAATTATTTAACATGAGTTATAATTGTCTATTTACCAATATAGATGTATCTGTCTTTAGAAGGAGTGATGGTTCATTAGCTTTTAAGGGTGTATTAGACGGCAAACTCTACTTAGTTGATTTTTCGAAAGAGGAGGCCGATCTAGATGCATGCTTAATAGCTAAGACTAGTATGGGCTGGTTGTGGCATCGCCGTCTAGCACATGTTGGGATGAAGAACCGTTATAAACTTCTAAAGGGAGAACATGTGTTAGGACTAACCAATGTATGTTTCGAAAAAGATAGACCATGTGCAGCTTGTCAGGCAGGGAAACAGGTGGGAAGCACTCATCACAGCAAGAATGTGATGACAGCATCAAGACCACTGGAGCTTCTCCACATGGACCTCTTCGGACCCGTTGCCTATCTTAGCATCGGGGGAAGTAAGTATGGTTTAGTAATTGTTGATGATTTTTCCCGCTTCACTTGGGTATTCTTTTTGCAGGATAAATCAGAAACCCAAGGGACCCTCAAGCGCTTTCTAAGGAGGGCTCAAAACGAATTTGAGCTCAAGGTGAAAAAGATAAGAAGCGACAACGGGTCCGAGTTCAAGAACCTACAAGTTGAAGAGTATCTTGAGGAAGAAGGCGTCAAGCACGAGTTCTCCGCTCCCTACACACCACAGCAAAACGGTGTGGTAGAGAGGAAGAACAGGACGCTTATCGACATGGCAAGGACGATGCTTGGAGAGTTCAAAACACCCGAGCAGTTTTGGTCGAAAGCTGTGAACACAGCTTGCCACGCCATAAACCGGCTATATCTGCATTGCCTCCTCAAGAAGACCTCCTACGAACTTCTTACCGGTAACAAACCCAATGTTTCTTACTTTCGTGTATTTGGGAGCAAATGCTACATTTTGGTGAAGAAAGGTAGACATTCTAAATTTGCTCCCAAAGCTGTAGAAGGGTTTTTACTAGGATATGACTCAAATACTGTCAGTGTTTCGAAACCCAGGGGGTCCCTGGACCAACGAGTGAAATGTCGTCGCGTGCCCCAGCCCAGATGGGTCGACGCAAGGCGGAACGCGAAGGGGGGAAAGGAGGCAGCCGAAGGGAGGCAAGCGTGAGAGAGTGTGGATCCTGCGGCCTGAGTCGGGTGCGCTTGCAGTAGGGGGATACAAGCGTCCACGCGGGAGTGGGAGCGAGCGGCCTTGCGCGAGCGTCGTCTCGTCCTTCTCCGTGCGGGCCAACCCTCTGTAAGAGGGCCCTGGTCCTTCCTTTTATAGGCGTAAGGAGAGGATCTAGGTGTACAATGGGGGGTGTAGCAGAGTGCTACGTGTCTAGCGGAGGAGAGCTAGCGCCCTAAGTACATGTCGTCGTGGCAGCCGGAGGGGTTTTGGCACCCGGTTCGTGTGGTGTCGTGGCCGTCGGAGGAGCGCTGGAGCCTGGCGGAAGGGCAGCTGTCGGGGCTGTCGAGTCCTTGCTGACGTCCTCTTGCTTCCGTAAGGGGGCCGAGAGCCGCCGTCGTCACGGAGTGTGCGGGGCGCCATCATTGCCTATCTGGCGGAGCGAGCCAGATGGGACGCCGGTCTTGTTCCCCGTAGCCTGAGTCAGCTCGGGGTAGGGTAATGATGGCGCCTCCTGTCGACGTGGTCGGTCCGCGCCCTAGGCTGGGCGAGGTGGAGGCTCCTCCGAGGTTTAGGTCGAGTCTGTCTTCCATGGCCGTGGTCGAGTCCGAGCCCCTGGGTCGGGCGAGGCGGAGACTGTCGGCTGAGGCCAGGGCTGAGTCCGAGCCCTAGGGTCGGGCGAAGCGGAGTCTGTCGTCTTCCGGGGCTGAGCCCATGTCCGAGCCCTAGGGTCGGGCGAGGCGGAGTTCGTCGTCTTCCGGGGATGAGCCCGAGTCCGAGCCCCTGGTCGGGCGGAGCGGAGTTCGCCGTCTTCCGGGGCTGAGCCCGAGTCCGAGCCCTGGGTCGGGCGGAGCGGAGTTCGCCGTCTTCCGGGGCTGAGCCCAAGTCCGAGCCCTGGGTCGGGCGGAACGGAGTTCGCCGTCTTCCGGGGCTGAGCCCAAGTCCGAGCCCTGGGGTCGGGCGAGGCGGAGTTTCCTATGACGCCCGAGGCCGGCCTTGGCTGCTGTCAGCCTCACTCTGTCGGGTGGCTCAGCAGTCGGGGCGGCGCAGGCGGCGCTGTCCTCCTGTCAGACCGGTCAGTAGAGCGGCGAAGTGACTGCGGTCACTTCGGCTCTGTCGACCAGAGGGCGTGCGTCAGGATAAAGGTGTTAGGCCACCTTTGCATTAAATGCCCCTGCGATTCGGTCGGTCGGCGTGGCGATGTGGCCAAGGTTGCTTCTCGGTGAAGACGGGGCCTCGGGCGAGCTGACAGTGTACCCGTTGCTGGAGGGGGGTCCTCAGGCGAGACGTAGGTTCTCCGGGGGTCGGCTTCCCTTGCCCGAGACTTGGCTCGGGCGAGGCACGATCGTGTCCCTTGAATGGACCGATCCTTGGCTTAATCGCACCCATCAGGCCTTTGCAGCTTTGTGCTGATGGGGGTTACCAGCTGAGATTTAGGGTCCTTGAGGGTACCCCTAATTATGGTCCCCGACAGTAGCCCCCGAGCCTCCAAGGGAGTACTAATACTCGCTTGGAGGCTTTTACCGCACTTTTTTGCAAGGGGACCAGCCTTTTTTGGTTGCATTCTGTTCCGGTGGGTGCGCGCGAGCGCACCCGCCGGGTGTAGCCCCCGAGGCCTCGGAGGAGTAGTTTTACTCCTTCGAGGTCTTAGTGCGCTTCGCAACAATTCGGCTGGTCTAGTTGTTCCCTCATGCGAGCTGGCCGTAGCCTGAGTGCACGGTCGGGTCCCAAGTTCTCGGGCTGGTATGTTGACGCTGTCAACGGTTTGGCCGGAGCCGGGTTTGCGAGAGCAGCCCCCGAGCCTTTGCACAGGGCGAGAGGACGGTCAGGGACAGACTCGACTTTTTTACATACGCCCCTGCGTCGCCTTTCCGCAAGGAGGGGGGGAAAGCGCCATGTTGCCCTCAGGTGGCGCCGAACATGGTGTCTCCGGTGAGCTGCTGGCGGGTAATCCGAGCGGACGTCCGTGCCCCATTTGATAGGGGTCGGCTAGAGGCCCAGAGGCGCGCCCAAAAGTACCTGCGGGTGATCTGTCGGACCCAGTCCCCTGTCGACGGGGTCCGAGGGCTCGATGCCTCCCTCTGATGGGATTCCGTTACAAGATCGTTCCCGCTGGTCTCAGAAATGTCCTAGGGTACCTCGGGAGCGTAGCCCGAGCCTTGGTTATGTATCGAACGTACCCATGGTCATCCCTCGCTCTGTGTCTGAGGCGACTGTGAACCCTTCGAGGGCCAGCCTACGAACCCCTGATCAGTAGTGGGCGCGGAGCCCGAGTGGCCTGAGGCGGCCGTTGAACCCTTCGAGGGGCCGGCCATCGAACCTCTGACCAGTAGTGGGTGTGGAGCCCACGTGCTCTGAGACGGCTGTTGAACCCCTCCGAGGGGCCAGCCTTCGAACCTCTGATCAGTAGGGAGGCTCGGAGCCTGTTTCCTTCACGGAGAAGGGTCCTTTTCGGGGTATCCCCCTTTCCCGGTCCCTGTTGTAAGAGAGAGAAAGAGGAAAAGGGAAAGGACACGAAAACGAACGACGCGGCGTACCTTTCTCGACGCGGTCATTATGGCGAAGGCGAAGCGTCGCTTGCTTCTCCCGCCTGAGACGCCACCTGTCCCGCCGCGGAGTTAATGCGACGGGGCGAGCGGTTCGCGGGGCGGCCGTTGCGCATGCGCGAGCCATTCGAGGAACGGATCACGGACGCGCCGTCTTCATGCCGTGAGAGAGGGCTCCCTCGCTGCCCCTAGATGGGACGTGAGCTTGGCTGACGACGTGACCGCTGCTCCTGCCCGCCTGTCACCGCCATTACTGCCAGCCCATTTTTGACCGCATTTGACCGTCGCGCTTGGCTGGCACTGCAGGGTTGCCTCGAGTCGCGGTATTGTCTCCGCAGTCGAGGAGGCGCGGTAGTGGCGTGAGTGGCGGTGCAATTGCTCACACGTAGCAACCGGCGCACCGGTTGCATGACGCGTGGGCCTGGACCTCCATGTTGGGCTTGTTGGAGTCGAAGGGGTGTGCCCACTTGGCACGGTTGCATGCTGCCTGCATGGCCGTCCGCCCTTTCACCCGCTGGTCTGGGCAAAAGTGGAGGTGTGCTTGTAACCGCCGGGCGGTTGCATGCACCACGCGCGCGCGGCGGTTTGGCTTCTTCTCCCCTGGACCGGCTTGCATGACGTGTGGGACTCAGCCCCCGCGCCGTTGGGGGGGGAGAATCTTGGAGCGTGTTGGAGGAGACTCGACCCGCAACGGTTGAGGGCGCAGGTAGGGAGAGCCGCCTTTAAAAGGGGGGCGACCCCCTTGGAGGGCAACCATGTCTTCGCACTCCCCACATGCATCATGTCTTTCCACCTTCCTAGCCCCCGGGCGGGGGACGCCCGGAACCCTTCCATCTTGTCGTCGGAGGAACGCAACTTCGTGGAAGTTGGTACCTTTCAGCCATCGTTCGGCTTCAAGGATTTTCATCATGCAGCCCGGCTGCACCCCTCCGCCGGTGGTCACCCAAGACGGTGACCTCCAGTTCGATGGAGGGGGAAAGCGAGCCGGGCTGCGGCCTCTGCCCCTCCCTCAGCCTCAAGGATTTTCATCACTAGTGCTGGGGAGGGGAGTGTGCCGAGTTGGGGTCGGTCCCTGCGTGGGCGGCGGCCCGCTCCTTCCCTCAGTGATCGGGGGGAAGGGCGTTCGCCGTCTGTAGCGCTGGCAGCTGCAGCGTGCCCGTCTCTCGGACGCGAGTGGCTTCGGAGCCGCTCCCGGCGCCGTCTTCCGCCACGGCAGCCGGAAGAGGTTCCTCCGCCGGCGAGATAGCCGAGGCCGCCCACGGACCGACCTCCAACTCTACGGCCTTCTGCTCGTCCTTGCCTCTCGAGTTGGGGGCATGGGCGAGGGCCTCATGGCAGCAGCATCCGCCCTGAGGTCATCGCTGCCGCTGTTCAGCCCTCCGGAGCAGAAGTCGTCGTCGTCGCCGCTGCTGGGGCGGGCGACGATGAGCCGTTCGTCGGTCTTCTGTTACTCTGCAGCCCCCCCCCCCAATTGTGTGGGGTTGTTCGTACCTGTGGAGGTGGAACCGGGGTTCCGTTTGTAAAGGCACCTTAAGTGTCGGTGTTTTGTTCATAGCGGCTGTCGAGGCCTGAACATGTATGTACTTTCGGCACGGAGCCGTGTTTTTTCTTCGATTCGAGCACTAAGACTCACCTTGTCGATTATCTGAACCGCTTCACCGAGCGTGAGTTGCCTCGTGCAAAGGTGACGAGTGAGGTATCCATATCCCGGAGGCGTAGGAGTCCCTTGGCTCGGTCGGCCTTGCAGTCCGAGGCTTCTCTTGCTTATTTAAAGGAACCCCTCGGCCGCCCTTCGATGAGCCAAAGCCGGAGGTAGCGGTGTCAGCACGGACGGAGGCAGAGTTGGCTTCGAAAAGGAGGTGTGGTTGGCCAGAGCCTGGCCGGGTCGTCCACTGGCGGAGCCGACGCCGGAGTTGAGCTGCCGAGGCCACAAGCCGAGCTGATGTCTTTGAGGGTCAGCTGGCCGAGGCCTCGGGGTGTGTGACGGAACCTCCCAAGTCATTAGGCCCACCTACAGTTGTCCTTGTCCAACAGACATCATACAACCCTGTAGATGTTCCTGAATCACTTGACAAGTTTGGTATCTTTATCCTTACCTTTCCAGGAACGTTTCACCCGTCTGACAGACAATATGTTCATCGGAGATGCGAAAATGCGGAAGTGATTACATAAACTTACCTTTATTTATAAAGTAGGAGTAAGTCTTATAGTACAGACCAGAGAGTGCTGAAAAGTATTATTACAATACCTGGGAGGCAAAAACTCCTCCCATAAAGTTCTTTACATAAAAGTTTTTAAGGAGGACCCGGTCCTCCGGCAGCTTCACTCTTGATTATCTTCACTTTTCACCACCTTGGTACAAAAACAACAAAAGTTTGTTGTCTCCTCACCTAAAAACGACGGGGGAATAAACCCTGAGTATGGAATTACTCAACAAGTCTTACCCGACTAAGGAAAAGACTCTCAAGGGTATGCTGGTTATATGGGAGTCAAGGTAAGGCCTTTCAATAATCAAGGACTCAGTTTGCAGAATTGCTTACTAAAGTGGATCCTTAAAATCCAATTTTATTGTCAGGTTAAGTAAAATTACCTGCAGCTAGAGTTCTTTCTACCCTAGTTCAATCACTTGTCCTGAACTAGCCAATTTTCTCGTTAATCCCTTTATCTTCACTGGAGTGCTATGTGTAAGTCAGTGGCCAAGTCTCCATAACCGCGGAGGTACGGCGATCTGAATCGATTATACTCAGCAGAGGATCTCCGATCACACGACATATGTAGCACTTAACCCTTGCATATGTCAACCCGCCACCGAGTTTCTTAAGACCAGATCAGGTTCACGCAAACCGAGAGCATAGATACACCACCGTCCAGCCTCTTGCCACGGAGGGTACATGCTACTCTCGCCACCGCTCCACGCCCATTTCGTGTTATCTTATTCTGGCCTTAGTCCACCCGAGGCAAAGCTTACCCATGACGAGGCATGTGACCAGTTAAAGGGTCCTCGGTCAGCAGGCCTACATCGACAAGGTCCTTAATCGACTTAGACGGAGACACTACATCGAGACTCTCTTCTCGTGCAAGTCACCCGCCCGGTCTCAGCTTAATCATTTAACCCCAAAGGTTGGTACCTGGCAGAGGTACATCTTTTCCGATGTTGAATCCATCAAGGCCTTTGACAGATTCACCATCAAGTTTTATTTTGAAAACAACCCTCCCACTTTGCCAAACATCTTTTGTAAAACAAATCCTTTTGTTTTGCTAGAGCAATACTAAGCATAATAAAACCTTTTGTAAAACAGGGTATCAAGGAAGGTAATCAAATTCCAAGGAAAGTAATGCAGGAATTGTTTTAGCAATCAACACCTATCACCTAGTGCATCAAGCAAGTGAGAAAGATTTAAAACACAAGGGAGGGTGGCAAATGCACCGGGGCTTGCCTTTGTTTATGGGTGAGTCAGGCTCAGATCCACAAATATCAAAGTAGAAACAGTTCTCAGCCTGTGTTTCCAAAGGTGGTGGCACTTGCTCTTCAGTGGCTTCCACTTCTTCTTCGGGTTCTAATCATAGCCATACATATGTATAAGAATGGATGTCATGGGATGCTTATGAGGATGCAAAGATAATATAGACTTATTATCTAAGTCTTGAATACAACTTTCCTTCACGGAACTCCGAGAACTTAGGGTTTCCGGAGTCAGTAAAGGAGTTCACAGGGCAGGGGGTGTTTTGGGGTTTGGTGATCAAACAAGGTCCAAATCAACCCAAATTCTACCCAAGGCTTCTAAATAATATGAGGAACTCATATAAAAATTTTGAGAATTTTTGGGATTACCATTTATCTTTTAAAAATCCAGAACTACTATCTTAAACTATTTTAACTGCCTTAAAATTCCCTGTTTAAACTAAAAATCATGAAACTATTTTTATTAAATTCTAGGGAAAATAAGAAGCCCAGGAAAATTGGTTTCACAATTTTAGGATTTTTCTACATTTTTCTATATATTTCTAAAGTTATTCTGAAAAAGAAAAGGAGAAAGGGTGAATAGTGTTGGGCTGATTTCGGCCCAGCAGATCCAACAGTGGACAGAAACACGCCCGCGCCCACGCGCGCTGGCGGTTTTGCGAAAAGGACCTCTGGTTTTTGGTTAACTGAGAACGAATTCTTTTACTATTTGTTCAAGTCATTGACGCTTTGCAAATAAACCATCCATGTTCTATTTCTTTGCAGTGGGAGGTCCACGACGGTGTTCTCGCGCGGAGAAACTCCGACGAGGTCCTGGACCGGCCGATTGAGGCGATGACCGGCGTCGAGACTAAGACTAACCCAAATTCATGACTAGGGGAGTATTTTCCCCAAACTAATTGCATCTAAGACTAACTATGGAGCACTAGCCACGGTGATCGAAAGCATGGCGGTTAGCTTGTCGTGTTCCCGGCGATTGATGGACTCCTAGTTCAATTCAGTGGCTCGGCAAGCATCGTAGGCTTAAGGGAAAACTTGAACGAGGAAGAGGAAGAGGTGAACTGACCGGGAGAGGGGCTGGCCGCGGTGAGGCGAGTTCACGGTGGCGGAAACAGTTTTGGGGAGAAATCCAAATTCGAGCTCTCGGAGGCACGTCTGCTAACGATTGCTGGGGGCTGGGTGGGTGATGATGCTACGCAGCTAGGGGAGGGCTCAATTTATAGGCAGCTTCGATGGTGGCCGGGAATTTTAACGGCGACGTGTGGCGGTCGGAGATAAGTAAAAACCGTGGCGCGGTGATTTCGTGTCCATTGCCGTGGCAGGCTCCCCGGCGACGATGGGACATCCTTAAGGTGTCACAGCGGTGTTGCAGAAAGGCTAGGCCACGCGGCGCACGACCGGGAGGCGGCGTTCACCGACGGGTTTATCGGCTCCGCCGCAAAGTGGAAGAGAAGGCAACGGGGAGTTACCGGAGTGATCTCCAGCTCACCGCCAGCAAGGGTCTTCCACCGGACATCCTTATCCACCCATCCCGAGCACAAGTTGGGCCGGCGACAGCACGAATCATGGCGGAATCGATCGTCGACGGTAAGGTGGCTGCGCTGGCAATCTGATCTCCCTGGTGGCACTATACCATCAAAGAACTTGTTCAGAGTGTCTAACAGACAGTGTTTGGGTCGATTTTGCTCTCAATTCTTAGTGATAACCCATGTCAAGCTCTATAGAAAAATTGTAGAGTAATGTACCATCTATAATGTTGCCATATGATGTTGCCACTGAAAATCATTGGATCATGTCTGAAATGGGGCTTGAAGTTGGTGGTAGTTCACTGTTAGTCTGAAAATTCAGACCCATCAGCCTGACAGCCCATCTTTGGTTGAGATTTTCTCCAAATTTCTCATAAGAACATGACTTACACTCTTAAGCAAAGTTGTTCTCCTATGATTGGGCTACAATTTTGATGTGGTGACCTAGTATGAATTCTCACTATTTTGAAAGCTACATAGCTCTAAAGTTGGGCCTATAACCCTGATTTCAGACTTAGAATAGAGCTTAAGTGGGGTCCATTTTGCATTTAAGTCCAAAATCCAATATTTGGCTTACAAGTCCACACATTTATGAACCAAAGGACTTAAGAAACTTATTTGACTTGGTTTTTGCACTTTAGTCCAAAAGTGGACTAATTTTGCACATAGGTCCCTAGGGTTTGGATTTAGGGTTTTCCAGGGTTCTAATTGAGATTTTTGGTATCCCAGGGGTATAAATGTGACTCAACTTTGTTTTTGGGGACATTTTATGACTCTTTCCCTAAAGCCTTTAGGTTTTCTCAGGGGTTAAGTTTTACTCCCTTTGAGCCTTATTTAGGGTTAGGTTCCCTATCCAGGGTCCTATTTGCAAAACACCAAAAACAATACACTTGTTTGAAATTTTTACCTAGTGAATGAACTCTAGGTGTATCAAACATATGCAATGTCAATGCTTATGATGCCATGCTCAAATTTTAGTTACAGTAACACCAGGGGTGTTACATCCTTCCCCCATAAAAGAATCTCGTCCCGAGATTTAAAGTCCTAGGGTGAGTAATGGAAAAGGAAATGCTTCACATTTGTATTTCCTTATTTTTGGTACAAGGTAGGGGTGGTGTGGGGGTCACTTCTTTATTACAATATTAAATATACTTTACAAATTACATGAGGCTAGAAAGCCTGGGAAATTCTTATCTAAAAAGTCTTGAGTTTCCCACGTAGCCTCTTCCTCAGAATGTTGGTTCCATTGTATCTTATAGAACTTGAGAGTCTTTCTCCGGGTAACCCTGTCCTTTTGATCCAGAACTCGAATAGGATGTTCCGAGTATGTTAAATCTGGTTCCAGGACAACATCTGTCACTTCAATGGTTCGATCGGGAACCCGAAGACACTTCTTTAATTACGACACATGGAACACATTATGGATAGCAGACAGAATTTCGGGGAGCTGCAGTCGATATGCCACTGGTCCACACTGCTCAAGTACCGGGAATGGACCAATGTACCTGGGTGCAAGTTTCCCTTTAACCCCGAAACGCGATACCCCCTTCATGGGTGAAACTTTCAGGTAGACATAGTCTCCTTCATGAAAATATAAGGGCATCCGCCGTTTGTCTGCATAACCCTTCTGACGGGCTTGTGCTTTCCTCATATTACGAATAATTTTCTGGACCTTTTCCTCGGCCTCCTTCACAATATCAGGCCTAAAGAAATACCTTTCTCCAGGTTCAGACCAATTTAGCGGAGTTCGACACCGTCGCCCATATAAAGCTTCAAAAGGTGCCATCTTGATACTTTCTTGATAGCTGTTATTGTATAAAAACTCCGCCAAAGGCAAACATTCATCCCATTTTGGTGAGAAATCCAGGACACATTCTCGCAACATATCTTCGAGTACTTGATTAATTCTCTCAGTCTGTCCACTGGTTTGTGGATGATATGTCGAACTATGGAGCAACTTAGTACCCAAGGATTTGTGAAATGCTTCCCAAAACTTGGCTACAAATTGGGATCCACGATCCGACACAATGGTCTTCGGAACACCATGCAGACTAAGAATACGAGCAATGTACATTTGGGCATAGGCAGTAACCGGGTAACTTGTCTTGACCGGTAAAAAGTGAGCAATCTTCGTAAGCCGATCAATTATAACCCAGATAGAGTCATACCCTTTTGCAGTTCTGGGCAATCCCACGATAAAGTCCATACTTATATCTTCCCATTTCCATGTTGGGATCGGTAAAGATTGTAATGGACCAGCAGTTTTCATGTGTATGGCTTTGACACGTCTGCAAGTGTCACACTTAGCCACATAGCGTGCAATTTCAATTTTCATCTTCGTCCACCAGTAATGCTGCTTTAGATCATGATACATCTTAGTGCTTCCCGGATGAATAGAATAGCGACTAAGATGCGCTTCATCTAAAATTTGCTGGCGGAGTTCTTCGTTCTTTGGTACTGCTATGCGGTTATTGAACCATATCACACCTTGATCGTCTTCCTTGAAACATTTGGCTGTTCCAGCCCTTATTTTCTCCCGTATTGCTTCATACCCAAATTATCCTTTTGAGCATCAATTATCCTTTGCAAAACGATTGACTCAAGCTTTAGCTGATTCAGGGTTCCTTGTTGGACCATCCCAAGGTTTAGCTTTTCCATCTCTTGACATAAAGTGTTGTCAGAGGTCTTCACCATAAGACAGTGGCAGGAAGCCTTACGGCTCAGTGCATCTGCCACAACATTGGCTTTGCCTGGGTGATAATGAATTTCTAGTTCATAGTCCTTAATAAGCTCAAGCCATCGCCTTTGCCTCATATTTAATTCTGACTGGGTGAAGATATACTTCAAGTTTTTATGATCTGTATAAATATGACAGGTATTTCCCAGCAAATAGTGACGCCAAATTTTCAGGGCATGAACCACAGCAGCTAGCTCCAGATCATGAGTTGGGTAATGCTCCTCATGTCGGCGCAACTGCCTTGAAGCATATGCAATTACTCGGCCCTCTTGCATTAATACACAGCCGAGTCCACTGCTTGACGCATCACAATATACATCAAAAGGCTTGGTGATGTCCGGTTGAGCCAATACCGGAGCAGTGGTTAACAATGTCTTCAATTGCTCATAAGCTTCATCACACTTAGAAGACCAATTGAATTTAATGTCATTCTTCAATAAACTTGTGATTGGCTTCACAAGCTTAGAAAAATCTGGTATGAATCTGCGATAATATCCAGCTAATCCAAGAAAACTCCGGACTTGGTGAATAGTGGTTGGGGGTCTCCACTCTAGAATATCCTTGACTTTGCTAGGATCTACCGCAATTTCCTTGGCAGATAACACGTGCCCCAAAAATTGAATTTCCTCCAGCCAGAACGCGCACTTTCTGAACTTGGCATACAACTGATGTTCCCTCAGGCGCGTCAATACAATCCGTAGATGTTGAGCATGCTCCTCTTCATTTTTAGAATATATCAAGATATCGTCGATGAAGACCACCACGAACTTGTCCAACTCGGGCATAAACACCGAGTTCATCAAATAGGTGAAGTGGGCAGGAGCATTTGTTAGCCCGAAAGACATTACCAGATATTCAAATAAACCATACCGCGTAGTAAACGCGGTCTTCGGTATATCCTCGGGCCGAATACGGATTTGGTGATAGCCCGACCTGAGATCAATTTTGGAAAATACCATCACCCCAGTTAGTTGATCAAATAAGATGTCGATCCTTGGAAGAGGGTACTTGTTCTTGATGGTGACCTCATTCAGGGGTCGATAATCCACGCACATTCGCAAGGTTTGGTTCTTCTTCTTAACAAAAACGGCGGGGCAACCCCATGGAGACGAGCTTGGCCGGATGAATCCCTTATTCAGTAGGTCTTGTAATTGAATCTTCAATTCCGCCAACTCATTAGGGGGCATACGGTACGATCTTCGGGAGATGGGAGCCGTACCGGGCTTTAGCTCATTTACAAATTCTACATCTCTTTCAGGCGGGCAGTCCAGGCAAATCTTCCAGAAATACATCTGGAAACTCACATACTACCGGAATATCCTTGATCTCCGGTACAATGGCTTCATATATTCTACCAGAAGCTTTGGCTGGATTGGTTACGGGGAGAGACAAAAGAATCTCTTCTTGATTATAGCTCAACCTGACGGTTCTGAGTTCAGTGTTGAGAATTGCCTTGTGTTGGGTTAACCAATTCATACCCAAA
This sequence comes from Zea luxurians, assembly GCA_029449295.1. Classification (NCBI taxonomy): domain Eukaryota; kingdom Viridiplantae; phylum Streptophyta; class Magnoliopsida; order Poales; family Poaceae; genus Zea; species Zea luxurians. The sequence goes on from JAOPSE010000017.1 coordinate 1,265,828, forward strand.
ATCACATCTATATCCTGGCCTTTCAGAATAATCATGTTAGCAGGAAAGTTCCGTCCGGCCATTGTTACTGGCACTTCATAGGCCACTTCTCTAGTAAAAATGTGTCCCCCAGGTGAATGAATTTTAAATCCTTCTTTTGATTCATGGTATGAAATGTGATGTTGCTCCACAAATGTCTTGCTAATAAATGTATGCGAAGCACCAGAATCAAAAAGAATAATTGCAGGGTGACTGGCCATGGGAAATGTACCCATCATCACCGGTTCTCCTTCCGGTGTAGTGGCCACTTGAGTATAGTATACCCGCCCCGTCTTCTTTGCATTCTTCCCCACATTATTTCCCTTGAGCTGAGCTGATTTCCCAGATCCTTGCGGAGTATTTGATTGATTCTGCTTGGGATATGGGCAGTCTTTGATGAAATGTCCAGACTTGCCACAATTAAAACACCCGGTTGAGGAGCTGGGCAAAGCAGGGAATCGAGTGCCCAGGGCACCCGGCTGATTTGGGGTAGTGGGGGCATTGTTGGGGCGAATAATGATTGGCTGCTTGAAGGGAAATGAGGGCAGTCGAGAAAAAGCGCGATTTTGGCTAGAAGGCCGGATCACAAACCGTTGCCTCTTTGCCTGGCCCTGATTAGGCTTCTCACCACCAAATCCCTTGTTCTTGCCCGAACCTGCATATTTTGCTTCAACAGATAGGGCTGTACTGACAGCCTTTCCATACGTGAGATCTATGCAGGCAACCATTTTTCTCTGCAATCGATCATTTAGCCCTCTCATAAAGCAGTTCTTTTTCTTTAAATCAGTATTCACCTGATCGATGGCATACTGCGACAGGTGATTAAACTTGTTGAGATACTGATTGACGGTATCTCCTCCTTGTTTCAGCTTCATGAACTCTTCCTGCTTCATATGCAGAACACCTTCGGGTATGTAGTGCTCGCGGAAGGCCACTTTAAATTCTTCCCAGGCGACTTGATGGTTGGCAGGTTGAATAGCCACAAAATTTCCCCACCAGGTACTGGCAGGGCCGCGCAGTTGTTGCGCTGCGAACAACGGCTTCTGTGTCTCTGAACAGCGGAGAAGACCAAATTTTTGTTCAATAACCCGTATCCACTCATCAGCTTCCAACGGGTCCTCAGCCTTAACAAATAGTGGTGGACGGGTTTTAGAGAAATCCAGATATGTGGTTTTACGGGGGCCTTGCTGATAACCCCTTCCACCCTGTTGCTGGAATTGTTGGCCCGCCATTTCCCTAAGAAAGCGGGTATTGTCTGCAGTGGCGTTCACCAAGGCGGCAATCGCCTCGGCCAATGTAGGAGGAACCGGAGGTGGATTTGGGGTAACATCCCTTCCCCCAGAAGTTCCTGCTGCATCCTGTCCTCGGGTCCTGGTAGGCATCTGAGGCAAGGAACATTTGAAGTAAACATAATATGCCAGAGAAACCTTCCATTTTACATTACTATAAAAAGTAATGATACAGACTCGATGTTATACAACAGGATACATTACCCATTATACAAGAGTTTAACCTATTATACAACATACTACTTCTATTTCTACAACTACTCCTGCTTCTGATTGCTCTTGGCAGCTTCATCGTCAGGTGTGGGAGACCATACCTCGACCAGCCTCAAAGAAGGAGGGGGCCTAAAAAGGTCTAACTCGCCACCAAGCGCTTCTCCCGCACTATGCGAGGGTCCGGCTTCTGACCTGACGGGATCCGCAGGGACATGTGGGTGTAATTGCGAATACAGTACATGAACTTCCTCATGTAAAGTATTGCAATATACCTGCAAGTTGTCAATAGCAGCGCTAAGTTTGTTGACTCGTGCTCGAGCCTTCGCTTCCTTAGCCAAAGCTACTGAGCGAGATTGTACCGCCCAATCAAGCGCCAAATCTCGGTCAGCTAGTTGATCTTGCAGGTTGCGGATGTAACTTCTTAAATCATTTATTCGGTCACCGTCTGCAACCCATAAATTGGTCCTGCGTTGCAACTCTGCCTGAAGTTGATTCACGCGAGCTTCGAGATCACCAATAGGATCGTTGCTCCCGCTACTGCTATCTTGCTCTCGTGGGGCAAGTTGGTGTCGAGGTACACCGATAGGTCCAGTATGTTTTCGCGCCGTTTTCCTTGTACGCGGCGGCATTTGCTAAGGGGGAAAATTTATTAGTACAATTCTTAGCATGATGCATGAATAATTACAGAATCAACCTTAGTTGATTCAACCTTCTATACATCGCACTCTTCCTATCTGGTCTTTGAAATAAACTCTTCAGAAATACTTAGGTAAGAAGAGAAGAAATTTTCTAGATAAATCTTAGAAAATCCTTTTGAAGATGCTACATAGTATCCGCCAAGAAGGGCTACGCTCCGATACCAGCTGTGACGGAACCTCCCAAGTCATTAGGCCCACCTACAGTTGTCCTTGTCCAACAGACATCAGACAACCCTGTAGATGTTCCTGAATCACTTGGTAAGTTTGGTATCTTTATCCTTACCTTTCCAGGAACGTTTCACCCGTCTGACAGACAATATGTTCATCGGAGATGCGGAAATACGGAAGTGATTACATAAACTTACCTTTATTTATAAAGTAGGAGTAAGTCTTATAGTACAGACCAGAGAGTGCTGAAAAGTATTATTACAATACCTGGGAGGCAAAAACTCCTCCCATAAAGTTCTTTACATAAAAGTTTTTAAGGAGGACCCGGTCCTCCGGCAGCTTCACTCTTGATTATCTTCACTTTTCACCACCTTGGTACAAAAACAACAAAAGTTTGTTGTCTCCTCACCTAAAAACAACGGGGGAATAAACCCTGAGTATGGAATTACTCAGCAAGTCTTACCCGACTAAGGAAAAGACTCTCAAGGGTATGCTGGTTATATGGGAGTCAAGGTAAGGCCTTTCAATAATCAAGGACTCAGTTTGCAGAATTGCTTACTAAAGTGGATCCTTAAAATCCAGTTTTATTGTCAGGTTAAGTAAAATTACCTGCAGCTAGAGTTCTTTCTACCCTAGTTCAATCACTTGTCCTGAACTAGCCAATTTTCTCGTTAATCCCTTTATCTTCACTGGAGTGCTACGTGTAAGTCAGTGGCCAAGTCTCCATAACCGCGGAGGTACGGCGATCCGAATCGATTATACTCAGCTAAGGATCTCTGATCACACGACATATGTAGCTCTTAACCCTTGCATATGTCAACCCGCCACCGAGTTTCTTAAGACCAGATCAGGTTCACGCAAACCGAGAGCACAGATACACCACCGTCCAGCCTCTTGCCACGGAGGGTACATGCTACTCTCGCCACCGCTCCACGCCCATTTCGTGGTATCTTATTCTGGCCTTAGTCCACCCGAGGCAAAGCTTACCCATGACGAGGCATGTGACCAGTTAAAGGGTCCTCGGTCAGCAGGCCTACATCGACAAGGTCCTTAATCGACTTAGACGGAGACACTACACCGAGACTCTCTTCTCGTGCAAGTCACCCGCCCGGTCTCAGCTTAATCATTTAACCCCAAAGGTTGGTACCTGGCAGAGGTACATCTTTTCCGATGTTGAATCCATCAAGGCCTTTGACAGATTCACCATCAAGTTTTATTTTGAAAACAACCCTCCCACTTTGCCAAACATCTTTTGTAAAACAAATCCTTTTGTTTTGCTAGAGCAATACTAAGAATAATAAAACCTTTTTGTAAAACAGGGTATCAAGGAAGGTAATCAAATTCCAAGGAAAGTAATGCAGGAATTGTTTTAGCAATCAACACCTATCACCTAGTGCATCAAGCAAGTGAGAAAGATTTAAAACACAAGGGAGGGTGGCAAATGCACCGGGGCTTGCCTTTGTTTATGGGTGAGTCAGGCTCAGATCCACAAATATCAAAGTAGAAACAGTTCTCAGCCTGTGTTTCCAAAGGTGGTGGCACTTGCTCTTCAGTGGCTTCCACTTCTTCTTTGTGTTCTAATCATAGCCATACATATGTATAAGAATGGATGCCATGGGATGCTTATGAGGATGCAAAGATAATATAGACTTATTATCTAAGTCTTGAATACAACTTTCCTTCATGGAACTCCGAGAACTTAGGGTTTCTGGAGTCAGTAAAGGAGTTCACAGGGTAGGGGGGTGTTTTGGGGTTTGGTGATCAAACAAGGTCCAAATCAACCCAAATTCTACCCAAGGCTTCTAAATAATATGAGGAACTCATATAAAAATTTTGAGCATTTTTGGGATTACCATTTATCTTTTAAAAATCCAGAACTACTATCTTAAACTATTTTAACTGCCTTAAAATTCCCTGTTTAAACTAAAAATCATGAAACTATTTTTATTAAATTCTATGGAAAATAAGAAGCCCAGGAAAATTGGTTTAACAATTTTAGGATTTTTCTACATTTTTCTATATATTTCTAAAGTTATTCTGAAAAATAAAAGGAGAAAGGGTGAATAGTGTTGGGCTGATTTCGGCCCAGCAGATCCAACAGTGGACAGAAACGCGCCCGCGCCCACGCGCGCTGGCGGTTTTGCGAAAAGGACCTCTAGTTTTTGGTTAACTGAGAACGAATTCTTTTACTATTTGTTCAAGTCACTAACGCTTTGCAAATAAACCCTCCATGTTCTATTTCTTTGCAGTGGGAGGTCCACGACGGCGTTCTCGCGCGGAGAAACTCCGGCGAGGTCCTGGACCGGCCGATTGAGGCGATGACCGGCGTCGAGACTAAGACTAACCCAAATTCATGACCAGGGGAGTATTTTCCCCAAACTAATTGCATCTAAGACTAACTATGGAGCTCTAGCCACGGTGACCGAAAGCATGGCGGTTAGCTTGTCGTGTTCCCGGCGATTGATGGACTCCTAGTTCAATTCAGTGGCTTGGCAAGTATCGTAGGCTTAAGGGAAAACTTGAACGAGGAAGAGGAAGAGGTGAACTGACCGGGAGAGGGGCTGGCCGCGGTGAGGCGAGTTCACGGTGGCGGAAACAGTTTTGGGGAGAAATCCAAATTCGAGCTCTCGGAGGCACGACTGCTAACGATTGCTGGGGGCTGTGTGGGTGATGATGCTACGCAGCTAGGGGAGGGCTCAATTTATAGGCAGCTTCGACGGTGGCCGGGAATTTTAACGGCGACGTGTGGCGGTCGGAGATAAGTAAAAACCATGGTGCGGTGATTTCGTGTCCATTGCCGTGGCAGGCTCCCCGGCGACGATGGGACAACCTTAAGGTGTCACGGCGGTGTTGCAGAAAGGCTAGGCCACGCGGCGCACGGCCGGGAGGCGGCGTTCACCGGCGGGTTTATCGGCTCCGCCGCAAAGTGGAAGAGAAGGCCGCGGGGAGATACCGGAGTGATCTCCAGCTCACCGCCGGCAAGGGTCTTCCACCGGACATCCTTATCCACCCATCCCGAGCACAAGTTGGGCCGGCGACAGCACGAATCACGGCGGAATCGATCGTCGACGGTAAGGTGGCTGCGCTGGCAATCTGATCTCCCTGGTGGCACTGTACCATCGAAGAACTTGTTCAGAGTGTCTGACAGACAGTGTTTGGGTCGATTTTGCTCTCAATTCTTAGTGATAACCCATGTCAAGCTCTATAGAAAAATTGTAGAGTAATGTACCATCTATAATGTTGCCATATGATGTTGCCACTGAAAATCATTGGATCATGTCTGAAATGGGGCTTGAAGTTGGTGGTAGTTCACTGTTAGTCTAAAAATTCAGACCCATCAGCCTGACAGCCCATCTTTGGTTGAGATTTTCTCCAAATTTCTCATAAGAACATGACTTGGACTCTTAAGCAAAGTTGTTCTACTATGATTGGGATACAATTTTGATGTGGTGACCTAGTATGAATTCTCACTATTTTGAAAGCTACATAGCTCTAAAGTTGGGCCTATAACCCTGATTTCAGACTTAGAATAGAGCTTAAGTGGGGTCCATTTTGCATTTAAGTCCAAAATCCAATATTTGGCTTACAAGTCCACACATTTGTGAACCAAAGGACTTAAGAAACTTATTTGACTTGGTTTTTGCACTTTAGTCCAAAAGTGGACTAATTTTGCACATAGGTCCCTAGGGTTTGGATTTAGGGTTTTCCAAGGTTCTAATTGAGATTTTTGGTATCCCAGGGGTATAAATGTGACTCAACTTTGTTTTTGGGGACATTTTATGACTCTTTCCCTAAAGCCTTTAGGTTTTCTCATCTGGGGTTAAGTTTTACTCCCTTTGAGCCTTATTTAGGGTTAGGTTCCCTATCTAGGGTCCTATTTGCAAAACACCAAAAACAATACACTTGTTTGAAATTTTTACCTAGTGAATGAACTCTAGGTGTATCAAACATATGAAATGTCAATGCTTATGATGCCATGCTCAAATTTTAGTTACAGTAACACCAGGGGTGTTACAGGGTGGCCGGCCGAGCCGCCTGCTCGGGCCGGATTCTCGAAGAAGTCCCTGGCGGTAATGGCCCGGGCGTGGTGCTGATGTCGTCCTTCAGAGTGGGGGCCCTCCGACCGCGTCGCCGTCCGAGGCTAGGTCAGACCCCGCCGAAGGTGTAGTTGATGCCGAGGGTGCTGCTGCCCCCTTCGGCTGTCGACGTCCGAGCCTGCAGGATTAGGTCGTCTTGTAGTGTGTGTATGTTTTCTGCGGCCGCCGAGGCCTAAACACACCGTCGTCGTGTTGTAAAGCTGTGTCTCTTTTCCTCTTGTTTCGAGTGTCCGGACTCATTTGTCGGTAACAGAATTGTTTGTGCGGGCGAGAGTTGCTTTTCACGGAAGGTGATGAGTGAGGTATCCGTATCTCGGAGGCATAGGAGTCCCTCGGCTCGGTCAGCCTTGCCGCTTACGCGTGCTCTTACTCATCCATAGGGTTCTGTTACCGACGTAGTTGAGAAGGCCCGAAAAATCATTTCGGCAGAGGAGCTTCTCGAGCATGAAGACTTGTTCGGTCCGCGGAGTCACTTATCCGAGCGCGAGTTACTTATCACAGAAGGTGATGAGTGAGGTATCCGTATCCCGGAGGCGTAGGAGTCCCTCGGCTCGATCAGCCTTGGCTACTTACGTGTACTCCGTCGTTTTCAGGATCCACTTTTGAAATAGTCGAAGAGCACGAAAGGCATTCTAGTAGAAAAGATTTTTTTTCTTTTTTTTGAGGAAAATTTTGACGCAGAGGGGGTTGCCCCCTTCTAGACCCCAATGGAGGGTTGGGCTTTGCCGAGGCAAGGCTGACCCTTCCTTGACGACCAGACTTGGTGTGTGAATGAGGTATACGAGCAACTTGAAAGCATCTTAAGGGTAGAAGCGACGTAGTTGTTGGATGTTCCAAGCGTTGCTGTAGACCTCGCCTTGACTGTTGGCCAGCTTGTACGTTCTGGGCTTCAGGACCTTGGCGATGACGAACGGCCCTTCCCAGGGAGGCGTGAGTTTGTGCCGCCCTCGGGCGTCTTGTCGCAGCTGAAGCACCAGGTCGCCCACCTGGAGGTCTCGGGACCTAACCCCTCGGGCGTGGTAGCGTCGCAGGGACTGCTGGTACCGTGCCGAGTGTAGTAAGGCCATGTCCCGAGCCTCCTCCAGCTGGTCCAGTGAGTCTTCTCGGTTGGCTCGGTTGCTTTGGTCGGTGTATGCCCTCGCCCTCGGGGAACCGTATTCCAAGTCTGTGGGCAAGATGGCCTCGGCCCCATAGACTAGAAAAAACGGTGTGAAGCCCCTGGCTCGGCTCGGCTCGGCGTTGTCCTCAGACTCCAGACCACCGAGGGGAGTTCCTTCATCCACCGCTTGCCGAACTTGTTGAGGTCGTTGTAGATCCGAGGCTTGAGTCCTTGCAGGATCATGCCGTTGGCCCGCTCCACTTGCCCATTCGTCATGGGGTGTGCCACGGCAGCCCAGTCCACCCGGATGTGGTGATCCTCGCAGAAGTCCAGGAACTTTCTGCCGGTGAACTGGGTGCCATTGTCGGTGATGATGGAGTTCGGGACCCCAAAACGATGGATGATGTTGGTGAAGAACGCCACCGCCTGTTCGGACCTGATGCTATTTAGGGGTCGGACCTCGATCCACTTGGAGAATTTGTCGATGGCGACCAACAGGTGCGTGTAGCCCCCGGGTGCCTTCTGCAAGGGGCCAATGAGGTCCAGACCCCACACAGCAAATGGCCAGGTGATGGGTATGGTCTGCAGAGCCTGAGCGGGCAGGTGGGTCTGCCTCGCGTAGAACTGACACCCTTCGCAGGTGCAGTCAATTCTAGTAGCGTCGGCCACCGCCGTCGGCCAGTAGAATCCTTGTCGGAAGGCGTTTCCAACAAGGGTTCGAGGTGCTGCGTGATGGCCGCAAGCCTCCGAGTGTATCTCTTGCAAGAGCTGCTGGCCTTCGGCGATGGAAATGCATCGCTGGAGGATGCCTGAGGGGCTGCGGTGGTAGAGCTCCTTCCCATCTCCCAGCAAGACGAAAGACTTGGCGCGCCGCGCCAACCGCCGAGCTTCAGCTTGGTCGAGGGGTAGCTCCCCTCGGTGGAGATATTGCAGGTACGGGGTCTGCCAGTTTTGAATAGGCGTGACCTCGCTCGGCTCCCCCTCGACGCGCAGTGCCTCACCCTCAGGGGCCGAGGGTACCTCGAGCTGAGCCGAGGGTACCTCGGACCGTGCCGAGGGTACCTCGGACTGTGCCGAGGGTGCCTCGGGTGGGGCCGAAGGTGCCTCGGGTGGAGCCGAAGGTGCCTCGGGCGGAGCCAAAGGTGCCTCGGGCTCGGGCGTGTCCTCGATCTTGACGGAGGGTTGATGCAGGTCTCGGGAGAATACGTCCGGGGGAACTGTTGTTCGTCCCGAGGCTATTTTAGCTAGCTCGTCCGTAGTCTCGTTGTAGCGTCGGGCGATGTGGTTGAGCTCGAGCCCGTAGAACTTGTCTTCCAGGCGCCGAACCTCATCGCAGTAGGCTTCCATCTTCGGGTCGCGGCAGTGGGAGTTCTTCATGACTTGGTCGATGACGAGCTGCGAGTCACCGCGAGCGTCGAGGCGTCGGACCCCTAGCTCGATGGCGATTCGCCTCCTGTTTACCAGAGCCTCGTACTCCGCCACATTGTTGGACACCGGGAAGTGGAGGCGTAGCACGTAGCGTAGGTGCTTTCCGAGGGGCGAGACGAAGAGGAGGCCTGCGCCGGCCCCCGTCTTCATCAGCGACCCATCGAAAAACATGGTCCAGAGCTCCGGTTGGATCGGAGCCGTCGGGAGCTGGGTGTCGGCCCATTCAGCCACGAAGTCCACCAAGACCTGGGACTTGATGGCCTTCCGAGGGGCGAACGAGATCGTCTCGCCCATGATCTCCACCGCCCACTTCGCAATCCTACCCGAGGCCTCTCGGGACTGGATGATCTCTCCCAGGGGGAAGGATGACACCACAGTCACCGGATGAGACTCGAAGTAGTGTCGCAACTTCCGCTGTGTCAGGATCACCGCATACAGCAGCTTCTGGATTTGTGGGTAGCGGATCTTGGTCTCGGACAGTACCTCACTGATGAAGTAGACTGGCCTCTGGACGGGCAATGCATGTCCTTCTTCTCGTCTCTCAACCACGATCGCGGCGCTAACCACCTGGGTGGTTGCGGCGACGTAGATCAAGAGGGCTTCTCCGGCAGCGGGGGGCACCAAGATGGGCGCGTTCGTGAGGAGCGCCTTTAGGTTCCCGAGGGCTTCCTCGGCCTCGGGAGTCCAAGCGAAGCACTCGGCTTTTCTTAAGAGGCGGTACAGAGGCAGACCTCTTTCGCCAAGGCGGGAGATGAAGCGGCTCAGAGCCGCGAGACATCCCATGACCCTCTGTACGCCTTTCAAGTCCTTGATTGGCCCCATGCTGGTGATGGCTGCAATCTTCTCCGGGTTGGCTTCGATGCCCCGCTCGGAGACGATGAACCCCAAGAGCATGCCTCGGGGGACCCCGAAGACACACTTTTCGGGATTAAGCTTCATGCCTTTCGCCTTGAGACATCGGAACGTTGCTTCAAGGTCGGAAAGGAGGTCGGAGGCCTTCCTCGTCTTGACTACAATGTCATCGACGTAGGCCTCGACCATTCGGCCGATGTGTTCGCCGAACACATGGTTCATGCATCGCTGGTACATTGCCCCCGCATTCCTCAAACCAAACGGCATTGTAACATAGCAGTACATGCCGAAGGGTGTGATGAATGAAGTCGCGAGCTGGTCGGACTCTTTCATCTTGATCTGGTGATACCCAGAGTAGGCATCGAGGAAAGACAGGGTTTCGCACCCAGCAGTGGAATCCACGATCTGATCGATGCGAGGCAGAGGGTAGGGAACCTTCGGACATGCTTTGTTTAGACCAGTGTAGTCTACACACATCCGCCATTTCTCCCCTTTCTTTCTCACAAGCACAGGGTTGGCAAGCCATTCGGGATGGAATACCTCTTTGATGAACCCTGCCGCCAGTAGCTTGTGGATCTCCTCGCCTATGGCTCTGCGCTTTTCTTCGTCAAATCGGCGCAGAGGTTGCTTCACGGGTCGGGCTCCAGCTCGAATATCCAGAGAGTGCTCGGCAACTTCCCTCGGTATGTCGGGCATGTCCGAGGGACTCCACACGAAAACGTCGGCGTTCGCACGGAGAAAGTCGACGAGCATTGCTTCCTATTTGGGGTCGAGCTCGGAACCGATCCGGATCTGCTTGGAGGCGTCGTTGCTGGGGTCGAGAGGGAACGTCTCTGCTGGTTCGAAGTTGCCGGCGTGGCACTTCACGTCGGGCGCCTCCCTAGAGAGGCTCTCCAGGTCAGCAATGAGGGCCTCGGATTCAGCGAGGGCCTCGGCGTACTCCACGCACTCCACATCGCATTCGTATGCGTGTCGGTACGTGGGCCCGACGGTGATGACCCCGTTGGGGCCCGGCATCTTGAGCTTGAGGTAGGTGTAGTTGGGGACGGCCATGAACTTGGCGTAGCATGGCCTCCCCAGTAATGCATGGTAGGTTCCTCGGAACCCGACCACCTCGAACGTGAGGGTCTCCCTTCGGAAGTTGGAGGGCGTCCCGAAGCAGACGGGTAGGTCGAGTTGTTCGAGGGGATGAACGCGCTTCCCGGGGACGATCCCGTGGAAAGGCGCAGCGCCTGCCCGGACCGAGGACAGATCGATCCGCAGGAGCCCGAGGGTCTTGGCGTAGATGATGTTGAGGCTGCTGCCTCCGCCCATGAGGACCTTGGTGAGCCTGACGTTGCCGATGATGGGGTCGACAACGAGTGGGTATCTCCCCGGGCTCGGCACGTAGTCTGGATGGTCGGCCTGGTTGAAGGTGATGGGCTTGTCGGACCAGTCTAGATAGACTGGCGCCGCCACCTTTACCGAGCAGACTTCCCGACGCTCTTGCTTGCGGTGCCGAGCCGAGGCGTTCGCCACTTGCCCTCCGTAGATCATGAAGCAGTCGTGGACCTCGGGGAACCCTCCTGCCTTGTGATCTTCCTCCTTTGCGTCGTCGAGGGCCTTGCCACCCTCCGCGGGTGGCCCGGCCTTATGGAAGTGTCGTCGAAGCATGGCACACTCCTCGAGGGTGTGCTTGACGTGCCCCTGATGATAGGGGCACGGCTCCTTGAGCATCTTGTCGAAGAGGTTGGCACCTCCGGGAGGTTTCCGAGGGTTCTTGTACTCGGCAGCGGCCACAAGGTCCGCGTCGCGGCGTCGCGTTTCGCTTGCGACTTCTTTTTGCCCTTCTTCTTGGCGCCGCGCTGAGTTGACGCCTCGGGAGCATCTTCCGGTGGGCGGCCCTGGGGCTGCTTGTCCTTCCGGAAAATGGCCTCAACCGCCTCCTGGCCAGAGGCGAACCTGGTGGCGATGTCCATCAGTTCGCTCGCCCTGGTGGGGGTCTTGCGACCCAGCTTACTTACTAGGTCGCGGCAGGTGGTGCCGGCGAGGAACGCGCCGATGACATCTGAGTCGGTGACGTTGGGTAGCTCTGTGCGCTGCTTCGAGAATCGCCGGATGTAGTCCCGGAGAGGCTCTCCCGGCTGCTAGCGGCAGCTTCGGAGATCCCAGCAGTTCCCAGGGCGCACGTACGTGCCCTGGAAATTACCGGCGAAAGCTTGGACCAGGTCGTCCCAGTTGGAGATCTGCCCCGGGGGCAGGTGCTCCAGCCAGGCTTGAGCGGTGTCGGAGAGGAACAAGGGGAGGTTGCAGATGATGAGGTTGTCATCGTCCGTTCCACCCAGTTGGCAGGCCAGCCGATAGTCCACGAGCCACAGTTCCGGTCTCGTCTCCCCCGAGTACTTTGTGATAGTAGTCGGGGTTTGGAACCGGGTCGGGAATGGTGCCCGTCGTATGGCGCGGCTGAAAGCCTGCGGGCCGGGTGGTTCGGGCGAAGGACTCTGATCCTCCCCGCTGTCGTAGCGTCCCCCACGCCTGGGGTGGTAGCCTCGGCGCGTCCTGTCGTCGAGGTGGGCCCGACGGCCGTGATGATGGTGCTCGTTGCCGAGGCGACCCGGGGCCGCAGGCGCCGTGTTGCGCGTGCGCCCGGAGTGGACCAAGGCTTCCCGCATGAATCGGGAAGTCGCGGCGCGATGTTCCGAGGGGAACCCCTACCTTCGAGAGGCAGAGCTTTCGGCCCGTCGGACCGCGGCGTCCTCCAGGAGATTCTTGAGCTCTCCCTGGATACGCCGCCCTTCGGTGGTTGATGGCTCCGGCATCGCGCGGAGAAGCATTGCTGCTACAGCCAGGTTTCGGCCGACTCCGCTGGAATCCGGCGGCGGCCTCACCTTGACGTCGTCAGCGATGCGGTGCTGGATGTCCTGGGGGAGATGACGCGCTTCTCCGGCCGGGGGTTGGACTGCCCATTCCTGCCCGATGTCCCGGTGGATCGGCACAAGTGTTCCTGCTCCCTCGTCGAGCCTGGCCTGCCTCTCGCGGATATGCTCGAGCTGTGGGTCAGGACCCCCCGCCGGGACGGGGACCACAGCTAGCTCCCGAGGGATGTCAACGCGAGGCGCGGGCCTAGGGGGATCACCATTTTCCGGCATACCAAGATGGTTGCCTTCGCCGGGACCCCCTAGATCGACGTGGAAACATTAACGACTTGGGTCGCGGTCCTCGTCGTCGAGGCCGCGGCTGCCGTCGGAACAGTCGGAAAGGCAGTAGTCACATGCGGTCATGAAGTCCCGCATGGCACTGGGGTTACCAAATCCAGAGAAATCCCAACAGAGGTCAGGCTCGCCATCTTCCTCGGACCCCGAGGGCTCGTAGGTCGAGTCGGCTGTCAGTCGGTCCCAGGGTGACCGCACACGATACCCCCGTGGGTTTGGGCTCGCCTCTATGAAAGTGCTCACCAAAGCGGAGTCGCTTGGTGGGTCGAGGCCGAATCCAAAAGACACGAGATGGGAATCGGTCGGTACCTTTCGGTCGACGGTCGGTGTCGAGGTCGTGTCTGGGACTGACTGCACCGTCGTCTCAGGTACGAGGGTGACGCCCAGCAAGTCCTTTGCAAGCGTGCTGGCGTTGTGCGTTTGCTTGAGATCGGCGCGTTGCGGGGAGGCGGCGCTCGTCTTCGTCTCAGACGCGAGATCGATGCCCGTCGCGCCCTCTGTTGGGGCGCCGGCGCCGTCGACTCGCTCGACAGCCAACGAGGTGCCGCTTCCCGCCTGGCCTTGGTTGCCCCGCCTCCTCCTCCGTCGGCGGGGGAGGGGACGGGACAAGCCCGAATGTCATCCTTCCACCACGTGGGGAAGGCGTCGTCGATTTCCCCGCCGGCGAGCGGGTTGTCGACCGCCATTGTCGCTGTCGCGCGGCGGGGGAAGGAGTATCATGTCGTAGCTGCCGTCGAGGGACATGAACTCAAGATTCCCGAAACGGAGCACCGTCCCGGGCTAGAAAGGTTGCTAGAGACTGCCCATCTGGAGCTTGACGGGTAGCTGTTCGTCAACACGCAGCAGGCCCCTACCTGGCGCGCCAACTATCGGTGTTTCGAAACCCAGGGGTTCCCTGGACCGACGAGTGAAATGTCGCCGCATGCCCCAGCCCAGATGGGTCAACGCAAGGCGGAACGCGAAGGGGGGAAAGGAGGCAGCCGGAGGGAGGCAAGCGTGAGAGAGTGTGGATCCCGCGGCCTTCGTGTTAGCCCCGTGCCTGAGTCGGGTGCGCTTGCAGTAGGGGGATACAAGCGTCCACGCGGGAGTGGGAGCGAGCGGCCTTGCGCGAGCGCCGTCTCGTCCTTCTCCGCGCGGGCCAACCCTTTGTAAGAGGGCCCTGGTCCTTCCTTTTATAGGCGTAAGGAGAGGATCCATGTGTACAATGGGGGGTGTAGCAGAGTGCTACGTGTCTAGCGGAGGAGAGCTAGCGCCCTAAGTACATGCCGTCGTGGCAGCCGGAGGGGTTTTGGCACCCGGTTCGTGTGGTGTCGTGGCCGTCGGAGGAGCGCTGGAGCCTGACGGAAGGGCAGCTGTCGAGGCTGTCGAGGCCTTGCTGACGTCCTCTTGCTTCCGTAAGGGGGCCGAGAGCCGCCGTCGTCATAGAGTGTGCGGGGCGCCATCATTGCCTATCTGGCGGAGCGAGCCAGATGGGACGCCGGTCTTGTTCCCCGTAGCCTGAGTCAGCTCGGGGTAGGGTAATGATGGCGCCTCCTGTCGACGTGGTCGGTCCGCGCCCTAGGCTGGGCGAGGTGGAGGCTCCTCCGAGGTCGAGGTCGAGTCTGTCTTCCGTGGCCGTGGTCGAGTCCGAGCCCCTGGGTCGGGCGAGGTGGAGACTGTCGGCTGAGGCCAGGGCTGAGTCCGAGCCCTAGGGTCGGGCGAAGCGGAGTCCGTCGTCTTCCGGGGCTGAGCCCATGTCCGAGCCCTGGGGTCGGGCGAGGCGGAGTTCGTCATCTTTCGGGGCTGAGCCCGAGTCCGAGCCCCTGGTCGGGCAGAGCGGAGTTCGCCATCTTCCGGGGCTGAGCCCGAGTCCGAGCCCTGGGTCAGGCGGAGCAGAGTTCGCTGTCTTCCAGGGCTGAGCCCAAGTCCGAGCCCTAGGTCGGGCGGAACGGAGTTCGCCGTCTTCCGGGGATGAGCCCGAGTCCGAGCCCTGGGGTCGGGCGAGGCGGAGTTTCCTATGACGCCCGAGGCCGGCCTTGGCTGCTGTCAGCCTCACTCTATCGGGTGGCTCAGCAGTCGGGGCGGCGCAGGCGGCGCTGTCCTCCTGTCAGACCGGTCAGTAGAGCGGCGAAGTGACTGCGGTCACTTCGGCTCTGTCGACAGGAGGGCGTGCGTCAGGATAAAGGTGTCAGGCCACCTTTGCATTAATTGCCCCTGCGATTCGGTCGGTTGGCGTGGCGTTGTGGCCAAGGTTGCTTCTCGGTGAAGACGGGGCCTCGGGCGAGCTGACAGTGTACCCGTTGCTGGAGGGGGGTCCTCGGGCGAGACGTAGGTTCTCCGGGGTCGGCTTCCCTTGCCCGAGGCTTGGCTCGGGCGAGGCACGATCGTGTCCCTTGAATGGACCAATCCTTGGCTTAATCGCACCCATCAGGCCTTTGTAGCTTTGTGCTGATGGGGGTTACCAGCTGAGATTTAGGGTCCTTGAGGGTACCCCTAATTATGGTCCCCGACAAATACAAAGGCGTATAGGGTCTTCAACAAATCATCGGGTTTGGTTGAAGTCTCTAGCGACGTTGTATTTGATGAGACTAATGGCTCTCCAAGAGAGCAAGTTGATCTTTATGACATAGATGAAGATGATGTTCCAACGGCCGCAATACGCACCATGGCGATTGGAGATGTGCGACCACAAGAACAACAAGAGCAAGATCAACCTTCTTCCTCAACGATGGTGCATCCCCCAACTCAAGATGATGGACAGGTTCCTCAAGAAGAGGCGCGTGATCAAGGGGGAGCACGAGAAGAACAAGTTATGGAGGAAGAAGCACCACTGGCCCCTCCAACTCTAGTTTGAGCGACGATTCAAAGAAATCACCCCGTCGATCAGATTCTGGGTGACATAAGCAAGCGAGTAACAACTCGCTCACGTTTAGCTAATTTTTGTGAGCATTACTCGTTTGTCTCTTCTATTGAGCCTTTCAGGGTAGAAGAGGCCTTGCAGGATCCGGACTAGGTGTTGGCCATGCAGGAAGAGCTCAACAACTTCAAAAGGAACGAAGTTAGGAGCCTGGTGCCACGTCCAAAGCAAAATATTGTGGGAACCAAGTGGGTGTTCCGGAACAAGCAAGACGAGCACGGAGTGGTGACAAGAAACAAGGCTCGACTTGTGGCAAAAGGTTATTCCCAAGTCACATGTTTGGATTTCGAGGAGACTTTTGCTCCTGTGGCTAGGCTAGAGTCTATTCGAATATTATTAGGCTATGTCGCTCACCACTCTTTCAGGTTGTTTCAAATGGATGTGAAGAGCACTTTCCTCAATGGGCCAATCAAGGAGGATGTGTATGTGGAACAACCCCCTGGATTTGAGGATGACAGGTACCCTCGACCATGTGTTCAAGCTCTCTAAGGCACTCTTTGGACTTAAGCAAGCCCCAAGAGCATGGTATGAATGCCTGAGAGATTTCTTAATTGCTAATGCTTTCAAGGTTGGGAAAGCCGATCCCACTCTTTTCACTAAGACCTGCGATGGTGACCTTTTTGTGTGCCAAATTTAAATCGATGACATAATATTTGGTTCTACTATTCAAGTCTTGTGAGGAGTTTAGCAGGGTGATGACACAAAAGTTTGAGATGTCGATGATGGGCGAGTTGACCTACTTCCTTGGGTTCCAAGTGAAGCAACTCAAGGACAGCACCTTCCTCTCATGCATTTATGAAATTTGTTGCTTATTTATGGTGCTCAAGTTGTGCAAGGGATCCCCGGACCTCACAAGTCCATGTGTGAATGATGCACTTATTTAGAGGGAGATGTGCCACAACTTGACCCTTTGAGACTAATCCGGTTGTTTGAGTATACTTGATGTAGTCTCAAAGGTGGATTGAAAGGGAAAGGTGAACTTGGACCATGCCAAGACTTCCATTGCACTCCGGTATTAGTGTACTCAATTCCAAGTTCATTCTCTTGCTCTTATTGCCTATTTGCTCTTAATTGACATTTTTGGTGAGGCAATGGGGTTAAAGGGCCAATAATGGTCCCGTTTTGGTGCTTAATGCCAAAGGGGGAGAAATTAAGGCCAAAGCAAATGGATTAGCTACCACTTGAGAATTTTTTAAAAAAATAGAGTTAGAATTTTTGATTTATCCAAAATACTCTTATTGCAAAATTTGGCCTCTTGTGGGGGAGAATTTTTTTATTATGGCAAAAAGGGGGAGTTTTTGGTACTTGATCAATTTTTCCATTGGAACATCTCTCTTTGTGCCTAAACAAGTGTGTTTGACTTAGAGATAGTAAAATGAATTTGATTTGCAAAAACAAACCAAGTGGTGGCAAAGAATGATCCAAATATGTCAAAACTTATGCAAAGACAATTTAGTTCTCAATTGCATTGATGTTGCACTTCTTTTGGTTGCTTTTGGATGTGTTGGCATAAATCACCAAAAAGGGGGAGATTGAAAGGGAAATGTGCCCTTGGGCAATTTCTATTATGTTTTGGTGATTAAGTGCCCAACACATTTAATTAAGTTCCTATGTGCTAAATGAAGAGAAAAGTGCAAGTCAAGACATGAGGTATGTTTCTAGACTAAGTACATTGTTTTGAGTACTAACATATTCTAAGTGCTAGAAACAGGAAAAGAAAGAATTGCAAAAGACTTGGCTGTGTGCAGCCAAAGTCTAGCTCGGTCTGGCACACCGGACTGCCCGGTGGTGTACCAGACAGTGTCCGATGCGCTAGGCTGGTTTCTGGTGAACAGGCCGCTCTCGGGAAAAGTTTGGCGGCGTATGTCTATAATTCACCGGACTATCCGGTGAGCCAACGGTCGCCAACGCAACGGTCAGCCACGCAATCCACGGGCGACGCGTGGCCCGCACCAACGGTCGGCAGGGGCACCGGACAGTGTCCAATGCGCCAACTGGTTCGGAGCTGCAACGGTTATCTGCGCCAGAAAAGGAAGGAGATCGGCACCGGACCGTCTACAGTGACTGTCCGGTGGCGCACCGGACTGTCCGGGTCGCCACTCGACAGAAGGCAAGGATGGCCTTCCTTGTTGGCCTCCAACGCTCCTAGCTGCCTTGGGGCTATAAAAGGGACCCCTAGGCACATGGAGGAAATAACCCAAGCATTCACTAAGCATTCTAAGGCATCCAGACTCTACTCCCGCGCATTCGCTTTGTTGTGTTAGAGATTTGAGCTCCATTCGAGTCGAGAACTCCCTGTGTGTCATTTGAGCTCAAGTCTTCACTTGTGTGCGTTGGTGTGCTGCTTTTTGAGTCTTGTGTGTGTTGCTCTTCCCAACCTTACTCTTGTGCGTTCTTTGTGATCAATCTTGTAAGGGCGAGAGGCTCCAACTTGTGGAGATTCCTCGCAAACGGGAAAAGGATATAAGGAAGAAAAGTCGGGTATTCAAGTTGATCATTGGATCACTTGAAAGGGATTGAGTGCAACACTCGTCCATTGGGACGCCACAACGTGGAAGTAGGCAAGTGTTACTTGGCCGAACCACGAGATAAAATCGCGTGTCTCTTATGATTGCTCTCTCTTTGATTGTCTGTGTTCGCAAGAGCTCGTCTCATTGACTTGATTAACCTGCACTAATATTTTCATAATCAAGGTTGTTGGAATTTAGTGTTGAATTTTACAGGATCACCTATTCACCCCCCCCCCTTCTAGGTGCTCAGAGAAACAGTACACCAAACATGTACAACCAAGTGAACACAAGTTCAAAAGAAAAGTATAAACACAAAAGTGAAGTCTAGGTTCTAGGGTGGACTAATACACCTATAGGTTTGTGGTTCTCTAAGTACTGCTTATCTCAATAGATTACATAACTTAACCTAATTTATCTTAATGAATTAATTGCCAATTTAATTCATTATTCCATAGATGAGATCATATATTACATGATATTAACTTCACAAAGTTAATCACTTAATTATCATTAGTGTTTTCCTCTTCATTTCCCTTTAAATAATAAACAATTACTTTAAATGCACCTATATCCTAGACGTAAAATTAATACATGTAGACAGTGAAATATAATAATTTAAACATGTACAGAATAATCTTATGAACGTTTTGCCATTTGAACCACCCAATTTGGAGTTCATATGCAAAAGATATGAAATAAACAAGTTTTGAAATTCAAAATACAAAATTAGACCCACTTCTGCGATTAACTTAAAGGTCAGGGGCTTCTGTGCAAGAAACTAGGGCCTGAGCGCGAAAACCAGGGATGGCGGGGTGATTTCTAAAAAGTCGAGGGTATCTTAAACAAAAAGACCACGCGAAGGGGTATGGGCCGTTCGCAGCCATCCGATCACAGATCGACGGCCGAGATCAACCTCGAGCGCGAGCGCGGGCTGACAGTCGGGCCAGGGTTGTCAGCGACGCTGGGGCGGGACTGGCTGACCGGCCAGGCCCAGATGTAGGGGCACGCACCCGAGCGACAGGATCTCCATCAGACGGCTAGGATCGGATCTGGTTTAATTAAAGTCAGGTCGTCAGATCTCAGATGGACGCCCGAGATCTAATGACGAGCCCGGACTGGTTTGCTGGGCTGCCAGCGGCGGCGCCGCCCGACTCCGCGGCGGAGTTTCGTTGGAAGTGAAAGCGCGGCCACGCCGGTGGTCCCGGGGTGCTGGGAACGGTTTTAGGATGACACGACAAACGTGGTCATGGGCACAACATTGGCGCTGAGGCACCGGAGGGTACCGGTCCGCGGCAGAGTGGCCCGGCAGCGGCGCTAGCCTACTCCGGCGAGCAATTGCGCGAGCAACATGGCCGGGAATGGGAAATCGGGGGCATGGGGAGGTGGGTTACCTCGATAGACGGCTCTGGAGCGCTTGAGCGACAGTGAGAACACAACGGGGCCCCGGGTCGACGGCGGCGGTGACACGACTGCATGGGGAGGAGTTTGGTGAGCGCGAGCAGAGAGGAATAGAGAGGGAAGGGGCAAACCAAGGGGCGTCCTGAGTTTATGGTGTGCAGGCGGAGCTCACCGAAGCACGAACACGATAGAGGCTCGATAACGGCCGCGGAACGGACCCAAGATTACGGCGAACGGCAGTGGCGCTCCTCGGGCGTGCGCTGTGCGAGAGAGGTGCGAGAGCTCTGTAGAGGGGCGCTAATGGGCGAGGGGAGTGAGTGAGTGGGACATGGGGAGGTGGCCGGGAGAAGCGCGACGTGGTTGCGTCCACGGCGGGGTGTGTGGGCGAGAGGTTAGAGAAATGGAGGGGGTTGACAGTTGCGGTCTGGGGCCAGTGAGAGAGAACTCGCGACGGGCAATCAGCGCTAACAGGGCGGGCCCACCGAACAACGAGAGGAAATGGTCACGCGAGCGAGGGGAAGTTGGCGCCGATAGGCTGGCCCCACCGAGCAGAGGGAGAAAGAGGGTGAGAGCACGCGGGCGCGGCTGACGCTGACAGGCGAGGACCACCTATCAGAGAGAGGCGTGCGCGGCCTAGCTGGGCTGGACTGGGCTGAAAACAGTTTTTCTATTTTCCTGAATTTCATAATGCTTTTTCTTTTTATTTTCTCTATGGAATTCAAATCAAATTCAACCACAATTCAAATTAAAATAATTCAAACATGTGCATCAAACAAAAAGGAATAATCTAGGCTCATCATGATGCTTTTTCTTTTTACTGTGAATGCATCTTCTTCTTAAACGAGCTTTGGGAAGGTGCTTTTCATATCTTCGGCATAGGGCCTCCAAGTTACAATTTTTGCGATATAAGCTCATTATGAAGAAAATGAACTCATCCCGCAACGGGCTACTGTTGGGGGCCTTGTATGCCAAAGATCACTTGCCTAACATCTGGCTTCATCGTTAACAAGTGTATTTCAGGAATGTCCTCACTGACGGATGAAGCTAAACTTTGACAAAAAGCAGCATACAAAAGCACTTTATCTATACACAAGCAACAAAGATAATGGCCGAAGGCGGTAACTTCGGCCACAAGTCGAAAGGGAAAGGTAGCTGGGTGATGAAGGCTAAAACTTGCGGAGTCAAGAATGAAAAAGGTACATTACTTTCCTAATACCATTTGTAAATGACTTATGTAAAAATGGATGGGCATTACTGTAAATCTGTACAAAGTTGGTTTGTCTCCCCTATAAATAGATGAACAATACCCTGTATAAAGTATCTTTTTCTAGATCTACAACTTTGTAGTGATTAGCCTTCAAAGAACCATCGTGCATCCTATCACTCAGGAGCCGAAGGTATGCTTGTAAATATATCCAATGTAATAAGAGACATTGAAAATGCCAAGGCAATAGAGATAAGCTCTCGTGTGTTATTTAATATGTCTCTTTACATTACAATTCGCTTATGAGATACGAGCCTATTAGGAAAACCTTCGTCCTTTGAATTGATACTCCGAAGGAATATCGTCCTCTAAACGAAGGTTTTCCTAACACATCAACTTGATTGAGATCAAGTATATGCTATTCTCATATCCTATTGTATGTTTAAACCTTCGTCCTCATATGAATAAACCAAGGGTGTATTATGTCAAGGACGAAGGTTTTTGTGTCTCAACTTTGTGTTGCCTTGTTTTTTATGTCATACAGCAATTGAAAACGAGTGACCAACAATTATGCCCTAACATGTTTGTCTATGTCGTAGGGAATCTCCTAAGGTCAGTCAAATAAAAGTGAAGAAGTTATGCTCAAGAGCTTAACTTGGGTTGGGCTGGTCCTCACCGGACCAGTCCGGTGGTGCACCGTACATTGTTCATAGAGAGCCCAGACTTAGGCTTTGGAGACCTAGTGCACCGAACCAGTCTGGTGGTGCAATAGACCCCCTTCCGTACAAACTCATAAGTCGCGAGAATTTTATTATAAAGTTCACTGAACCGTCTACAATGGAGGGTCCAGTAGTGCACCGGACCTCGGCTCCAATGGCTCTTTGGTACGCAATGGCTACTTCAACGGGAGGCGGACACATGGCGGTCCGATGTTGTCCCGATTTGGTAGTCGCCAATCAAGATCCCGAGGAACTTGTCCCTGTTCCTAGTCTAGTGGTGCACTAGACCGGTCCGGTGCGCCACCCGAGAGAAGAATTCTAGCAGGTTTTCGGAGGAAGGTTCAACCTCCACTGCACACCAAGCATACCAAGAGCAAGTAATTCACTCATACACATTTGTGAGACACACTGAAGCGATCCAAGCGCTGTTCTAGGGAGATGGTGCTATTCTGTTGTTGTGCGTTCGTGTTGTGGCTTTGCGATGTTGTTCTTTTGCTCTTGTGTGTGTTCTTGTTCTCCCTGTTGTTGTTCTAGAGTTGTAACTCTCATTAAATTGTGTATATTCGCAAGAGATTCCAAATTGTGGAGATCCTTGCAAAGAGAAAAGGTAATAAGGAAGATATGTGGCACGCAAGTTGATCATTGGATCACTTGAGAGGGGTTGAGTGCAACCCTTGTCCGTTCGAATACCACAACGTGGAGTACGCAACAATTTGAGGCTTGATCGAACCATGGGATAAATCACCTTGCCTTGTGTGTTTGATTCTTTGTGGTTTATTCTTCCTCCCTCTCTTCGAGTTCTTGATTTCACTTGCAATACTGCTCTATGTCAATTTCGCAATCTTGTGAGAGCAATCAAGTGAAAGAACTTTCCTCCTTCTCACTCTCTTGGATCTAGTTTTGCACTAACTTTTATTTTGTGATCCAAATTTGTGTTTAAGTTGAGATTTTTCATGCGTCACCTATTCACCTCCTCTAGGTGACTATCACTAGGGCAGCGGTCCCGAGAGTGCCACACGAGCTCCTAGCTGGGTCTATTTGTGTTTATATATTTTTCACAAGCTCTAAATATTTTATTTGGATTTTTCGTATCGAAATATATTTCTATAAATTTTCTTGAAAATTTAAGAAGCTTTTAGTTTTTTAAAAAAAAACTTCATGAAGCATTTACTAAATGTTTTAATTTTAAAAAGACAAAATTGTCTTTGGAACCACATCAAACGAAGATCAGTTTTGAGAATTCAGAGATAAGATGTTTGTTTATAAAGTTTGAGGAGGAAAAATACTATAATTATAGTTTAAATGGACTTTTTACTAGAAAAAGTCATTTCACATCAAAGTCAAACTTTATGTTTCCTCCTTGATCACTAAAATTAGTAAATTTGTCTCCTTTAGTTCTCAAAGCCATTTAAGTTATCTCCCTACTTTAGTTAAAAGTGTTTTAGGGTGGTTTTATTATTTTTAGTTAAAAGATTCCAATAAACAATTAATATACTAGTTTAAATCATAAAAATATTTAAGCTCTTAAAAATTGTGAGAAAATACTATAAATAGATTGGGACATGAGTAGTCTACGTGAAATATCTAGAAATCATAAAAATATATCTAGAAACTTTTATATTTTTTCTCGAAAAATGAAAAATATCTACAAAATATCAAAAAATACTAAAACGTTCTAATCAATGTCTAAACATGTTTTTAAAAAAATCCTAACAGAAATATGAGATCTGATATACGTTAATATCGAATACATTTCCCTAAATACATTTATATTGGTTGCATCTCATGTTTTTGTTATAGAAAGATTCAAAACGTATTGCAATAGTTATCAAAAAAATTATAATTTTTTAAACATGATTAATTGAGACAACTTGTTGAAGTTTTTAATGTATTTTCACATGCTTTAAATATTTCTAGGTTATCATGTCCTCATCTATTTCTAGGATTTTCGCACAATTTTTTATTCTTAGAACTTATTTTTTGTCTAAAGATTTTATCATATGTTTATATGTTTTAAAATTAAAAATAAACGACCTAAAAGCCACTTATATCCAAGACGGTGAGAGTTTAAATAGTTTTAGAAGTTGAGGAAAAAGTTCTTTGTACTATGAGGGAAAAAATAGATTACAACGATTTTCTCGGAGACAAAAAAAAGTTTTTTCCATCGAGAGCATACATACAATTGTGAACAAATGTTTAGGGATTAGTGAATTTTTTTAATGTCATATAATTTTATTTAGTACCTTATTTACCATCACAAATATCCTATTTTTTCTATAATTTCTTACTCTTTCGTATCATCATTAGTGGCATAAAAGGATAATAAAATTATATGTCATAATCCTTTCTTTGTAACTAGTAATGATATGAAAATATAAAAAATTACATCTAAGTAACATAGAAAGGATTAAAATATTTATGATGGTAAATAAGGTATTAGATAAAATTACAATGGCACAAAAGGAACTGTCCTGAGGGATTATCCAAAGAACATATGCTTAGAGGATTATCTCAGGAACAGGAAATCATTTCGAGAAACGCGGCACCAACTAACCTTATAGTAGTCAAAAGATTCCAATAAACACTTTTGAGTTACATAAATACATATCAGGGATACGGCTGTCACAACATTACACACAAGGGAAATACTATCAATGAAGAATGGTGTGGTCTCTCAAGTTAAGCATGTACGTACCATTTATTGAAACCTCAGTTTGGGTCACTAGTGCCTCTATTCCTACCTCTTCTAATCTCTCCTTTCTTTTCCCCAACACAACCCATTCTAAAGCCTACATAGCTCACGTCTAAATACGCAATGCATGCATGATCGCATAGAAAGGTCCTCAGGAAGATGGCACGAGAAGTCGAGAACTATGTTTCCTACTACATTGTGTACACTGTCAGTGATCTCAGCAGATCGGCATAATCCTGTCGGGCCCAATGCATGCAGTATCGCGTATTATGATTAATCCTCGAGCACGGGAACTATTGCAGATGACAGCTCTATATGCGACATACGAACTGCCCCAATCAGCCTTTCTGGGAGCTCGTCGTATGTATTAGCCTGCCAACAATATTAAGGTCAACACTTAAGCGGGTTAACCAATATTTTATGGCTTCTTTTGGCACAAACAGGTGATTCTGAGTAAATGAGGCTTACCTGGACAAGGAAAGCCATATCGACAACTAGTGTCGTTATGACACCGCACACAAGCCCCAAGACTCCATTCGCCACTGTAGACGAGCCAATATCCACATCTATCTGCACGTGCACATTACCATAGTGCAACATAAAATGTGTCAAGTCAGTCCATGACTCCCAATACTATTTCTTAGCCAAAAGGGAGACAAACATAAGCTGCAGAAGGTTTCTTGCAGTCTTACTTCTAAATAATTTGAGCCACGTATATAGGTAATGTCAACAGCTTTTCCTAATAGACAAGGAGTGCTGCCAACACTTTGTCGAACAATCCATGAGCCCTGAAATGCAAAGATGAATTGCATCAGACAAAAGGATTTGATTGAATTCACCAGCAAAGATTCATCTTATCCTTTCTTTTGCCTTTCTTCACTTTTCACATGGACTTCACAGGATTTCTTTATTCAAAGGTGAATTAAATCAGACAAAAGGATTTGATTGAATTCACCAGCAAAGATTCATCTTCTCCTTTCTTTTGCCTTTCTTAACTTTTCACATGGACCTCAAAAGATTTCTAAAGAACGGTGGGGATAGAGAGAACTTCACCTTAGGAACTGATGGTATCAACTTGAACCTACTATTCCGAAATTCGTCATCACCATCCACAAAGCGTTGCAATAAGGAGTTTGGTATCAGTTTCTTCGTAACAAAGTAGAAAACCATACTGTAGTTTGTAGTGCCAGGAACCTGCAAAAGCAATCATGCTTGCATTATGTGTTGCTGGTTCACAAGTCACAACAACAGTGGACAATGATAGTATTGTTACAAGATACATCTATCAAGAGCAACAACTAGAAATGAGTAGCGTAATTAGAGAGTCATCCTTTTAACACTAGTGTACATTACTGTGCATACAAGAGATTGCAATAAAACTATCTATATAAAGGAAAATAAGGAGCAAACAGTGATATGGCTTTGACTCATTTTGAATAGGAATGTCCATGGAAATACTTACTTGTAGATTTATAGCCAATGCAAAGAGCCCCTTCTCAGCCGCTACCTGGAACCCAAGTATAATATTATCAAATGGGGAAAAAGTAACGACTTAGCAGGAATTGAGCTTCACCACATCAAACACATTCATGGTTAAACACAAAAGGTAAAAAAATGCTAAGCAAGGATTCTTAAATATATACACAGAAAAGCTAAATCTGATAAGGAAGAACAAAACATGGCTCTTGGTGCAACTCATGATGCTACACTAACTCCACATACAAGTGCAACCCTGGCTCTCAGCAACTATGGCTATATCCAAGCATCGTTTTATGTGCCTATCAACATGGACTTCCACAAGCACTAATAAGAACAGATCAGGCCCAAAATTAGAGGGTTTGCTTCTCCGTGTTAAAAAAAACTTAGAAGAGGGTGTTATTCATTTCCATTCTTCCTTGTATTAGACACTAGCTAATGATATCAGGATTCAAACATGAACTCACTTGAACTGCACAGCCTTTTCTTCTAGCAACATGATCCATTCGCTTTGCATCTTTAAACCAGTCAACAGCGACAAGCTCCATAAGAGGCTTTCCTGCAGGAATCTATCAAGAAAAAATACCATAAACAATAAGCCCTATAATACAGACAAAATGATTCTGCAGCAGTATTAACAAGATAATAATAAATGTCTAGTGATGATGAAGATGAAAACCTTGCTTTTATCATATACAAAATTCTTGCTTCGAACTCTGAAATTATTTCCATCAGACATTCTCCAGCAGTCACGACTGCTATCACGGTCATCCCGACGTAAATTCCCAGAAAACCCAGATAAATCAATCAGATCTGAATCCTCTTCATTGAGCCCTAGATAGAATTCAGAGTGAACTAGAATATGTGAACCAGACACTTTGTACAGATATTATCAAGGAAAATAGAATATGTACACATATATACCTGACTTCCTAACATCTGCAGAATCCTCAAGATTTGATGGCTGCATAGAAAACAGTCTTGTTTAAAAAATGACAAACGCTTTGCTGGAAAACTAAAAGCAATTCACCAACCTCTGGTTCAGATTCAGGTATCAGAAATTCGTCATCTTCATCAGACTCCTCCTCAAGAACTGTGGAATGTCTGCTTGGATCCATCTGAATGCCGGTTTGTGTAGTACTCTCTTGTGCTTTTCTGCCTTTCTTGGAAGAAACAGATTGAGTCATGTTGACCATAACAGGAATCCTAGGAAGCACTTGACTCTCATCACTTTGTGAAAACCATTCCCTGAGCCCTGTCAGGGGGGGAAGGCACAGTGACTAACAGAGAACATATATCATATTCAGTTTTGTAGTGTTCGAGGAAAAAATATTCAACTTCCTAAATTGAGGGGAGGCATGCTGCAGCCTATGTCAAGCAAAATGAAATGGGTACTCATAGGATGCATGGCGAGTACATGATGGCAATGAATCTAACGATACACCAATTCTGTTGCAGGATTATGCATCACCTACTTAGTGATATTGCATAATACTCCCTCTGTTCCAAATTATAGTGGCCTTTCTAGATACATAGTTTTTTTACTTTTTACTATGTGTCTAGATAGAGTATATCTAGGTGCATAGCAAAAGGCTAGATACCTAGACAAGCCAAAATGTCATAATGACCTATAATTTGGGAGAGGGAGTATATGTAATATGCTTGAACAGGCATCCACATGAAAACAGCAACTGTTCCTAATTGTTTGAGGATAAAATAACAGAGGATACTGTAGACCAAGGTGCCCCCCCCCCAACCCCCTGCAATTCCTTTTGTGGTTATACATTCCTACCCTTAACCCCGCTGATTACACATTACTGGGGACCCCCTTGAATCATGCTGTAAGGTCCATATCACTGTGAAGGTGGTAACTGGTAATAGGCTTGAAAGTTGTAGTATCCTGCTGAAAGTGGGTCTCTATACTGCATGAAGTACTGGGCAAGGAAAAATCTCCAAACATCATGATCAACAGAAAACATACAATAAACAGTAGTATTTGTCACAATGGCAACCATTTCAAACACCCAGGAAAGGTACCTCATCTAACATGTAATGGCTCAGCTATGAGCCACCTAACATGACCAAACATAAAAGTGTATGGACACTGGTCAAGACAGCAGCCTCACACAAAAAGGTGCCGTCTCAGTTGAGAAGTTACTCCAAATCCTAGCCGGATTAGATAAACCAAATGTTTTCTCTGAGTACTATGTACAACACAGAAAATTAATAAAGATACCATGTAAATTTTATTCAAAAGCTTATTTGTACCAGCAACACTGTTCAGCATATGAAGTAGGCAATGCTGCTGAAATGAAGGTACATAACCAACCCCCCAGCCCTTCAAATCTATCTGCATAAGATGCTGCACTTGTGTTCGGATTCTTCCATTACGGGATTTCAGGGGAGAAATGTTGAAGCCACCACCTACAAAATGCAAGTCAAAGAGAAGAAAACAAATTATGAAAAGGAATCCTGACTGCCATACATTATTTTTGAACAGACCTGGTTGCTAACTCGGCAACTCGCTATAAATAAACACAAGTTGCAAATGATCGTGTTGTAGTGAATTCATCAGAACAATTTCCTTACTCTCAATATGTGCCCTTACAAATCCTGGTTGTGGACCACAGTTTTGGTGCTCTCTGGATTGAAACAACACAACTGCAAATAAAATTACTGAATATAATCAAATAGAAGTCATATAAAATAAATGACTATGGCCCTGTCTGAATGCAAAGTATTTCTGGAGCACTGGATAAATAATATGGTTTGCAAAATACCTTTTCCCCCCTAAAACACAGTTCTGTATGTCTTTGGCTTATAAAATCACAGTTTCATAATACCAAAGTTTTGTATGTATTTGGCTTATAAAATCACAGTTTCATGATACCACAGTTTTCTAAAAGTACTCATCCAAACAGGCCCACGTGTTCATGTATACATGTAGATTGCAAGGAACATGGCTATGTGTAAACCTAAGGGGTTGTTTGCATCTCAAGTTTTACAAAAACTAAATTCCTTAAGACTTGTTTAGTTTGCCATCTGTGAAACATTGTTTCAAGTAGCAAATCTGACTCACAAGATCAGGGCCGAGCTGAGAAAATTTGAGGCCCTGAACGAAATTTTAAAATTAGACCTACCTTTAGATAGAAAAATACAACTATATTAATGCATATCTTATAGTAATATCGTACAATGCAATAGAATAATTAACAAACATATCTATTGAACTCTACATTTAAACAACATTATTCTTTTAGTGTTTCTTTAAATGAACTCTTCAAGTATATGGTCATATTCAATCTTCTCTAAAAGCACTTTCAAGTGCAATTGTGGCCAAATCAGTAAGTCTTTGTTGTGTCATTATACAACGTAAACAAGACTTCAATAAATTTAATTTAAAAAAAATACTGAAACCATCCGCACGGGCCCCTATACATACACATATACTACATTAGCCCTCCAAAATGGAGGCCCTGTACCGTCGCGCAGCTAGCACGCCCATCCTCTCGGGCCTGACAAGATGATGTTTATCAAACCAGTGTATGCTGTGATTGCACGGGTACCAGAGCATAGTTGGATCCTAAGACGTGATAGCAATGGGAAGAGAGGAAGACCGAAGTTGACATGGGAAGAGGCAGTAAAAAGAGGATGAAATATATCCAAAGTTTTAGCCTTAAATAGGAGTGCATCGAAAACAGTTATCCATGTGCCTGAAACCCTGAACCTTGACTTGTGGATTTTATTGGGTTTTTAACTCCTACCCCAACTTGCTTGGGAGTTGGGACTAAAAGGCTTTGTTGTTGTTGCTGTTGTTGTTGTTGTTGAGTGTTCGCTGCGATTGTTTCACTATTGAAGAATTTCGTATTTTCATTGATTCATGTAACTAAATATCCTTTGACGATAACAGTAAATTTGCAAGATGGCGGATTTTGTGTCATTCTTATCAGAGCCTACAATGAAAAAGTTCAAGTACTACCGATCCAAAGTTCCAAATACACTAATGAATAAAAAGTAATAACATATGCCTATTAAAATTCAACTTTCTAAAACTCCTCACAAATTCTGTTTTATGAAAATAAATTTCTAATCTTGAGATTTAAACAACCCAAAGTACCAGAGTACCAACCATAGCTTCCATCATCATTGCGCCGCCAATAGCGCACATAACAAAGATCACGAGGCCAAACAAACCTGGCAAAGTATTCAACAAATCCATGACAGGCTTTAAAAAATAATTAAATAACCCTGAATTAATGGAGATTGTGATAAAACTCTAATCATGAAATACAAGAGTCAGTATTTAATCCATGTTCCTATTAAATATAGTACAACAACATAACACCAACCAATTAAAAAGCCAACAAGTATATAGCATTAATGTAACACATGTGGCATCATGTCATTATTTGACCAAAAAAAAACAATGTGACATGATTTTGCAATGATTCCACACTTCATGTGGAATACAGAAGGTCACAGAAGAATATATCCAGCAAAAAGTAAAACATACATTGGGAACCAATCCAGCTGCAGCCTATGGTATAGTATTGCAGTGTGGCCATCAACCTCCTCTACCAGACTACCATACTGAAAGCTGCAGTCCCACCTTACAGAACAAAAAAGAAAATAATATGGATAAGTTTAAGGAAAAGAATAATGCACAATTATAGAGCAAATTTATCAAAACTCAAAAGTGAAAAGAAAGAATTACTCAAAACGTGAAGTATCCATGCTCATAACAAGCTGAAATATAGCTTCACAGGAGGCTTCAACCACACCAACAGCCTTCATTGCTCTGCTACAACTTCTTGCCTATGAATAGCAAACAAGCATCAGGCAACATGAGAATGTGGCTTCGATTTAAACTACTTGTACATAGCTATACACATCAACAGCTTACAAGGTAATCAACATCTTGGAGCTCCTCAAAAATGCGGAGGCCTGAAGAAATAAACACCACATCAGAAGAGCAGCCCAGTTACATAGCAGAAAAACAAAGTTGTGAGCAAAACAGAAGTTCTTGCCATTCTGGCATCTGACAAGGCGCCAGTGTCCTCTAGAGAAAACTTGGTCAGGGCTTCCTTGATTTGATATTCCCAAATCATTTTCACGGGTCCAATCATATAATGATTCGGGAGGGCCTACAAAAGGCAGCAGTAGAACAATTATTTGTTAAGCTTTGAAAGCAAATATATAGCTAGCTTACTTTCTTGTATGTGCATGTGGAAGCGAACAGGCAAGCCATGTTAGATGGCATGTTACAGACCATTCCCGATTGTTGTTCTCCTTAGCAATGATCGCTGATTTTCCTCTTCCTCTTCCTCTTCATGACTGTACCTACCATTAGAGAATATGGGCACATATTATTTTGGTAGAAGTCCATAATTCTGCATATTACCATGCAACAGACAAAAATAAAATTACACTCAAACACTAGTAGAGTTTGAGGTTTGTCGAGTATACACAAACTTGAGTTAAAATGCATTCAATAGACTAGAGACAATTTTCCTTCTTTTTTTTTTTGAACAGAGAGCTGCGTCACGTGTCATTATATTAAGAAGAAAAAAAAACATAGGAGAGACAAGACTTGTCAACCCCTAATACAAAAGCCCCTAGACGAGACCCCCCTGACATTAACACAACGCGCCACGCACACAGAGCAACAACCCGACCAAAACGACCACCAGCAGGCAAACTGCTAGGGTCCCCTAGGGAGCTGGCGCAGGAGGAGGACCTGCAGAGCTGATGCACCAGCCAAGCACCAAACGCTGCCCTCCTCAATCACAGCACTCTGAACTCGCTGGGTGCAGGGCACAACCCCCTCAAACACACAAGCATTACGGTGCTTCCAAATCTCCCAAGCGACCAATTTTCTAGATGAGTTGAGGCACACACTTACTCAGTGTTACTTATTTAAGACCATAAAAGGTTTAATGTTTATATCACAAAGTAGCATCTCAGAAGAATATCATCTAAACAAGAACAATCATCCTGTCAATGTGATGTTTTCAGAAACACTAGCTGTTCAGAGCCCAAATAAGAAAGATGAGAGATGTGACCAAAGCATTGCCAAACTGGTACAAGTAATGTGTTAGCAGAGAAGGGTATCAAAAAATGCTTAAGCTGCTGATGGTGAAGGGTTCAGCATAGAAACAAACGCAACTGTTATGGTTGCTAGATCGGTGAGGGATTGGAGAGGGGTATCGATGGACAGGAACGTCGGCCGGGGGCCTCTGCCCATGGCCGAGCAAGAGGAGGGTTTCTCCCTTCTAATAATTGCCTACTTTATTTCTCACCCATTGATTACATAAATAGGCCAACAGGCTGCCCCTATCTAGCTAGAGATCCTTATCTCCTTAAAACTCTCCTAAAAACTCTCAACAACTACTAACTGATGACCTTCCTAGATAATCTCAACTAATCTCCTAAATAATCTCAACTAATCTTCTAATCTTATCTCTAACTATCCTTATCTAATCCCCCCTGGAGGGCCCATGGCTGCTGCTGCCGCAGCCCCTCCGTGGGCCTCCTTAGGCCCTGACAGCAACATTAAAGTGCAATAGAAGAAATTGGTAGAACCGTAAAAGTGAAAATAGAAGCATAACTGGCAACAGAGCCATGAAAGTCAGCTACTTACTGACTTTCGTGGTCAGATGAAGAAGATTTCCTTCCATTTTCTAAGCTAGCCTCTTGCTGCGATGTGCTAAAGGCCTTGTTCCCATCACTCAACGCTACTCCTTGTCGCTGCACCATTCAAAAAGAAACAAGTGTAAACCATACGAAAAATTGCTATTACTTAGATTCATAATCAGGGGTGTGAATTGCTGTCCCTAAGGGTCTCCAACCAGGGACGGAGCCAGAAAAAAATAATTAGGAGGGACTGAACTAAATTGCTACAGTATATTAACCCCTTCCATGTTATACCGTGTACACTTTAAATTTTAGGGGAGGCTCCAGTGGGGCTCAATGAACTCGACAGCGGTAGGAGGGGGGCTCGAGACGCACCGCTGGCTCCGTCCATGTCTGCAACGACCCTTTTTACTTCAATTATGAGTACTAGCTTTCAAAAATGTGACCAGATTTTGTAGTAGTGACTAAAGAGGGTCGGTCAAGACCCTTAGGAGGCATCCATTTGCATCCCTATTCATAATCACTTTCATGTTCTAGTGGTACTTTGCGATATGATTAACAGAATTGGCACAGCTTAGGGTATCCACATGTCGAACCTGATCGATTACCATCTCAATTTTCTCCTTCCAAATTAGAGCTTCCTGTATGTTGAATGCCGCCATCTGATACATGCCACAAATAGGAATTGAGCAAAATGAGTGATATTTAACTGAAGCCGTAGGATGAAAATCCAATGACCTTTATCATAACATTTAGCGCAAAAGAGATGAGATGGGGAAAAAACTTAGCAGCGATACAAAGCAGTTTGAAATCCAGTAATCTACTGTTGAATGCACTAAACAAAGTGAAGTTGCTCCGAATGAATACATCATGGATTTACCGTGATGCGGTTGTGCTTCTCCCTTTTGTTATAGACGCATAAGACATAAAGCATCTGCAGCAGGAGAAGTAATGCCCGAACGAAATCATCGTCGCAGTCATCGCAGAATTATGATAACAAAAAGGAAGAAGAACACCAAAAAGAGATGAGAGAGAGGAAAACAGTTGTACATGTCCATGGTGCATCTTGAGCCCCCTGTCCTCGACCCTGCAGTTGCCATCGATGTGAAGGGACTTGATGGGGAGCTTTCCCCCGACCTTGTCGGCCTTGTGCTGCGGCTTGCGCTTGTAGTAGGACAGCATCCGTGGCTCCAGCACGAAGTAGCGGGTGTGGACGAAGGACCTGCCGATCTTGCGCCGACCGTAACGGATCATCCACCCCTCGTATACCACCGACGAGGAAGAGGACGACGACATCACCCCCCTCCCTCAGATCCCTCCCTCTCCTCAGTAGCAAAAACACAGCACCAGACGACGACCGATTCGATCCACCAAACGCAGCTACAGCAGCTGCTGCTTAGCTCCTCTCCTCTCCTGGATTCTTCTCGGGAATAGTGGACTCCTAGTCCTAGTCGTCTGCTCCGTCGGCCTCGGTGAGATCGAAATCGAAGAATGGGTGCAGAAGAGAGGCCATGGACGCAACGCAACCAACAATGCATAGTGCAAACCATCGTTGCTGCTGGGCCGGCTTCTTTAGTCAGTCACAAGGCCCGAATATCCTCCACGCTTGCGATTCCCTGTCTAATGAGCTATTTTTTTCTTTAAAAAAGGGATAGGCTAAACTTAGAGAGATACATACTTATACGAGCTAAGGACTAAGGAAATATAGAGGTTGTTGTTGTTGTTGTTGTTATATGAATTTACTTATATGGGCTAAGCTATCCAGTTTCGTAAAGCCGGATTTCTAAATATCGGTGTGATAATAGTAAGGTCATATACCTTGTGAATCCCACACATTTAGGCTTAGTTTGGCAGTAAGAAAAAATTAGCCCACCAAATATTGCCCGTCGTTGAACACTAATAGAGTGTTTGGTTTGAGAAATGATGTAGTCCATCATCTTCTCACTCCTTACTTTTTTGTTTGGTTTGTGGAATAGAGTGAGTTAATACATCACCACCTCATTTCTTATAGTTAGTTGTTTAGTACTAATATGTGGAATGGAGTCATCCCACCGAATTTGAGAAATTGACCCATTATGCACCACTTTATTTTGGAAAGAGTGATTAATCAAACCAAACACCTCATAAATCTGGCATATCGATAATTGGACGGTCCAGCATGATAACCCGGATGGTCCGTAATTAGATTAATTTAGACTAGATCATTATCCCTTGTGTGATTATATTAACAACTCGCGAGAATTGTTAAATTTTGCCTAAAAGGGCTACAGACCTTCCCTATATATATAAAGAGTATGACCGGTTAAATCATCCAACAATCGAACCAAAATCCAGTTTTATCTTATCCCTACTATATTAAAGCACCAGTTTCGTGGTTCTACGGTTCCACCTGTCATCGTATCACTCACATTTAAATTGAAAAAATGCTAAAATTATATATACAAATGGGGATTCGGACTAGAGATGGCCAAACGGGCCACCCGGCCCGGACCCGGTGAAGCCTAGCCCGGTTTAGGCCTGGTCCGCTAGGCACAGTTAGAAAACCGGGCCGGGCCTTCCAAGCCTGCGGGCTCGTTTCTCTATCCGAGCCCGACCCGCTACGGGGCTAAACGGGGCGGGCCGGCCCGGTAAGCACGGAAAAAGCGGGGCAAAAAGCAGGGTAAGCGGGCCAGTAAGCACGGTTTAGTGCAAAAAATGCGAGCTTGGTGGGCTTAGAGGTAAACGGGCCAAGACGGGCTAGCCCGGCGGGCTTGGTTTCTTATCCGAGTCTGGTCCGCTTATTCGTGATGGGCCGGCCCAGGCCCGTATAAAAGCGGGCCGGGCAGGGCTCGTATTGAGCCAAAAAACGTGCTTCAGGCCGGGCTTTTTGGGCTTCGGGCTTTCTGTACATCTATAATTCGAAGCATGGTTGTTGACTCTAAACCCATATTCGCATCCACCAAATCAACACAACACACATGTTTTTATGTTTATATTCTATATTTAATAATAATAGAAAAAGTAGCTGAGAGCACCTAGAGGGGGGTGAATAGGTGATCCTGTAAACTTAAACTTATAGCCACAAAACTTGGTTAAGTGTTAGCACAATGGAATTAAGTGGCTAAGGACCGAGCCCTTGTGAAACACAATGGTCACAAAGAAAACAAGCACAAGAGACACGATGATTTATCCCGTGGTTCAGCCAAGTATAACACTTGCCTACTCCACGTTGTGGCGTCCCAATGGACGAGGGTTGCACTCAACCCCTTTCAAGTGATCCAATGATCCACTTGAATACCACGGTTGTTTTCTTTCTTATACTCTTTCCCATTTGCGAGGAATCTCCACAATTTGGAGTCTCTCACCCTTACAACAAAGATCAAAGTGAAAGCACTAGAGTAAGGGAGGGAAGCACACACACACAAATCCGCACCAATACGCACACACATAGCCAAGACTTGAGCTCGAATGAATCGCAACAAGTTCACCACTAGAACGGAGCTCAAATCACTAAGAAAGTCAATCAAGTGTGCGGAGACGAAGTGTGGAAGATTTAGAATGCTCAAAGTATGCTTGAGTGCATCCTCCATGCGCCTAGGGGTCCCTTTTATAGCCCCAAGGCAGCCAGGAGCCGTTGGAGGCATTCTTGGAAAGCAATTCTTGCCTTCTGTCGGGTGGCGCACCGGACAGTCCGGTGCACCACCGGACAGCCACTGTAGCATGTCCGGTGCGGATCTCCTTCCTTTCCTGGCGCAGCCGACCGTTGGATCTTCGGGCTGGTTGGCGCACCGGACAGTCCGGTGCCCCCAGCCGACCGTTGGCTAGGGCCACGCGTCGCGCGCGGATTGCGCGGCCGACCGTTGCGCTGGCGGCCGTTGGCTCACCGGACAGTCCAGTGAATTATAGCCGTACGCCGCCGACGAATTCCCGAGAGTGGCCAGTTCGCCAGAGCCTAGCCTGGCGCACCGGACACAGTCCGGTGCACCCAGACTGAGCAGCAGTTGGCTGTACACAGCCAACTCTTTTCCAATCCCTTTCTTTTTCTGATTCTAGCACTTAGACAAATATATTAGTACACAAAAACCAATGTACTAAGTCTAGAACCATACCTTCTTGTCGATTTGGACTTCATCCATCATTTGGCATATAATTACTCACTCAATATGTGTTGGGCACTTAATCACCAAAATATACTAGAAATGGCCCACGAGCACATTTCCCTTTCAATCTCCCCCTTTTTGGTGATTTATGCCAACGCATCAAAAAGCAACAAATGGAAGTGCAACATCAAGGCAATTGAGAACAAAAATAGTCTTTGATAAGATTTGACTTATTTGGATCGTTCTTCGCCACCACTTGGTTTGTTTTTGCAAATCAAATTCATTTTCCTTTCTCTAAGTTAAACACACATGTTTAGACACAAGGAGAGATAATCCAAGAGTTAAAAATGATTAAGAGCCAAAAACTCCCCCTTTTTCCCATAGACAGACATTCTCCCCACAAGAGACCAAATTTTGATAGTAAGAGTTATTTTGACAAATCAAAAGTTCTACTCTACTCTTTTTCAAAAATTCCAAGTGGTAGCTGATCCATTTGCTTTGGACTTATTCTACTCTACTCTTTTTCAAAAATTCCAAGTGGTAGCTGATCCATTTGCTTTGGCCTTATTTTCTCCCCCTTTGGCATTAAGCACCAAAACGGGATCAATCTTGGCCCCTAAACCCCATTGCCTCA
Organism: Zea luxurians; assembly: GCA_029449295.1. Lineage (NCBI taxonomy): Eukaryota > Viridiplantae > Streptophyta > Magnoliopsida > Poales > Poaceae > Zea > Zea luxurians. Next base: position 1,303,122 of record JAOPSE010000017.1, read on the forward strand.
CCAAAATCTTCAATTACGAGTAAAAAGGCAATAAGAGCATGGAGATGAACTTGGAGTAAATTACCCTCTCATCGGAGTGCAGTGGAAGTCTTGCATGGTCTAAGTTCACCTATCCCTTTCAATCCACCTTTGAGACTAGATTGAGTAAACTCAAGCACACGGTTAGTTTCAAAGGGTCAAGTTGTAGCACATCTCCCCCTAAATATGTGCATCACTCACACATGGACTTTGGAGGTCCGAGAATTGCTGGCACAACTTGAGCACCATAACCAATAAAATACATAAAGGAACATGATCAAAGACATAAAACACATGTATGCTATAGATTAATCCAAGTTATGCGAATCTAAGACATTTAGCTCACTTCGCAGCCTGCAAAAGGTCTTCTCATCTAAAGGCTTGGTAAAGATATCGGCTAGCTGGTTCTCGGTGCTAACATAAACACTTCGATATCTCCCTTTTGCTGGTGGTCTCTCAAAAAGTGATGCCGGATGTCTATGTGCTTTGTGCGGCTGTGTTCAACAGGATTATCCGCCATGCGGATTGCACTCTCATTATCACATAGGAGTGGGACTTTGCTCAGATTGTAGCCAAAGTCTCGGAGGGTTTGCCTCATCCAAAGTAGTTGCGCACAACACTGTCCTGCGGCAACGTACTCGGCCTCAGCGGTGGATAGGGCAACGGAAGTTTGTTTCTTAGAACTCCAAGACACCAGGGACCTTCCTAAGAATTGGCACGTCCCTGATGTACTCTTTCTATCTACCTTGCATCCAGCATAATTGGAGTCTGAATATCCAATCAAGTCAAAAGTAGACCCCTTTGGATACTAGATCCCAAAGCAAGGCATAGCAACTAAATATCTAAGAATTCGCTTAACGGCCACAAGGTGACACTCCCTTGGGTCGGATTGAAATCTAGCACACATGCATACGCTTAGCATAATATCCGGTCTACTAGCACATAAATAAAGCAAAGAACCTATCATAGACCGGTATGCCTTTTGATCAACGGACTTACCTCCTTTGTTGAGGTCAACGTGTCCGTCAGTTCCCATGGGTGTCTTTGCGGGCTTGGCATCCTTCATCCCGAACCGCTTAAGCAAGTCTTGCGTGTACTTCGTTTGGGAGATGAAGGTGTCGTCCTTGAGTTGCTTCACTTGGAACCCAAGGAAGTAGTTTAACTCGCCCATCATCGACATCTCAAATTTCTGAGTCATCACCCTGCTAAACTCCTCATAAGACTTTTGGTTAGTAGAACCAAATATTATGTCATCGACATAAATTTGGCACACAAATAGGTCACCATCACAAGTCTTAGTGAAAAGAGTTGGATCGGCTTTTCCAACCTTGAAAGCATTAGCAATTAGAAAATCTCTAAGGCATTCATACCATGCTCTTGGAGCTTGCTTAAGTCCATAGAGCGCCTTAGAGAGCTTACACACATGGTCGGGGTACCGTTCATCCTCAAAGCCAGGGGGTTGTTCCACATACACCTCCTCCTTGATTGGCCCATTCAGGAAAGCGCTCTTCACGTCCATTTGAAACAACTTGAAAGAATGGTGAGCGGCATAGGCTAATAGAATGTGAATAGACTCTAGCCTAGCCACAGGAGCAAAAGTCTCCTCGAAATACAAACCTGCGACTTGGGCATAACCTTTTGCCACAAGTCAAGCCTTGTTCCTTGTCACCACTCCGTGCTCGTCTTTCTTGTTGTGGAACACCCACTTGGTTCCCACAACGTTTTGCTTTGGACGTGGCACCAGGGTCCAAACTTCATTTCGCTTGAAGTTATTGAGCTCTTCCTGCATAGCCAACACCCAGTCCGGATCTAGCAAGGCCTCTTCTACCCTGAAAGGTTCAATAGAAGAGACAAATGAGTAATGCTCACAAAAATTAGCTAATCTAGAGCGAGTAGTTACTCCCTTGCTTATATCACCCAAAATCTGGTTGACGGGATGATTCCTTTGAATCGTCGCTCGGATTTGAGTGGGAGGGGCCCGTGGTGCTTCTTCTTCCATAACTTGGTCTTCGTGTGCTCTCCCTTGATCACATGTCTCATCTTGAGGAACCTGTTCATCATCTTGAGTTGGGGGGTGCACCGTCGTTGAGGAAGAAGGTTGATCTTGCTCTTTGTGTTCCTGTGGTCGCACATTTCCAATCGCCATGGTGCGAATTGCGTCCGTTGGAATATCATCTTCATCTACATCATCAAGATCAACTTGCTCTCTTGGAGAGCCATTAGTCTCATCAAATACAACGTCGCTAGAGACTTCAACCAAACCCGATGATTTGTTGAAGACCCTATATGCCTTTGTATTTGAGTCATAACCTAACAAAAACCCTTCTACAACTTTGGGAGCAAATTTGGAATTCCTACTTTTCTTCACTAGAATGTAACATTTACTCCCAAATACACGAAAATATGAAACGTTGGGTTTGTTACCAGTTAGAAGTTCATACGACGTTTCTTGAGGAGGCGATGAAGGTAGACTCGGTTTATGGCGTGGCAAGTTGTGTTCACAGCTTCCGACCAAAACCGTTCGGGCGTCTTGAATTCACCAAGCATCGTCCTCGCCATGTCTATAAGCGTCCTGTTCTTCCTCTCTACCACACCGTTTTGCTGTGGTGTGTAGGGAGCGGAGAACTCGTGCTTGATTCCTTTCTCCTCAAGGTACTCCTCCACTTGAAGATTCTTGAACTCGGACCCGTTGTCGATCCTTATCTTTTTCACCTTGAGTTCAAATTCGTTTTGAGCTCTCCTTAGGAAGCGCTTTAGGGTCCCTTGGGTTTCCGTTTTATCCTGCAAAAAGAATACCCAAGTGAAGCGGGAAAAACCATCAACAATAACAAGACCATACTTACTTCCCCTGATGCTGAGGTAGGCGATGGGTCCGAAGAGGTCCATGTGAAGTAGCTCCAAAGGTCTTGGTGTGGTCATCACATTCTTGCTATGATGAGAACTTCCCACCTGTTTACCTGCTTGACAAGCTGCACAAGGTCTTTCTTTTTCGAAAGTTACATTGGTTAGACCTAACACATGTTCTCCCTTTAGAAGTTTATGAAGGTTCGTCATCCCAACATGTGCTAGACGGCGATGCCACAGCCAGCCCATGCTAGTCTTAGCGATTAAGCATGCATCTAGAACAGCCTCCTCCTTCGAAAAATCAACTAAATAGAGTTTGTCGTCTAGTACACCCTTAAAAGCTAATGAACCATCACTCCTTCTAAAGACAAACACATCTACATTGGTAAATAGACAATTATAACTCATGTTAAATAATTGACTCACAAACAATAAGTTGTACTCGAGCGATTCAACTAAGAACACAATGGAGATAGAATGCTTGGATGTAATGGCTATCTTTCCCAATCCTTTAACCTTGCCTTGGTTCCCATCTCCAAAGATGATCGAATCTTGGGAATCTTTGTTCTTGACGTAGGAGGTGAACATCTTCTTCTCCCCCGTCATGTGGTTTGTGCATCTGCTGTCGATAATCCAGCTTGAGCCCCCAGATGCATAAACCTGCAAGACAAATTAGGCTTGGGTTTTAGGTACCCAACTCTTGTTGGGTCCTACAAGGTTAGTAACAATAGCCTTAGGGACCCAAATGCAAGTCTTGTCTCCCTTGCATTTGGCCCCCAATTTCCTAGCAACCACTTTCTTATTTTTACATGAGAGTACAAAATCAGTGTTGCAGGCATGAAAGACAGTAGCAGATTCATTTTGCATTTTCCTAGGCACATGATGAACAACATTGTTTCTAGGCATATTCCTACTATGCACAAAGGAAGAACTTGAAACAATCATGGCTTGTGAATCATAAGCATTATAACTCCTATTATAATGAGCATTCCTAGAAAATTTTCTATCATAAATAAATGCATGATTCTTTTGACTACTACTATCCATAGGAGCCTTCCCTTTCTCCTTGTTAAGAATGGGAGTCTTTTGACTTGTTAAGTTCTTGGCTTCCCTTTGAAAGCCAAGCCCATCCTTAATTGAGGGATGTCTACCAATGGTGTAGGCATCCCTAGCAAATTTTAATTTGTCAAAGTTATCTTTGCAAGTCTTAAGTTGGGCATTAAGACTTGCCACTTCATCATTTAATTTTGCAATAGAAGTAAGGTGCTCAACACATGCATCAATATTGAAATCCTTACACCTATTACAAATCACAACGTGCTCTACACAAGGACTAGATTTATTAACTACTTCTAGCTTAGCATTTAAATCATCATTCAAAATCTTCAAGCTAGAAATAGATTCATTGCAAATAGATAACTCAGAAGATAGTAATTCATTCCTTTTAATCTCTAAGGCAAGAGACTTTTGAACACTAACAAATTTGTCATGTTCCTCATACAAGATGTCCTCTTGCCTCTCTAGCAGTCTATCTTTTTCATTCAATGCATCAATCAACTCATTAATCTTTTCTACTTTAGTTCTATCTAATCCTTTGAACAAGCTAGTGTAATCTACTTCATCATCACTAGAGTCCTCATCACTAGAAGTAGAGTACTTAGGAGTTTCTCGAGCGTTTACCTTCTTTTCCTTTGCCATTAGGCAAGTATGGCACTCGTTGGGGAAGAGCGACGATTTGTTGAAGGCCAAGGCGGCGAGTCCTTCGTCGTCGGAGTCGGACGAAGAACAATCCGAGTCCCACTCTTTGCCAAGGTGCGCCTTGCCATTCGCCTTCTTGTAGGCCTTCTTTTTCTCCCTCTTCCCATGTCTTTCGTCTCCCTGGTCATTTTCATTATCGAGACATTGAGCAGTAAAATGACCTGTCTTACCGCACTTGAAGCAGGAACGCTTTCCTTTTGCCTTGTTCTTGTTTGAGTACTCCTTGCGTCCCTTCAATGCGGTCTTGAAGCGCTTGATAATGAGGGCCATTTCATCCTCGTTTAGCCCGGCCGCCTCAACTTGCGCCACCTTGCTAGGTAGCACCTCCCTGCTACTTGTTGCTTTGAGAGCAACGGTTTGAGGCTCGTAGATGGGCATTGGTCCATTCAATGCCTCATCAACGTATCTTGCTTCCTTGATCATCATACGCCCGCTTACAAACTTTCCAAGTATTTCCTCGAGCGTCATCTTAGTGTACCTAGGATTCTCATGGATTGAGTTCACAAGATGAGGATCAAGTACAGTGAAGGACCTGAGCATAAGTCAAACGACGTAGTGGTCCGTCCATCTCGTGCTTCCATAGCTCCTGATCTTGTTGACCAGGGTCTTGAGCCTGTTGTACATTTGGGTTGGCTCCTCCCCCTGATCATTGCGAACCTTCCCAGTTCGCCTTCCACCAACTCCATCTTGGTGATCATGGTGGCGTCATTCCCCTCACGAGAAATCTTGAGGGTATCCCAAATTTGCTTGGCGTTATCCAAGCCGCTCACCTTATGGTACTCGTCCCTACACAAGGATGCTAGCAAAACAGTGGTAGCTTGTGCATTTTTATGGATTTGCTCATTAATGAAAGTGGGGTTGTCAGTACTATCAAAAAGCATCCCATTTTCAACAATCTCCCAAATACTTGGATGGAGAGAGAATAGGTGACTACGCATTTTGTGACTCCAAAATGAGTAGTCTTCTCCATCAAAGTGCGGAGGTTTCCCAAGTGGAATTGAAAGTAAATGAGCATTGGAGTTAACCGGAATACGAGAATAATCAAATGAAAAGTTTGAGTTAACCGGTTTCTTTTTCTCGTTGTTGTCGTCTCTTGGGGAAGAGGAAGACTCGTCGCTGTCGTAGTAGATGATCTTCTTAATGCGCTTCTTCTTCTTCTGGTCCTTCTTCTTATGACTTGAGTCAGAGTCAGTGGGCTTGTCATCCCTTGGCTCATTGAGGAAGGACTCCTTCTCCTTGTCGTTGACCACCATCCCCTTTCCCTTAGGATCCATCCCTTCGGACGATTAGTCCCTTTTGTGAAGAGAACGGCTCTGATACCAATTGAGAGCACCTAGAGGGGGGTGAATAGGTGATCCTGTAAACTTAAACTTATAGCCACAAAACTTGGTTAAGTGTTAGCACAATGGAATTAAGTGGCTAAGGACCGAGCCCTTGTGAAACACAATGGTCACAAAGAAAACAAGCACAAGAGACACGATGATTTATCCCGTGGTTCGGCCAAGTATAACACTTGCCTACTCCATGTTGTGGCGTCCCAATGGATGAGGGTTGCACTCAACCCCTTTCAAGTGATCCAATGATCCACTTGAATACCATGATTGTTTTCTTTCTTATACTCTTTCCCGTTTGCGAGGAATCTCCACAACTTGGAGTCTCTCGCCCTTACAACAAAGATCAAAGTGAAAGCACTAGAGTAAGGGAGGGAAGCACACACACAAATCCGCACCAATACGCACACACACAGCCAAGACTTGAGCTCGAATGAATCACAACAAGTTTACCACTAGAACAGAGCTCAAATCACTAAGAAAGTCAATCAAGTGTGCGAAGACGAAGTGTGGAAGATTTAGAATGCTCAAAGTATGCTTGAGTGCATCCTCCATGCGCCTAGGGGTCCCTTTTATAGCCCCAAGGCAGCCAGGAGCCGTTGGAGGTATTCTTGGAAGGCAATTCTTGCCTTCTATCGGGTGGCGCACCGGACAGTCCGGTGCACCACCGGACAGCCACTGTAGCATGTCCGGTGCGGATCTCCTTCCTTTCCTGGCGCAGCCGACCGTTGGATCTTTGGGCTGGTTGGCGCACCGGACACTGTCCGGTGCACACCGGACAGTTCGGTGCCCCAGCCGACCGTTGGCTGGGGCCACGCGTCGCGCGTGGATTGCGCGACCGACCGTTGCGCTGGCGGCCGTTGGCTCACCAGACAGTCCGGTGCCCCCAGCCGACCGTTGGCTGGGGCCACGCGTCGCACGCGGATTGCGCGACCAACCATTGCGCTGGCGGTCGTTGGCTCACCGGATAGTCCGGTGAATTATAGCCGTACGCCGCCGACGAATTCCCGAGAGTGGCCAGTTCGCCAGAGCCCAGCCTGGCGCACCAGACACTGTCCGGTGCACCACCGGACAGTCCGGTGCACCCAGACTGAGCAGCAGTTGGATGTACACAGCTAACTCTTTTCCAATCCCTTTCTTTTTCTGATTCTAGCACTTAGACAAATATATTAGTACACAAAAACCAATGTACTAAGTCTAGAACCATACCTTCTTGTCGATTTGCACTTCATCCATCATTTGGCATATAATTACTCACTCAATATGTGTTGGGCACTTAATCACCAAAATATACTAGAAATGGCCCACGAGCACATTTCCCTTTCAGTAGCAGCGTGCGAGCACTTTGCTACTTTACTTCATGCATTAGTCTTAGGAGTAATTCTAGTCTAGTTGTAGTTTACCAACCTTCAATCTTCATCTTTCTTTGGCTCTATGTCGTCTAGAGGAGCTTTAGATGGTCTACTGATGTCAAAGCAATCCTAAGATCCTTCCTCCCTAATGGGGTCCCTTCTATGAGGCAATATCTTGGTTCCATCATAGCTCTCTACGCCATCGCGAATGGTCCATCACATACACTCGAACGGTCTACGTGCCTACAGAGGAGTACATCCCTTTATGTAGTTACGGACGATCCAGAAATCCACTGAGGATAGTTCGCGCTATAGTAGAGAGGAGCCCATCCTATACATCGTGCATAGGCCCTAGGGCTCGTTTAGTGTTTAGCCCAAAAAGGCGACAACACACTTTTTAGCGACTTCGCTGGAGACAAGTGCGATTTAGATTTATTAGATTGGGCACAATGGCTGGTTCCAAAGATTGCACTAATGTCTCCCCAAATAATATCGTTTAGGTCGACTATGGAGAGTATGTCGACCGATGAGCAGCAGCAGTTTGAAGACCTCATGAAGCAATGGGATGATGAAGTGCTACAACAATGCGCCTGGGTGCGCGAAGAAGTAAAGGAGATATTCTTGTCACATTTTATGGTGGATCGACACCAGAAGATTATCAAGCAAGGGGAGATCAAACTCTACTCCCTCGTAACTTCGCTCCAAAAAAGCAATGTAAGTAATCCTAATGAAAATCAATCTATTAAGCATTATATAGATTAACTTAGGGAACAATTAGAACAACGTATGTGAGGGGTAGAAGAATTACTCAAGAAACTCATTTGTACATTTGAAAAATCTATTGTCCCTAGTATCAGCCTCACTAGACGCATCGACGATGAACGAGCCTCCACAGTCCTATCCATTATATGGTATGCCGATAAACTCATACCCTGGGTAGCCACTGCCCCCACACCCATAGGCAATACGTTAGTGCCCCTGACCATGGCTAGACCATCCGAGTATAATCTCGAACCGTCCAGTAACCCATCATGGAACGTCCAGTGTCCGTCGGACTATCCGGTGACCTACCATGGATCGTCCCATATACATCACACATATTGGTACAATATGCACAACGTGCAACCACACTCTGCAACACAGCAACACTATCGTCCTTCAACTTTGGCCCACCAAACCTAAGTGTAGGACCGGTGAAGCAACCATAGGGGGTGAATGGGAGCCACTAAAATTCTCAACTTGCGAGCACATGAATTTGATGCCAAAGTTCAACTCAGAACTCCTCTAGGGACTCAAAGCAGTAAATCAGAGTACAATACAAACCAGTGTCGTTTGTGTCACATCGGGATTTAAGGGCAAACTCGAGCACGAATCAAATGTGTGCTAGGATCAAGTCTCACACATATGATGACTCATGGTACAAAAATGAATGTCACATCTTAATTATATAATATAAAATAGCTAAATAATTATATCATATGACGACAACGATCCTCCGCAACTATAGTTGACTGGGAGACGACGGCCTGGACCTCTCACAAACTCATCGCTGCATCCTTCATGCTCCTTATCTTGCAGTACCTGTTCTTGACATGGGGGTGTGAGTACAACATGGGTGAGCTCACATATGTTCATCGCTCAACAAGTTATGGGGAATAATGTGCATGAGCTCACTTACGGTGGGGGCTCATGTGAAGTGTAAGGCTTTCCAATGAGCAAGTGGTTGAGGCTGAGCATTGCTTTTAGAGTTAGTCAAAATTTTATTAGCAGTTACTAAGAATAAGTAGATATCATACCAATTAAATAAGATATCACATTAATATTAAAACCCACAATCCAATGCAAATGACAGATTATGTTTAATTCCACAAGTTACTCATGTGAGGGTCCGAGCCACTCATGACTGTGAGCACGACTGATATACCAGTTTTACACTCTGCAGAAGTTGCACCCTTTACCCACAAGTCGTGTATCATGTCTAGCCAGGGTTTGCAACGCCCATAGACACTGCCGAGGTGAATGGCTAGGGATCCACAACGAGGCCTTTACAAAGTTCCACTAGCTTCAGAAAACTGTAAGGCCTAAAATGTGTATAAGAAAAAAATATAATAATAATAAAATAAGAATATGAGGCAATAAAATAGTAAACTCAAGTATCTCAAATTATATCTGAGTGTGGAAATTTGAGGACTCAATTTTGGAAACCAAGAAATATTTTAGAAAAGAATTAATAAAAAAAGATTCCTATTCAACTAAATAATTATGCATGTCATCAAATGATGCATCATAAGCCTTTATTTACATGAATAATAAATTTGGAAGTAACCTTTACTCCCTATTTCACAAGCAAAATACTATATTTCTACAAAGAAAGAAAACAATATGAGTGTTTTGCATATTTCAAATATCTATCAAACAAATGAATCAATTAAAATAAATACATACCTATGACTTCATAATTAATGTATGTATTAAAAATTTGAATTCCTAAACTCTATCTTGGATTTGGATTTTAAATTTGTAAATTGAAAGAGAACGAAATAAAAATGGAAAATATATTACAAAGAAAAAAATATATAAATAATTATAATTCTTCAGGTTAGTACTTAATTTGTGCACTCAATTTGTGAAACTCACCATCAAATTTGAATTCAAAATGATAAATTCGAAATTGTGAGGAATTCAGGTAAGAAAAATATAAAAGAAAAAAAACAGAATCGCCTTTGGGCCTAATCCCACGCTCGGCCCATCTCTACTTATCTCCTTGCGGCCGGCCATTTTCTTTTTCCCTTCATCACCGTGCGCTCCATCTCCCCGCACTGGCCGATAGGCGGGCCCGGCATATCAGTCTCAACCGCGCGCGCTTGTAGATGCTCGGTCGCTGCGTGGTGGCCCTCTTCCCCTTGGCTAGCTCCTCCGCTCAACAGGATTTCAATGAGTTCCGCCGCAATGGCCGGAGTCGTGCGACCGGAGGATTGACTTCGCCACCATGAACCCCCTCTTCTTCGCCACTATATAATCGGTCGCGGGCCCCTTCTTATCCCCTCAGCCGCGGCTCCAAACCCAAGATCCGTTGCCGCCGGAGGGCATCTGGCACACGTGGTGCTCGGCGTGCCGTCGTGGGGAGTCGCCGCGAGGTACTGCCGCCATTATTCCCGATCGGTGGTGTGTGCACGGTCGCGGGATCCCGCTGGTGTCGCCAGATCGCGTTGGAGTCGGTGCGAGGAGAGAAGAACGGTCTCGGTGGCCGTATTCGCTCGCCGCCGCCGCGACTTCGCCCCACGCCGTGGACCACCGTCGATTCGTCGTCCCTGCTGGTGAGATTCATGTTCTCCGTGCCCCTCTTCCTCCCTTGAACATGTTCCGTCAAGCCGAATTCGTAGTTACCCAAACCGTGACCGAGATTTTGTCGCCGGACTTGCATTTCCGCTGCTCACCGCGGGTGAAACTCGACTCGCTGCCTCATTGACGCACCGCCCTCGGAGTTAGGATCCCGCGCCTCGCCTCGCCGTGTGGAGTGTGGGCGCTGAGCCAATTGTGCTTGGAGAACCATCTAGGCGCAAGTAATCGACCATCAGCATTTCCTTTCCGCTGTGGTACGTGGTCGCGGCTTCCGACGACGGGATTGCAGGTAATAGCGGGTCCCTATAGTTCGCTCTCGCCTATACTCCGCATAGGACCTATCTGGGGTGAGCTCGGTGCCCTAGCTCGCTGAATCGGCCGAACTCCGGCGAGCAGACAACTTGAAGAGAGAGAAAGGGGGATGGTAGAGCGCGGGGAGGAAGAAGGCCGGTGGTCCGTTGGGTGAGGATTAGACGGTGGAGATTAGATTTGCGGATACCGCTTCAGAGTCGTGATCTAGGGCGTTCATCCAGTATTCAATGGACAGGATCATATCGGCGATAACCTTCTGGCTATTAAAAATCTACTCCGCAGGATCTGGATCATAGGGCCGTGATTGAAACCCGCCTTCATTAAACCCTGACCACAGATCTCGGATTCAACGGCTGTAGACACGTACCGGTTTGTTTCACTCTAGATCTAATTCTATCCGTTGAAAGTAGATCTAACGGCTCAGATTCACCGATACCCCTTCGTCGTGCGCTTCTTTCAAAAGAGACCTTATGTTTTACTGGAATAAACCCGCCGTCCCCTCAGAGTCCTTACAGAGTCATAGGAATTCTTGCGCAGAAATCCCTGTGCTTTCCTGTATTTGGGGCGCAGTCCAAGAATTAAATAAAACCAGAAAATAGATTTAGAAATCGATTTTAAGTATAAAAATAATTGTAAAACTTGGGTAATTCATAGAAAATTCATATTAAGCCCAAATTAATCCGTCCTAATTCCTATGGTTTTGCAATATTATTGTCTATCATCTAATACCACTGTTTTCACATGAAAGTCACATTAAAATTTATATCCCATTTAATCTTGTACAAAACACATAGAATCTTCATAAAATCATAACTCCTCCATTTTAACTCCGATTTGATCCGTTCAAGTTCCGTTAGGCTCGTAGCTTCGCGTAAATCATTATTATTCAGTTTGTTCTTATGTTTGGTGTAATGTTAATTTTGTCTATATCATGGTTGTCTGTATTGCTACGACTAGCGCGAGGACACGTGTCATCTGGAAAGCAAGTTGGTACCTGGAATCTCAAGTGCCAAGCAAGTTGTGCTCTTGATCACTTCTTTTACCCATTCATGTTCTTATTATTCATAATGATCTGCATAGGTTAATTTTGATGGGACCCAATAGGATACCCTAGATTTTGACTATCTTTATACCTTGTTTCACCACTGGTTTTACTACTAAAGTTTTGGGTAGTTCATGCTATTGCTCATCACCCATTGTTATACTTCTTATTATCTGTTTTATTCTTTACTGTTCATGTTAAGATCATTATGTTAATGGGAACATGGAGAACCACCCGAGAAAACAGTGCTACCACAAGGGTTTAATGGGACGCCCTTGGTTGATTAACTAGGAAAGCTAGTGGACGGCTACCTTACCCGAAAGGGGCAAGGGCAGTAGGGGAGTGGTCAGTGTAGGGAGGTCCTTGGTTGATTTTACTGCGATGGCGGTCAGGCAAGAACCCTGCATTGGAGCTTCCTATAAACTGTAGCGGGTAGTCTGAAGCTAGTGGAACTTTGTAAAGGCCTCGTAGTGGTACCCTGCCTCGCTTCCTTGGTAGAGGTGTATGGGGTCTGATCAACTCCGTGGCAAATGGGTAACACGACTTGTGGGTAAAGATGCGCAACCTCTGCAGAGTGTAAAACTAGTATACTAGCCGTGCTCACGGTCATGAGCGGCTCGGACACTCACATGATTAATTTATGGAACTTAAACTTAATTTGTCATATCATTGCATTTGGGATTATTTTATTATTACTTTTATTAATTATTACTATGGTTTGGTATTTACTTACACTTAGTAATTGCTAATAAAATTTTGACCAACTTATAAAAGCAATGCTCAGCTTCAGCCTCTATTTCATTAATCAGCCTTACACTTCATAAACTTCCACCTTTGGTGAGTTCATGCCACATTATTCCCCACAACTTGTTGAGCGATGAACATGTGTGAGCTCACTCTTGCTGTCTCACACCCCCCCACAGGAGAAGAGCAGGTGGTTCAGGAGGAGCCACAAGGCGAGAAGTATGATCTGATCTAGGTGGCGTTGCTCAGTTGACATTGGCGCCGACGATCCTTAGTTCGTTTTATGTTTATTCTTTTGTATTAAGTCTTCCGCTATGTAATAAATACTCTGATGTTTTATGACATTTATCTCTATACACTCTGTTATTATATATGTTGTCTTCTTTGGCACATGTATGAGATGCACCCGGCTTTGTTCCTTAAAGCCCGGGTGTTACAAAAACTCACTACGATTTCGTGAGAAGAGCGATATAGGAATTCCTTTGTCCGAAAATCCATCGCAGCATGATCGACCCGAGAACCTCCCTACAACGACAACTCCTCTATCGCCCTTGCCACTTTCGGGTAAGGTAGTCCTCCACTTGCTTTCTTAATTAGTCAGCCAAGCGCATCCCATTCCACCCTTGTGGTAGCACTGTTTTCCTGGGTGGTCGCTCCATGTTCCAATTAACATAATAATCTTATCATAAACAATAATTAAACCAACAATAATAATGGAACATGATCATAATTCAGATATAACATTAATCCCAAAACCATGTAGAGCAATAGCAAGTCTACCAATAGTTCATTTGTTTGCAAGATGTGAGGTAAACAAAACTACGGTAACCTATTAGGTTCCATCAAATTAACCTGAGCATTTAACAATGATTAACATGAACATTATTTGGTAAAGAAGAGTGATCAAGGGCACAACTTGCCTTTTTGGTGCAACTCCAGGTACTTCTCCAATTTGGGCTTCCGATTCCTCGTGTCCTTGCTTCTATGCGTAGCAATACATACAATCATGCAAATAATGGGTATGGTAACATTACACCAAATCATATGAACAAACTGTGTAAGAACATTCTACGCGCCGCTACAAGATCGCAGGTTTGAGAACCACTAAAATCGGAGTTAGGGTTGGAAAGATATAGTTTTCGAAAAACATACGAGATTAAATATGAAAACTATGTCACCTTGATTAATAAATCATGTGAGAAAGAAATGATTAATTTAACTTTAACAACAAATTAAAATTTGACTGTAAATCATGTTTTAGTTAGACTAGGGATGGATCAAGTTAATCACATTATCTTTGATTAGAAAAGTAAACCTAATATTCATTGGTTTAAACAAATATTTAATTATATTTGAAAACACTTAAATAAATGTTTTTAATGCGTAGACAAGTTTAGTACGAAGCTAACGCAACTAGAACGATTCAAGTCAGAGTTAAAATGGCTGAGATATGAATTCTCCAAGTTTTCTAGAATTTATTTTATACTAAAAATCAATTTTATATATTTATTTTATTATTTTCCGGAATCCTGAAATGTGACTACAATTATTTGGAACCCTAGGGCCAAACTCCTAAAATTTAGGACCAGAACATAATTATTTTGACTAAGTTCGGACGACGGGTTTATTCATTGGAAACACGAGGGCTCTTATAAAAATGTGCCATGGCTGAGGTCTTGGATGTGTCTGGGCCATAGGATCTAAGATCCATGGTCCGGTTTTAATAGGTGAAGGGGTATGCGGACGCTCTAATCTCGTCCACTCGGTCGTGACCCAAAGGCCGAAACATTGTCTCTTCTAGATCTAATCGTGACGGTTCCTTCTACCATCAACATCCTCTGCTACTTCTTCTTCCCCGACAGCACGTCGAGGCAGCGCCGCCCTAATACTGCGCCCATGCCATTGCCAGGATACCCTGCTTCCCTATTCTAGCCCCTAGCACCCAATTGGACCGACTCTACGTGAATCAGAGGAAAAACGGACCATCAGAGGGGGTCCTTACCTCGGTTGATGGCACAGACGATTCTGCCCGTGATGATAGGCGGCTCTGCTATGAGCCAGTGACTCCGATGAGCAATCGAAGGAGCTTCGGAGCACAATCCCATCTAGGACGGCCATGATCACAATCACCAGGACGACGTGAAGCACTCGGACTAGCACACGAGTCCCGAATGTCACCGTAGCGAGTGTCCACGATGGTCGCGCGGATCTCTGATCGTGAACCACACCGGTGACGAATTGTGGTAGTTCTCGGTATCCACCCCTCCTTTCGATGCCTCTGCTAGCTATCACACGCACCAGAGAAACCTTGGATCACTTGTCGAGGCCCATGTGATAGTGCAACGAGAGTTTGATGGTGGTGATCTATCCTCCCAGCGGCGCTCTCTTCTCTATCTCCTGCTCTCGATTCTCGGGATCTCTTCGCAGGACGAAGGGGTCGTGATGCTCTCGCATATATAGGCCTGGTCGTAACGAAAGTCCCTCCCCCATGCGTAGATCATGGGGTCACGGTGGTGGAGGTTGCGTCTTGCTCGGGAACAGAATCCCGATCGGCTGGAGGAGCAAGATACACCCGACGAGGCGGGCCCGCGAGTCAATGCAATGCGAGCGTGTTTGTGAGTTATGGGTGACCAACCAAGGGGGCCCACCAGTCGGCGAGCCCGCGAGCGCGCGCTGTCGTGCGGGAGAGAGTGTGTGGTGGGAGACTGACGCTCCGTCCCGCGGTGCCGTGTGGCCAAACAACAGGCGTCACTGGTCAGTGTACCAAGTGGAGGGACGGGCTATGGGAGGAGGTTTGCTGGTTTGGGCTGGCATGGAGACATCCCTACTGGGCTGAGGTGAGTGGTGGCCTAGGTATGCTTCTGATATGTTCTTTTATAATTTCTTTCTATTTCTATTTTCAAATCCAAGTTAGATTCAAATTAAAATATGTGTTGGAATTTAAATGCAACACATAAAGTCCAGCATGAATGCAAAGTATATACCATTTTATTATTATTATTTTTATTGTGTTCCTCCAAATGGATTCTTCAAAACATATAAACTTAATAAGGAATAAGCCACATCATTAAAGATCCCCTTCACATTATTATTTAAAATATTTGAAATTCACTTCAAAATTAAATGTTTATTTATCTATTCATAAATAATCATGAAATCTTTATTAGTCAACACTTTCATTTAAATTTTTAGAGGATATAAGTATAAAATTAATGAAAGGAACAATTTAACTTATTAGAGGATCTTTTACCTAGTCCCTTGTGTCAAAACATAATTATTTAAATCTTGAAATAAACTTTCCTAAATTACCCAAAATGTGATATTGGGGCGTTATAGTTTGTATGCACCAAAAATCTTAAGAACTACAGACCTAACTTCCTGGAAAATATGAGTCAGAAACCCTAGGCAATAGGAGTGGCAGTGCTGGACACCTCAAAGTGCATAGAATGATCTCAAGCATCATAGATAATTTGTGCAGGGTACAAGATGTTCACTAGTGATGTATGAACCTGATCAAAACAAAAATCGAAGTGCAGTTCAAAATTCCCATTTCAGTTGGGGTTTTGATGGAGTTTTCTTTAATTGTTGGATTTAAAAAAAATCTAAAATAAGATTTTGGGTGTTACAACTTAGAGCGAGACCAAATATCTATTGATAAAGGGAACAACATGTACGTAATGTTTTGATGGTTCATCTAATATGATCTTTACAAATGCATAGGAGTTGACATGTCTTGCAAGAGGCCGCTATCAATTATTGGGCTAAGTAAGAGTACTCGAGCCATATTTATGTATACATGAACCTATAGGCTCACACACTTAAGGGGAAGGAAGCCTAATTCAGATCAATTAGACTCGGTTTTAGAGTTGTTTATGGGCCTCAGAGTTAGAAGCCCATTAGGATCCTATATAATGAGGGGTGGAGGCGTGGTTAGGGTTAACCTAATTCGCACAACTGTGGCAGAACCACCTAGGTTATTCCGGCTTAAGTGCCCAAGTCTCGTCTTAGAGGCAACGACACACTTAAATCGGAATAAACTGTCAGTCCTTCGGATCTAGTTCGATAAAGCCACTGAACAAGGATCGAGAGTTCAAAAGTAATAACCATTTGCTGACATGAAGGTGGGACTGAAAGCTCTCTTGTGAGTTTTGGTGTTTGGATGACAACTCAATTAAAGGACTAACAAGTGTACTAAGTGTTGAACAGGTGCTTAAGATAAAGTCTACAAGGTTCAACACAAGTGAACAAATGTGATGGTCCAAGAACTAGATTATGGATACATAATGGACATCACAAGTAAGATGGACATTGCATAAAGTGAGACTCGGGTGCGTAGCTCGGAGACAACTGGTCAAGCCAAGGACGAAGGCAAGAAGAGCTTCGAGGTACCAAGTGCACGGGAGAAGGTCTAGGAGGCTGAGGAACCCAAAGCCAAGGGTGAAGAAGGAGGCTTGCAAAGTCAAGGGTGATCGAGTTGAGAACAGCTATGGCACATCAAGGATCACTACATAAGGACGTGACTTACAACCAATGAGGTAACAGCTACAGTTATGTGGTGTAAGTCATAAGGCTCAAGATCAAGCTCTAAGAAGGAGATCAAGGTCACTAGAAGGAGAACAAGTGTCAAAACCAGAACTGGAAGCAGCCCAAAAGAGCTAAGTTCACCTTAATCTTTTGTTTGGGTTGTTCCTATGTTTGGAGATGTTCTATGTGACCTTTGCAGGATGTTGGAGCTAAGAAATGTCAATCTAGATCAAGTCAAGCCGACTTGATGATTTATGAGTCCAACATCAAAGCTCAAGCATGTGAAATGCTATGGATATAATAATTAACAGAAGGTATGTTTCTAGACTTAGTACATTGGTTTTAGTGTACTAATATACTTGTCTAAGTGTTAGAAACAGAACGAAGAAGAAAAGAAGAGAGGTGCAAAGGGCTTGGCTATGTACAGCCAAGGCAGCTCAGTCTGGCACACCGGACTGTCCGGTGGTGCACCGGACAGTGTCCGGTGCGCCAGGCTGAACTCTGGCGAACTGGCCGCTCTCGGGAATTCACCGGCAACGTACGGCTATAATTCACCGGACTGTCTGGTGTGCACCGGACTGTCCGGTGAGCCAACGGTCGGCCGGGCCAACGGTCGGCCGCGCGATCTGCGCGGGACACATGGCCGAGCCAACGGCTAGATGGAGGCACCAGACATGTCCGGTGCGCCAACGGCTCCAAGACTGCCAACGGTCGGCTTCGCCATAAAAGGAAAGAAATCGGGCACCGGACAGTGTCCGGTGTGCACCGGACTGTCCGGTGCGCCACCCGACAGAAAGAAAGTATTGCCTTCCAAATGGGATTCCAACGGCTCCTAGGCCCCTTGTGCCTATAAAAGGAACCCCTAGGCGCCTCAAGCAAGGAATAAGTGCAGCCAACAAGTGTAGACTTCATTGGAATCAATTCTCGCTCTCCCTCTTGTGTGTAACTCTATAGTTTGTGTAGAAGGCACAGCTATAAGCCTTTAGAGAGAGGAGTAGTGCTGCTAAGAGCTAGAGCAAGGTCTTGAGCGTATCGTTACTCTGCCGGGGTGCTGCCAAGAAGTTTGTAAGCAGCCGCGGTTCTGTTGTAACCCCACTCAATAGTGAAAGGCTCTATCTGTCATACTGACAGATCTGAGCAAACGGAGGAAGGAGTTGAAATAGACTCCAAGCCCAGGTGTGGCTAACTCCAACGAGGACTAGGCAAGCATTTCAGGCTTGGCCGAACCTCGGGATAAATCCTTGCGTCTGTGTGCTCTGTTCTGTATTGAACTCTGACTCTCTGTCTTACTCGCTTATATATCTGCACTTCACTACTTACTTGTGGTACTAGCTTTCCTTGAAGTGCAGGATATTCGTAAGACAGGAACTTCAATTCCACTGCAACCTACTCGAAGGATTCTTCACTCCACTGCGATCCTGTCTTCGAGTAGAGTAAGATTTAAGTTTTAAAGTGATAATTTTTATTCGCCTATTCACCCCCCCTCTAGGCGACATCTAGATCCTGTTCCCGGGCCAAAGGGAACTTTCAATTGGTATCAAAGCTAGGCCTCTCCAGTGTGGGCTTAGCCGTCCGGAGATAACGATGTCGTCACAAGAGGTAACTGTAGAAATTCTTTTAGGCGATGGCTCTAATTACAAATCTTGGTCTGTCTCTATTTATAATGATTTCATGAGTGTTGATTCTGATTTGAGACAGATCTTTAGCAGAAGTATTTTTCCATCTGATATTAGTAAAAATCCCTCTAATGATGAACTAAGATGTTTTTCTCTAAATCACCGTGCTTGCAGCATCTTAGTTGATTCTCTTTCTAGAGGTGCTTATTTTGCCATCATGAGTAGTGATAATGATTTAATTATTGATGCTCATGATTTATGGAATAGAATTAAAGTAAAATATTGTGTGGCAAATTGTACTACTTCTACTCCCTATGTTGCTTGTGGTACTAACCTTTCAAAGGGAGAAGAAAAACGATGGCAACCAAACGATGAATCCACCTCACCGACAGGTTTGTCTTCCACTAGTTATAAATGTCTTATTGCTAACAATGATAGTGGAGACGAAAGCGATGATGAGGAGGAATATGAGGATGATAGCGAGGATGAGTCTTCATCACCACAAGGTACATTTTTCTGTATTGCTTCCACTAATAATAATGACAGGGAAAATGAGACCGGTGATGTGGAAGAAGAGGAGATTCGCCGTTTCTACACCCATCTCAACCAAGAAGACAAAGTGCTCTTGGTTAAGTTGTTGAGGAGGAACAAGGAACAAGGCGAGACGCTTCTCAGGCTAGAGGAGACTCTCATCAAAACCAACGACAGCCTGGAGAAGATGACCAAAGAACATGAGGAGCTAAAGTGCTCCCATGATAATTTGGTCCAACGGTATGAATCTATTTTATTTGAGCAAAGAAATAATCATGATGTATTATCTGATGTTGCTCAACTTAAAACTGAGAATTCTATGCTTAAGAGTCAAGTAGAAATGATAAATTTAGAAAAACTTGCTCTAAGTGAAAAATATGATATGCTATCTTATTCTCATAATGAATTAGTTGATGACCATATCATGCTCAATATTGCTCATGAGGTAGTAATTACTAGTTTAAACTCATATGAACCTCATTCTTGCACTAGTAATCAATTGGTCAAAATATTATCATGTGCTGACCTCCACCGCCCCAAGAAAGGCCAATCTTTGTTTGAGAAACAAGTTGCAGGATCAAAAAGAAAATTGCGTGGGAACAAGAAGCAAAGACAGCTAAGGAGAAGACACATTGCTCAACTCTCTCAAGATATCCACGGGCGCATGGTGAAGAAGCTTGAGAAAGGAAAAACTGCAGCAAGTGTTCCCAAAGCTATAAATGAAGAAATCAACATGAAAAAGGAAAAAGGTAAAGATTCAATTAATCATGTTGTTTGCACTGACCTTCTCTCCATGTCATTCAAGTACAAAAAGGGAAAAGGAAAAAGGAGGTGTTTCAAGTGCAAGAAGTTAGGCCACCTCATCGCGTCTTGTCCGTACAAAGACAAGAATGAAGGGACAAGGAGTTGTTTTGGATGCAACAAAAAGGACCACACGATTATTTCATGTCCGGTCATGAAGAATCAAGGATGTGCATCCTCCAAGGTGACCCTCACCAAGAAAAATGACACACAGCAAGCGTCGTGTCAAGTTGAGCGACGCTTCTGCTACAAGTGTGGTGAGCAGGGTCATCTATCCAAGGTATGTTACAAAGGTAAGATTCCTAAACAAGTGAATTTGTGTCAATCTTATTCGCATAGGAGACCCAAATCATACACTTGTGTTAGATCTATAACGAGATCACCTAGAACTAGCACAAAGGCAATTTGGGTACCAAAGGCACATTTACATGATCATTATGTACCCATCCCGAGATGGGTACCAAATTGTGCTAACTAGACCATGCAGGTGCCTTGAGATGGACTGGAGACCATGGGAGAGCTTAAGACGTTTATCTAAAACTCTATGCTTAAGCTATTAATTGTTTTGGTGTTTATTGACCCAAGGTTGAATTATTGTGAAACACTAATCCCATGTTCATCTCAAGTGAAATAAGGTGTATAGGTCCTGAAACATTATTGGTGTATCAAGTAAAGGACGTTGATAAGAATTTACAACTTGCTCTCCAAAGGATGGTACCCGTGTGTTTTAAGTACATAATTGCAATTTAGTATTGCTCTTAAGTTGGCTTGTTGTGCTACCTGTCTTTGGAGTAGTTATGCTTTATGATTGCCTGTGTTAAATGAATCATAATGAAGTCTGCTTAATCATGACTGGTGCTATATAGGATATATCTTTTGAATCATTCATGGGTAACTCTTTCATTTGTTATATCCACAACGATTAACTCTCTTGGTGTACATGGATAAACCTGTAACTTTTTGTAAATCATGCTATGTGCAATTATGACATTTTGTTTAGTCCATGATTACCCTAGTTTGGTACTGTGTGAATTTCAAATCCATGTCGTGCCCTTTTGAGCTATGAGGTGCATGAGCAAAAGGAGCCCTGAATTGGTGATAACTAGTGCTCTCATAAAGGCAAAGGTATGGAAAATGGAACTGTGCAATTTTATTGATTATCTTGAAATTCCATTGATAGTGATCATAGTTGTGTTCTTGCATTTCATTGGTAGTATCGTGGCTTATGCATTAGAATATTGTTTCTTTTGGTGTACCTAAAGAACCTTCTTAACTATGATGTGCTTAAGACATGATCGTGTTGTCTTTCAATTGGTATATGTGCTCCAATGATAGTTAAGTATGAAGCATGTCTAAGTTGCGTGTAAATGTTAGACTTCCTGTGAGTATCCAATTGGCTTATGTGCCACTGAGGCATGCATTGTTGTATTTAGTCAACCTTTCATTTAGCCTTCAATTGGTGTTAAGTGGTTTTTCAATTGATATTCAAATTGGCATCCTTGTGTGATGAAAATGATAGAGTATGCCTTGACCAAAGTATGTTGTGATCCCCTCTAGTTATAAGGAAGCTAGAATGTGCAAAGTGCAAGTCATTCAAATACTTGATGCACAACTTGAGGGGGAGCACACATAACTTGTGTCTTTCGAGACTAACTGTTTCTTGAGCAATCTTGTATAGTCTCTAGGTGGAAAAGAGAAGATAAGCAAGAAATGGAGCAATCAGGACTTGGGTACCTCTGTAAGTCAAGAAATTGGTATCTCAAGTTGTGAGTAAGTGCATATTTTTAGATTGCTCAAGCTCTATAATATCTGGTGATAATAGATGCTTATTCTTAAATATCATGGAGCCATGATAATAAATGAACTTTGCAATTGGTATCTTTAAATTGGTATCTTTCAATTGGTAGCCGTAATAGTTCGCTTCAATTGACATCTTTTGATAATCATGAGAATAGAAGTTTCTTCTTGTGCCCAATACTATAACTTGTTCTAAGTTTGGTGTCTTAGCAACAAGAAAAAGTTAGGAGAAAGAATCAGGCACAAGTGTGGAGAAGCTCTCGAGAGATTAACTACTTTCAAGATGGGAAGAACACTACAACATGGTAAAGGTACAAAAGGAAGTATTAATCTTTTTGCATATATGTATCTTACCTAAATGTTGATAGGGCATATGTTCAATAAGTAAGGGGGAGTCTTGATAGTCGTGTTTCCTCCTTAACACCCTGTTGACCCTTGACATCATCCTATGTTCTTGCTTGAGTATAGCTTTTGGTGTTTGATGTCAAAGGGGGAGAATTTGTGCATTAAAGCTTATCTCAACCTGAGAGGAAAGCTTATCCTAAGGAGTGATGTGTTAGTTTAAGCTTTGCTAGTGTGTTATTCATATGCTTCCTGCAGTATTATATGTGTTGCATCATATGGACTAGTGCTTCCGTTGCTATGAATTAATTGGCATCTATTGTGTTCATTCTGAAATAGACAGTCATGTGGATAATGATGCATGTGGTTAATAGTGCTTTAAGATTGCTTTAAATTGGTATCTTAGTTTAAATCAGTATCTTAATGGCGAATAGTGGTAGGTTGATATTCCTGTGATATATCCACTAATTTGAATGGTGTTTAACTCTGATTATGTGCATTTGTGTGTTTAATTATGTGCATTTGTGAGTTATAGTATCATGGTTTGATTCTTGACACAATGCATCCTAAAAAGTGCTAAGGTGTTGAAATGTTTCAAATTGGCTAAGTATGTGCAAATTGGCGTCTGAGGTCAAGATTATGTTTTTGAAGTAAGCACTTATTTAGGGGGAGCATTCTATAATCTTAGAATTCAAAATTTGTGCTTCAAATCTTATTCTTATGTAAGCTTTAATTGTGTTGCCATCAATCACCAAAAAGGGGGAGATTGAAAGCTCTCTTGTGAGTTTTGGTGTTTGGATGACAACTCAATTAAAGGACTAACAAGTGTACTAAGTGTTGAACAGGTGCTTAAGATAAAGTCTACAAGGTTCAACACAAGTGAACAAATGTGATGGTCCAAGAACTAGATTATGGATACATAATGGACATCACAAGTAAGATGGACATTGCATAAAGTGAGACTCGGGTGCGTAGCTCGGAGACAACTGATCAAGCCAAGGACGGAGGCAAGAAGAGCTTCGAGGTACCAAGTGCACGGGAGAAGGTCTAGGAGGCTGAGGAACCCAAAGCCAAGGGTGAAGAAGGAGGCTTGCAAAGTCAAGGGTGATCGAGTTGAGAACAGCTATGGCACATCAAGGATCACTACATAAGGACGTGACTTACAACCAATGAGGTAACAGCTACAGTTATGTGGTATAAGTCATAAGGCTCAAGATCAAGCTCTAAGAAGGAGATCAAGGTCACTAGAAGGAGAACAAGTGTCAAAACCAGAACTGGAAGCAGCCCAAAAGAGCTAAGTTCACCTTAATCTTTTGTTTGGGTTGTTCCTATGTTTGGAGATGTTCTATGTGACCTTTGCAGGATGTTGGAGCTAAGAAATGTCAATCTAGATCAAGTCAAGCCGACTTGATGATTTATGAGTCCAACATCAAAGCTCAAGCATGTGAAATGCTATGGATATAATAATTAACAGAAGGTATGTTTCTAGACTTAGTACATTGGTTTTAGTGTACTAATATACTTGTCTAAGTGTTAGAAACAGAACGAAGAAGAAAAGAAGAGAGGTGCAAAGGGCTTGGCTATGTACAGCCAAGGCAGCTCAGTCTGGCACACCGGACTGTCCGGTGGTGCACCGGACAGTGTCCGGTGCGCCAGGCTGAACTCTGGCGAACTGGCCGCTCTCGGGAATTCACTGGCGACGTACGGCTATAATTCACCGGACTGTCCGGTGTGCACCGGACTGTCCGGTGAGCCAACGGTCGGCCGGGCCAACGGTCGGCCGCGCGATCTGCGCGGGACACGTGGCCGAGCCAACGGCTAGATGGAGGCACCGGACTGTCCGGTGTGCACCGGACATGTCCGGTGCGCCAACGGCTCCAAGACTGCCAACGGTCGGCTTCGCCATAAAAGGAAAGAAATCGGGCACCGGACAGTGTCCGGTGTGCACCGGACTGTCCGGTGCGCCACCCGACAGAAAGAAAGTATTGCCTTCCAAATGGGATTCCAACGGCTCCTAGGCCCCTTGTGCCTATAAAAGGAACCCCTAGGCGCCTCAAGCAAGGAATAAGTGCAGCCAACAAGTGTAGACTTCATTGGAATCAATTCTCGCTCTCCCTCTTGTGTGTAACTCTATAGTTTGTGTAGAAGGCACAGCTATAAGCCTTTAGAGAGAGGAGTAGTGCTGCTAAGAGCTAGAGCAAGGTCTTGAGCGTATCGTTACTCTGCCGGGGTGCTGCCAAGAAGTTTGTAAGCAGCCGCGGTTTTGTTGTAACCCCACTCAATAGTGAAAGGCTCTATCTGTCATACTGATAGATCTGAGCAAACGGAGGAAGGAGTTGAAATAGACTCCAAGCCCAGGTGTGGCTAACTCCAACGAGGACTAGGCAAGCATTTCAGGCTTGGCCGAACCTCGGGATAAATCCTTGCGTCTGTGTGCTCTGTTCTGTATTGAACTCTGACTCTCTGTCTTACTCGCTTATATATCTGCACTTCACTACTTACTTGTGGTACTAGCTTTCCTTGAAGTGCAGGATATTCGTAAGGCAGGAACTTCAATTCCACTGCAACCTACTCGAAGGATTCTTCACTCCACTGCGATCCTGTCTTCGAGTAGAGTAAGATTTAAGTTTTAAAGTGATAATTTTTATTCGCCTATTCACCCCCCCTCTAGGCGACATCTAGATCCTGTTCCCGGGCCAAAGGGAACTTTCAGGGACCCAGAAAATACAATAAAGCATGAAACCACAAATTAATAATGTACTTAGAGTTATTACATAGATCGGGGTTCAAAAGCAGTAACCATTGTTCTTATTGCAGCGAAAATAAACTAACGATAAATAAAAGGGAGTTTAGCGAAGCCTGGCCAAACACTCCTTATGATCCTCTCCTGCTGAGGCAGGGTTCCACTCGACTGTCCAACCCGATGGCGGGGTGGATGGCCAAGTCAATCCAGGAACCATGTCTTCCAAGGAAGTACCTATAAAATTATGCCATAAGCAAGGCTGAGTATACTAATACTTAGGTAGACTTACTCGGTGTGAGGAGTCTATTCTCCTATACTTCTAGACCATGAAGTTGTTTGGCTAAGGGGTTTGGTTTGCCAAAAGCACTAGCTGAGTCTAAGTCAAGTTTTAGCTTGTTAGGTTTTATAATCTTCCTTAAACTAGGTTAGCATCCTTCTAAGCATGCATGGTAACAAACATTTATTGCAAAGAACACTTTGTAGCATGAAACCTCATTATACTTCTTACTCAATTCAGTACAATGGATCAAGCGGTCTCATTAGCTGTGAGAAGCAGATGATTTGAATCGAGTTTTTAACTTTGCAAGGTAAACCTAAACACACGACATGTTGGGGCACTTTGTACCCCCACACATGAATCGTCCCCATCGATGCCCCGTCAACAGAATAGGCCCACTCCCCTAGAGTACAATGCTCCACTGACCCTGGCTGATCGACCGTGAAGTGACCGCACTTGTACCCACCATCACTAGCATGGGAAACCTCATTTCAGGGCATGTGGGGAGGTATGTTTGTGGGCAGGTTCACTCAGGTACTAGGCTTACCGATTTACCATATTTCTTGACATGTGCTTATGTAATACCCAATTTGTAAGAGATAATATAAAAGGAGAGAAAATTATTTTTCCTTTATTTATATGTGTGTGATGCATCTATTTACCATCATATGTGAACACTATATTTAAAAAAACAATAAATAATAAAAGATATGTCACTAAATTGTGCATCATACTGGACTTTATTTTATGTGCATTTTGTGGCAATACAAAAATAAAAAAAGAGAAATATATTAGTACCTAAATGGGAATTTAAGATTTAAAGGGAATTCTAGAAATGTGGGGAAAAGAAAAAGATAAAGGAGATGAATAAGTAAATAATATATATAAATAAATGTCTCCAGAATTAATACCCCTAATTTAACAAATCTAATTTATAATGAAGAGCCACAAAAAGTTTGAATTAAATTTGAATTAAAATTGAATTTGAAAAGGGAGAAAAGAAAATAGAAAATAAAAAGGAAAAAGCCAAAACCCCGTTTGGGCCAGCTAAACCCCATTCGACCCACCTCCACATTCCCTCTACCGCCAGCCCAACGCCATCGTGCTGGACTCTCTTGCGCGTGGGGCCCAGCTATCAGCCGCCGCCCGCTACTTCCCGCTCGCGCCGCTTTCTTCGCCTCTGTCGCTGGAGCGTGGACCCATGATCGTGCCCCCTTGCATAAGCCATTGTTGCGCGAGCCCGTTCTACCAAGGTCTTCCCCTTCCGTCGCCGCGCAAATCGGGCAAGCTCGGTGTGGCGCAATTCGTGGAATCCGTTGGAGTAGTGCGCAAACCGATCTCGAGCGGCCATAAGAAGGGCATAGCCGAGTCCTTACCCTCCCCTTACTTCGTCAACGCGCATACCGTGAGCAGAGAGAAAGGGAAGAAGAGGGGCGGCCGCACGACCATCTGGGCGTCTGGACCGCGGGTGAGCTGTAGATCAAGTCAGTGATCGTCGCTAGTTCTCGGTGGAGCTGTCCGCGGGCGAGCCAGGTAGAGTCGGACGGGGAAGCGGCCCGAATTTCTCGCCGGACTTTGCGTGAACCCGGAGATCCGCCGTCGCCACGGATTAGTCTTCCTCACCATGACAACTCGGGTAACTTCCCCTCCCTATGTTTCGCTTTCTGCCTGGCATCACGTAGATGCGTTCGGATCAGGCTTTGGGTGTCGGGGGGGGGGGGGAATTGGATGTCACTGGCAGGGTTCGTCGCGTTGAGGGGCGGCGCCGCGTGTCCAGTGTGGTTTTGGGGAAGACGTCACTCGGCCATTGGATGGACAGCGGACAACCGAGATTAGGCGAAGGATACCCCTTCGTGCGATCATATCGCGACCGTAGGATCGCTGGCAAACGGCCCGGATCAGACCCAGAAGCCCTTTTATGTGATCGAATCCGATCCGTAGGATTTGGATCCGATACCGGGATTACGTATCGATTCACGCGGGTGTTGTTTTAATCTGGTGCGCACATCTCAGATCGGGTGGCCGATATTAAGCGATACCCCTTCGGCCGTGTCAAATTCTAAAAGAGTCCCTGAGTTCTAACAAAATCAACCCGCCATCCAGAGAGTACTATTCACTGTGTCTCGGGGATCTTGCGCCAAGGCCCCTGACCTTTCTAGAATTCGAGGCCCAGTCAGAGAAGGTTAGAAATAGAGAAATAAATATAGAAATTGGATTTTTAATACAAAATAAATTCTAGAAACTTGGAAAATTCATATTTAATTCATTTTAATTCCAAATCGATCCATTCCAGTTTCTAAATTTTTGTAATATTATTATTTATCACCTAGACTCTCTGTTTTGGCATGAAAACAGTAAAAAAATTTATTTCTCATTTAATCCTATTCCAAGCACATAAAACCTTTGGAAATTTATATCTTAAAATCTATAACTCCAAAATTAATGATTCCTATTCCTAGGTTCTTATTTTAATGTGTAGATTTTTATTATGTATTTTATTTACATATTTGGTGTGATGTTAATTTTTGCTATACTATGTATGTATTGTGTTGATGCGAGTAGACGAGCAAGCTACTGTGGATCCTGAGGTTCAGCAGATAGAAGTAGATGAGCAGGAGCTCACTGAAAGCAAGTTGTGCCCTTGATCACTTATTTTTACCCAGCCATGTCCTTATTATTCATAATGATCTACATAGGTTAATTTTGATGGGATCCAATAGGTTACCCCAGTTTTGGCTATCTTTATACCTTATTAGCACTGAATATTTTTGGGTAGTACTTGTTATTGCTTATTGTGGTTTTGGGTATGGAGATACACTATTCATGATACACAAACTGGGTACCTGTATCAGAAATGATGGTCTTACGCACTCCATGCAAGCAGACGATATGATTGATATACAATTCTGCATATTTTCTGGCCTTGTAAGTTGTGTGCACAGGCAGGAAGTAAGCAGTTTTGGTTAGCCTATCCACGATGACCCAGAAAGAGTCATGGTGCTGGGAGGTATTAGGCAAACCTACAATAAGGTCCATGCTTATATCTTCCCATTTTCAGGATGGTATAGGGAGTGGTTGCATGGTGCCTGTTGTTTTTAGGTGACTTGCTTTAATTCTCTGGCAAGTGTCACACTCAGACACGCACTTAGCAATCTCCCTTTTCATCCTAGTCCACCAATATAGGGATCGAAGGTCATGATACATCTTGTTGCTTCTAGGGTGCATGGAAAATTTAGAGAGATGAACGTCATCCAAGATTTTCTTCCTGAGTTCCTGATCCTTGGGAACAACAAGGCAGTCCTTGAACCATAATATGCCCTTGTTGTCCTGGTGAAAGCACTTAAACTTTTCATCTTTTTGGGTCAGCATATCCTTGATGGTTTGGACTCCCTTATCCCTGAGTTGTGCCATGTTAATATGATCTTGCAAAGTTGGCTATTCAGAGTTCTCGGAGAAACTACTTCCATGTTAAACTTGCTCAACTCATCGCACAGAGCGGCGACATGAGAATCAATGGTCAGACAATTGCATTGGGATTTGAGGCTCAACACATCTGCTACCACATTTGCTTTCCCAGGGTGATAGTGCACTTCTAGGTCATAATCCTTGATTAGTTCTAACCATCTTCTATGTCTCATGTTGAGGTTAGCTTGGGTGAAAATGTACTTGAGACTCTTGTGATCAGTATAGATGTTGCAATGAGCTCCCATCAAGTAGTGCCTCCAGATTTTCAGGGCACGAACTACGACTGCTAACTCCAAATCATGTGTTGGATAATTCTACTCATGAGGTCGTAGTGCTCGTGACGCATAGGCAATAACTCCACTATTTTGCATTATAACAAAACCAAGTCTAGTGCCACAAGCATCACAATACACGTCGAAAGACTTGGCATTGTCCGGTTGTGCTAGCACGGGTGCAGTTGTCAAATGTTGCCTTAAGGTATGAAAGGCATCTTCGCACTTCTGGCTCCACTCAAACTTGACTTCTTTCTTCAACAACTCGATCATAGGCTTAGCAATTCTGGAGCAGCCTGGAATGAATCGGTGATAATATCCAGCTAATCCCAGAAAACTCTGGATTTGACAAACATTGGTAGGAGGTTCCCAATCCATCGCTTCTTGCACTTCGTCAAGATCAACTGCTATCCCTTCCTAAGAGACAGTGTGACCTAATAATTTGATCTCCTTTAGCTAGAAATCATTGTTGGTCACTTGTTCTCAAATGTTGCAAATCAAGAACAAGCCAACACAATTGTTAATGGTCAAGGACCTTCGTCCTCCGAAGTATTATCTCCTTTTGGATATAATAGTCTTCAGACGAAGGTCATGAAGGACATGCCTTCATGATTCATAATAATTGTGGATATGAAAAGACAGTGAATGTAATCTATTGGCTCATATACATATGTATTTCATAATATGCATATGTACATTAACAGAATTTCTATTACATTGATACCTTCGGCTTGTTCGGAGGTGTTGGTGCGAGAGGGATTACAATTCAGCATGAACAGTATGGGGTACTGTTCACCTATTTATAGGCACAGGACGCAGCCCGAGTAAAAGTACATTTATAACCTTAACATTTGTTCATAATCATAACGTAAATCACTAGGGACTAGCTAGTGTTTTCCTACTCGGTTTGGTCTAAGCCGAAGCTGGTGACAGCTTCGGCTCTCGCCATCGTTTCTTCTAGACAAGACCTTCGTCTTGAGGACCTTCGGCAGAGAGAAAGAGAGTCCTCAGAACCACTTTGCCGATGATGTCTTTGTCTTGAGGACCTTCGGCGAAGAAGAAGACCCCCAACAGTAGCCCCTTTGCGGTGCTAGGTCGCTTTTTCATAACGAGCTCGACCCGCGAAAAGAACGAAGGCTTCGGAATGCCGAAGGTCCAAAAACACCTTCCTGAGCTTGTTATAAAAAATGAATAAAATATTCACAACACTTATTGGTCCACCGGTCAGTCAGTACGAGCGTCTTGGCGGTTCGCCTTCTTCTCCTGCAGGGCTATATAAACAGACAAGTTGGTGAGAAGTTACCACAACATTCATTGCTATTGCACCGTTGTGCTATTGAAAATTTTCACCGAAGCTGAAGCTTTCTGCATTATGCTTTGAACAAGCATTTCACTGGTTAAGCGCACCTTCGTCTACTAGAGTCTGAACAACAAAATGGCCAGAGTAAGATCAACTGCTCGGGTGACCCACGAGGGAGATGAGACTGAAACGACTGAGATAGCTCCTATCTCAGAAATGATGAGGTGTTCTGGGTTGGTTGTGTAGGAGGAAATTATTGCTGAAGGTATTACTAATGCCGAAGCTGAATAGACCGTGCCTGAGGTTGAGAGTGAAAATGAAAGCGAGGATGATGATAGTATCCTATGTCTGACCAAGCCCAGCCATATTGAATTCGGGAGATCCATAGTTAAAGCTGAGGACCTAGTTCTAATGAAGAAGCTAGGTGTTGGGACCATGCTTCGTCGCCGAAGGTCCTGCAGGAAGAAACAGCTTCGGCTGAAGCTGTCTGCACGTGATGACCGAAGGTTGCTGTTCATGAAGCTTAAAAGTAGAATGACCTTTTAGTCCATAAGTGTTTGAGTCATTGTTGTAAACTTCTATGAGGGGCATGTTTGTAATTCCTCACAGGCTGTGTCTTGTGCCTATAAATAGTGAACAGTATTCCTTTACTGTTCACACATTCTTGTACTTGCAATCGCATCACTCGGGAATTAATCTTTGCCAAGGCAGAGGTATAAATGTATCTAATATTTGAATACATTAAGTTGATATAATATGAAAGTGATGTCGTTCATTTATAATTTATTTATCTTTGATGCTTCATATTTCGTATTATTTTATATAATCTATTAGAGTTCAATTACGAAGATTCAACCTTCGTAATTGTATCATCCTTAACCTTCGTCCGAAGTTCATTAAATCCTTAAAGGAATAATGCTTCAGCGGACGAAGGGCATTAACATTTAACATTTTATGTTGCCTTGTTCTTAATTCATAGCATTTGAGAACGAGTCCCCAACATTAGGATATTTTGGAGAAAATGATGATGAACTGGTTCGTTTTGCTGGAGAGGAGACGATTCCAGAGACGAAAGAAGATGAAGTTGTAGTTTTCAGGAGCTTTTTCAGGGCAGGACTTTGGTTCCCCTTTTATGAGATGATTGGTGAGGTTTTGAAAAAGTTTGAAATCTATCTACACTAGCTGACCCCAACGCCATCGTTAGGCTCAGCGTGTATATTTGGACTCTTCGAAGCCAAGGAAAAAGTGCCAACGCCGAAGGATTCTACCAGGTGCACGAGCTTCATTATCAGACGAAGGCGAGAGCTGACGGCATGCACAAGAATTTCGGATGCTACAACTTTGCATACCAGAAGGACACAAAGCCCCCCATGATTGGTTACCGCACCAAGTGACCGACCGGGTGGACAAACGAATGGTTTTACGTGAAGGCCGATGAGAAGAAAAGGGAGAAGCTCATAACCATGGTAATGAGTCCCTTGAAACTAAACTTCAGCATGACTCAACCTCTGTGCAATATGTAGTTAGGGTCTCCATGCAAACTTGCTGAAGTCAAGTTTAGAGTTGTGGCTGAGCACGTTAGCACCAGGAACATGGTGCAAGAATACTTGACGAACAGGACATTTCCAATCTCTAGTGGTTGGGGAATGCCGAAGAAATAGGAAGAGGAAAAGAAGTATGAACTTGTTCGACTCCCTTACAAGTTTAATTTCCAGAAGAAGTTTGGCAAACCATGCATTGAATGGTTAGAACTGATAGAGACAATGTGCAATCAAATTCTTGGAAATTATACGAAGAAAGAGGATCAATTGATGACGTTGCCTTCGGCACCCGTCCAAAACGAAGGTTGAACCATGTGATGGACACTCTGAATTTCGAGTATCCTGATTACGAGAGACTTGATGAAGGAGCCGAAGGAGCTAAAAGGAAAAGAGTTGTCAGCATTCTGAATAGACAGGCCATTCGGTTAGTCAAGGAGGACCAGAAAGCTTTGAAGAAGCAGAAAACTCTATCAGAGCCGAAGGATTCTGCTCCCAAGAACACAAACTCGTCAAGATATCTTCTATGGATACGAAGGTACAAGATGTGCTTGAGAAGTCTATAGGTCCTTCTTCACCTTCTGCTGATGAGGTTTCTAAAATTTTGAAGGTAATGACTGAACCCATCCCATTTACACTGCTAAGTCCTCTAAGGTTAGATCTGACTAGCCTCTTGCAATCAAAGGAAACCGCTTCAGCTATGGAGGGGAAAGACGGGGGCAGAAGAAACGGCGGATGATGAATGCGATGCAAGCTATTGAGCAGGCGCTGCCCCCAGCTTCGGCGGATAAAGCAGCTATGCCCGTTGATGTTGAAGATACCGCCAGAGCCGAAGCTGATAATCTTGCAACCACAATGTCAGAAATCGACATACTTATATCAGATGTGGTTGCTGAGAAAGATGTAGCCACATCGCCATTTGATAAAGGAAAAATAATTGAAGATACCTCTTCGGAAGATAAGAATTTCGACTTTCGGCACCTGGGTGACCAACAACTCTCCGAAGAGGACATATCAGAATTGAAAGAGTTTGCCATATCCTGCGGCTACCAGCCTGGATCCATGCTCTTTGGCGGGGTCGATGAAGAGATTTTGGAATGCATCCGCGACCGCGCCGGGGCTAAAATCATAAGTACTTTATCTAAGAGCATTGGATTACCGAAGCTAGAAAAGGACATTAGTTGCTATATACGACAACACATTATTGGTAGCTTGTTTTACTCAAACTTCAAAGTAAGACTTCTCTACAGCCCACAATTGGTATCTTCGTGTTGATTTGAGTATTCTAACTTTGATTCATTTTTCAGAGTCTGTTATTGAGCAAAGCCTTGAAGATGCAGCAAGATGACGATAGAAAAAATGAAATTGTTATCGAAGGCTTTGAAGATAAGATTAAGAAACTTTAAGATTCTTTGAAAGAAAAAGATAGCCTGTTGCGTTCAGCCAAAGGCTCACTCGCCAAAGCGCATTCTCAGAATGAAAAATTGAGCAAAGAGCTGGAAGAAGCTCGGACAATTTTGGAAAAGAACTTGGATTGCTTCAACCGCGAGTCCAAGGCGTTGAATGCGAGAGTTGAAGTAGATATTGAAAAGAACGTTAAACTGAGCGAAACAGTCACAAATCTTCGGGATAAATGCTTCGGTTTCACTACTCAATGTATTGCTCGGTCGAAGGGGATCTTCAATTCTATTAGAGCCGTATCTGAAGAAGTTACCCCTTCTGCCGAAGATATTCCCGGAGCTCTTGAACATATTGAAAAATATGTTGATGTCCTCGACGAAGTCATAACTGGCCACGGTGATTTCTGTGCGCTGGTGGCCTCTCATGGTATGGCTTCTGCTTTCATGAAGGCTGGATGCAATCATGTAAGAGCCGTCAACAGGCTAAACTTCAGCCTGTCGCCATCTGACCTAATTGATATTTCAGCCGAAGCCTGGAGCATAGCAACAGATTTATCACCCAAATCTGGGTGATGGGCGATCGAGAGCTGGCTGGATACGAAGCTCGAAACCTGCTCAACAAGGTATAGAAAATCTCTTTACCGTTACGCTTTTATTTTATATTTTTCTTACCATATTTCTCAATACCCTTGCTTTTGTCATTCTTCAGGGTGACGATGCCAAAAGCTAGTGAGCCGAAGCTAGATTTGAAGCATTGAAGAAGACTTCGAAAGTTCCCTTTGTTAATTTCTATAGAAAACGCTTTTAGAAGTTCTTTGTGCAAAGAAGTTTATTATTTGATAAAGAATTGTAATTGAATGTGAAGAGACAATTGTAAATATTTGTAAATGCTTTGTAATGCTATTTTACCTTTCATTCGTGTGTCATCTGCTTTGCGGTGGACGAAACCAATGCTCGTAGCTTTTTGAGCCGAAGGCGAAAAACACCTTCCCTTCTTTTCGTTAACATCAAAGCACCTTTTGAGCAGAATCAAAGATCGGCTCTCTTATATACAACGAAACTTTATTTGAGACGAGGCATCTTCGTATATACAAAGCGTTTTTCTCATTGGAGGCAGAAACCGTCACCTTTCCTGTTAATGCTTTATGCTTTTATGTCATGATGATGAATCTATAGATGCTTAATGCATGTTTGTATGAATGCAAAAGATGATGTGGTGAAGTATGCAAATGTATGCCAAAGGTAAAAAACTCACACGAATACACACCTAGACTATGCATTCCCTTAGGAACGACTTTGGAGTCTCTACACCTTTTACTTAGGTGGTACTTCAGCTCTGCATTCCCTTAGGAACGACTTTGTAGCTAAGCTCTGCATCCCCTTTGTGACGGAACCTTCCAAGTCATTAGGCCCACCTACAGTTGTCCTTGTCTAACAGACATCAGACAACCCTGTAGATGTTCCTGAACCACTTGACAAGTTCGGTATCTTTTCTTACCTTTCCAGGAACGTTTCACCCGTCTTGCAGACATTACAGAACATCGGAGATATCGAAATGCGGAAGTGATTACATAAACTTACATTTATTAAAAAGTAAGATTAAGTTGCTTATTACAGACCAGAAAAATATAAACGAGTGCAGAGTAGTATTATTACATAACCAAGGGAGGCAAAAACTCCTCCCGATAAGTTTTTACATAAAAGTTTTTTTATGGAGGACCATGTCCTCCCGCATCTTCACTCTTGCTTTTCCTCATGAGGAACCACCTTGGTACAGAAGCAACAGAAATCTGCTACTTCCTCACCTAAAAACAACGAGGGAATAAACCCTGAGTATGGAATTACTCAGCAAGTCTTACCCGTCTAAAGAAAAGACTCTCAAGGGTATGCTGGTTATAAGGGAGTCAAGGTAAGGTATCTCAAGATCAAGACTCTATTGTTGCATAAATGCTTACTAAAAGTGGATCCTTAAAAAATCTAGTTTTATTGTCAAGTTAGGTAAACTTACCTACATCTAGAGTTCTTTCTAACCTAGTTCAAACACTTATCCTGAACTAGCCAAGTTCTTAATTCTTCCTTCATCTTTACTGGATTGCTACGTGTAAGTCAGTGACCAAGTCTTCATAACCGCGAAGGTATGGCGATCCGAATCGATTATACTCAGCTGAGGATCTCCAATCACATGACATATGTAGCACTTAACCCTTGCATATGTCAACCCGCCACCGGGTTTCTTAAGACTAGATCAGGTTCACGCAAACTGAGAGTACAGATACACCACCGTCCAGCCTCTTGCCACGGAGGGTACACGCTACTCCCGCCACCGCTCCACGCCCATTTCGTGTTATCTTATTCTGGCCTTAGTCTGCCCGAGGCAAGGCTTACCCATGACGAGGTATGTGACCAGTTAAAGGGTCCTCGGTCATCAAGCCTACATCGACAAGGTCCTTAATCGACTCAGACAGAGACACTACACCGAGACTCTCTTCTTGTGCAAGTCACCCGCCCAGTCTCAGCTTAATCATTTCAACCCAAAAACTTGGTACCTGGCAGAGGTACATCTTTTCCGGATGTTGGATCCATCAAGGCCTTTGACAGATCCACCATCAAGTTTTATTTTTGAAAACATCCCACCCACTTTTGCCACATCATATTTTGTAAAACAAACATTTTGTTTTTCTAAAGCAAGGCTAAGCATCAAAATCTTTTGTAAAGCGGGTGATCAAGGAAGGTAATCAAATTCAAGGAAGGTAATGCAAGAATTGTTTTAGCAATCAACTCCTATCACCTAATGCATCAAGCAAGTGAGAAAAGTTTAAAAACATCAAGGAGGTGGCAAATGCACCGGGGCTTGCCTTCATTAGAGGTGAGTCAGGCTCAGGCCCGTAGATGTCAAAGTAAAGACAAGATCCTGCCTGAGAGTCCGAAGGTGGTGGTGCCTTCTCCTCACTCACTTCAATTTCTTCTTCGTTTTCTAAACATAACCACATATATGTATATAAGAATGGATGCCATGTAATGCTCATGAGAGTGCAAAGATAATAAAAACTTATTATCTTAGGTCTTGAATACAATTTTCCTTCACGGAACTCCGAGAACTTAGGGTTTCCGGAGTCAGTAAAGGAGTTCATAGAGCAGGGGTGGGGGTTTTGGGTTCTAGTTATCAAACAAGGTCCAAATCAACCCAAACTCTACCCAAGGCTTCTAAATAATGTGTAGAGCTTATATAAAAATTTTGAGCAATTTTGGAATTACTATATGTTTTCTAAAAATCCAGAACTAATACTTTAAACTACTTAAAATGCCTTCAAATTCCTTATTTCATCTAAAAATCATAAAACTATTTTTATTAAATTCTAGGGAAAATAAGAAGCCTAGGAAAATTGGTTTCACAATTTTAGGATTTTTCTACAATTTTCTACAAGTTATTTGGTTCTGAAGTAAAAAGTAAAGGAAAAAGGCAGCAACAGTAGTGGGCTGATTTCGGCCCACACGGCCCAGATCTAAGCAGAAGCGCGCCCGCGCCCGCTGGCGGCTTTGCAGAAAAACCCTCAGGGTTTTCACTAACTGGGGATGGGTTCGGTTACTGTTCTTTTAAGTCACTGACACTTTGCAGAAGAGTCCTCCAACTTCTATCTATTCTCGGTTTGAAGTCCCCGACGACGGTGAACGCGGGGAGCGCAACTCCGACGAGCTAGACCGGCCAGAGGGGGCCAAGACCGGCGCTCCGCTTTGGACTAAACCAAATCCATGACCTAGAGAGTATTTCCCCTAAGTTAATTGCACATTTGGTGAGCTATCAAGCTCTGTCCACGTGAACCGAATGGGTGGCGGACAATTAGGTGTGTTCCCGGTGATTGGTAAGCCCGCAGTTCAAATTGGTGGCTCGGTAAATATCACAGAGCTATGAGAGTACTCAAACGAGGAAGCAGGGGACAGGGACTGACCGGAAAGGGGCTGGCCGCGGTGAGGTTCGTTTCGGGGTGGCGGAGAACTGATTTGGGGCGAAACCAAAATTCTAGCTCTCGGATGCACGGTTGCTAACGATTCTTGGTGGCGGGGTGGATGATGACCTTGCGGAGCGGGTGGAGGGCTCAATTTATAGATAGCTTCGTCGGTGGCACTCAATTTGATCGAACAACGCGACAGCCGAAGATAAGAAAGGACATGGTTGTCGCAATTTCGTGTCCCCCGTCGTGGCAACCTCCCCGGCGACGATGGGACAGCTATAGGGAGTCACAGCGACACGGTGGAAAGGCTCAGACACGCGGCGCAAGGCCGTGCGACGACGATCACCGGTGTTCTTATCCAATTCCGTCGCGGTGACCATGGTACGGTGGTCGGAGTTGTTTTATGGCCGGAGTCTATCCACAACGAGAATATTTACGTGACTCCGAGTGCTATCCGGTTACCAGTGAGTGCGAATCTCAACGGCGGCGACGATCCCGGCGCAAAGTCATCGGCGGCGAGGGGCGCGGTTGATCTGATCCTTCCAGGCACTGTACCATGGCGAACCTGATTCAGTGCACCTGACAGTCGAATTTCAGGGCCAAATTCCTCTCAGA
The DNA here is from genome assembly GCA_029449295.1 of Zea luxurians. NCBI lineage: Eukaryota > Viridiplantae > Streptophyta > Magnoliopsida > Poales > Poaceae > Zea > Zea luxurians. Next base: position 1,341,036 of record JAOPSE010000017.1, read on the forward strand.
TTTCTATAGCAACGTGACCAACACTCTACAGCAAAATTATAGCTTAATAGACCAGCTCCAACTTTGATACATCGTGCATCCACAAACAGTCACAATATCATGCTCAGAATTGAGCTTGAAGTTGATGTCAGTCCACTGTTAGTCTGAAAATTCAGACCTTAACAGCCTGACAGCCAGATTTTGAGCATGATTATCTCTAGATTTTTCTTAATAACTGAGTTTACACTCTTAAGCAAAGTTGTTCTCCTATGATTGGGCTACAATTTTGATGTGGTGACCTAGGGCAAAAACCCTAGAATTTAAAAGTTGCAAGGCTCCAAAGTTGAGCCAAAACTCTGAAATTCAGACTTAACATGAAATCTCAATTAGAGTCCTTTTTGCAAGTGAGTCCAAAACTTAGGGTTTAGCTTGTAAATTCACATATGAGTGACCCAAATGGCTTAAGATACTTATTTAACTTGGTTTTTGCACTTTAGTCCAAAAGTGGACTAATTTTGCACATAGGTCCCTAGGGTTTGGTTTTAGGGTTTTCTAGGGTTCCAATTAGGGTTTTTGGTATCCTAGGGGTATAAATGTGATTCAACTTTATTCTTGGGAATATTTCATGACTATTTCCCTAAAACTCTTTGGTTTTCTCAACTTGGGCTAGGTTTTACCCCTTTAATCCCTATTTAGGGTTAAGTTCCCTATCTAGGGGTCTATTTGCAAAATGTTGTAACAATACAACTTGTTTGAAATTTTTACCTAGTGAATGCACTCTAGGTGTGTCAAACATATGCAATGCCAATGTTTATGATGCCATGCTCAAGTTTTAGTTATAGTAACACTAGGGGTGTTACATCCTTCCCCTCATAAAAGAATCTCGTCCCGAGATTAAAAGTCCTAGGGTGAGTAATGGAAAAGGAAATGTGTCACATTTTTATTTCCTTATTTCTGGTACAAGGCAGGGGGTGGTGTGGGGTTCACTCCTTTATTACAATAACTATACATACTTTACAAATTACATGAGGCTAAAAAGCCTGGGAAATTCTTATCTAAAAAATCTTGAGTTTCCCATGTAGCCTCTTCTTCAGAATGTTGGTTCCACTGTATCTTATAGAACTTGAGAGTTTTTCTCTGGGTAACCCGGTCCTTTTGATCCAAGACTCGAATAGGGTGCTCAGAATATGTCAAGTCTGGTTCAAGGACAACATCTGTCACTTCAATGGTTCGATCTGGTACCCGAAGACACTTCTTCAATTGTGACACATGGAACACATTATGTATAGCAGACAAAGTTTCGGGGAGCTGCAGTTGATATGCCACTGGTCCACATTGCTTAAGTACAGGGAATGGGCCAATGTACCTGGGCGCAAGCTTCCCTTTAACCCCGAAACGCGATACTCCCTTTATTGGTGAAACCTTCAGGTAGACATAGTCCCCTTCAAGAAAATATAAGGGCATTCGCCGTTTGTATGCATAACCCTTCTGACGAGCTTGCGTTTTTTTTCATATTATGAATTATTTTCTGAACCTTTTCTTCGGCCTCCTTCACCATATCAGGCCTAAAGAAGTGCCTTTCTCCAGGTTCAGACCAATTTAGCGGAGTTCGACATCGTCGTCCATATAAAGCTTCGAAAGGTGCCATCTTGATACTTTCTTGATAGCTATTATTATATGAAAACTCTGCCAAGGGCAAACATTCATCCCATTTTTGTGAGAAGTCTAGAACACATGCTCGTAGCATATCTTCAAGTATCTGATTAACCCTCTCAGTCTGTCCACTTGTTTGGAGATGATAGGCCAAACTGTGGAGCAGCTTAGTACCCAGGGATTTATGAAGCTCTTCCTAGGATTTGGATACAAATTATGGTCCACGATCCGACACTATAGTCTTTGGAACACCATGCAAACTGAGAATGCGAGCAATGTATAATTCTGCATAGGTAAGAACCGGGTAATATGTCTTGACTGGCAGAAAGTGCGCAATCTTTGTAAGCCGATCAACAATAACCCAGATAGAGTCATACCCTTTTGCAGTCTTGGGCAATCCCACAATGAAGTCCATACTTATGTCTTCCCATTTCCATGTTGGTATTTGTAAAGACTGTAATGGACCGGCATCTTTCAGATGTATGGCCTTGACACGTCTGCAGGTGTCACATCTAGCCACATAGCGTGCAATCTCGATCTTCATTTTTGTCCACCAATAATGTTGTTTTAAGTCTTGGTACATCTTAGTGCTTCCGGGATGAATAGAATAACGACTAAGATGCGCTTCATCAAGGATTTGCTGGCGGACCTCTTCATTCTTTGGCACCACTATGCGGTCATTAAACCATACAATACCTTGATCATCTTCTTTGAAACATTTGGCTTTTCCAGCCCTTATTTTCTCACGAATGTGTTTCATACCCTCATTATTTCTTTGAGCATCAACTATCCTGTGTAAGAGGACTGACTCCAGCTTTAGCTGACTCAGAGTTCCATGTTGGACCATTCCCAGGTTTAGCTTCTCCATCTCCTGACATAAGGTATTGTCAGAGGTCTTCACCGTAAGACAATGACAGGAAACCTTACGGCTTGTAGGAAACGGGTGACGCCTAAGAGGGGGGGTGAATTAGGACTTCTAAAACTTTTACTAAACTAGGCCACAATTAAATCCCTAGAGCAAAACCTATGCAAGTAATCAAACTAGAATGTGCAAACTAGGTTTTGTCTAAGTGTTGCTATCTCTACCGCAAAGGCTAAGCTTCAATCTATACTAAATAAATATGAATACAAGATTGAAACTTAAATGCTTAATATAAATGCGGAAACTTAAGGAGCAAAGTAGAGAAGCAAACTCTCGTAGATGACGCCGGTATTTTTACCGAGGTATCCGGAACCACGCAAGGTCCCGACTAATCCTCGTTGGTGCCCCTACGCAAAGGGAAGCCCATGCGAGGGCTAAGCACCACGGTCGAGTGACTCCGTAGAGAGCCGCGAGCCTTCTCCACGCGCAAGTGGTGCTCCGCTTCTGGCTCCTCTCGGACGCTCCCCACCGTCTCCACTATCGAGCTTCCGGCCGAAACACCGCGGGCCTCGTTCCCTCCGGTACACGGTGGCGGCCGTGACACAAACGTGGTTGTCACGGTCTCGCAAGACTCTCGCCCCACTCGGTACAATTACAACGACTCACACAAGAGCCGAGGGGTTGTGTGGTTTTACAAAACTCACTCAACGAACTAGGGTTCACCTAGAGCAAGCGCTAAAGCGGTCTAACTAACCTAAGCACTTCGCAAAGCACCTACGCTAATCATGGAGTGATTCTATTAAGCACTTGGGTGTTTGAGCACTTGGAAATATGCACTATGTGTCTTGGTATGTTGCTTGGGCTCCCACACTTGAGAATGGCCGGTTGGGGTGGTATTTATAGCCTCCACACCCCAAACTAGCCGTTGGACAGAAACAGCAGCTTTCTATCGTCGGGTGCACCGGACAGTCCGGTGCACCACCGGACATCTACTGTGCAGTGTCCGGTGCACGCCACGTCAGCCGACCGTTGGCGCCTGTAGCAGTCGACCATTGGATCCGACCGTTGTTGTCTGCCCAGTGCACACCGGACAGTCCGGTGCACACCGGACAGTCCGGTGCTACAGCCAGAGAGCGCCTGTCTGGCCTCTCTGCGCAGACTGTCCGGTGCCACACCGAACAGTCCGGTGCACACCGGACATCACTGTCCGGTACGCCACCAGGCGCTGGCTGACAGCCCGCTTCTTGGGTTTCTTCGCTGATTTCTTCGGGCTTCTTTTGTTCTTGAGTATTGGACTCCTATGCATCTTTTTATGTCTCCTTTGAGGTGTTGCATCCTCATAGCCTTGGTCCAATTCTCTTCGCATCCTGTGAACTATAATTATAAACACTAGCAAACACATTAGTCCACAGGTTGTGTTAATCATCAAACACCAAAACTCAATTAGCCAAATGGCCCGGGGTCCATTTTCCTTACACGGCTTAGTGCATCTGCTACAACATTGGCTTTGCCTGGGTGATAATGAATTTCCAGTTCATAGTCCTTAATAAGCTCAAGCCATCGTCTTTGCCTCATATTTTCAATTCTGTCTAGGTGAAGATATACTTCAAGTTTTTATGATCTGTATAAATATGACAGATATTTCCCAGCAAATAGTGACGCCAAATTTTTAGGGCATGAACCACAGCAACTAGCTCCAGATCATGAGTCGGATAATGTTCCTCATGTCGGCGTAACTGCCTTGAAGCATATGCAATCACTCGGCCTTCTTGCATTAATACACAGCCGAGCCCACTGCCTGATGCATCACAATATACATCAACGGGCTTGGTGATGTCCGGTTGAGCCAATACCGGAGCAGTGGTTAATAATGTCTTCAATTGTTCAAAAGCTTCATTACACTTGGAAGACCAATTAAATTTAATATCATTCTTCAATAAACTTGTGATTGGCTTCACAAGCTTAGAAAAATCTGGTATAAATCTGCGGTAATATCCCGCCAGTCCAAGGAAACTTCGGACTTGATGAACAGTGGTTGGGGGTTTCCACTCCAAAATGTCCTTGACTTTGCTGGGGTCTACCGCAATCCCTCTGGCAGATAGAACATGTCCCAGAAATTGAATTTCCTCCAGCCAAAACGCGCATTTGCTGAACTTGGCATACAACTAATGTTCCCTCAGGCGCGTTAACACGATCCGTAAATGTTGAGCATGCTCCTCTTCATTCTTTGAATATATTAGAATATCGTCAATGAAGACCACCACAAACTTATCTAGCTTGGGCATGAACACCGAGTTCATCAAATATGTGAAGTGGGCCGGAGCATTTGTTAACCCGAAAGACATTACCAGATATTCAAACAACCCATACCGTGTAGTGAATGCGATTTTTGGTATATCCTCGGGCCGAATACGAATCTGATGATAGCCCGACCTGAGATCAATTTTGGAGAATACCCTCGCCCCGGTCAATTGATCAAACAGAATGTCAATCCTCGGAAGAGGGTACTTGTTCTTGATAGTGACCTCATTCAGGGGTCGATAATCCACGCACATCCGTAAGGTTTGATCCTTCTTTTTGACGAACATGGCTGGACAACCCCATGACGACGAGCTTGGCCGGATGAATCCTTTCTCTAGGAGATCTTGTAATTGAATCTTCAATTCTGCCAACTCATTCGGAGGCATACGGTACGATCTTCGAGAAATGGGAGCCGTACTGGGCTTTAACTCAATTACAAACTCTACATCCCTTTCAGGTGGCAATCCCGGCAAATCCTCGGGAAAGACATCGGGAAACTTGCACACTACCGGATTATCCTTGATTTCCGGTACCATGACTTCATAATCTCTGCCAGTAGTTTTGTTTGGAATGGGGATGGGCAAGAAAATTTCTTCTTGATTATGACTCAACCTGATGGTTCTTTGATCAGTATTGAGTGTTGCTTTATGCTTGGCCAACCAATTCATACCCAAAATGACATCTATGTCTTGGCCTTTCAGAACGATCATATTGGTAGGAAAGTCTCGTCTGGCCAATGTGTAACACCCGGTTTTAAAGGACAAAGCCGGGTGCATCTCATACATGCGCCAAGAAGACAACATATATAATAACAGAGTGTATAGAGATAAATGTCATAAAACATCAGAGTAATTATTACATAGCGGAAGACTTATTACAAAATAAAGATGGATATAAAACGAACTAAGGATCGTCGGCGCCAATGTCGACTGAGAAACGCCACCTAGATCAGATCAAACTCCTCGATACTTGACTCCACTTGAAACCACCTGTTCTTCTCCTGTGGGGGGGTGGTGTGAGACAGCAAGAGTGAGCTCACATACGATCATAGCTCAACAAGTCGTGGGGAATAATGTGGCATGAACTCACCAAAGGTGGGAGTTCATGTAGTGTAAGGCTGATCAATGGGATAAAGGCTGAAGCTGAGCATTGCTTTTATAAGTTGGTCAAAATTTTATTAGCAGTTACTAAGTGTAAGTAAATACCAAACCTTAATAATAATAAAGAACAGTAATAGTAAAATAATCCCAAATGCGATGCAAATGTCAAATTGAATTTAAGTTCCATAATTAATCATGTGAGGGTCCGAGCCGCTCTTGACCGTGAGCACGGCTAGTATACTAGTTTTACACTCTGCAGAGGTTGCACATCTTTACCCACAAGTCATGTTACCCATCTGCCAAGAGATGGCCAATCCCATACACCTCTACCGAGGAGGCGAGGCAGGGTAACACTACGAGGCCTTTACAAAGTTCCACTAGCTTCAGACTACCCGCTACAGTTTATGGGAAGATCCAGTACAGGGTTCCTGGCTGACCGCCGTCGCAGCAAAATCAACCAGGGACCTCCCTGCACTAACCTCTCCCCTACTGCCCTTGCCCCTTTCGGGTAAGGTAGCCCTCCCCTAGCTTTCCTAGTTAATCAGCCAAGGGCGTCCCATTAAACCCTTGTGGTAGCACTGTTTTCCCGGGTGGTCGCTCCATGTTCCCATTAACATAATGATCTTAACATGAACAAGGAATAATAAAACAGATAACAATAAATAGTATAACAATAAGTGATGAATATCTCTATACCCAAATCAACATAAAGCAATAGCATGTACTACCCAAAACTTTAGTAGTAAAACCAGTGGTGAAGCAAGGTATAAAGATAGTCAAATCTAGGGTATCCTATTAGGTCCCAGCAAAATTATCCTATGCAGATCATTATGAATAATAAGAACATGAATGGGTAAAAGAAGTGATCAAGGGCACAACTTGCCTGGCACTTGAGATTCCAGGTACCAACTTGCTTTTCAGATGACACGTGTCCTCGCGCTAGACGTAGCAATACAAGCAAACATGGTATATACAAAATTAACATCACACCAAACATAAGAATATACTGCATAATAATGATCTACACGTTGCTACGAGACTAACGCAACTTGAACGAATCAAATCGGAGTTAAAACGGAGGAGTTATGAATTTCCTAAGGTTTTATGTATTTGATATAAGACTAAGTGAAAGAATAATTTTAATGTGTTTGTCATGTCAGAACAGGGGCACTAATGGGTAGACAATATTATTACAAAAATTTAGGAACTGGAATGGAGTGATTTGGAGTTAGTATGAATTTTCTATGAATTTATTAAATTCCAGTAATTATTTTCATATTAAAAACCCATTTTCTATTTCATTTATTCAAATTAAATGATCTCAGGACCGGGCCTCAATATCTATGAAGCACAGGGGCTGGCGCGTAAAATTCCTAAGACTCGGAAAATCCCTGGTACGGACGGCGGGTTGAATCCGAGAAAACCCAGGGTCTCTTTTGCAAAGATGCACCGCCAAAGAGGTATGGATAGATTCTGGCCATTGGATCTCATTCCGATGGCCACGATTAGATGACGCTTTGGTGAACCGGTACGCCGCTATCCGCCATTGATTCAGAGATCTGTGGTGAGGATTTAATTAAAGCGAGATCTAACCGTGCCCGCACGATGTGGATCCAACGGTCAAGACTCCAAGCCGCAAGGGGTATGCCATGATCTATTCTACACCGTCCATTTCCAGATCACCGGTCTAAGAAGCGTCTCCTTCCTTGAGTCACGCCGCGGCCTAGCAAGCACCCGGTAGGGGCGTTCAACTCCGCCGGCGCGCCCGATCGCTGCGTCTGCGCCCACGGACTCAATTACGTAGCCCGCAAATGGATCGAGAGCTTGACTACCCTGATTTCGACCGCCCTCTTCCCCCGCGATGATCCTGCCCCAAGCCTGATGGCACATGCTACACACGGTAAGGGCGGAGGTTCAGAGGGTCACATACCAGAAGATGTCGCACGAGCCCCGACGGTGTACGCGGAGAACGATGATGGCCGCCTGTAGATGATGGCCGCCTGTAGTCCCGCGGCGGCGGCAATAGGTCAGCTGGTTCGGGTGCGCGGACTCGGCTGGCTCCGATGAGGGAAAACCCGCGGCAATCACCGCTGCCCGACGAGGAATCCCGCCGCACGATCACCGCCCCCGACTGATGATGCCACGATTAGCTTGTCCAATGCGACATGGAGATCCCAGCGCGGTGCTCCTGCTTGGTCACCCCACGCGTGGCCTGGGGAGTTTCTGGCAGTGCACGACACACTTTCTCTCTCTCTCTACGCGTCGGCGACGACGATGGCTTGGAACAGAAACGAAGGGGCAAAGGAGTCGGGGCACCAGGGTCTTATGGCCGGGACGAGGTCAGTGGTTTGTGGCCAGCTGCCCGATGATTCTGCGTGGTTTGTTGGATCGCGGGAGGGGAACGAGCTTTGCGCAGGGAGAAGCGGAGGATCCGAGTCTTGCGTCGAGTTCCGTTGAGCTCAGGCAAGCAATCTAGGCCGGAGCCGAACCATTCCACGCCGCATTCCACGCGCGAGTCGTTCGAGCGCCGTGGATTTTCAGGCGCGCGTGGAGAAAGAAGGGAGCGCGGGGAGGGTCCTGAGCTAGCAGCGAGTTTTGCGGCGGCCGGTTGCAACGGCCACGACCGAGCTGGAGGTCGAGGAAGTAGCCGACATGTGGGTCCCACATGGCGGCCGCTTGGGGGTCAAAGCGCACGCAGCAAGAAGCCCTGGCCGAGCGTACACGGCGCAAGCAGGCCGATTCGGCCAGCAGGCCCAAACCGAGGTCTACCCCCCCTCTTTTCTGTTTTTTTTTCTTTCCATTTCTATTTCCTTTCTCCTTTTGGATTTCAATTTCAAATTTGAATCAAACTTTCAATGTGAACTCATATTCGTCTTGAATGTACAAACTGAACCCAATAATATGGATGGTTTAACTATATTATATATATATATATTTATATTTTTATATATTTATCTTTTGTATAACCTTTTTCTTCCTCTATTCTAAACTCCAATTTGGGTTTTAATTTTAATTTTTTTTTACATTGTCACAAAAGAAAATGCACACACAATGAAACCTCAGCATGATGCACAATTTGATTGTATAAGTTATTCGTTCTTTATTCTTGAATGAAGTGTTCACATGGGATGATAAATATGGATCACAAAATATTGCTCATCTCTAATTTTCACTACTTATACTTTTGGGTATTACACAATGATACGGGCACTTGATAGGCCATTTCTCTAGTAAAGATTTGTCCCCCAGGTGAGTGAATTTTAAACCCCTCTTTTGATTCATGGCATGAAATGTGATGTTGCTCCACAAATTTCTTGCTAATGAACGTATGCGAAGCACCAGAATAAAAAAGAATGACTGCATGATGATTGGCCACGAGGAACATACCCATCATTACCGGCTCTCCGTCCGGTGTAGTGGACACTTGTGTATAATATATGCGTCCCATCTTCTTGATATTTTTGCCCTTAGTATTTCCCTTGGCTTGAGATGAATTCCCCGATCCTTGCTGATTATTTGACTGATTCTGCTTGGGATAGGGGCAATCTTTGATGAAATGTCTAGACTTGCCATAATTGAAACATCCAGTTGAGGAGCTGGGCAAAGCAGGGAATCGAGTGCCTGGGGCACCCGGCTGACTTGGGGCAGTGGGGGCATTATTGGGACGAATAATTATTGGCTGCTTGAAAGGGAAGGATGGTGCACGTGAACGATTCTAGTTAGAAGGCCAGAGAACAAACCGTTGCCTTTTTACCGGGCCCTGACTAGGCCTATCACCTCCAAATCCCTTAGATTTTCCGACACCTGCATACTTCGCTTCCACAGCCAATGCTGTACTGACAGCTCTTCCATATGTAAGATCTATGCAGGTTGCCATTTTTCTCTGCAGTCGATCATTTAGACCTCTCATAAAACAATTCTTCTTTTTCAAATCAGTGTTCACTTGATCGATTGCATATTGTGACAGATGATTGAACTTATTGAGATACTGATTAACAGTATCCCCTCCTTGCTTTAGCTTCATGAATTCTTCTTGCTTCATGTGTAGAACACCTTTGGGTATATAATGCTCGCGGAAGGCCACCTTAAATTCTTCCCAGGTTATTTGATGATTGGCCGGTTGAACGGCCACGAAATTTCCCTACCAAGTGCTGACAGGGCCGCGTAGTTACTAGGCTGCAAATAAAGGCTTCTGGGTCTCCGAACAACGTAGAAGTCCGAATTTTTGCTCAATAATCGAAGCCATTCATCGGCTTCTAACGGATCTTCAGCTTTAACAAACAAGGGTGGACGTGTCTCTGAGAAGTCCAAGTAAGAAGCTTCGCGGGGGCCCTGTTGATAACCCCGCCCACCTTGCTGCTGGAGCTGTTGGCCCGCCATTTCTCTCAGAAAGCGGGTATTATCAGCGGTCGCGTTCACTAAGGCGGCAATCGCCTCAGCCAGTGTGGGAGGAACAGGAGGTGGATTTGGAGTAGATTCCCTTCCACTAGAGGGTCCAGCTGCATCCTGGGATCGGGTCTTGGACAACATCTGTGGCAACAAACATTTGAACACAAATATAATATGCCAAAGACAAAACCATCCAATTTACATTACCAAAAGAGTAATGTACAGACTCGATTTTTACAACAGGATACATTACCCAGTATACAATAGCATTACCTATTATACAATAGTACAACCTACAATACACTATTTCTATTTCTACCACTACACCCCTATTCCTGCTTTTGGTTTTTCCTGGCAGCCTCGTCGTCGGGTGTGGGAGACCATTCATCGACCAGCCTCATAGAAGGAGGGGGCCTAAAAAGGTCTAGCTCACCACCAAGCGCTTCTCCCGCAACGTGCGAGGGTCCGGCTTCTGACCCGACAGGATCCATAGGGGCACTGGGATGTAGTTGCGAATACAGTACATGGACTTCCTCATGTAGGGTATTGCAATACGCCTGCAGGTTGTCAATGGCAGAACTAAGTTCCTCGACTTGGGCTTGAGCCTTTGCTTCCTTGGCCCAAGCCACTGAACGAGACTGTACCGCCCAGTTGAGCGCTAAATCCCGATCAGCAAGCTGATCCTGCAAACGGCGATTGTAACTCCTTAATTCGTTTATCCTGTCACCATCCGCGATCCACATACTGGTCCTGCGTTGCAGTTCCGTTTGAAGCTGATTCACGCGGGCTTTGAGATCCCTAATTGGATCATTGCTTCCACTACTACTATCCTCATCCCGCGGGGCAAGTTGATGATGAGGTACTCCAATTGGGCCTGTTGACTTACGTGTGGTCTTCCTCGTGCGTGGCGGCATTTCTCTAGGGGGGAAATTTTATTAGTATAATTCTTAGCATGATGCATGTGTAATTACAGAATCAACCTTAGTTGATTCATACCTTCTATACATTGCACTCCTCCTATCTGGTCTTTCATATAGATTCTTCAGATATGGGGGATAAGAATAGAAGAAATCTTTCTAGGTGAGTTTTTAGAAAATCCTTTTGAAAATGCCTCATAATATCTGCGAAGAAAGGCTACGCTCCGATACCAGCTGTGACGGAACCTTCCAAGTCATTAGGCCCACCTACAGTTGTCCTTGTCTAACAGACATCAGACAACCCTGTAGATGTTCCTGAAACACTTGACAAGTTCGGTATCTTTTCTTACCTTTCCAGGAACGTTTCACCTGTCTTGCAGACATTACAGAACATCGGAGATATCGAAATGCGGAAGTGATTACAATAACTTACATTTATTAAAAAGTAAGATTAAGTTGCTTATTACAGACCAGAAAAATATAAACGAGTGCAGAGTAGTATTATTACATAACCAAGGGAGGCAAAAACTCCTCCCGATAAGTTTTTACATAAAAGTTTTTTTATGGAGGACCATGTCCTCCCGCATCTTCACTCTTGCTTTTCCTCATGAGGAACCACCTTGGTACAGAAGCAACAGAAATCTGCTACTTCCTCACCTAAAAACAACGAGGGAATAAACCCTGAGTATGGAATTACTCAACAAGTCTTACCCGTCTAAAGAAAAGACTCTCAAGGGTATGCTGGTTATAAGGGAGTCAAGGTAAGGTATCTCAAGATCAAGACTCTATTGTTGCATAAATGCTTACTAAAAGTGGATCCTTAAAAATCCAGTTTTATTGTCAAGTTAGGTAAACTTACCTACATCTAGAGTTCTTTCTAACCTAGTTCAAACACTTATCCTGAACTAGCCAAGTTCTTAATTCTTCCTTCATCTTTACTGGATTGCTACGTGTAAGTCAGTGACCAAGTCTTCATAACCGCGAAGGTATGGCGATCCGAATCGATTATACTCAGCTGAGGATCTCCAATCACACGACATATGTAGCACTTAACCCTTGCATATGTCAACCCGCCACCGGGTTTCTTAAGACTAGATCAGGTTCACGCAAACCGAGAGTACAGATACACCACCGTCCAGCCTCTTGCCACGGAGGGTACACGCTACTCCCGCCACCGCTCCACGCCCATTTCGTGTTATCTTATTCTGGCCTTAGTCTGCCCGAGTCAAGGCTTACCCATGACGAGGTATGTGACCAGTTAAAGGGTCCTCGGTCATCAAGCCTACATCGACAAGGTCCTTAATCGACTCAGACGGAGACACTACACCGAGACTCTCTTCTCGTGCAAGTCACCCGCCCGGTCTCAGCTTAATCATTTCAACCCAAAAACTTGGTACTTGGCAGAGGTACATCTTTTCCGGATGTTGGATCCATCAAGGCCTTTGACAGATCCACCATCAAGTTTTATTTTTGAAAACATCCCACCCACTTTTGCCACATCATATTTTGTAAAACAAACATTTTGTTTTTCTAAAGCAAGGCTAAGCATCAAAATCTTTTGTAAAGTGGGTGATCAAGGAAGGTAATCAAATTCAAGGAAGGTAATGCAAGAATTGTTTTAGCAATCAACTCCTATCACCTAATGCATCAAGCAAGTGAGAAAAGTTTAAAAACATCAAGGAGGTGGCAAATGCACCGGGGCTTGCCTTCGTTAGTAGGTGAGTCAGGCTCAGGCCCGTAGATGTCAAAGTAAAGACAAGATCCTGCCTGAGAGTCCGAAGGTGGTGGTGCCTTCTCCTCACTCACTTCAATTTCTTCTTCGTTTTCTAAACATAACCACATATATGTATATAAGAATGGATGCCATGTAATGCTCATGAGAGTGCAAAGATAATAAAAACTTATTATCTTAGGTCTTGAATACAATTTTCCTTCACGGAACTCCGAGAACTTAGGGTTTCCGGAGTCAGTAAAGGAGTTCATAGAGCAGGGGTGGGGGTTTTGGGTTCTAGTTATCAAACAAGGTCCAAATCAACCCAAACTCTACCCAAGGCTTCTAAATAATGTGTAGAGCTTATATAAAAATTTTGAGCAATTTTGGAATTACTATATGTTTTCTAAAAATCCAGAACTAATACTTTAAACTACTTAAAATGCCTTCAAATTCCTTATTTCATCTAAAAATCATAAAACTATTTTTATTAAATTCTAGGGAAAATAAGAAGCCTAGGAAAATTGGTTTCACAATTTTAGGATTTTTCTACAATTTTCTACAAGTTATTTGGTTCTGAAGTAAAAAGAAAAGGGAAAAGGCAGCAACAGTAGTGGGCTGATTTCGGCCCACACGACCTAGATCTAAGCAGAAGCGCGCCCGCGCCCGCGCGCGCGCTGGCGGCTTTGCAGAAAAACCCTCGGGGTTTTCACTAACTGGGGATGGGTTCGTTTACTGTTCTTTTAAGTCACTGACACTTTGCAGAAGAGTCCTCCAACTTCTATCTATTCTCGGTTTGAAGTCCCCGACGACGGTGAACGCGGGGAGCGCAACTCCGACGAGCTAGACCGGCGCTCCGCTTTGGACTAAACCAAATCCACGACCTAGAGAGTATTTCCCCTAAGTTAATTGCACATTTGGTGAGCTATCAAGCTCTGTCCACGTGAACCGAATGGGTGGCGGACAATTGGGTGTGTTCCCGGTGATTGGTAAGCCCGCAGTTCAAATTGGTGGCTCGGCAAACATCACAGAGCTATGAGAGTACTCAAACGAGGAAGCAGGGGACAGGGACTGACCGGAAAGGGGCTGGCCGCGGTGAGGTTCGTTTTGGGGTGGCGGAGAACTGATTTGGGGCGAAACCAAAATTCTAGCTCTCGGATGCACGGTTGCTAACGATTCTTGGTGGCGGGGTGGATGATGACCTTGCGGAGCGGGTGGAGGGCTCAATTTATAGACAGCTTCGTCGGTGGCACTCAATTTGATCGAACAACGCGGTGGCCGGAGATAAGAAAGGACATGGTCGTCGCAATTTCGTGTCCCCCGTCGTGGCAACCTCCCCGGCGACGATGGGACAGCTATAGGGAGTCACGGCGACGCGGTGGAAAGGCTCAGACACGCGGCGCAAGGCCGTGCGACGGCGATCACCGGCATTCTTATCCAATTCCACCGCGGTGACCATGGTACGGTGGCCGGAGTTGTTTTATTGCCGGAGTCTATCCACGACGAGGATATTTACGCGACTCCGAGTGCTATCCGGTTACGAGTGAGTGCGAATCTCAACGGCGACGACGATCCCGGCGCAAAGTCATCGGCGGTGAGGGGCACAGTTGATCTGATCCTTCCAGGCACTGTACCATGGCGAACCTGATTCAGTGCACCTGACAGTCGAATTTCAGGGCCAAATTCCTCTCAGATTTCTATAGCAACGTGACCAACACTCTACAGCAAAATTATAGCTTAATAGACCAGCTCCAACTTTGATACATCGTGCTTCCACAAACAGTCACAGGATTATGCTCAGAATTGAGCTTGAAGTTGATGTCAGTCCACTGTTAGTCTGAAAATTTAGACCTTAACAGCCTGACGGCCAGATTTTGAGCATGATTATCTCCAGATTTTTCTTAATAACTGAGTTTACACTCTTAAGCAAAGTTGTTCTCCTATGATTGGGCTACAATTTTGATGTGGTGACCTAGGGCAAAAACCCTAGAATTTAAAAGTTGCAAGGCTTTAAAGTTGAGCCAAAACTCTGAAATTCAGACTTAACATGAAATCTCAATTAGAGTCCTTTTTGCAAGTGAGTCCAAAACTTAGGGTTTAGCTTGTAAATTCACATATGAGTGACCCAAATGGCTTAAGATACTTATTTAACTTGGTTTTTGCACTTTAGTCCAAAAGTGGACTAATTTTGCATATAGGTCCCTAGGGTTTGGTTTTAGGGTTTTCCAGGGTTCCAATTAGGGTTTTTGGTATCCTAGGGGTATAAATGTGATTCAACTTTATTCATGGGAATATTTCATGACTATTTCCCTAAAACTTTTTGGTTTTCTCAACTTGGGCTAGGTTTTACCCCTTTAATCCCTATTTAGGGTTAAGTTCCCTATCTAGGGGTCTATTTGCAAAATGCTGTAACAATACAACTTGTTTGAAATTTTTACCTAGTGAATGCACTCTAGGTGTGTCAAACATATGCAATGCCAATGTTTATGATGCCATGCTCAAGTTTTAGTTACAACCTATGGCCGCATTAAAAACCTTTCTCCCCTCTTGAAAGGAAAAGGGTGCCATTGGTTCCACCTTCCACAATATCCAGGCAACCTAATCTAAACCATTTCAGTTGCTAAGGCTCAAGCTTACTTGCATAAGTGTAAATTTACAGGATAAAAAACAAAACGTTGTAATGTCTAAGAGTGAAGAACACATAGATAATTGATTCTTTTACATGGGACTACCTCTAGTTAATAAGTGTCTAGAACCTAGAATTCTTCAGGCTGGGAAATTGTAGCTTGTCACAGAATAGGGGTAAGCTTCAATCAACTTCTTCAGCTCAACAAGCATTATTGCTCTTGCATATTTTGTGCCACCATATTTGAAAGCTGCTCATTTTCCCTAATAACAAGGCAAACCTAGAAATCACTCATTGAACAATCTGGAAACAACTAAAAGCCACTGTAATATTAACAACAAATCGAAGCATACAAAAAAACAATGCTGGCCACTCAACTCTTTATGTAAAGTTGTCCAAGGTCAGAAAATGTGTGATCTCCTTAAACAACTCAGTGAAGGATGCAAATACCTTAAGGTTCTTGTCCAATATCTCAAAAACCTTTGACTGATCATGCCTAATAGGTAAGCAAAGAAACCCTTGGTCAGAAAGGCACTCACTCGAGCATTACATTGTACCTAATGTAGTTCCATTAGCTCCTGAAGAAGTATAACATTCCCAAGTTCACCATGTTAAATAGAGCAAAAAATATATTTAAAATGTACCTGATGTAGTTCCCTCCTGAAAGCAATTGCTCAACATACTTATTTAAAAAATCATGCTAAAACCCATTAGAGCAGCAAATATGCAAGAATCATGTATGTGTATGCTGATAAGTACCTAATAGAAAACATTGCCAACTTTGTACTAGCCGATTAACTTCCAGTGATGAACATTAAGATCAAAAATCTACACAACTAACCCCATGGTAGCTATCAAAAATCAAACTTCATCAGTAGTTCTGTACAACTCATAATACTTTCTTCCAAAGCTAAGAGTCAACTATCCTGAGAACTGAGTGTGGTAGTAGACTTCTATTTCCTCAGATAGATGCTGTAACAAAGGTTAATACTACAATGTGTAGTTAAGTACCTGATCATCCATAAGAAGGTTTGCAGTCTTCAAGTCCATATGAACAATATTAATGCGATGGAAGAAATTCATTCCATTGGACACATAAGATACAATTCTAATCAACCGACAGCTGAAAATTCCTCGTCTATTGTAAAGGAAGTAAAAAATGTTGCCTCCATGCAAGAATTCTAGCAATAAGAAATGGAAAAGAAATAAAGATCTAATACAAGTGGTGCTCCAAAGTACAAATGCAAGAGAATCTAAGCGACACTGTGAAAATAGAAAACAACTATATACCTGCAACAATACACAAAACAGGAGGTCTCGTGCAAGCACTGAAAAATTGCACATCATTTTTGTGACAAATATTTCTATAGAATTAGGAGTAAACATGGTTCAAGAAAGTGACAATAAATCATTCCTTAAACCCATGGTCAGTAAACTCTAATGGCATAAATATGAAACACAAAAATCTTAAATTAGCATCATGTTACTTCCCATATGAGAAGTCATTCCACCAAATTCAATTTGCCTGGGCAACGATAAAATATGATGGAACATCATTCTAAAATGTTGTATCATGAAGTGACTTTTACACAATTTTCTTAGTCCAAGCCTAAGTAAAGCTCATCACTCACTTCATTATATAAACTTCCTATGCAAACTCACGCAGCATATCAACACTAACATGCTCAAGCTCAAGTACTTTGATACCGACATCTTGATTGCAATACGTTCCATGGTATCTGATAGCACATCAAAAGGTCGTGTCGGGTACCATAATTAGGGGTACCCCCAACGCTCCTAATCATGGCTGGTAAACACCCTCAGACCAACTGACGGGCGCGGTTCAAGCCAAGACTTCGTCTACCCGAGGGACGCGATCTCACCCGAGCCCAGCCTCGGGTTGGAACAGTAGTCCCAAACGAGTTCACGCCTCGCCCGAGGGCCTCCTTAGGCAGTGGGCACCCCCTCGGCTCTCCCGAAGCCCGGCTCGGGCAGGCTTCATTGTGAAGCAACCTTGGCCAGACCACCTCACCAACCGACCGCTTCGCAGGCACATTAAATGCAGGGGATGCCTGATGCCGTATCCTGACACACGCGCCTCAGTCGGCAAGGCCAAAGTGACCGCAGTCACTTCGCCCCTCTTCTTTACTGTCTGACATGACAGGAAAACAGCGCCGCTCGCTCCACTCCGACTGCCGTGTCAGCCACCCCGGCGACGACTGACAACAAGTCATGATCAACCACCGAGTTCAACCTCGGGCGCAACAGGAAGCTCCGCCTCGCCCGACCTCATGCTCCGGCCTCGAGAGGAGGTCTCCGCCTCGCCCGACCTCAAGCTCCAGCCTCGGGAGGAGGTCTCCGCCTCGCCCGACCCCCGGACTCGGCCTCGACCCCGGTCTCGGGAGGAATCGCGTCCTCGCCCGACCCCGACCTCGGCCTCAAGAGAAGTCTCCGCCTCGACCAACCCTGGGCTCGGACCGACCGTGCTAATAGGGGATACATCATTTCCCTATTCCTAGCCTGCTCAGGCTACAAGGAACAAGACCGGCGTCCCATCTGGCTTACCCCGGCGATGGGTAATGATGGTGCCCCGCGTGCGCCATGACGCCGGTGGCTCTCAGCCCCTTACGACAGCAAGGAGACGTCAGCAGGATCCTCACCGCGCTGCCAGCTGTGCTCCTATAGGACTCAGGCGCTCCTCCGATGGCCACGCCATCACATGTACAGGGCCCAAGCTCTCCCCCAACGGCCACGTTGGCATGTACATAGGGCTTAGGCACTCCACTGCCGGACACGTTAGCGCATAGCTACGCCCCCCGTTGTACGTCTGGACCCTCTCCTTGCCTCTATAAAAGGGAGGTCCAGGGCCACCCTGAGGGGGGTTCGCGCGAGGGAAGCGGCGGACGAACTCTGTGTCTCCCTCTCTCTCACGCGACGTGCTTGTAACCCCTACTACGAGCGGCACCCCTGGTGCAGGATAATACAAGGCTTGTCCCACCTCTTGTGTTCCATCCCGCGCCAACCCATCTGGGCAGGGGCACTCAGCGATTTCACTGGTCGGTCCAAGGGACCCCCCGGGTCCGAGACGCCAATAGTTGGCACGCCAGGTAGGGGCCTGCTGTGTGTTAACGAACACCTTCCCGTTGAGATCCAGAGGGGGAGTCTTTAGCAACCTCTCCAGCCCGGGACGGTGCTCCGCTTCAGGAGTCTCGAGTTCATGTCCCTCGACGGCAGCTACGACATGGTACTCCTCCCCCCGTGGCGTGACGACAACGACGGTCTCCGACTCGCCCGGCGGCGGCGAGCTCTACGACAGCATTTCCTCGCGGCAGAAGAGGAGAACTCCGGTCGTCCCCGCCACCCTCCTCGTCGGAGGAGGCGGAGACGAGGCAACCGTGGCCACGCAGGAGGCGGCACCTTGTCGGGTGTCGCACCAGAGCGAGTCGACGACGCTGGCACTCCCCCGGGGGACATGTCGGACATTGTACTCGCACCTGAGATGACGGCGGGTGTCACTTCCCCGTGACGTGTCAGCCCCAAGCGGACTGATGACGCCAGCACCCTCGCAAAGGACCTGCTGGGCATTACCCTCGTACCTGAGATGACAGTGTGCTCTGCCCCCGACACGACTTCACCACCGTCCAACGACCAAGAGGTACCGTCCGTTTTACATCCTATACCTTTTCGGTTCAGCTTCGATCCACCTAGCGACCCCGCTATGGTGAGCACCTTCGTAAAGGCGTATCCAAACCTTCTAGGGTACCACATGTGGTCGACCTAGGACCGACTTATAGCCGTCTCAACCTTCGGACCGGTGGGTTCTGAGGAAGAGGATGACCCCGACTCCGGTTGGGATTTCTCTGCCCTCAATGACCCCGGTGCCATGCGGGGCTTCATGTCCGCATGTGACCACTGCCTCTCCGGTTGTTCTGACGATGGCCATGACCTTGATGACGAGGGTTACGGCCCAAGTCGTGAATGTTTCCACGTCGATCTGGGAGATCACAACGAAGGCATCCACCTCGGTATGCCAGAGGTTGACGATCCCCCTGGGCCCGCATCTCGCGTTGACATCCCGCGGGAGCTAGCTGTGGTCCCAGTCCCTGCGGGGGGTCAGGACATACAGCTCGAGCAAATCCGTGAGATGCAGGCCCAGGTCGACGGGGAAGCAGGCCGGCTTGTACAGCTCCGACAGAACATCGAACAGGAGTGGGCAGGCAGAACACTCGCCGGAGAAGCCTGTCATCGGGCCCAAGACATCCGGCACCGCATCGTCGACAATGCCAGGGCAGCGCTGCCCCCGGCCGTCAGCGGGTCCGGCTAGGACCTAGCTGCAGCGGCGATGTTGCTTCGAGCCATGCCGGAGCCATCCACCACCGAGGGACGGCGTATCCAGGGCGAACTCAAGAATCTCCTAGAAGGCGCCGCGGTTCGACGAGCTGAGAGCTCTGCCTCCCGCAGGCGAGCTGACCCCTCGGAGCATCACGCGGTGTCCTCCCGACGCATTTGGGAAGCCTCGGTCCATCCCGAGCGCACGCGGGACGAGGCACCCGCCACCCGGGAATGCCTCAGCAATGAGCACCACCATCTCGACCATCGAGCCCGCCTCGACGAGAAGGTGCACCGAGGCTACCATCCCAAGCGTGGGGGACGCTGCAACAGTGAGGAGGATCGCAATCCTTCGCCTGAACCACCCGGTTCGCGAGTCTTCAGCCGGGCCATACGACGAGCGTCGTTTCCTGCCCGTTTCTGAGCCCCGACTACTATCACCAAGTACTCGGGGGAGACGAGGCCGGAGCTGTGGCTCACGGACTACCGACTGGCATGCTAGTTGGGAGGGGTGGATGATGACAACCTCATCATCCGTAATCTACCCCGTTTCCTCTCTAACGCCGCCTGAGCCTGGCTGGAGCATCTGCCTCCTGCGCAGATCTCTGACTGGGACGATCTGGTTAAACCTTTCTCGGGAAACTTCCAAGGCACGTACGTGCGCCCTGGGAACTCGTGGGACCTTCGAAGCTGCCGCCAGCAGCTAGGGGAGTCCCTCTGAGAGTACATCCGACGGTTTTCAAAGCAGCGCACCAAGCTGCCCAACGTTACTGACTCAGAAGTCATCGGGGCTTTCCTTGCCGGCACCACTTGCCGAGACCTGGTGAGCAAACTGGGGCGCAAGACTCTCACCCGTGCGAGCGAACTGATGGGAGGCCACCAAGTTCGCCTCGGGTCAAGAGGCGGTCGAAGCCATCTTCCGAAAGGACAAGCAGCCTCAGGGAGAGCCGAAGACAGATGCCCCTGAGGCGTCCGCCCAGCGGGGCACGAAGAAGAAGGCTAAAAACAAGTCACAAGCGAGGAAACCCTTGAAAACCTCCTGGAGGGGCCGGCGCGTTCGACAAGATGCTCAAAGAGCCGTGCCCTATCACCAGGGGCCCGTCAAGCACACCATCGAAGAATGTGTCATGCTCTGGCGCTACTTCCATAAGACCGGGCCCCCGGCGGAGGATGGCAAGGGCCATGATAACGACGAGAAGGAGGGCAGCAAGGAAGAGGGATTCCCGGAAGTCCATAACTACTTCATGATCTACGGCGGGCAGGCGGCGAACGCCTCGGCTCGGCACCGCAAGCAGGAGCGCCGGGAAGTCTGCTTGGTGAAGGTGGCGGCGCCAGTCTACCTAGACTGGTCCGACAAGCCTATCACCTTCGACCAAGGCGACCACCCCGACTTCGTGCCAAGCCCAGGAAGGTACCCACTCGTCGTCAATCCGATCATCGGCAACGTTAGGCTCTCCAAGGTCCTCATGGACGGAGGCAGCAGCCTTAACATCATCTATGCCGAGACCCTAGAACTCTTAGGGGTTGATCGGTCCGAAGTCCGGGCCGGTGCGTCACCCTTCCACGGGATCGCGCCCGGGAAGCGAATCCTACCCCTCGGACGGATCGACTTACCCGTCTGCTTCGGAACTCCCTCTAACTTTTAAAAGGACGCTCTCACCTTTGAGGTCGTCGAGTTCCGAGGAACCTACCATGCGGTGTTGGGAAGACCATGCTACGCCAAGTTCATGGTCGTCCCCAACTACACCTACCTCAAGCTCAAGATGTTGGGCCCGAATGGGATCATCAATGTCGGATCCACGTACCGCCACGCGTACGAATGCGACGTGGAGTGCGTGGAGTACGCCGAGGCTCTCGCCGAGTCCGAGGCCCTCATCGCCGACCTGGAACGCCTCTCCAAGGAGGCGCCTGATGTGAAGCGGCACGCCGGCAACTTCGAACCAGTTGAGGTGGTCAAGTCCGTCTCTCTCGACCCCAGCAACGACGCCAGCAAGAAAGTTCGGATCGGCTCCAAGCTTGACCCCAAATAGGAAGCAGTGCTCGTCGACTTTCTCCGCGCAAACGCCGAAGTCTTTGCGTGGAGTCCCTCAGACATGCCCAGCATACCGAGGGATGTCGCCGAGCACTCACTGGACATCAGAGCTGGAGCCCGACCCGTGAAGCAAACCCTGCGTCATTTTGACGAAGAAAAGCGCAGGGCCATAGGCGAGGAGATCCACAAGCTACTCGCGGCAGGGTTTATCAAAGAGGTATTCCATCTCGAATGGTTAGCTAACCCTGTTCTTGTAAGGAAGAAGGATGGGAAATGGAGGATGTGTGTAGACTACACTGGTCTAAACAAAGCATGTCCGAAAGTTCCCTACCCTCTACCTCGCATCGATCAAATTGTGGACTCCACTGCTGGGTGTGAAACCCTGTCATTACTCGATGCCTACTCAGGCTATCACCAAATCAAGATGAAGGAGTCCGACCAGCTCGCGACTTCTTTCATCACACCTTTTGGCATGTACCGTTACACTACAATGCCATTTGGGTTGAGGAATGCAGGCGCCACTTACCAGAGGTGCATGAACCGCATGTTCGGAGAACACATCGGCAGAACGGTCGAGGCTTACATCGACGACATCGTTGTCAAGACGAAGAGAGCCTCCGACCTCCTCTCTGACCTTGAAACGACATTCAAGTGTCTGAGAGCGAAAGGCGTGAAACTCAATCCCGAGAAGTGTGTCTTTGGAGTCCCCCGAGGCATGCTCCTTGGATTCATCGTCTCCGAGCGGGGCATCGAGGCCAACCCAGAGAAAATCGCGGCCATCACCAACATGGGACCGATCAAAGATTTGAAAGGAGTACAGAGGGTCATGGGATGCCTTGCGGCTCTGAGCCGCTTCATCTCACGCCTTGGCGAGAAAGGCTTGCCTCTGTACCGCCTCTTAAGGAAGGCCGAGTGCTTCACTTGGACCCCCGAGGCCGAGGAAGCCCTCGGAAACCTTAAGACGCTCCTTACAAACACACCCATCCTGGTGCCCCCCACCGCAGGAGAAGCCCTCTTGATCTACGTAGCCGCGACTACTCAGGTGGTCAGCGCCGCGATCGTAGTCGAGAGACGCGAAGAAGGGCATGCACTGCCCGTCCAGAGGCCAGTCTACTTCATCAGCGAAGTGCTTTCTGAGACCAAAGTCCGCTACCCACAGATCCAGAAGCTGCTCTACGCAGTGATCCTGACACGACGAAAGTTGCGACACTACTTCGAGTCTTATCCGGTGGCTGTGGTGTCATCCTTCCCCCTGGGGGAGATCATCCAGTGCCGCGAGGCCTCTGGTAGGATAGCAAAGTGGGCGGTGGAGCTTATGGGCGAAACGCTATCATTCGCTCCTCGAAAGGCCATAAAATCCCAGGTCTTGGCAGACTTCCTGGCTGAGTGGACTGACTCCCAGTTACCGACAACTCCAATCTAGCCCGAGCTCTGGACCATGCACTTCGATGGGTCACTCATGAAAACAGGAGCAGGCGCTGGCCTGCTCTTCGTTTCACCCCTCGGAAAGCATCTCTGCTACGTCATTCGCTTCCATTTTCCGGCATCAAACAACGTGGCTGAGTACGAGGCTCTAGTTAACGGGCTACGCATCGCCATCGAGCTAGGGGTCCGACGCCTTGACGCTCGAGGCGACTCGCAGCTTGTCATCGACCAAGTCATGAAGAACTCCCACTGTCGTGACCGAAGGATGGAAGCCTACTGCGACGAAGTCTGGCACCTGGAAAACAAGTTCTATGGGTTGGAGCTCAACCACATCGCCCGATGGTACAACGAGACTGCAGACGAGCTGGCAAAAATAGCCTCCAGGCGAACGACGGTTCCCCCGGGCGTCTTCTCTAGAGACCTACATCAACCATCCGTCAAGATCAACGACACGCCCGAGCCTGAGGAAGCCTCGGCCGAGCCCAAGGTACCCTCGGCCGAACCTGAGGCACCCTCGGCCATCGAGGAAGAGGCCTTGCCCGTCGAGGAGGAACAGAATAGGGTCACACCAGATCCGAACTGGCAGACCCCGTACCTGGAATATCTCCTCCGAGGAGAGCTTCCCATCGACAAGACCAAAGCTCGGCGGCTGGCTCGGCGTGCCAAGTCATTCGTCTTGCTAGGTGATGAAAGAGAGCTCTTTCACCGCAGCCCCTCGGGCATCCTCCAACGATGCATATCTATCGCCCAAGGACAAGAACTATTGCAAGAAATACACTCGGGGGCTTGCGGCCACCATGCAGCGCCTCGAGCCCTCGTGGGGAATGCCTTCCGACAAGGTTTCTACTAGCCAACCGCGGTGGTCGACGCCACTAGGATTGTGCGCTCCTGCCGGGGGTGTCAATTCTACGCAAAGCAGACGCATCTGCCCGCTCAGGCCTTGCAGATGATACCCATCATCTGGCCATTTGCTGTGTGGGGTCTAGACCTCGTCGGTCCCTTGCAGAAGGCACCCGGGGGCTTCTCGCACCTTCTGGTCGCCATCGACAAATTCTCCAAGTGGATCGAGGTCCGACCCTTGATCAGCATCAGGTCCGAGCAGGCGGTGGCGTTTTTCACCAACATCATCCATCGATTCGGGGTCCCAAACTCAATCATCACCGACAATGGCACGCAGTTCACCGAAAAAAAGTTCCTGGACTTCCGCGACGGCCACCACATCCATGTGGACTGGGCCGTCGTAGCTCATCCCATTACGAATGGGCAGGTGGAGCGTGCCAACGGTATGATTTTGCAGGGCTCAAACCAAGGATCTACAACGACCTCAACAAGTTCGGCAAGCGGTGGATGAAAGAGCTACCCTCGGTAGTCTAGAGTCTGAGGACGACGCCGAGCCGCGCCACGGGTTTTACGCCATTTTTTCTAGTCTAAGGGGCTGAGGCCGTCCTCCCCATGGACTTAGAATACGGGTCCTCGAGGACCAAGGCGTACGACGACCGAAGCAACCAGACCAGCCGAGAAGACTCGCTGGACCAACTCAAGGAGGCTCGGAACATTGCCTTACTACATTCGGCACGGTACCAGCAGTCGCTACGGCGCTACCACGCCCGAAGCGTTCGGTCCCGAGGCTTCCAAGTGGGAGACTTGGTGCTTCGCCTGCGACAGGAAGCCCGAGGGCGCCACAAGCTCACTCCTCCCTGGGAAGGGCCCTTCATCATCGCCAAGATCTTGAAGCCCGGAACATACAAGCTAGCCAACGACCAAGGCGAGGTCTACAGCAATGCTTGGAACATCCAATAGCTACGTCGCTTCTACCCTTAAGATGTTTTAAGTCGTTCATGTACCTCGTTTACATACACAAAGTCTAACCGTCAAGGAAGGGTCGGCCTTGCCTCAGCAAAGCTCGACCCTCCCTCGGGGGCTAGAAGGGGGGAACCCCCTCTACGTCAAAATTTTCCTCGGAAAAATTTTCTACCAAAACAACCTTTGTGCTTTTGACTTCCGTATCGATAGCGGGATCCTGAGAACGACGAGAGTACACGTAAGCGGCAAGGCCGACTGAGCCAAGGAACTCCTATGCCTCCAGGATACGGATACCTCACTCATCACCTTCCACGAGAAGTAACTCATGCTCGGATAAGCGATCCTGCTACCAAACAAGTCCTAACACTCGGGTAGAAAACGACTGTCGCGCCTTCCCGACTGTACCAATAATGGAATCCTTCGACCAAATGATAGCGCATGTAAGTGGCAAGGCCGACCGAGCCGAGGGACTCCTACACCTCCGAGATACGGATACCTCACTCATCACCTTTCGCGAAAAGTAACTCTCGTTCGGATAAATAATTCTGCTATTGACAGACAAGTCGTGATGCTCGAAACAAGAGGAGAGAAGACGCAACTTTTTAAACACGACGATAAAGTGTTTAGGCCTCGGCGGCCGCGAAAAAGCATGCACTGATGCACATGCTACAGACAAACTGTTCCTGCAGGTTCGGGCATCGACAGGGAGAGCAGCAGCACCCTCGGTGTTGTTTCCACCCTCGGGGGAACCAGGCCCGGCCTCGGACGGTGACCCGGGCAAAAGGACCTCCACCTAAGGGAGGACGCCAGCACCGCGCCAGCAAACATCTTGGCCAAGTTCCAGCGGCTGCTACCACATCTTCCTCGGCCTAGGAAACCGCCATCTCCCGGGCCGATGAAGTCTCTTTCCGAGCTGAGTCCGCGTCTGTCCGCGCTAACACCGCTGCCTCTGGCTCTGGCTCATCGCAGAGCAGCCGAGGGTTCCGAAAACTGAGCAAGGGAAGCCTAGAGTGGCAAGGCCGACAGAGCCGAGGGACTCCTACGCCTCCGGGATACGGACACCTCACTCGTCACCTTCCGTGAAAGGCAACCGACGCTCGGTTAAGTGGTTCGGCTAGCCAACAGGCAAGTCCTAGCGCTCGGAATGAGGAAGACACACAGCTTCATTCTCGAATACCCAAATGTTCAGGCCTCGACAGCCACAAAGAACAAACACATATACTTGGGGGTAACTATGCTACACAGACTTAGACGTCGGCAGAACCCTCGGCGGTTCTCCCGACCTACGACAAATGTCTAAGTACTTGAAGCGGTTACATTTTGCTCCGGCAAAAACCCGGTATATCTCCTTACAAACGGGACTCTGGTTCCATTCCCGCGGATATGAACAACCTCCACACTGGGGGGCCAGCGGGATGACAAACTCCAAGCGGCTTACCGGCGACCCATGACAGCAGCGACAACGACCTCCGCCTCGGGCGGCCACACAGCTACAGCAATGGCTTCAGGGCGAACGCTGCTGTGAAGAGGCCCTCGCCCACGTCCCCACACGAGGGGCGAGGACAAGCCATTAAGGCCGAAGAGTCGGAGGGCGCCGACCGTGGGTTTGAACCCACCGACACCGCGCCAGCGAACAACGGTCGCCCCAAAGCGCATCGGCAGGTCCTCACTCCCGTCCTCGCCGAGGCCGCCCTAGAACACGAGCACCGCCCTCGCGGCGTACGACGTGCTGGGCAACCCTCCGGCGTGGCTGACGGTGCGAGGAAGACCTGGACGTGGCCGACCCGTGTGCGGCACGACCGCCGCCCGGACGAAGGACGGAAAGCTGCACCCTGTCCAGGGAGCAGCAGTTTGCCTTCCCCCGCATGGCTGGAGGACGCCTCCGCAGGGTTGGAGGATGTCTTTCTCCCCCAAACACTGGGAGAAGAAAAGGGTTACCGGCCCACGCGGAGGCAACCCCCCACTCGGTGCGCTCCTCCGCCTCAGCCCGGATGACGAAGATCCTTGAAGCTGAGGGCGGGGCGGAGGCCGCAGCCCGGCTTGCTTCTCCCCACCAAACTGCCCATTGGTGAGGAAATGCAGCCGGGCTGCACGACAAAAATCCTTGAAGCCGAGCGATGGCTGAAAGGTGCCGATCTCCACGAGGCCGCGCTCCTCCAACGACAGCAAGAGCAAGGCGACACTGGAGCACCCCATCCGGGGGCTCAAAAGGTGGAAGGCGCAATGCATGAGGGGAGGACGAAGGCATGGCCACTGCCCGGGGGATCGATTCCCCTTTTATAGGCAGACCTCCTCACTTGCACCCCTTAGCGTCACGGGCGAAATCTCCACTGACATACTTCAGGGTTCTCCCCCCACGACACGGGGGCTAGGACCCACACGTCATACGAGCTGATCCGAAGCACGAAGAAGGCGAACCGCCGCACGTGAGGCATGTAACCGTCCCGCGGTTACAAGCGCTCTCCCATCTTCGCAGAAACCGGGGGTCGAAAGGGTGGACTGCCATGCGACGGGCATCCAACTGTACTGCAACTGTGCGCCCCTTCGGCTTCGACCACATCCGGTGGACCAGCGCAAAGGAAGCGGGCCCGCATGTCATGTAATCGGCGTGCCGGTTACGACGTGCGAGAAGTTACACCGCCACTCGCGCCAATGCCGTGCCTCCTCGACTACGGAACCAGTACCGTGACTCGAGGTAGCCCTGCGCAGGACCCAACAGTGCCAGTTAAAGGTAACGGCCACGGGCCAGTCAGCCGTGGGGTAGGCACGACGGTTGGCATGGTCAAAAGCGGGCCGACAGTAACTGCAGCGGCAGACGAGCGAAGGCAGCGGTCAAGTCACCTGCAGGCTCGCGTCCCCTCCAGAAGCGACGGGAGAGCCCTCTCCCACGGCGTGAAGATGACGCGCTCGTGCCCCGTTCCTCGAACGGATCGCGCGCGCAGCGGGCGCCATGCGAATCGCCCGTCCCGTCGCAATAACTCTCCAACGGAGCAGGCGACACCTCTGGCAGGCGAGGCGGGCACCGCTTCGCCTTCGCCATAATGACCGCATCAAAAAAGGTGTGCCACCTTATTTAAATTCATATCCTTCCCCTCCTCCTCCTCTCTCTCTTGCTACAGGGATCGGGAAAGGGGATGTTGTGGAAAGGATCCTTCCCGGCGAAGGAAGCGGGCCCCGAGCCCTCCTACTAATCAGGGGTTCGAAGGCTAGCCCCTCGGAAGGGTTTCGACAGCCGCCCCAGAGCACTCAGACTTCAAGCCCATTACTGATCAGGGGTTCGAAGGCTGGCCCCTCGGAAGGGTTCGATAGCCGCCCCAGAGCGCTCGGGTTCTGTGCCCACTACTGATCAGGGGTTCGTAGGCTGGCCCCTCGGAAGGGTTCGACAGTCGCCCCAGAGCACGCAGAGTGAGGGATGACTCTGGGTACGTTCGATACATAGCCGAGGCTCGGGCTACGCTCCTGAGGTACCCTAGGACATTTCCGAGATCGGTGGGAACGATTTGTAACGGAATCCCACCGGAGGGAGGCATCGAGCCCTCGGACCCTGTCGAAGGGGTCTGGGTCCGGCAAATCACTCGTAGGTACTTTTGGAGCGCGCCTCTGGGCCACCAGCCGACCCCTAACGAACGGGGCACGGACGTCCACTCGGATCACTCGTTAGCAGCTCACTGGAAACACCATGTTCGGCGCCCTCCGAGGGCAACATGGCGCTTTCCCCCTCCTCCTTGCGGAAAGGCGACGCAGGGGCGTATAATAAAAGTCAGGAAAGTCCTTGATAGTCCTCTCGCTCCGTGCAAAGGCTCGGGGGCTGCTCTCGCACCCGGCTACGGCCAAAACTGTTGACATCGTCAACAAACTAGCTTGATAACTTGGAACCCGACCACGCACCTGGCCGGGCCGCATGAGGGAACGATCAGACCGGCCGAAGCACCATGAAAAGCATTCGGACCTTAGAGGAGTCAAACCACTCCTCTGAGGCCTCGGGGGCTACAACCGGCGGGTGCGCTCGCGCGCACCCACCAGAACAAGGCAAAAACCGAGAAAGGTCGGTCCCCTCACCGAAAACGCGGCAAAAGCCTCCAAGCGAGTACCAACACTCCCTTCGAGGCTCAGGGGCTACTATCGGGTACCATAATTAGGGGTACCCCCAACGCTCCTAATCATGGCTGGTAAACACCCTCAGACCAACTGACGGGCGCGGTTCAAGCCAAGACTTCGTCTACCCGAGGGTCGCGATCTCACCCGAGCCTAGCCTCGGGTTGGAACAGTAGTCCCAGACGAGTTCACGCCTCGCCCGAGGGCCTCCTCAGGCAGTGGCACCCCCTCGGCTCTCCCGAAGCCCGGCTCGGGCAGGCTTCGTTGTGAAGCAACCTTGGCCAGACCACCTCACCAACTGACCGCTTCGCAGGCGCATTAAATGCAGGGGATGCCTGACGCTGTATCCTGACACACGCGCCTCAGTCGGCCAGGCCGAAGTGACCGCAGTCACTTCGCCCCTCTTCTTTATTGTCTGACATGACAGGAAAACAGTGCCGCTCGCTCCGCTCCGACTGCCGTGTCAGCCACCCTGGTGACGACTGACAACAAGTCACGATCAACCACCGAGTTCAACCTTGGGCGCAATAGGAAGCTCCGCCTCGCCCGACCTCATGCTCCAGCCTCGGGAGGAGGTCTCCGCCTTGCCCGACCTCAGGCTCCAGCCTCGGGAGGAGGTCTTCGCCTCGCCCGACCCCCGGACTCGGCCTCGACCCCGGTCTCAGGAGGAATCGCGTCCTCGTCTGACCCCGACCTCGGCCTCAAGAGAAGTCTCCGCCTCGACCGACCCTAGGCTCGGACCGACCGCGCTAATAGGGGATACATCATTTCCCTATTCCTAGCCTGCTCAGGCTACAAGGAACAAGACCGGCGTCCCATCTGGCTTACCCCGGTGACGGGTAATGATGGTGCCCCACGTGCGCCATGATGCCGGTGGCTCTTAGCCCCTTACGACAGCAAGGAGACGTCAGCAGGATCCTCACCGCGCTGCCAGCTGTGCTCCTACAGGACTCAGGCGCTCCTTCGACGACCACGCCATCACATGTACAGGGCCCAAGCTCTCCCCCAACGGCCACGTTGGCATGTACATAGGGCTTAGGCACTCCACTGCCAGACACGTTAGCGCATAGCTACGCCCCCCGTTGTACGTCTGGACCCTCTCCTTGCCTCTATAAAAGGGAGGTCCAGGGCCACCCTGAGGGGGGTTCGCGCGAGGGAAGCGGTGGACGAACTCTGTGTCTCCCTCTCTCTCACGCGACGCGCTTGTAACCCCTACTACGAGCGGCACCCCTGGTGCAGGATAATACAAGGCTTGTCCCATCTCTTGTGTTCCATCCCGCGCCAACCCATCTGGGCAGGGGCACACAGCGATTTCACTGGTCGGTCCAAGGGACCTCCCCGGGTCCGAGACGCCGACAGGTCGTTTACATAAAAATAAGAGTTACATCTAGGCCATATGCTACCAAGTAGTAATAGAGAATCTATCATACCTCTGGGCCATGTATTGCATTCTCTAAAGGTGAACCCATAATGATTGCCTGTAGTGGCTCTGCCACCTAGAATTTAAATAAAACTATTAGCTAGTTTGTCAGAAATCTATTTATCCTAGCTACAAATTTCAGTGTAAAGATTACAAAGGTAAAAATAAAATTGTTTGAATATGCTTTAAATAAGGATCATCACAAAGCTCCAATGCTAAGGTTTTGTAAGGGATTTAGATTTATTTTTTGGTACATTAGACTTGTCCACTTCAATTTGTTTGAGAGCATTAATAGAAAAATTAACTATAGAGCTATCGTTTCCCAACTTAAAAACCTATGTTGCCGAGCTTATCTGAGCATGCAACATTAGATAGAGAATTTATGTTAGGGAGGGAATTTGAATTTGATGTACCAAAGGTTTACTGAGGAGTTGGTGAGGGCGAGTTTGCCTTGTTCTTAAAGACAACTACCTTCACCATGTCAATCTGTCCATCCAGATTCCAAGCAGCAGCCATTTTCATAGCCTTGATAGTATATCCTCATATGCAACAAATATGTCATACAAAGTGGGGGTATTAATGCATGGAGTTCTTCTAAATTTATAAATATGAGCCTCACCGGACTGGAGAAAGGGCAAACCTGCTACTATTTTTTTGACGAGCCTATTCTCCTGGTCACTAAAGATCTAGTCTAGTCCTCTAAAACAATCTTCCTATTGAGTGGTAACTGAATTAGGACATCAAACACAATTTCCTTGTGAGAAGAATGTAGTATCAGTAGATATTTACCGAATTTCTATATTTATGAAGAGACAATTACAGCTTAATAGTCAAGATATTAACAATTGCAAACAACAAAGAAAATCAGCAGATAAACGACTCATATCAACTGTTAGCATGTAAGAATAACAAAGGTTGTTTACTGACAAAGCTATATAAATTATGCTGATTTATGTTTGAGAAGTTTTGGTAGTGATGCCTACAACCAACTTCATTATAGGACCTCATTCTGACAATGTAGTTGGATTTAAGTATCTGATTCACGACATATGATTCCTTAGGAATCTGCGACCTACAAAAATACTCTGCAATAAGATTGGTAAGTGTCTCAGTCATCACAATTAACAGTACATAATACCATCACAATATTAACAATTAAATGATGTCCTAGGGGACAATATATAAGATGACCCTCCATGGCATATCAGTTGTGCCAACAAAAGAGGAAGGTGAGTGTCAGAGTAACTAACCAAGCTCCCCCTGCTTTGCTTTGCCTTCATCAAGAATTGAGTCCTTCCGCTTTGCCTTAGGCTTAACTGGGCCAGTCTTGTTCAAATAGAAACGGTTGAAAACAATATCTTCAAGAGGCACTTCATTTTGAAAATTCTAGAAGCTCTTCTCCAATAAGATGATGATCTAGGTTAAACTGAAGACAAAGGCATGGGTCAGAATGGTATAAAAATATGTCTGACAATATTCAATATTTAAGACAATCTAAACACATTTATTCAAATTTTGACACTAAGATATTTTTATATCAAAGTTTTGAGCATATCCTCTCAATAAGTTTTCTAGCTAGAATCTTCAGGTAAAGCACATGCCATCACCGCAATTAACAGACCCAAACACTAGGGACTCCAAAACACTTGCAAGCGAGGCCTCTTAGCCTACAGTACTTGGTCTATGGATAAACGACCCACCAATGTATCTCAAACAAGAGCTTTTGTACACGTAGTTGACTGCGAGCCCTCTTCACCTAAATCGTCATCATGGCAAACATCTCCAGATAGAATCTAGAATCTTGAACTCGTCCCTGGTCATCGTATTCCATCTAGTGGATCAGCAGAACCCAGGGTGTGACAGCCCTCCCAAGTCAGTAGGCCCACATGCACTAATCCTTGCCTTAATGGCCTCAAACATCTATGTATGTGTACCAGGCTTAACAAGGCTATCGAGTTCATCAACTTGAACTCATCATCCCAAAGATCTCCCACATAACAGGCATATTACAGTAATCACATTTGATACACACACATTAGAGATAGAGCGAAAGACTTTTACAAAACACACCTTACATTCCAGAACTCAAGTTTTACAACATAAAAAGGATTGAAATTATTACAAGTCCTAATAGTCTTTAGAGTGCATAACTTAACTACAATATTTGGAAAGGCGAAGCCTTTCCATAAAAGATACACATAAGTAATCTAATCTTCAAGACCTCCATAAGAAGCACTAATAAAGCCCAAGTCATCAAATTCTTTCCTGCCAAGTTTTATTTTACAAGTTAGGTGATTACCTGAATTTACTAACATGTCTCTAGATTCTCCTAATCTAGATCATTCACTTGGCCTACACTAGATTGCTTTTAACCAAAACTTTGTTATACTTGTTATCTACGATGCAGATCAGTGATCCAGTCTTCATGACCGAGAAGTAACTGCGATTCGAATCGATTAATACCCAGCTGGGGATCTCCAACCACACGACATATGTAGCACTTAACCCTTGCATATGTCTACCATTCCCACGGGTCCTCCACTACGTGAACCGGTCCGCGCCACCCGAGAGTACGGTACTCCACCATCTAGCCACGTGTCAGGTGGGTACACGCCACTCCCGCCATCTCTCCACTCCTAGTGCGCGATTGTCTTTTCACATATGGAGTAGCCGGGTTCAGGCTTACCCATGACGAGGTATGTGGCTAGTTAAAAGGTCCTAGATCAACAGGCCTACAATTGGTACGGTCCTTGATCGACACAGACGGACGACCTG
Source organism: Zea luxurians (assembly GCA_029449295.1). NCBI lineage: Eukaryota > Viridiplantae > Streptophyta > Magnoliopsida > Poales > Poaceae > Zea > Zea luxurians. The sequence continues at coordinate 1,374,453 of JAOPSE010000017.1, forward strand.
TCTAGCTCAACGTCTGGTCTCATTTTAAACAAATTCTCAAAGCTTGATACCTGGCAGAGGTACCCTACTTGAATGATGAATTCATCCCCGCGGAGGATGCCTCCATCATCCCAAGCCCTTTTTCTTCTTAAAAAATTATGAGTCATAGATCAAAACATTTTTCTTAATCTATAAGCAGGATTAAGCATCACTAGCTTTTATAAAACAGGTAATAAGGTATGATAATCAATCTTTCAAGGATGGTAATGCATCAAGTGTTTAATCATTCAACTCCTATCACCTAATGCAGCATATAAGTGATAAAATTTTGTAATACTGTTGGAACTTGCTCTCCTAGGCAAGTAGATCCAACGGGGAAGTGGAAAGAGTGTAAGCAAAGTTTAGTGTGGGATGGCAATTGCTCTGTTAATCTAGCCTCTCAAGGGCACTGTACGAGGGTATTTATAGGTACCCGAGTGTCCAACGCCCCAAGGCAAGGACGTTTATACCCTCGGGTACCCGGACTATCCCCAGAATATTCCCAGAAAGGGAGGTTACAGACCGTCATTACAGAAAAGCTATTATAGATGAGGCCCGTAACATGCTTGTCCCCGCGGGGCCCGTTACAGTGGGCCGAATTCCGCGTGGGCCTCCGGGCGAGATGAGGGCGCAGGACTAGCAGACTACGTCGGAGTCTGGCCTTCGTCTTGCGATGGAGAAGACGAAGGGCAATTGCACCGACCATCTCGCCTTCGTTGGTGTAGCGAGGCGACTAAGGCTTCACGCGAAGGGTAGCATCTTCGCCTTCGCCCCCAACATTTGCCCTCCGAGGGACCAGTTCGACTGAGTCATCTGGTGCCGAAGACGTTGCTAGATGGTGGAGACGCTGCCCTCGCTCGAAGTGGTCCCACGGGGGTTTTTGATGTGACCTTTGATGGACGTGGCACTGTTGGAATGCGGGTTTCCCGAAGCGTCACGCCGTGTGTATAAAAAGGGGCGACGCGGCTCAGGCTGTCTCTTACCTTTTCATGCACCGGACAACCCTAAACTTTTGAAACCGCTCGCCTGCTCTCCTTGTTCCTCAGCATCGGAGATCTGGCTCGCGTCAAGCAGACCGCGTGCCGCCGCCGACGGTACGTAGCGATGTCGTCTTCTTCCTCATCTACTGCAAATGCGTCACCGGCCGGTTCGTCGTCCGAAGATACTTTGAGCGGTTTGGCGGAAGTGGAGTTACAGCCGGGCCACACAATGGAGTTCAACGTTTCGAGGATTTCCTTGGTTCACGTGCAGGATATGCAGCAGTTGGGGTATTTTGGGAACGGTGTTGGGCGCGTCCCGGGGGCGGAAGAGATTCTCGAGCCTGAGGGCGAGTTAGTCGTGTTTGAGGCGTTCTTCATCGCTGGCCTTCGCTTACCTACGCATCGCTTCGTGGCGGAGGTCCTGTAGAGGTTTGAGGTCTAGGTCCACCAGTTGACACCTAACGCCGTGGTGGCCCTGGCGAAGTATGTCTGGGCGGTGACTTCGTATGGTGGTAAGCCTTCCGTAGAGGTCTTCGCCAAGAATTACTGTCTGCACTGGCAAAAGAGAAAGATTGGAAGTAAAATTGCACAGTTTGGATCGTGCACCTTCACGCTGAGGACTGGGAAGACTTCGATGGAAGTCGTGGAATTAGTTCCCTGTGCTCGCAACAAGTGGGGCAATTGGTGGGATTATTGGTTTTATGTTTCAGGAAGCGAAGTCGAAGACCTCCCAGGGCTCCCCGCGGCCGTAATGTGCTCCCACTGTTATGTGGCATTCCCACCATTTGAGGTGGCTGAGGATGATGAGGACGAAGGGGCCCTCCGGTGCGCTGCCCGCATGAGTAGCGGGCGTGATTTGGTTGAGGAATTTATTGGTTATGGAGTGTGGCCCCTAGCGCATGGTTGGGTGCTTGGCGAAGTATGCCCTCGCCAGATGCCTACTTTGGGCCAGCAGCTGGTGCAAAGTCCGGCCTTCGCTTTGGATCTACGCGGCCGGGACCCAGCCGCGTTTGTCCGTGAAGTGGAGGATGGAGCTGTGAGGATTGTAGGGCGGTATGCGCCGAGGACGGAGAGTCTGCGGAGTTGGGATATTCGTGGGTCCAATGTTCGCTTGAACCGGGTCTTCGAGTTATACCGTTTGCCATACGGTGGCTACCCTGGAGACGACGCTGCTGCGGCTGTTGACCGCCGCGGGAAAAAGCCAGTGGTCGTGGCTGAGGAAGGCCCTTCGCGGGAGGCTGCCCCGGCCATTAAGAAGTGAAAAATAGGTAATGCAGTTGGGGGTTGGGGGTCTCTGATCGTTTTGCTATGGAGTTGATGGGGACTTGTGTGGCCCTCGGGGGAAGGATGTCTTCGCCCGAGCTCCGGGAGTCTTCGGCGCGAATGCTGAAGGTTACCAGGGGTCGATGGCCAAGAAACGTTCTGATTCCCTGGGCGGCCGGTGAGGACATATTTACGTCTCGTTTGGCCCGTGAGATGAAGATTTTTCCTTATGGATAGAATATTACTGCTGTTGTATCGGCAGTGATGGACAAGGATCGTCAAGATGCGGCGCGGAAGCGCTGGGCGTTCGCTAGGGTCGGGGACCCTAGCCGCGAGGTGAAGAGGGCGCGGGGAGGCGCGAAGTCTGCCGCCCCTGGCAGCGGCAAACCACCGCCGGCTACGAAGTCGGCCGTTCCTGGGCCCAGCAAGTCTTCGGTGGGTGCGAGGGCTGTTGCCTCCGGCGCGGGCAAGCCGCCCTCGGCTGAGCCCACGAAGGAGCGAAGGCCGCCGTCGCCAGTGCGCACTGACGAAGCGGCGGCAAGTGGTGCCAAATTTGACACGGACATCTGCGTGGATGACTACCTCGTTGGTGAGTTTTTTTTGGCTGGCAATGATGGACAAGGTTATGGTGCAGGGTCTGATGCGGGCAGCTGGCTGTTGTCCCGGGTTCGGTGGTAGCCACTTCGCCTACTGTGGCGGTTGGAGTGAAGGGTACTTCGCAGGACCCATGATCCAAATTCTGCGCCAGCGGCGAGATTTCGTCGGCCACCGCCGCTAAAGACATGGCGGGCTCTGTGTCCCAGCAGCTGAGGCATGCGTCGCAGCAGCTGAAGCATGTAAGTCATCTTGGACTTTGTTGGTTCGTCGTTTTTATGTGGTTGCAAATCTGATGGTTTTTTCGTGGCAGGCAGCCACCTTCGCCGACCATGTTGTGTCGGGCGCCCTGACTTCAGAGTTCGCTGCAGAGAGGCAATGACTCGAGGGCAGGATCGAGCGCCTCCGAGCGTAGCATGCGGATGCTGTTCGGGACAAGTCAGCTGCGGAGAACAAGAGCCGCAGGCTGTCGGAGAGGTTGGCAGCTGCGGAGGCCGAGAAGGAGGATCTCAGGTGTCAGTTGGCGGAGGAGAGGAGGGACGCAAATAGAGCCTGTGCTGAGGCGTAGGCTGCACAAGCCGAGGCCAAACTTGCACGTGCGGAGGGCAGTCTCGCCCGCCAACGCGCCGAGGAGATGGAGACGAGGCTCGGCGGCGTGCGCGATCGCCTGGACAAAATGGAGGCCTCGACGCACGTGGAGGTCGAGCGAACGAATTCGCAGCTCGTGGACGCGTACCGGGAGCTAGGCGCGCGGACTGCTCCCTTCGAAGCGCCCGGTCAGGATGTGGGCCTCCGCTTCTTTGGGTGGCTACAGGAGGAGCTTGAGGTGCTCCCGACAATTGTGACGGGCCTCATGTCCTTCGCCTCCCTCATGACCTATGAGGGGGCCGTGAATGCCTTGTCCTGCGAGGGATGCGGGCACTTCGAGGTCTTCGACCAGTCGGACAAAGGCTTCGAGCGTGGAATCTTCCAGGTCGAGGACCCGGTTCTGAAGCGGTCGGCTAGGGCGCTTTTCGACAGGATGTGGGGCCCTCACAGCCGAGAGACTGTCCGGGAGAGGTCTGACCGGGCGATGGATCGGGTAAGGGTGCATCTATGTGATTATATGTGTGGGTATGTGTTTGTATTTGTGTGGTTGTTGAATGAATGTGCTATTGCTCTAGATGGCGCATGATGAAGAGGTCGAGGGCCTTGGTGATCTAGACAGCACACTGCCCGAGGCATCGGGAGTGGAGCTGGCGCCCCCATCCGATGCTGGCGAGGGCCCCTTGGCGACCCCCGCGCCGACTGGAGCTGGCGAAGGCCCTGTGCTGGCCACTGCGCCGACGGGTGAGGACGCTTCGAAGGTGGTGGGTGAACCAGCTGTCGTAGACCCAGCGGCGTCGGTCGGGCCGTCGCAGGTGGCGGAATAGGGGCTAGGGCTTTCGGTGTAAACTTTTGTTTTTGTGATACTGAACCTCGGTTGCTGCGCAGGTTCCGACATTTGGGCCTGCGCAAGCAACCGCTGCTGGTAATACTGATTTTGTGGCGACTACAACCGTTGTGCCTGCCGATGATAATTTATTTGGCTCTGGATCTGAGTGTTTCGAGTCTGATGGTGAGTCTGGGAGTTTGTTTTCCTGGATGGAGGAGTCCTCGGATGAAGGCTTGGATTATTTTGCTACGTTAGATGTGGCTGCAGCGGAGTCTTTGCCGCGTGCGGAGGTTGGCGAGGATGCTGATCCTCCTAGTGCGAGTGCTGAGCACGGGCGGCGAAGGGTGGTGTCGAAACACAGTGTGGGTGAGTTTTCGCGAAGTGGTAGGCACCGTTGTATGGGGATGGAGCGTGGCCGTCTTCAAGTAGACTAGATTGGTAAACGAGAATCGTTGTCCTCGTCGACTGGGGCGAGCATAGGTGAGGGGGATCTGCAAAATCTTTTCGAGGGTGAGGAATTAAGGATAATGCTGTTCAATTATAGGGAGATGGGTATCATCCCGAAGGTTGAGCCGATGTAGTATATGGTGCCCTCGCCGTGTGTATGTAACTGTAACTTGAATTGTAATGTGGCCTGTTGGCCGTTTTCGTACGCCTATGCTGATCCAGCTGCACCCGTGGGTGACTTTTTGCGCGGAGTGTAGATTGACGTACTTGCTGCTCTTGTCCGTCGGCACCCTTAGGTGATTTTGGCATAGTGTTTTCTCGGCGAGAGACTTCGATGGCATATTTTATTGTGTCTGTCTGGCTGCACCCTTGGGCGTCTTTTGCACAGGGCGTTTTTAATAAAAGACTTCGATTGACGCACTTGTCGTGCTGCTTCGGCTGCACCTTAGGCGACTTTTGCACGGAGTGTCTTTTTGGTAAAAGACTTCGATTAACGCACTTGTTGTGCTATTCCGGCTGCACCCTTAGGCGACTTTTGCGTGGAGTGTCTTTTTGGTAAAAGACTTCGATTAATGCACTTGTTGTGCTATTCCGGCAGCACCCTTAGGCGACTTTTGCACGGAGTGTCTTTTTAGTAAAAGACTTCGATTAATGCATTTGTTGTGCTATTCCGGTTGCACCCTTAGGCGACTTGTGTGCGGAGTGTCGCATGCGAGGGTAGTCTACGCTACCTGTCACAGTGACTTCAGAGTGGTCGAATGCCGAAGACCGTCGATGCGGTCTTTTTCGACACGTTGCGTCTGAGTTTTTGTTTTTGTGGGGGCTTTGCTGGTATATTACATGGCTCCGCCTCGTTAAAAACCTCACCCCCCGGGAGGAAAAGAGTGCGGGCCAGAATAATATTGTTTGATGGATTACAAGGGCGCGTGGACCCCGAAAGTTAGACAAAAAATTTGTGGAGGTTGTCAATGTTCCAGGAGTGCTCTAAGTCTTCGCCGGAGGGCGTTGCTAGCCTGTACGCGCTGGGGGATGCCTTCGTCTTAACGATGAATGGACCCTCACATTTCGGCTCTAGCTTGCCCCGTGATTCTGTCCAGGTGGTCCGGACGAGTACGAGGTCTCGTTTGTTGAACTCTCTTGGGACGACCGCGTTGTCGCGCCAGGCCTTGGTTTGAGCTTGGTATTTGTTGAGGGCCTGCAGGGCGAGGACGTGGTCTCCATCGATGAGGTCTTTAGACGTTGGTTCGTCGACGTCGGGGACCGCTAATGTGCTTGTTCAGGGCGACCCATGTTTTATCTCCTGTGGCGTCATGGCCTCCGATCCATATAATAGACGAAAAGGTGTGAATCCGGTTGCCCGACATTCGGTTGTGTTTAGGGCCCAGACCACTTCAGGTAGTTGGTCGGCCCATTTACCCTTCTTGTCGTCGAGAAGTCTTTTCTTGATGGCAGTGAAAATCTTGCCGTTGGAGCGCTCGACGCCGCCGTTGGATTGCGGGTGATATACCGAGGCGAAGGCAGGCTTGGTGCCGATGGAGAGGCAGAAATCCCTGAAGTCCTAGCTATCAAACTATTTGCCGTTGTCGACTGTGAGATCGGATGGGACTCCAAATCGGCAAACAATGTTTTGCCAGAAGAACTTTTGGGCGGTCTTCGACGTTATTGTGGATACTGCCCTGGCCTAGATCCACTTGGTGAAGTACTCGACGGCAACGAAGGTGAATTTCATGTTCCCTTGAGCCGTAGGTAGTGGTCCGACAATATCCAGCCCCCAGCGTTGAAGTGGCCATGTGTGGGCGATCAGTTTGGTGAACTGCGAAGGGTTGCTCGAGCGGGGAGAAAACTTATGGCATGCTTCGCATGACCTCATAACTCGATTTGCGGCGCAGATTATCGTGGGCCAGTGAGCCGCAAGTTCCGCTGTGGACTTCGCGAAGGATTTGAATGCCTTCGGTTTCAGTCACGCATTTTAGCATGGGCTGACTGATCCCCTTCTTGTATAGCTGGCCCCCGACTAGTACGAAGTATCGGCTTTGGTGCTTGAGGCGTTTGGCCTCATTGACATCACTTGGGTGGTAATATCCTTGCAGAAACAGGGTTATTGGGGCCCACCAATCTTCAGTCATGATGAGGTTGACGATGCGATTGCCTTCGGCGTCGTTGGTTACTTGTAAGCCCTCTGGGTTGCAGACGGCTGGTGTGCCGACGACGTGATAGAACATGTCGGAGGGCAAGGTCTCGCCTCTGGCCGCTGCCTTAGCCAACGCGTCGGCCTCTTCGTTCCCGGTGCGGTTCACATGCTGTAGGGTGAAGCCTTTGAACTGTCTCTCGAGACTACGAACAGCCATAAGATACTGCATGAGTGCGGGGTCTTTTGCTGAATATTCTTTTTTGACCTGGCCAGCGACTACTTTGGAATCTGTCTTGACTATGCAGGTGGTGACATCGAGCGCTCTTAGCTTGCGAAGGCCCAGGATGACAGCTTCGTATTATGCTATGTTGTTGGTGCATCTGTCGGACTCCAAAGCGAAGTTAAGGCGTGCTGCGTATCTGTGCTTGACGCCTGTGGGTGACGTGATAATTGCAGCTGCGCCTGCCCCTGCATGGCACCATGCGCCGTCGCAGTGGATGGTCCACACCTTTTCTGGAGGCTCTTCTTGCTGCCATGTCGGGCCTGTCCAGTCGATGATGAAGTCTGCTAGGACCTGCGACTTGATTGCTATCCTGGGTTCGAAGGTGATGTCGTACTCGGAGAGTTCGGCTGCCCATTTGGCGATTCGGACAGACGCCTCCGGGTTTCTGAACAGTTCTCCCAGTCCCTTATCCGAGGTGACCCGCACCTTGAACGCCTCGAAGTAGTGGCGCAGCTTGCGTGATGCCATGACGACTGCGTAAGAGATTTTTTCCAATTCAATCATGTTGCATTTGGAGGTCGTGAGGACTTTGGAGACGTAGTAGACAGGACACTGCCGAGTTGTGCCCTCTCTGTCTTGCTCTTGGACTAGCGCTGCGCTGACTGCATATGGCGAGGCTGCGATGTATAGTAGCAGAGGCAGCGAGGGGTCGGGACTGGTGAGAATTGCCAAGTCTGACAGGTGTTGCTTTAGTGATGCGAAGGCTACCGCCTGTTCTGGTCCCCACGCGAAGTCTTTCGCACCACACAGTGTCTTGAGGAAGGGTAGACTTCGCTCTGTGGACTTGGAGATAAATCTGTTAAGGGCAGCTAATCTGCCGGTCAGACGCTGGACATCCCTGGTTGACTGTGGGGTGTCATGTTGATGATCGCTTGAATCTTGGTCGGGTTGGCCTCGATCCCGTGGTGCGACACTAGGTAGCCCAGTATCTTCCCCTGGCGAACTCCGAAGACGCACTTCTCGGGGTTGAGGCGAAGTCGTGCGTTCCACATGTTTGCGAACGTCTCTGCGAGTTCAGCCAGGTGATCTTCTTTATTTTTGCTTGCGACGACAATGTCGTCCACGTACGTGAAAATGTTGTGGCCCACTTGGCCCTCGAGCACCATCTTGGTGAGGCGAGAGAAGGTTGATCCAGCGTTCTTGAGTCCCTCTAGCATCCTGATGAAGTAGTACGTGCCGAAGGGGGTGATGAAGCTGGTGCTGGCCTTGTCTTCCTCCTTCATGTATATCTGGTGGTAGCTAGAGAAGCAGTCGAGAAGTGACATGACTTCGCATCCGGCTGCACTATAGACTATCTTGTCGATCCGTGGTAGCGGGAAATTGTCCTTGGGACAGGCCTTATTGAGGCTGGTGAAGTCGATGCACATGCGCCACTTGCTGCTTTTCTTTTGTACCATGACTACGTTGGCGAACCACATAGGGTAGGCGATGGGTTCGATGAAATTGGCCTCCAGCAGGCGGTGCACTTCGGCTTTGGTGGCTTTCGTTTTTTCGTCGGACATTTTGCACAGCCGCTGCTTTTTTGGGCGCACCAAAGGGTCGATGCCCAGACTGTGCTCGATGACGGTGCGGCTGACTCCGACCAGGTCGAGGGTGGACCAGGCGAAGATGTCCTTGTTTCTGGAGAGACAGGAGATGAGTTTCTCCTCGTCTTGCGAAGTCAGGTCTTCGCTTATTACGACCGTTTGCTTGGGTGTCGCCGGGTCAAGGGGAACCGTCTTCGTTCCGTCGTTGCTCTGCAGCTGTGCCTTCACTTTTTCGTCGTTGGCTGGGCGGGTTGCCTCGGAGACTTTGTGTTGTAAGGCAGTGTACGTTCCGTTGACCTAGAACGAAGTCTCTCTCAATGTTGCACGCGGTCTGTTTGTTACCGTAAACCGTTATCACGCCTTGCGGACCCAGAATTTTCATGCAGAGGTACAGTCCGTGAATGGCCGCTTCAAATTTATTGATAGAGCCCCGACCCATTATAGCGTTGTAGGGATAGACCATGTCGACGATGTCGAAGGTGACCTGTTCGCTTCGCGCATTGGGTGCTACGCTGAATGACAGGGGTAGTTCTATCTTGCCCACAGGGAAAGTGCCCTTGCCGCCGAAGCCATATAGAGGGTTGTCCGAAGGCTTGAGTAAACTGTGGCTGATGCCCATGCGGTCGAAGGCGTGCAGGAAGATGATGTCTGCTTGGCTGCCATTGTCGACTAGGACTTTGTGCAGGTCCCAGCCTGCTACGCTGCAGTTGATCACCATAACGTCGATGTGGGGTGTGCTGCGCAGATCAACATCTCTGGTGTCCAAGGTTAGTGGCACATGTGACCACTTTGTTTGTACGACTGGGCCGGTGAGGGCGACGTGGTTGACACTTCGGTAATGATCCCTCTTTTGCCGCTTCATCTCGAAGTCGACGCTGGACCCTCCGGTGATCATGTGGATGACGCCGTGATAGGCTGATCAGCGAAGTCTTCTTGTTTTGGTGCTTGGGGGTGATTTTGGTGGTGTGGATTTGGTTGATGTGGAGGCGGGAGCGGGGGTGGTACAACTTGTACCTCCTGATGGTGCTGATATGCGTGGTTGGGTGGATGTTGGGCATGGCCGCTGTTGTATGGTTGTGGGTGGTGGTGGTGATATGTGTGCGCGACAACTCTCTGGTTGTCGGCTGGTTGCGCTCGAGACATCCTGTCCCTGGTGGCCTTTGTTTCCGGGCAATCCCTTATTGGGTGTGCACAATCCTCGCCATGGAACATGTAGTAATATTTGCGCGGTTGCTGCGCCCGGCCCCGGCCTCGGCCTCGCGTGCCATTGCCGCGGCCCTGGGGGGATATTCCTGACGGCGAGTGGCCTCGCCGGCGGGGTGCTGGATGGCTATGTTGTGCACCTGCTGCTGACTGCGGCTGTCCCGTCCAGAGTCTGACTGCGAAGGCCTTGTCTAGGTTCGGCTGGACTGCGGAGGGTCCTTGGGCTTTCTCTGAGACTCGATCTTGTGCTGATGGAGCTCTTCAGATCTAGCGTATTTCTCGAACAGCTGATAGAGCTCTTGGAGGTTTTTGGGTGGGCCCTGATGCAGTGACTGTATAGGATGCCAGCCCGAAGGCCGCTGATGGCGTAGTGTATGGCGATGTGGTCGTCGACCGAAGGCAATTGTGACTTGAGAGTCAAGAACTTGTGGTAGTACTCCCGTAGGGTTCCCTTCTCTTGTTGTTTGCAGAGTGATAGCTCGACCAAAGCATCAGTGTCGGGTCGGTATCCTTGGAAGTTGAGCAGAAACTTGTCTCGGAGTCCTTTCCAGGAGTCGATGGACAGTGGGGGCAACCTAGTGTACCAGGTCAAGGCCGGACCCTTGAGGGCGATGATGAAAGACTTGGCCATTGTGGCATCGTCCCCTCCGGATGATGCGATAGCGACTTGGTAGCTCATGATGTATTGTGCTGGGTCGGTGCTGCTGTTGTACTTGGGGTAGGTCCCTGCCCTGAAGTTGGCGGGCCACGGTGACACTTGGAGTTGCGGAGCTAGAGGGCTTCACTCATCAAGGTAGTTGATGCCTTGGAAGGCTACGACATGTGGGATGAAGGGCCCACGCTGGGGTATGAATAAGTCTCCGGCTAGCGCGCGCTGTTGGAGGGGCGGGCCGTGCTGCAGATCATGCTGGCCTTCGCTCTGCATGAGCGCAATCTCTTGATCGAGTTCCCGGGCTCTCTGCTCCTCATCTAGAATCATCTGACACACCTTGGCTTGCGCGGTGACACGTTGGCGCTTGGCCTCGAGGATGTCTTTCTGTTTTTGGAGGTTGCGGTTCTTGATGCGCAGGGCCCATAGTTGTAGTTGTTCCTCGGCTGAGACGCCGATGACTTCGCCGTCCTCTGTTGCATCTTTGCCCTCTGGTGGAGCGAAGCCTAGGGGTGGTGCTTGTGGTTGTCCTCCGGAGCTGCAGGTGCGTAGGGTGCCTTCGGGAGTGGATTGTTCATGGCGTTGTCTCTTGCTGAGAGCTTCATCTTCGCAGACTTCTTGGGGGGTGTTGTCTGCAAGAGCCTTGCCTTTTTTCTTGGCTAGCAGCGCTGCCTTCGCTGCTTCGTTGACGGATGGGGCTGCCTTCGAACTAGCTCTCTTGGATGCCATCGCGGGAGGTTTGTTCTTAGCACGAACGGTGGGCGCCAAATGTTGGAACTTGCTCTCCTAGGCAAGTAGATCAAACGGGGAAGTGGAAAGAGTGTAAGCAAAGTTTAGTGTGGGATGACAATTGCTCTGTTAATCTGGCCTCTCAAGGGCACTGTACGGGGGTATTTATAGGTACCCGAGTGTCCAACGCCCCAAGGCAAGGACGTTTATACCCTCGGGTACCCGGGCTATCCCCAGAATATTCCCATAAAGGGAGGTTACAGACCGTCATTACAGAAAAGCTATTACAGATGAGGCCCGTAACATGCTTGTCCACGCGGGGCCTATTACAGTGGGCCGAATTCCGCGTGGGCCTCTAGGCGAGATGAGGGCGCGGGACTAGCAGACTACGTCGGAGTCTAGCCTTCGTCTTGCGATGGAGAAGACGAAGGGCAACTGCGCTACCATCTCGCCTTCGTTGGTGTAGCGAGGCGACGAAGGCTTCGCGTGAAGAGTAGCATCTTTGCCTTCGCCCCAACAAATACAAGAAAGGTGGCAAATGCACCGGGCTTGTCTTTGTTGCAGAGAAGATCCAAAATCCTTTGTTGCAGAGAAGATCCAAAATCCTTCTGCTAGATAACCAGTTAGATGGAACCCCACCAATGGGTATTCAGGTACTGGAGCAAATTTCTCTTAGATGTCCACTTCTTCAGGGAGCTCTACATGAGATAACATGCTTATGAATACTTGTGCAATGCCATGAAAATGCAACTTGCATAGAGGGTAACAAAGAACACATCTAGAATACACCTACGAGCTGTCATCACAAGCTACAAGTCACTAGGGAGCTAATCCTTTTATGACTTCATCCAAACACCTAAAACTTAATAAGTAACTTTATCTCATCACTAAGACACTAGATGTCCTAATTACCTAAGGGTGAAACTCTTTTTCTATTTTGAGCAACAATTAGTTTGTTGAGCAGACCATATCCAAACAGCTTCAAACCTAACCCAATATTTAATATGGCCAAGATAAGCTTACTCAGATTTTCTAAAATTTTTTAGTGCTCCATTTTTATTGCAAAAAGTCATATAAGCATTTTAAGGGCACTTCTTAATTATCTAAGTATTTATTTTATTAAATAAAGATATTTAACTAGACTTACTAATTATCTATTTAGACATGCCCAAAATTGAATTAAGCTTTACTGTGAATAACTTCAAGACTTAATAGTACTCACAAGATTTTTAAGATTTGAAAGAAATTATATAATTAGTATTAGAAATTGCTTAAACACTAATAACCTAATTTAACTAAGAATAGCACCTAAGAATTATCATTGTGACCAATATATCAATCCAGAACATCCACCCAACAACTAGCTTAACCCAACAACTAGCTTAACGGATTAGTGAATCGACTCACTAATACTAAATTAAAATAACTCGGAAATCATGAACACGACAATGATTTCTAGTTCAGGCGATTTTTTCGAACATCAGGCGCGTGTGGTTAACCGAACGGAATTAATCGAGTATAACATAATACGCCAACCCCGAAGGGAATACACCTACAACATATATACAAGAATATAAATCGCCAAAATACGAATAAAGAGCTCTACACTACCAGATGACAACACGATACCGGTTCGACGAGGAAATTCACGAACCCAAGCTGGGAGACAACGTTGGTGTTGCTGTTGCTTCGGCGAAGCGAGATCGACGCAGAGGAACATGAAGACGTGCAGCGTGACGAGCATGACCAGACGGCGCCGACGATGTCCCGAGCGTAGCGTGGAGGAGGTCGGCACCCGGATGAGTCCAAGCACGCCAGGGAAAACTGCGGCAGGGAGCAGGAACGATGTGACGTCTAGCTGCAGGAACATGCGAAGGTTGGAGAAGACGACACTGGCGAAGTGGCTATCGTTGGTGAGGGAGGCGTGCGCCGATGACACCGGTGAACTAGGTGACGGTGCAGGTCGACCACGAGCACAAGGACGAGGCGGGAATAGGGAGACGCCAGACCTGGGTGAGCCACGGCCAGGGTTAGTGATGGAGAGTAGCTGGGCGCAGTGGAAAGGATGGCGGCTCGACACAAGTAGGAGGGCGAGGGCCCTAGAGACGACCGGCCGGTGCTGTAGCAAGGACGCGACGAGCGATCGAGCGCTGGGAGCCTCTAAACACCGTGCGTCACAGGAATAAGGAGGCAGCGACGTTCACAAGTTGGGAGCAAAGGCTGCGTGCATGAGAGGGAGGCTTCCAAGCGCTTGAACAGCCTCTGGACGATGAGAAAGGAACGGTAAATGGCGTGGTGACACGGACAGTGGTGATGCAAAGGCGGCAAGCAGTTGCATGGCATTGTACCGTGAAGCGGTGAACAAGGATAGCGGATAGGTGGTATTCGCCGATAGAAGAAACAGATAGACAACTTCCCACCGACCAATGTAGCAAACTGACAGAGCAAATTCACCATTGATTTTATTCTGATTCAGTGCAGTATCGCATCGATCTCCAAGAAGGAATTTTTTTCAGCGAGTGATGGTCTTCAAAGTTACTTAAAGGACCATCAACAGAAAAGCTCAGATTAGAGAAATACAGATGGATCAAGAAAGATGGAAGAATTGGAATACAGACTTGAACGACATGCTGAGCAGTATTCAGTACCTGCACCCGAGACTTCAAGTTGATTTTATTCCCAAAATCATGTAGCAGTGCATCGATCTCCATGAACAAGAATCGTTCCTTAATCATAGCTTTATTACTTCTACACAGGTATCTTTGATCAAAATGTAACAAATAGAGAGTTAAGGAGCTCCAAAGATCAAACAATAACATCGACATTCACTAAAATCTGAACTTCTTCTGTTACTGAAACTGTGTTTAACACACCATTCGCCTGACAGAGAGAGTTTGAGAACAGTTTACTCCAAATTTGGTGTAGCACCAAACAAAACTTGCTTGAGAAAATTTGTTCACTATTATATGGTATTCAAACTTGCTACAACAACCTCGGTCCAAAACCACATGAATTAGGCACAAAGAAGTCCCAAAGTTGAACCAAAAGCACTGAAATTCAGTTTTCAATCTGCCACACTAAGTCTGAAATCCAAACCTGTCATCCCCACTTTGGACTAGTTTTACTCCTAATTCCATATGGCTTTAGGGTTAAGTAACTTAAACAAGTTTGTACATCTAAGATAGCCCTACAACTGTGCTACAATGACCAACACAAAAATGCCTATAAATCAAAAGTTACAACAGCCCAAAGTTAGCTAATTGACATTTTTTTCTATAAAACTTGGACATCTCCACTCATGAAAGTTGTTCAACTTGCCAAGACCTACCACTTTGGTATATGGATTTTCAGCAACTTCTCTCTAGATTTTGATTTCTACTTTTTGGGTTAGTTGAAGTTTTCAATTGAACTTTTGGACCTAGTAAAATGCATTCAAGGTGTATCAAACAAAATGATGCTGATGCATATGATGATGCATATGATGACATGTCAAGGTTTTAATTCTAGTAACACCAGGGGTGTTACACAGGGCAGCTGGAGCTGAATGTATACTTGGAATATTACTTTCAAAAATTATAAACACATAAATCTTTGAGCTTATAATCGGAGAAGCAAATTCAAAGACTGAAGCTGCACACCATAACAGCAAAAACAACAAGCACCTTGTGTGCATTCGAGGTGCGATGTGGCTAGCACTCTGCAATTCAAAGCCATTGGGAACAAGAAATTGTTGTAATAGCTGCGCATAATTACGTCACATCCTTGCTACATAGGTCCCCCTATTGCATTAATGAAACAAACTATGAAAAATCTATCAAATAAATTCAAGGTGTGAGTACAACGGCTAAGAGTTTTTTGTTTACAATTTAACATACAGCCAAATACACAACACATGTCTGAAAACTTGTATTCTAAAATCATACGTTAACAGTAATTTAATGCATGCTGGAAAACATTCCAAACCCTATAGATCCACCGAGAAGCAAAAAACAACCAATAGTGCAGGCTAGTTCCCAAACATGCCAGATCTGCATTCTAGCACTAAATTAAGTGACATATATACTTCATTATTCAGAAATAAGTGAGTAACAAGAAAAAGAACAAAATAAAAGTTACAGATAAAACACCTGAAACGTAGTAACAGCCAGTTTGGCCACTAAACCGGTAGAGGTCTGAGCGCAGCTCGCATGCTTTAGGGCTTCTTTTAGCTGACATTTTGCATAGTAAGCAGCAAACATACAAAGAATCTGGTGTACACTTAAATGGCAGATAAATGCATTAGTCACAGTGTTCGGCTAGGCGGCGGCTAGGCAGCGCCTAGGCGCGCCTAGGCGCTAATCGGCAGCCCACCGCGTAGCCTAGGGCGCTGTGCGCTGTTTAGGCGGGCGCATCGCCTAGGCGGCGCTCAGCTGCGCCTCCGCGGCGACTTTGCGACGCGCAGGCGCCGTAGGCGGGCGCGTAGCCGGGCGGCGGGAGCGCGCGGCGTTTTTTTAGCGGAAGCGCGCGGGATTTTTAGCGGGAGCGCACGCCGGGCCGACCTGCTCCCGCTCGGGAAAATCCACGCGCTGCTCCCGCTCGGCTGAATTGCGACCGTCGGGGAATTGGGTGCCTACAAGTCCAGCAAGGTCAAAACCCATCTCTCCCGCATGCCTATTTCATAGATTCGAGCCTCCCTTCCTCTTGTCCACTGATTTGCGACCCTGATTGGCGCCTGCTGCCCCCCTTTGGTCCTCCCTCATCTCTGTTGATTGATTCACGGTTTCTTCCCTTTCTCTTCATACAGTCACAGGGCAGGCACATAAGCATTTCTTCCTCTCCTTTTGGCTTCCCTCCTCTTGGGTGTGCACTGCCCCTGCTCTTGACTTGGATGTGCACTGCCTCTACTCGACTTGGATATGCTCTGCAGTTCGCATCTCCTCTGCAGCTCTGTTTCCCTCCTCTTCTGTTTCTTTCCCCGTCTTTCCTCTGCTTGTGCTTTGTTATATAGATGCTGACTGGAAGTGCTTGAGTTCTTTGTTTTTACAGCTGATAGCACAATGGTATGTTATACTCTTCACTCGAATTCCAATATGTTGGTGCAGTGGTTAGACGGGGGGTTCCCAGGTCAAAATCTGGTTGGTAGTATATAGTAGTTATATAGTCATATATAGTAGTTATATATAGTATATATAGTTATATACATAATATATATATAATTTATGGCTATATTGCCAAAACGCCTAGAAAAGCGCCTAGAAGCGCCTAAGACCGAGTACTCCCGACTAGGCGCTAGGCAATGGGTCACCGCCTAGATTCCGCCTAGCGCCTAGCTGAACCTTGATTAGTCATGATGGGTTTCATGATGAGCAGATCTAGCATCGCAAGCTACAACCCGGTCCCATCCTCGGCATACTGATCTTTCCCTCATCAATCTTGATTAGAGAATGATGCAGGACACAACTACAAACACAACAACGAGTAATTCAGTAAGAGCTTTTAGGCATTGTTGCTTGAGTATCTTAACTAAAATATAATAGAGAAGGCATGTACATTAAACCTCAACTATGAATGTACGAAGGCACAATGGAAACATGTACTTTTCCCATAAAAATAAAGAAACCTGCTATCAATAGTGTTGGGGGCTTGTTCTCAAATGCTTAGAATTAAGAACAAGGCAACACAGAAAATGTTAAATATTAAGGTCTTTCGTCCTCCACTTCATTATATCCCTTCGGGACATAAGGAGCTTCGGACGAAGGTTACGAAGGACGCACCTTCGTAGACATAATAACGTAGGATGAAGCATTTACATAAATCATGAGGTATAAAATGGACATTCAAATGTTAACGTAGAATCATTTTCATTTCCATTAATACGAATGAATATAAATGACAGATGTACCTTCAGTCTTGAGGAAGGCAGGAGTACAAGTGTGACGTGAAGGCAAATGACAGGTTCGCGTGAACAGTACAGAGGTACTGTTCATCTATTTATAGGCACAGGTCGCAGCCTGTGACAAATTACAATTATGCCCCTTACAAATGTTTACAACATTGACTCAGACCTATATGAATAAAAAGGTCATTCTATCTCTATGTCGGTTTAAAACGCCGAAGCTCCATGAAAAGGAACCTTCGGCCATCTCTTGGAGACGACTCCAGCCGAAGCTGCTTCTTCGTGTGAGACCTTCGGCGCACCGAAGCACGACCCCAACAGTAGCCCCTTTCGCGGTGCTAGATCGTTTTTCGTAACGAGCTTGACCCGTGAAAAAAAAAACCTCTTCAGCTCCGGGAAGCCGAAGGTCCAAAAAACACCTTCCCTGAGCTCGTTGCGGAGAAACGATCCGGCTTCCGAGCACGTGCCAGGCCCACCTTGCAGAGTTACTGTTTGATCTTTGCGGTCCACTGCACAGCGAGTACAAGTGGCCGCCCGTCTGGTGTAAAAATCTTGCCGCTTCGCCTTCTTATCTGCAGTACTATATAAACAAACGGGTAGGTGTGAAGTTACCACAGCATTCATTGCTATTTGCACTGTTTTGCTGACAAAATTTTCCACCATAGCCGAAGCTTGACTCTCAAAATCGAACGAAGGTCCGTCTCGACGCTTGCTTCGTCAGAAAGGAGAGCTTCGGAGAAAAGTAAAAAGAAAAAAGTTTCTGACTTCCCCAAACTCAGAATCACATGGCACGAGTGCGATCTACTGCCAAAGTTGCACGTGAGGGAGACGAAGCCGAAGGTTCGGACACTATGCCCATCTCCGAAGCGATGCAGCGCTCCGGTCTAGTGACTGCGGAAGAAAGGCCTGCTGCCGAAGCAAACCCGACAACAGCCGAAGAAGAAGAAGAAAACATTGATGGGACTGACTCCGAAGATGACTACCACATTGCTACGCCCAGCAAGCCCAGTCACCTGGATTTTGGGAAATCAACTGTTTCAAAAGCTGATCTTTCGAAGATGGTGAAAGCAGGTTATTTCAATGAAGATCAGAAGAAGCTACTCCGCTTCGGGGGAGAAGAAACCACCCCGAAGCCAGGGAAGGATGAGATTGTTATCTTCAAAAGCTTTTTAAAGGCTAGGCTGAGATTTCCTCTGCACAATATTATTGCAGAGATATTGAGGAGGTTTGGTATCTACTTTCATCAATTGACTCCTAACGCCATCGTTAGGCTTAATGTTTATATCTGGGCCCTTCGGAGCCAGGCCGTGGAACCGTTTGCTGACAGCTTCTGCCGAGTTCACGAATTACACTACCAAACAAAGGCCAGAAAAGATGGGCTACATGATAATTTCGGTTGCTATAATTTTGCCTACCGGAAGACAACAAAATGTCCTGTCATCAGCTACCGAAGCAAATGGCCAGCAGGCTGGAAATCTGAATGGTTTTATGTAAAAGTTGACGAAGACAGAGAAAAATTGGTACAAAGCCCTCTGGAATTAATCTTCGGAGAGACGAGGCCACGCTGCCGCATCGGCGATTTAAAGGGTCCTACCTGGGCTGCTCTGGGTGAATTTGAAATCATTTCAAAACATATTGGCACCAGGGATCTAGTTCAGGAATTTTTGGCGTTCAGAGTTTTCCCTACTTTAAAAGAGTGGGAAATGCCGAAGCTGAAGGGAGAAAAGAAGAAGGGGGAGCTGGTCCGTCTGCCCTATCATTTTAAATTCAAGAAGTACTTTAAGAAACCCTACAAAGAGTGGTTAGACACAGTTGAGACAATGTGCAATGAAATCTTGGGGAATTACTCCAAAAAAGAGGATCAATTAATGACAGCAGCCTTCGGCGCCCGACCGAAGCGAAGGCTGAACCGAGTATTCGATGCCCTGGGCTTCGAGTACCCGGACTATGAGCAGTTGAACAAGGGTGCCGAGGGCCACAAAAGAAAAAGAGAGGCCGAAATTCTGACCAAGGATGAAGAGCAACCAGCAGCAGAGAAGAAAATTCCGAAGAAAAGGAAAATATCAACTCCGAAACGGAAAATATCCGAAGAAGAGAGGACCCCCACACCGCCTTCTACCAGCGACGTGGAAGAAATTTTAAAGGTAATGACTGAACCCATGCCCACGAAGCTAAGTCCATTAGGGCTCCAACTGACGAAGCTTTTTCAAAAGGTGGACGAGCCGGATCAGACGAAGATAAGCAAATCCAAACGGCAAAGAATCATTGCGGTAACTGAAGTTATCGATAAGACACCGCCAAGAGCGTCAGCTCAGAAAACAGCAGCTGCCGAAAACACCATAAACGTCGAAGTCGCACCTTCGGAGGTCGCGGCTACCGAAGCCGCTACAGCCGAAGATGTTAATTTAGAAACAGCCATTGAGGATATTAACAAAATTTTGAAGGACATGGCTGCGGAAGAAGCTGATGTTGCTACTGAAAAAACCATGGCCACAGTGCCTGAAAAAGGAAAAGAAATAGCCGAAGACATTTCGGACGACGAAGCCTACTCCTTTCAGAATTTAATTGGGCAAAAACTTACAAAGGACGAAATAGAAGAACTTAAAGAGTATGCCAAATCTTGCGGCTACAAGCCAGGTGCTCTCCTATTTGGAGGTGTAGATGATGAAAAGCTAGGCTGCATTCGAGACCAGACTGGAGCTAGGGTAATCGGTACTCTATCAAAGAGTATCGGTTTTCCGAAGCTAGAGTCAGACATCAGCCGCTACCGACGACAACATATCGTCGGCAGCTTATTTTATTCTAACTTCAAGGTAAACAACCTTTTCTCTGGTTTTCATTGCTGTTAACAATGAAAATATTACTAACATAGTTGTTTCTGTACAGAGCATGCTACTGAGCAAAGCTCTGAAGATGCAGCAAGACTTGGAGGACAAAAAGCACGAAGCTATAATTGAAAACTTAGAAAGCAAAATAAAAGAGCAATCTGCTATCATTGAAAAGAAAGACTTCGAGCTCCAATCGGCCGAAGGCTTACTGGCTGAGACTGAGGCTAAATTATCAGAGTTGAATTCGAAGCTTATCAATCAATCAAAACAATTCGAACAGGAGAAGCTAGAACTGAATTCGAAGCTTAAAGCCGAAGTCCAGACCAGCTCAGAGTTGAAGAAAGCATTAACAAGCCTTCAAGACAAATGCTTGAACTTTGGCAATAGTTGCATTGGACGATTGAAGAAGATATTTTACTCTGTTGGAGCCAGCAGCGGGAAATTTAACCCTTCGGCGGAAAATTTACCCCAGGCCTTCGATCATATTGAAGCTGAAATCGAAGAGCTTGACGAAGTTATAGCCGGGCACGGCGACTTCTGTGCCTGGGTAGCTTCTCGGGGTACTGCTGCTGCATTTCTAAAGGCCGGCTGCGAACACGGAAAAATTGTCAACAGGCCCAACTTCACCTTATCTCCATCAATCCTGGATGATATGCCTGACCTCGCCCGAAGTATCTCCAATAGATTTATAAAAATGATATGGACAAAAGGCGGGCGGGAGAAAGCTGGAGACGAAGCACGAAGTCATCTTGAACCAGTAAGAAATGATACTTCGGACTTACCTTTTCCTTTGCTCTTGATTTTTACTCATAATTTCTTAATTTATGTAGGATGACGAAGGTGAAGATGATGCCTAAGTTATGTCACCGAAGCTGTTGCCGAAGCTGTCGCCGAAGCTGAAACTTAATGAAGATCAGTAGAAGTGTACTGTAGAAAAACTCAGGATATTTTTGTAACAATTCTTGTAAATACAATTAGACTGTTCTCAAGGAACTTTGTACATACCTTGTAATATATTCTTACCCTTCGATTGAGGCGCTTTGATGTGGACGAAATCAGTATTTTGAGCCGAAGGCGAAAAAAAACACCTTCCCTTCTTTTCGTACACAACGAAGCATAAAAACAATTCTTCTTTTTGCCGAGCAACAAAACTTTTCTCTTTTGTACACAACATAGCATAACAAATCATAAAAACGCACTTCTCCGAAGCTTTTCTTTTACATAACGAATCATAAAAAACCTCTTCTCCGAAGCTTTTTGCCGAAGCAGCCACTTGGGAACACAAATGCTATGAATGAATGCTTATGCATGCAAATGTTATGATGTAATGTAATGCACGAATGAATGTCCGAAGCATACGTCCGAAGCCACATTGTCAGCCATTACTTAGAAACAACCACACATTAGCTCTGCATTCCCTTAGGAACGACTTTGGAGCCTCTTCGCCTTTTACTTAGGCAGTATCAGCGTTGACTTTTCGCTGTAAGCTCTGCATCCCCTTAGGGACGACTTTGGAGCTTCTTCGTCTTTTACTTAGACGGTATAAGCTCTGCATTCCCTTGGGAACGTCTTTGGAGCTTCTTCGCCTTTTACTTTCGGCGGAATCAGCGTTGACTTTTCGCTGTAAGCTCTGCATCCCCTTAGGGACGTCTTCGGAGCTTTTTTCTCTTTTTCAGTTTCGGCACTCGATGGTGCGCTCTCAGCTTTTACATTTACATCTTTTGGGGGATTTTGCTCTTATAAAACTAAAAAGGAAAATTACATATGATGGCCCCATTAAAAACCTTTCTCCCCCTTTAGAAAGGAAAAGGGTGCCATAAAAAAGAAAAGAAAAGATAAAATTACATCAAGTTATACATAGAACCGCCGAAGCTCATCGGCATTCCAAGATCTTAGAATTTCATTGCCATCCATG
Source organism: Zea luxurians (assembly GCA_029449295.1). Lineage (NCBI taxonomy): Eukaryota > Viridiplantae > Streptophyta > Magnoliopsida > Poales > Poaceae > Zea > Zea luxurians. Next base: position 1,396,308 of record JAOPSE010000017.1, read on the forward strand.
TCCTTCAGTCTGTACGAACCAGGCCTTGACGAAGATGCTACTAAGAAAGGCCCTTCCCATTTCAGTTGCAACTTGCCCACTGTATCCGGGTTGGCCACTCTCCGAAGCACCAAATGTCCTGGCTCAATATTTTTTAGCCGGACTTTTCTATCTCGCCATTTGATTGTTTCAGCCTGGTATTTGTTGATATTTTCCACGGCCTGAAGCCTGATCCCTTCTAAGGCATCTTTTTCCACAAGACAAGTATCTTCGGCACCTGATTCTGCCGAAGCTACCACTCTTATTGATCCAGCTTTAGCTTCTTCTGGAGTTATTGCTTCGTCACCAAATAATAACTTGAATGGGGTAAAGCCTGTAGACCTTGATGTTGTTGTATTGTGGCTCCACACCACTTTGGTCAACTGATCTGGCCATTTTCCCCTTGGTTGATTAAAAATTAGCTTCATTATTCCTGTCATTATGATGCCGTTGGCCCTTTCAACAAGCCCATTCGACTCCGGATGCCTGACTGATGCAAAGTGGATCTTCGTGCCAATTTGATCACAGAAATTTCTGAAATCTTCGGAGTCGAACTGTGTTCCATTATCTACAGTGATAGCCTTCGGCACTCCGAAGCGACAGACAATACTCTGCCAGAAAAATTTTTGGACAGTGGCCGAAGTTATTGTGGCTAATGGCTTCGCCTCAATCCACTTGGAAAAATACTCCACAGCTACTATAACATATTTTAGGTTCCCTTGGGCCGGTGGCAATGGACCCAACAAGTCAAGGCCCCACCTTTGCAATGGCCAGATGGGTTGTATCAGCTGTGTTAATGACGAAGGTTGTTTTTGATCTCTTGCACATTTTTGACAACCTTCGCACTTTTGGACTAACTCCGCTGCATCCGAAGCTGCCTTCGGCCAATAAAATCCTTGGCGGAACACTTTTCCAAGTAACGGCCTGGATCCAATGTGGGATCCGCACAGGCCTGCATGTATCTCCTTCATCAACTCTATACCTTCGGCCCTAGACAAGCACTTGAGCAGCGGGGCACAAACTCCATGCTTGTATAACTCCCCTTCTATCATGACATAGGGACGAGCTCTTGCCTCTATCCTCTTATTATAAGCTTCGTCATCTGATAGAAAGTTTCCCTGAAGGTAAGAGATTATTTCTGTTCTCCAATCTTCACTGTAGACAGGAGAAATGTTAAGGACTGCTCTTTCAAGTAGCTCCACTGAAGGTGCCTTTATTGTTTCGAAGAACACGTCCGAAGGTAGCGGCAGCCCCTGTGCTGCAGACTTGGCTAATAAATCAGCATGCTCATTTTGTCCTCGAGGGATATTCTTAACAGAAAATCCTTCGAAGGAAGCTTCGATCCTTCGGACCGTGTCTAGGTATTTTTCAAGCTTCGGGTCCTTAGCCTTGCAACTTTTATCAATATGACCCGAAACAACCTGGGAATCAGTTTTAAGAATTGCCCTTCTGATCCCCATTGCCTTTAGTTTCCGAAGACCCAGGAGCAAAGCTTCGTACTCAGCGATATTATTTGTGCAGCTGAAGTCAAGTTTTGCTGCATAGCAAGTTTTAACCTTGGACGGAGAGACCAACACAGCAGCTGCACCTGCTCCGAAGGTTCCCCAAGAGCCATCACAAAACACTGTCCATGCTTCGGCATCTTTATTCGCTTCTTCGTCCTGAGCCCCTGGCGTCCAGTCGGCAATGAAATCTGCCAATGCTTGAGACTGAATTGAGGATCTATGCACATAATCAATGTAAAATTCATTAAGTTCCGCAGCCCATTTTCCAATACGCCCGGTAGCTTCTCTATTCCTCATGATGTCCTTCAACGGCTGCGAAGAAGGAACAATAATGTTGAATGCCTGAAAGTAATGCCGAAGCTTCCTGGATGCCATTAAAACGGCATACAACACCTTCTCCAGCTCTGTATAATTTTTCTTTGAGACACTGAGGACCTCAGACACAAAATATACTGGGACCTGCTTCTTGGCTTGTCCATCAAACTTTTCCTGAACAAGTGCCGCACTTACCGCTGAGTGCGAAGCTGCCACATACAACAGCAGAGGAGCCCCTGGCGTTGGTGGAGTTAATGTTGTGAGATCTATTAAATATTGCTTCAGCTCTTCGAAGGCTTTTTGTTGACTTGGGCCCCATTGAAAGACTTCAGCTGACTTCAGCACCTCGAAGAATGGTAAGTTTCTTTCTGCTGATCTGGATATAAATCTGTTGAGAGATGCCAGCCTTCCTGTCAATCTTTGGGCCCCCTTTCTTGTGGTTGGTGGCTCCATTCGAAGTATAGCTTCGATTTTATTTGGGTTAGCTTCGATTCCCTTCGTTGAAACCAGACATCCAAGAAATTTGCCCTTCTTCACTCCGAAGACACATTTTTCTGGATTCAGCTTCAGACCAGCCTGTCTGAAGCTGGCGAAGGTCTCCTGCAAATCAGCAATATGATTTTCTTGCTTCGTGCTCTTTACGATAATGTCATCAACATAGGTCAACACATTTCTGCCTATCTGAGATTGGAGAACCTTCGCAGTCATTCTGCTGAAACTCCCTCCAGCATTCTTGAGCCCCTCAGGCATCCGAAGATAACAATATGTACCACTTGGAGTTATGAAGCTAGTCTTCGGCTCATCTTCCTTCTTCATCCAGATTTGATGATAGCCTGAGTAGCAGTCCAGGAGACTCATGAGCTCCGAAGAAGCTGCTGCATCAACTAAAGAATCTATCCTTGGCAGCGGAAATTCATCCTTCGGACAAGCCTTGTTGAGATCTGTGAAATCAATACACATTCTCCACTTGCCATTGGCCTTCTTCACCATAACAGTGTTAGCTAGCCACTCTGGGTACTTCACTTCTCTGATAACTCCTGCACTGAGGAGTCTTTTTACTTCATTTCGAGCCCCTTCGGCCTTATCATCAGACATTTTCCGAAGCCTCTGCTTTCGGGGTCTGAAGGATGGATCAACATTAAGCGAATGTTCAATAACATCCCGATTTACTCCACAGAGATCATTAGCTGACCATGCAAAGACATCTTTGTTGCTGAATAAAAACCTTATCAAGGTTTTCTCCTGGTCTTCAGATAATTGCGAGCCCAACAACACCTTCTGCTCTGCTACATCTTCACACAATAACATGGGCTTCGGCTGATCTGCTGAAGCTGCCTTCTCCCTCCTGAATTTATACTGTTCACAAGCTTCAGCTCCATCTATGTTATGGATTGCCTTGGAGTCAGTCCAGCTTCCTTCGGCCCTTCTAGCAGCTTCCTGACTTCCATGAATAGCAATAGGTCCTTGGTCCGAAGGTATCTTCATGCAGAGATAAGCTGGGTGAAGAATTGCTTCGAAGGCATTAAGAGTGCCACGGCCGATGATAGCATTGTAAGGATACTCCATGTCAACAATATCAAACACAATTTGCTCAGTCCTTGTGTTGTTGACAAATCCGAAGGTTACCGGCATGGTAATCTTCCCAAGTGCCACAATCTGCCGCCCTCCGAAGCCACAAAGAGGGTGCGTAGCATCATGAATCTTGTCTTCGGGCTCCTGCATTTGTCTGAAGGCTTTAGCAAATATAATGTCAGCTGCACTGCCTGTATTAACTAGGACATTGTGGACCAGAAATCCTTTGATCACGCAAGAAATAACCATAGCATCATTGTGAGGATAATCCTTAAGCTGAAGGTCTTCCTGAGAGAAGGTAATTGGAATATGAGACCATTTTGACTTGATGAAAGGTCCCTGCACTCCAACATGCTGCACCCTTCTCTGAGCCTCCTTCTTCTGCTTCTTGTTAGCCGGCTCTGAGCAAGAACCGCCTGTTATCGGGAGCACCAGCTTCGGAGCCGAAGCATCTCCAGCTTGGTTGTTGAACGAAGCCATCAGCTCAGAAAAGTGGAAGTGAGTTCACCGGAGGTGGGCGCCAATGTTGGGGGCTTGTTCTCAAATGCTTAGAATTAAGAACAAGGCAACACAGAAAATGTTAAATATTAAGGTCTTTCGTCCTCCACTTCATTATATCCCTTCGGGACATAAGGAGCTTCGGACGAAGGTTACGAAGGACGCACCTTCGTAGACATAATAACGTAGGATGAAGCATTTACATAAATCATGAGGTATAAAATGGACATTCAAATGTTAACGTAGAATCATTTTCATTTCCATTAATACGAATGAATATAAATGACAGATGTACCTTCAGTCTTGAGGAAGGCAGGAGTACAAGTGTGACGTGAAGGCAAATGACAGGTTCGCGTGAACAGTACAGAGGTACTGTTCATCTATTTATAGGCACAGGTCGCAGCCTGTGACAAATTACAATTATGCCCCTTACAAATGTTTACAACATTGACTCAGACCTATATGAATAAAAAGGTCATTCTATCTCTATGTCGGTTTAAAACGCCGAAGCTCCATGAAAAGGAACCTTCGGCCATCTCTTGGAGACGACTCCAGCCGAAGCTGCTTCTTCGTGTGAGACCTTCGGCGCACCGAAGCACGACCCCAACAAATAGTCTCTCCATGAAGCTCGCAGCCGTGAACCCACTTGACCTGAGCAACCTGCCAACCCTCCTGCAAAAAGATGTGAGTTCAAACATTCCCCTTCCTAGCATGTCCTACGAAATGAGTAGCTAGTTGTACTCACACATAGCGCTCCCCCTAGCAAAACAAAATCTAGATGTTCCAGCCCGGGGTTCCCGTTCGGAGGCTAAGGGGACGTGTTATAGTCGTTTGACCCGCATGGCCTGGAGAGCCCCGTCCCCATTGCTTGATTTCTGTCGTTACCACATCGATGAAGAAGAGGCAGTCCTTTCAGTCGTCGCCGGTGGCCATGGCGATGGCTATCGTTAGTTCCTCCTCCCCCACCAACCCTCCCGCTTCGGGACCTGGGCCAACGCCGGGAGCACCAGCAGGGCGATATGCCACATGGATCTAAGAGATGAGGTAGTAGGCGCGAGAAGTAGGAAGGGAGATGGGTGGAGTATACCTTGGCCCTCATGGTCGCCTCCTCTCTCTTCGGTGCGTCTCCTCTTGCGGCGTCGATGGCTGTTCTCGATGTGGGGAGTGGGCGGATTCGAGGCAAGAGCCATAGTGCGGCATGGAGTTGCGTCGGGCACAGCCATTGCGCTCTATTGCGGTGGAACGATGACTACGAGGATTAGGTGAAGTGGCGAGGGCAGCATTTCGAGGATGAGGACGTGTGTCCGTCGCGAGGGTTAGGGGGGGCTCGGATAGCGGTGGCGACGATTGCGGAGATGCGGGCGTGGGCGCGGGCACGGATGACGGGATGAGGACGAGCGGTCGGTGGTCTCGAGAGGGCGAGGATCGAGGGTGGGGTTGTGATGACAATGGCCGAGGATGCGGGCAGTAAAACGGACGATGTAGATTAAGCAGAAAAGGCAGCCTATTTTTGTTGATTTAATAAGTAGTAGAGATTTTCTTGGAGTTAGGTTGGAGAGAGATGACGGGTTAAAGATGTTAAAAGATGTAAGAGATTTTTTTGCAAAAACATGACGCAGGTCAACCGTTGAAATTGGTGTTTTAATATAGTAGATAGACTATTGCTGGAACGATGATTGCGAGGATTAGGTGAAGTGGTGAGGGCAGCATTTCGAGGATGAGGACGTGTGTCCGTCGTGAGGGTTAGGGGGGGCTCGGATAGCGGTGGCGACGATTCTGGAGATGTGGGCGTGGGCACGGGCACGGATGACGGGATGAGGACGAGCGGTCGGTGGTCTCGAGAGGGTGAGGATCCAGAGTGGGGTTGTGATGGACAATGGCCGAGGATGCGGGCAGTAAGATGGACGATGTAGATTAAGCAGGAAAGGCAACCTATTTTTGTTGACTTAATAACTTGACTTAATAAGTAGTAGGATTTTCTTGGAGTTAGGTTGGAGAAAGATGAGAGCACCTAGAGGGGGGGTGAATAGGTGATCCTGTAAAACTTCAAACTTAAGCCACAAAACTTGGTTAAGTGTTAGCACAAATGATGCCAAGTGGCTAGAGAGGAGTCTCGACAAAACACAGAAACCACAGAAGATCAATCACAGAGATGACACAGTGGTTTATCCCGTGGTTCGGCCAAGACCAACGCTTGCCTACTCCACGTTGTGGCGTCCCAACGGACGAGGGTTGCAATCAACCCCTCTCAAGCGGTCCAAAGACCCACTTGAATACCACGGTGTTTTGCTTTCTTTTCTTTATCCCGTTTGCAAGGAATCTCCACAAATTGGAGTCTCTTGCCCTTACAAGTATATGATCACAAAGAAGCACAGAGTAAGGGAGGGAAGCAACACACACAAATCCACAGCGAAATGCGCACACACACGGCCAAGAATCGAGCTCGAATGACTATCTCAAAGTTCTCACTAGAACGGAGCTCGAATCACTTAGAATCACAAACGAATGCGCAAAGAATGAGTGTGGATGATCAAGAATGCTCTAAGGTTGCTTGGTTGCCTCCTCCATGCGCCTAGGGGTCCCTTTTATAGCCCCAAGGCAGCTAGGAGCCGTTGAGAGCAAATCTGGAAGGCTATCCTTGCCTTCTGTCGTCGGGTGCACCGGACAGTCCGATGTACACCGGACACTGTCCGGTGCCCGATTTCTTTCCTTAAACAGCACTGCCGACCGTTGCCGACCGTTGCAGATCTGGGAGCCGTTGGCGCACCGAACATGTCCGGTGCTCACCGGACAGTCCGGTGTCCCCTTCCGACCGTTGGCTCGGCCACGTGTCCCGCGCAGATTGCGCGGCCGACCGTTGGCCCGGCCGACCGTTGGCTCACCGGACAGTTCGGTGCACACCGGACAGTCCGATGAATTTTAGCCGTACGCCGTCGACGAATTCCCGAGAGCGGCTACTTCACGCCGAGTCAGCCTGGCGCACCGGACACTGTCCGGTGTGCCAGACCGAGCTGAGTCTTGGTTGTACACAGCCAAGTCTTTTGCACCTTTCTTCTTTTCTTCTTCTTTCTGTTTCTAACACTTAGACAAGTATATTAGTACACAAAACCAATGTACTAAGGCTTAGAAACATACCTTTACTTCATGATTTGCACTTTGTTCATCCATGGACATGAATTCACATTTAAGCACTTGTGTTGGCACTCAATCACCAAAATACTTAGAAATGGCCCAAGGGCACATTTCCCTTTCAATCTCCCCCTTTTTGGTGATTTATGCCAACACAACATAAAGCAACTAGAACGAGTGCAAACTCACTTCAAATAAAACTCAAATTTATTTTGATTCAATTTTGGCATATATGGATCATCCTTTGCCACCACTTGGTTTGTTTTTGCAAATCAAACTCAAATCTCTATCTCTAAGTCAAACACACATGTTGAAGCATAAAGAGAGTCATTCCAAAAGAGATTGATCAAAGATTTCAAAAACTCCCCCTTTTTCCAATAATCAATACTTCTCCCCATAAGAAGCCAACTTTTGATAAGAGAGACAACAAAAGAGTTTTGTCAAACAAAAAGCTCTATTCTACTATTTTCAAAATCTCTCAAGTGGTAGCTGATCCATTATTGCTTTGGCCTTTATTTTCTCCCCCTTTGGCATCAAGCACCAAAACGGGATCAATCTTGGCCCTATAACCCCATTGCCTCACCAAAATCTCCAATTAAGAGCAAATGGCAATAAGAGTTCATTAGATGAACTTGGAATAGGTTACCCTCTCATCGGAGTGCAGTGGAAGTCTGTCATGGTCCAAGTCCACCTTTCCCTTTCAATTCTCCTTTGAGACTAAAACAAGCAAACTCAAGCATATGGTTAGTCTCAAAGGGTCAAGTTGTAACACATCTCCCCCTAAAACTGTGCATCACTTTGCAACGGACTTGTGAGGTCCAGGGAGTGTTTGTACAACTTGAGCACCATACTTAACAACAAAATGCAAAAGGGAACATGATCAAACGCATAAATACATGTATGCTACATTTCAATCCAAGTTCCGCGAATCTAAGATATTTAGCTCACTACGCAGCCTGCAAAAGGTCTTCTCATCTAGAGGCTTGGTAAAGATATCGGCTAGCTGGTTCTCGGTGCTAACATGAAACACTTCGATATCCCCCTTTTGCTGGTGGTCTCTCAAAAAGTGATGCCGGATGTCAATGTGCTTTGTGCGGCTGTGCTCAACAGGATTTTCCGCTATTCGGATAGCACTCTCATTATCACATAGGAGTGGGACTTTGCTCAGATTGTAGCCAAAGTCCCTGAGGGTTTGCCTCATCCAAAGTAGTTGCACACAACACTGTCCTGCGGCAACGTACTCGGCCTCAGCGGTGGATAGGGCAACGGAGGTTTGTTTCTTAGAGTTCCATGACACCAGGGACCTTCCTAAGAATTGGCACGTCCCCGATGTACTCTTCCTATCGACCTTACATCCAGCATAGTCGGAATCTGAGTACCCAATCAAGTCAAAGTTAGACCCCTTTGGATACCAGATCCCGAAGCAAGGCGTAGCAACCAAATATCTAAGAATTCGCTTCACCGCCACTAAGTGACACTCCTTAGGATCGGATTGAAATCTGGCACACATGCATACGCTAAGCATAATATCCGGTCTACTAGCACATAAATAAAGTAAAGACCCTATCATTGACCGGTATGCTTTTTGATCAACGGACTTACCTCCTTTGTTGAGGTCGGTGTGTCCGTCGGTTCCCATCGGCGTCTTTGTGGGCTTGGCGTCCTTCATCCCAAACCTCTTTAGCAAATCTTGTGTGTACTTCGTTTGGGAGATGAAGGTGCCGTCCTTGAGTTGCTTCACTTGGAACCCAAGGAAGTAGGTCAACTCGCCCATCATCGACATCTCGAATTTCTGCGTCATTACCCTGCTAAACTCTTCACAAGACTTTTGGTTAGTAGAACCAAATATTATGTCGTCGACATAAATTTGGCACACAAAAAGATCACCATCACAAGTCTTAGTAAAAAAAGTTGGATCGGCTTTCCCAACCTTGAAAGCATTAGCAATTAAAAAGTCTCTAAGGCATTCATACCATGCTCTTGGAGCTTGCTTAAGTCCATAGAGCGCCTTAGAGAGCTTACACACGTGGTCGGGGTACCGTTCATCCTCGAAGCCAGGGGGTTGCTCCACGTACACCTCCTCCTTGATCGGCCCGTTGAGGAAAGCGCTCTTCACATCCATTTGGCACAACCTGAAAGAATGGTGAGCGGCATATGCTAGCAAGATACGAATTGATTCTAGCCTAGCCACAGGAGCAAAAGTCTCCTCAAAGTCCAAACCTGCGACTTGGGCATAACCTTTTGCCACAAGTCGAGCCTTGTTCCTTGTCACCACCCCGTGCTCGTCCTGTTTGTTGCGGAACACCCACTTGGTTCCCACAACATTTTGCTTGGGGCGAGGCACCAGTGTCCAAACTTCATTGCGCTTGAAGTTGTTGAGTTCCTCCTGCATGGCCAATACCCAATCCGGATCTAGCAAGGCCTCCTCTACCCTGAAAGGCTCAATAGAAGAGACAAAGGAGTAATGCTCACAAAAATTAACTAATCGAGATCGAGTAGTTACTCCCTTGCTAATGTCACCCAGAATTTGGTCGACGGGATGATCCCTTTGAATCACCGCTCGAACTTGGGTTGGAGGTGCCGGTTGCGCTTCTTCCTCCATCATGTGATCATCTTGTGCTCCCCCTTGATCACACGCCTCCTTTTGATGAACCTGTTCATCGTCTTGAGTTGGGGGATGCACCTTTTTTGAGGAAGAAGGTTGATCTCGTTCATCTTGTTCCTGTGGCCGCACTTCTCCAATCGCCATGGTTCGTATGGCGGCCGTCGGAACATCTTCTTCATCTACATCATCACAATCAACAACTTGCTCTCTTGGAGAGCCATTAGTCTCATCAAATACAACGTCGCTAGAGACTTCAACCAAACCCGATGATTTGTTGAAGACCCTATACGCCTTTGTATTTGAATCATAACCTAACAAAAACCCTTCTACAGCTTTGGGAGCAAACTTAGAATTTCTACCCTTCTTTACTAGAATGTAGCATTTGCTCCCAAATACACGAAAGTACGATACATTGGGTTTGTTACCGGTTAGTAGCTCATACGACGTCTTCTTGAGGAGGCGGTGAAGGTAGACTCTGTTGATGGCGTGGCAAGCCGTGTTCACGGCTTCCGACCAAAAGCACTCGGGGGTCTTGAATTCTCCAAGCATAGTCCTCGCCATATCGATCAGCGTCCTGTTCTTCCTCTCTACCACACCATTTTGCTGTGGTGTGTAGGGAGCGGAGAACTCGTGCTTGATCCCTTCCTCCTCAAGGAACTCCTCCACTTGAAGGTTCTTGAACTCGGCCCCGTTGTCGCTCCTTATCTTCTTCACCTTGAGCTCAAACTCATTTTGAGCTCTCCTTAGGAAGCGCTTGAGGGTCCCTTGGGTTTCAGACTTATCCTGCAAGAAGAACACCCAAGTGAAGCGGGAAAAGTCATCAACAATAACTAGACCATACTTACTTCCTCCTATACTCAGATAGGCGACGGGTCCGAAGAGGTCCATATGCATCAGCTCCAGAGGTCTTGATGTGGTCATCACATTCTTGCTGTGATGTGCTCCTCCCACTTGTTTACCTGCTTGACAAGCTGCACAAGGTCTATCTTTTTCGAAATAAACATTGGTTAGACCTATCACGTGTTCTCCCTTTAGAAGCTTGTGGAGGTTCTTCATCCCCACATGAGCTAGGCGGCGATGCCACAGCCAGCCCATGCAAGTCTTAGCCATTAAGCATGCATCTAGACCGGCCTCTTCTTTTGCAAAATCAACTAAGTAAAGCTTGCCGTCTAGTACACCCTTAAAGGCTAGTGAACCATCACTTCTTCTAATGACAGATACATCTACATTTGTAAAAAGACAATTATATCCCATATGGCATAGTTGACTAACAGATAGCAAATTGTAACCAAGAGACTCAACTAAAAACACATTGGAGATTGAGTGCTCATTAGAAATTGCAATTTTACCTAACCCTTTTACCTTGCCTTGATTCCCATCACCGAATATAATTGAATCTTGGGAATCCTTATTTTTGACGTAGGAGGTGAACATCTTCTTCTCCCCCGTCATATGGTTTGTGCATCCGCTGTCGATAATCCAGCTTGAACCCCCGGATGCATAAACCTGCAAGGCAAATTTAGGCTTGGGTTTTAGGTACCCAACTCATGTTGGGTCCTACAAGGTTAGTGCAAATATCCTTAGGGACCCAAATGCAAGTTTTGTCTCCCTTGCATTTTGCCCCTAACTTCCTAGCAACTATTTTCCTATCCTTTCTACAAATAGCAAAGGAAGCATTTAAAGCATAATAAATTGTAGAAGGTTCATTCACTACTTTCCTAGGAGCATGAATAACATTCTTTCTGGGCACATTATGAACAACATTTCTCCTACCAATATTTCTATCATACACATAGGAGGAACTAGAAGCAAACATGTCAAAATCATTATAAGCATTATAACTCCTATAAGTATTTCTAGTTTGTCTCCTACCATGGTACATAAAGGCATGGTTCTTTTTAGCACTAGTTGCCATAGGGGCCTTCCCTTTCTCCTTGGCAGAGATGGGAGCTGTCGGGGACCATAATTAGGGGTACCCTCAAGACGCCTAATTCTCAGCTGGTAACCCCCATCAGCATAAAGCTGCAGAGGCCTGATGGGTTTGATTAAGTCAGGGATCAGTCCATACGAGCGACTCGATCACGCCACGCCCGAGCCTAGCCTCGGGCAAGGGCAGCCGACCCCGAGGTGTTTCCGTCTCGCCCGAGGCCCCCTTTTTTACGGCAGACGCATCTCCGGCTCGCCCGAGGCCTTGCCTTCGTTAAGAAGCAACCCTGACTAAATCACCGTGCCGATCGACCAAGTCACTGGGGCATTTAACGCAAAGAGTGAGACTGACGGGCGGCCAGGCTTGGCCAAAAGCGCCATAGGAAGCTCCGCCCGACCCAGGGCTCGGACTCGGGCTAAGGCCCCGGAAGACGGCGAACTCCGCTCCGCCCGACCCAGGGCTCGGACTCGGGCTAAGGCCCCGGAAGACGGCGAACTCCGCTCCGCCCGACCCAGGGCTCGGACTCGGGCTAAGGCCCCAGAAGACGGCGAACTCCGCTCCGCCCGACCCAGGGCTCGGACTCGGGCTAAGGCCCCGGAAGACGGCGAACTCCACTCTGCCCGACCCAGGGCTCGGACTCGGGCTAAGGCCCCGGAAGACGACGAACTCCGCCTCGCCCGACCCAGGGCTCGGACTCCGCCCTGGCCTCTGCCAAACGACCTCCGCCTCGCCCGACCCAGGAGCTCGGGCTCGGCCTCGGCCATGCAGGACAGACTCCGCCTCGCCCGACCCAGGAGCTCGGGCTCGGCCTCGGCCATGCAGGACAGACTCCGCCTCGCCCGACCCAGGAGCTCGGGCTCGGCCTCGGCCATGCAGGGCAGACTCCGCCTCGCCCGACCCAGGAGCTCGGGCTCGGCCTCGGCCATGCAGGACGGACTCAACCTCGGCTTCGGAGGAGCCTCCACGTCGCCCGACCTAGGGCACAAGTCCGCCACGTCGACAGGAAGCGCCATCATCACCCTACCCCGAGCCGACTCGGGCCGCAGAAAACAGGACCGACGTCCCATCTGGCTAGCTCTGCCAGACAGGCAATGATGGCGCCCCGCTGGACCCATGACGACGGCGGCTCTCAGCTCCCTTACGAAAGCAGGGGGACGTCAGCAAGGGCCCAACCACTCCGACAGCTGTCCCTCCGCCAGGCTCCATTGCTTCTCCGACAGCCACGACGCCACACCAGCTGGGTGCCAAGATCTCTTCGGCTGCCACCTTGGCATGTACTTAGGGCACTAGCTCTCCCCCGCTAGACACGTAGCGCCTTGCTACACCCCCATTTGTACACCTGGATCCTTTCCTTACTCCTATAAAAGGAGGGACCAGGGCCTTCTTAGAGAAGGTTGGCCTCGCGGGAACGAAGGGCAGGGGCAGGCGCTCTCTTGGGGCCGCTCGCTCCCCTCACCCGCGCGGACGCTTGTAACCCCCTACTGCAAGCGCACCCGACCTGGGCGCGGGACGAACACGAAGGCCGCGGGATCTCCGACTCCCTCACGACCCGGCTCCGGCCACCTCGCTCTCGCTCTCTCCCCCCTTCGCGCTCACCCACGCGCTCGACCCATCTGGGCTGGGGCACGCGGCACACTCACTCGTCGGCTCGGGGACCCCCCGGTCCCGAAACGCCGACAGTTGGCGCGCCAGGTAGGGGCCCGCTGCGTGTTGACGAGCAGATTCCCGTCAAGCTCCAGATGGGCAGTCTCCAACGACCTCTTCAACCCGGGACGGTGCTCCGTTTCGGAAGCCTCGAGTTCATGTCTTTCGACGGTAGCTACGACATGATACTCCTTCCACCGCCGCGCGACAGCGACAATGGTGGCGGACAGCCCGCCCGCCGGCGGCGGAATCGACGACGTCTTTCCCGCGTGGGGGAAGGACAACTTTCGAGCTCGCCCCATCCTCTCCCTCACCATCGGAGGAGGAGGCGGGGCAACCAGGGCCGAGCGGGAGGCTGCGCTCAGTCGGCTGTCGAGCAAATCGACATCCCCAGCGCCCCAACGGAGGACGCGTCGGGCATCACCCACGCGTTTGAGGCGAAGGCGAGCGCCGTCCCCCCGCGACACGCCGACCCCGAGCAAGTGGACGACGCCAGCACGCTCACGGAGGGCCTGCAGGACGTCGCCCTCGCCCCCAGGATGACAGCGCGATCAGCCCCCGATGTGACTTCGTCGCTCCTCGTCGACCAAAAGGTACCGGCTGATTCCCATCCTTCGTCATTTCGACTCGGCCTCAACCCGCCTAGCGACCTCGCTTTGGCGGGCGCTCACATTGAGGCGAGTGCAACCCCTCTGGGGTTTCGTGTGCGGTCGCCTTGGGACCGATTGACGGACGTCTCGACCTATGGGCCCTCTGGGTCCGAGGAAGATGACGACCCCAGCATCTGCTGGGATTTCTCTGGATCTGGCAACCCCAGTGCCATGCGGGATTTCATGACCGCATGCAACTACTGCCTCTCCGACTGTTCCGACGGCAGCCGCAGCCTTGACGACAAGGACTGCGGCCCGAGCCGCGAATGTTTCCACGTCGAGCTGGGGGATCCCTCCGGAGGCAGCTGTCTCGGCATGCCGGAGGATGGTGATCCCCCTCGGCCGGCGCCTCGCGCCGACATCCCGCGGGAGCTAGCTGTGGTCCCCGTTCCGGCGGGGGGTCACGACCCACAGCTCGAGCAAGTCCGCGGGGCGCGGGCCGGGCTCGATGAGGAAGCAGGAGCGCTCTAGGCAATCCGCCGGGACGTCGGGCAGGTATGGGCGGGTCAACCCCCGGCCGGAGAAATACGTCACCTGCCCCAAGGTCTCCAGCACCGCATCGCCAACGATGCCAGGGACAGACCGCCACCCGCATCCGGCGGAACCGGTCAGGACCTGGCAGCCGCAGCGATGCTCCTCCGCGCGATGCCGGAGTCATCAACCACCGAGGGTCGGCGAATCCAGGGAGAGCTCAAGCATCTCCTGGAAGGCGCCGCGGCCCGGCGGGCCGAGAGCTCTGCCTCCCGAAGGCAGGGGTACCCCTCGGAACCTCGTGCCGCGACTTCCCGACTCATGCGGGAAGCCTCGGTCTACACCGGGCGCACGCGCAACACCGCGCCTGCGGCCCCGGGCCGCCTCGGCGACGAGCACCCTCATCGCGACCGTCGGGCCCGCCTCGACGAAAGGGTGCGCCGAGGTTATCACCCCAGGCGTGGGGGACGCTACGACAGTGGGGAGGATCGGAGTCCCTCGCCCGAACCACCCGGTCCGCAGGTCTTTAGCCGAGCCATTCGGCGGGCGCCGTTTCCACCCCGATTCCGACCCCCGACTACCATCACAAAGTACTCGGGGGAAACGAGACCGGAATTGTGGCTCGCGGACTACCGCCTGGCCTGTCAGCTGGGTGGAACGGACGATGACAACCTCATCATCCGCAACCTCCCCCTGTTCCTCTCCGACACTGCTCGCGCTTGGTTGGAGCACCTGCCTCCGGGGCAGATTTCCAACTGGGAGGATCTGGTCCAAGCATTCGCCTGCAACTTCCAGGGCACGTACGTGCGCCCCGGGAATTCCTGGGACCTCCGAAGCTGCCGGCAACAGCCGGGAGAGTCTCTTCGGGACTACATCCGGCGATTCTCGAAGCAGCGCACCGAGCTGCCCAACATCACCGACTCCGATGTCATCGGCGCGTTCCTTGCCGGCACCACCTGCCGTGACCTGGTGAGCAAGTTGGGTCGCAAGACCCCCACCAGGGCGAGCGAGCTGATGGACATCGCCACCAAGTTCGCCTCTGGTCAGGAGGCGGTCGAGGCCATCTTCCGAAAGGACAAGCAGCCCCAGGGCCGCCCATCGGAAGATGCCCCCGAGGCGTCTACTCCTCTCGGCGCCAAGAAGAAAGGCAGGAGGAAGTCGCAAGCGAAACGCGACGCCGCCGGCACGGACCTTGTCGCCGCCGCCGAATACAAGAACACTCGGAAGCCCCCCAGAGGCGCCAACCTCTTCGACAAGGCACTCAAGGAGACGTGCCCCTACCATCAGGGGCCCGTCAAGCACACCCTCGAGGAGTGCGTCATGCTTCGGCGCCACTTCCACCGGGCCGGGCCACCCGCAGAGGGTGGCAGGGCCCGCGACGACGACAAAAAGGAAGATCACCAAGCAGGAGAGTTCCCCGAGGTCCGTGACTGCTTCATGATCTACGGAGGGCATGCGGCGAATGCCTCGGCTCGGCATCGTAAGCAAGAGCGTCGGGAGGTCTGCTCGGTGAAGGTGGCGGCGCCAGTCTACCTAGACTGGTCCGACAAGCCCATCACCTTCGACCAAGACGACCACCCTGACCACGTGCCGAGCCCGGGGAAGTACCCGCTCGTCGTCGATCCCGTCATCGGCGACGTCAGGCTCACCAAGGTTCTGATGGATGGGGGCAGCTGCCTCAATATCATCTACGCCGAGACCCTCAGGCTCCTGCGCGTCGATCTGTCATCCGCCCGAGCAGGCGCTGTGCCCTTCCACGGGATCGTTCTTGGGAAGCGCGTCCAGCCCCTCGGACAGCTCGACCTTCCTGTCTGCTTCGGAACACCCTCCAACTTCCGAAGGGAGACTTTGGCGTTCGAGGTGGTCGGGTTCCGAGGAACCTACCACGCAGTGTTGGGAAGGCCATGCTACGCGAAGTTCATGGCCATCCCCAACTACACCTACCTGAAGCTCAAGATGCCGGGCCCCAACGGGGTCATCACCGTCGGCCCCACGTACAAACACGCGTTCGAATGCGATGTGGAGTGCGTGGAGTACGCCGAGGCCCTCGCCGAGTCCGAGGCCCTCATCGCCAACTTGGAAAACCCCTCCCGGGAGGTGCCAGACGTAAAGCGACATGCCGGCAACTTCGAGCCAGCGGAGACGGTTAAGGCCGTCCCTCTCGACCCCAATGGAGACACCTCCAAGCAGATCCGGATCGGTTCCGGGCTCGACCCCAAATAGGAAGCAATGCTCGTCGACTTTCTCCGCGCAAGCGCCGACGTCTTTGCGTGGAGTCCCTCAGACATGCCCGGCATACCGAGAGATGTCGCCGAGCACTCGCTGGATATTCGGGCCGGGGCCTGACCGGTCAGACAGCCTCTGCGCCGATTCGACGAGGAAAGGCGCAGGGTGATAGGCGAGGAGATCCACAAGCTGATGGCAGCAGGGTTCATCAAAGAGGTATTCCATCCCGAATGGCTTGCCAACCCTGTACTTGCGAGGAAGAAAGGGGGGAAATGGCGGATGTGTGTAGACTACGCTGGTCTCAACAAAGCATGTCCGAAGGTCCCCTACCCTCTACCTCGCATCGATCAAATCGTGGACTCCACTGCAGGGTGCGAAACCCTGTCTTTCCTCGATGCCTACTCAGGGTATCATCAAATCAAGATGAAAGAGTCCGACCAGCTCGCGACTTCTTTCATCACGCCCTTCGGCATGTACTGTTACGTCACCATGCCGTTCGGTTTGAGGAACGCGGGTGCAACGTACCAGCGGTGCATGAACCATGTGTTCGGCGAACACATCGGCCGCACGGTCGAGGCCTACGTCGATGACATCGTAGTCAAGACGAGGAAAGCCTCCGACCTTCTCTCCGACCTTGAAGTGACATTCCGGTGTCTCAAGGCGAAGGGCGTCAAGCTCAATCCCGAGAAGTGCGTCTTCGGGGTGCCCCGAGGCATCCTCTTGGGATTCATCGTCTCCGAGCGGGGCATCGAAGCCAACCCGGAGAAGATCGCAGCCATCACAAGCATGGGGCCCATCAGGGACTTAAAAGGCGTACAGAGGGTCATGGGATGTCTCGCGGCCTTGAGCCGTTTCATCTCGCGCCTCGGCGAAAGGGGCCTGCCCCTGTACCGTCTCCTAAGGAAAGCCGAGTGCTTCACTTGGACTCCCGAGGCCGAGGAAGCCCTCGGGAACCTGAAGGCGCTCCTCACCCAGGCGCCCGTCTTGGTACCCCCAGCTGATGGAGAAGCCCTCTTGGTCTACGTCGCCGCTACCACTTAGGTGGTCAGCGCCGCGATCGTGGTCGAAAGGCAGGAAGAGGGGCATGCTTTGCCCATTCAGAGGCCAGTTTACTTCGTCAGCGAGGTGCTGTCCGAGACCAAGATCCGCTACCCACAAGTCCAGAAGCTGCTGTATGCAGTGATCCTGACGAGGCGAAAGCTGCGACATTACTTCGAGTCTCATCCGGTGACTGTGGTGTCATCCTTCCCCCTGGGGGAGATCATCCAGTGCCGAGAAGCCTCGGGACGGATCGCGAAGTGGGCGGTGGAAATCATGGGCGAGGCAA
This sequence comes from Zea luxurians, assembly GCA_029449295.1. Classification (NCBI taxonomy): domain Eukaryota; kingdom Viridiplantae; phylum Streptophyta; class Magnoliopsida; order Poales; family Poaceae; genus Zea; species Zea luxurians. The sequence goes on from JAOPSE010000017.1 coordinate 1,414,195, forward strand.
TCTCGTTCGCCCCTCGGAAGGCCATCAAGTCCCAGGTACTGGCGGACTTCGTAGCCGAATGGGTCGACACCCAGTTGCCGACGGCTCCGATCCAACCGGAGCTCTGGACCATGTTCTTCGACGGGTCGCTGATGAAGACGGGAGCCGGCGCGGGCCTGCTCTTCGTCTCGCCCCTCGGGAAACACCTGCGCTACGTGCTCCGCCTCCATTTCCCGGCGTCCAACAATGTGGCCGAGTACGAGGCTCTGGTCAACGGATTGCGAATCGCCATCGAGCTAGGGGTCCGACGCCTCGATGCACGCGGCGACTCGCAGCTCGTCATCGACCAAGTCATGAAGAACTCCCACTGCCGCGACCCGAAGATGGAGGCCTATTGTGATGAGGTTCGGCGCCTAGAAGACAAGTTCTACGGGCTCGAACTTAACCACATCGCTCGGCGCTACAACGAGACTGCGGACGAGCTGGCAAAGATAGCCTCGGGGCGAACGACGGTCCCCCCGGACGTCTTCTCCCGGGATCTGCACCAACCCTCCGTCAAGATAGGCAACACGCCCGAGCCCGAGGTGCCCTCGGCCCCGTCCGAGGTGACCTCGGCCCAGCCCGAACCATCCTCGGTTCAGCCCGAGGAACCCTCGGCCCCCGAGGGCGAAGCTCTGCACATCGAGGAGGAGCAGAGCGGGGTCATGCAAGATCGAGATTGGCAGACCCCGTACCTGCAATATCTCCGCCAAGGAGAACTGCCCCTCGACCGAGCCGAGGCTCGGCGGGTAGCGCGACGCGCCAAGTCGTTCGTCTTGCTGGGCGATGAGAAGGAGCTCTACCACCGTAGCCCCTCGGGCATCCTCCAGCGATGCATCTCCATCGCCGAGGGTCAGGAACTCCTGCGGGAAATACACTCGGGGGCTTGCGGCCATCATGCAGCACCTCGAACCCTCGTCGGGAACGCTTTCCGCCAAGGCTTCTATTGGCCGACGGCGGTGGCTGACGCCACTGGAATTGTCCGCGCCTGCGAAGGGTGCCAATTCTATGCGAAGCAGACCCACCTGCCCGCTCAGGCTCTGCAGACGATACCCATCACCTGGCCCTTCGCTGTGTGGGGTCTAGACCTCGTCGGCCCTCTGCAGAAGGCGCCCGGGGGCTACACGCACCTGCTGGTCGCCGTCGACAAATTCTCCAAGTGGATCGAGGTCCGACCCCTGAACAGCATCAGATCCGAGCAGGCGGTGGCGTTCTTCACCAACATCATCCATCGCTTCGGGGTCCCGAACTCCATCATCACCGACAACGGCACCCAGTTCACCGGCAAAAAATTCTTGGATTTTTGCGAGGATCACAACATCCGGGTAGACTGGGCCGCCGTAGCTCATCCCATGTCAAATGGGCAAGTAGAACGTGCCAACGGCATGATTCTACAAGGGCTCAAGCCTCGGATTTACAATGATCTCAACAAGTTCGGCAAGCGATGGATGAAGGAACTCCCCTCGGTGGTCTGGAGCCTGAGGACGACGCCGAGCCGAGCCACGGGTTTCACGCCGTTCTTCCTGGTCTACGGGGCCGAGGCCGTCTTGCCCACTGACCTGGAATACGGCTCCCCGAGGACGAGGGCCTACAACGATGAAAGCAACCAAGCTAGCCGAGAAGACTCGCTGGACCAGCTGGACGAGGCTCGGGACAGGGCCTTACTACACTCGGCGCGGTATCAGCAGTCCCTGCGACGCTACCACGCCCGAGGGGTCCGACCCCGAGACCTCCAGGTGGGCGACCTGGTGCTTCGGCTGCGGCAGGACGCCCGAGGGAGGCACAAGCTCACGCCCCCCTGGGAGGGGCCGTTCGTCATCGCCAAAGTTCTGAAGCCCGGAACGTACAAGCTGGCCAACAGTCAAGGCGAGGTCTACGGCAACGCTTGGAACATCCAACAGCTACGTCGCTTCTACCCTTAAGATGTTTCCAAGTTGTTCATATACCTCACACCCACGCAAAGTTTAGTCAACAAGGAAGGGTCGGCCTCGCCTCGGCAAAGCCCGACCCTCCCTCGGGGGCTAAAAGGGGGGAAACCCCCTCTGCGTCAAAATTTTCCTCAAAAAAGAAAATCTCTTTTACCAGAATATCTTCCGTGCTTTTTGACTACTTCGAAAAGTGGGTCCTGGAAACGACGGGGTACACGTAAGCAGTCAAGGCTGACCGAGCCGAGGGACTCCTACGCCTCCGGGATACGGATACCTCACTCATCACCTTCTGCGATAAGTAACTCGCGTTCGGATAAGGTGACTCCGCGGATCGAACCAGTCTCTACGTTCGGAAGCCCTTCTGTCGAAGCGATTCTTCGAGTTTTCTCGACCAAGTCGGTGATAGGGCCTCATGGACGAGTAAAAGTGCGCGTAAGCGACAAGGCCGACCGAGCCGAGGGACTCCTACGCCTCCGGGATACGGATACCTCACTCCTCACCTTCCGCGAGAAGCAACTTTCGCTCGCACTAACATCCCTGTTACCGACAAAAAGTCCAGATGCTCGAAACAAGAGGAAAAGGGACGCAGCTTTACAACACAGCAAGGGTGTGTGTTCTGGCCTCGACGGCCGCACAAAGCACACGCTACAAGACAATCTGATCCGGCAGGCTCGGGTCTTGACGCTGGAAGGGGGCGGCAACACCCTCGGCATCAACGGCACCTTCGGCGAGGCCCGACCTAGCCTCGAACGGCAACGCGGTCCGAGGGCCTCCGCTCCGAAGGACGACGTCATCACCACGCCTGAGCGATTGCCGTCAGGGACTTCTCCGGGATCCGGCCCGAGCGGGCGGCTCGGCCGGCCACCTCCGGGGCCTCGGCCAACCACCTTCCGAGGGCACCTGCCCGGTCCGAAGCCTCGGCTGACCAACTCTGGCGTCGATCCTGCCAACGGACAACTCGGCTAGGCTCCGGCCAACCAGGTTTCATTTCCGAACCAACTCCGCCTCTGCTCATACTGATATCGCTACCCCTGGCCTCGGCTCGTCGAAGAGCGGCCGAGGGGTCTTTTTAACTAAGCTAGAGGAGCCTCGGACAACAGGGCCGACCGAGCCGAGGGACTCCTACGCCTCCGAGATACGGATACCTCACTCGTCACCTTGACACGGGGCGACTCATGCTTGGAAAAGCGGTTCAGATAATCAGCAGACGAGTCTTAGTGCTCGGAAATGAGGAAAAAACACGGCTCCGAGCCGTAATTACATACATGTTCAGGCCCCAAAAGCCGAAATGAACAAAAAACCCAGCACTCGAAGTGCCATTACAAACGGAACTCTGGTTCCCCCTCCGCAGGTACGAACAACCCCACTCGATAGGGGTGGGCCTGCGGGGCAACAGAAGACCGACGAACGGCATGTCGCCGCCCGCCCCGACAGCGGCGACGATGAAGACTTCTACCCCGGGGGGCCGAACAGCAGCAATGATGGCCTCAGGGCGGATGCTACTGCTAGGAGGCCCCCGCCCTTGCCCAAACTCGAGAGGCAAGGACGGGCAGAAGGCCGTAGAGTTGGAGGTCGGCCCATGGCCAGCCTTGGCTGTCGCGCCGGCGGAAGAACCTCTTCCAGCTGCCGTGGCGGGAGGCCGCACCGGGAGCGGTTCCGAAACTGCTCGGCTCAGCGAGCCGGGCACGGTGCAGCTGTTAGCGCCACGGACGACTCCCGCCCTTCCCCCCGATCACTGAGGGAAGGAGCGGGCCACCGCCCGCGCAGGAACCGACCCCAACTCGGCACACTCCCCTCCTCAGCCCTGGTGATGAAAATCCTTGAGGCTGAGGGAGGGGCAGAGGCCGCAGCCCGGCTCGCTTTCCCCCACCATCAAGCCGGAGGTCACCCTCTTGGGTGACCGCCGGTGGAGGGGTGCAGCCGGGCTGCATGATGAAAATCCTTGAAGCCGAACGATGGCTGAAAGGTACCCACTCCCACGGAGTGGTGTCCTCCGACGATGAGGCACGGAGACGGCGGTTTCCCCCGTCCGGGGGCTTGAAAGGTGGAAAGACACGATGCATAAGGGAGGAAGAAGACATGGTCGCCTTACGAAAGGGGTCGCCCTCCTTTTAAAGGCAACTCTCCCTGCTTGCGCCCCCAACCGTCACGGGCTGAGTCTTCTCCAACACGCCTCCAAAGCCCTCCTCAGCGGCGTGGGGGCTGGGACCCACATGTCATGCAGACCGGCCCCGAGCGAAAGAAGCCGAACCGCCGCGCACGGCGCGCGCAACCACCCAGCGGTTACAAGTGACCCTCCACTTTTGCCCAGACCAACGGGCGAAAGGGGCGGGCAGCCATGCGGGCGGCATGCAACCGCGCCAGGTGGACGTGCCTCTCCGACTCCTGACAGGCCAGCACGAAGGCTCAAGCCCACGCGTCGCGCAACCGGCGCGCCGGATGCTGCATGTAAGCCACTATGCCACTTGCGCCACCACCGCACCTCCTCGGTTGCGGAACCAATACCGCGACCCGAGGCGGCCCAGCGCGCGGCCGAGCAGCGCCAGCCAGGCGCAGCGGTCAAACGCGGTCAAAAATGGGCCAGCAGTAATGACGGTGGCAGGCGCGCGAGAGCAGCGGTCACGCCATCAGCCAAGCTCACGTCCCATCCGGAGGCAGCAAGGGAACCCCCTCTCTCACGGTGTGAAGACGACACGCCCGTGACCCGTTCCTCGAACGGCTCGCGCACGCGCAACAGCAGCCTCGCCAACTACTCGCCCCGGCGCATTAACTCCGCGGCTCGACGGGCAGCGCGTCTGGCGGAAGCAGCTGGCGACGTTTCACCTTCGCCAAAACGACCACACCAAAAAGGTACGCCACGTCGTTCAATTTCGTATCCTTTTTCCCTTTTCCTTCTTTCTCTATCTCTTGCAACAGGGACCGGGAAAGGGGATACCCCCAAAGGGATCCTTCCCCGTGAAGGAACTAGGCTCCGAGCCTCCTTACTGATCAGGGGTTCGAAGGCTGGCCCCCCGAAGGGTTCAACAGCCGCCTCAGATCGCGTGGGCCCGACACCCACTACTGGTCAGAGGTTCGAAGGTCGGCCCCCCGAAAGGTTCCACGACCGCCTCAGGCTACTCGGGCTCCGCGCCCATTACTGATCAGGGGTTCGAAGGCTGGCCCTCCGAAGGGTTCACAGTCGCCTCAGACACCGAGCGAGGGATGACCAGGGGTACGTTCGATACATAACCAAGGCTCGGGCTGCGCTCCCGAGGTACCCTAGGACATTTCCGAGACCAGCGGGAACGAACCTGTAACGGAATCCTATCGGAGGGAGGCATCGAGCCCTCGGACCCCGTCGCCAGGGGACCGGGTCCGGCAGGTCACCCGCAGGTACTTTTGGGCGTGCCTCCGGGCCCCTAGCCGACCCCCAACGAACGGGGCATGGACGTCCACTCGGATTACCCGATTGCAGCTCACCGGAGACACCATGTTCGGTGCCCATTGAGGGTAACATGGCGCTCTCCCCCCCCTCCTCCTTGCGGAAAGGCGACGTAGGGGCGTATGTAAAAAAGCCGAGTCTGTCCCTGATCGTCCTCTCGCCCTGTGCGGAGGCTCGGGGGCTGCTCTCGCAAACCCGGCTCCGGCCGAACCGTTGACAGCGTCAACATACCAGCCCGAGAACTTGGGCCCCGACAGTGCACCCGGGCTACGGCCTGTTCGCATGAGGGAACCACCAGACCAGCCGAAGCATTACGCAAGGCATTAAGACCTCGAAGGAGTAAAACCACTCCTCCGAGGCCTCGGGGACTACACCCGGCGGGTGCGCTCGCGCGCACCCACCGGAACAAAGTGCAACCGAGAAAGGCTGGTCCCCTTGCAAAAAAGTGCGACGAAAGCCTCCAAGCGAGTGCAAACACTCCCTTCGAGGCTCGGGGGCTACTGTCGGGGACCATAATTAGGGGTACCCTCAAGACGCCTAATTCTCAGCTGGTAACCCCCATCAGCATAAAGCTGCAGAGGCCTGATGGGTTTGATTAAGTCAGGGATCAGTCCATACGAGCGACTCGATCACGCCACGCCCGAGCCTAGCCTCGGGCAAGGGCAGCCGACCCCGAGGTGTTTCCGTCTCGCCCGAGGCCCCCTTTTTTACGGCAGACGCATCTCCGGCTCGCCCGAGGCCTTGCCTTCGTTAAGAAGCAACCCTGACTAAATCACTGTGCCGATCGACCAAGTCACTGGGGCATTTAACGCAAAGAGTGAGACTGACGGGCGGCCAGGCTTGGCCAAAAGCGCCATAGGAAGCTCCGCCCGACCCAGGGCTCGGACTCGGGCTAAGGCCCCAGAAGACGGCGAACTCCGCTCCGCCCGACCCAGGGCTCGGACTCGGGCTAAGGCCCCGGAAGACGGCGAACTCCGCTCCGCCCGACCCAGGGCTCGGACTCGGGCTAAGGCCCCGGAAGACGGCGAACTCCGCTCCGCCCGACCCAGGGCTCGGACTCGGGCTAAGGCCCCGGAAGACGACGAACTCCGCCTCGCCCGACCCAGGGCTCGGACTCCGCCCTGGCCTCTGCCAAACGACCTCCGCCTCGCCCGACCCAGGAGCTCGGGCTCGGCCTCGGCCATGCAGGACAGACTCCGCCTCGCCCGACCCAGGAGCTCGGGCTCGGCCTCGGCCATGCAGGACAGACTCCGCCTCGCCCGACCCAGGAGCTCGGGCTCGGCCTCGGCCATGCAGGGCAGACTCCGCCTCGCCCGACCCAGGAGCTCGGGCTCGGCCTCGGCCATGCAGGACGGACTCAACCTCGGCTTCGGAGGAGCCTCCACGTCGCCCGACCTAGGGCACAAGTCCGCCACGTCGACAGGAAGCGCCATCATCACCCTACCCCGAGCCGACTCGGGCCGCAGAAAACAGGACCGACGTCCCATCTGGCTAGCTCTGCCAGACAGGCAATGATGGCGCCCCGCTGGACCCATGACGACGGCGGCTCTCAGCTCCCTTACGAAAGCAGGGGGACGTCAGCAAGGGCCCAACCACTCCGACAGCCGTCCCTCCGCCAGGCTCCATTGCTTCTCCGACAGCCACGACGCCACACCAGCTGGGTGCCAAGATCTCTCCGGCTGCCACCTTGGCATGTACTTAGGGCACTAGCTCTCCCCCGCTAGACACGTAGCGCCTTGCTACACCCCCATTTGTACACTGGATCCTTTCCTTACTCCTATAAAAGGAGGGACCAGGGCCTTCTTAGAGAAGGTTGGCCTCGCGGGAACGAAGGGCAGGGGCAGGCGCTCTCTTGGGGCCGCTCGCTCCCCTCACCCGCGCGGACGCTTGTAACCCCCTACTGCAAGCGCACCCGACCTGGGCGCGGGACGAACACGAAGGCCGCGGGATCTCCGACTCCCTCACGACCCGGCTCCGGCCACCTCGCTCTCGCTCTCTCCCCCCTTCGCGCTCGCCCACGCGCTCGACCCATCTGGGCTGGGGCACGCGGCACACTCACTCGTCGGCTCGGGGACCCCCCGGTCCCGAAACGCCGACAGGAGCCTTATGGCTTGTCAAGTCCTTGGCTTCCCTCTTGTAGCCAAGTCCATCCTTAATTGAGGGGTGTCTCCCAATCGTGTAGGCATCCCTTGCAAATTTCAGCTTATCAAATTCATTCTTGCTAGTCTTAAGTTGGGCATTAAGACTAGCCAATTCCTCATTTAATTTGGAAATTGAAACTAGGTGTTCACTACAGGCATCAATATCGAAATCCTTACACCTAGTGCAAATCATAACATGTTCTACACAAGAATTAGATTTATTTGCTACTTCTAATTTAGCATTTAAATCATTGTTAACACCTTGTAAAGTAGAAATGGTTTCATGACAGGTAGATAGTTCATAAGACAGCATTTCATTTCTTTTAACTTCTAAAGCATATGATTTTTGTGCCTCTACAAATTTATCATGTTCATCATACAACAAATCCTCTTGCTTTTCTAAAAGCCTATCCTTTTCATTCAAGGCATCAATCAATTCATTGATTTTATCAATTTTATTTCTATCCAATCCCTTGAACAAGCTAGAGTAATCTATTTCCTCATCGCTAGAATCATCCTCACTTGAAGAAGCATACGTAGAGTCTCGAGTACATACCTTCTTCTCCCTTGCCATAAGGCATGTGAGACGCTCGGTGGGGAAGAGGGATGACTTGTTGAAGGCGGTGGCAGCGAGTCCTTCATTGTCGGAGTCGGAGGAGGAGCAATCCGAATCCCACTCCTTTCCTAGATGTGCCTCGCCCTTTGCCTTCTTGTATGCCTTCTTCTTCTCCCTCTTGTTCCCCTTTTCCTGGTCACTTTCATTATCGGGACAGTTAGCAATGAAATGACCAATCTTACCACATTTGAAGCACGAGCGCTTCTCCTTTGTCTTGGTCTTGCTTGGCTGTCCCTTGCGACCCTTAAGCGCCGTCTTGAAGCGCTTAATGATGAGGGCCATCTCCTCATTATTTAGCCCGGCCGCCTCAACTTGCGCCACCTTGCTAGGTAGCGACTCCTTGCTCCTTGTTGCCTTGAGAGCAATGGGTTGAGGCTCGTGGATTGGACCGTTCAACGGTTCGTCGACGTATCTTGCCTCCTTGATCATCATCCGCCCGCTTACGAATTTTCCAAGTACTTCCTCGGGCGTCATCATCGTGTACCTGGGATTCTCACGAATATTGTTCACGAGATGAGGATCAAGAACGGTAAAGGACCTTAGCATTAGGCGGACGACGTCGTGGTCCGTCCATCGCATGCTTCCGTAGCTCCTTATTTTGTTGATAAGGGTCTTGAGCCGGTTGTACGTTTGAGTTGGCTCCTCTCCCCTTATCATGGTGAATCGTCCAAGCTCGCCCTCCACCAACTCCATCTTGGTGAGCATGGTGATGTCATTCCCCTCGTGTGAGATCTTGAGGGTGTCCCATATTTGCTTGGCATTGTCCAAGCCGCTCACCTTGTTATACTCTTCCCTGCACAAAGATGCTAAGAGAACAGTAGTAGCTTGTGCATTTCTATGAATTTGTTCATTTATGTGCATGGAATTATCCGAGCTATCAAACTTCATTCTAATCTCTACAATCTCCCATATGCTTGGATGAAGAGAGAATAAGTGACTACGCATTTTGTGACTCCAAAATCCGTAGTCCTCCCCATCGAAGTGTGGAGGTTTGCCAAGAGGAATGGAAAGCAAATGCGAATTCGAACTATGTTGAATACGAGAATAATCAAATGAAAAGTTCGAATTGACCGTCTTTTTGTAGTCGTTGTCGTCGTCCTTTTGGGAAGAAGTAGACTCATCGCTGTCGTAGTAGACGATCTCCTTGATGCGCCTTGTCTTCTTCTTCTTCCCTTCCTTCCGTCTGTGGCCCGAGCCGGAGTCGGTAGGCTTATCGTCCTTCGGCTCGTTGACGAAGGATTCCTTCTCTTTGTCGTTGATCACGATACCCTTCCCCTTAGGATCCATCTCTTCGGGCGGTTAGTCCCTTTGTGAAGAGAACGGCTTTGATACCAATTGAGAGCACCTAGAGGGGGGGGGGGGTGAATAGGTGATCCTATAAAACTTCAAACTTAAGCCACAAAACTTGGTTAAGTGTTAGCACAAATGATGCCAAGTGGCTAGAGAGGAGTCTCGACAAAACACAGAAACCACAGAAGATCAATCACAGAGATGACACAGTGGTTTATCCCGTGGTTCGGCCAAGACCAACGCTTGCCTACTCCACGTTGTGGCGTCCCAACGGACGAGGGTTGCAATCAACCCCTCTCAAGCGGTCCAAAGACCCACTTGAATACCACGGTGTTTTGCTTTCTTTTCTTTATCCCGTTTGCAAGGAATCTCCACAAATTGGAGTCTCTTGCCCTTACAAGTATATGATCACAAAGAAGCACAGAGTAAGGGAGGGAAGCAACACACACAAATCCACAGCGAAATGCGCACACACACGGCCAAGAATCGAGCTCGAATGACTATCTCAAAGTTCTCACTAGAACGGAGCTCGAATCACTTAGAATCACAAACGAATGCGCAAAGAATGAGTGTGGATGATCAAGAATGCTCTAAGGTTGCTTGGTTGCCTCCTCCATGCGCCTAGGGGTCCCTTTTATAGTCCCAAGGCAGCTAGGAGCCGTTGAGAGCAAATCTGGAAGGCTATCCTTGCCTTCTGTCGTCGGGTGCACCAGACAGTCCGGTGTACACCGGACACTGTCCGGTGCCCGATTTCTTTCCTTAAACAGCACTGTCGACCGTTGCCGACCGTTGCAGATCTGGGAGCCGTTGGCGCACCGGACATGTCCGGTGCTCACCGGACAGTCCGGTGTCCCCTTCCGACCGTTGGCTCGGCCACGTGTCCCGCGCAGATTGCGCGGCCGACCGTTGGCCCGGCCGACCGTTGGCTCACCGGACAGTCCGGTGCACACCGGACAGTCCGGTGAATTTTAGCCGTACGCCGTCGGCGAATTCCCGAGAGCGGCTACTTCACGCCGAGTCAGCCTGGCGCACCGGACACTGTCCGGTGCACACCGGACAGTCCGGTGTGCCAGACCGAGCTGAGTCTTGGCTGTACACAGCCAAGTCTTTTGCACCTTTCTTCTTTTCTTCTTTTTTCTGTTTCTAACACTTAGACAAGTATATTAGTACACAAAACCAATGTACTAAGGCTTAGAAACATACCTTTACTTCATGATTTGCACTTTGTTCATCCATGGACATGAATTCACATTTAAGCACTTGTGTTGGCACTCAATCACTAAAATACTTAGAAATGGCCCAAGGGCACATTTCCCTTTCAAAAGATGGCTAGTTAAAGATGTTAAAAGATGTAAGAGATTTTTTTGCAAAAACATGACGCAGGACAACCGTTGAAACTGATATTTTAATATAGTAGATAGATATATGACATTTACTACAGAGACCCCTGGTGAATTGATGAAGAGGCTGATGTTAGAGTCCGGGTCGAGGAGGAGGAGCTGGCTGGCGACGGCGTCCGCGAGGAAGTCCTCGATCTCGTTGCCCAGGAAGACTATGCGCTCCCGGAAGAGGAGGCCCATAACGTCGCCTGCACCGGCACCACCGCCCGTGGCATCCGACTCCGCTCGTCACAGCGGTGCGTGCGGTGTCAGTGAGGCGCAAGGCTTGAGGCTGAGTGCCCCTTGCTGCGCCCACTGGGAGGAAGGCCAAACGCGAGCGCATGGCCGCTTGACACGCAGAGCGGCTGCTCCTCCCGCCGCGACGGAGAGGGACGCGATGGCACTGGAGCTTCCGGCCGCCATATATGTACCGAATGGTACTGAGCCGAACTGCTCTGCAGTAGCGGCCGGCGGCGGTGTTCCTCACCAGAGAGAAGGGAGCAGAGCCGAGGAGAGGAAATGGATAACACACAATACCTTTCACGCCCCGTTTAGATCATTGGAATTGAATTCCATTCTAATAATAGTAAGTTAGGCATATATCATTTAAGCTAATTCGGTTTTATGCAAAAATATATTTGTATACTATTATTAGCAAGATGTCGGAGATATTTATGTGCTACATTTTTATTATAGGGGAGTGAGAAGAAGAGTGTCATGTAAGTTATAGATTAGAAACCAATTTTAGTAATGCATAAAATAATTTCCACCTCCACCCCATGAATTTGAGATATGCTTATATCTGAACTTTAGAAAGTGGTGGAATGTAAAATTCCAAACTAAATAAGTTACTTTATTAAGTGAATTGTAATTCCTCTAAAATGAAGGGTTCCAAACGCCTCGTCAGGGCTTGTTCGGTTATTTTCAATCCATATGGATTGAAGGGGATTGATACGGATTGAGGGGGATTTTGACTTACTAGGGATTAAAACCTTCTCAGGGCTTGTTCGGTTATTTTTAATCCATATGGATTGGAGGGGATTGATACGAATTGGGGGAGATTTTGACTTACTAGGGATTGAAACCCTCTCAATCCCTCTCAATCCATATGGATTGGAATAAAACCGAACAAACTCTCAATTCCCCTCAATCCATATGGATTGGGGTATAACCGAACAAGCCCTCAGACTGCAGGCGGGAAAGAGGACCTTGCGTTGCGTGGGCCTGGTCTTATGTGGACTGGGCCGTCATTCTCTTTGGGCCTAAAACTATAGTCTTGGACTCTTGGTCCACATAACCGCGAGCAGATATGTTAACAGCATTCTTTGGTCCAACAAGTCGAGAGAAGCGGGCCGTACACCACCACGGCAACGGAGAAGAGGACTTTCAGCTGCGGCGGCTGGCCGGCGCGGCGACGGGGATGGGGGATGGGCGCACAGGCGGCGCCAACCGTCCGGCGTGGCTGCAGCAGTACGAACTGATTGGCAAGATTGGGGAGGGGACCTATGGCCTCGTCTTCCTCGCGCGCCTTAAGCCGCCCCACCCGGCACCTGGCCGACGCGGCCCCCCTATCGCCATAAAGAAGTTTAAGCAGTCAAAGGAGGGGGACGGAGTATCACCCACCGCAATTAGAGAGATCATGGTCTGTTTTTCCCTTTGCTTTGCTGCTTCGTCCTGTACACTTTTCATCCTATCGGCCCTCGGCCTTCTCTGGGGCTGGAGCACCAAACCCTAGCTTAACATACCTGGTTGCTTGCCAGCTCCTGCGCGAGATCAACCACGAGAATGTCGTCAAGCTCGTCAATGTGCACATCAACCACGCTGACATGTCCCTATACCTCGCATTCGATTACGCAGAGCACGACCTCTATGTATGTGATGATGTTTTCAATTCGTTTCTCTTCATCTTTTTGAGTCCTATACCTAATTTATTAACCAAACCAATCAAACCAACCGCAGGAGATTATCAGGCATCACAGGGAGAAGCTGAGTTCCTCCATTAACCCATACACTGTCAAATCCTTGCTGTGGCAACTGCTCAACGGCCTCAACTATCTTCACAGGTAACTGGAATGTGCTGCTTTCGATGAAGGGTGAAAGCCCTATTGAAAATTCGATGGCTTATCTCAACTATTCCCTCTTTCCTCCCTGCAGTAACTGGATTATACATCGAGATCTAAAGCCTTCCAACATACTGGTTTGGTGCCACCAATTATATAGAAATATAATTGCACAAATTCTGCAAACTTGTCCTCTTGCTGATACTTATTCCATATGTGCCACTACAGGTCATGGGAGAAGGAGATGAACATGGAATTATAAAGATAGCCGATTTTGGACTTGCTAGGATATATCAAGCTCCACTGAAACCATTATGTGATAATGGGGTGAGTACCTCCACATGCATTCCTGTTATCTAGCACGTATGCTGCTGTCCTCTGCCCTTCTTTTCACGAATACAATAGAAAATATTCTGTAGGTTGCTTCTGATAAATTTGAGGCTTAGAAGATGCATACACCAATATAACATTTCTTTATATTTTCTGAATCTTTCAGTAATCATTGGTTTCTGTTTTATTTATGGGAGCATGTTGTTTGTTACCAAGATCCGCTGTGTATATGTATGGCTTATCAATGATTTTTTAGGTTGTTGTAACTATCTGGTATCGTGCTCCTGAGCTGTTACTTGGGGGGAAACACTACACCAGTGCTGTCGGTATCCTTGCCTGGAGTGCAAAAAACATGTCTTTTACCTTGTATTTCTCTTCGTTTGATTCAGTTCAGTTATTTCCTTAAATTATTTATAGATATGTGGGCAGTTGGTTGCATTTTTGCTGAACTGCTTACACTGAAACCTCTATTCCAAGGTGTGGAAGCAAAAAATCCTCCGAACCCATTCCAGGTATGGGCACTTTCACTCAAGTAATTATTGTTGTTATCTTGCTACCAGATTAGATTATTAGACCAAAACTGCCACATTTACATGCCAAGTAAAATAACCGTCTTGCGTCATCCAATCCTTCATCTTAATAAAATCAAGTAGGCAGATACTTATTGCATATTGCTGTTTGTATGATCTGTTGTAACTTGTGTTACATTTTGTAGAGGTTATTAAGTCGCATGCACCAACCAATTCAACTCAAAAGCTTAAACTGATAGGAGGAGGTGGACAATTCACTTATATTATATTTTAACACTCCCCCTCGCGTCGAGCCTCTCTTGGGTCTCAGACGTGGAATAGGAGCGAGCAACAATTATTTTATTTAATTGCGCTAGCCAGGATTTGAACTCGTGACCTCTGGTTCTGATACCATATTAAGTTGCATGCAGTAACTAATTCAACTCAAAAGCTTAAACTGATAGGAGGAGGTGGGCAATCCACTTATATTACATTCCAACAGAGGTTTTCATTTGTGTATGCTATTCATTGCACCTTATTTATCTCACAGTTGATTTATGCATATCTTGTAGCTTGATCAACTCGACAAGATTTTTAAGGTCTTAGGTATGGATGGCCCACTTCCTCTTCTGTACTGTTTGGCTTTTGTGCTCTTGTATTTTTTATAATCCAATCTTTCTGCAGGCCACCCTACAGTTGAAAAGTGGCCTACCCTTGCCAATCTTCCATGGTGGCAAAACGACCACCAACACATTCAAGGACATAAGTAGTATGTTTGCCATTTTTTATCTACTTTAAGATACATAAACTATGATTTTTTCATCACTCACCTGTTCTTAAGGTAATCCTTTCTTCCTTGCAGTGAGAACCCAGGTTTCCATAACATTGTTCATTTACCACCAAAGAGTCCTGCATTTGATCTTCTCTCAAAAATGCTTGAGTACGTCACACTCACTTGTTCATTGCTCTCTAGCTTATTAGCAATTGAACATAACATATGTTAATGTTTTTTTTGTTGTTTTGATTCATCACCATGATAATATCCTGTTCTAGGTATGATCCCCGAAAGCGTATAACAGCTGCACAAGCTTTGGAGCATGAGTAATAACTTCACATATTCATTCTCATTTATTTCTTTGTGGCCTGGTTGTATATTTTGATCTTTTTCCAAAATGCTTTTAGTTAGCCCATTATTGATCTTTTTCATTGTATCCTGAATCTAGTTAGCAATGTTACAAAAGACAGCACTGCAGTAATATGCTGAAGCCATCTTATGGACCATTGTGACCTGTTCTTGTCAATCTAAGAATCATGTGTTAGCTTTCATTTACACCCAGTAGACTTTATGTAGTCACTATGCAATGAATTAGCGATACTTATTTTTGATGCATTGCCTGAAGTTATTTCCGTTTTGAATTATAGGTTTATTTGTTTTTTTCAATTATTCAGGACTCATACTAAAAATCATTATACTCAGACTTAAGTAAACACTATGCAATGGCCAATGGCTTGGCTATGCTCTTTGCTTATTTATTGCCTACCATTATTTTATTTTGATTTATAGGTTTGTTTCCTTATTTTCATTTATTCAGGTATGATATAAAAATTATAAATGAACATCTATGAACTACAATCTCTATACCTATATTTCATGTTTGAATCTATTTTATGTTCTTTCATTAGTACTGATATGTCCGATCGAGACATGAGTGAGCATTAACTGCTAGGATTGAAGGCTAATTGACGGGTTATCCCTTTCCCAGACCCCACATGAGTGGGAGCCTCCGGCACTAGGCCTGTCCCCTTTTTTAATGATATATGTGTTTAGCTTAAACAAAGATGTACATTTTCTATCCTGAAAAGTTGACAATGCCGCTCATGTACTTTATGCTGTGGTCTCTGTGACTACTTTTTTGTACAAAAATGTTTCTGAGTATGATCTTTTCTTTGCTTAGATACTTTCGGATGGACCCACTACCTGGACGAAAGTAAGTTATGCATGATCAAATTCCAAAGAAATACCTGTTAGTTTGAATGTCTGCATGCAGAAAAAATCTCAGATGTTTAGCATAAGATTTCACTTAGAAAGGAAAGGTATTTCCTATACTCCTGACTGAACTTGTTTTCTGGTTAGCGCGCTTTTACCATCCCAGCCAGGGGAGAAAATTGTACAGTATCCTATTCGTCCAGTAGATACTACAACAGATTTTGAAGGAACAACAAGCCTTCAACCAACTCAACCGGTAACACACCTCTTCCTAACACCTTATTTTCCATACCTGGTTTAGGAACCCAACTTCTTGTTAGTTCTAATTATCCATCTGCAGCATAGATGGTAAAGCGTGTTTGAGTTGTCCAAGTTATATTGCGATGCATTTCTGTATTTCAGCCATCAGGGAACGCTCCTCCTGGAGGTCAATCTGTAGCAAGACCCATGCCACGACAAATGCCGCAGCAACCTATGGTTGGGGGGATTCCAAGAGTGGCAGGTGGAGTAACCATGGCTGCCTTCAACGCTGCCTCACAGGCTGGCATGGCTGGGCTAAATCCTGGTAACATGCCTATGCAGAGAGGCGCAGGTGGTCAGTCTCATCCGCACCAGGTAATTTTTGCCGTAAGTGTGATGTGTTATTGAAGAAAGGCTTGTGATTGTGGAAGCACTTAAGCAGCTTGCTGTGTGTGACAAACAGTTGAGAAGGAAGGCGGATCAAGGGATGGGGATGCAGAACCCTGGGTATCCTCAGCAGAAGAGACGATTCTGACGCTATCAAGATGGAGCCATCTGCTGTATATCAGGTGTTTGAAACACGTTGCCTGTGTAAGCTGCTGTAGTTTTGTTATCAGCATCCGAATGCCAATGCTGGCACCTGTAAAACACATTAATCAGTCGAGAGTCCAGATACCAGTTGTCCTTATGGGTTATGATCTAAGCTGCTCGAATTTGGCTGATTTGGTTTGCAATAGAAAGGTCTTGCTTTTGCTCATGGCCCAGTGGAATTATCCACATGCGTAGGAAATTTAGCATCTATTTGGCTTGAGAAAAGATTTTCATTAAATTCTAGTGGCAGTAAATATTTTTATGGCCACAAACTACACAGAATTGAGCAGTTGAGCTTGTGTTGATTTTGATTTTTGATAGGGACAGGCAAACTATCTTCAGCAGTCCTCGTATGCATCCTGCGTATTTTTTACAATGTCATTGCGAGCGTGCAAACGTTTCTAGCTGAGTGTTTATAGACTTGCAGAGGAGAGAGAAACCGTGGATTTAGGGTATGGGAGATATGAGGAGCTCGAGATTGTCTTTTATTCTCATACGCACCCTGCTGTTCTCAGCTCCTATTTCAATCTTCACTTTGTAAACAATACATACAGTATAAAAAATGTATGGCCATTACATGATCTATTGCCATTGGGCACCAAGAAAGGCAAACTATCTTCAGCGGTCCTTGTATGCGGATGTGGATTTTGTGTGGTTACAATGTCATTGTGAGCGTGCAAACGTTCGAGTGTTTCCAGCAGAGCACACATATGGATGTGTTTATAGACCTGCAGAGGAGAAAGAAACCGTGGATTTAGATTATATGAGATATGGGGAGCTCGAACGTGTCTTTTGTCCTCATACGTGCTCTGTTGGTCTTACCTCCTATTTCAATCTCCACTCTGTAAATAGTACATTCAGTGCAAAATAATGTTTTGTACAACCATATACACGATCTGTTGGGCACGAACTAAGGCAAGCTATTTTCAACGGTCCCCCTATGCGGATGTGTATTTTGTGTAGTTACAATGCCAATGTGAGTGTTTCCAGTAGAGCACACATATGGATGCGTTTATAGACCTGCGGAGGAGAGAAACCATGGATTTAGGTTATGGGAGGCACGTGGAGCTCGAGCGTGTCTTTTGTCCTCATGCACACTCTGATGGAAAGGTGAATAGTTGAATGCTGTCACGAAAAAAGTGTATGCGAGGCCGTTTGCGACAGCTGCTGGAGATAGCATAACACATCCCATCTTCCTCTGAACGGATGTTCCATTTTTTCCTTCCTCCTCTCCATCTTCATCGACCAATCGATTTGTCGTTGATTCCGACCATCGTAGACTATCTCCTCGTTCAATTCTTCGTCTCGATCCCCTTTATTCTATCGCTCGTTGATTCCAAAAATCTAGTCTAGTATCGCCAGTTTCCAAACCCCAATCCCTCGCATGCCTCCTCTATCACCATGTAGAATAGAACAGATAGATGGATGGAGGATACGTATACACGCTGACATGAGAAATTTGGAATTATAGAAACCACAACATCAGCCATTGTCAGAATAGGACCAAGTCTGATAGCTTTGCTGATATGGAACCAAAAGAGAAATATATTTCCGGTCCTTAAACTTGTCGCCCTGTGTCATCCCTGTCCACAAACTTTTAAAGTATGTCTCTTAAGCCCTCAATCGTTGTTTAGGTCTCACTTAAGGACAAACGAGCATATTACCTGTGAACCAACATTTTAGGTGCCTTTTGATTTAGGTCTTAGCTCAGTCCACCGCTGATGTTGTCGGTGCCTACGCTGTCACCGCCCTCCTTGTGTCTGGAGCCATTCTCGCTAGAGCTGGCCACATCCCCTCCTTCACCCTTGTCCCTGACGCCATGGAAGGCAGCTCGAGCTGGTCAGGGTCATCCAAGCGCTAGGGTAATCCTTCTATTCCTCTTGTCTTGTGCCTTGATTGCGGTCGACACATTGTTTTGTAGCTCAAGGTTAGGAATGAGGAGCATGAAAATCAAGGAAAGATATTCTACAAGTGCCCGAAGCATAAGTTTGGGATTCAAATTCATTTGTTTTGGTTGGTTTAAACTGAATCAAAGGTAATGTCTAAATTGGCTTTGGTTGTGACAGAAAAATGGTTCTAGATGCTCTTTTTGGAGATGGGAGGAGGACTACTTGGACATGATTAGCAAGATGCAGAAGAAACAAGAAGGGTTGGAGGATGAAACAAAGAAGGATTACAGATTCAGGAAGGGTGAACAAGATTTGGAGATGTCTGCTTTAGTTAGCTTAGGAAAGGAAATAATTGAGTTATTGAAGATCATTGCTTGTGTGTGTGTTTGCATTTTAGTGCGCAATGTGTACCAGGTGGTTAAATGTATGTGGAACCTATGTACTATTTCAGAACCTTTGTTTATCTGAATTTAAGGCTGAATTTCAGATGTTTGTGTCTAAATTTGTGTATATGATTTTAGTTAATCATTTAGTTGATCCTTGTCACATAAGCATCACAGATAACAAATGAAAGAGAACACATCACATGGTTCCATTCATTGTCACACAACCATCAGTGTCTTCATCATCACTACCTCCTAATGTTCTATCCATCAGCGAGGCTTTCAGTCTTGTGCCTCTAGCTTTTTTGTTAGTCTTTCCTTCAACAGGTGTCCCAACTGGTTCAATCAAATCTGCATCATCCTCTTCCACCTCACTGTCACTATAAAAAAGTTGATGAACCTCACTTTCAAAAATGTCAGTATGAGTTGGATCATCTGTTGATTGTACATTCTGATCAACCGTTCCCTCCTTCAAGTCATGTCACACCCGATTCTGGGGGCAAAACCGAATGCATAGCATATGTGGGCCATGATCCATTTTCCACACATATGTTGACGTCATAAGTGTAATATATCAAAAGACAATGCGATAAAGGCGTAAAAGGGAGTAGAGTTGAGAGCACCTAGAGGGGGGGGGGGTGAATAGGTGATCCTGTAAAATCAAACACTAAATTCCCACAAACTTGGTTATGAAGATATTAGTGCGAGTTAATCAAGTCTACGAGGCGAGCTCTTGCGAACACAGACAATCAAGGAGAGAGCAATCACAAGAGACACGCGATTTTATCCCGTGGTTCGGCCAAGTAACACTTGCCTACTTCCACGTTGTGGCATCCTAATGGACGAGGGTTGCACTCAACCCCTCTCAAGTGATCCAATGATCAACTTGAATACCACAGTTTTCTTCCTTATAGGTTTCTTCCCGTTTGCGAGGAATCTCCACAAGTTGGAGCCTCTCGCCCTTACAAGATTGATCACAAAGAACGCACAAGAGTAAGGTTGGGAACAGCAACACACACAAGACTCAAAAACGCAGCACACCCACGCACACAAGTGAAGACTTGAGCTCAAATGACAACATAGAGAGTTTTCGACTCGAATGGAGCTCAAATCTCTAACACAACAAAGCGAATGCGTGGGAGCAGAGTCTGGATGCCTTAGAATACTTAGTGAATGCTTGGGTGACTCCTCCATGCGCCTAGGGGTCCTTTTTATAGCCCCAAGGCAGCTAGGAGCCGTTGAAGACAATCTTGGAAGGCTAATCTTTCCTTCTGTCGTGTGGTGCACCGGACAGTCCGGTGAACCACCGAACAGTCACTATAGTTGTCTGGTGCGCGATTGCCTTCCAAATAAGACGCAGTCGACCGTTGCAGCTTCAGGCCCGATGGCGCACCGGACACTGTTCGGTGCACACCGGACAGTCCGGTGCCCCCTGCCGACCGTTGGTGCGGGCCACGTGTCACCCGCAGATTGCGCTGACGACCGTTGGCTCACCGGACAGTCCGGTGCACCACCGGATAGTTCGGTGAATTATAGCCATACGCCGCTGATCTTTTCCCGAGAGCGGCCTTTTCACCGGAGACCAGCCTGGCGCACCGGACACTGTCCGGTGCACCACCGGACAGTCCGGTGTGCCAGACTGAGCTGAGTTTTGGCTGCACCGAGCCAAGTCTTTTTGGTTTCTTTTCTTCTTCTTTTCTCATTGTTTCTAGCACTTAGACAACTTCATTAGTATTCAAAAACAAATGTACTAAGTCTAGAAACATACCTTGTTACATGATTTGCACTTCTTGCTTGTTTGGCACATAGCTACTCACTTACTATGTGTTGGACACTTAATCACCAAAACATTATAGAAATGGCCCAAGGGCACATTTCCCTTTCAATCTCCCCCTTTTTGGTGATTTATGCCAACACATCAAAAAGCAACACAAAACATGCAACATCGATTCAAATTGAAGACCAAATTGTTTTAGCTATAATTTGGCATATTTGGATTGCTCTTTGCCACTTGGTTTGTTTTTGCAAATCAAATTCATTTTCCTACCTCTAAGTCAAACACGCTTGTTTGGGCACAAGGAGAGATATTCCAAGAGAAAAATTGATCAAGTGCCAAAAACTCTCCCTTTTTCCCATAATCAAAATTCTCCCCCACAAGAGACAATATTTTGCAACAATAAGAGTATTTTGGACAAATCAAAATTTCTAACTCTATTGTTTTCAAAATTCACAAGTGGTAGCTGATCCATTTGCTTTGGCCTTAATTCCCCCCCTTGGCATTAAGCACCAAAACGGGATCATTCTTGGTCCTTTAACCCCATTGCCTCACCAAAAATGTCAATTAAGAGCAAAAGGCAATGAGAGCATAAGTATGAACTTGGAGGTGAGTACACTAATACCGGAGTGCAGTGGAAGTCTTTGCATGGTCCAAGTTCACCTTTCCCTTTCAATTCACCTTTGAGACTAAATCAAGTATACTCAAACACAAAGGTTAGTCTCAAAGGGTCAAGTTGTAGCACATCTCCCCCTAAATATGTGCATCATTCACACATGGACTTGTGAGGTCCGGGGATCCCTTGCACAACTTGAGCACCATAAATAAGCAACAAATCACATAAATACATGAAGTAACATGATCAAAGGCATATGACACATATATGCTATAGATCAATCCAAGTTACGCAAATCTAAGACATTTAGCTCACTACGCAACCTGCAAAAGGTTTTCTCATCTAACAGCTTGGTAAAGATATCAGCTAGCTGGTTCTCGGTGCTAATGTGGTACACCTCGATATCTCCCTTTTGCTGGTGGTCTCTCAGAAAGTGATGCCGGATGTCTATGTGCTTAGTGCGGCTGTGTTCAACAGGATTATCCGCCATGCGAATTGCACTCTCATTGTCACATAAAAGTGGGACTTTGCTCAGATTGTAGCCAAAATCCTGGAGGGTTTGCCTCATCCAAAGTAGTTGCGCGCAACACTGTCCTGTGGCAACATACTCGGCATCAGCGGTGGATAGGGCAACAGAGGTTTGTTTCTTTGAACTCCAAGACATCAGGGACCTTCCTAGGAATTGGCACATCCCTGATGTACTCTTCCTATCAACCTTGCATCCAGCATAATCGGAGTCTGAATGTCCAATCAAGTCAAAGGTAGACCCCTTTGGATACTAGATTCCAAAGCAAGGCATAGAAACTAAATATCTAAGAATTTGCTTAACGACCACAAGGTGACATTCCCTGGGGTCGGATTGATATCTAGCACACATGCATACGCTTAGCATAATGTCCGGTCTACTAGCACATAAATAAAGCAATGACCCTATCATAGACCGGTATGCCTTTTGATCAACGGACTTACCTCCTTTGTTGAGGTCGACATGCCCGTCGGTTCCCATTGGTGTCTTCGCGGGCTTGGCGTCCTTCATCCCAAACCGCTTGAGAAGATCTTGAGTGTACTTCATTTGGGAGATGAAGGTGCTGTCCTTGAGTTGCTTCACTTGGAACCCAAGGAAGTAGTTCAACTCGCCCATCATCGACATCTCAAAATTTTGAGTCATCACCTTGCTAAACTCCTCACAAGACTTTTGGTTAGTAGAACCAAATATTATGTCATCGACATAATTTTGGCACACAAAAAGATCACCATCACAAGTCTTAGTGAAAAGAGTGGGATCGGCTTTCCCAACCTTGAAAGCATTAGCAATTAAGAAATCTCTAAGGCATTCATACCATGCTCTTGGGGCTTGCTTAAGTCCATAGAGCGCCTTAGAGAGCTTAAACACATGGTCGAGGTACCTGTCATCCTCAAAGCCAGAGGGTTGTTCCACGTATACCTCCTCCTTGATTGGCCCATTGAGGAAAGCGCTCTTCACATCCATTTGAAACAACCTGAAAGAGTGGTGAGCGGCATAGGCTAATAATATTCGGATAGACTCTAGCCTAGCCATAGGAGCAAAAGTCTCCTCAAAATCCAAACCTGCGACTTGGGCATAACCTTTTGCCACAAGTTGAGCCTTGTTTCTTATCACCACCCCGTGCTCGTCTTGCTTGTTGCGGAACAACCACTTGGTTCCCACAACATTTTGCTTTGGATGTGGCACCAGGCTCCAAACTTCATTCCTCTTGAAGTTGTTGAGCTCTTCCTGCATGGCCAACACCCAGTCCGGATCCTGCAAGGCTTCTTTTACCCTGAAAGGCTCAATAGCAGAGACAAACAAGTAATGCTCACAAAAATTTGCTAAACGTGAGCGAGTCGTTACTCCCTTGCTGATATCACCCAGAATTTGATCGATGGGGTGATTTCTTTGGACTGTTGCTCGGATTTGAGTTGAAGGGACTTGTGGTGCTTCTTCCTCCATAACTTGTTCTTCTTGTGCTCCCCCTTGATCACGTGCCTCTTCTTGAGGTACCTGTCCATCATCTTGAGTTGGGGGATGCACCATTGTGGAGGAAGATGGTTGATCTTGCTCTTGTTGTTCCTGTGGTCGCACATCACCTATCGCCATCGTGCGCATTGCGGCCATCGGAACATCATCTTCATCTGTCATCAAGATCAACTTGGTCTCTTGGAGAGCCATTAGTCTCATCAAATACAACGTCGCTAGAGACTTCAACAAAACCCGATGATTTGTTGAAGACCCTATACGCCTTTGTATTTGAGTCATACCTTAGTAAAAACCCTTCTATAGTGAAGCGCCCCAGATCCTCTGGGACTCAAATGTGATACAATTACTAGTCCCAGGAGGCTAGTAAACACATTTATACATCAGATGATACCAAATCTGCTTAAATGAGACAAATCTATAAAGGTGGCGAACAACTTTAAGAGTTGGTCCACAACTCGGGACATATCATCAGAGTGGGGCTGAAGTAGCCCAATATACGCAGCGAAGCAAATTAGCGGTCCAACAACCAGAGGCAAAGTTGGGAACAGCTGTAACTCTTACTCGATCTCCTTTTTCTGAAAAACAACAAATAAGCAAGGGTGAGTACAAATGTACTCAGCAACCCACCTTCACCCGCAGAATGGGGAAATCAGATATAATGCATGGAATATGTGGAGCTCAGGATATTTTGTAGAAACAACAATATTTTATGCAGGGTTGTTTTGTAAAACATTTTATATTTTTCAAAGCGCATCCTCTCCCAAAGGAGCAGGAAGTTTTTCAATACAGAATAAAATCCCCTGGACTAAACCATCCAGGTATCTCAGCAGTTTCCCACTGGTTTTCATTTTCAAAAATAGCTACTGCACTTCCCGTCCACCATAGCTCACGGCTCAACCGCCGAACCTTTTTTAAAAAAACTACTTTTCTCAAACGCACCCTTTTTTTGAAAACAAAACACTAATTGCCATACCACACCAGACTCGTCCATTACTGTGGACACAGACTATTCGAATAGGTTTGAACTATGCGCATAGGGGTACACTTTACCCACTAGTCCGGCTCTGCGATCTCATGGCCAATGAGATCCGAATCCGAATCTCTTTCCTTCCTCGCATGTCCTAACCTTAACGGTTATACCGGAAGGAGTCAGGCCACCGCCAGGTCCAAACCGGACAAAACATTCCCCCTCCTTATCCTCCCGGTGCTCCCCAGCCTTCATAACCCTGGGGGTTGGACCGTACGAGTTCAGATTGAGTGACTGCCCATACAGTCTCGAGTGGTTGTACTTTTCATGAGTACAGGTAGTGAAGGATGACAAACCGGTCCTTATATAAGGGGACAATCCTTCTGCTCACACCTAAACCAGCTGAGCCATCACCTTAGGCTCTCCCCTAAACCAGGGAGTCCCTGATCATCCCTACTCAAAGGTGATAAGGGTGAAAACCCTTCATCATACACATTTTGAAAAGCATTTTCTTTTGAAAACTCACACCTTTTCTCAAATCATTTGTAACAAATAAATCAAGGATTGATTGCGGCAAGCGGCTGGGTGGCCATAATAACTTGTCTCAAAATCATATCATGCATAAAATAACAGGCTGAGGGTTGTTGTTGAAAAATCATAGGTAATTTATGCATCAAAGGGATCCAGTGAGCATGTCGTGCTTATCCGGCGAAAGGGGAAGGGGAGCTCGCGGAACTGGCTTCTAGCTGCACTGCCTGGCGTAGACTTGCAGATCTGGCCTCCACGAGGCGACACGAACGCTCTGATAACTATGCAACATGAACAAGCAAACATACAAACAAGCAAGTATACCAACAAATATTTAGTATAATGGTCAAAATAGCGATATATGGATGGGTAGAGTCTTGAGTAGAATCTGTGTCATGTGGTGTTGAGATACTACTGGTGGTGGAGCGGAGGTGCTTACCAGGAGGGTGGACTGGAGGCGAAGCGACACTATGCGTGTAGCCGGCAGAGTGGAGTAACTGAGTGGGTGGGGTGTTTGCCTTGGCTGAGGGTGTTGAGTGTGTGTGGAGAGGGAGAGGGTAGCTGGGTGTATTTATAGCTGGGTGTATGTGGTGTAGCACAGTGAAGTTCACTGTTGGTGAGAATAGTGACGAATGAATCGTCTGACTTAGTATGAACAGGAGAGTTATAGGCACAATATGGGACAAGAGTATTTTGGGAGTTTTCTGGAACATGAACCATGCTTAAGGGATGACATGGTTGGATAGGGAATAATTTGATAAGAATTTAGAAACAAGAATTATTGGAATCGGAGTTTGGAAGCCTGGTTCGAAGGAATCTCAAAAATAAGCGTGCTCAACTTAGAGAAACCTGGGATGGGTGACCAGATGGGAAGTTCCCTACTGGAAGGAAAATCACAGTCACCGGAGTTCGTATGACTGGAATATGGGTTTGGCTGGTCTTAGGTGGACTGGACAGCATGATGGATGAGTAGTTGAAATTTGGGGTGATCGGATGATCGATGAATAGTGATGACGAAAAAGGCAACATAGGTAGCATCGATGAATAGTATTGATGAATAGTAACAATGATGAATAGTGTCGGTGAATAATAATTATGATGAATAGTGGCGACGAATAGTAACTATGAATAGTAGCGGTGATGAATAGTAACGGTGAATAGTAATGGTGAATAGTCGTATGAACGAACGATGAACGATGAATAGGAACTATGAACAAACGGACGAACGATCGAATGATCGGACGAACGAACGATCGGAATTTCAGCAGCATAATGGCAGGACAAAGATTATCTGGAAGAACGATGAATAGGGACTATGAACGAACGATGAACGATGAATAGGGACTATGAACGAACGATGAACGATCGAATGATCGAACGAACGATCGGAATTTTGGCAGCATAACGGCAGGAAAAAGATTATTTGGATGAACGAACGGACGAACGATCGAACGATCGGACGAACGAACGAACGAACCATGAACGATCGAACGATCGGACGAACGAACGGACAAACTAAGAACAGGGGGACGAAAGATCGAAGAATGACCGAACGATCCTTGTGGTTGTGTGGGAGGTGGAGTGGGCATGTGGGGGGAGTGGAGAGAGTTGCCATGAAATGGCTTGGGGTGGGATGAGAGGAGGCCCTTGCCCCTCTATTTATAGCCATGGTGGGGGAATTAGGGGGAGGGATGAGAGGATTAGTGGGAGGGATGAGAGGATTAGTGGGAGATTAGCATGGATTTGTCCTATATGAGTGTAATTAGCTTGTAGAGCTCACCGTATGACACCAAAGGCATACGTATACGTATGAGCATGAGGAAAGTTATGAAGAAAATATTTGTGGGGACTTGAAAAATGATTCTGAAGGTATTTCTCAAGAGGAAAATATCTGGAGATATATCGGTGGAATATTTGGGTAGTATTTCTGGAAAGAACTTGAAGGGGATTACTAGGGAAATATCTGGGCAGTATTTCTGGAAACAATTTGAGGGGGATCACTGGAGAAACGTTTGTAGGATATTTAAGGAGGATTTTGGAGAGAATATAGACCACTATATTTTATTTGCTGATATCAACTCACAAACAAACATTTTGAAATGAAATTTGAAATTCATTTTGAATTTAGGGCGAGTTTGAGAAAATTTTAGGATTTGAATTTTTGGGATGCTACAAATCTACCCCACTTAAAAGGAATCTCGTCCTCGAGATTCGGCTTAGAAGGGTTATGGGTATAGCTTTACTTTAGCTACATATCTTCACTTTGCAACTATTCGAGGAGATGGAACTTCAACAAGATCTGGCCTTGAGGAGCATCTGGTTGCCGATTGCAACGCTAATTCTGGCTACTCAAGATCATCTTCAGGCTTCTTGCTTTCGCTTGGCAGCTAGCTTATTGAAGAAGCATCGATGCCAACACACAATCCTTTCTCTTGCGAACTCCCACATGGATTCCTTCCTTGATTGGTCTTCTAGTGCTTTATCAACGGAACTTGGGTGACCACTTCTCATCCAAAAACTCATATGCTTTGATGATCTGGTCCTCCACAAGCTTGCTATAGGCCTTGTTCTTTTTCTCCATAGCAGGAACCTTGCTGGAACACTACCCCACTTAAAAAGAATGAGGGTAGAACTCTTGAATCTTGGGGTTTTGAACTCCTTGAAGTACCTCATAACAAGGGTGTTACGGGGCCTTCTTCTGCTGTTGCTGCTTTAGCAGGCTGCGGAGAAATGACTGACACAGGGTTGATTCTGGGAGAACCTTCTTCTTATCTTCTCTTCACTATCTTCTTTTCACTTTTCACTGCCTCTTTCTTTCTCTTTGTTCTTCCCACTGGAGGATTCTATCAAAGAGTATTACCATCATACAGATGAGGAAACCAAGGACTATGAACCATGTACAACAGTCTTCAACCCAAGAATCACCAAGCATTGTGATCTTAGGGGCGAGGGAGTGGAAAATGGAGTTGCTTGCTATTTGGCAGAGGGTATTTTACCAGGTGTGTGTGCTTTGCTTGGGATGGGAGTTGAGGGAGCTGGTGGGGGAGTTTTATTGGCGAGCGTTGGTGTTCGGTTGCGGAGTAGTGTTGTTGGAGTAGGTGCTACGCGGCAGCGGGTGCGACAAGGGGAGGGGGCCTGGTGTTGCTGGTGGTAATGGCGGTGGGTGTGCTGCAAAGGGGGTATGGGTGGCGGTAGTGCGCTGCAAAGGGGCGCGTGGGGCGATGGTAGTGCGCATGGAGGCGAGGCACGCGTGCAGGGGCACAGGTGAGTGGTGGGGTCAATGACCCTGATGTTTATGGTCTCTGGTTCCAAGAATCTTTGCCTCTCTATATGGTAATAACTTCTTCTGTCCTCTTTTTCTGTTTACTTTGACCCAGGGGCAGTGCTTTGATTCTCACAGTCGGTCCTTTTGACTAAGCGACTGGATAGGTTTCTTCTGTAGCTTATTCCAGGCTTCAAGGGTAAGCTTCCCGGTATCTTCTTGGGTAAGGTGCTTTTCTCTTGAGATGGGTTAAGATGAGAATGGAAGCATAAGGTGAGGATTAGCTCTAATTTGTTATCTATGTTTTTAGAGAAAACCCTTTCTTAGAAAGAAAGGAAACACACAAGCTCAGCAATGATAAGCACAAACAAATCAAATGTTTTGAATATGGGAAGAATAGAGTTTTCCAAAGCACGGACTACTTGGATTCGAGGGCTAAGCATAACTAATATTGCTTGGCTCCTGAATTGAGAACTATGCTAAATGCAACTTATGAGCACTAACGTTAAAGCATCACATATGCACTCAAAAGGGGAGAAAACATCAAGCAAAATTCAATTTGAAATGCCCTAGGGGGCCACACAATTAGAGTTTTGCAAAACACGAGTCTACACGATTACCTCTCATACATGAAGGGCTCTAGCCAAAGTGAAGAAAAACTTCACTACCCAATGCATGCAGAGGACTGGGCATACTAACTTCAGACCAGGCAGCTTCTCTTCTGGCAAGGCTGGCACACAACTTCAATCTGAGATATCTCCTGGATGGGTCAAGAGGGAGCTGATGTTGATGACTTCTTCTGGCGACAACTGAGATGGCAAGACGGGGTCGAACTCTTCTTCAAGCGGGACTGGCTCTTGTAGCTCCTCAGAGGGCGGCGGTGCTAGTGGGGTGCTTGCAGCTTCTTCTTTGATCTCACGGATGGTGCTGGAATCTTCTTCACGGTGAGGGGCTCAAACAACTCTGGCGGGGGATCTTGGGAGGACTTGGGGTGCTCTTGCTTATTCATAGCCTGAGGGAAGACTGGAATTCCTTCCAAGACTGGCTCCTTCGGGGAGTTCCCAAGCCTTCTTTTCTCCTCTGGTAGAGACCGGGTGACCTTCAAGAATCTGGGGATCTTTAGCTCTCCTGGGTTGAGCTGGGTTGGATGAAGCAGGCTCTTGGATCCGCAGGGCTCTACGTTGGTTATGGGTTACCAAGTAGGCCTCTATCAACTTCTAGACATGCTCATCCTTGGCTTGCTTCAGGGCTTCAACAACAATGACTTCACGACTTTCCAAGGCAGTTGCACGGGCTTGAGTTGTGGTGAGAACCACATGGAGCTTACGGTTGCGCTTCTCTACATCTTCTGCTCGGGCAATCATCTGACGGTGGTGTCGAGCCAAGAAATCATACTGTGCATCCAGGGTGAGCAGGTATGCAGTGAGGTACACGACTGAGGGGTCATCCTCAAGCAGCTACTGCCCTACCAATGCATGCATCCTGGCCATCCAAACGGGATGGTCTCTCTGAAAGGGCGGAAAGAATCTGAGCAGGGTGTCGGCCACTTCTTCTTCATAGATCTGACACAGGGCCCTCAATGCCTTGCGAGTGACGACTTGGCAGGTGTCTTTGAATCTGTGCCCCGCAGCAGTGACACTCCATTCCACATGGTGCGGACTGGATCCAATGTATACAGTCACGACACACTTCTCTGTGCCATGCTCGACGAATTCATGACCATCATACTCTGGCTGGCTTCTGATTCAGAGGCGGACTGTGCATGCTCTCAGCAACTTGGGGAAACCATCTTCATTCTGGCAAAAGCTGGTTTGGCAGCGAACCTCCATCTAACTTCTGAGAGAAGGAAAGGGGGAAAGAATTTTTGAAATGGAGGGATGAGAGCAAGATTTTTTTTAGAAAATAGTTTTGACTCAAAAACTTTTGGATCAGGCTAAGGGTTAGTCCTGTGGCCAACCTAACAGCTCTGATACCACCTGAAGCGCTCCGGATCCTCTGGGACTCAAATGTGATACAATTACTAGTCCCAGGAGGCTAGTAAACACATTTATACATCAGATGATACCAAATCTGCTTAAACGAGACAAACCTATAAATGTGGCGAACAACTTTAAGAGTTGGTCCACAACTCGGGACATATCATCAGAGTGGGGCTGAAGCAGCCCAATATACGCAGCGAAGCAAATTAGCGGTCCAACAGCCAGAGGCAAAGTTGGGAACAGTTGTAACTCTTACTCGATCTCCTTTTTTTGAAAAACAACAAATAAGCAAGGGTGAGTACAAACGTACTCAGCAACCCACCTTCACCCGCAGAATGGGGAAATCAGATATAATGCATGGAATATGTGGAGCTCAGGATATTTTGTAGAAACAACAATATTTTATGCAGGGTTGTTTTGTAAAACATTTTGTATTTTTCAAAGCGCATCCTCTCCAAAAGGAGCAGGAAGTTTTTCAATATAGAATAAAATCCCCTGGACTAAACCATCCAGGTATCTCAGCAGTTTCCCACTGGTTTTCATTTTCAAAAATAGCTATTGGACTTCCCGTCCACCATAGCTCACGGCTCAACCGCCGGACCTTTTTTAAAAAAACTACTTTTCTCAAACGCACCCTTTTTTTGAAAACAAAACACTAATTGCCATACCACACCAGACTCGTCCATTCCTGTGGACACAGACTATTCGAATAGGTTTGAACTCTACGCAGAGGGGTATACTTTACCCACTAGTCCGGCTCTGCGATCTCATGGCCAATGAGATCCGAATCCGAATCTCTTTCCTTCCTCACGCGTCCTAACCTTAACAGTTATACCGGAAGGAGTCAGGCCACCGCCATGTCCAAACCGAACAAAACATTCCCCCTCCTTATCCTCCCGGTGCTCCCCAGCCTTCATAACCCTAGGGTTGGACCGTACGAGTTTAGATTGAGTGACTGCCCATACAGTCTCGAGTGGTTGTACTTTTCATGAGTACAGGTAGTGAAGGATGACAAACCGGTCCTTATATGAGGGGACAATCCTTCTACTCACACCTAAACCAGCTGAGCCATCACCTTAGGCTCTCCCCTAAACCAGGGAGTCCCTGATCATCCCTACTCAAAGGTGATAAGGGTGAAAACCCTTCATCATACACATTTTGAAAAGTATTTTCTTTTGAAAACTCACACCTTTTCTCAAATCATTTGTAACAAATATATCAAGGATTGATTGCGGCAAGCGGCTGGGTGGCCATAATAACTTGTCTCAAAATCATATCATGCATAAAATAATAGGCTGAGGGTTGTGGTTGAAAAATCATAGGTAATTTATGCATCAAAGGGATCCAGTGAGCATGTCGTGCTTATCCGGCGAATGGGGAAGGGGAGCTCGTGGAACTGGCTTCTAGCTCCACTGCCTGGCGTAGACTTGCAGATCTGGCCTCCACGAGGCGAGACGAACGCTCCGATAACTATGCAACATGAACAAGCAAACATACAAACAAGCAAGTATACCAACAAATATTTAGTATAATGGTCAAAATAGCGATATATGGATGGGTAGAGTCTTGAGTAGAATCTGTGTCATGTGGTGTTGAGATACTACTGGTGGTGGAGCGGAGGTGCTTACCAGGAGGGTGGACTGGAGGCGAAGCGACACTATGCGTGTAGCCGACAGAGTGGAGTAACTGAGTGGGTGGGGTGTTTGCCTTGGCTGAGGGTGTTGAGTGTGTGTGGAGAGGGAGAGGGTAGCTGGGTGTATTTATAGCTGGGTGTATGTGGTGTAGCACAGTGAAGTTCACTGTTGGTGAGAATAGTGACGAATGAATCGTCTGACTTAGTATGAACAGGAGAGTTATAGGCACAATATGGGACAAGAGTATTTTGGGAGTTTTCTGGAACATGAACCATGCTTAAGGGATGACATGGTTGGATAGGGAATAATTTGATAAGAATTTAGAAACAAGAATTATTGGAATCGGAGTTTGGAAGCCTGGTTCGAAGGAATCTCAAAGTTAAGCGTGCTCAACTTAGAGAAACCTGGGATGGGTGACCAGATGGGAAGTTCCCTACTGGAAGGAAAATCACAGTCACCGGAGTTCGTATGACTGGAATATGGGTTTGGCTGGTCTTAGGTGGACTGGACAGCATGATGGATGAGTAGTTGAAATTTGGGGTGATCGGATGATCGATGAATAGTGATGACGAAAAAGGCAACATAGGTAGCATCGATGAATAGTAATGATGAATAGTAACAATGATGAATAGTGTCAGCGAATAATAATGATGGTGAATAGTGGCGACGAATAGTAACAATGAATAGTAACAGTGAATAGTAATGGTGAATAGTCGTACGAACGAACGATGAACGATGAATAGTGACGATGAACGAACGATGAACAATGAATAGGAACTATGAACGAACGGGCGAACGAACGATCGGAATTTCAGCAGCATAATGGCAGGACAAAGATTATCTGGAAGAACGATGAATAGGGACTATGAACAAACGATGAACGATGAATAGGGACTATGAACGAACGATGAACGATCGAATGATCGAACGAACGAACGATCTGAATTTTGGCAGCATAACGGCAGGAAAAAGATTATTTGGACGAGCGAACGGACGAATGATCGAACGATCGGACGAACGAACGAACGAACCATGAACGATCGGACGAACGATCAAACGATCGGATGAACGAACGAACAAACTAAGAACAGGGGGACGAACGATCGAAGAACGACCGAACGATCCTTGTGCTAGTGTGTGCTTGTGTGGGAGGTGGAGTGGGCGTGTGGGGGGGGGGGGGAGTGGAGAGAGTTGCCATGAAATGGCTTGGGGTGGGATTAGAGGAGGCCCTTGCCCCTCTATTAATAGCCATGGTGGGGGGATTAGTGGGAGGGATGAGAGGATCAGTGGGAGGATGAGAGGATTAGTGGGAGATTAGCATGGATTTGTCTTATATGAGTGTAATTAGCTTGTAGAGCTCACCGTATGACACCGGAGGCATACGTATACGTATGAGCATGAGGAAAGTTATGAAGAAAATATTTGTGGGGACTTGAAAAATGATTCTGAAGGTATTTCTCAAGAGGAAAATATCTGGAGATATATCGGTGGAATATTTGGGTAGTATTTCTGGAAAGAACTTGAAGGGGATTACTAGGGAAATATCTGGGCAGTATTTCTGGAAACAATTTGAGGGGGATCACTGGAGAAACATTTGTAGGATATTTGAGGATGATTTTGGAGAGAATATATACCACTATATTTATTTGCTGATATCAACTCGCAAACAAACATTTTGAAATGAAATTTGAAATTCATTTTGAATTTAGGGCGAGTTTGAGAAAATTTCAGGATTTGAATTTTTGGGATGCTACATATAGCTTTGGGAGAAAATTTAGAATGTCTACCTTTCTTCACCAAAATGTAGCATTTGCTCCCAAATACACGAAAGTAAGAGACATTGAGTTTGTTACCGGTAAGGAGTTCATACGAGGTCTTCTTGAGAAGGCGATGTAGGTAGAGTCGGTTTATGGCGTGGCAAGCTGTGTTCACAGATTCCGACCAAAACTGCTCGGGCGTCTCGAATTCTCCAAGCATCGTTCTCTCCATGTCGATAAGCGTCCTGTTCTTCCTCTCTACCATATTGTTTTGCTGTGGTGTGTAGGGAGCGGAGAACTCGTGCTTGACACCTTCTTCCTCAAGATACTCCTCCACTTGCAGATTCTTGAACATGGACCCGTTGTCGCTTCTTATCTTTTTCACCTTGAGCTCAAATTCGTTTTGGGCCCTTCTTAGAAAACGCTTGAGGGTCCCTTGGGTTTCTGTTTTATCCTGCAAAAAGAACACCCAAGTGAAGTGGGAAAAATCATCAACAATTATAAGACCATACTTACTTCCTCCGATGCTAAGGTAGGCAACAGGTCCGAAGAGGTCCATGTGAAGAAGTTCCAGTGGTCTTGATGTTGTCATCACGTTCTTGCTATGATGTGTGCTTCCCACCTGTTTCCCTGCCTGACAAGCTACACAAGGTCTATCTTTTTCGAAACAAACATTGGTTAGTCCTAACACATGTTCTCCCTTTAGAAGTTTATGAAGGTTCTTCATCCCAACATGTGCTAGACGGCGATGCCACAGCCAGCCCATACTAGTCTTAGCTATTAAGCATGCATCTAGATCGGCCTCCTCTTTTGAAAAATCAACTAAGTAGAGTTTGTCGTCTAATACACCCTTAAACGCTAATGAACCATCACTCCTTCTAAAGACAGACACATCAACATTTGTAAACAAACAATTGTAGCCCATGTAGCATAATTGACTTACAGACAGGAGGTTGTATCCTAATGACTCTACTAAAAATACATTTGAAATAGAGTGCTCGCTTGTGATGGCTATCTTTCCCAAACCTTTGACCTTGCCTTGATTCCCATCTCCAAATATGATTGTATCCTGGGAGTCCTTGTTCTTGACGTAAGAGGTGAACATTTTCTTCTCCCCCGTCATGTGGTTTGTGCATCCGCTGTCGATTATCCAGCTAGAGCCCTCGGATGCATAAACCTGCAAGGAATTTAAGCTTGGGTTTTAGGTACCCAACTCTTGTTGGGTCCTACAAGGTTAGTCACAATAGCCTTTGGAACCCAAATACAAGTCTTGTCTTCCTTGCATTTGGATCCCAACTTTCTAGCAACTACTTTTTCATTCTTACATAAAAGCGCAAATGAAGTATTGCAAGCATGGTAAATGGTAGAAGGTTCATTGCACATTCTCCTAGGAACATGAGGCACAACATTACTTCTTCTAGGTCTACTTCTACCATGCATAAAAGTAGAGCTAGAGGAAAACATAGCATGTGAATTAAAAGCATCATGATCATAACTCCTATTATAATGAGCATTCCTAGAAAATTTTCTATCATAAATGTAGGCATGACACTTTTGAGAACTACTAGCCATAGGAGCCTTCCCTTTCTCCTTGTTGAGAACGGGAGCCTTTTGGCTTGTTAAGTTCTTGGTTTCCTTTCGAAAACCAAGTCCATCCTTAATAGAGGGGTGTCTACCTATAGTGTAGGCATCCCTAGCAAATTTTAATTTATCAAAATCAATTTTGCAAGTCTTAAGTTGAGCATTAAGACTTGCCACCTCATCATTTAGTTTAGCAATAGAAATAAGGTGTTCATTACAAGAATTAACATCAAAGTCCTTGCATCTATTGCAAATAACTACATGTTCTACACAACATCTAGTTGCATTTGTCTCCTCTAGCTTAGCATTTAATTCATCATTTAAATTCTTTAAACTAGAGACGGATTCATGGCAGACAGATAATTCAGAGGATAACATTTCATTTCTCTTAATTTCTAGAGCAAGAGATTTTTGAACACTAACAAATTTATCATGTTCTTCATACAAAATATCCTCTTGCTTTTCTAAAAGTCTATCTTTTTCATTTAGAGCAAAAATCAATTCATTAATTTTTTCTACTTTAGCTCTATCTAATCCTTTAAATAGACTAGAGTAATCTACTTCATCATCGGAGGAATCCTCACCACTAGAAATAGAGTACTTAGGGGAATCTCGAACACTTACCTTCTTCTCCTTGGCCATGAGGCAAGTGTGGCGTTCGTTGGGGAAGAGCGAAGACTTGTTGAAGGCCGAAGCTGCCAGTCCTTCATCATCGGAGTTGGATGAAGAGCAGTCTGAATCCCATTCTTTTCCAAGGTGCACCTCGCCCTTCGCCTTCTTGTAAACCTTCTTCTTCTCCCTCTTCCCTTACTTTTCTTGTTCCTGGTCATTATCATTATCGGGGCATTGAGCTATAAAATGATCAGTCTTACCGCATTTGAAGCAGGAGCGCTTTCCCTTTGTTTTATTCTTGGAGGGGTATTTGTTGGGAGCCTTCGTCCTCCGAAGGTCCTCAAAAACATAATTTGACAATATTTTCCAAGTGAATTATATGAACAGGTATCTTCGGACTCAGATCATGAACATGGAGTACGGTCAGAACGAAGCCCAAGCCAGACGAAGGGGGATTGAGATGAAGGACGGGCTGATTACCAAGCTGTACGAAGGATGGTGCACAGCCGAAGCTATGCGCAGAAAGCTTCGTCGCGATAGCAGAAAGGGGAACCGACTTAAAGATGAAAAGACTACTTAGGCCTTAATAGATTCCCATAAGTCATTAGCAAATGTAATGGACATAAATGTAATTTTGCATGGGCTACGTCCCACGCCTATAAATAGATGAACAGTACTCCCGTACTGTTCACGCTGACTTGGCATTTGCTTTCCGTCATCCTTGTACTTTTGCCTTCCTGCAATCCGAAGGTACACTTGTAATCTGAAATCATTTCTATTTTTATATGATAATAAAATAGAAATGACGTGATGATAATATTTAAATGTTTATATTACTTTTTATGTTGCATTTAAGTTCTTCATCATAGTTTATTGTGCTTACGAAGATATGTTGTTTGTGACCTTCGTCCGGAACACATTATATCCCGAAGGGAAATAATGTTTCAAAGGACGAAGGACTTTATCATTTAACACTTTTTATGTTGCCTTGTTCTTAATCCGAAGCATTTGAGAACAAGTCCCCAACATTGGCGCCCACCTCCGGTGAACTCACTTCCACTCTTTGAGTTTTTGAGCGCCCTCGGCGATCACCAACCTTCGCTATGGCGCCGAAGAAAGCTTCAGCAACTGGCACTGCAGCTCTCCAATCGCTGGACCACAATCAGGAGACTGTCTCTCTTCGGGAGGCCCGAAGCCAGAAGAGGAAGGCTGTCAGCCCGACGCCTCAAGAGGATGAGCTAGACCAAGAGATCAGAGATATGGAGATGCTTCACCAACAGGTGCAGAGGAAGAAGGAAAAGATGGCCAGGCTAGCTGAACTGCAAAGGCAGATAGACGAAGCTTCTGAAGAAGTTCGCCATCTTACTCACGATGAGCAGAATCGAAGGCCTCAACAAAAAGACCTTCATCAGGAGGGTTTCTTCAACGAAGATGACTGGTATGACAATTTCCATCATGGAAATTTTGTTTTCGATGATGCTTCTCCCCTGTCCGCTGAGCTGCAGGCTACACCTTGGCCTCCGTCCTACAAGCCGCCCCAGCTTCCCATATTCGATGGTCATTCAGACCCGAAGCAGTTTTTGATGAGCTACGAAGCAACAGTATCTTCGTATGGTGGCAATGCTGCAGTCATGGCAAAGTCTTTTGTTATGGCTGTCAGGAGTGTTGCTCAAACCTGGTATTCCTCCCTTCGACCAGGAACGATCACTTCATGGCAAAAACTGAAGGACATGTTGTTAACCAGCTTCCGAGGGTTTCAGACGAAGCCGGTCACTGCTCAGGCCCTGTTCCAATGCACTCAGGATCATGAAGAATACCTTCAGGCGTATGTCAGAAGGTTCTTGCGTTTGAGGGCGCAGGCACCAACGGTGCCCAACGAAATTGTCATTGAGGCCATGATCAAGGGACTTCGGCCTGGACCTTCAGCTTAATACTTCGCTAGGAAGCCTCCTCAAACTTTGGAGAAGCTGCTCCAGAAGATGGACGAGTATATTCGTGCCGATAATGATTTTCGCCAAAGAAGGGAGGAGGCTTTCAGGTTTTCTGAAATGACCAGGGGCTTCGGAGGAAGATTCTATCCGAGGCATGTCAGGTCCATCCACAACTCTACTCAAAATGATGATAAGGGGAGTCAGCAGCACAGGCCGCAGTGCTCCTCACAGGCTTCGGGGCAACAACAAAGTTTCTCCCGGCCACCAGCTCCAAGAGGCAGAGGCGCCAGGGGCTTCGGCGGAAGATTTGGAGATCAACCAAGGAGAATATTTTGCTTATTCTGTGGTGAAAACAAGGGCCATACCACCAGGATGTGCCATGTTACCATCCAGAAGCAAAAGGAGATAGCTGAAGCTGCAGCACAACAAGCTCAGCCGAAGCAGGTCATGCATACTGCTTCATACCATCCGCCTTACATCCCAGAATACATAGGCAACCACCCTGCAGTTTCTGTTGCTTCGGTGAGTCAACCTCAAGCTTCCTGGCAACAGCCTCCGCCTCCACCACCGCTGCAACAAGGCCAACAGCCAGAAGGGAGCCAATATGCTCCACACCAAAGGGATCTCAGAGAACAATCCGAAGCTCGCACAGTCAATAGCACTGTGCCAGAGTCGAAGCACATCTATTGACAAATATCCTACCAGTTTTTTCCATTTAGTTCTAATTTCTGTGTAATAAAGGACATTTTTTAGTTTTCATGTAAAAGTTTCTTTGCTTGCTACAAGGAAAATGTATTTTCTCAGGTTTAAGTTGCTGAAGCTTAAAAATTTGCGATAACAAGGAGGACCTTCGAATTATCGAAAATCCTTCGAAGCAACAAAAAGTCGTTCTAAGGAACGCAGAGTAAGTTTGCTGAAATCACAAAAAGCCGTTCCAAAGGGAACGCAGTGTAAGTTTTTTGCTCCAAAGTCGTTCCTAAGGGAATGCAGAGCTTACAGCGAAAAGTCAACGCTGATACCGCCTAAGTAAAAGGCGAAGAAGCTCCAAAGTCGTTCCTAAGGGAATGCAGAGCTTACAGCGAAAAGTCAACGCTGATACCGCCTAAGTAAAAGGCGAAGAAGCTCCAAAGTCGTTCCTAAGGGAATGCAGAGCTTACAGCGAAAAGTCAGCGCTGATACAAAAATATTTTGTGTTTTACGGGGATATGTGTGTATCTTCGGAACAAATGTCATCTACATAACATAACATCATCACATCATTTTGCATAGCATAAGCATCATACATCATGTTGCATATGGCAAAAGAAGGGGACACGGTATCAACCTTCGGAAGGATACTTTGAGAAAGTGAAAATCGTGCTAAGTCACAAGGGGATACAATATTGATCTTCGGAATATAGCTTCGGAGAATATTTTCACGAAGCTTGGATATCCTTCATCAGAACACTATGAACATTGTCGTGATGCATAAAAGTTTTTCTATCTTCACGAAGCATGAAAAGAAGGGAAGGTGTTTTTTCGCCGAAGGCTCAAAAACGGTACGTATGTAAAGTTTCATGCATCGTAAAGAATCGAATCATTAAAAGCAAATATATCACAGGGTTACAAAATGTCACACATATTTCATTTCAGAAGTCTTTACAATAGTGCTTAATTTTCTTTCAAAACAACTTCGGTAGCTTCGTTCAGGAGTCGGTTAACAACTTCATCCATGATAGCTTCAGCCATCTTTTTAATTTCTTCGTCTCCTTTCGGGTGAGGGCCCGGAGACGCTTTAGTAGGATCTGAAGGAGGACATGATACGGCCACATTGCTATTACAAATTGCGAACGAAGTTTAAAATAAAAAATTACAACACAATAAAAACCATTAGCTAATACCTATTTGCCCTTCGGGCTCTGAGCTTTTGTCAGCGGCCTTAGCTACTTCTCTAGCGTCGTGAATGCCCTTCTCACTCTTCTGAATAATTTCTCGGGCCATTTCTCGGCCACCATTGTCCCAGACGTCGGTGAAAAATTTTCCACCAGCCTGGCTTGCTTCGGCCGAGGGATCTTTAATATCTTCAGGAGATAAGCTGGCTTCGGATTGTGCAAGAGCCTTAACATGATCGCAGCCTTTTTTCTCCAACATAGTAGCAATCCCCCTGGCACCCGAGAAGGCACAAATGTCTCCGCGACTGTTTAGAATTTCTTCGAAGGCTTCAGCCTCATGGCTGATCCATTCGATCGGTCCTTCTGGGTTACCTCTCACAAAATCTTCCTCACTCGAAAATGCGCCAACGCTGGCGAAGCTAGTTTTTATCTTCTTTACACATTCCATGGATTTTTCGTAGCACCTTTTCTTAGAAGACCGAAGCTCTTCAACAGTTCCTTCCAAATGACTGGCCCATTGGTCGCTACATTCCCGCCTCGTTTCTTCAAGTATGCGTTCTTCTTTAGCCCGGGCCAATTGCTTCCGAAGATCGTCAATCTCGTGCTTTTGAGCTGCAACTTGTGCTTTAAACGCAGCTTCGTTCTCCTTTACTTTATCCACCAATGTAACTAGAATTTTGTCCTTTTCCAGGGCTTCGTTCCTTAGTTTGATAACCTCTGTCCGAAGGTTGTTGAAAGCAATTTCATAGCTTTCGTCTTCGGCATTCTTTTGCGCTCTCAGCGCGTTGCTTAGTATTAAACCCTATATGTAAAAAGTTAGTATAAGAATAAAACAGTAGATTTCGAATCATAAAGTTTCTAAAATGCGCAATTCTCGCACCTTCAGACTATTATATGCAAGGCTATCCGCAAGATCCTCCTTCGTCATAGCGCATAGTCCAGCTTCAAGCTTCGGAAACCCCATACTCCTAGCCATCTCCCGGCAGACAGATAATTCTTTGTTGTCAGGGAGGCAGTATAGGAAGTCATCTTCGTTTGTCCCATTGAACACTAGTGCCCCCTTCGAATATTTTAATTCTCTGGCATAGTGATTGGCTTCATAAATCTCTTCTTCAGATAATTTCTTCCCCGAAGCATGTCGCACAATGTAATCGCGTATGTTGGAAGGTGCTTCGGGGGCAGCAGTGTCAATTTCTTCAACCAAAATTGGCTCTGACATTTTTATTTTTTCTTCGGTTTCCAAAGGTTGTTCCTTGGTGGGCTCTGAAGGCCCAGCTTCAGCTTCAAGTTGTTGCTTCGAAGCTTCAGCAACTAAAGCTTCAGTAGACACTTCAGAAAGTTCAACGGTCTTCTTTGGAGTTATGCTTGAAGACTTAATTGTCTCCAAAACATCTAGCACGTTCACCATTCTTTTTCTTTTCGGGGTCACCGATGGACCCTTTTGAATTTTTATTGTCTCAACACTTGCTGAAGGACTTAAGATTTCCAATATTTTTGGTCCTTCAACTCTCGGTTTTTCTGCCTTCTCTGCTGAAGGTGCTTCAGTCTTTTCTTCGATCTTCGGCACTGGGGCTGGTTCTGTAGTCTCAGTGGCCAAAGAGACTTCACCAGTAAACTCAGGTACCGTGGCTGGTTCAATAAAACGTGCCCGGTGGGTGAGCACCTTTATCTTTTTTCTTTGCGGTGCTGCCTCATTAGAAGCACCTGAGGCAACTTCTGTTGCAGGAGAAGTATTTTTTCTTTTGCGGCCTGGCACCGGATAATGATAGTCAGGGTAGACAAACCCGATTGCATCAAATACCCGGTTGAGCCTCTTCTTCTTTCGGCCTCCGAAGGCTGCCGATAATGCAGTATTCTCGGCCTTCGAATATACCCCAAGCAGTTCGTCACTTAAGGTTTCAATGCTTTTTAACCAGTCGTCATCAGGTTCAACAAACTTATCTCCGTATTTGAATGTGTATTTTAGTCTGACCAGTCCACCTTCGTCAGACTCTTTGATGGTCTCCTTCGGCATTTCCCACTTTCCTGCAAGTGGCCACACCCTGAAGGCAATATGCTCTTGGACCAGATCCCTTGTCCCAATAAAAGAGCAGATTACGCCGAAGGCTCTTTGGCATTCTTCGGCCGCTTCATCCATTTCAACCTTCGGCTTTCGGAGTCCGAAGCGTTGCCAGATAGGGCACATAATGATACTCTTAACATCTTCCTGCGCTGTCAAGTCATTCTTTACATAGAACCATTCTGTCATCCAGGCACCGGGCCACCTCTTCCGAAAGGTTGGCATGGGGCAGCTTGACCCGGAGCGGGCACCGAAGCTGTAACAACCAAAGTTGTTGTGATATTGTTCTTTCCCCCAGGGCTTCGTCTCATATACCAACTCATGAATTTTGCAAAAGCTTTTAGCATTTGGTTCTAAACCTTGGCTTCTCACAGCCCAGACAAAGATTCCCATTCTTATGATAGCTTCGGGAGTAATTTGATGAAGGTAGATTTGAAATGTCTTCAGGACTTCGACAACAAAGCTGCTTAGGGGGAACCGAAGCCCAGCCTTGAGAAAGCTTCGGAAGATCACGACCTCATCTTCTTCGGGGGTAGGAGAAGTTTTTTCTCCAGCATCAGCCCTCACAATAGATATATCTCGAAAATATCTCCCCCTCATATTGTCAATATGACTCTGCTTAATAGTGGTTTTCCCGAAAACCGAGTGACTTGGCCGCCATGGTCGATCTTCGGACTCTCCCCCGCCGCTTTCTACATCATAACTGTCGCTGTCACCAGTATCTTTAGATAAACCTTCTAAAATCTCTTCGGTGATCTTTTCTGTATTGGTCTTCGACATTGCTTCAAGAAACCCCAGGTTCTTCTCTTCAGAGAGACTTAGCTTCATTTCGACAGCAGCCTTCTTCTCCTCAGACATCCCTTCGGAAATCTTACTTCTCGCTTCCGAAGCTTAAAACTAGGAAAGAAAACAAATAATTTTTGGGCAGAAAGCTTTATAAGCAGGCAAAACAGATGGCAAAGAGAGCGTGCCAAATCAAATGTGGCGGGCTCCTATTTATACACTCGATATGACGGAAACTGTGTGGTCCCAGGTGTCAGTGACTTTTGCTATTCTAGCAAAGGGAAGGTGTTTTTTCGGACCTTCGGCTTAAGGCCTTCGTCCATATCGCAATCTGAATTTATCACTAACAAATTAATATTGCGAGGGGCTACTGTTGGGAGCCTTCGTCCTCCGAAGGTCCTCAAAAACATAATTTGACAATATTTTCCAAGTGAATTATATGAACAGGTATCTTCGGACTCAGATCATGAACATGGAGTACGGTCAGAACGAAGCCCAAGCCAGACGAAGGGGGATTGAGATGAAGGACGGGCTGATTACCAAGCTGTACGAAGGATGGTGCACAGCCGAAGCTATGCGCAGAAAGCTTCGTCGCGATAGCAGAAAGGGGAACCGACTTAAAGATGAAAAGACTACTTAGGGCTTAATAGATTCCCATAAGTCATTAGCAAATGTAATGGACATGAATGTAATTTTGCATGGGCTACGTCCCACGCCTATAAATAGATGAACAGTACTCCACGCTGACTTGGCATTTGCTTTCCGTCATCCTTGTACTTTTGCCTTCCTGCAATCCGAAGGTACACTTGTAATCTGAAATCATTTCTATTTTTATATGATAATAAAATAGAAATGACGTGATGATAATATTTAAATGTTTATATTACTTTTTATGTTGCATTTAAGTTCTTCGTCATAGTTTATTGTGCTTACGAAGATATGTTGTTTGTGACCTTCGTCCGGAA
This sequence comes from Zea luxurians, assembly GCA_029449295.1. Taxonomy (NCBI): domain Eukaryota; kingdom Viridiplantae; phylum Streptophyta; class Magnoliopsida; order Poales; family Poaceae; genus Zea; species Zea luxurians. Next base: position 1,457,292 of record JAOPSE010000017.1, read on the forward strand.
CACATTATATCCCGAAGGGAAATAATGTTTCAAAGGACGAAGGACTTTATCATTTAACACTTTTTATGTTGCCTTGTTCTTAATCCGAAGCATTTGAGAACAACTCCCCAACAGTATTCTTTGCGTCCTTTGAGCGCGGTCTTGAAGCGCTTGATGATAAGCGCCATTTCATCTTCATTGAGTCCGGCAGCCTCCACTTGAGCTACCTTGCTTGGTAGCGCCTCCTTGCTGCTTGTTGCTTTGAGAGCAACGAGCTGCGGCTCGTAGATGGGTAGTGGACCGTTCAAGGCGTCATCCACGTATCGTGCCTCCTTTACCATCATGCGCCTGCTCATGAATTTTCTGAGTATCTCTTCGGGCGTCATCTTGGTGTACCTGGGGTTTTCACGAATAAGATTGACAAGATGGGGGTCAATTACCATGAATGACCTTAGCATGAGTCGGACGACGTCGTGGTCCGTCCATCTTGTGCTTCCATAGCTTCTAATCTTGTCGATGAGGGTCTTGAGCCTGTTGTAGGTCTGAGTTGGCTCCTCTCCCCTGACCATCGTAAATCTTCCTAGCTCACCTTCCACCAACTCCATTTTGGTGATCATGGTGGCGACGTTTCCCTCATGAGATATCTTGAGGGTGTCCCATATTTGCTTGCCGTTGTCCAAGCCACTCACCTTATTATATTCATCCCTGCAAAGCGAAGCTAGCAAGATAGTAGTAGCTTGTGCATTTTTATGAATTTGCTCATTTATGAAAACGGGATTGTCAGTACTATCAAAATGCATTCCGTTTTCAACAATCTCCCAAATACTAGGATGGAGAGAAAATAAGTGACTACGCATTTTGTGACTCGAAAAAGAGTAGTCTTCTCCATCAAAGTGTGGAGGTTTCCCAAGTGGAATTGATAACAAATGAGCATTAGAATTGAATGGAATACGAGAATAATCAAATGAATAGTTTTGATTAACCGGTTTCTTCTTTGACGAGGAGTTATCGTCGTTGTCGTGTGGTGAAGAAGACGAGGCATCACTGTCGTAGTAGATGATCTTCTTGATGCGCCTCTTCTTCTTCCCGTCTCTTTTCTTGTGACTCGAGCCTGAGTCGGTTGGCTTGTCGTCTCTAGGCTTGTTGAGGAAGGACTCCTTTTCCTTATCGTTGACCACCATCCCCTTTGCCTTAGGATCCATCTCTTCGGGCGATTAGTCCCTTAGATGAAGAGTACGGCTCTGATACCAATTGAGAGCACCTAGAGGGGGTGAATAGGTGATCCTGTAAAATCAAACACTAAATTCCCACAAACTTGGTTATGAAGATATTAGTGCGAGTTAATCAAGTCTATGAGGCGAGCTCTTGCGAACACAGACAATCAAGGAGAGAGCAATCACAAGAGACACGCGATTTTATCCTATGGTTCGACCAAGTAACACTTACATACTTCCACGTTGTGGCGTCCCAATGGACGAGGGTTGCAATCAACCCCTCTCAAGTGATCCAATGATCAACTTGAATACCACGGTTTTCTTCCTTATAGTTTTCTTCCCGTTTGCGATGAATCTCCACAAGTTGGAGCCTCTCGCCCTTACAAGATTGATCACAAAGAACGCACAAGAGTAAGGTTGGGAAGAGCAACACACACAAGACTAAAAAATGCAGCACACCCATGCACACAAGTGAAGACTTGAGCTCAAATGACAACACAGGGAGTTCTCGACTCGAATGGAGCTCAATTCTCTAACACAACAAAGCGAATGCGCGGGAGCAGAGTCTGGATGCCTTAGAATACTTAGTGAATGCTTGGGTGACTCCTCCATGCGCCTAGGGGTCCCTTTTATAGCCCCAAGGCAGCTAGGAGCCGTTGAAGACAATCTTGGAAGGCTAATCTTTCCTTATGTCGTGTGGTGCACCGGACAGTCCGGTGAACCACCGGATAGTCACTGTAGCTATCCGGTGCGCGATTGCCTTCCAAATAAGGCGCAGTCGACTGTTGCAGTTTCAGGCCCGATGGCGCACCGAACACTGTCCGGTGCCCCCTGCCGGCCGTTGGTGCGGGCCACGCGTCGCCCGCGGATTGCGCGGCCGACCGTTGCGCTGACGACTGTTGGCTCACCGGACAGTCCGGTGCACCACCAGACAGTCTGGTGAATTATAGCCGTACGCCGCTGATCTTTTCCCGAGAGCGGCCTTTTCACCGGAGACCAGCCTGGCGCACCGGACACTGTCCGGTCCACCACCGGACACTGTCCGGTGTGCCAGACTGAGCTGAGTTTTGGCTGCACCGAGCCAAGTCTTTTTTGTTTCTTTTCTTCTTCTTTTCTCATTGTTTCTAGCACTTAGACAACTTCATTTGTATTTAAAAACAAATGTACTAAGTCTAAAAACATACCTTGTTACATGATTTGCACTTCTTGCTTGTTTGGCACATAGCTACTCACTTACTATGTGTCGGACACTTAATCACCAAAACATTATAGAAATGGCCCAAAGGCACATTTCCCTTTCAAGAGTAACTTTATTACATCATCCAAAAAATAGTATCTTAACAAGTATCATAATCGAAGTACGGCGGAATTAAACATGGACACTCTTCCATAGGAAGGTGACTGGCGCATCGTTAGACTCAAAATTCATCAACGTCATATGCGAAGTCTTCGTCATCACCCTCTGATCAAAATATTAGCAAGGGTGAGCTCACTTATGGTCGGGGCTCAGCAAGTGGGGGAAATAATGCAAAGTTAACAAGGTAGGCTATGGATAAACAGTAAGCATTTTAGTTGGTCAATATTTTATTAGCAACACCTGTCTTACTAATAAGTGTGTCCTAAATATCCCAATTAATCAAAGGCATAAGATTATATCAAAAACACTTAAGTGAAATCACTTAAGCAAACCACTGGTAGATCATCGGACCATGATTTATTTCCATCTTTAAGTTCAATTATCATGTGAGGGTTCAGGTTGCTCTTAACCGTGAGCACGGCTGACATATGAGTTTTTACACTCTATGGAGGTGGTACAACTTTACCCACAAGTCGTGTATCCCATCTAGCCTGGGTTGATTGGACCCATAAACACTGTCTAGGTGAATGGCTAGGGATCCACTATGAGGCTTTCACAAAATATCCTTAGTGAAAGGGAAATGTGCCCTTGGGAAATTTCTATTATGTTTTGGTGATTAAGTGCCCAACACATTTAATTAAGTTCTTATGTGCTAAATAAAGAGAAAAGTGCAAATCAAGACATGAGGTACGTTTCTAGACTTAGTACATTGTTTTGAGTACTAACATATATTGTCTAAGTGCTAGAAACAGGAAAAGAAAGAATTGCGAAAGACATGGCTATGTGCAGCCAAAGTCCAGCTCGGCCTGGTACACCGGACTGTCCGGTGGTGCACCGGACAGTGTCTGGTGGTGCACCGGACAGTGTCTGGTGCGCCAGGATGGTCTCTGGTGAACAGGACGCTGTTAGGAAAAGTTTGGCGGCGTACGGCTATAATTCACCGGACTGTCCGGTGAGCCAACCGTCGTCTGCGCCAACGGTCGGCCGCGCAATCCACGGGCGACGCGTGGCCCGCGCCAACGGTCGGTAAGGGGCACCAGACTGTCTGGTGTGCACCGGACAGTGTCCGGTGCGCCAACTGCCCCGGAGCTGCAACGGTCGTCTGCACCAAAAAAGGTAAGAGATCGGCACCGGACCATCTACAGTGACTGTCCGGTGGCGCACCGGACTGTCCGGTGCACCACTCGACAGAAGGCAAGGATGGCCTTCCTTGTTGGCCTCCAACGGCTTCTAGCTGCCTTAGGGCTATAAAAGGGACCCCTAGGCGCATGGAGGAGCAACACAAGCTTACAAGAAACATTCTAAGACTCCAAGACTCCAACTTCACGCATTCGATTCTTTGAGATAGTGACTTGAGCTCCATTTGAGTTGTGAACTCCGTGCATTGTGTTTTGAGCTCAAGTTGTGACTTGTGTGCGTAGTTGTGTTGCGATTTGTGTCTTGTGTGTGTTGCTCATCCCAACCTTACTCTGTGCTTTCATTGTGATCTTTGTTGTAAGGGCGAGAGACTCCAATCTTGTGGAGATTCCTCGCAAACGGGGATAATCATCTAAAGGAAAAACTGTGGTATTTAAGTAGATCATCGGATCACTTGAAAGGGATTGAGTGCAACCCTCGTCCATTGGGACGCCACAATGTGGAAGTAGGCAAGTGTTACTTGGCCGAACCACGGGATAAAAATCGCGTGTCTTGTGTTGATCTCTCTGTAATTGTTTTGTCCACAAGAACTCGCTTCTCAACTACTTAGTCGCACTAACATTTCTATAACCAAGTTTTGTGGCGATTTAGTGTTGAATTTTATAGGATCACCTATTCACCCCCCTCTAGGTGCTCTCAATTGGTATCGGAGTCATTCTCTTCATCTAAGGGACTAGTCACCCAAAGAGATGGATCCTAAGGTAAAGGGGATGGTGGTCAACAACAAGGAGAAGGAGTCCCTCTTCAACGAGCCAAGGGACGACAAGCCCACTGACTCAGGATCGAGTCACAAGAAGAGGGACGGGAAGAATAAGAGGCGCGTCAAGAAGATCATTTACTACGACAGCAACGCCTCCTCTTCTTCACCAAGAGACGGTGACGACGATGACTCGTCTAAAAAGAAACCGATTAATCAAAACTATTCATTTGATTATTCTCGTATTCCATTCAATTCTAATGCTCATTTGCTATCAATTCCACTTGGTAAACCTCCACACTTTGATGGAGAAGACTACTCTTTTTGGAGTCACAAAATGTGTAGTCACTTATTTTCTCTCCATCCTAGTATTTGGGAGATAGTTGAAAATGGAATGCATTTCGATAGTACGGATAACCCTGTGTTTATTAATGAGCAAATTCATAAGAATGCACAAGCTACCACTGTTTTGCTAGCATCTTTGTGCAGGGATGAATACAACAAGGTGAGCGGCTTGGACAACGCCAAGCAAATCTGGGACACCCTCAAGATATATCATGAGGGAAACGTCGCCGCCATGATCACCAAAATGGAGTTGGTGGAAGGCGAGCTGGGAAGATTTGCGATGATCAGGGGAGAGGAGCCAACACAAACCTACAACAGGCTCAAGACCCTCGTCAACAAGATTAGAAGCTATGGAAGCACAAGATGGACGGACCACGACGTCGTCCGACTTATGCTAAGGTCATTCACGGTAATTGACCCCCATCTTGTAAACCTTATTCATGAAAATCCCAGGTACACCAAAATGACGCCCGAGGAGATACTCGGAAAATTCATGAGCGGGCGCATGATGGTAAAGGAAGCGCGATACGTGGATGATGCTCTTAATGGCCCTCTACCCGTCTACGAGCCTCAACCCGTTGCTCTCAAAGCAACAAGCACCAGAGAGGCACTACCAAGCAAGGTGGCACAAGTTGAGGCTGCAAGGCTAAACGAAGATGAGATGGCCCTCATCATCAAGCGCTTCAAGACCACACTAAAAGGACGCAAGGAGTACCCGAACAAAAACAAAGCAAGGGGAAAGCGCTCCTGTTTCAAATGTGGTAAGACTACTCATTTCATAGCACAATGCCCCGATAATGATAATGACCAGGAACAAGAAAAGCATGGGAAGAGGGAGAAGAAGAAGGTGTACAAGAAGGCGAAGGGCAAGGCGCACATTGGCAAAGAATGGGATTCGGACTGCTCTTCATCCGACTCCGACGATGAAGGACTGGCAGCCTCGGCCTTCAACAAATCCTCGCTCTTCCCCAACGAACGCCACACTTGCCTCATGGCCAAGGAGAAGAAGGTAAGTGTTCGAGATTCCCCTAAGTACACTACTTCTAGCGATGATGATTCTTCCGATGATGAAGTAGATTACTCTAGCTTATTCAAAGGTTTAGATAGAGCTAAAGTAGAAAAGATCAATGAATTAATTGATGCTCTAAATGAAAAGGATAGATTGTTAGAAAAACAAGAGGATATTTTATATGAGGAGCATGATAAATTTGTTAGTGTGCAAAAATCTCTTGCTTTAGAGATTAAAAGGAATGAAATGCTATCCTCTGAGTTATCTGCTTGCCATGAAACTATATCTAGTTTAAAGAGTTTAAATGATGATTTAAATGCTAAGCTAGAGGAAGCTAATAAATCTAGTTCATGTGTAGAGCATGTTAGTATTTGTAATAGATGTAAGGACGTTGATGTTGATACATGTAATGAACATCTTATTGCTATTACAAATTTGAATGATGAAGTGGCAAGTCTTAATGCTCAACTTAAGACTTGTAAAAATGATTTTGATAAGTTAAAATTTGCTAGGGGTGCCTACACAATTGGTAGACACCCCTCTATTAAGGATGGACTTGGTTTTCGAAAGGAAACCAAGAACTTAACAAGCCAAAAGGCTCCAGTTCTCAACAAGGAGAAAGGGAAGGCTCCTATGGCTAGTAGTTCTAAAAAATGTCATGCTTACATTTATGATAGAAAATTTTCTAGGAATGCTCATTATAATAGGAGTTATGATGCATTTAATTGACATGCTATGTTTGCGTCTAGCTCTACTTTTGTGCATGGTAGAAGTAGGCCTAGAAAAAGTAATGTTGTGTCTCATGGGCCTAGGAGAATGTGCAATGAATCTTCCACTATTTACCATGTTTGCAATACTTCATTTGCACTTTTATGTAAGAATGAAAAGTAGTTGCTAGAAAGTTGGGATCCAAATGCAAGGGAGATAAGACTTGTGTTTGGGTTCCAAAAGCTATTGTGACTAACCTTGTAGGACCCAACAAGAGTTGGGTACCTAAAACCCAAGATTAAATTGCCTTGCAGGTTTATGCATCCGGGGGATCTAGCTGGATAATCGACAGCGGATGCACAAACCACATGACGGGGGAGAAGAAGATGTTCACCTCCTACGTCAAGAACAAGGATTCCCAGGATTCGATCATCTTTGGAGATGGGAACCAAGGCAAGGTTAAAGGATTGGGAAAGATAGCCATTACATCCGAGCATTCTATCTCCAATGTATTCTTAGTTGAATCGCTCGGGTACAACTTATTGTTTGTGAGTCAATTATGTAACATGGGTTATAATTGTCTATTTACCAATATAGATGTATCTGTCTTTAGAAGGGGTGATGGTTCATTAGCATTTAAGGGTGTATTAGACGACAAACTCTACTTAGTTGATTTTTCGAAAGAGGAGGTCGATCTAGATGCATGCTTAATAGCGAAGACTAGCATGGGATGGCTGTGGCATCACCGTCTAGCACATGTTGGGATGAAGAACCTTCATAAACTTCTAAAGGGAGAACATGTGTTAGGACTAACCAATGTCTGCTTCGAGAAAGATAGACCCTGTGCAGCTTGTCAGGCAGGAAAACAAGTGGGAAGCGCTCATCACAACAAGAATGTGATGACAACATCAAGACCACCAGAGCTTCTTCACATGGACCTTTTCGGACCCGTTGCCTACCTTAGCATCGGGGGAAGTAAGTATGGTCTTGTAATTGTTGATGATTTTTCCCGCTTCACTTGGGTGTTATTTTTGCAAGATAAATCAGAAACCCAAGGGACCCTAAAGCGCTTTCTAAAGAGGGCTCAAAACGAATTTGAGATCAAGGTGAAAAAGATAAGAAGCAACAACGGGTCCGAGTTCAAGAATATGCAAGTGGAGGAATATCTTGATGAAGAAGGCATCAAGCACGAGTTCTCCGCTCCCTACACACCACAACAAAACGGTGTGGTAGAGAGGAAGAACAGGACGCTAATCGATATGGCGAGGACGATGCTTGGAGAATTCAAGACTCCCGAGCGGTTTTGGTCGGAAGCTGTGAACACAGCCTGCCACACCATAAACTGGCTATTTCTGCATCGTCTCCTCAAGAAGACCTCCTACGAACTCCTTAACGGTAACAAACCCAATGTCTCTTACTTTCGTGTATTTGGGAGCAAATGCTACATTTTGGTGAAGAAAGGTAGACATTCCAAATTTGCTCCCAAAGCTGTAGAAGGGTTTTTACTAGGGTATGACTCAAATACAAAGGCATATAGAGTCTTCAACAAATCATCGGGTTTAGTTTAAGTCTCTAGCGACGTTGTATTTGATGATACTAATGGCTCTCCAAGATAGCAAGTTGATCTTGATGACATAGATGAAGATGATGTTCTGACGGCCGCAATGCGCACGATGGCGATTGGTGATGTGCGACCACAGGAACAACAGGAGCAAGATCAGCCTTCTTCCTCGACATTGGTGCATCCCCCAACCCAAGATGATGGACAGGCACCTCAAGAAGAGGAGCGTGATCAAGGGGGAGCATAAGAAGAACAAGTTATGGAGGAAGAAGCACCACTAGCCCCTCCAACTCAAGTCCGAGCGACGATTCAAAGAAATCACCTCGTTGACCAGATTCTGGGTGACATAAGCAAGGGAGTAACTACTCGCTCAAGATTAGCTAACTTTTGTGAGCATTACTCGTTTGTCTCTTCTATTGAGCCTTTGAGGGTAGAAGAGGCCTTGCAGGATCCGGACTGGGTGTTGGCCATGCAGGAAGAGCTCAACAACTTCAAGAGGAATGAAGTTTGGAGCCTGGTGCCACGTCCAAAGCAAAACGTTGTTGGAACCAAGTGGGTGTTTCGCAACAAGCAAGACGAGCACGGAGTGGTGACAAGAAACAAAGCTCGACTTGTGGCAAAAGGTTATGCCCAAGTCGCAGGTTTGTATTTCGAGGAGACTTTTGCTCCTATGGCTAGGCTAGAGTCTATTTGAATTTTATTAGCCTATGCCGCTCACCACTCTTTTAGGTTGTTTCAAATGGATGTGAAGAGCGCTTTCCTCAACGGGCTAATCAAAGAGGAGGTGTACGTGGAACAACCCCCTGGCTTTGAGGATGACAGGTACCACGACCATGTGTTCAAGCTCTCTAAGGCGCTCTATGGACTTAAGCAAGCCCCAAGAGCATGGTATGAATGCCTTAGAGATTTCTTAATTGCTAATGCTTTCAAGGTTGGGAAAGCCGATCCCACTCTTTTCACTAAGACTTGTGATGGTGACCTTTTTGTGTGCCAAATTTATGTCGATGACATAATATTTGGTTCTACTAGCCAAAAGTCTTGTGAGGAGTTTAGCAGGGTGATGACTCAAAAGTTTGAGATGTCAATGATGGGCGAGTTGAACTACTTCCTTGGGTTCCAAGTGAAGCAACTCAAGGACGGCACCTTCATCTCCCAAACAAAGTACACTCAAGATCTTCTCAAGCGATTTGGGATGAAGGACGCCAAGCCCGCGAAGACACCGATGGGAACTGACGGGCATGTCGACCTCAACAAAGGAGGTAAGTCCATTAATCAAAAGGCATACCGATCTATGATAGGGTCATTACTTTATTTATGTGCAAGTAGACCGGATATTATGCTTAGCGTATGCATGTGTGCTAGATATCAATCCGACCCAAGGGAATGTCACCTTGTGGACGTTAAGCGGATTCTTAGATATTTAGTTTCTATGCCTTGCTTCAGGATCTAGTATCCAAAGGGGTCTACCTTTGACTTAATTGGATATTCAGACTCCGATTATGCTAGATGCAAGGTTGATAGGAAGAGTACATCAGGGACGTGCCAATTCCTAGGAAGGTCCCTGGTGTCTTGGAGTTCAAAGAAATAAACCTCCGTTGCCCTATCCACCGCTGAGGCCGAGTATGTTGTTGCAAGACAGTGTTGCACGCAACTACTTTGGATGAGGCAAACTCTCCGGGACTTTGGCTATAATTTGAGCAAAGTCCCACTCCTGATAATGAGAGTGCAATCTGCATGGCGGATAATCCTGTTGAACACAGCCGCACTAAGCACATAGACATCCGACATCACTTTCTGAGAGACCACCAGCAAAAGGGAGATATCGAGGTGTACCATATTAACACCGAGAACCAGCTAGCCGATATCTTTACCAAGCCATTAGATGAGAAACCCTTTTGCAGGCTGCGTAGTGAGCTAAATGTCTTAGATTCGCGTAACTTGGATTGATTTATAGCATACATGTGTTTTATGCCTTTGATCATGTTACTTATGCATTTATGTAATTTGTTGCTTATTTATGGTGCTCAAGTTGTGCAAGGGATCCCCGGACCTCACAAGTCCATGTGTGAATGATGCACACATTTAGGGGGAGAAGTGCTACAACTTGACCCTTTGAGACTAACCCTTGTGTTTGAGTATACTTGATGTAGTCTCAAAGGTGAATTGAAAGGGAAAGGTGAACTTGGACCATGCAAAGACTTCCACTGCACTCCGATATTAGTGTACTCACCTCCAAGTTAATTCTTATGCTCTAGTTGCTTTTTTGCTCTTAAATTGAAATTTTTGGTGAGGCAATGGGGTTAAAGGGCCAAAAATGATCCCGTTTGGTGCTTAATGCCAAAGGGGGAGAAATTAAGGTCAAAGCAAATGGATCAGCTACCACTTGTGAATTTTGAAAACAATAGAGTTATAACTTTTGATTTGTCCAAAATACTCTTATTGCAAAATTTGATCTCTTATGGGGGAGAATTTTGATTATGGGAAAAAGGGGGAGTTTTTGGCACTTGATCAATTTTTCCATTAGAACATCTCTCTTTGTGCCTAAACAAGTGTGTTTGACTTAGAGATAGGAAAATGAATTTGATTTGAAAAAACAAACCAAATGGTGGCAAAGAATGATCCAAATATGTCAAAACTTGTGCAAAGACAATTTTGTTCTCAATTGCATTGATGTTGCACTTTTTTTGGTTGCTTTTGGATGTGTTGGCATAAATCACCAAAAGGGGGATATTGAAATGGAAATGTGCCCTTGGGCAATTTCTATTATGTTTTGGTGATTAAGTGCCCAACACATTTAATTAAGTTCTTATGTGCTAAATGAAGAGAAAAGTGCAAATCAAGACATGAGGTACGTTTCTAGACTTAGTACATTGTTTTGAGTACTAACATATATTGTCTAAGTGCTAGAAACAGGAAAAGAAAGAATTGCGAAAGACTTGGCTGTGTGCAGCCAAAGTACAGCTCGGCCTGGTACACCGGACTGTCCGGTGGTGCACCGGACAGTGTCCGGTGCGCCAGGCTGGTCTCCGGTGAACAGGCCGCTCTCGGGAAAAGTTTGGCGACGTATGACTATAATTCACCGGATTGTCCGGTGGTGCACCGGACTGTCCGGTGAGCCAACGGTCGGCCGCGCAATCCACGGGCGACGCGTGGCCCACGCTAATGGTCGGCAGGGGGCACCAGACTGTCCGGTGTGCACCGGACAGTGTCCGTTGCACCAACTGCCCCAGAGTTGCAACGGTCGTCTCGCCAGAAAAGGAAGGAGATCGGCACCAGACCGTCTACAGTGATTGTCTGGTGGCACACCGAACTGTCCTGTGCGCCACTCGACAGAAGGCAAGGATGGCCTTCCTTGTTGGCCTCCAACGGCTCCTAGCTACCTTGGGCTATAAAAGGGACCCCTAGGCGCATGGAGGAGCAACACAAGCTTACAAGAAACATTCTAAGGCTCCAAGACTCCAACTTCACGCATTCGATTCTTTGAGATAGTGACTTGAGCTCCATTTGAGTTGTGAACTCCGTGCGTTGTGTTTTGAGCTCAAGTTGTGACTTGTGTGCGTAGTTATGCTGCGATTTGTGTCTTGTGTGTGTTGCTCATCCTAACCTTACTCTGTGCTTTCATTGTGATCTTTATTGTAAGGGCGAGAGACTCCAATCTTGTGGAGATTCCTCGCAAACGGGGATAATCATCTAAAGGAAAAACTGTGGTATTCAAGTTGATCATCGGATCACTTGAAAGGGATTGAGTGCAAACCTCGTCCATTGGGACACCACAACGTGGAAGTAGGCAAGTGTTACTTGGCCGAACCACGGGATAAAAATCGCGTGTCTTGTGTTGATCTCTCTGTAATTGTTTTGTCCACAAGAACTCGCTTCTCAACTACTTAGTCGCACTAACGTTTCTATAACCAAGTTTTAGGTGATTTAGTGTTGAATTTTACAGGATCACCTATTCACCCCCCCTCTAGGTGCTCTCACTTAGTACAAAGGCACCCGCTAAGGTTTTCACGTCAGTATTGATGGCCCTCTGGGTGAGGTAACTTAGCCAAGACTACTACCCCATGTTAACATGAACTGCCACCAAACCACTGCCCATCTTTTAGGTAGGGTTGCTAAGCACTAAGTCTATAGAGCTAATTACCAAAGCCAGAGCCATTATAGCACTCGTGGTTGCACTGTTATCCTGGGTGGTCACTCCATGTTCCATTTAGTACAAAATGTTCTTGTTTAACCATCGGGTTAACATCATAATAAAAACTTCATTTCCGGAACATAGTATCATTAAAAGAGTGACATCATATTTATCAAGTTGAGCAGTAGCAAAAATTAGCACTTAACCCAGGGTAATTCAAGGAATAGGGTTGGCAATTCTAGGAAATCCTTATTTAGGCAAATCCCATCAAATTATGTAATATCCGAAAAGTAAACATTATTATATGCATTATTTGGGTACAAATAGAAATACAGAGGGAGATTCCACTTGCCTTGATCGAACGTGTCCTGTGGGTCGTCCTCGAACGTGTTTGGTTCGTCTACCCCACAGTCAACTTCTAATCATCGATTCGTGTATCTGTTGGGACCATGCTTCGTCGCCGAAGATCCTGCAGGAAGAAACAGCTTCGGCAAAAGCTGCTTATACGTGATGATCGAACCGACTTAAAGATGGAATGACCTTTTAGTCCATAAGGGCCTGAGTCATTGTTGTAAACTTTTATAAGGGGTAAGATTGTAATTCCTTATAGGCTGTGTCCTGTGCCTATAAATAGTGAACAGTATTCCTTTACTGTTCACGCAATCCTGTAATTGCAAACGCATTGCTTTGGAATTATTGTTTTCTGCCAATGCGAAGGTATAAATGTACCTAAACATTATGTTTTAATATTTAAGTTCATATAATAAAATATGTGAATAATGTTATTTATTTTTGGTACATCTTTCTCTAATGTTTCATGTTTTATATTTTATTTCATATTGTTTTATATTGTTCTGTAATTCTGATTACGAAGGTGTGACCTTCGTGATATTTTACTCATGGTCTTCGTCCGAAGTTCATTAAATCCTTGGGGAGATAATGCTTCAGCGGACGAAGGGCATTAATATTTAACATTTTATGTTGCCTTGTTCTTAATTCATAGCATTTGAGAACAAGTCCCCAACATTGGCGCCCACCTCCGGTGAACTCACTTCCACTTTTTGAGCTGATGGCTTCGTTCAAGAACCAAGCTGGAACTGCTTCGGCTTCGAAGCTGATTCTCCCGATAATAGGCGGTTCATGCTCAGAGCCGGCCAACAAGAAACAGAAGAAGGAGGCATAGAGAAGAGTACAACACGTAGGGGTACAAGGACCCTTCATCAAGTCAAGATGGTCTCACATCCCAATTACCTTCTCTCAAGAGGATCTTCAGCTAAAGGATTACCCGCATAATGATGCTATGGTTATCTCTTGTGTGATCAAAGGATTTCTGGTCCACAATGTTTTGGTTGATACAGGCAGTGCAGCTGATATCATATTTGCCAAGGCCTTCAGACAGATGCAAGAGCCCGAAGACAAGATCCATGATGCCACACATCCCCTTTGTGGCTTCGGAGGAAGGCAGATTGTAGCACTCGGTAAAATCACAATGCTAGTAACCTTCGGATTTATCAACAACACAAGGACTGAACAAGTTGTGTTTGATATTGTTGACATGGAATACCCTTACAATGCAATCATTGGTCGTGGTACTCTCAATGCCTTTGAAGCAATTCTTCATCCAGCATATCTTTGCATGAAGATACCTTCGGACCAAGGGCCCATTGCTATTCATGGAAGTCAGGAAGCTGCCAGAAGGGCCGAAGGAAACTGGACAGACTCAAAAGCAATCCATAACATAGATGGAGCTGAAGCTTGTGAGCAGTACAAGTTCAGAAGGGAGAAAGTTTCTTCGGCCGATCAGCCGAAGCCCATGCTCTTATGCGATGACATAGCAGAGCAGAAGGTGCTATTGGGATCCCAACTGTCCGAAGAACAGGAGAAAACCTTGATAAGGTTTCTGTTCAACAACAAAGATGTTTTTGCATGGTCAGCAAATGATCTTTGCGGAGTCAACAGGGATGTTATTGAACACTCGCTCAATGTTGATCCATCCTTCAGACCCAGAAAGCAGAGGCTTCGGAAGATGTCTGATGACAAGGACGAAGGTGCTCGGAATGAATTGAAAAGACTCCTCAGCGCCGGAGTTATCAGAGAAGTAAAATACCCAGAATGGCTGGCTAACACTGTTATGGTAAAAATGGCCAATGGCAAATGGATGATGTGTATTGATTTTACTGATCTCAACAAGGCTTGTCCGAAGGATGAATTTCCATTGCCAAGGATAGATTCCCTAGTTGATGCAGCAGCTTCATCAGAGCTTATGAGTCTGCTGGATTGTTATTCAGGCTATCATCAAATTTGGATGAAGAAGGAGGATGAGCCAAAAACCAGCTTCATAACCCCCAGTGGAACATATTGTTATCTTCGGATGCCTGAGGGGCTCAAGAATGCTGGAGGAAGCTTCAGCAGAATGGCAGCGAAGGTTCTTCATTCTCAGATAGGCAAAAATGTGCTAACTTATGTTGATGATATCATTGTAAAGAGCACGAAGCAAGAAAATCACATTGCTCATCTGCAGGAGACCTTCGCTAATTTTAGACAGGCCGGTCTAAAGCTGAATCCAGAAAAGTGTGTCTTCGGAGTAAAGAAGGGAAAATTCCTTGGTTGCCTAGTTTCAACAAAGGGGATCGAGGCTAATCCAAATAAAATCGAAGCTATCCTTCGAATGGAACCACCAAGCACAAAGAAGGGGGCTCAACGATTGACAGGAAGACTAGCATCTCTCAACAGATTCATATCTAGATCAGCAGAAAGAAATTTACCATTCTTCAAAGTGCTAAAGTCAGCCAAAGTTTTTCAGTGGGGACCAGTTCAGCAGAGAGCCTTCGAAGAGCTGAAGCAATATTTGATAGACCTAACGACGTTAACTCCACCAACGCCAGGGGCTCCTCTGTTGTTATATGTGGCAGCTTCGCACTCAGCGGTAAGTGCGACACTTGTCCAAGAGAAGCTTGAAGGGCAAGTCAAAAAGCAAGCCCCAATATACTTCGTCTCTGAAGTCCTTAGTTTATCAAAGAAAAATTATACAGAATTGGAGAAGGTGCTGTATGCTGTTTTAATGGCTTCCAGGAAGCTTCGACATTATTTTCAAGCATACAATATAACTGTTCCTTCTTCACAACCATTGAAGGATATTATGAGAAATAGAGAAGCTACTGGAAGGGTTGGAAAATGGGCTGCGGAACTCAATGAATTTTGCATTGATTATGTGCATAGATCTTCGATTCAGTCCCAAGCTGTTGACGCCTTTTCGGAGCGCCAAACACTCAACAAGAACCGTGGCGGTGCCCTCTGCACAGGGGCGGACGGTCCGCGCGTAGGGGCCGGACGGTCCGTG
Organism: Zea luxurians; assembly: GCA_029449295.1. Lineage (NCBI taxonomy): Eukaryota > Viridiplantae > Streptophyta > Magnoliopsida > Poales > Poaceae > Zea > Zea luxurians. The sequence continues at coordinate 1,472,831 of JAOPSE010000017.1, forward strand.
GCCTGGTGCGAGGCGCGGTGGTGCTCTCTGCGCGAGGGCGGACTGTCCGCGGCCTGGGGCCGGACGGTCCGCGGCCTGATGCGCGGCTAGGGCTCCTGCCTGACGGCCGGACGGTCCGCGCCCTGGGGCCGGACGGTCCGCGCGTACGCAGGGACGGCGGAAGATCGCCGACGGCGCCTGGATCTCGCTCCCGGGAGGGACCCCATCGGGGAGTAGAGATCCTAGGTTGTGTCTAGGCTCGGGCTGGCCGACCTAGACTCCTCTAATCAACGTAGAGCCGAAGAGAGACGAAGAATTTGGGGATTGGATATCTAAACCTAAACTAGACTAGAACTACTCCTAGGATAAAATGCGAAATAGAAGTTGTATTGATTCGATTGATGATGATTACAAATCGGCCGTATACCTCTCTATTTATAGAGGAGGGGGGCTGGACCCTTTACAAACTAATTCCCGAGCTTATCCCGCGATTTTAGCTAACAACCGTAGCACAAAACTCGGAACCCTAATCTGCTCTGCGCACGCGCGGACCGTCCGGCCCACAGGCGCGGACCGTCTGGACCGCGGACCGTCCGGCCTCAGGGCCGGACAGTCCGCCGGCTCATTTCTGGTTCGAACATATGCCCCCCTGCCTTTTGGTGGAGCTGGGCGAACCAAAAGCAACTAACTCGATGTGAACACATCGGTTTTCTTAGGCCTCTTGCCACATACTAGGATGCTACTATTTGAGGAAACGCCCATTCAAAGCCTTAGGTAAATCCTTGCCTTGTAATGTTTGTAGTAAATAAGCGTTACCAGACATCACCTGTTTCACTTTATAAGGACCCTCCCAGCTTGGCGACCATTTCCCGAACTTTCGGTCTTTATTCCTTAGAGGCAGAATGGTCTTCCACACCAAGTCTCCTACTTGAAATGATTTTGCTTTGACCTTCTTGTTGTAGGCCCTGGCTACCATGATCTTGTCCTTTTCTATTGCTCCCAAAGCTATCATCCTCTTGTCAGTCACCTCATCAATATTATCCATCATTGAATTATAATATTCAGTAGCAGTTAGATCATTTTGTCTGGCAAACCTGACAGCATTCAAACTTATTTCCACAGGTAACACTGCTTCCTGCCCATAGACAAGCTCAAAAGGAGATACTTTAGTAGCACTATGTTTAGATATTCTATGAGCCCATAAAGCTTCAGACAAAATCTTATGCCAATGTTTAGGATTATCAGATACCTTCTTCTTTATCAAATTAATCAACGTTCTATTACTAGACTCGGCCTGTCCATTGGCCTGAGCATAATATGGAGACGAATTAAGCAGCTTAATTTTGTATAATTCAGCAAATTCACGTACCTCCTTTGACATAAAAGAAGTACCTTGATCTGTAGTCAAGGTCTGGGGAATGCCGAATCTATGAATAATATGCTCAGTTATGAAATCAATTACCTCCTTGTGCGTCATGTTCTTTAGAGCAACGGCTTCAGTCCATTTGGTGAAATAGTCAGTGGCAACTAACACAAACCGATGCCCCTTTGATGATGAAGGATGAATTTCTCCAATAAAGTCTAATCCCCATCCTCTGAACGACCAAGGCTTGATGATAGGATGTAATTCGGCTGCAGGGACCAACTGTAGGTCGCCGAATTTTTGACACACTTGGCAACCCTTGTAGTACTTGAAACAATCAGCTATCATACTAGGCCAATAAAAACCAGACCTTCGCAACAACCACTTCATCTTTGGAGCTGATTGATGGGTACCACAAATTCCTTCATGTACTTCGGCCATGGCTAATATAGCATCATCTAGGCCCAAGCACTTAAGCAGGACATCATTAACCGTTCGACGGTAAAGTTCATCACTCATCAAAACATACTTGAAAGCTGTTCGCCGAATGTTCTTATCTGTCCTGATATTGGGATTTTGCAAATAATTAAGTATAGGTGTCCTCCAATCACTTGCATCGGCTTCATTGTCAGCCGAATCGATTAAGAGAACATTTCTGGTAACCTCGGACGGTCCGGCGTCATCACGCGGACGGTCCGCGACCTGGGAATTTGGCTCTGCACTGGTTATCAGATTTTCAGTTTTGTGAAATTTCCCTCTCTTTATCCGATAACCTGATGCATCTTATGCCAAATCGTTAGCTCTATGATTCTCAACTCTAGAGATATGCCGAATACTGAACTCGTCAAAAGAATGGATTATGCTCCAACATTTCTCAAGATAACTATTTAGAGTACCATCAAGACATTGATATTCTTCTAACACTTGTTGGACAACCAGCTGAGAATCACCAAATACCTTCACATGTTTTACTCCCATACTATTTAAAAGTTCTAAACCGAATAGGAGGGCCTCATATTCAGCTTGATTATTAGTGCAATAAGTTTTCAATCGGCTAGAGAAGTCAAAGGAGACATTACTTGGTGAAACAAGCACAATGCCAATTCCTTGCCCTTCATTGCAAACCGATCCATCAAAATATAAAGTCCAAGGAGTAATAGTGAGGTATGACATGTCTAGTTCATGAATATCATTAACCCGATGTTCTACAATAAAATCCGCTACGACTTGGCCTTTCATAGATTTCAATGGTTCATAGGCCAAGTCATATTCTATGAGTGCATAAGCCCACTTACCAATTCTACCACTCATAATTGGGTTATGCAACATGTATTTGATTACATCGGCTTGACCAGAAACAGTGCAATGACTAGACAGTAAATAACATCTACATTTGGTGCATGCATAAAACAAGCATAAGCATAACTTTTCAATAAAAGTGTACCTTGTTTTAGCATCCACCAACCTTCGGCTTAGATATGTCACCACATGCTCCTTCCCATCAGTTTCTTGTGTCAGAACAGCCCCAATAACCTTGTCTTCAGCTGCAATGTATAATCTGAATGGTGCTCCTACTTGTGGTGCTTTTAACACGGGAGCCGAAGACAAGTATTTTTTAATGAGATCAAATGCTTCCTGCTGCTCTGCCCCCAAGTGAATTCAGCATCATTTTTAAGCCGAAGGATAGGGGTGAAGGCATCAATCTTCCCGGCTAGGTTAGAAATAAACCTTCGTAAATAATTCACCTTGCCGAGAAACCTCTGCACTTCGACCTTACAAGTCGGAGGCCCCACATTCCGAATAGACTTGATTCGATCAGGGTCTATTTCTATACCATGTTCATGGATGACAAATCCTAAAAACTTACCAGCCGACACTCCAAAAGCACATTTACGTGGGTTCATTTTTAAACCATACCGACGCATTTTATCAAAGGCTTTGCGCAAATCAGCTATATGAGAACTAAACTTAGCCGATTTGACTACAATATCATCAATGTAGACTTCCACAGTGTTTCCTAACAACTCATGGAAGATCAGATTCATAGCCCTCTGATAAGTAGCACCAGCATTTTTAAGACCGAATGTCATGACAACCCATTCAAATAAACCAATGAAGCCTGGACATATAAAGGCCGTTTTAGACGCATCTTCTTCGGCCATGAAAATCTGATTATATCCGGCATTACCATCAAGGAAGCTAATAATTCTATTTCCTGATGCATTATTGATTAATGTGTCGGCTATGGGCATGGGATATTCATCTTTAGGAGTTGCTTTATTTAAATTACGAAAATCAATGCATACTCTAAGTTTACCTGACTCCTTCTTCTCCACCGGCACAATATTGGAGACCCACTCTGCGTATCTGCAAGGTCTAATAAAATTAGCTTCTAGCAGCCGGTGGATTTCGTCCTTGATCCGTGGGAGAAGATCTGGACGAAACGTTCTAGCTTTCTGCTTGAAAGGTCTGAAACCAGACTTAATGGGCAGCCGATGTTCGACAATCTCTCGGCTTAGTCCAGGCATTTCAGTGTAATTCCAAGCAAAACAATCTGAATATTCCTTCAATAGACCGATCATCTCATTTCTAGAATCGGTCTCCAGGGTCTTGTTTACAAAAGTCGGCCTTGGAGTTTTACCATTTCCTATGTCAATCTCCTCCAAAGGATCAGCCGATGTAAACCCCTGTCCTAGTTTATCAAGATCTCTGAATTCCTCTATCATGTCCCCCATAGAGGAATCAGATGATCTTTGTGTGATGGCGGACTTTCCGGTCTCGGGGACCGGATCATCCGTAATACTATCTTTTCGATGTGGTAGATGTTCGGTCTTAAAGTCCGAACTGTTCTGTGATAGAACAGACCATCCGGCTTTGAGGGCCGAATTGTCCGTGATCAAAGACTCATGAACTTTGTGTGTATTCATCGTTTAAACTCTATTTAGGATTCAGCCGATTCTCCATCGGCTCTAGCATTACAGGAATGAAACCTTTCTTATCTATACTTATGAACTGATAATCAGAAAAATCTACCCCTGTGAGACATGTAGCAGTCTCATAAGTCCAGAGTACAGGGGCATCGGCCACAGCGATGCAGGCCGATATATCAGCATGTACTTGTTCTACCTCATCGCCTACCCATTGTATTAGCATTTGATGTAATGTAGAAGGTATACATTGATTGGCATGAATCCAATCTCTGCCTAGAATTAAACTGTAATTCCCTTCTACATCAGCGACGAAGAATGCAGCAGCAAGGGTCTTAGTCCCGATGGTTAATTCAACGGACGTGACTCCCCTGGCTTTAATCGAACTATCCCCAACACCGCTGAGGGTCATGTTGGTTTTGACAAGTTCGTCATCTTGTTTACCTAATTTTCTGTATAATGAATAAGGCATTAGATTTACAGCCGCCCCTCCATCCACCAACATCTTAGCAATCGGTATTCCATCAATGTGACCGCGCATGAAGAGCGGCTTTAAATGATTTACCGATTCCTTTGGTTTAGTAAAGGCGGCTTCTTTAGGACCAAAATCAAACTGGGCAGCAACAGGTTCATCGTCGCCAATGATAGTACAATCGGAAGAAAATGTAATAATATTTACATCCATACCTGGGCGTTCTGGAGAAGCCTCGTAGTCGACCAGGTCTTCTCCTAGCAGGTCGTCCTCTTCCATTGATGTTGTCGTGTTGTTGGAGGCTTCCTGATGAACGGCGGACGGTCCGCATGCGGGGGCCGGACGGTCCGCGCCTGGTGCAGGTCGTCCAGAGCCTTCCTGGTGAACGGCGGACGGTCCGCACGCGGGGGCCGGACGGTCCGCGCCTGGTGCAGGTTGACTTTCTATTTCTGTGGCCGTTTGTTTTTTCTCAATGGCCTTCGGTCTCCATTTCTTTTGCGGTGGCGGGTATAGTGGATGTGTGTCATTAAATGTCTTTTCCGCCTCCTTCTCCTGGCTCTCCTTTGCTCTTAGGCGCTGTAATTTTCTCTTTTGGGATCGTGTCAATCCCGCTGGGCACCATCGAGGCATGGAGTATTTTGGATCGGCTGTTTTGATGGTAGCCGTATCCTTTTCGGTTGCGTTGGCCGATTCGCCGAAAATCATCGGCCCTTTATTGTCTCCCTGTATGACAACATTCGCAGTGCCTATTTTGATGATGTCCTTTTTTGTTCTTTGAGTTGCTACAGGCATATGCCCCCCTGCCGGATTGGTCGGCCTAGGAGGCCGAGTAGTCCGGCAACCTTGTTGGGCCTGTGCCTGGTGACCGGATTCAGCAGTGCTCAATCGGTCTTGCACTGGCGGTGCCAACCTATCAAAAACGGATGTTTGGGGTGCCCCCCAGGCGGGGTACTGTGGCATCCCAAATGGATATGGTGGCATGCCCCACATTTGATTTGGGACATATGGTGGAGGTAAGTATGTGTATGGATATGGCATAGATGGATAAGGAGGTGGAGGGGTCCATGTCGGCATGTTAGGTCTCAATTGTACAATAGGACCTTTCATTTCTTCCGATTGGTGATGTGGTCCAATCGGCCTGACCTGACGTTGCTCATGAATGGGTGAGCGGGGTCGCTTCGGTGGCCGGTCACTGGGGCCAGCCTTCTTTTTCACATATTTAGACAACAATTGATCGAAAGTCGGGCCAGGCTTGATCAGCCGACCAGCTGCTTTAAATGTATTTGTTTTCCACGTACCTATCTCTGGTCGTCGTGGTTTGAAGGTACGCGGCCGCTGCGAGTCCTGAGCATGGCCGGACCGTCCGCCGGAGCTCTCCGGACCGTCCGGTGGGGTCCCGGACCGTCCGCGCCTACGTGCCGGACCGTCCGGGATACGCAGCACGGGTTCCTGTATCTGTCTCCCTGTCTGCGCTTGCCCCCCAGTACTGGAGGTTGTGATGGTCACCTTTAGGGTCTCCCCTCCATCGGGAGTCTTCTCGGCTACCACTTTCCTGCAAGAAACTTTATGATCCTCATCGGCCCTTTTAGAATTGCCGATGATTGCCTCTTTGCCTTTGCCTTTATCGGCCGAACCAGGACTTTCTTGCCCTCGAAGTCGATCACGTTCATTGGAAATGGCTCTGTATCCACCTGCATTTCCTGAAATTTCAATCGTCCCTCATTAATGGCCGATTGAATCTGTCGTCGGAATACATTACAATCATTAGTGGCATGAGAAAATGAGTTATGCCACTTGCAGTATGCACGACGTTTTAGCTCGTCGGCGGATGGAACAGTGTGATTTATTTTAATATTGCCATTTTTGAGTAGTTCGTCAAATATTTTATCATATTTACCAACATTAAACGTAAACTTAACCTCCTCTTGCCGTTTCTTTTGAACCGGCTGCAAGGAGGAACAAGCCGAAGATTTGGCCTGTTTTGGCCAAACCATTTCAGCAGCATACACTTCTGCTGATTCGTCATCTGAGCTACTTTGGTCGCATTCTACTATATGTATGTTGTGACGCATTGTTTTAGCAGTTTCTTTGCTCCGGCTTTCGCAAGCCAAAGCCCTCTGGTGTAACTGTGCTAGTGTAAAAAATTGGATGCCTTCTAATCTCTCTTTTAAATAATATCGTAGACCATTAAAGGCTAATCCTACTAGTTGTTTTTCTGCTAAATGAATTTGAAAGCATCGGTTTCTTGTATCGCGGAATCTCCGGATGTAATCATTAACCGATTCGTCTTTTGTCTGTCGCAATGACACTAAATCTACCAAATCCAATTCATAATCACCGGAGAAAAAATGATCATGAAATTTTTGTTCTAGATCCCCCCATGATGAAATGGAATTAGGAGGTAAAGTGGCATACCATGCAAACGCGGTTCCTGTTAGCGATAATGAAAATAAACGCACGCGAAATGCCTCTGTGTCTGCCAATTCTCCCAATTGTGCTAAGAACTGGCCTATATGTTCGCGCGTGTTTTTCCCTTGATCACCCGAAAATTTCGCGAATTCGGGTATTCTAGTTCCCTGTGGGTACGGGTGGTGATCAAATCGGCTGTCATAAGGTTTCCGATATGATTGCCCCCCAGGGACCATGCTTACTCCGAGCTTATCTCGGAACGCCCCGGCTATTTCTTCCCTCACTATATCAATGGCAGCCGGTGCAAGACCACCGGCTCTCTGGTCAAACATAGGTGGAGTTGGTTGCATATTAGTATGTTGTCGTTCCCCCCATTGGTTTGAGCTACGTGGTGCATTCCCATTTGCCATATATGGCTCATAGGTTTGATCGTTTCTTTCCGGCCTTTTAGGTGGGGCCGGAAAGCTTTCCTGGGCTCTGGATCTTGAATTAATGGGCTGGTGCATTGCATAATGTGATGGGAAGTGTTGCTGGGACGGGCGAGGATTCAGGTAATAATCCTCCTCAAAAGACTCATGCGCGGATTGTCCGGATATGTACCCGGATCGTCCGTGGTCATATGCGGACCGTCCGTCATTGTATGCGGACCGTCCGACTGGGTAATTTGGGTTCTGTGTCATATGTGGTGGCTCGGGCGCATATCTAGGTAACTCATTAAAAATAGGCCCAACTGCTGTTGGCCCGGACGGTCCGCGCTCACGTGCGGACGGTCCGGGCATGTGCAGATCGGCTGGTTTGCTGCCGATTTGCGGTTGCTTAGGGTACGTGTCCATCGGCATCCCATAAAGGGGTTGTGACTGGTCGTGACAACCTGTAGCCGATGTGTTACGCGCGTTATCTCCTAACTCAACCTCGTGCGAAGGAAAATTTGCGGTACTAGATTTATCGAATGCACGTACTAGTCTCTTAAGATCGCTTTGCATACCCCCTATGATGTTCTGCATTTGTTCACGCTGATCTTCTACATAATTTCTAAGAGACTGCAGATCGTTGGTATTACTTACATTGGGGATACCTGGCGTGGGTTGGAGCGAAGCCGGATCCGTCGCCCGATGTCGGACGACCTTGTTGTTCCTGTCCACTTTGAAGTTGGCCAAGAACTTTGCTTTCGCCTCCTGGATCATCCGCTCCTTGTGCTCCTCAAACTGGAGCTGCTCGTCAGCCGGCAAGGTTTCCCAAGTCGGCTCTATGATGTTGCTTAGAGAAATATCAGAGCTATCCTTTGAACCGACCATTGAGGGCCGATCTGATGAGCTTAGATGTGTTTTCCCCAGCGGAGTCGCCAAAAAGTATGTTGACGCCTTTTCGGAGCGCCAAACACTCAACAAGAACCGTGGCGGTGCCCTCTGCACAGGGGCGGACGGTCCGCGGCCTGGTGCGAGGCGCGGTGGTGCTCTCTGCACGAGGGCGGACTGTCCGCGGCCTGGGGCCGGACGGTCCGCGGCCTGATGCGCGGCTAGGGCTCCTGCCTGACGGCCGGACGGTCCGCGCCCTAGGGCCGGACGGTCCGCGCGTACGCAGGGACGGCGGAAGATCGCCGACGGCGCCTGGATCTCGCTCCCGGGAGGGACCTCGTCGGGGAGTAGAGATCCTAGGTTGTGTCTAGGCTCGGGCTGGCCGACCTAGACTCCTCTAATCGACGTAGAGCCGAAGAGAGACAAAGAATTTGGGGATTGGATATCTAAACCTAAACTAGACTAGAACTACTCCTAGGATAAAATGCGAAATAGAAGTTGTATTGATTCGATTGATGATGATTACAAATCGGCCGTATACCTCTCTATTTATAGAGGAGGGGGGCTGGACCCTTTACAAACTAATTCCCGGGCTTATCCCGCGATTTTAGCTAACAACCGTAGCACAAAACTCGGAACCCTAATCTGCTCTGCGCACGCGCGGACCGTCCGGCCCACAGGCGCGGACCGTCCGGACCGCGGACCGTCCGGCCTCAGGGCCGGACAGTCCGCCGGCTCATTTCTGGTTCGAACACAAGCGTTGGCAGACTTCATTGCTGACTGGACGCCAGGGGCTCAGGAAGAAGAAACGAATAAATATGTCAAAGTTTGGACAGTGTTTTGCGATGGTTCTTGGAGAACCTTCGGAGCAGGAGCAGCTGCTGTGTTGGTCGCACCTTCCAAAGTTAAAACTTGCTACGCAACAAGACTTGATTTCAGCTGCACAAATAACATTGCTGAGTATGAAGCTTTGCTCTTGGGTCTTCGGAAATTAAAGGCAATGGGAATTAGAAGGGCGGTTCTTAAAACCGATTCCCAGGTTATTTCTGGTCATATTGACAAGAGTTATAAAGCAAGAGATCCGAAGCTTGAAAAATATTTAGACACGGTCCGAAGGATTGAGGCTTCCTTTGAGGGGTTTTCTGTCAAAAATATTCCTCGAGGAGAAAATGAACATGCTGATTTGTTAGCCAAGTCAGCAGCACAGGGGCTGCCCTTACCTTCGGAAGTATTTTTCGAAACAATAAAAGCACCTTCGGTTGAGCTTCTTGAAAGAGCAGTCCTCAACATATCTCCTGTCTATAGTGAAGATTGGAGAACTGAGATCATCTCTTTCCTTTAGGGTAACTTTCTTTCAGATGACGAAGTTTATAATAAGAGGATAGAGGCAAGAGCTTGACCATATGTTATAATAGAAGGGGAGCTGTACAAGCGTGGGGTCTGTTCTCCATTACTCAAATGTTTATCCAGAGCCGAAGGTATAGAATTGATGAAGGAAATACACGCAGGCCTGTGTGGATCTCATATTGGATCTAGGCCTTTGCTGGGAAAAGTTTTTCGCCAAGGATTTTATTGGCCAAAGGCAGCTTCGGATGCAGCGGAATTAGTCCAAAAGTGCGAAGGTTGTCAGAAATGTGCAAGAGATCAAAAACAACCTTCGTCTTTAACCCAGTTAATACAACCCACTTGGCCATTGCAAAGGTGGGGTCTTGATTTGTTAGGTCCATTACCACCAGCACAAGGGAACTTAAGATATGTTGTAGTGGCAGTGGAATATTTTTCTAAATGAATTGAAGCAAAGCCTTTAGCCACAATAACTTCGGTCACTATTCAAAAGTTTTTTTGGCAAAATATTGTTTGTCGCTTCGGAGTGCCGAAGGCTATTACTGTGGATAATGGGACGCAGTTTGATTCTGAAGCTTTCAGAGAATTTTGTGATCAAATTGGCACGAAGATCCATTTTGCATCAGTTCGGCATCCGGAGTCAAATGGACTTGTTGAAAGGGCTAATGGCATCATAATGACAGGAATAATGAAGTTAATCTTCAATCAGCCCAGGGGAAAGTGGCCAGACGAATTAATCAAAGTGGTGTGGAGCCACAACACAACAATATCAAGATCGACAGGTTTTACACCATTCAAATTATTGTTTGGTGACGAAGCAATAACTCCGGAAGAAGCAAAAGCATGATCAATAAGAATAGTAGCTTCGGCAGAAGGCAAAGCTGAAACCGATTACTCCGTGGAAAAAGATGCTATAGAAGGGATCAGGCTTCAAGCTGTGGAAAACATCAATAAATACCAAGCTGAAACAATAAAATGGCGTGATAGAAAGGTTCGGCTAAAGAATATTAAGCCAGGACATTTGGTGCTTCGAAGAGTAGCCAACCCAGAGACAGTAGGCAAGTTACAGCTGAAGTGGGAAGGACCTTTTCTGGTAGTATCTTCGTCAAGACCCGGTTCCTACAGATTGAAGGATATGGACGGTAACAACATTCCTAGATCATGGAATGCGGATGAGCTTCGGAGATATTATGTTTAGTTTGATGTAATTTTTTCTATTCTTTCTTGTGGTACCCTTTTCCTTTCCAAAGGGGGAGAAAGGTTTTTAATGGGGCCACAACATGTAATTTTTCTTTTTTTCAATTCCATAAGAGCAATATCTCCCAAAAATGTAAATGTAAAAGCTGAGAACGCACCATCGAGTGCAAAAGGAAAAAGAAAAGAAAACAGGGAGAAGCTCAAAAGTCGTTCCTAAGGGAATGCAGAGCTTACAGCGAAAAATAAACGCTGATTCCGCCGAAGTAAAAGGCGAAGAAGCTCCTAAGGGAGGCTTACAGCAAAAAATAAACGCTGATTCCGCCGAAGTAAAAGGCGAAGAAGCTCCTAAGGGAAGCTTACAGCGAAAATTCAGCGCTGATACACCGAAAAATAAACGGTGAAGCCGAAAAATAAGCGGCAAAAAGATTTGAGTCATTCATAAGGGAATGAAGGTTATGATTATGGCTTCGAATATTTATTCGGACATTCATTTGCACGATACATTACATCATGACATTTGCATTCATAAACATTCATTTAGATATACATAGGATCATTATCATCATATCATACAAAAAGGCAGATGCTTCGGCTATGAGAATAAAGCTTCGGAGAAGGAAGAAATTTTCATGCTTCGTTGTGTACAAAAAGAAGGGAAGATGTTTTTCGCCTTCGGCTCAAAAATAAAATTTCGTCCACAGCAAAGCAGATCGTACACGGATAAAAGGGAAATATATTACAAGGTATGCACAAATTTACATAAGTTTCTTTACAATTATATTACAAAAATTTCTCTAGAATTTTTTGCAGAAAAGTCTTTTGCAGCACTTGTTAAGCTTCAGCTCGTCATTCTTCAGCTTCATCATCCTGTACATATTAAAACGGAATGAGAAAGGTGCAGAATTCAAGGAGAAGGTAAAAGTAACAAGTATAAGTTTCTTACTGGCTTAAGGTGGCTCCGAGCTTCGTCACCAGCCATTTTTTGCCTGCCGTTTATCCAACTCTGGGTCATAAACCTGTTTCCTATGCTTCGGGCTAGGCTTGGGATGTCAACCAAATCTGCCGGTGACAAACTGAAGTTTGGCCTATTTACAATTTTCCCGTGCGTGCAGCCAGCCTTCAAGAAAGCGGTAGCCGTGCCTCGAGAAGCTAGCAGGGCGCAGAAATCAGCATGCCCAGCGATAACTTCATCAAGTGCATCAACTTCGCCCTCAATGTATTCCAAGGTGCTTGGCAGGTTTTCAGCTGAAGGTGTAAACTTATCAGAGCTAGCTCCAATTGAGTGAAACACATCCTTCAGCCGCTGCACACATCGGTTGCCAAAATCTAAGCATTTCTCCTGAAGCTCCTTCAATGATTTTTGCAAATTTGAATTCTTCTCGATTTCGGTCTTGAGACTTATTTCGAGATTCTTCATTTCCTGCTCAGATTTTTCTGATTTTATAAGTAATTCATTGTTTAATTTGTCATTTTCGGCTTGGGCCTCAGCCAGTGAACCTTCCATAGAATGAATAACGAAGTCTTTCTTTTCCAAGGCAGCTTCGTGATCTTTAGCTTTGATTTCAAGGTCTTGAATGACGAAGTCCTTTTTCTTCAGAGCAGCTTCGTAATTTTCAACTTTGTTTTCTAGATCTTTGATGGTAGCTTCGTTTTTCTCCTCTTCAAGATCTTGTTGCATTCTCAGCACTTTACTTAGAAGTATACTCTGCCAAAACAACCTTCGTTAGAAAACATATTAATTCAAAAAACAATAAAAAGTCGAGTTTTTACCTTGAAATTAGCATAGAGCAAGCTACCGGCAATATGCTATCGCTGGTACCTGCAGAGGTCCGCCTCTATCTTCGGCAGGCCAACGCTTTTTGAGAAAGTCCTAACAACCTTGGCCTCGGTTCGATTCCGAAGGCATCTTAGCTTCCCTTCATTCACTCCACCAAATAGCAGAGACCCTGATTTGTATCCACAGGATATAGCATATTTCTTTAGCTCTTCTTTTTCAGCGTCTGTTAACTCTTGTCCAAGTATATCTTGAAAATTAAAATTTTCTTCTTCCAAAGTGTCTTCAATCTGCTATTTTCCTTTTTCAGTTGTCGTGTCCACCGCAACCGCAGCAGCTTCTTCTTCAGCCATTCTCAGAAGTATATTGTCAATATCGCCAAGTGTGGTTTCTAGATTAGGATCTTCGGTGATCCCGGTTTCGGCTCCGGTGGCTTCGGCTCTGGTAGCTTCGGCTCCGGTGGCTTCGGCTCCGGTGGTTTCGGCTCCGGTGGCTGTGGTTTCGGCAGTGACAATTTTTGACGCCGATGTCGGTGGCGGTGTCTCATGAATGACATCGGCCACTTGGATAATTCTTCGTTTTTTCGGCTTTGCGGGACTTTCTGTTGCCGAAGCTTCTTTGTCCTTCTGAAAAAACTTCGTCAGTTCTGGCGCCAGCGGACTTAGCCTGATAGGCAAAGGTTCAGTCATTACCTTCAGAATCTCTTCCACTTCGGCAGCAGAAGGTGTTGCAGGAGCTTCCTCCTCTCGGGCCGACGTCTTTGGTTTTGGGGATGCAGCTTTCCTTTTCTTCGGAGCAGCTATCTTCGGCTCAGGGCTCAGTTTTTCAGAAATTTTCTTGTCCTTTTTAGCCAATTTGGTGCCTTCTTTGTCAAGGGCGCTGGCAATCCTCTTTCTCTTTGGGCCTTCGGCATCTCCGCCCAGTTGCTCATAGTCAGGATAATCAAAATTCAAGGCATCCAGCACACGATTCAATCTTCGTTTTGGATGTGTGCCGAAGGCTGCAGTCATTAATTGATCTTCTTTCTTAGAGTAATTGCCGAGGATCTCGTTGCACATAATTTCAATGGTGGTCAACCACTCTTGGCAGGGTGCTTTAAAATGTTTCTTAAACTTGTAGTGATAAGGCAATCGAACAAGTTCCCCCTTCTTCTTTTCTCCTTCTAGCTTCGGCATCTCCCACTCCCTCAGTGTTGGGAACACCTTAAAAGCCAAAAATTCCTGCACTAGGTCTCTAGTGCCAATATGATCTGAAATCACTCGAAATTCAGCCAAAGCAGTCTGACTCGGGCTCCCCATTATCATGTTGCATCGGGGCCTCGTCTCTCCGAAGGTTAATTCTAGCGGGCTCTGGACCAGTTTATCTTCATCTTCATCAACTTTAACATAAAACCATTCAGACTTCCATCCGGCTGGCCATTTGCTTTGGTAGCTTATTACTGGAAACTTTGAAGTCTTATGATAAGCGAAGTTGTAACAGCCAAAATTCTCGTGCAGACCATCTCCTCTGGCTTTAGTCTGATAGTGTAGTTCATGAACTCGGCAGAAACCTTCACCAAACGGTTCCACTCCCTGGCTACGAAGGGCCCAAATGTAAACACTTAACCTAACAATAGCATTAGGGGTCAGCTGATGAAGGTAAATCCCAAACTTCTTCAGTACAATAGCAATCATCTTGTTTAGGGGGAACCTTAGACCAGCTTTAAGAAAACTTTTGAAGACTACTACCTCGTCCTTTCCTGGCTTTGGGATAGTTTCCTCTCCACCAAAACGAATTAATTCCTTCTTGGCCTCACTAAAATAACCCATCTTCACCATTTTAGGAAGATCAGCTTCAGAAATGGTGGACTTTCCAAAGTCCACATGACTAGGTTTACTTGGCATCCCGCAGCTGTACTCATCTTCGGAACCAACTTCTTCAACATCAGCTTGTGTTGCTTCGGCAGCAGGTGTGTCCTCTGATGAAACCAGCCCAGAACGCCTCATTGCTTCGGAAATCGGAACAGGTTCAGTGGCTTCGGTCTCATCTCCATCACGCTCAACCCTAGCAGTGGAGCGTACTCTGGCCATTTGATTTCAAATTTCTTGAAAATTCCTTGGAAATTAATAACCTTTTTTCCGAAGCTCTTCTCGTGACGAAGCAGAATCCAAACTAGAGCTTCGTTTGAATGCAAAAGTCAAGCTTCGACTATGGTTAAATTTTTGGCAGCAAAACAGTGCAATAGCAATGAATGCTGTGGTAACTTCACACCTACCTGTCTGTTTATATAGTGCTGCAGGTAAGAAGGTGAATCGTCAAGATTTTTACACCGGACAAACAGTCGCTCGCACCCACTGAATGGTGGGCCGCAAAAACCGAGAAAGTGAGCCTGCATGGTGGGACCGCTCCACGCTCGGAAACTGTATCGTTTCTTGGCAACGAGCTCAGGGAAGGTGTTTTTCGGACCTTCGGCTTCCTGAAGCCTAAGAGACTTTTTTCACGGATCAAGCTCGTTACGAAAAACCATCTAGCACCGCGAAGGGGCTACTGTTGGGACCATGCTTCGTCGCCGAAGGTCCTGCAGGAAGAAACAACTTCGGCAAAAGCTGCTTATACGTGATGCCGAAGCTACCACTCATGAAGCTTCGGTGTTATAGCGTATCTGAAGATGAAGGATCGAACCGACTTAAAGATGGAATGACCTTTTAGTCCATAAGAGTCTGAGTCATTGTTGTAAACTTTTATAAGGGGTAAGATTGTAATTCCTTACAGGCTGTGTCCTGTGCCTATAAATAGTGAACAGTATTCCTTTACTGTTCACGCAATCCTGTAATTGCAAACGCATTGCTTTGGAATTATTGTTTTCTGCCAAGGCGAAGGTATAAATGTACCTAAACATTATGTTTTAATATTTAAGTTCATATAATAAAATATGTGAATAATGTTATTTATTTTTGGTACATCTTTCTCTAATGTTTCATGTTTTATATTTTATTTCATATTGTTTTATATTGTTCTGTAATTCTGATTACGAAGGTGTGACCTTCGTGATATTTTACTCATGGTCTTCGTCCGAAGTTCATTAAATCCTTGGGGAGATAATGCTTCAGCAGACGAAGGGCATTAATATTTAACATTTTATGTTGCCTTGTTCTTAATTCATAGCATTTGAGAACAAGTCCCCAACAGTATCGTACATATAAAAGAATACGTACGCCAAATAAATAAACATACACCATTACATGGGTAACATTCACCACTACATAAACATTCACATATCACGCAACGATACTTTGTAAATAATGTCTAAATCATAACTATTTTATTAATCTACTAGATTTTCCACTTTGAGTTATCATCGGTGAAAATATATGAGCAGGTGACTACGAATCTAATTTATCTAATATAGCATAGATAAAATGACTTTATAAATTTTACGGAAAATAATTACTTACTAATAATAGTCCTTTGGGTTTTATCCTTTCCTTTCTAAATAGAAATTATACGTATTGCTAAATATGTTTATTTATAAATCACCTAAAAATGTTTATTTATAAATCACCTAACATTAATATTCTAAGAATTAATGTAGATTACTAATTTTGGACTTTAGTAACATAATCATGGTTATTTTGACATAAATAGATATTTTACTAATCTTAGTGAATAAGTGATATGCGTATGAACACAAATATCATGATTAATAAAAACCTATATTTTTAATCCGACCAAAAAGATGTGGCCTAGTACTTATTTCAATTTCTTATATCATTAAAACTATACCTAAATGATTACTAACATAATATTATTTTATGTGCTAAAATGAGAAGTTAACCGTAAACACTTCTAGTACAAGGTTAATGAACCCTAACATTATTTATTTTCAAAATATAAAAATAATGTCCACATCTAAAATATTGTTATCGGGGTGATTCACACTTAAACGTATACATCAGGGTCTCTTTTTAATAGTTTCTGAACTGAATATTTCGAAATTAATTTTACTCAAGCGCACAGGCTAAAATGTAAAAAGCTTCATCTTCTACCTTGGGCTCGGTCTCGTGCGCAGGGAGGGGCTCGGTGAGGGGGAAGCAGGACGGGCAGTGGCGGACGGGAAGCAGGGGCACGACCGGGCAGGGCACGACTCCAGCGAGCGGCGCAGACGGGTAGGGCGCGGCCGGAGAGAGACTTCGGCGAACGGCGAGCTCGGGCGATGAACGACGTGCGCGGCTCGGCGAGGAAGAGAGCGCGGGGAGAGGGAGGAGCGAGCTCGGCTGCAAGAGGCCGGTTCCATGGGCTCGGCATCGGCTTTATAGGAAGGGATAGGGAGAGGGAGAGACGGTCGCCGCCGTCAAAATGCCATTAATGGCGTTGGCCATAACCACGATCGTTACTAGCTTGAAGGAGAGGGAAGTGGGGAGAGAGAGGAAGAGCCGGCATCGGTTTCCAGCTCGGAGGGAAGCGAGGGGCCAACGGGGTTGGGCCTAGGGCCAGGCGCAGCTCGGACGACACCAGGTGTGGCGGCGCGCTTACGCGCTGGCGCGCGCGTGCCAATGGCGCGGGGAAGACTGGGGTACTTGAGCACTTAAACTAGAATAATCTGGGTGGTTCCGCCACAGGCTCCCTTTTTGTTTTTATTTCTCTCTTCTACTTTTTCATCTATATTTTAGCTTTTCTTTATTGATTCTAGTATTATATTAGCATCTCATGTAGCTTTTTGAGTTTCACGTGCATAACTGCTAGATTGTAGTTGTGCTAGCTTGTAGTAGTATGTTCTATGTGTACATGATGATGCTATGGCAGGCTTAGGCTCTTTTTGCTCATATTGATACAATTTTGTTGAGCTAAGCTTGTTTTCATAATTATGAACTTCACTATTTCTTGTTGAATCCAAACATGTCCACCATTGAGATTAGTACCTAGCATGTTTACGATGTGTTTGAAATCCTTTGTGTTGTCACTAGTATGCTAGCTGGCTACGTATAAAGATAACTAAAAAATTCAAAAAGATCAAGTTGGGTTTGCATTTGAAACCACCTCTCTGTGTCGAGACTGCTTCCATTTGCACCTTTGGATGAACTTGAGCAGGGTAGTGGATGATCGAAACCGACTTTTTTAGCTTCTGATTGCTTTTCTGCATAGGCTACATCCGGTTGAAAAGTTAGACAAAGACAACGCTTACAACCTCTCACACTCACATGCTTTTCATTAAAATTTGTAATCCATTGCAAAATCTGATAAATCTTGAGAATGTCAAATGGTATCAATTCAGATATGTTTCTAGCATGATAAGTGATTGCTATTTGGGGTAGTTTAGCTAGTTTACCTTGACTGGCACTTAGTTGATTCCCTGCTTACTATATGCCTAGTGATGTCTGTAGTAGTGAACTTCTCTTTTGAACTGCTTAAAACTGAATCAAAATGCTTATACTACACATCTTATGTATATGATCAGTTTGGGCATTTGCTTGCACGTGCATTTACTGCTGCACACATAGCACAACACCACTTAGATCAGTTTTACACTCTGATTGGTATGCTCCTGAAGCTCCTACACTTTTCTCCATTTTCCCCTTTCTTTGCATTTCTACATTTTCTCAGGGGGGGGGGGTCTTGACGACGAGGGAGTATCTGTTTCTACACTTGTTTGTGCTTGATGAGTCCATTTGTCAACAATCGGGAGAAATTTTGAGAGTCTCCGGCCTCCTAACAAGGGGGAGAGATTTTGTGCATCTCAGGCTTCTATTGTTCCCATCAAAGGAAGAGAGATTCTCAAGGGGAATTTAAGCTATCTGGAGCTTTTGCTAGTTGTGTTGAGCCATTTGCCTCTTTCTGGAGGAACTAGCTTTGATTTCAGCTTTTGTGCTGATGTTGTGCTCTGAGTTGGCTATGTCTGCTGGCTAGTGGTGTTGAGCCCTGCTTTTGCCTCTTCTTTAGGACTAGCCTTTTTTGCTTGATCGTGTTGAGTTGTTGCCCATTTCTTTGGGGGGACCAAGCTTTGCTCACTTTGGATGACCTTTCTGGCTTCTATCTGGCTTTGGTTGTTCGAGTGAGTTTCTCTTGTTCTTCCTCTTTCTGCTTATATAAATTCATGTGGTGGTGTTGATAATGCACTCATCAAGGGGGAGATTGTGAACACAAGGTTGACTTGTCCCTTATGGTTTTGGTTGATGATGAGTGATTGTCAATGGGTAGCATCTTGGGTCGAGTCGTGGACTAACCAAGGAGTGAGTTATTATGTATGTGCAACCATATCGGTCGGCTTGTGATGTGTAGGTGTGGAGCACAGATACTATGGTCGACGGCTGAGGTGAAGGTCATGCAGGCTCGTGCTGATGGACCGCGAGTGGTGAAGGACGAGTGATGGGTCTTGGTTGACGGACCGAAGCAGCCAGGTGACTAGCCGTGGTGGCTGACACCTAGGACACGTGGTGCAGGCCGTGTTGCCAGCGTGGTCGAGGACTGGCGGGACACGTGTCCAGGACGTGGGGGACATGCACGTGGTGTGATACTCATGGTGGTTTGGTGGTTGAGACTCAAAATCACCCTACGCTACGAATGGCGGGTTTTGCTGAGTTTGGGCTTCAAAACTCGACGACAGTGGTTCTGGAGGGAACCGGTGGTGGCACGTGGCGTCACATTGAAGGGTGTGTCAAGGTGAAGCAACTTTGTGTGGCCGTCGGATCAAAAACCTAGGAGTTGGTCTATTTTTCCCCTGGCGGAGTGGATAGACTCTATGTAAATAGGGGTAGTTTAGGAAATAGAAATAGCCCTCTATAAATAGAGGAGAGGGCTGATTTGTTCAACATCTCTTGGTTGCCATTTGTTTAGACTTCTCATTTTAGAACTCATAGTTTTCTTCTCTGGGTAGTCACTTCCTATGCTAGGAGATCCATAGCGATTATTGTCTGTCGACTATGCCTAAGTATTGTATTGTTTCATCTGAGGAAGAGTCACCGGACCAGCCCACATCTTTTGGTTGACTTCAAATTTAGTTTGTGCCCTTGATGATTTTCTGAAGTCTTTAGTTATTGAGTTCTTCATCTCTTTGTTCTTGATAATTTTGGAGAACCATCGAGTTCTTATTGCTTCGGTGCTGTTGGGATTTGTTGGTGGATGAGATTTAATTTTTGGATCACTTCTAAACCCTAGATGTGTTGTTTATGGTCGTGATTCCTCTCGGTCTCGTTTTGAGTTCGTCCTAGAAAACCCCAACAAAACCCCATTCTTCTCTTGTTTTTGAATCTGCGCTTCGATTTCTAAGTTGCTCGGGTTGATACTTCATTAGTGGACATCTTTCCCCCGCACAAACTATCTACCAAGTTTGAATCTGTTATTGGCATTTTTCTTTGCCCGGCACTACTGAACTTGCTCGCGGCACTACCGCTCTACCCGGCACTGCCGCTCGGTGTTCTCTATGATTTTGACTCTTATTTTTTATAGACACCTGAGTAGTACTCTGAGCTGCACTTTTGTGTGATCAAACGACACCGATTTGGTTCATACTATGATCTGGTGCTTTGTAAGTCCCTGAGGCTTTCTAGGTTGAGCTTTGGGATCAAAGTCACGTGCTCGCAAGTCAAAGAATTTTTAGTGGCTCCCATTCACCCCCCTCTGGTTGCCTCATCGGCCCTTCTCATCGCGATGATGTTTGTCTATCAGTAGCTGGGTAGCGAAGAAATATAAGTCGCTACCTTCTGCAACACCATCGTTAATGACTTGCCTCAACTGAGTAGCAACTTATTTATAGACCGGATCATTCTTGAAGGATGTCACAATTTTGTTCGAGCTAAATGTCCTCGACTCAATGGCGTCCACAATCTTTTTCATGTATTCATCCTTCAAAACTTTTTTCTTCTTAGGCTTAGAGGAATCATGCCTTTTGATTCAGTGTTGGCCTCTAGAGTCAGGATTTCTCCCTCATGGAACAGGGCATCTTCATTCCCATCTGATGATGAAGCTACATCCTTTGGTTCAGCTCCTGGAATGAGGGTGGTTTCATTCATGCACATAATAGGCCCAAACGTGATATGAAGATCCTCCTCATTTTCCAGGGGTGCATTCTTGAAAATAAAAAATCCCAGCATTGCCTGCATTCAAAAATAAGGGCCTACATTTAGTGCTCAAGTTTTTTTATCTTTATAATCTTACTTTGTTTTGCCTTGTCCACAAATCATTTGTAGCACTGATTAATCCTATGTGAGGATCCCTCCCAAGGCCTGTGGCCCTCTCATTGTCTTCCATTGTGTGTACATAATTTTCAGGGTGTCCCACCTATTTTTCATTTGGTCCCTCGTGTACGCTCATCTAGTCCGTTCCTTGAAATTCCTTATCAGGTTAGCATACCCTTCGGCATTCAGATTATCAGGTTAGCATACCCTTCGGAATTCAAAAAGTGTTGTGGCCTATTGCATGCATTCACCTCTTCTACACATATTTCAATGTATATCTTAGTAGCTCTCGTGTCCCACTTAGCTATGACTTCTCCAGATTTTTGCATCTAATGGTGTAACGATAACATGAAGATAAGAGTTTAGGGAAGTTCGCAGACAACATACCATATAGAAACCGGCAGGTGAAACCAAACATGACATAACACATTTATTGCAATATAACACACTACATAACAGACTAAAGATCAGTTCAGTAGGCAAACCCATTACAAGTTTCCAGCAAGATTCTCCTGCATCCATGTCCAGCATAATTCTCACGGCCAGTGCTAAAGGGGCTGCGAGCGGAAGCGCATCCACCAGAAGCCAGGTGTTTGGTTTGGCTTCCATCTTCTGGCGACTATAAGCACCCCAGACGCTGAACCAAACATAGCCATAAAACGTCCCAAACTAAGCACAATTCCATCCGAGCCCAGAACGCAATGTCTGAGAATAAGAATACATTAATGATGATCCACGTCCTATCGCAATGCAACATGCAAACATCAAGCACAACTAAATTTCCAGCAAGATTCTCCTGCATCCATGTCCAGCAGAGTACAAACTCAGTTACAAATTAAATTCAACTGGGAAAACTACAGTAACACCCTACTAGTATAAAAATTTCAATCATTTGGTCCCGTTTCCGTGACACTGCGTGAAGTTGTAACCATCCATGTCCAGAGGACATCAAAAAAGAAATTACAGGCCCCGATCAGGACGCAGGCTGACAAACGCTCAGGGCAGCAGGTTCATTATCCAGAAAATGACTACAAGTGTCACAATGCATCTCATCACCTTGCTGACCAAGCCTCTCGCGGAAGTGTAACAGGTGCTAAATTAGGCAGCAACAAGATCAGGTGTTTCTGCCTCAACTGAAAGCAATGTAGTATGCACCTTTCCAACCCAGGCATCCAGGCGGTCGCGCAAAGCCTTAACCTGTGGGATTCCAAGCACTCTGGGCTGGACCCACGAAACATGAACTGTACTGTCCACTTCATCAATTATTCCCTCAATAAGATGAACCTGCATTTAAAAACAAAGCAGAAATGTTACAAATGGATTGCCAGACGTAGGGCAGTCATATGAAATAATGGAACCACAAACACGTCAAACCAAGATTACAGTGATACTTCAACAACTAAATAAAAAGAACGAGCTGAAAGCTGTGAGACTAAAAACAGCTATCTTACAATGTAGTGGCACTAATAAATTCTTATAAGACAGGAACTATCAATCAAATATTACTACTATGATCGGCGGCTTGAAGGAAAACATAGTTGCAATGGACACAAATACTAATAAAGTAGTAAAACAAGGCAACAAACATGTGTGCGGAGATAGACAAACATCCCCATAGAACATTCATAAATGCGGAATAAAATGTGTCATCCACAAGACAAGTCAATTTCCCAAGAAATGAGATAATTAAAATAACGAAGTTTCCATTGAAAACATGATGACAAACAAGGAAAAGCACACGTGAAAAAGGGAGGCCATGACGATAATATCTTGTGCTAAAAAGAATGCCAATCAAGTTACCGAGAGGCTCTTCATAAGGAGATACTCCACATCACTGATTGAAAGCTTAGTCTGCTCAGCAATAACACTTAATGGAATAGTTCTATCTTCAGATGGCCGACTGAAAATAAAGACAAATAACATGTCAAAGAAAAAGAAAATGGAGGTGACATTAGAAAAGAAGATTCCACAAATGTTACCTAAAGATTATCTCCATCAGACAAAGAATATTGATTTTCTCAAGCAGCTTCCTCTCATCCTGCACCAAAGCTGGTTGTGCAGTAAGAGCAGCATTGTGAACCCTGCAAAGTTCTTGGTAGAAAGCAAGGTTGCCCGTGTTGAATGCTTGTAACATATGATAAACCCACTCCACCTTGGTTCCAATAAGACTATTGATCTAAGGGTACATATAATATAAAAGTAAGTTTTAGGGCAAAGTATCAAATCACAAAAAATGTTCTAGTGATCTAGTCATGATTTAATTAAAAGGTTTGTATAACACTCAAACAGGATAGGCTATCCAAATTAATTGCCTAGACAATTTATTGTACTATCTTCATGTCAACCAAAGAAAATGTAACTATATTACTCTGATGACAAATACATTACAAGCGGCTATAGTAAGTCCATCAGTATTACATTTCAAGCTTGAATTTATTCTCCAACCAATAACCGTGCAGATAGGCATAAACTTATGCACACTTGACACTGATAATTTAATAATTATGCCACTAATATTTGAGTACATAGATTATAATTATAAAACCATAAAAGAACTAAAGAAATCAGCAAGTGGAATGGACAATCCAAAGGAAACTAAAATACACAAAAATTAAGGATGATAACAGAAGAAGTCATGCAACACCAATGTATTACTATAAAGCCACAAAAGATCTCATATGGTTAGCAAGTGCAACAAATACAATCATACAATGAAAAGAAAACTAAAATACACAGAAAAATAAGGAAGTAGTCATGCACAACCAAAGAATTACTTACAATCGGGTGAGCTAATAACTCTCCAAAATTATAAATGTTATCACCCAGCAAGGCTGCTAGAGAAAGATCAAAAGCCAAGTCCTGACAAGATATAGAATAGTCAATAAGTCAGATGAACTTTTAAACTGAAGTTTTGTTTTACAGTTCAAATGTTATTGATGGTGAAACATACTAGCTTGAATGACTCAGATAGAGACTCCACAGTTGTGTAGGCCAGATAGAGAAGAGCGTTCTTATAGAACTCTGCAAATTCTTGGCATGACTTGTGGTATTGAGATGATATCCAGTAAAAGCTAGCATGAACTGTGGGATCGACGTCAGTCATACTATCCAGGGTGGTTTTCCCATCCTCCAACGAATTCTTGCACTCTTTTTGGTTTCCTTTCTCAAGATTAATAGCTGCAATTTGCATCTTCACATAGAGAATCGGTTCATTAATCCGTGACTCTCTTGTATCACGCAGCTTTGTGATCACCCCCTCTAAGAAAGTAATTGCAGCATCCTTATCAGGGTACTGGCGAGAAGCTATCACCGCAAAATGGGCAAGCTTGAGCAGATTAATCTTGGTCTCAAAATCAGTGATGAAATTGTTGTAGAGCTGAATGATAGTGTCTCCGGTCTGTAGAAGAAAAGGTGATATTAGAATCATAAAAGACAAAAGAGTACAGAAATAGCAGCAGGTGAAATGACTTGGAACAATATAAAATTGGCAAACTTTATCATCATAGGTAGTAAACCACCAACAAGATTAAGTAATACGTACAAACAACCAGAAAGATCAGCATGCCCACTAGAGGACAGAAAAAAACTCTTGATAAAACAAATAGATACAAGAGATATCGATAATTAGGTTAGGTATTTTATTAAAGGAAAAGGTATATATAACCCCCTGACGTATTCAGGATATAGTCTACATAACCCCTGAACTATAAAACCAGGTATTGTACACATTAAACTTTGATACAACCAGACAAATAACCCCCTTGGCTGGTTTGGTTAGTGGTTTTGCATATGTGAAACTCCAAACTGGCTCGTTTCAATGGCATGTGTCAAGTCCCACCTATCAGCCCACACCGCCGCCGCCAACCGGGTGGTGTGCGCACGCTGCTGCTGTCCCCATCGCTCGCACTCGTGTCATCTTGTGGACGCCCCACGTCCTGGCACTAGCTACCGCACCACAACTGCCGCAGCGCAGCGTCACAGAGGGACGCTGACCTCGCCACGCAGAACTTACACTAGACATCCATCCTTCACCTCAGCATCAAGCTCTCCATCACGTCCCCGGTGCCTGCATCCTCGCCGATATCAAGCTGCTCGCACCGACCTCAGGCAGATAGAGCAACATGTCCACTGGCATCGTCAACGACATGTGCGCGTGGATCCTGCTCATGATCGCCTTCACCATCTCGAAGGTGAGCAGCACCGCACTGTCGTCCCTACGGGTGCTCCTCTTTGGGGCGCTCTTCGTGCTCTTTTGCTTCTACGCCATGCACCCCAGCATGTTTTGGCTCATCCACTACACCCCCGAAGGTATCTGCACTTTTGCTTCTCTATCATGCTCACCGGCGTGTGCACTCGGTCTTCGGCACCTTTGTCTGTGGGCTGGTCGGCATGGTGAACTGCAAGATGGACCAGTCCTCACGGGCACAGCTGGCAGTCATGCTTGTGGGAATCTCGGCCCTCCACTTGCTGTCATCATCATCATTGATACACTCTAGTGACACTACCAGCACGGCACCTCATCGCACTTTACCTTTTCGCAAACGATAGGTGCAGCAAACCAGTCCCTTGAAGGCAAGATCGGCTACGTATGGGGCACTAGCATATCTCTGCCCCTCCCCCCTCCCTTTAGTGCCATCTCATCTCGTTCAGCTTTTGCAGGTTGCCAACCTACGCTCACAGCTAGCAGGTAGGAGGGTAGCAGAAATATGCATGAAACTAGTAATGTGTGTTAGTTCCTTGGTTGCAACTTGCATGCATGCATGAGCATGCTGAGAAAGGGAAACATAGAATCAGGGGAAGGAAGCCAGTGGTGGCGGCTATGGATCGGATGAGGCAGTGGTGGCAGCCGTGATTCTTGAAGAATGGGCAGTATGCAGTGCGCTTGTTCGCAGCCACCGCAAGGCTGTGTACGAAAGGGGGCACCACGCACTTGGATGCTCTTAAAGCAGCGGTAGTTGCCGAGCGTGCATGCAGACGTAGCAAAGGGGCAGGCCAACCGGGACATGATGATCATAAAGCCAGCCAGGCTGACAGACGGTTCAATGTGCCACAGTGTCATAGCTAACTTGGAATGCCAGCTAAGCACAGCCACTTGACAATACCGTCACAGGGGTTATTTGCCTGGCTTTGCAAAGTTTATGTAGTTTTATAAGTCCAAGGTTAAGTAGATTACCCTGAATACATTAGGGGTTATATAGACTTTTTCCTTTTATTAAACATGGCAATGAACAATTGAAAGAAGCATACTTATAAACAACCAGAATGACCAGCATGCCCACTAGAGAACAAAGGAACTCTTGATAAAACAATAGGTACATGAGATATAGATAATTAGATTTGGTATTTTATTAAACACAGCAATAAACAATTGAAAGAAGCAACTCAGCCTCCTCTGGTTTTCCTTCGACATCATTGTTCTTCAGCAATTGCACATACATCCAGCACCGAAGTTTGGTTCAGTAAAAACTCATGTAATATATGATAGATATCAAATGTACCATTCAAATGAGAATAACCAGAACAACTCAATGATAAGTTTTTTGTATCCAATTCAATTATGTTTGATTAAAGCAAACTGGAGCTGCAGATGGATACTCGAATAACATGCATAATGTTTTATAGGTCCAAGACACAAACTGGTGAAGCTCACAGTATATCAGAATTGAATTAAGAACCATGAGCAACAAAGAATTGACCAAATACTGGAGAGTTGTATGTAATTTCCCCACATAAGTAACTCAACATGATTAGACTAGCAACAATTATCCAGTCGCTACTCTTAAATCATACTAAAGCATGGGGAAGTATAGAAGGCGGAGTGGGTTTGCAGCGAGATCCGCCCTATGAACGAAGCCATCTACAAAGCCTTAACTGACCCTAAGACGAGAAAGGCGGCGGGGGAGAGAGAGAGGAGGAAAAGGAAGCGAACCTGTGCGGCCTGGAGCTGTAGGAATTGGTCGAGCTTGAGGGTGAGCTGGTGCCATAGCTTCTGCTGGTAGAGGTCGGCGAGGGAAGCATACCAGTCGGCGAGGTCCGGGCGCGCCTGCCGCTGCGCCTCCACGTACTGCAGCGCCATCGCAATCCAACTCCGGTTCCCGTCCCGAGCAAGCAGCTGTTGGTCGGTAGGGTTTGAGATAAGATCTGCTACGACGACTGCAGCTGCGAGGGAGACGACTGAGAGAGAGAAGAAGGTAACCACCACCAGCAACAGCAATGCAAAAATAAAACCCTAGCGCTGGCGGAGGTGTGGCAGGAGAAGAGGGGAAGGGGGTGATACTTGCCGTCAGACGGAAGGGAAGGATCCGGGTCGGTCGATTGGTAGATCTATATTCCGCAGGTCTGGACTCGACTGCAAGTGCAAGAAAGAGGAGAAGCCCGACGACGGCTGCGACGCAGCGACGGGGAGAACACAAGACGAGTCGGAGGCGACGCCATACTGCGGACAGCCCAATGCAAATGCGTGCGTGGGGCAGCGGCCCATCCAGCAAGAAATCAAACTCCGCCCATGGGCCTCTCCCCTACGTTGTTGCAAGTACGACCGATTGACCGGTTTGCTGCATGAAGTAACTTGTTTATATTAAAAAAATGGAATTTCAATTTTATATCTTGACTACTAAAAATATCTGCGGCTCCTGAATAGACGTGACAACTAGTTTGGTGACAAAGGAATGGTAGAAGATCCATACAAAATGGTCCCTATAGCTCTAGAATTAGGCGCCACAACACCTATCCCTGGATATCGAGCCAGTTCGGCTCGTTCCAGCTCAAGCTGACTCGTTAAGCTAATGAGCTGGCTTGGCTCGGCTCGGCTCGTTAAGCTAACGAGCCACTGAGTCAGCTCGGCTCGTTTAGCTCGTAAGCCAAAGCAGAAAAAATAATATATATATATAATAATCAATTTCTAGTTAATTTCAAACTAATTTAACAATAGAAAATAATAATTATACTCATAGTTCACAGACCACATTAATGTATCATCAAATTAACATAACTCTTCACTCATCAATTCACTATTCGCACACATGTTTATCAGTTTAACTCACACTTATATTCTCATAGAACAATTTAACACATAGACATAGTTCATCAATCATTAGTTTTACTCATTGGTCATAGATACCACACATACATATAACATGGTCATCAATTGTTACATAAATGATATGCATATAGTTTTGTTTTGCTGAAATGTGATAGCTCGTTTAGCTCGCGAGCTGGCTCATTAACAAACCGAGCCAGCTCGTTAATGAATCGAGCTCGGATGCCAGCTCAGCTCGTGAAAAAATTCAAACGAGTCGATCCGAGCCGAGCCGAGCTGATCACGAACCGAGCGAGCCAACGAGACACGAGCATTTCATCCAGCCCTACCTATCGCTTGTGGCAGGGCAGTAGGTGTCATGACGCTCAATTGCTAGTTGGCAGGTAACAATTTTTAGTTATATAAACCTATTATGTGTTTTTAGGGTTTTACTAGTCGGTTGTCCGTGCGTTGCGACGGCTCACAATAATACCCATGTAAATTATCCACTAAAAAGATCTCAAGATTTTTTATTGATTGTCTCCGCTCTCCGTATAATATTTTTTTATTTGACTAACTCATGTTGTTGTTTACTCCATCCAATATGTTTGGTACAACACGGCAAATGAAGGGAGCAATTAGAAGAAAGTTCACAACGACTGACTGAACGAACAGAGATTATAGAATGACATAATTCCACCATAAATTGACCAAATAAGAGGAAGTTTGTGAGCTCAAGTTTCTAAAATAAGTCACATGAACTCAAACTTATAAAAAAGATAGATCAAAAAATGGAGTGGTTGCTAAAGTCAGACATCAATAAAAATTGGATGCGCTCCATACAAATTATGGTACTTTGTAGCAATTACTAACGTTTAAAACCAACAAATAACCTTTCCTTTTACTGTTAGCGTGACAAATCATTGTTGCTCCATTCAATTCAGCAACCTCAAATACCATAGAGTCCATTGCACCAAGGTGGTCTCAGAAACGACCTAATGCATGCAAGAGCCAAGAACACAAGGGACGAGCATCCTGTGGTAGTGCATGCATGGATCTCCAAATTCTAACACATATTTTTGCAGGATCCATGAGCCAGCATCAGAAGAACACAAACCATGTGCAGACAATAAATAAAGTATTAACACACCCAAATTATGTTTAGTCCTTAGCACAACAAAAAACTAACACCCAAAACAACAGAGGAACAACACAATAATTTTTGCAATGACAGAAGGATGGGTGACAGGTACATAGAAGCGGTAGAAGCATACTGAGTCGACACTGTGGTAAGGGAAAGGCCATGTAGACTGGTGATGCCGAGCCATCGAACAGGTTCATAGGTAGCAAATCAGGGACCCCCCATCCCTCGCCTCCCCACTTCCAAGGTTTCGTAGAGCAGGAAGGGAAGGGAAGAGACGAGCATACATGTTCGTTGCCGGAGAAGGACACAGCGAAGACCTGGGCATCTAGAGGCAACATAAGTAGTATACTGCTAGATACATATAGGGAGAGAGCACGCAAGCAGAGAATGAAGCCCAGTCGGAGCAGCTCCAAACCGAGAGGCACCCGCACCAGGCGTTAGCCTGAGAAGGGCGAGAGAATGCGAGTGCCTTCCTAGACCTGGACCCGCCAAGGCGACACAATACCACCACCAACTCCATAGCATATGCCGACTGTTGCCGCGCTACAGGCCTTGGTTGTCCAATATCTCAGACCTGGACTTCTCATCGCCAAGATAACCTAAGTGTGGCAAGCGCCACAAAAACAAGGATGAATGTTTACATAATTAACTTGTGTTGCCTTGATTTTCAATGCCTTTAGGGGATTGAAATCAAGTATCCAACATTGGCACCCACCTCTAGTGAATTCATGATAACAGCAGCCCAAATCACGACAAATAGCATGGTAGGCCAGCAAGCTTCGTTAGCATCCCTAGAGAAGCTTGCGCTCCCCATAACTAGAGGCTCGAGCTTCGAACCTAGCAACAAAAAGCAAAAGGAAGAGGGCCAAATAAGGGTGCAACACGTAGGTGTCCAAGAACCCTACATCAAGTCCAAATGGTCTCATATCCCCATTACCTTTTCTCAAGAGGATCTTCATCTCAAAGATTATCCACATAGAGATGTTGTGGTTATCTCTTGTGTCATCAAAGGCTTCGTAGTACACAATATTCTAGTCAACGCAGGTAGCGCAACAAATATTATATTTGCCAAGTCTTTCAAGCAAATACAAGAGCCTAAAGATAAGATTCAGGAATTAGATTTTCCCCTCTGTGGCTTCAAAGGATAGAAGGTAATGGCATTAGGAATGTTGGATATGCCCGTCACCTTTGGTTATGTTAATAATACAAGGACAAAAGAATTCATTTTTTGAGATTGTTGATATGGAGTTCCCATACATCGCCATCATCGGAAGAGAAACTATCAACATATTCGAAGCAATTCTGCATTTAGCTTATCTTTGTATGAAGATACCAAGCAACCAAGGGGTAATATCAGTTTATGCTAGCCAAGAAGCAGCACGAAGGGAAGAAGGGACCCAACAAGAACCAAAGATTGTATACAACATAGACGAAGCTGAAGTGCAAGTTCAGGAATCTAAAAATCTAGTAAAAGAAAAGGCATCTTCAACGGATCAGCCGAAGCCGGTACTTCTTTGTGATGATGTTGCATAGCAGAGGGTTTTCTTTGGCAATCAGCTAACTTTGGAGAAAGAATATAATCTCTAAAAGTTTTTGTTACACAACAAGGATGTCTTTGCTTGGTCATCAAATGATTTGTGCGGAGTGGATAGAAGCATAATAGAGCATGCTTTAAATGTGGATCCAAGTGTCAGACCACGTAAGCAAAAGCTTCGTAGGATGTCTGAAGACAAGGCCGAAGGTGCAAAGGCCGAAGTTAAGAGATTGCTTACTACCAAAGTCATAAGAGAAGTTGCATACCCAAAATGGTTGGCCAACACAGTTATGGTCAAGAAATCCAATGGCAAGTGGAGCATGTGTATTGACTTCACATACCTTAATAAAGCATGTCTGAAGGACAAATTCCCACTACCAAGAATTGATTCTCTGGTAGATGCAGTTGCCACTTTGGAGCTCATGAGTTTGTTGTATTATTACTCAGGGTACCATCAAATCTGGATGAAAAAGGAAGATGAGCCGAAGACTAGTTTCATAACCCCAGTGGTACTTACTGAAAGGGAAATGTGCCCTTGGGCTATTTCTAAGTGTTTTGGTGATGAACTGCCCAATGCACCACTTTGAACTAACCATCTTGTTGTGAGCATAAGCACAGGTGTAGAAGAAAACAAATTGAAGACATCAAGTTCAAAAGAGCTCAAACCTAGACCCAAATATACAACTCTGTAAAATGGTATAAGTGTCAAGTTTGCACTTTTAAATGTGTTGCATAGGTCTTTACTATGTTTCTAGCACTTGTGTTTGGGCTCTAATACATTTTGTAGAGAAAAACACTTTTTGGGCTTGTGTTTGAGGCATATTGCAAATCCTAGAGGAAATGGATGGAAAAGGTATGGTTCCAACACTTAGTCAATTGTTTTGGTAGCTAACTATGTTTGTCTAAGTGCTAAGGATCATCTTATGTCGTGCCAAAAGAAACCAAAGAAGTTTAGCACAAAAGAAATGAAGTTGGGCTGGTATGGGATTTGGGAAGCACCGGACAATCCGATGCCACCCACCGGACAGTCCGGTGTGCACCAGACAGTCTAGCGACCGTATGACCAAAGTGGTTGGTCTCGGGTTCGTTCTGCCCTCATCTGCTATAATTCACTAGACAGTCCGAGCAAAGCGCATGACATTCCGGTGTGATGGACAGCCAACGGCTATCAGCCACGTCCAAGGGCGGACCCAGAATAAAATGGGACCAAGGACATCCTTATAAGAACAAGCACCAAAATGTAATAGTTGGGGCATCTAAGTTTAACTGAGAGGGGACTATATGGTGAAAATCTAGATTCTACCATGTACAACACAGAAATGAGCAGGGGCATGGGCCCTCACTCACCACTATATAGGTCCGCCCCTGGTCGCGTCAGCAAGGTCCAATGATAAGATGGCGCACCGGACAGTCCGGTGCCTCTAGAAAAAGAAAGCAGCCAATCAACGATTTGGTGACCGTTGTACTGTGCACTGTCCGGTGCACCCACAAATAGGGAAGGCTGGGAGCTTTCAAATGAAGCTCCAATGGCTCCTATGCCTCTTGGGGCTATAAAAGGACCCCTAGGCGCCATGGAGCAGCAATACCAAGAATTCTAAGTGCACAATATAACTCCAAGACTCTAGACTATGCTGTTTGAAGTGTTTGAGAGATTTGAGCGCATTTTTGAGCTGTAAATATGTCATTCTTGTTCTTGCGCTCTTTTCTTCATTTGTGTGCGTGTTGTTGCTATGATTGTGCTCTTGTGTGTGTGGGCTTACTCCCCCTTACTCCGGTTTTGATATTGATCACTTCTGTAAGGCATGAGAGGCTCTTTTTTGTGGCGATTCCTCACAAACGGGGTTGATATAAGGAAGAATATAGTAGCACTCAAGTTTGCTCTTTGGATGAGAGGGGTTGAGTGCAACCCTTGACCAAAGGAGGTCACTACAACGTGGAGTAGGCTTTGGCCGAACCATGGGAAAAATCATTGTGTCTCTTGTCAATTTACTTTACTGCAATTTCTTTCTCCCTTGAGAATAAGCTTCACCTACATATTGCTCCTAGTTTAATACACATCTCATGTGAGCAATTAAGTGAAGAATCTTTCTTTCTCTCCTCTTCTCATTCAAACTTGTTTTTTAGTCACTCTACCCATAAATTGGACCATGTTTGTGTTGTTTCAATCAATTTTTGCAGGATCACCTATTCACCCTTCCTCTAGGTGCTCTCACTTACTGCTATCTTCGGATGCCTGAGGGGCTCAATAATGCTGGTGGAAGCTTCAGCAGAATGACAACCAAAGTGTTGAGTTCGCAACTGGGCAGGAATGTGTTGACTTATGTCGATGACATCATTGTGAGAAGTACGAAGCAACAAGATCATATTTCAGATCTTCAAGAAACCTTCGCAAATTTCCGAAGGGCAGCCCTAAAGTTCAACCCTGAGAAGTGTGTCTTCGAAGTTAAAAAGGGCAAGTTCCTGGGCTGCCTTGTGTCAACAAAGGGAATATAAGCAAACTCGCACAAAATCAAAGCAATACTTCGGATGCAGCCACCAAAGCCAAGAAAAGGGGATCAAAGGTTAGCAGAGAGACTATCTTCTCTAAACAATTTCATATCAAGACATGTAGAATGATGTTTGCTGTTCTTTGAGGTCCTAAAATCAGCAGCGACCTTTCAGTGGGGACCCTCTCAGCAGCAAGCCTTCAAAAAAATTATAAGATTACCCGATAAACTGAAAGGGAAATGTGCCCTTGGGCCATTTCTATATTATTTTGGTGATTAGATGCTCGACACATTTTGTTTAGACTAACATGAGAAATGAGCAAAGGTACATGAAGCAAATTGAGCTTGGAAGAGGACATAAGACAAATATACATGGGACCAAGTGAAAAAGGTAAGCTCTGGACACTTAGTCAATTGTTTTGGGTACTAATCATATTTTTCTAAGTGCTAGGAACTTTATGAAGTCAAGACAAAAAGAGCAAAAGAGAATAAGATTGAAAAAGGAGAAGTTGGGCTAGACTGCGTAGTACCGGACGGTCCGGTGCCACCCACCGGGGAGTCCGGTGCACGATCCGCCAAACTGGCTACTCTCAGGAATTTCAGCCTACGTCGTCTATAATTCACCGGACCGTCCGAGCGGAGCACCAGACAGTCCGGTGTGCCAGCTAGCCAATGGCTAGCTGCCACATCGGTCGAGGGCCAACGGTCACATGGTGCACTAGACAGTCCAGTGCCACCCATGGGACAATCCGGTGCCCCTAGAACAGGAAACTAGCCAATCACTCGATTATCTACCGCTGCACTGTTCACTGTCTGATGTGCACCCATGGACAGAAGGCAACAAGGACCTTCCAAATGGAGCTCCAACGGCTCCTAGGACCCTTGGGGCTATAAAAGGGACCCCTAGGCGCATGGAGCACTACACCAAGCATCATTTGAACATCCTAAGACACCGAGACACTATGATCACGCTATTTGATAGTTTGAGATTTGAGCAAGGGTTTGAGTTGTAATTCCGTTGTATTGTTTCTTGTGCTCCCTCTCAACTTGTGAGCGTGTGTTGCTCTGATTTTTGTCTCTTGTGTGTGTTTCTACTCCCCCTTACTCTTGAGTTCATTTGAGATCAATTTTTGTAAGGAGTGAGAGACTCCAAATTATGGAGATTCCACACAACGAGGTAAACTTGAGATAAGAAAGAAAACCATGGTATTCAAGTTGATCTTTGGATCACTTGAGAGGGGTTGAGTGCATCCCTCGTCCATTGGGACGCCACAACATGGAGTAGGCAAGCATTTTACGCTTGACCGAACCACGGAATAAAAATTGGTGTGTGACCTATCTGTTTCACTTTACTATGATTCTATTCTTTCTAGCATGTCTCTTCACTTATAATATTGCTCTATGTTTAACACTCATATTGTAAGAGCAATTAAGTGAAGAAGTCCTTTCTCTCTCGCTCTTCATTTGAACTTGGCTTTGATTTTACTAATCTACTTTAGACCAAGTTTGTTTTTGTTGAGCTATTTTTACAGGATCACATATTCACCCCCGCTCTAGGTGCTCTCAGTTGGTATCAGAGTCATTCTCTTCATCAAGGGACTAACCGCTCGAAGAGATGGATCCTAAGGGCAAGGGGATCATGATCAACGACAATGAGAAGGAGATCCTCAACGTCAATGAGCCAAAAGGTGACAAGATCATTGACTCAGGTTTGAATAATAAGAGAAAGGACGAGAAGAAGAAAAAGGTACATCAAGAAGATCATCTACTACGACAGCGATGCCTCCTCTTCTTCACCAAGAGACGACGACGATGAAGACTCGTCTACAAATAAGAAAACAGTTAATCAAAAGTATTCATTTGATTATTCTTGCATTCCATACAATTCAAATGCTCATTTATTGTCTATTCCACTTGGAAAACCCCCTCACTTTGGTGGAGAAGACTATTCTTTTTGGAGTCATAAAATGCGTATTCATTTATTTTCTCTCCATCCTAGTATTTAGAAAATAGTGGAAAAAGGAATGCAGATTGATAGTAGTGATAATTCTGTATTAATTAATGAACAAATTCATAAAATGCCCAAGATACTACTATTTTGTTAGCATCTCTATGCAGGGATGAGTACAATAAAATCAGCGGCTTGTACAATGCCAAGCAAATATGGGACACCCTCAAGATTTCTCATGAGGGAAACGACGTCACCATGATCACCAAAATGGAGTTGGTGGAAGGTGAACTAGGGAGGTTTGCCATGAAAAGGGGAGAGGGGCCAACTGAAACCTACAACAGGCTCAAGACCCTGGTGAACAAGATTCGAAGCTATGGGAGTACAAGATGGACGGATCATGATGTCGTTCAACTCATGTTAAGGTCATTTACAATTATTGATCCTCATCTTGTGAATCTTATTCATGAAAATCCCAGGTACACCAAGATGACGCCCGAGGAAATTCTCGGAAAATTTGTAAGTGGGCATATGATGGTGAAGGAGGCAAGGTACATTGATGATATTGCCAACAGACCATTTCCTCTCTACGAGTCGCAGCATGTTGCTCTCAAGGCAACAAATAGCAAGGAGGCGCTACGTAATAAGGTGGCACAAGTGGAGGCTGCTGGGCTTAACGAGGAAGAAATAGCGCTTGTGATCAAGTGCTTCAAGACAACATTGAAGGGACGCAAGGAGTACCCCAACAAGAATAAATCAAGGGGAAAGCGTTCTTGCTTCAAATGTGGTAAGTCTGGTCACTTTATTGCACAATGTCCCGATAATGAGAATGACCAGGGACAAGAAAAGAGAGGGAAGAAGGAGAAGAAAAAGAACTATCGGAAGGCAAAGGGCGAGGCTCACATCGGCAAGAAGTGGGACTCGGACTGCTATTCATCCGACTCCGATGATGAGGGACTTGCTACCTCCGCCTTTGCCAAGTCCTCCCTCTTCCCCAAACGAGCAACATACCTGCCTCATAGCTAACGAGAAGAAGGTACGTACACGAGATACTCCAAAGTACACTTCTTCTAGTGATGAGGATTCTGATGATGATGTAGACTATAGTGATCTCTTTAAGGGTTTAGATAGATCAAAAGTAGACAAAATTAATGAACTAATTGATGCCCTTAATGAGAAGGATAGGTTGTTAGAAAAAACATGAAGATATTCTTAATGAAGAACATGATAAACTTGTTAATGTTGAAAAATCTTTTGCTTTAGAGGTTGAGAAAAATGAAATTCTTTCTTCTGAATTGTCTTTTGCCATGAGTCTATTTCTAGCCTTAAGAGGTTAAATGCTGCTTTAAATGCTAGAATAGAAAAATTAAATATTGCTAGTTCATCTGTGGAGCATGTTCTATTTGCAATAGATGTAAAGATTTTAGTGTTGATGCTTGCAATAATCATGTTTCTACTATCTCTAAGTTGAATGATGAAGTTGCAAATCTTAATGCTCAACTTAAAATTTGCAAGAATGAATGTGAAAAAATAAAATTTGCTAGGGATGCCTACACCATTGGTAGACATCCCTCCATTAAGGATGGACTTAGTTTCCAAAAGAGAACCAAGAACTTAACAAGCCAAAGGGCCTCCAATATCATCAAGGAGAAAGGGAAGGCACCCTTGGCTAGTAGTTCACATTCTTTTCATGATAGGAAGAACCATGCTTATTTGTATGCTCATGTTAAGAATGCCTCTAATGTTGCTCATCAT
The DNA here is from genome assembly GCA_029449295.1 of Zea luxurians. NCBI lineage: Eukaryota > Viridiplantae > Streptophyta > Magnoliopsida > Poales > Poaceae > Zea > Zea luxurians. The sequence continues at coordinate 1,509,626 of JAOPSE010000017.1, forward strand.
GATGGTTGTTATGATCATATTGTTTTACCAATACGTCATGATGCTATCTTTGATTCTCATGCCATGTTTGCATCTTCTAGATCTTCATATGTTCATGGTAGGAGTAGACCTAGGTGCCATGTTCATCATGTTGTTTCTCATGTGCCTAGAAAAGCATCTGATGGCCCAACTATGCTTTATCGTACTTATGATGCCGCATATGTGCTACATTGAAAAATGATAAAGTTGTTGCTAGAAATGTGGGGTCTAAATGCAAGGGAGGTAAGACTTGCATTTGGGTTCCAAAATCCTATGTCACTAACCTTATAGGACCCAACAAGAGTTGGGTACCTAAATCCCAAGCTTAAACTACCTTGCAGGTTTATGCATCCGGTAGCACAAGTTGGATTATTGACAACAGATGCACAAACCACATGATGGGGAGAAGAAGATGTTCACCTCCTACGTCAAGAAAAAGGATTCCCAAGATACGATTATATTTGGAGATGTGAATCATGGCAAGGTCAAAGGTTTGGGTAAAATAGCCATCACTAGTGAGCATTCAATTTCTAATGTATTCCTAGTAGAATCGCTTGGTTATAATATGCTTTCTGTAAGTCATATATGCCATATGGGTTATAATTGCTTATTTACAAATATTGATGTATATGTCTTTAGAAGAAGTGATGGTTCATTAGCTTTTAGAGGTGTATTAGACGACAAGCTTTATTTGGTTGATTTTACTAAAGATCATGACGATCTAGATGCATGTCGAATTGTTAATACTAACTTGGGATGGCTCTGGCACCGCCGTCTAGCACATGTTGGAATGAAGAATCTTCATAAGCTTCTAAAGGGAGAACATGTGTTAGGACTAACAGATGTCTGTTTTGAGAAAGACAAACCTTGTGCAGCATGTCAGGCAAGGAAGCAAGTGGGAACAAATCATCCAAGCAAGAACACGATGACGACATCAAGACCACCGTAACTTCTTCATATGGATCTCTTCGGACCCATTGCTTACCTTAGCATCGGGGGAAGTAAGTATGGTCTTGTAATTGTTATGATTTTTCTCTCTTCACTTGGGTATTCTTTTTGTAGGATAAGTCAGAAAACCAAAGTACATTAAAGCACTTCCTAAGGAGAGCCCAAAATGAATTTGAGCTTAAGGTAAAGAAGATTAGGAGCGACAATGGATCATAATTCAAGAATCTTCAAGTAGAGGAGTATCTTCAAGAGGAAGGCATCAAGCATGAGATCTCCGCTCCTTACATGTCACAACAAAATGGTGTAGTAGAGAGGAAGAACATGACGCTCATCGACATGGCAAGGACGATGTTGGGAGAATATAAGATACCAGAGCAGTTTTGGTCGGAAGCCGTGAATACGGCTTGCCATGCCATAAAACGCCTCTGCCTTCATCGTCTCCTCAAGAAGACAACATATGAGCTCCTAACCGGCAATAAACCCAATGTTTCATACTTTCGTGTATTTGGAAACAAATGCTACATCTTGGTTACGAGAGGTAGACATTCAAAGTTTGCTCCCAAAGTTGTAGAAGGGTTTTTTCTAGGTTATGATTCAAATATAAAGACATATAGGGTCTTCAACAAATCTTCAGGTTTGGTTGAAGTCACTAGTGACGTTGTGTTTGATGAGACTAATAGCTCTCCAAGAGTACAAGTTGATCTTGATGATATAGATGAAGATGAAGTTCTAACGGTCGCATTGAGAACTATGGCAATAAGTGATGTGCAACCACAGGAACAACAAGAACATGATCAACCATCTTCCTCAACAATGGTGCAACCCCCAACTCAAGATGAGGAATATGTACCTCAATAAAAAGGCATGAATCAAGGGGGAGCACAGGAAGAACATGACAAGGAGGAAGAAGTACCACAGACACCTCCAACTCAAGTACGGGCCACCATTCAAAGGAATCTTCTAGTGGATCATATTGTGGGTGACATCGGCAAGGGAGTAACTACTCATTCACGATTAACTAATTTTTGTGAGCATTACTCGTTTGTTTAATCTATTGAGCCTTTTAGGGTAGAAGAATCCTTGCAGGTTCCAGACTGGGTGCTGGCCATGCAGGAAGAACTCAACAACTTCAAGAGAAATGAAGTGTGGAGCATGGTGCCACGTCTGAAGCAAAATGTTGTGGGAACCAAGTGGGTGTTCCGCAACAAGCAAGATGATCACGGGGTGGTGATAAGAAACAAGGCTTTACTTGTGGCAAAAGGTTATGCCCAAGTCATAGGTTTGGATTTTGAGGAGACTTTCGCTCCTGTAGCTAGGATTGAGTCAATTCGCATGTTATTGGCCTATGATGCTCACCATTCTTTTAAGTTGTTTCAAATGGACGTGAAGAGCGCTTTCCTCAATGGGCCAATCAAGGAGGAAGTATACATGGAGCAACCCCTTGCTTCGAGGATGACCGGTATCCCGACCATGTTTATAAGCTCTCTAAGGCTCTCTATGGGCTTAAGCAAGCTCCAAGAGCATGGTATGAATGCCTTAGAGATTTTCTCATTTCCAATGCTTTCAAGGTCAGGAAAGAGGATCCCACTCTTTTTTACTAAGACTTGTAACGGCGATTTGTTTGTTTGCCAAATATATCTCGATGACATGATATTTGGTTCTACTAATCAGAAGTCTTGTGAAGAGTTTAGCAAGGTAACGATGCAGAAATTCGAAATGTCGATGGTGAGCGAGTTGAACTACTTCCTTGGATTTCAAGTGAAGCAACTCAAGGAAGGAATGTTCATATCCCAAACGAAGTACACTCAAGATTTGCTCAAAAGGTTTGGGATGAAGGACGCAAAGCCCGCCAAGACGCCAATGGGAACCGATGGACAACATGGTCAACCTGGTCGCCGTGCTCAACACCGAGCTAGACCACACCCTTGACGAGCTGGGCAAGGCTCGTGCAGAGATTGCGGAACTTCATGCTGAGCACGCAGAGCGCCGTCATCAGGAGGATGGTTCTCCCGCCCCTGTTGGGACTCAGCACCCTTACCGCTCGTCGCCCCTTGGTCATTATGCTTATGGCACCCCTGACTGCAGGACCTGGATAAACTTGGAGCCCTAGATCGATAGAGTTGGAGTTTGTAATAAATGTTTAAGTCAAGTGTTTTAGTCTTAGTCAGGTTTAGTTAGTTAGAGTAGTTTGCTTATCATGTGTTCCTATGTTTGTCATGATGAACTTATGATGTATTTGGCTCTTTGTAATGGTTGTCACCAAAGTGTGGGTGTCCCCTGCAATTTGGCGTAGTTATTAATAAAGTTAGTCGTTTAGTTGGGCAACCTTTTATTTCCACTTTCCTCTTTATCTGAGAAGCTGTGTTGGCTGTGTTGAGATTCAGTGAAGATGCCATTTGTTTAGTATTATGAAGACTTCTATGTATCTTTCCTTATGCTGAAAGACTGCAAGGTCAGTTCTGATGTGTGAATGCTTTCTACAGATGCCTGACAATAGGCGCCGAGGTGGAAGGCGTGCCCAGCAAGAGCAGCCAGCACCACATGATGAGGCACCCTAGCAGCAGCTGCCACCACTACCCCCAATGACAATAGAGCAGATGTTTCTCATGCAGACTCAGGCAGTTCAAGAAATTGGTCAGACCCTAGTAGCCCTGCAACAAGTGTAGCAGCAACCTCAACCGCAAGTGCAAATGACGCAGATGCTAAGAGACAAGCGTGCGGAGTTCATGAGAGGTCATCGCCCTGTGTTTGCCCACTCTGCAAACCCCATGGACGCAGAAGACTGGCTGCGCATGATAGAGCGGGAACTGCACACCACACAATGCAACAACAGAGAGAAAGTTTTGTATGGTCCCCGTCTGGTAAGGAGAGCAACACAGTCCTGGTGGGAGTCTTACCTCACCACCCATGCCGACCCTGAAGCTATCACATGGGAGGAGTTCAGAGACAACTTCCACTGGTACCACGTTCTTGAAGGATTGATGATAGTGAGGAAGGAAGAATTCCTGGCGCTGAAAGAAGGCCCTATCTGTGAGTGAGTACAGGGACAAATTTCTGCAACTCTCTTGCTATGCACCTAAGGATATCAACACTGATGCCAAGAGGCAGTACATGTTTCTGAGAGGTTTGGTTGACCCCCCCACATTACCAACTAATGAACCATACTTTCCCTACCTTCCAGCACCTGATTGATAGAGCAATGATGACTGAGAGGAAGCATCGGGAGATGGAAGACCGACAACACAAGATTAGTGGACCACAGGCCAGGAGCAGCAGCCGTCCCAATATCTTAGGCTATCCACCCCAGCAGTTCAAGCAGAGTCACCCTCAGGGATACCAGCACTAACACCAGAACCAGCATCCACATCAACATCATTTACAGAGACAGTTCCCTCAGCAACAGCAGCAGTACCGCCAGCACAACCAACTAGGAGGAAGTCAGTATCAGAGGCAGAGCAGTCAGGCACCTCACCTACCTACCCTAGCAACCAATCAGAACAGTCAAACAACCCCGATGCATGGAGGAGGCCAAGGATGTTTCCACTGTGCCACTGGGTGTTGCATTGCCCAAAGAAAGCAGCCCAGCAACAACCAATTTCCAAGACCCCAGCAAGACAAGGAGCACCACAACAAGCATCAGGAGGTCGTGGCCAGGCCTAGAACCGTGAGAAGGTGAACCACTTGGAGGCTGAAACAATCCAGGATGCACTAGATGTGGTAGTAGGTATGTTCCCATTCGAATCCCATCTAGCAAAAGTACTATTTGATACTGTTGCCACACATTCTTTTGTTTCTACATCATGGGTAGAAGCACATAACATCCTGTAGAACCAATGATTCCACCTCTAAGGGTTAATTTAGTTGGGGGAAACTTCAATCAGATAAGATGTGCTTAAATCTAAGGATTGAAAGAAGGGGGATAGGTTTCCTCACTAACCTAGTAGTAATGGGTACTCAAGGGCTAGATGTCATCCTAGGGATGAATTGGCTGCATAGAAACCAAGCAACGGTCAGCTGTGACAAGAGGACAGTAAAGTTAGTGTCCCCATCTGGGGAAGAGGTAGTAGCTGAACTGACCATTCCTGGTCTAGAAGGAGCCTGTCACCATATGTCTGTAGATGGTAAGGAGGCCAACCTGCTTGAGGCCATTAGAGTTGTGTCGGAGTTCCTCGACGTGTTTCCTGAGGAGTTACCAAGCATGCCACTCGAGCGTAAAGTTGAGTTTGCCATAGAGCTTGAACCTAGCACCGCCTCTATTTCCAAAAGAGCTTATAGAGTGTCTAGACCAGAATTGGTGGAACTCAAGAAGCAGATCGACGGGCTATTGGAAAAAGGCTACATCAGACCAATTACTTCACCTTGGGCCGCTCCAGTTTTGTTCATGGAGAAGAAAGATGGGACCAAGAGGATGCGCATTGATTACAGAGCCTTGAATGAAGTCAACATCAAGAATAAGTACCCCCTGCCAAGAATAGAAGACCTGTTTGATCAGTTGAGAGGAGCCGGAGTGTTCTCAAAGATAGATCTGAGGTCAAGTTACCATCAGCTCAGGAAACGACCTTTGGATATACCGAAGACGACATTCATCACCAAGTATGGGCTATATGAGTATACAGTCATGTTCTTCGGGTTGACGAATGCACCAGTATGTACTTGATGAATAGTGTGTTTATGGACTACCTTGACAAATTCGTATTGGTGTTCCTCGATGATATTCTCATATATTCCCAGAACGAGGAAGAGCACGAGGAGCATTTAAGGATGGTATTGCAACGGTTATGTGAGCATCAGTTGTATGCCAAGCTGAGCAAATGTGAGCTCTGGATCAGCAAAGTTCTGTTCTTGGTTCATATCATAAACCGAGACGGATTAGTTGTGGATCCGAAGTAGGTGGTAGATAATCTGGACTGGAAAGCACCAAGAGATGTCCGTGGGATCAAGAGTTTTATTAGAATGGTCGGATACTATCAACATTTCATTGAAGGTTTCTCCAAGATTGATAGACTAATGACAACCCTGCTAGCGAAGAAAGTTGAGTTCAAGTGGACCCCAGAGTGCCAAGAGTCCTTTGAGGCATTGAAGAAGAAGTTGACCACAACACCGGTGTTGATCCTGCCTGATGTTCATAAGCCATTCTTAGTGTATTGTGACGCGTCTTACACTGGTTTGGGATGTGTGCTATGCAAAGAAGAAACTAGAAAAATTGGAAAATCTGTTGTTTGACATTTTTCAAAGGAAAAGTTAGTTATAAGCACCTTCTAGCCCCACAACTTTAGAAAATCATAACTAATTGTTCATTGAGTATCTTTAAGTGTATTTTTGCACTAGCCCATGATATTGCACCTAGATACCAGTAAAAATAACCTTGGGAGTTTGAGTCATCTCTAAATGAAAGGTCTAGTGTAAAGTGACCCCTCTACCCTAGTTTTTGTTATTTTTGTTTAAAACCAATTCTAATTAGTTTTGACCTCAAATATATAGGACATATTATTTTCACCAGAGTTAAGCTGCTATAAATTTTTTAGAATTTTTGGAAAATTCTAAGTAACCTTCTTAACCTAGTGCTACTCAACTATGCATCACAATTATCATCTTCATTTTATAAATATACATGCATCTTATGCATCATATTAAATAGATTGCAACCTCGCTGACGGAGAGTACGTGGTCATCCCCGAGCAAGGAGCTGACCAAGAGGAAGCTCAGGAGTTAGCTGCAGAGGTTACTACTGAGGACCTACCTGCTGCCCCAGCAATTGAATGCAAGCCCCGGTTTTATGCATAACTGTTTATATATGCTATTTTATTGCACTTAATGTTTGTAGGTTTGTACTGTGCACTTAAGTGTAGGAGTTGTTTGAAACCCTAGTTGCATGAACTCAGGTTTCCTTTTGACATGGATACTAGTATGCTAGGTCGAGTAGCTGCTATGCTAATTCAGGATCTCGGTAGAAGTCGAGTGTTTTTTCTAGCACTCGCGCGAGGTCAGGAATTGATTGTATCCACTTTGAAACTGGAACCATGATGGTCCGTGGACAAGGATCCATGGGGATGCCTTGTCTACGAGATGAAACTAGAATAATGATTAATGTGTGGTACCGCGTGTCAAACGTTTGAAAGTACTAAACACATGACGAGAAATATGATAATTCAGTAAGCCTAGTACCTGAGTGAACCTACTAGTGAATATACCTCCCCACGTGTTCATGAGATAGGGTCTCCCATTTCGGTTATGGTGGGTACAAGTGCGGTCACTGCACGACGGCGATCAAAGGTCAGTGGAGCATTGTATGCCAATGACAGTGGGCCCTGATCTGCTGCCGAGGAATCGATGGGGACGGTTGACGTGTGTGGAGACGGAGTGCTCCTACATGTCGTGTTTTAGGTTTACCTTGCAAGGTTTAAACTCAATTCGAATCGTCTGCTTCTCACATCTAATGAGACTGCTTGATACGTGCTGCTACATCGAGAAAGAAGTGAAATAAGTTTTCATGAGATAAAGTGTTGCTTGCAATAAATGTTTGTTACCATGTATGTTTAGAAGGAAGAAACCTAGCTTAAGGAATATTATTAAACTTGCAAAAGCTAAATTTTGATTTTAGACTCAGCTAGTGCTTTTGGTAGACCAAATCCCTCAGCCAAATAGCTTTATGGTCTTGATGTAGAGGAGTAGACTCCTCACACCGGGTAAGTCTAGCTGAGTATTAGTATACTCAGCCTTGCTTGTGGCATAATTTTTTACAGGTACCCTTGAGGAGGATATAGCTTCTGGGTTGACTTGGTCGTCCACCTTGCCACCGGGTTGGACAGTCGAGTGGAACCTCGCCTTAGCAGGTGTTGGGACCATGCTTCGTCGCCGAAGGTCCTACAGAAAGAAACAGCTGCGGCTGAAGCTGCTCGTACGTGACGACGAAGGTATCATTCGTGAAGCTTCGGGATTATAACATATCCGAAGATGAAGGGTCGAACCGACTTAAAGATAGAATGACCTTTTAGCCTATAGAGGTCTGAGTCATTGTTGTAAACTTTTATGAAGGGCATGATTGTAATTCCTCACAGGCTGTGTCCTGTGCCTATAAATAGTGAACAGTATTCCCTTACTGTTCACGCATTCCTGTAATTGCAAGTGCATCACTCGGGAATTATTACTTGTCAAGGCAAAGGTATAAACATACCTTAAACATCGTATTTAAACATTTTAGATTCAGATAATAAAATATATGAATGATGCCATTTATCTCCAACATATTTATCTTTAATGTTCTACATTTTACATCACTTTATATTATCTTTGTTACCTTCGTAATATTATGTTTATGGCCTTCGTCCGAAGTTCATTAAACCCTTGAGGAGATAATTCTTCAGCGGACGAAGGGCATTTGATATTTAACATCTTTTGTGTTGCCTTGTTCTTGATTCATAGCATTTGAGAACAAGTCCCCAACATTGGCGCCCACCTCCGGTCAACTCGCTTCCACTTTTTTTTGAGCTAATGGCTTCGTTCAATGATCAAGCTCGGGCTGCTTCGGCTCCGAAGCTGGTACTCCCCATAACAGGCGGTTCATGCTCAGAGCCAGCTAACAAGAAGCAGAAGAAGGAGGCACAGAGAAGGGTACAGCATGTCAGGGTGCAAGGACCCTTCATCAAGTCAAGATGGTCTCATATTCCAATTACCTTCTCTCAAGAAGATCTTCAGCTCAAGGACTACCCACACAACGATGCTATGGTTATCTCTTATGTGATCAAAGGATTTCTGGTCCATAATGTTTTGGTTGATACAGACAGTGCAGCAGATATCATATTTGCTAAGGCTTTCAGACAAATGCAAGAGCCCGAAGACAAGATCCATGATGCTACGCACCCTCTTTGTGGCTTCGGAGGGCGGCAAATTGTAGCACTTAGGAAGATTACCATGCCAGTAACCTTCGGATTTGTCAACAACACAAGGACTGAGCAAATTGTGTTTGACATTGTTGACATGGAGTATCCTTACAATGCTATCATTGGTCGTGGTACTCTCAATGCCTTCGAAGCAATTCTTCATCTAGCTTACCTTTGCATGAAGATACCTTCGGACCAAGGGCCCATTGCTATTCATGGAAGTCAGGAAGCTGCCAGAAGGGCCGAAGGAAATTGGACAGATTCAAAAGCAATCCATAACATAGATGGAGCTGAAGCTTGTGAGCAGTACAAGTGCAGAAGGGAAAAAGCTGCTTCGGCTGATCAGCCGAAGCCCATGCTCTTATGTGAGGATATAGCAGAGCAGAAGGTATTATTGGGATCTTAATTGTCCGAAGAACAGGAGAAAACCTTGATAAGGTTTTTGTTCAACAACAAAGATGTCTTTGCTTGGTCAGCTAATGATCTTTGCGGAGTTAACAGGGATGTTATCGAACACTCGCTTAATGTTGATCCATCATTCAGACCCAGGAAGCAGAGGCTTCGGAAGATGTCTGATGACAAGGCTGAAGGTGCTCGGAATGAAGTGAAAAGACTCCTCAGTGCCGGAGTTATCAGAGAGGTAAAGTACCCAGAATGGCTGGCTAACACTGTTATGGTAAAGAAGGCCAATGGTAAATGGAGGATGTGTATCGACTTTACTGATCTCAATAAGGCCTGTCCGAAGGACGAGTTTCCATTGCCAAGGATAGATTCCTTAGTTGATGCAGCAGCTTCATCAGAGCTCATGAGTCTGTTGGATTGTTATTCAGGCTATCATCAAATCTGGATGAAGAAGGAGGATGAGCCAAAGACCAGCTTCATAACCCCTAGTGGAACATATTGTTACCTTCGGATGCCTGAAGGGCTTAAAAATGCTGGAGGAAGCTTCAACAGAATGACAGCGAAGGTTCTCCATTCTCAGATAGGCAGGAATGTGCTAACTTATGTTGATGATATCATTGTGAAAAGCACGAAGCAAGATAATCACATTGCTGATCTGCAGGAGACCTTCGCTAATTTTAGACAGGCTGGTTTAAAGCTGAATCCAGAAAAATGTGTCTTCGGAGTGAAGAAAGGGAAATTTCTTGGTTGTCTAGTTTCAACAAAAGGAATTGAGGCTAATCCAAACAAAATCGAAGCTATCCTTCGAATGGAACCACCAAGTACAAAGAAGGGGGCTCAAAGATTGACAGGAAGACTGGCATCTCTCAACAGATTCATATCTAGATCAGTAGAGAGAAATTTACCATTTTTCGAAGTGCTGAAGTCAGCCGAAGTTTTTCAATGGGGACCAGTCCAGCAGAAAGCCTTCGAAGACTTGAAGCAATATTTGATAGATCTAACAACACTAACTCCACCAACGCCAGGGGCTCCTTTGTTATTATATGTGGCAGCTTCGCACTCAGCGGTAAGTGCAGCACTTGTTCAGGAGAAGCTTGAAGGCCAAGTCAAAAAGCAGGCCCCAATATACTTTGTATCCGAAGTTCTTAGTTTGTCAAAGAAAAATTATACAGAATTGGAGAAGGTACTATATGCTGTTTTGATGGCCTCCAGGAAGCTTCGGCATTATTTTCAAGCTTATAATATAATTGTTCCTTCTTCACAACCGTTGAAGGATATTATGAGAAACCGAGAAGCTACTGGAAGGATTGGAAAATGGGCTGCAGAGCTCAATGAATTTTGTATTGATTATGTGCATAGATCTTCGATTCAGTCCCAAGCGTTGGCAGACTTCATTGCTGACTGGACGCCAGGGGCTCAGGAGGAAGAAACGAATAAAGATGCCGAAGCATGGACAGTGTTTTGCGATGGGTCTTGGGGAACCTTCGGAGCAGGAGCAGCTGCTGTGTTGGTTTCACCTTCCAAAGTTAAAACTTGTTATGCGGCAAGACTTGATTTCAGTTGCACAAACAATATTGCTGAGTACGAAGCTCTGCTCTTAGGTCTTCGAAAGTTAAAGGCAATGGGAATCAGAAGGGCCATTCTTAAAACTGATTCCCAACTTATTTCTGGTCATATTGACAAGAGCTATAAGGCAAGAGATCCGAAGCTTGAAAAATATTTAGATACAGTCCGAAGGATTGAGGCTTCCTTTGAAGGATTCTCTGTTAAAAACATTCCTCGTGGAGAAAATGAATATGCTGATCTATTAGCCAAGTCAGCAGCACAGGGGCTGCCTTTACCTTCGGAAGTATTTTTCGAAACAATAAAAGCACTTTCGGTCGAGCTTCTTGAAAGAGCGGTCCTCAACATATCCCCTGTCTATAGTGAAGATTGGAGAACTAAAATCATTTCTTTCCTTCAGGGTAATTTTCTTTCAGATGATGAAGCTTATAACAGGAGGATAGAAGCAAGAGCTCGACCATATGTCATTATAGAAGGGGAATTATACAAGCGTGGGGTCTGTTCCCCATTGCTCAAGTGTTTATCCAGAGCCGAAGGCATAGAATTGATGAAGGAAATACATGTAGGCCTGTGTGGATCTCATATTGGATCTAGGCCTTTGTTTGGAAAAGTTTTTCGCCAAGGATTTTATTGGCCAAAAGCAGCTTCGGATGCAGCGGAACTAGTGCAAAAGTGCGAAGGTTGTCAGAAATGTGCAAGAGATCAAAAACAACCTTCGTCTCTAACTCAGTTAATACAACCCACTTGGCCGTTGCAAAGGTGGGGCCTTGATTTGTTAGGTCCGCTACCACCAACACAAGGAAATTTAAGATATGTTGTAGTGGCAGTGGAATATTTTTCTAAATGGATTGAGGCAAAGCCTTTAGCTACAATAACTTTGATCACTGTTCAAAAGTTTTTCTGGCAAAACATTGTTTGTCGCTTTGGAGTGCCGAAGGCCATTACTGTGGACAATGGAACGCAGTTTGACTCCGAAGCTTTTAAAGAGTTTTGTGACCAAATTGGCACGAAGATCCATTTTGCGTCAGTTCGACATCCAGAATCAAATGGACTAGTCGAAAGAGCTAATGGGATCATAATGACAGGAATAATGAAGTCAATCTTCAATCAACCCAGGGGAAAGTGGCCAGAAGAATTAATCAAAGTGGTGTGGAGCCATAACACAACGGAGTCAAGATCAACAGGCTTTACGCCATTCAAACTATTGTTTGGTGACGAAGCAATAACCCCGGAAGAAGCCAAAACAGGATCAATAAGAAGAATAGCTTCGGCAAAAGACGAAGATGAAGCTGACTGCTTTGTGGAAAAAGATGCTATAGAGGGGATCAGGCTTCAGGCTGTGGAAAACATCAATAAATACCAAGCCGAAACAATAAAATGGCGTGATAGAAAGGTTCGGTTGAAGAACATTAAGCCAGGACATTTGGTGCTTCGAAGAGTGGCCAACCCAGACACAGTAGGCAAACTACAGCTGAAGTGGGAAGGCCCTTTTTTGGTAGTATCTTCGTCAAGACCCGGTTCCTACAGATTAAAGGATATGGACGGCAACGACATCCCTAGATCGTGGAATGCGGATGAGCTTCGGCGATATTATGTTTAGCTTGATGTAATTTTTTCTATTCTTTTTTGTGGCACCCTTTTCCTTTCCGAAGGGGGAGAAAGGTTTTTAATGGGGCCACAACATGTAATTTTCCTTATTTCAATTCTATAAGAATGATATCCCCCAAAAATGTAAATGTAAAGGCAAAGGAAAAAGAAAAGAAAATAGGGAGAAGCTCAAAAGTCATTCCTAAGGGAATGCAGAGCTTACAGCGAAAAGTCAACGCTGATTCCGCCGAAAGTAGAAGGCGAAGAAGCTCCTAAGGGACGCTTACAGCAAAAAGTCAACGCTGATTCCGCTGAAAGTAAAAGGCGAAGAAGCTCCTAAGGGAGGCTTACAGCAAAAAGTCAACGCTGATACACCGAAAAGTAAACGGTGAAGCCAAAAAGTAAACGGCAGAAAGATTTGAATCATTCCCAAGGGGATGAAGGTCTATGATTATGGTTTTTGAATATGTGTCCCGATATTCATCTGCACGATACATTACATCATGTCATTTGCACTCATAAACATTCATTTAGACATATAGAATCATCATCATACCACAAAAAAAAGAAAAAAGACAGATGCTTCGGCAATAAGGAAAAACTTCGTAGAAAGAGGAAGTTTTCATACTTTGTTGTGTACGAAAAGAAGGGAAGGTGTTTTTCGCCTTCGGCTCAAAAAAGAGAAGTTTCGTCCACAGCAAAGCAGATTGTACACAGATAAAGGAGACAGAATATATTACAAGGTATGTACAAATTTACATAAGTTTTTTCCATAATGATATTACAAAGATCCTTTCAGAATTTTTTGTAGGAAAGTTTATTTTAGCAACTACCAAGCTTCAGCTTCGTTATACTTCAGCTTCGTCATCCTACACATATTAAGGAGCAGAATAAGAAAGGTGCAAATTTCAAGGAGAAGGTAAAAGTAACAAATATAAGTTTCTTACCGGCTTAAGGTGACTTCGAGCTTCGTCACCAGCCATCCTTCGCCCGCCATTTACCCAAATTTGGGTCATAAATCTATTTCCGATGCTTCGGGCTAGGCTCGGGATATCAATCAAATCTGCTGCTGATAAGCTAAAGTTTGGTCTATTCACAATTTTCACATGAGTACAACCGGCCTTCAGAAAAGCAGCAGCTGTGCCTCGAGAAGCTACTAGGGCGCAAAAATTGGCATGCCCACCAATAACTTCGTCAAGAGCATCAACCTCGCTGTAGGAAACGGGTGACGCCTAAGAGGGGGGGGGGTGAATTAGGACTTCTAAAACTTTTACTAAACTAGGCCACAATTAAATCTCTAGAGCAAAACCTATGCAAGAAATCAAACTAGAGTGTGCAAACTAGGTTTTGTCTAAGTGTTGCTATCTCTACCAAGGCTAAGTTTCAATCTACACTAAATAAGTATGACTACAAGATTGAAACTTAAATGCTTAATATAAATGCGGAATGTAAAGAGCTAAGTAGAGAAGCAAACTCTCGTGGATGACGCCGGTATTTTTACCGAGGTATCCGGAACCACGCAAGGTCCCGACTAATCCTCGTTGGTGCCCCTACGCAAAGGGAAGCCCACGCGAGGGCCAAGCACCACGGTCGAGTAACTCCGTAGAGAGCCGCGGGCCTTCTCCACGCTCAAGTGGTGCTCCGCTTCCGGCTCCTCTCGGACGCTCCCCGTCGTCTCCACTATCGAGCTTCCAGCCGAAAACGCCGCAGGCCTCGTTCCCTCCGGTACACGGTGGCGGCCGGGACACAAACGCGGTTGTCACGGTCTCGCAAGACTCTCGCCCCACTCGGTACAATTACAACGACTCACGCAAGAGCCGAGGGGTTGTGTGGTTTTACAAAACTCACTCAACTAACTAGGGTTCACCTAGAGCAAGCGCTAAAGCGGTCTAACTAACCTAAGCACTTCGCAAAGCACCTACGCTAATCACCGAGTGATTCTATTAAGCACTTGGGTGTTTGAGCTCTTGGAAACATGCACTATGTGTCTTGGTATGTTGCTTGGGCTCTCACACTTGAGAATGGCCGGTTGGGGTGGTATTTATAGCCTCCATACCCCAAACTAGCCGTTGGACAGAAAGCAGCAGCTTTCTGTCGTCGGGTGCACCGGACAGTCCGGTGCACCACCGGACATCTACTGTGTAGTGTCCGGTGCATGCCACGTCAGCCGACCGTTGGCGCCTGTAGCAGTCGACCGTTGGATCCGACCGTTGCCATCTGCCCGTGGCACACCGGACAGTCCGGTGCACACCGGATAGTCCGGTGCTACAGCCAGAGAGCGCATGTCTGTGGCCTCTCTGCGCAGACTGTCTGGTGCCACACCGGACAGTCCGGTGCACACCGGACATTAATGTCCGGTGCGCCACCAGGCACTGGCTGACAGCCCTCATCTTGGATTTCTTCGCTGATTACTTCGGGCTTCTTTTGTTCTTGAGTATTGGACTCCTATGCATCTTTTTATGTCTTCTTTTGAGGTGTTGCATCCTCATTGCCTTGGTCCAATTCTCTTTGCATCCTATGAACTATAATTATAAACACTGGCAAACATATTAGTCCACAGGTTGTGTTAATCATCAAACACCAAAACTCAATTAGCCAAATGGCCCGGGGTCCATTTTCCTTACAATCTCCCCCTTTTTGGTGATTGATGACAACACAACCAAAGCAAGCAAATAATACAAGTATTTGAATTAAAATATGCACTCTACTTGCTAAGATGCATAATTTTCCCCACAATGTGAAATTATGGACTTAAGCCTCCCCCTAACTCCATAATTCACTTACTTCCTGTTTTTGGACCAAATAACCAAAACCACTTGGAAAACCATTTGTAGATATAAAATTTTAAATTGGTGGTGTTTGGTGTTTGATATAGTTTTCATTGCTTTGGTCCCTAAACTTCTCCCCCTTTGGCATCAACCACCGAAAAGGAAGACATTAAAGGCATGTAGGAAGTAAATAAAAGCTTGCCCTCAACAAGAATTGTATCAAAAGATATCACTAGAAGGATATTAAAATAAACCATATGAATGATACCAGTTGAAAGGAACTCCCCCTAAATGAGTGTTCTCTTTAGAAAGAAGTTTCTCCCCCTTTTTTTTAAAGATGAAGAAATACTCCCCCTGACAGAGATCCTCTACTTAGGAAAAAGCATGTGAAAATTAGAGGAGCAAGACATGATTTGAAAAGACTAACTTCCCTTATGCATAGGTAACAGAATATGAGTTAACTACTTATACATTTTTGCAACATGGAAGCATATGATATGAAATATAGTCTAATCAATTTTAGGAGAAGACATGTAAATGATACTGAAAGTAGTCTCAAAAGATACCGATTGAAAGTCAATGGTTAGCTTGAGAGACATGAGAGTTCTTGGAGATTTTGCAGTGGAAGATTGTTGTCTTTCTCCGGGGACTTCATTTTCCTTACAATGGGACTATTACATGAAATAGACTTGAAAAGATGTTAGTCTCAAAGTGTTAGATTTTAGAGTAACCTCCCCCTAAAGGTGTGCATACAAGTTTTGAATACTTGTAGGAGACATGCACTTTGATTTGATATCAAGAGGGTCAAATTATCTATAATCCTAACTTTGGCACATATAAGTTAAATGATACAACTTGTAGGAATCAAAATTTTCAATTGATGCATCATTTACTATGGAGTGATATAAAAGATATGTGCCGTGCTTAAATAAACATTTTAAGCCATGTAGGTTTGCTTGAGTATATGAGCAATCCTACCATATGATTTACCTAGTATGCATGATTTTAAACAAAAGTACATAACAAATGTAATACTAGGCAAGAAAGGTAAACTAGATAAAAGGTAGATAGATACGCATATCTAAAAACAAAAAGATACAATAAAACTAGTTACCTTAGTCATGGGTGGGAAATTTGGGTCCAAAATTTTCACTAACCCACTTGGCAATAAACTAGATCCAATATGATGTATCCCATGATATACATCCTAATTTTGCCAAGTCTCCAAATTTCCCGAAGACCTTTGGTCCACTTACTTCCCTTTCGGGATCCAAACCTTCTTGGTGCTTTTCATGGTTGAAATTATCTCCTTTGGCACCCAGATGCGTTTGGCCCCTTTTCCTTTGTTGGCTTGCTTGTTGGCCTTGATTGCTATCACCTTTCCATTCTTTTTCTTCTTGATCAAATATGGTGTAGCATCCTTTTTGTTCACCTTTTTGATGTAGGTGTTGGAGATTTTGCTTGATGGCTTTTGCTTGAGCTTTTGCCTTTGTTTATCCCCGGTCATCGCCTTGCATTGGAAAGACTTGTGGCCTTCCATGTGGCATAGCCTACAAATCACAGTTTCTCCCTCTACAGGCTTGTTCACTCCCGCAGTGGTGTTATCCTGTGGAGGTCGGATTTGTTTGGCTTTGCCTTTCTTGTCATACAAAGCCTTGCCAAGGCGAGCCACTTCTTGCTTTAATTGTTCATTTTCCTTTGCAACCTCATCCGAACATGTCTCTACAACAATATTCTCAACAACGACTTGGTTGCAGGGGTTAGAATCATCAATTAAATCAAAGCAGGAAGTAGAAGCATCTTTCTTAATTATTTCAGGTATTTCAACTAAAGATGCTGCTGGGGTGCTACCAATGTTTTCTAGCTTAGTAGTTAGCTCATTATTGTGAATGCTAAGAATTTCCATTTTCTCTAGCAAATTTTCAATAGCTTCTTGGGAGCTAGCTAACTTAGCTTTCAGTTTTTCATTCTTTTTAATAAGGCTATCATCGGTAGCAGTGGATGGAGCACTAGATTCTAATAGCTCAATTTTAGTTGATAGCTCACTATTTAAGTTTGCAAAAGTTTCAAATTTTTCTAGCAAACCTTTGTAATCATTTTGAGAGCTAACCAACTTATTTTTCAAAGTTTTAAGTTGAGCTTTTTGCTTAGTGCAAACATCCTGGAAAAATTCTACGGCTTCCGCAAGCTCATCTAGAGAGGGCTTTCCCTCACCTTCATCATCACTACTACTTTCATCACTAGAGGATGGAATGCTTTTGTTACCTCTTGCCATAAGGCATTTGTGTGATGTCCGTGATGATCGTGACGAGGACCGGTGGCTGCGCGTCCTTGGAGGTTCATCTTCACTTGAAGAATCATCCCAAGTTCTAACACTTGTTAGCGCCTTGCCTTTGCTCCTCTCCTTTTTGGGTTTGGCCATATTTGGACAGTTGTCCCTGAAGTGGCCCTTCTCCCCACATGCGAAGCATCCTCTCTTCCTTTACTTTTTCCTGTCAATGTTAAAGAGAAGGTCCTCGACCTGCAGGGGCACACCCATTAGATTAATCTTGCGGATCATCCTCATTACGTTTCCGACGCGTCGGATTGTTTCTTCGTCCTCAGAGGATGATGTGCATGGTTGATTATCTTCATCATCATCACTTTCTTCTTCTTCTTCCTCTTCTTCGCTTGAGGAACTTGGAGTGGGAGCCTTCTTTTTGCCCTTCCTTTCATCACATGCAAAAGCATATGGTCTTGAGGAAGTTGGCTCCTCTCCCCGACTCATTTTTCGCGACATCTCAAAAGTCGCGATTTTCCCAATCACGATGGTCGGGGTCATGTTGCTCAAGTCCTCCATGTTGTGAAGGATGGTGATGATGCTCCCATATCTTTGTTGTGGTAGCAGGGAGATAATCTTCCTCACAATGTCCACATCACCTAGCTTATTAATGCCAATCGAATTGAGCTCATTGATAATTAGATTCAAACGAGAATACATGTCTCTAACAAGCTCATCATCTTTCATAGCAAAAGAATTATACTCATTAAGACTAGGCAATGTTTTTGCTCACGGACATTGGATGTGCCGTCATGGAGCTCATGCAATTTTAGCCAAATCTCATTAGCAGTTTTTAGGGTAAATACTTGATTGAAAATATCCATGCTAAGAGATTCATACAAGCAATTTTTGGCTCTAGCATTTAAATGGATTTCTTTTTCCTCACTCGTGGTGGGTTTCTCGGGATTCTTGAGGGGTTTCATCCCGTCACGAGTGACTCTCCAAACACCTAGATCAACTGCCTCTAGGTAACAAGCCATTCTAGCACTATAATATGGGAAGTTAGTGCCGTCGAAGTGTGGTGGCCTATGGGTATCCATCCCTTCCTCTAAAAAGCGTCGGCTCTTTTAGCGGTGAAGCTAAAGCGTTTCAAATGAGCCAAACCGGCTCTGATACCACTTGTAGGAAACGGGTGACGCCTAAGAGGGGGGGGGGTGAATTAGGACTTCTAAAACTTTTACTAAACTAGGCCACAATTAAATCTCTAGAGCAAAACCTATGCAAGAAATCAAACTAGAGTGTGCAAACTAGGTTTTGTCTAAGTGTTGCTATCTCTACCGCAAAGGCTAAGTTTCAATCTACACTAAATAAGTATGACTACAAGATTGAAACTTAAATGCTTAATATAAATGCGGAATGTAAAGAGCTAAGTAGAGAAGCAAACTCTCGTGGATGACGCCGGTATTTTTACCGAGGTATCCGGAACCACGCAAGGTCCCGACTAATCCTCGTTGGTGCCCCTACGCAAAGGGAAGCCCACGCGAGGGCCAAGCACCACGGTCGAGTAACTCCGTAGAGAGCCGCGGGCCTTCTCCACGCTCAAGTGGTGCTCCGCTTCTAGCTCCTCTCGGACGCTCCCCGTCGTCTCCACTATCGAGCTTCTGGCCGAAAACGCCGCGGGCCTCGTTCCCTCCGGTACACGGTGGCGGCCGTGACACAAACGCGGTTGTCACGGTCTCGCAAGACTCTCGCCCCACTCGGTACAATTACAACGACTCACGCAAGAGCCGAGGGGTTGTGTGGTTTTACAAAACTCACTCAACTAACTAGGGTTCACCTAGAGCAAGCGCTAAAGCGGTCTAACTAACCTAAGCACTTTGCAAAGCACCTACGCTAATCACCGAGTGATTCTATTAAGCACTTGGGTGTTTGAGATCTTGGAAATATGCACTATGTGTCTTGGTATGTTGCTTGGGCTCTCACACTTGAGAATGGCCGGTTGGGGTGGTATTTATAGCCTCCACACCCCAAACTAGCCGTTGGACAGAAAGCAGCAGCTTTCTGTCGTCAGGTGCACCGGACAGTCCGGTGCACCACCGGACATCTACTGTGCAGTGTCCGGTGCACGCCACGTCAGCCGACCGTTGGCGCCTGTAGCAGTCGACCGTTGGATCCGACCGTTGCCGTCTGCCCGTGGCACACCGGACAGTCCGGTGCTACAGCCAGAGAGCGCCTGTTTGTGGCCTCTCTGCGTAGACTGTCTGGTGCCACACCGGACAGTCCGGTGCACACCGGACATCAATGTCCGGTGCGCCACCAGGCGCTGGCTGACAACCCTCATCTTGGATTTCTTCGCTGATTACTTCGGGTTTCTTTTGTTCTTGAGTATTGGACTCCTATGCATCTTTTTATGTCTTCTTTTGAGGTGTTGCATCCTCATTGCCTTGGTCCAATTCTTTTTGCATCCTGTGAACTATAATTATAAACACTGGCAAACATATTAGTCCACAGGTTGTGTTAATCATCAAACACCAAAACTCAATTAGCCAAATGGCCCGGGGTCCATTTTCCTTACACTCGCCTTCAATATGTTCCAAGGTGCTGGGCAGGTTTTCGGCTGAAGGTGAAAATTTTTCAGAGCTGGCTCCGATAGAGTGAAATACGTCCTTCAACCGCTGCACGCATCTGCTGCCGAAATTTAGACATTTCTCTTGGAGATCCTTCAATGATTTTTGCAAATTTGAATTTTTCTCGACCTCAATCTTGAGACTTGCTTCAAGCTTCTCCTTTTCTTGCGCATATTTTTCTGACTTTTCGAGTAATTCATTCTTTAAACTGTCATTTTCCGCTTGGACTTTGGCCAAGGAGCCTTCCATAGACTGAATAATAAAGTCTTTCTTTTCTAAAGCACCTTCGTGTTCTTTAGCCATAATTTCAAGATCTTGAATGGCGAAGTCTTTCTTCTTCAGAACAGCTTCGTAGTTTTCAACTTTTTCTTCTAAATCTTTGATGATAGCTTTGTTCTTCTCCTCTTCAAGATCTTGTTGCATTTTCAGCACTTTACTTAATAGTATACTCTGCCAAAACAACCTTCGTCAAAGAAAGACATAAAAATAACAATAATAAAATAATAATAATATTTTTACCTTAAAATTCGCGTAGAGCAGGCTGCCAGCGACATGATGTCGCTGGTACCTGCAGAGGTCTGCTTCTATCTTTGGCAAGCCAACGCTTTTGGAGAGGGTTCTAACAATTTTGGCCTCGGTGCGGTTCCGAAGGCATCTTAGCTTCCCTTCGTTGACCCCACCAAACAGCATAGCCCCTGATTTATATCCGCAAGATATGGCATATTTTTTCAACTCTTCTTTTTCGGCGTCTGTTAATTCTTGTCCAAGCAAATCTTGAAAGTTAAAATCTCCTTCTTCCGAAATTTCATCAATCTGCTTTTTCCCCTTTTTAGTTGCCGTGTTCACCGCAGCCATAACAGCTTCTTCTTCAGCCATTTTTAGGAGTATATTGTTAATAACCTCAAGTGTGGTTTCCAGGTTCGACTCTTCGGTGGTCCCGGCTTTGGCCCCGGTAGCTTCGGCTTCGGCCCCGGTAGTTTCGGCTTCGCCGGTTTCAGCTTCAGTGGTCTCCACTCCGGTAGCTTCAGCTGCGGCGTCTTCGACTTCGGCAGTCTCGGCAAAGACAATTTTTGACACCATCGCCGGTGGCGGCGTCTGATGGATCACATCTGTCACTTGAATGATTCTCCGTTTTTTCGGCTTCGCAGAACTTTCTGCTGCCGAAGTTCTTTCGTCCTTCTGAAAAAACTTTGTCAGTTCCGGTGCCAGCGGACTTAGCTTGACAGGCAAAGATTCAGTCATTACCTTCAAAATTTCTTCTACTTCGGCAGCAGAAGGTGTCACAGTCACTTCCTCATCTCGGACCAACCTCTCTGGTTCTGGAGACGCAGGCTTCGGAGATACAGCTTTTCTCTTTCTTGGAGCGACTACTTTCGGTTCAAGCTTTTCTTTCTTCCTTTTTGGTTGTTCTTCGTCGTCTTTAATTAAAGTGCTAGCCACTCGTTTTCTTTTCTGCCCTTCGGCACCTTTGTCTAGTCGCTCGTAGTCAGGGTATTCAAAGCCTATAGCATCAAGCACTCTGTTTAGCCTTCGTTTCGGCCGGGTGCCGAAGGCTGCTGTCATCAATTGATCTTCTTTTTTAGAATAGTTCCCAAGAATTTCAGTACTCATTACTTCGATTGTTTCGAGCCATTCTTGGCAGGGTTCTTTAAAATATTTCTTGAACTTGTAGTGGTAGGGCAGGCGGACAAGTTCCCCCTCTTTCTTCTCTTTTTCGAGCTTCGGCATAGCCCATTCCTTCATAGTTGGAAATATTTTGAACGACAGAAATTCCTGCACAAGATCTCTAGTGCCAATGTGCTCAGCAATAGTCCTGAATTCAGCCAACACGATTTGAGTGGGACCTTCTGGTGTCATATTGCAGTGGGGTCTGGTCTCTCCGAAGATCAGTTCAAGCGGACTCTGTACTAGCTTCTCCTTGTCATCGTCAACTTTGACGTTGTTGAGGACTTGTTCTCAAATGCTAAGAATTAAGAACAAGGCAACATAGAAAGTGTTAAATGTTAAACTCCTTCGTCCTTAAAAACATTATATCCCTTCAGATATAATGAATCTTGGACGAAGGTTTCAAAGGAAAAGACCTTCGCGAGGTTGATAGATGGTAAAAAAAAGAGCACACATATATAAAGCACGAGTAATGATACCATTATTATCATTAACTTATTTTCATTACTAAATTCATAAAAACAAATTACAAATGTACCTTCAGATTGACGAAAAGTAAGAGTACAGTCGTGATGCGAAAAAGCGTATGCCAGGTCAGCGTGAACAGTACGGGAGTACTGTTCATCTATTTATAGGCACGGGACGCAACCCGTGTAAAATTACATTGATGCCCTTTACATTTGACAATAACTTTATAGCAATCCTTCGAGGTTTAATTTGACTTTTCATCCTTAAGTCGGTTCCTCTTTTCTGTCGTCATGCCGAAGCTTTTCTGTACGTAGCTCCGTGATCGTCTTATCCTTCGTCGTGGTCGCTTTCTACCCCAGTCAAGCTTCGTCTTAACCATGCTCTTGTACACCCGCAACCTGACTCCGAAGATACCTGTTCACATGTTTTACTTGGGAAATATTGTCAAATCATGTTTTTGAGGACCTTCGGAAGCCGAAGGCCCCCAACAGACGTAGAACCATTCCGATTTCCAGCCTGCCGGCCACTTGCTTCGGTAGCTGATCACAGGAAATTTTGTAGTCTTCCGATAGGCAAAATTATAACAACCAAAATTTTCATGTAACCCATCCTTTTTGGCCTTAGTTTGATAATGTAGCTCGTGTACCCGACAGAAACCTTTGGCAAATGGCTCCACCCCTGGCTTCGGAGAGCCCAAATATAAACACTAAGCCTAACAATAGCATTAGGAGTTAGTTGATGAAAATAGATACCAAACTTCTTTAGCACATCGGCAATCATCCTATTTAAAGGAAATCTCAAACCAGCTTTGAGGAAACTCTTGAAAATCACTATTTCATCTTTCTGTGGCTTTGGAGTAGTTTCTTCTCCACCGAAGCGAATCATCTTTTTCTCATCTTCGCTAAAGTAGCCCGACTTTACCATCTTCGGAAAATCAGCCTTGGAGATGGTTGACTTTCCGAAGTCCAGGTGACTAGGCTTGCTTGGTATTGCGATATTATGATCATCTTTAGAATCAGTCTCTTCAATATCTGCTTGTTCTGCTTCGGCAGCAGGGGTGTTCTCCGATGTCACCAACCCACTTCGCCTCATTGCTTCCGAAATAGGGTCAGTTTCCGCAGCTTCGGCTTCATCTCCTTCGCGCTCAGCCCTAGCAGTAGAGCGCACTCTGGCCATTTGATTTTGAATATCTTGAAAATTGCTCGGAAATTAATAACCTTTCTCCTGAAGCCCTTCTTCTGACGAAGCAGACGCTAAACTAGAGCTTCGTTCGAATGCGAAAGTCAAGCTTCGGCTATGGTTAAAAATTTTGGCAGCAAAACAGTGCAATAGCAATGAATGCTGTGGTAACTTCACACCTACCCGTCTGTTTATATAGTGTTGCAGGAAAGAAGGTGAATCGTCAGGATTTCTACACCAAGCAAACAGTTGCTCGCACCCGCTGAACGGTGGGCTGCAAAAACCAGAATAGTGAACCCGCATGGTGGAATCGCTACGCGCTCG
Source organism: Zea luxurians (assembly GCA_029449295.1). Classification (NCBI taxonomy): domain Eukaryota; kingdom Viridiplantae; phylum Streptophyta; class Magnoliopsida; order Poales; family Poaceae; genus Zea; species Zea luxurians. Next base: position 1,533,315 of record JAOPSE010000017.1, read on the forward strand.
AAAACTGTATCGTTTCTCGACAACGAGCTCAGGGAAGGTGTTTTTCGGACCTTCAGCTTCCTGAAGCCTAAGAGACTTTTTTCACGGATCAAGCTCGTTACGAAAAACGATCTAGCACCGCGAAGGGGCTACTGTTGGGACCATGCTTCGTCGCCGAAGGTCCTGCAGAAAGAAACAGCTGCGGCTGAAGCTGCTCGTACGTGACGACGAAGGTATCATTCGTGAAGCTTCGGGATTATAACATATCCGAAGATGAAGGGTCGAACCGACTTAAAGATAGAATGACCTTTTAGCCTATAGAGGTCTGAGTCATTGTTGTAAACTTTTATGAAGGGCATGATTGTAATTCCTCACAGGCTGTGTCATGTGCCTATAAATAGTGAACAGTATTCCCTTACTGTTCACGCATTCCTGTAATTGCAAGTGCATCACTCGGGAATTATTACTTGCCAAGGCAAAGGTATAAACATACCTTAAACATCGTATTTAAACATTTTAGATTCAGATAATAAAATATATGAATGATGCCATTTATCTCCAACATATTTATCTTTAATGTTCTACATTTTACATCACTTTATATTATCTTTGTTACCTTCGTAATATTATGTTTATGGCCTTCGTCCGAAGTTCATTAAACCCTTGAGGAGATAATGCTTCAGCGGACGAAGGGCATTTGATATTTAACATCTTTTGTGTTGCCTTGTTCTTGATTCATAGCATTTGAGAACAAGTCCCCAACAGCAGGTGATGACCAGGAGGAGTGATGGACTAGGCTTCACCTCACTTCTTATTTATCATTAGTTAATTTCCGCTAGAACAAGAACAATGTTTACTATTTTCAAACTCTGATGATGTAATAACTCTAAGCACTTATTTAAATTTGTGGTATTATGCTTTATTGTATTTCTCTGTGTCTCACCTTCATGTGAGCAAGTGGTACCCGATCCTTGGTAAGTGGCTTCAATCGGACTAGATCTATGGAATTGACAGTTTATTCCGTCTTAAGTGTGGGTCATTGCTCTTGAGGTGAGACCAAGGCACTTAAGCTAGAATAATCTGAGCGATTCCTCCACAAGAGTCAAATCGCAAAGTAACGATCAACACAAATGAACAAGACTATTTGTTTCCCAAGGTTTGATTCCAAAGAACCTACTCCCTGTTGAGGAGGCCACGTATGTTGGATCTCTTTCAACCCTTTCCCTCTCTCAAATGATCACTTAGACCGGTTGGGTGCTTCTTAATCTCGAGGGTCACTTAGACTCCATAAGGATCACCACACAATTAGGTGTCTCTTGCTAGCTTTACAAGTCACTTGAGAGTTTAGAAGGAGATGACAAAAGCATGATCAACAAAGCCAAGCAACAAGAAAAACGTAAGATCACACTCTCTCTAGACTTTCCAAGGCACTAATCACTAATGATCACTAGTCACAATTATGGCACTTAGAGGACCTTGGGAGCTTTGAATGTGTCTTGGGATGAAGTGCTTGCTCTTGTATTGAATGAGGATGAATGGAATGCTTGGATGTGTTGAATGGAGGTGGTTGGGGTTGAATTTAGAGCCCTCAACCACCACATAGCCATTGCCAAGTTTCTACCACTTGCGGACGGTCTGAGCCTGTAGGCCGGACGGTCCGCCCCTGCACATCAACGGCTGGAAACACAATGGTCAGCAGTAACAGCTATATCAACGGCTATAAGTGCATTAAATGCATCGTCTAATGTCAGATAAAGCAGTTACGGACGATCAGGTTGTGCACCCCAAACGGTCCGTGAGAATGCTAAAAATGAATTTTATCGAACCTGACACCTTTGGGTTTGTCTGGTTTTCAATAGAAGGACGGTCTGTGCCTGAGGACCGAACGGTCCACGCTTAGTCTTGGACGGTACTCTTCACTCCTTCGAGCAGTCCGTAGTAGAGGTTCTGTGATTTGCAAAGTTTCTGCCTGAGGCACACCGAGGTGTCACGGACGGTCCGCCGGAAGGGCCCAGATGGTCCGCACATACGTAAATTTTCCAAAAAAAACTCTCTTATCCGTAATAATCTACGGTATTCCAGATAGTCGACTTAGAATTCAAACGATTAGACTTATGCACCTGAGAATCAATCAACTAGGCAAACTAGTTAATCCATTAGGTTGTGGTCAACAATCATCAAAATCAATTTAGAGAAAATGGTAAAGGCCATTTATTTTTCAATCTCCCCCTTTTTGGTGATTTATGCCAACACAAACCAAAGCAAGTATAAAGTGTAGAAATGTAACTTGTTTGCAATTTTGACAAGAGTGCATAAGTTACTGAAGTTAAAGCAGTTCTAAGTACATATGAATGCTTTGATATAGTTAAAATTTTGGACCACTTTTGCACCACTTAGCTTGTTTTTGCAAATCTTTTGGAAAAGTCTTTTTAAATTCTTTTGCATGTGGCCTAAGGTATAAGAATAGAATTTTTGAAAAGCATTTTCTAGTTTTAAAGATTCTCCCTCTTTTTAAAATGCTTTTCTTTTGGCCAAATAAAAGCTCCCTTGAAAATGTTCTCCCCTTTAGCATAAGTAGTTTTTCTCATCTTAGCTATCAAGAGGGTTTTTGCAAATGCAACAACACCAATTTGGAAGACAAAGAATAGTGGTGGTGCGGTCCTTCTGCTTTGGCCTATTAATTTCTCCCCTTTGGCATTATGCACCAAAAACGAAGAAATCTATAGGCCAATAACAAGAAATATACACATGTAAGTACATGAGTTGGGCAAAGAGTGTTTGATACCGAACGAATATGCAGTGGAAGACTTGCCTTTGCCTTCAACTCCATTTCCCTTTCAATCTAAGACTAAGTATAGAAACACAGTTGAAAGCATATTAGTCTTAGCTTTGGCACAAAAAGAATAAGAAATATGCATTTGAACCAAATGAAAGAGACATGTCATGATCAAAGGTATAAAATGAGCATAGTGCAATAATTCAATCAAGGTTTCGAGAATCTATGAAATTTAGTTCATTCCTAAGCTCACAGAATCTCTTTCCATCCAAGGGCTTGGTGAAGATATCGACTACCTGTTTGTGGGTGTTAACATGGTATATAATGATATCTCCCCTATGTGAGTGGTCTCTCAGGAAGTGGTACTGAATGTCTATGTGCTTAGTGCGGCTGTATTCAACGGATTCTCCGCCATGCGAATATCACTCTCATTGTCACATAGGAGAGGGACTTTGCTCAATTTGTAGCCATCGTTCCTGAGAGTTTGCCTCATTCAAAGTAGTTGTGCACAGCAATATCCTGCAGCAATGTACTCAGCCTCGGCGGTGGATAGAGCTACTGAGTTTGTTTCTTTGAAGCCCAAGACACCAGGGACCTCCCCAGAAACTGACAAGTCCCTAATGTGCTCTACCTGTCAACCTTACATCCGGCATAATCAACATCTGATTACCCAGCAAGATCAAAGGTAGATCACCTGGGGTACCAAAGCCCAAAAGCTAGGAGTATGAACCAAATATCTCAAGATCCTTTTCACAGCTCTTAGGTGACATTTCTTAGGGTCAGCTTGGAATCTTGCACACATGCATACAGATAGCATAATGTCTAGTCTAGAAGCACATAACTAAAGCAATGAACCTATCATAGTCTGATATAACTTTAGATCTACAGAGTTACCTCCTATGTCAAGGTAGAGATGCCCGTTTGTTTCCATAGGAGTCTTGACGGGCTTGACATCCTTCATTCCAAACTTCTTGAGCATGTCTTGAGTGTAATTTGTTTGGCTGATGAAGGTACCATCCTGGAGCTGCTTGATTTGGAATCCCAAGAAGTACTTCAACTCCCCCATCATGGACATCTCGAATTTCTAAATCATGATTCTACTGAACTCTTCACAAGATGACTTGTTAGTAGATCCAAAGATTATATCATCAACATAAATTTGGCATATAAACAAGTCTTTGTCAATTGTTTTAGTAAAGAGTGTAGGATCAGCTTTTCCAACTTTGAAGCCATTAGCAATAAGAAAGTCTCTCAGACATTCATACCATGCTCTTGGGGCTTGCTTGAGCCCATAAAGCGCCTTTGAGAGCTTATAAACATGAGAGGGATACTCATAGTCTTCAAAACTGGGAGGTTGCTCAACATACACCTCTTCCTTGATAGGGATATTGAGGAAGGCATTTTTCGCATCCATTTGATATAACTTAAAGTCATGGTAAGTAGCATAGGCAAGTAATATGCGAATTTACTCAAGCCAAGCTACGGTTGCATAGGTTTCATCAAAATCCAAACCTTTGACTTGTGAGTACCCCTTGGCCACGAGTCAAGCTTTGTTCCTAGTCACCACACCATGCTTGTCATGTTTGTTGCAAAATGCCCACTTGGTACCTACAACATTTTGGTTAGGACGTGGAACTAAATGCCAAACCTCATTCCTCGTGAAGTTGTTGAGCTCCTCTTGCATTGCCATCACCTAGTCTGGATCTCTAAGTGCATCTTCAATCCTGTATGGCTTAATAGAAGACACAATAGAATAATGTTCACAAAAATGAGCAACTCATGAGCGAGTGGTTACCCCCTTTTGAATGTCACAAAGGATGGAGTCAATGGGGTGATCTCATTGAATTGCAGGATGCGCGTCATGCTCAGAAGAGGTTGGTTCTTGCCCTCAGTCATTTCATCAAGCAACTTCCAAGAAACAGCAAACTCCAAAGTCCTAACCAGTGCATGGAGGAGGGAGCTCGCTCCTGCTAGCCGGTTGGCCACCTAAAGGAGGCACGCGGCGCTGTAGGAAACTCGACAGCCAGGGAAGTGCATGGTTGCAAGGACACAGCCTGGGAGCAGTTGCTCGGCCAGAGCACAAAGGAGGAGGAAAGGACTCGCCACCATTGTTGTGCACATGAAGGAGAGTGCTAGGGAAGGGGCCCTCGGCCTTGGGAGGGAGCTGCGTCGAGCCCCAAGCGCCTAGGCACAGTAGGAACGGTGGCTGGCTATGGGGAAGAAGGCGGCCATGGGAGGAGTAGGAGCTTGGAGCAGGGAAGGGGTTGTTGCACCCTGGCCAGAGAAGCAGGGGGAGGCGCCATGCACCAAGCAGGGGGGAGCTCGGCCATGGGGAGGAAGGGCGTCGCCGGTAGCCAGCTCCATGGGAGAGCAACTAGGGAGCAGGGTCGCCATGGGAGATCTTGGGGAGATGCTTGAGGTCCTACCCATGGGGAGACGAGGCGCCATAGGGAGGGAGAGAGCTCCCTAGTGTTCCCTGCGCATAGAACAGGGAAGTAGAGTGGCGTGTGGGGAGGGAAAAGAAAAGGGTAGCGTGTGGGACTTAAAGAGAGAGGGGCTGGTCTGCTTAGTAGAGAAGGAAAGGTGGGGTTTCTTCTAGGCTAAGAAAACTTTATTTAAGGGAAAAGACTCCCATGGGTTTGGTCAATTTGGACGACATTCATCCATTGGTCGACTGATGCGAATATCGGAGGAAAACTGGTGTCCGGATGAATGAGAGATCGGTGAATTTTTTTTGGATCGAGAATCTGATTTGGTGTCACTCGAAGAATTTTCTTATGCCTTAGTTGCAAAATAAATTGGACTATTTTAACATGTTTTTGGATTTGCAATTTTAAACACTACGAGTTGTGTCATTTTATAAAGCATTGTCGTTGTTTCAAACTTAGATCGGTTATGGATATTACCAATCTGGGTCGGATAAGATTTAAACAGGTGCTGACACATTAAAAATCCCGCTTAAGAATATGAACTCAGATAAAATATTTGGACATGGATCGAATATTGAGGAATTGGATTCGAACACATATTGGATGACTTTGGTCTAGAAGTTTGGACAAATGAGTTTGGGCAAGAACTATAAGACTGGGGCGACTTTCGAATTTGCATTTGTTTCATAAATGATTTTTTTAATAGGCTCAAGATTTGGCATTTCTCGAGACCGATTAACTCCGACTTTTGTGAGACTTTTTGAATAATATTAATAGAGAGAGATAGATGCGATTGAGAAACGTTATCTTCACTAACAATCTGTGCTTAGCTCCAATCTCACAATTTAACACGAGATAAACACCTAGGGTGTTACATACTATTGGGACAACCTTCGGGTGAAATAGAAACTACCGGAGGGATAACACGCCTAGCAAAAAGGATTCCAAAGGGTATGACAGAAGAATGCTATCCATACACATATATTGTAGAAGGCCAATAGAGTTCCAAGCACGCGCCCCACATGCGACCGGATGGCGGATCGCTCGGAGGATAACTCGGAGGAAAGCAACCACTAGAAGAGTCGGCATGAAGAAGTAGCAAAAGTAGATAGGTTCAGATAAGTTTTCACGATTTGTAAAGGGATATCACTCTAGTCGGCGATATAAGGCTGCATAGGTACCCCTATAAAAGGGATTCTCTCTTTTGCCATCACGCCCACCAGTAGACTAATAGGATATCTCATGTTCCACCGCCCGTGAACCACCTGTAATCTGCACACTCAAAGCAAACTCACTACTCAGCACCACATAGGACGTAGGGTATTACTCATTCAGATGGCCCAAACCTATACAAATTTTCTGCCTTCTGACGTGCCCCAGCACGTACCATCGAGTTGCAATCGACGTTGCCGTCCTCCCAAAAGCACTGTGTGGGTTACCCCGTAGTGCACAGTTAGGACTAAACACCGACGACTTGCACATATCATCACATAACATTAAGGCCATACCATACACATCCCACCTAACAAAAACAAGTTACGCAGACAATGGTTTCTATAGGTATGCCACTATAGAAGAAAGCAATGACGGTCCTCACAAGATTTCATGCATCGTATCTATGAAAATATTAGTGAAAATCTCAAGTGGATGATCAAATCAATCCAAGACCTTTAGGCTAAAGGAAGATTACACTCATGTCGTCGATATGTTGCCTCAATTTGCTGATTGTGTACGCGATTAGCCCCGATGGTGATTCCAGTCGGTAGGGGCAAGTTGCACACAATAGAGTGAGGACAAACTGATCTCTTCAATCATATATGATACAATCTACTTCAACTCCTTACAAGCATATGATCTAATTAAAGCGTGCATCAAGATGATCCATCTCATGAACCTAAATACAGACTAAAAGCTACGTGAGATGGCTCTAATACCGCTATAAGGGAACGAGCTAGACGCATCTACCACATCACCTAGGAAACTTGCAAGTAAGAAATCATAATCGTTACCACTAGACATGCAATGCTACGAAAGAAGAGTTAGAGTAGTGAACCAACATAAGCGCACGTCGATGGAGAGGAAGTAGTCGATCATAATCGCCTTCTCCTCCGTAGTCGATCAGTGTAGCAGTCATAGCCATGTCTCCACGTAGTCCACACTAACAGGGAAGAACATTGTATGTCAGTGTGCTAGCACCATGTGCGCAGCGAGAGTCTCATGATCAGGTCCAAGGGAAGGTAGCTAAGATTTGCAGATATGGAAGAATGACGTAACCCTAGCCCCTTCATATATATTTATAGAGCATGTTCACGGACAGTGGCCCCATTAAATCTCTAATCCTAATATGAATTGGACTCTAATATGAATTGTTTATGATTGCTTCTTGGGCATATCTCCAACATCTAGCTTACCTAAGAGAATCTTGCCACACTTTTACAAGTCATTGATGAATGGTACCTACGTAGCAAGCAAAAATTCTTGCCACAACTGTAGTTATAAACCAAACACATGCCTAAGCCTATCAAACATGTCTAATCTTAGGCATGGCAAACTATGGTAAGTGAGGAGCGAACCAAACGTGCCTAAAAATGTCTCACGGGATGAGAAAGTATAGAAGAGTAAGTGCATCTCCAACAGTGCCTTAAATCAATGCCCTATCTTGAAATATAGAGCTCAACTCATAAAAACAGCTCCAACACTGCCCCATATTCGTGCACTATCCTTGTTTTCTACATCATTCTCAATATTTTATTTCCTAGTAATTAATCTACTTCCTAATATACATGATTTAGGGCTTTATTGTCGAAGCTCACTTTGATTTTAGTGCCCTAACTACTTTAAATGATGTATTGTTTTAATTTTTTGAGCACTATTTTGAGGCAAGATGCTCTAAGATGTATACAAGAGACACACTATTGAGCTTTGATAGTGTAAGGAAAATGGACCCTGGGCCATTTGGCTAAAACGGTTTTGGTGTTTGATGATCAACATAACATGTGGACTAATATGTTTGCTAGTGTTTATGTTTATAGTTCACAGGATGCGAAGAGGATTGGACTAAGACACTGAGGATGCAACACCTCAAAAGAAGACATAACAAGATCTTAGAAGTCCAAGACTCAAGAACAAAAGAAGCCCAAAAGAAATAATGAAGAAATCCATGAAGTGGGTAGTCAACCAGCGCACTAGTGGTGCATCGAACAGTGAACACTACCTGTCCGGTGTGCATCGTACTGTCCGGTGGGACACCCGGACAATCTGCACAGAGAGCCCACAATGGGCGCTCTCGGGCTGTAGCACCAGACTGTCCGGTGTGCACTGGACAGTCTGGGTAACGGTCGGATCCAACGGTCGACTGCTACAGACCCCAACGGTCGGCTGACGTGGCAGGGCATGGGACAGTGAATAGTGTTTGTCCGGTGCGCCCATCGACAGAAAGGTGCTGCTTCTGTCCAATGGCTATAATTGTGGGGGAGGCTATAAATACCCCCAACCAGCCATTTCAAGGTGTGGGAGCCCAAGCAACATACCAAGGCATATTGTAGACATTTCCAAGTGCTCATACACCCAAGTACTTAATAGAATCACTCGGTGATTAGCGTAGGTGCTTTGCAAAGTGCTTAGGTTAGTTAGACCGCTTATGCTCTTGCTCTAGGTGAAACCTAGTTAGTTGAGTGAGTTTATAAAAACCACACAACCCCTCGGCTCTTGCATGAGCCATTGTAATTGTACCGAGTGGGACGAGAGTCTTGCGAGACTGTGACAACGGAGTTTGTGTCACGGTCGCCACCGTGTACTGGAGGGAACAAGGCCCACAACGTTTTCAGTAGGAAGCTCGACAGTGGAGACGACGGGGAGCGTCCGAGAGGAGCCAGAACCGGAGCACCACTTGTGCGTGGAGAAGGCCCACGGCTCTCTACAGAATTACTTGACAAAGGTGCTTGGCCCTCGTGTGGGCTTCCCTTTGCGTAGGGGCACCAACGAGGATTAGTCAGGACCTTGCGTGGTTGCAGATACCTCGGTAAAAATACCGGTGTCATCCACAAGAGTTTGCATCTCTACCTTGCTCTTTACCTTCCACATTTATATTAAGTATTTAAGTTTCAATCTTTTCTTTCTAATTAGATTATTTAGATTGAAACTTAGCCTTTGCGGTACAGATAGCAACACTTAGACAAAACCTAGTTTGCATATTTTAGATTGTTTATTTGCATAGGTTTTGCTCTAGGGATTTATTTGTTGCCTATTTTAGAGAAAGTTTTAGAAGTCCTAATTCACCCTCCTCTTAGGCGTCACCGTTTTCTACAATTGGTATCAGAGCCTGGTTTGACTTATTTGAAATGCTTTAGCCTCACCGCTAAAAAAGCCGACGCTTTTTAGAGAAAGGGGATGGATACCCATAGGCCACCACACTTCGACGACACTAACTTCCCATACTATAGTGCTAGAATGGCTTGTTACCTAGAGGTCGTTGATCTAGGTGTTTGGAGAGTCACTCGTGACGGGATGAAACCACCTAAGAATCCAGAGAAACCCACCACGAGTGAGGAAAAAGAAATTCATTTAAATGCTAGAGCCAAAAAATGCTTGTATGAATCTCTTAGCATGGACATTTTTAATCAAGTTTTTACATTAAAAACTGCTAATGAGATTTGGCTAAAATTGCATGAGCTCCATGACGGCACATCCAATGTCCGTGAGCAAAAACATTACCTAGTCTTAAATGAGTATAATTCTTTTGCAATGAAGGATAATGAGCTAGTTAGAGATATGTATTCTCGTTTGAATCTAATCATTAATGAGCTCAACTCTATTGGCATTAATAAGCTAGGTGATGCGAACATTGTGAGGAAGATTATCTCCCTACTACCACAACAAAGATATGAGAGCATCATCACCATTCTTTACAACATGGAGGACTTGAGTCACCCGACCATTGTGATTGGGAAAATTGCAACATTTGAGATGTCGCAAAAAATGGGTCGACAAGAGGAGCCAACTTCTTCAAGGCCATATGCTTTTGCATGTGATGAGAAGAGTAAAGGAAAAAAGAAGGCTCTAGCTCTAAGTTCCTCAAGTGATGAAGAGGAAGAGGAAGAAAGTGATGATGATGAAGATAATCAACCATCAACATCATCCTCCGAGGATGAAGAAACAATCCGACGTGTCGAAAAGGTAATGGGGATGATCCGCAAGATTAATCTAATGGGTGTGCCCCTGCAGGTCGAGGATCTTCTCTTTAACATTGATAGGAAAAAGCAAAGAAAGAGAGGATGCTTCGCATGCGGGGAGAAGGGCCACTTCAGGGATAGCTGTCCAAATATGGCCGAACCCACAAAGAGGAGGAGCAAAGGCAAGGCACTTACAAGTGTCAAAACTTGGGATTACTCTTCAAGCGAAGATGAACCCCCAAGGATGCGCAGCCACCGATCCTCATCACGCTCATCACGGTCATCACGCAAGTGCCTTATGGCAAGAGGTAAAATGAGTATTCCATCCTATAGTGATGATAGCAGTAGTGATGATGAAGGTGAGAGAACACCCTCCGTAGCTGAGCTTGAGGAAGCCATAAAATTCTTTTAGGTTGTATGCACTAAACAAAAATCTCAACTTAAAACTTTGAAAAATAAGTTGATTAGCTCTCAAAATGATTATAAATGTTTGCTAGAAAAGTTTGAAACATTTGCAAATTTGAATTGTTAGCTATGAACCAAAATTGAGCAATTAGAGTCTAGTGCTCCATCCTTAGCTACCGATGATGGCCTTGTTAAAAAGAATGAAAAACTTAGGGCTAAGTTAGCTAGCTCTCAAGAAGCCATTGAAATTTTGCTAGGGAAAATGGAAATTCTTAGCATACATAATAATGAGCTAACTACTAAGCTAGAAAATATTGGTAGCACCCTAGGAGTATCTTTGGTTGAAATACCGGAAATTATTAAGAAAGATGCTTCTACTTCTTGCTTTGATTTAGTTGATAATTCTAACCCCTGCAATCAAGTTCTTGTTAAGAATGTTGTTATAGAAACATGTTCGGATGAGATTGCAATGGAGAATGAGCAATTAACGCATGAGGTGGCTCGCCTTGGCAAGGCTTTGTATGACAAGAAAGGCAAAGCCAAACAAATCCAACCTCCTCAGGATAACACCACTGTAAGAGTGAACAAGCATGTGGAGGGAGAAATTGTGATTTTTAGGCTTTATCACAAGGAAGGCCACAAGTATTACCAATGCAAGGCAAAGACCAGGGATAAGCAAAAGCCAACAAGCAAAATCTCCAACACCTACATCAACAAGATGAACAAAAAGGTTGCTACACCATATTTGATCAAGAAGAAAAAGAATGGAAAGGTGATAGCAATCAAGGCTAACAAGCAAGCCAACGAAGGAAAAGGTGGCCAAACGCATCTGGGTGCCAAAGTGATTATCTCAACCATGAAAAGCACCAAGAAAGTTTGGATCCCAAGAGGGAAGTAAGAAGTCCGAAGGACAATCGGGAATTTGGAGACTTGGCAAATTTGGGATGTATATCATGGGATGTATCATATTGGATCAAGTTTATTGCCAAGTGGGTTAGTGTATACTTTGGACCCAAATTCCCGACCCATGACTAAGATAACTAGGTTTATTGAATTTCCTTTTTAGATATGTGTATCTATTTTCTTGTATCTTGTTTTTACCTTAAATGCCTAGTTTTGCATGTTATATTTTCTTTTGATATTAACTGCATGCATAATAAGTCAATCATATGGTAGGATTGCTCGTTTTAAATTCATACTCTTGAGCAAGCCTACATGGTTTAAAGAGTCTAGTTAAGCATGACACATAGCTTACTCAACATTCCTAAGAAAATGATACATCAATTGGTATTTTCATATACTACAATTGATATACTATGAGAGGTATAGTACTTCAATTGCTATCATTTAACTTATATATGCCAAAGCTCGGATTATAGATAATCAACCCTTCTTGTGCATGTCTCCTACGAGTATTCAAAACTTGTATGCACATTTTTAGGGGAGGATTACTCTATAATCTAAGTCTTTGATACTAATACCTATTTTCAAGTCTATTATATGTAGCGGTCTCATTAAAGGAAAATGGAGTCCCCAGAGAAAGACAATAAGCTTCCACTGCAAATCTACAAGTATTCTTATGTCTCACAAGTCTACAATTGGTTTACAATTGGTATCCTTGAGGCTACATTTGGTATCATTTAGATGTCTTCTCTAATATTGGAATAGACTATATTTTACATCCTATACTTCCCATGTTGCTATAAATACATATGCTGTCAAATTATATATGTTACCTATGCATAAGGGAAGTTAGTCTATTCAAATCATGTCTTGTTCCTCTATTTCTCACATGCTTTTTCCTAACTAGAAGATCTCTGTCAGGGGGAGTATTTCTTTGTCTCTAAAGGGGAGAAATTTCTTCCAAAAGGAGAACACCCGTTTAGGGGGAGTAATCTTTTAAGTGCTTAAATTGATAAATCTTTTAAGAGAGTAAGTCTTATTCGCTTCCTATATGCTTTTAATGTCTTCCTTTTCGGTGGTTGATGCCAAAGGGGCAGAAGTGTTAGGGACCAAAGCAATGAAAAATGTATCCAACACCACCAAATTAAAATTTTTAAATCTTTGATCCTTCAAGTGGTTTTGGTTCTTTGGTCTAAAATAAGAAGTAAGTGAATTATGGAGTTAGGGGGAGGCTTAAGTCCATAATCTCACTTTAAGGGGACACTCATACATCCTAGCAAGTAGATTGCATATTTTCATTCAAATGTTTGTTATATTTGCTTGCTTTGGTTGTGTTGTCATCAAACAACAAAAAGGTGGAGTATGTAAGGAAAATGGACCCCGAGCCATTTGGTGTTTGATGATCTATGGAATGTGTTTGCTAGTTTTATGTTTATAGTTCACAGGATGCGAAGAGGATTGGACTAAGACACTGAGGATGCAACACCTCACAAGAAGACATAAAAAGAGCTTAGAAGTCCAAGACTCAAGAACAAAAGAAGCCCAAAAGAAACAGCGAACAAATCCATGAAGTGGGTAGTTAGCCATCGCACTGGTGGTGCACCGGATAGTGAACAATACATGTCCGGTGTGCACCGGACTGTCCAGTGGGACACCCGGACAGTCTGCGTAGAGAGGCCCACAACGGGCACTCTCGGACTGTAGCACCGGACTGTTCGGTGTGCACCGGACTGTCTAGGTAACGGTCAGATCCAATGGTCGACTGCTACAGACCCCAACGGTTGGCTGATGTGGTAGGGCACCGGATAGGGAACAGTGCTTGTCCGGTCTGCACCGGACTGTCCGGTGCGCCCGTCGACAGAAAGCTAATGCTTTTGTCTAACGGCTATAATTATGGGAGAGGCTATAAATACCCCCCAACCGTCCATTTCAAGGTGTGGGAGCCCAAGCAACATACCAAGGCATATTGTTGACATTTTCAAGTGCTCATACACCCAAGTGCTTAATAGAAGCACTCGATGATTAGCGTAGGTGCTTTGCGAAGTGCTTAGGTTAGTTAGACCACTTATGCGCTTGCTCTAGATGAAACCTAGTTAGTTGAGTGAGTTTAAAAAACCACACAACCCCTCGGCTCTTGCGTAAGCCATTGAAATTGTACCGAGTGGGGCGAGAGTCCTATGAGACCGTGACAACTGAGTTTGTGTCACGGCCGCCACCGTGTACTGGAGGGAACGAGGCCCACGACGTTTTCAGCCAGAAGCTCGATAGTGGAGACGGCGGGGAGCGCCCGAGAGGAGCCGGAAGCGGAGCACTACTTGCACGTGGAGAAGGATCGCGACTCTCTACGAAGTTACTCGACTGTGGTGCTTGGCCCTCGCGTGGGCTTCCCTTTGTATAAGGGCACCAACGAGGATTAGTCGGGACCTTGCGTGGTTCCGGATACCTCGATCAAAATACCAGCGTCATCCACGAGAGTTTGCATCTCTACCTTGTTCTTTACCTTCCGCATTTATATTAAGTATTTAACTTTCAATTTTGTCTTTCTAATTAAATTATTTAGATTGAAACTTAGCCTTTGCGGTAAAGATAGCAACACTTAGACAAAACCTAGTTTGCACATTTTAGATTGTTTATTTGCATAGGTTTTGCTCTAGGGATTTATTTGTGGCCTAGTTTAGAGAAAGTTTTAGATGTCCTAATTGACCCCTCCCCGCTCTTAGACGTCACTGTTTTCTACAGGTAGAACACAATTTTTTAAACGGAAGATATATTAAGGCTTTTCAAGAACCATACAACAAGTTGAAGCAAAGTCTTGAAAGAGCACCTTATGGTTGCTATTTTACAAGAAAACACATAGCCAATAAAAAATAGACTCCAAACACACTCTAGTGACCCTCAATCCAAAGACTAGACTGCCACCCATGTTTCCAGGAGAAAACGTCCATAGCCACTCGCATTAAGAGATATGATGCCTCCATAGCAAGATCCTATGAATCTGATTGCTGGAGGATAACCCATGAATGCATCAAATAGACTGCTGCAAAGATAACCTGTAATGGAGAATAATAGTTTTTCTCAAAAACTAAATCATTTCTACATAGCCATATAGATCAACACAAAGTTGTCATTCCAAGAAGAGCGATAGATTTCCAAGTGTTATGTGTTCCATGCAACCATGATCCAAACAAATGCAAAGCATTATTTGGTTTGGGAATATTTGAAGAACAATGAAAGAATGACCAAGTGGCACTAGCAAAATGGCACTCAAAGAAGAGGTGCGAGATGGTCTAATCCTTGTGACAAAAACACATGATGTATTGCCTTTCAAATTGCATTTAAATTGTTTTTGTGAGTAGGACACCCTTGTGAAGGTACCAAAGAAATACCTTAATTTTTGGCGATGCCTTAATCTTCCACAATGGTTTATTTGAATTCAGAACCTCCACCCACATGAGAGCTTGATAAAGCGACTTCACCGAGAACATGATATTACCTGTTGGGGGCCTTCGTCTACCGAAAGTCCTCAAAAAAACGACTAACATGTTCTCCAAGTATAATATATGTACAGGAACCTTCGGACATGGGATGGAGTTGTACATGATATGGAAAAGTGCAGATCAGGAGAAGGTTGAACCAGTTCCGAAGCTACTCGTGGAAAGGCTTCGGCTTAGCGGTGGAAAATGAAACCGACTTAAAGGGGAAAAGACTGTCTAGTCCTCGATAGGTTATCCTTAAGACAATAGTAAATGTCAAGGGTATGAATGTAATTTTACACGGGCTGCGTCATGTGCCTATAAATAGATGAACAGTAGCACATACTGTTCACGCTGACTTGTATTTTGCTCACCCGTCACACCTGAATCTTGACCTTCTGTCAAGCCGAAGGTATAAATGTATCTCGATATTGTTCATGTTTATTCATGATAATATAATAAAAATGCTCTGATAATATGATATGATTATTCATGTTATTTTCCATATTTCATATGCTTCTATTTTCATTATTATATGCTGAGATGATGAAGGTACGCCCTTCATGACCTTCATCTGAAGATCATTATACCCTAAGGGAGATAATGTTTCGAAGGACGAAGGTCTTTTACCATTAACATTTGTGTTGCCTTGTTCTTAATTCATAGCATTTGAGAACAAGTCCCCAACATTGGCGCCCACCTCCGGTGAACTCATTTGACCACTTTCGGCAAGCTCTGACCTTCGTCATGCCGCCGAAGAAGTATTCAGGGCTAGGGGCTGCACTATAGCCACTGGACGTTAACCAAGACTCATTGCGCGAAGCTAGAAGCCAGAAAAGGAAGGCTACTAGTCTGACACCTCAGGAGGAAGAGTTCGACCAAGAGATCAGGGATCTCGAAGCCATTCATCAACATGTCCAGAGGAAAAAGGAGAAGATGCTTCGTCTCGCCGATCTTCAGAAGAAGATCGATGAGGCCGCTGAAGAAATGCATCATCTCACTCAAGATGACCAGGACCGAAGGCCTCAGCACAGGGCTTCGTCAAGACGGCTCATTCAACAAAGATGAATGGTACGATGACTTTCATCATGGTAACTTTACTTTTGATGATGATTCTCCCCTGGCAGCAGAGTTGCAGGCTATTCCATGGCCATAATCCTACAAGCCACCCTAGTTGCCCATATACGATGGGCACTCGGATCCAAAGCAATTCTCGATGAGCTATGAGGCAACAATATCCTCATATGGAGGCAATGCCGCTGTCATGGCAAAGTCCTTCGCCATGGCAGTCCGAAGTGTGGCCCAGACATGGTACTCTTCTATTCGGCCAAGGACAATCACGTCATGGTAGAAGCTTAAAGACATGTTGGTTACCAGTTTTCAAGGTGTTGGGGGCTTGTTCTCAAATGCTAAGAATTAAGAACAAGGCAACATAGAAAATGTTAAGGATTAAAGTCCTTCGTCCTCCAAGACATTATATCCTTTCGGGATATAAAGAATTTCAGACGAAGGTTGCGAAGGACGTACCTTCGTAAACATGATAGCAAGGAACGAAGTATTCATACAGATCATAAGGTATGAAATAAACATTTAAATATTATCATAGAATCATCTCTATATTTATTATCATCAACGAATATAAGTGACTTCGAATTGAAAATGTACCTTTGGTCCTGAGGAAAGCAAAAGTACAGGTGTGATGCGAAAGCAAATGGCAGGTTCGCGTGAACAGTACAGGGGTACTGTTCATCTATTTACAGAAACAGGTCACAGCCTGTGACGAATTACAATTATGCCCCTTACAAAAGTTTACAACATTGACTCAGACCTCTATGGATAAAAAGGTCATTCTATCTCTATGTCGGTTTGTAACGCCGAAGCTCCATGAAAAGGAACCTTCGGCCATCTCCTGGGGACGACTTCAGCCGAAGCTGCTTCTTCGTGTAAGGCCTTCGGCGCACCGAAGCATGGCCCCAACAGTAGCCCCTTTCGCGGTGCTAGATCGTTTTTCGTAACGAGCTTGACCCGTGAAAAAAGCCTCTTCAGCTTCGGGAAGCCGAAGGTCCAAAAAACACCTTCCCTGAGCTCGTTGCGGAGAAACGATCCGGCTTCCGAGCGCGTGCCAGGCCCACCTTGCAGAGTTACTGTTTGATCTTTGCGGTCCACTGCACAGCGAGTACAAGTGACTGCCCGCTTGGTGTAAAAATCCTGCCGCTTCACCTTCTTACCTGCAGCACTTCGGAGGTCGCGGCTACCGAAGCCGCTACAGCCGAAGATGTAAACTTAGAAACTACCATCGAGGACATCGACAAAATTTTACAAGACATGGCTGCAGAAGAAGCTGCCACTGCTGCTGAAAAAACCATGGCCACAGTGCCTGGGAAGGGGAAAGAAATAGCCGAAGACACTTCGGACGACGAAGCCTACACATTTCAAAATTTAGTTGGGCAAAAACTGACGAAGGCCGAAATAGAAGAGCTCAAGGAATACGCCAAATCTTGCGGATACAGGCCAGGAGCTCTTCTTTTCGGAGGTGTGGACGATGAAAAATTAGGCTGCATTCGAGACCAAACTGGAGCTAAGGTAATCGGTACTCTATCAAAGAGTATCGGTTTTCCGAAGCTAGAGACAGATATCAGCCGCTACCGACGACAACATATCGTCGGCAGCTTATTTTATTCCAACTTCAAGGTAAACAACCTTTTCTCTGGTTTTTATTGCTTTTAATAATGAAAATGTTACTAACGAAAGTTGTTTCTGTGCAGAGCATGCTACTGAGCAAAGCTCTGAAGATGCAGCAAGATTTGGAGGACAAAAAACACGAAGCTATAATTGAAAATTTAGAGAGCAAGATAAAAGAACAATCAGCTATCATTGAAAAGAAAGACTTCGAGCTGCAATCGACCGAAGGCTTGCTGGCAGAGACTGAAGCTAAAGTATCAGAATTGAATTCGAAGCTTATCAGTCAATCAAAACAATTTGAAAAGGAGAAGCTAGAGCTTAATTCGAAACTTGAAGCCGAAGTCCAGGCCAACTCAGACTTGAAGAAATCATTAACAAGCCTTCAAGACAAATGCTTGAAATTTAGCAATAATTGTATTGAGCGATTAAAAAAGATATTTTACTCTGTTGGAGCCAGCAGCGGGAAGTTTAACCCTTCAGCGGAAAATTTACCACAAGCCTTCGATCATATTGAAGCTGAAACCGAAGAACTTGACGAAGTTATAGCCGGGCACGGTGACTTCTGTGCCTGGGTAGCTTCTCGGGGTACCGCTGCAGCGTTCCTGAAGGCCGGCTGCGAGCATGGAAAAATCGTCAACAGGCCCAACTTCACCCTGTCTCTATCAATCCTGGACGATATACCTGACCTCGCCCGAAGCATCTCAAATAGATTTATAAAAATGATATGGACAAAAGGCGGGCGGGAGAAGGCTGGAGACGAAGCTCGAAGTCATCTTGAACCAGTAAGAAATGATACTTCGTACTTACCTTCTCCTTTGCACTTGATTTTTACTCACGATACCTTGATTTATATAGGATGACGAAGCTGAAGGTGATACTTAAAGATTATTCCGCCGAAGCGGAAGCCTGACGAAGATTAGCAGGAGTAGACTAGAAAAACTCAGGAGAATTTGTAACAACTTTTTGTAAATACAATTAATCTGTTCTCAATGAACTTTGCACATACCTTGTAATATATTCTTACCCTTCTATTGAGGCGCTTTGATGTGGACGAAATTAGTATTTTGAGCCGAAGGCGAAAAAACACCTTCCCTTCTTTTCGTACACAACGAAGCATAAGAGACCAATTCTTCTTTTTGCCGAGCAACGAAGCATAAAAGACCACTTCTTCTTGCCGAAGCTTTTCTTTTTTGTACACAACAAAGCATAAGAGACCACTTCTTCTTTTTGCCGAAGCTTTTCTTTTTTGTACACAACAAAGCATAAGAGACCACTTCTTCTTTTTGCCGAAGCAACCACTTAGGAACACAAATGCTATGAATGAATGCTTATGAATGCAAATGCTATGATGTAATGTAATGTGCGAATGAATGTCCAAAGCATATGTCCGAAGCCACACTCTCAGCCATTATTTCCTTAGAAACAACCACACATCAGCTCTGCATTCCCTTAGGAACGACTTTGGAGCATCTTTGCCTTTTACTTAGGCGGTATAAGCTCTGCATTCCCTTAGGAACGTCTTTGGAGCTTCTTCGCCTTTTACTTAGGCGGTATAAGCTCTGCATTCCCTTAGGAACGTCTTTGGAGCTTCTTCGCCTTTTACTTTCGGCGGAATCAGCGTTGACTTTTCGCTGTGAGCTCTGCATCCCCTTAGGGACGTCTTTGGAGCTTCTTCTCTTTTTCAGTTTCGGCACTCGATGGTGCGTTCTCAGCTTTTACATTTACATTCTTTGGGGGATTTTGCTCTTATAAAACTAAAAAGGAAATTACATATGATGGCCCCATTAAAAACCTTTCTCCCCCTTTAGAAAGGAAAAGGGTGCCATGAAGAAAGAAAAGAAAAACATAAAAAGTTACATCAAGTTATACATAATATCGCCGAAGCTCATCCGCATTCCAAGATCTTGGAATTTCGTTGCCATCCATGTCCTTCAATCTGTAGGAACCAGGCCTTGACGAAGATGCTACTAAGAAAGGCCCTTCCCATTTCAATTGTAACTTGCCCACTGTATCTGGGTTGGCCATTCTCCGAAGCACCAAGTGTCCCGGCTCAATATTTTTTAGCCGGACCTTTCTATCTCGCCACCTGACTGTTTCAGCTTGATATTTATTGATATTCTCCACGGCCTGAAGCCTGATCCCCTCTAAAGCATCTTTTTCCACAAGGCAAGCATCTTCGGGACCTGATTCTGCCGAAGCTACTACCCTTATTGACCGAGCTTTAGCTTCTTCCGGAGTTATTGCTTCGTCACCGAATAATAATTTGAATGGGGTAAAGCCTGTAGACCTTGATGTTGTTGTATTGTGGCTCCACACCACTTTGGTCAACTGATCTGGCCACTTTCCCCTTGGTTGATTGAAGATTAACTTCATTATTCCTGTCATTATGATGCCGTTGGCCCTTTCAACAAGCCCATTCGACTCCGGATGCCTGACTGATGCAAAGTGGATCTTCGTTCCAATTTGATCACAGAAATTTCTGAAAGCTTCGGAGTCGAACTGCGTTCCGTTATCTACAGTGATGGCCTTCGGTACCCCAAAGCGACAGACAATATTCTGCCAGAAAAACTTTTGGACAGTGGCCGAAGTTATTGTGGCTAATGGCTTCGCCTCAATCCACTTGGAAAAATACTCCACAGCTACTATAACATATTTTAGATTCCCTTGGGCCGGTGGTAATGGACCCAACAAGTCAAGGCCCCACCTTTGCAATGGCCAGATGGGTTGTATCAGCTGTGTCAAGGACGAAGGTTGCTTTTGATCTCTTGCACATTTCTGACAACCTTCGCACTTTTGAACTAACTCCGCTGCATCCGAAGCTGCCTTCGGCCAATAAAACCCTTGGCGAAAAACTTTTCCAAGTAATGGCCTAGATCCGATGTGGGATCCGCACAGGCCTGCATGTATTTCTTTCATTAACTCTATACCTTCGGTTCTAGACAAGCACTTGAGCAGCGGGGCACAAACTCCATGCTTGTATAACTCCCCTTCTATCATGACATACGGACGAGCTCTTGCCTCTATCCTTTTATTATAAGCTTCGTCATCTGATAGGAAGTTACCTTGAAGGTAAGAGATTATTTCAGTTCTCCAATCTTCGCTGTAAACAGGAGAAATGTTGAGGACTGCTCTTTCAAGGAGCTCCACTGAAGGGGCCTTTATTGTTTCGAAGAAGACATCCGAAGGTAACGGCAGCCCCTGTGCTGCAGACTTAGCTAGTAAATCAGCATGCTCATTTTGTCCTCGAGGGATATTCTTGACAGAAAATCCTTCGAAGGAGGCTTCGATCCTTCGGACCGTGTCTAGGTATTTTTCAAGCTTCGGATCTTTAGCCTTGCAACTTTTGTCAATATGACCCGAAACAACCTGGGAATCAGTCTTAAGAATCGCCCTTCTGATTCCCATTGCCTTTAATTTCCGAAGACCCAGGAGCAGGGCTTCGTACTCAGTAATATTATTTGTGCAGCTGAAGTCAAGTCTTGCTGCATAACAAGTTTTAACCTTGGATGGTGAGACCAACACAGCAGCTGCACCTGCTCCGAAGGTTCCCCAAGAGCCATCACAAAACACTGTCCACACTTCGGCATCTTTATTTGCTTCTTCATCCTGAGCCCCTGGCGTCCAGTCGGCAATGAAATCTGCCAATGCTTGAGACTGGATCGAGGATCTATGCACATAATCAATGTAAAATTCATTGAGCTCCGCAGCCCATTTTCCAATCCGTCCAGTAGCTTCTCTATTTCTCATGATATCCTTCAACGGCTGTGAAGAAGGAACAATAATATTGTATGCCTGAAAATAATGCCGAAGCTTCCTGGATGCCATTAAAACGGCATATAATACCTTCTCCAGCTCTGTATAATTTTTCTTTGAGACACTAAGGACCTCAGATACAAAATACACTGGAACTTGCTTCTTGACTTGGCCATCAAGCTTCTCCTGGACAAGTGCCGCACTTACTGCTGAGTGCGAAGCTGCCACATATAACAACAGAGGAGCCCCTGGCGTTGGTGGAGTTAATGTTGTGAGATCTATCAAGTATTGCTTCAGCTCTTCGAAGGCTTTTTGTTGACTTGGGCCCCATTGAAAGACTTCAGCTGACTTCAGCACCTCGAAAAATGGTAAGTTTCTTTCTGCTGATCTGGATATAAATCTGTTGAGAGACGCCAGCCTTCCTGTCAATCTTTGGGCCCCCTTTCTTGTGGTTGGTGGCTCCATTCGGAGTATAGCCTCGATTTTATTTGGATTAGCTTCGATTCCCTTTGTTGAAACCAAACATCCAAGAAATTTCCCCTTCTTTACTCCGAAGACACATTTTTCTGGATTCAGCTTCAGACCAGCTTGTCTGAAGCTGGCGAAGGTCTCCTGCAGATCAGCAATATGATTTTCCTGCTTTGTGCTTTTTACAATAATGTCATCAACATAGGTCAACACATTTCTGCCTATCTGAGACTGGAGAACCTTCGCAGTCATTCTTCTGAAACTCCCTCCAGCATTCTTGAGCCCCTCAGGCATCCGAAGATAGCAATATGTACCACTTGGGGTTATGAAGCTAGTTTTCGGCTCATCTTCCTTCTTCATCCAGATTTGATGATAGCCTGAGTAGCAGTCCAGGAGACTCATGAGCTCTGAAGAAGCTGCTGCATCAACTAAAGAGTCTATCCTTGGCAGCGGGAATTCATCCTTTGGACAAGCCTTGTTGAGATCTGTGAAATCGATACACATTCTCCACTTGCCATTGGCCTTCTTCACCATAACAGTGTTAGCTAGCCACTCTGGATACTTCACTTCTCTGATAACTCCTGCACTGAGGAGTCTTTTTACTTCATTGCGAGCCCCTTCGGCCTTGTCATCAGACATTTTCCGAAGCCTCTGCTTTCGGGGTCTGAAGGATGGGTCAACATTGAGCGAATGTTCAATAACATCCCGATTTACTCCACAGAGATCATTAGCTGACCATGCAAAAACATCTTTGTTGTTGAATAAAAACCTTATCAAGGTTTTCTCCTGGTCTTCAGATAATTGCGAGCCCAGCAGCACCTTCTGCTCTGCTATGTCCTCACACAATAACATGGGCTTCGGCTGATCCGCTGAAGCTGCCTTCTCCCTCCTGAATTTGTACTGTTCACAAGCTTCAGCTCCATCTATGTTATGTATTGCTTTGGAATCAGTCCAGCTTCCTTCGGCCCTTCTAGCAGCTTCCTGGCTTCCATGAATAGCAATAGGCCCTTGGTCCGAAGGTATCTTCATGCAAAGATAAGCTGGGTGAAGAATTGCTTCGAAGGCATTAAGAGTACCGCGACCAATGATAGCATTGTAAGGATACTCCATGTCAACAATATCAAACACAATCTGCTCAGTCCTTGTGTTGTTAACAAATCCGAAGGTTACCGGCATGGTAATCTTCCCAAGTGCTACAATCTGCCGCCCTCCGAAGCCACAAAGAGGGTGCGTAGCATCATGAATCTTGTCTTCAGGCTCCTGCATTTGTCTGAAGGCCTTAGCAAATATAATATCAGCTGCACTGCCTGTATCAACTAGGACATTGTGGACCAGAAATCCTTTGATCACGCAAGAGATGACCATGGCATCATTGTGAGGATAATCCTTAAGCTGAAGGTCTTCCTGAGAGAAAGTAATTGGAATGTGGGACCATTTTGACTTGATGAAGGGTCCCTGCACTCCAACATGCTGCACCCTTCTCTGAGCCTCCTTCTTCTGCTTCTTGTTAACCGGCTCTGAGCAAGAACCGCCTGTTATCAGGAGCACCAGCTTCGAAGCCGAAGCAGCTCCAGCTTGATTGTTGAACGAAGCCATCAGCTCAGAAAAGTGGAAGTGAGTTCACCGGAGGTGGGCGCCAATGTTGGGGGCTTGTTCTCAAATGCTAAGAATTAAGAACAAGGCAACATAGAAAATGTTAAGGATTAAAGTCCTTCGTCCTCCAAGACATTATATCCTTTCGGGATATAAAGAATTTCAGACGAAGGTTGCGAAGGACGTACCTTCGTAAACATGATAGCAAGGAACGAAGTATTCATACAGATCATAAGGTATGAAATAAACATTTAAATATTATCATAGAATCATCTCTATATTTATTATCATCAACGAATATAAGTGACTTCGAATGGAAAATGTACCTTTGGTCCTGAGAAAAGCAAAAGTACAGGTGTGATGCGAAAGCAAATGGCAGGTTCGCGTGAACAGTACAGGGGTACTGTTCATCTATTTATAGAAACAGGTCACAGCCTGTGACGAATTACAATTATGCCCCTTACAAAAGTTTACAACATTGACTCAGACCTCTATGGATAAAAAGGTCATTCTATCTCTATGTCGGTTTGTAACGCCGAAGCTCCATGAAAAGGAACCTTCGGCCATCTCCTGGGGACGACTTCAGCCGAAGCTGCTTCTTCGTGTAAGACCTTCGGCGCACCGAAGCATGGCCCCAACACAAGGGTTTCAGATGAAGCCAATCACTGCTCAGGCCTTGTTCCAGTGCAGACAGGACCATGAGGAGTACCTTTAGGCGTATGTCCGAAGGTTCTTGCGTCTGAGTGCACAAGCACCCACAGTGCCCAATGAAATTGTCATTGAGGCCATGATCAAGGGTCTTTGGCTAGGACCTATGGCTCAATACTTTGCCAGGAAACCCCCTCAGACTCTGGAGAAGCTGCTTCAGAAAATGGATGAGTACATCCGGGCCGATAATGATTTCCGCCAAAGAAGGGAAGATGCATATAGGTTTTCTAAGATGACTAGGGGCTTCAGAGGACGAATCCACCCTAGGCATGTGAGAGCACCTAGAGGGGGGGGGTGAATAGGTGATCCTGTAACACTTCAAAAACTTAAGCCACAAAACTTGGTTACTTGTTAGCACAGTAATATGCCAAGTGGCTAGAGAAGGATCTCAACACAACACAATAACCAAGAGATATCAATCACAGAGATGGCACAGTGGTTATCCCGTGGTTCGGCCAAGACCAACGCTTGCCTACTCCACGTTGTGGCGTCCCAACGGACAAGGGTTGCAATCAACCCCTCTCAAGTGGTCCAAAGACCAACTTGAATACCACGGTGTTGCTTTGCTTCTCTTAATCCCGTTTGCGAGGAATCTCCACAGCTTGGAGCCTCTCGCCCTTACACAAGATGTTCACGAAGAATCACAGAGCAAGGGAGGGATTAGCAATTCACACACGACACAAAGATCACAGCGAATACGCACACGCAAAACCCAGACTTGAGCTCAAGAGACTAGCACACTAGAAGGGAGCTCAAATCACTAAAATGTCGAACAAGTGTGCGAGAATGAAGTGTGAGTGATCAATGATGCTCAAAGGATGCTTGGTGTTCTCCTCCATGCGCCTAGGGGTCCCTTTTATAGCCCCAAGGCAGCTAGGAGCCGTTGAGCACAAGTTTGGAAAGCCATTCTTGCCTTCTGTCATCGGGGGCACCGGACAGTCCGGTGCACACCGGACACTGTCCGGTGCCCGATTTCCTTCCTTAAATAGTGAAGCCGACCGTTGGCAGCCTGAGAGCCGTTGGCGCACCGGACATGTCCGGTGCACACCGGACAGTCCGGTGCCGTCTTCTAGCCGTTGGCTCGGCCACGTGTCCCGCGCAGATTGCGCGGCCGACCGTTGGCCCGGCCGACCGTTGGCTCACCGGACAGTCCGGTGCACACCGGACAGTCCGGTGAATTTTAGCCGTACGTCGCCGGTGAATTCCCGAGAGCAGCCACTTCGCTCGAGCCAGCCTGACGCACCGAACACTGTCCGGTGCACCACCGGACAGTCCGGTGCTTGCAGACTCAGCAGATTCTTGGCTGCTCGAGCCAAGATATTTCCAATTGGATTTTTTCTGTTTCCAGCACTTAGACACAATACATTAGTCCATAAAACAATGTACTAAGTCTGAGAAACATACCTTAATTCTTGATTTGTACCTTGTCCACCTTTTTACACTTAGGCACTTGTGTTGGACACTAAATCACCAAAATACTTAGAAATGGCCCAAGGGCACATTTCTCTTTCAATCTCCCCCTTTTTGGTGATTTATGCCAACACAACATAAAGCAAGTAGAACAAGTACAAAATCAAATCAAATAAGAACTCAAAATTGTTTTGATTCAATTTTGACATATATGGATCACTCTATGCCACCACTTGGTTTGTTTTTGCAAATCAAACTCAAATTTCTATCTCTAAGTCAAACACACATGTTAAGACATAAAGAGAGTCATTCTAAGAGAAATTGATTTAAGATTTCAAAAACTCCCCCTTTTTCCCATAATCAATACTTCTCCCCACAAGAAGCCAACTTTTGACAAGAGAGACAACAAAAGAGTTTTGACAAACCAAAAGCTCTATTCTACTATTTTCAAAATCTCTCAAGTGGTAGCTGATCCATTTATCGCTTTGGCCTTTATTTTCTCCCCCTTTGGCATCAAGCACCAAAACGGGATCAATCTTGGCCCTTTAACCCATTGCCTCACCAAAATCTTCAAATAAGAACACAAAGGCAATAAGAGTATGAAGGTGAACTTGGAAAAGTTACTCTTTTCATCGGAGTGCAGTGGAAGTCTTGCATGGTCCAAGTCCACCTTTTCCCTTTCAATTTTCCTTGGAGACTAAAACAACGAAACTCAAGTACATGGTTAGTCTCAAAGGGTCAAGTTGTAGCACAGCTCCCCCTAAATATGTGCATTACTTGCAAATAGGACTTGTGAGGTCCAGGGAGTGTTTGTATAACTTGAGCACCACAATAAGCAACAAAATGCAGAATGAACATGATCAAAGGCATAAACACATGTATGCTACATTTCAATCCAAGTTCCGCGAATCTAAGATATTGAGCTCACTACGTAGCCTGCAAAAGGTCTTCTCATCTAGAGGCTTGGTAAAGATATCGGCTAGCTGGTTCTCGGTGCTAACATGAAACACTTCGATATCTCCCTTTTGCTGGTGGTCTCTCAAAAAGTGATGCCGGATGTCAATGTGCTTTGTGCGGCTGTGCTCAACAGGATTTTCCGCTATTCGGATAGCACTCTCATTGTCACATAGGAGTGGGACTTTGCTCAGATTGTAGCCAAAGTCCCTGAGGGTTTGCCTCATCCAAAGTAGTTGCGCACAACACTATCCTGCGGCAACGTACTCGGCCTCAGCGGTGGATAGGGCAATGGAGGTTTGTTTCTTAGAGTTCCATGACACCAGGGACCTTCCTAAGAATTGGCACGTCCCCGATGTACTCTTCCTATCGACCTTACATCCAGCATAGTCGGAATCTGAGTACCCAATCAAGTCAAAGTTAGACCCCTTTGGATACCAGATCCCGAAGCAAGGCGTAGCGACTAAATATCGAAGAATTCGCTTCACAGCCACTAAGTGACACTCCTTCGGATCGGATTGAAATCTAGCACACATGCATACGCTAAGCATAATATCCGGTCTACTAGCACATAAATAAAGCAAAGAACCTATCATGGACCGGTATGCTTTTTGATCAACGGACTTACCTCCTTTGTTGAGGTCGGTGTGTCCATCGGTTCCCATTGGCGTCTTTGCGGGCTTGGCGTCCTTCATCCCAAACCTCTTTAGCAAATCTTGTGTGTACTTTGTTTGGGAGATGAAGGTGCCGTCCTTGAGTTGCTTCACTTGGAACCCAAGAAAGTAGGTCAACTCGCCCATCATCGACATCTCGAATTTCTGCGTCATCACCCTGCTAAACTCTTCACAAGACTTTTGGTTAGTAGAACCAAATATTATGTCGTCGACATAAATTTGGCACACAAAAAGATCACCATCGCAAGTCTTAGTAAAAAGAGTTGGATCGTCTTTCCCAACCATGAAAGCATTAGCAATTAAAAAGTCTCTAAGGCATTCATACCATGCTCTTGGGGCTTGCTTAAGTCCATAGAGCGCCTTAGAGAGCTTACACACGTGGTCGGGGTACCGTTCATCCTCAAAGCCAGGGGGCTGCTCCACGTACACCTCCTCCTTGATCGGCCCGTTGAGGAAAGCGCTCTTCACATCCATTTGGTACAACCTGAAAGAATGGTGAGCGGCATATGCTAGCAAGATACGAATTGATTCTAGCCTAGCCACAGGAGCAAAAGTCTCCTCAAAGTCCAAACCTGCGACTTGGGCATAACCTTTTGCCACAAGTCGAGCCTTGTTCCTCGTCACCACCCCGTGCTCGTCCTGTTTGTTGCGAAACACCCACTTGGTTCCCACAACATTTTGCTTGGGACGAGGCACCAGTGTCCAAACTTCGTTGCGCTTGAAGTTGTTGAGTTCCTCCTGCATGGCCAACACCCAGTCCGGATCTAGCAAGGCCTCTTCTACCCTGAAAGGCTCAATAGAAGAGACAAAAGAGTAATGCTCACAAAATTAACTAATCTTGAGCGAGTAGTTACTCCCTTGCTAATATCACCCAATATCTGGTCGACGGGATGATCCCTTTGAATCGTCGCTCGAACTTGGGTTGGAGGTGCCTGAGATGCTTCTTCCTCTTGAACTTCCTGTGCTCCCCCTTGATCATGTGCCTCCACTTGAGGTACCTGTTCGTCATCTTGGGTTGGGGGATGCACCATAGTTGAGGAAGATGGTTGATCTTGCTCCAAATGTTCCTGAGGCCGTACATCTCCAATCGCCATGGTGCGCATCGCGGCCGTTGGAACGTCTTCTTCATCTACATCATCAAGATCAACAACTTGCTCTCTTGGAGAGCCATTAGTCTCATCAAATACAACGTCGCTAGAGACTTCAACCAAACCCGATGATTTGTTGAAGACCCTATATGCCTTTGTATTTGAATCATAACCTAATAGAAACCCTTCTACGGCTTTGGGAGCAAATTTGGAATTCCTACCCTTCTTCACTAGAATGTAGCATTTACTCCCAAAAACACGAAAATACGATACATTAGGTTTGTTACCGGTTAGCAGCTCATACGACGTCTTCTTGAGGAGGCGGTGAAGGTAGACCCTGTTGATGGCGTGGCAAGCCGTGTTCACGGCTTCCGACCAAAAGCACTCGGGGGTCTTGAATTCTCCAAGCATAGTCCTCGCCATATCTATGAGCGTCCTGTTCTTCCTCTCTACCACACCATTTTGCTGAGGTGTGTAGGGAGCGAAGAACTCGTGCTTGATCCCCTCCTCCTCAAGAAACTCCTCCACTTGAAGGTTCTTGAATTCGGACCCGTTGTCGCTCCTTATCTTCTTTACCTTGAGCTCAAACTCATTTTGAGCTCTCCTTAGGAAGCGCTTGAGGGTCCCTTGGGTTTCAGACTTATCCTGCAAAAAGAACACCCAAGTGAAGTGGGAAAAGTCATCAACGATAACTAGACCATACTTACTTCCTCCTATGCTCAGATAGGCGACGGGTCCGAAGAGGTCCATATGTAGCAGCTCCAGGGGTCTTGATGTTGTCATCACATTTTTGGTGTGATGAGAGCCTCCCACCTGTTTCCCTGCTTGACAAGCTGCACAAGGTCTATCTTTTTCGAAATGAACATTGGTTAGACCTATCACGTGTTCTCCCTTTAGAAGCTTGTGGAGGTTCTTCATCCCCACATGTGCTAAGCGGCGATGCCACAGCCAGCCCATGCAAGTCTTAGCCATTAAGCATGCATCTAGACCGGCCTCTTCTTTTGCAAAATCAACTAAGTAAAGCTTGCCGTCTAGTACACCCTTAAAAGCTAGTGAACCATCACATCTTCTAAAGACAGACACATCCACATTTGTAAACAAACAGTTATATCCCATATTGCATAATTGACTGACAGATAGCAAATTATATCCAAGAGACTCTACTAAAAACACATTAGAGATAGAGTGCTCATTTGGGATTGCAATTTTACCTAACCCTTTTACCTTGCCTTGATTCCCATCACTGAAAATTATTGAATCTTGGGAATCTTTATTCTTGACGTAGGAGGTGA
Source organism: Zea luxurians (assembly GCA_029449295.1). NCBI lineage: Eukaryota > Viridiplantae > Streptophyta > Magnoliopsida > Poales > Poaceae > Zea > Zea luxurians. Next base: position 1,563,073 of record JAOPSE010000017.1, read on the forward strand.
ACATCTTCTTCTCCCCCGTCATATGGTTTGTGCATCCGCTGTCAATAATCCAGCTTGAACCCCCGGATGCATAAACCTGCAAGGCAAATTTAGGCTTGGGTCTTAGGTACCCAACTCATGTTGGGTCCTGCAAGGTTAGCACAAATATCCTTAGGGACCCAAATGCAAGTTTTGTCTCCCTTGCATCTTGCCCCTAATTTTCTAGCAACTATCTTCCTATCCTTTCTACAAATAGCAAAAGAAGCATTTAAAGCATGATATATTGTAGAAGGTTCATTAACTTTCCTAGGAACATTAACGACATTTCTCCTAGGCATATTATGAATAACATTTCTCCTACCAACATTTTTATTATGCACATAAGAAGAACTAGAAGCAACCATGGCATGAGAATCAAAGGCATTATATACATTACAACTCCTATAAGCATTTCTAGGTTGTCTTCTATCATAGTACATAAAGGCATGGTTCTTTTGCACACTACTAGCCATAGGGGCCTTCCCTTTCTCCTTGGCGGAGATGGGAACCTTATGGCTTGTCAAGTTCTTGGCTTCCCTCTTGTAGCCAAGTCCATCCTTAATTGAGGGGTGTCTACCAATCGTGTAGGCATCCCTTGCAAATTTTAGCTTGTCAAATTCATTCTTGCTAGTCTTAAGTTGGGCATTAAGACTAGCTAATTCATCATTTAATTTGGAAATTGAAACTAAATGATCACTACAAGCATCAATGTCAAAATCTTTACACCTATTACAAGTTTCAACAATTTCTACACAAGAATTAGATTTACTAGCTACTTCTAGTTTAGCATTTAAATCATCATTAAAACTTTTTAACTTAGCAATAGTTTCATGACAAGAAGATAATTCACTAGAGAGCATTTCATTCCTCTTAACTTCTAGAGCAAGAGATTTCTGTGCTTCTACAAATTTGTCATGTTCTTCATACAACAAATCCTCTTGTTTTTCTAAAAGCATATTCTTGTCATTCAAGGCATCAATTAATTCATTAATTTTGTCTACCTTGGTTCTATCTAATCCCTTGAATAAGCATGAGTAATCTATCTCATCATCATCACTAGACTCATCTTCACTCGAAGAAGCATAAGTACTAGTATGAGTGCTTACTTTCTTCTCTCTTGCCATGAGGCAAGTGTGACGCTCGTTGGGGAAGAGGGATGACTTGTTGAAGGCGGTGGCGGCGAGTCCTTTATTGTCAGAGTCGGAGGAGGAACAATCCGAATCCCACTCCTTTCCGATATGTGCCTCGCCCTTGGCCTTCTTGTAATGCTTCTTTTTCTCCCTCTTGTTCCCTTGGTCCTGATCACTATCATTGTCGGGACAGTTAGCAATAAAATGACCAAGCTTACCGCATTTGAAGCATGAGCGCTTCCCCTTGGCTTTGGTATTGCTTGGCTGCCCCTTGCGACCTTTAAGCGCCGTCTTGAAGCGCTTAATGATGAGGGCCATCTCCTCATCATTGAGTCCGGCCGCCTCAACTAGTGCCACCTTGCTTGGTAGCGCCTCCTTGCTCCTTGTTGCCTTGAGAGCAATGGGTTGAGGCTCATGACTAGGACCGTTCAACGCGTCGTCCACGTATCTTGCCTCCTTGATCATCATTCGCCCGCTTACGAACTTCCCAAGAACTTCTTCGGGCGACATCTTGGTGTACCTGGGATTTTCACGTATATTGTTCACCAAATGAGGATCAAGAACGGTAAATGACCTTAGCATTAGGCGGACGACGTCGTGGTCTATCCATCGCGTGCTCCCATAGCTCCTTATTTTGTTGATAAGGGTCTTGAGCCGGTTGTATCTTTGTGTCGGCTCCTCGCCCCTTATCATCGCGAACCGTCCAAGCTCGCCCTCCACCAACTCCATTTTGGTGAGCAAGGTGACGTCGTTTCCCTCATGAGAGATCTTGAGGGTGTCCCAGATCTGCTTGGCATTGTCCAAGCCGCTCACCTTGTGATACTCGTCCCTGCAGAAAGAGGCTAGCAACACAGTAGTAGCTTGTGCATTTTTATGAATCTGTTCATTAATAAACACAGGGCTATCCGAGCTATCAAATTTCATTCCACTTTCCACAATCTCCCAAATGCTTGGATGGAGAGAAAACAGGTGAGTACACATTTTGTGGCTCCAAAATCCGTAATCCTCTCCATCAAAGTGAGGAGGCTTGCCAAGTGGAATGGGGAGCAATTGAGCATTTGAACTATGCGGGATGCGCGAATAATCGAAATAAAAGTTTGAGTTAACCGTCTTTCGTCTATCGTAGTCGTCGTCGTCCTTTTGGGAGGAGGAAGATTCGTTGCTGTCGTAGTAGACAATTTCCTTGATGCACCTTGTCTTCTTCTTCCTCCCGTCTTTTCTTTTGTGGCCCGAGCCTGAGTCGGTGGGCCTGTCATCATTGGGCTCGTTGACGAAGGACTCCTTCTCCTTGTCGTTGATCACCATCCCCTTGCCTTTAGGATCCATCTCTTCAGGCGGTTAGTCCCTTTCTTGAAGAGAACGACTCCGATACCAATTGAGAGCACCTAGAGGGGGGGGGGTGAATAGGTGATCCTGTAACACTTCAAAAACTTAAGCCACAAAACTTGGTTACTTGTTAGCACAGTAATATGCCAAGTGGCTAGAGAAGGATCTCAACACAACACAATAACCAAGAGATATCAATCACAGAGATGGCACAGTGGTTATCACGTGGTTCGGCCAAGACCAACGCTTGCCTACTCCACGTTGTGGCGTCCCAACGGACGAGGGTTGCAATCAACCCCTCTCAAGTGGTCCAAAGACCAACTTGAATACCACGGTGTTGCTTTGCTTCTCTTAATCCCGTTTGCGAGGAATCTCCACAGCTTGGAGCCTCTCGCCCTTACACAAGATGTTCACGAAGAATCACAGAGCAAGGGAGGGATTAGCAACTCACACACGACACAAAGATCACAGCGAATACGCACACGCAAAACCCAGACTTGAGCTCAAGAGACTAGCACACTAGAACGGAGCTCAAATCACTAAAATGTCGAACAAGTGTGCGAGAATGAAGTGTGAGTGATCAATGATGCTCAAAGGATGCTTGGTGTTCTCCTCCATGCGCCTAGGGGTCCCTTTTATAGCCCCAAGGCAGCTAGGAGCTGTTGAGCACAAGTTTGGAAAGCCATTCTTGCCTTCTGTCATCGGGGGCACCGGACAGTCCGGTGCACACCGGACACTGTCCGGTGCCCGATTTCCTTCCTTAAATAGCGAAGCCGACCGTTGGCAGCCTGAGAGCCGTTGGCGCACCGGACATGTCCGGTGCACACCGGACAGTCCGGTGCCGTCTTCTAGCCGTTGGCTCGGCCACGTGTCCCGCGCAGATTGCGCGGCCGACCGTTGGCCCGGCCGACCGTTGGCTCATCGGACAGTCCGGTGAATTTTAGCCATACGTCGCCGGTGAATTCCCGAGAGCAGCCACTTCGCTCGAGCCAGCCTGACGTGTCCGGTGCACCACCAGACAGTCCGGTGCTTGCAGACTCAGCAGATTCTTGGCTGCTCGAGCCAAGATATTTCCAATTGGATTTTTTCTGTTTCCAGCACTTAGACACAATACATTAGTCCATAAAACAATGTACTAAGTCTGAGAAACATACCTTAATTCTTGATTTGTACCTTGTCCACCTTTTTACACTTAGGCACTTGTGTTGGACACTAAATCACCAAAATACTTAGAAATGGCCCAAGGGCACATTTCTCTTTCAGCATGTCAGATCAATCCACAACAGTCAGAATGATGATAGAGGAAGCCAGCTTTAGAGGCCACAGCAAAGCTCATAGTCTTCAGGGCAGCAGCAAAGCTCCTTCAGGCCACCAGCTCCAAGGGGCAGAGGCGGCAGGGGCTTCAGAGGAAGATATGGGGATCAACTCAGGAAAATCTATTGCTTGTTCTGTGGTGAAGATAAGGGCCACACTACAAGAATGTGCCAGGTCACCATTCAGAAGCAAAAAGAGATTGTCGAAGTAGAAGCCCCGCAGAATCAGCCAAAGCAGGTTTTACATACCGCTTCGTGCTACTCTCCCTATATACCAGAATACGTGGGTAATCAACCTGCAGCTTCTGTTGCTTCGGCAAGTCATTCACAAGCTTCCTGGCCTCACCTCCCACCACCACCACCATTACAACCTACTCATACCCGAAGCCAGCAGCCAGAAGGGCGCCAGCACCCCCAACAGCAACGTGACCTCAGGGAGGAGTCCGAAGCTCGTACACTCAACAACACTGTACCAGAGTCAAAGCACATATATTGAGAAATATCCTACTTTTGAAGCACTTTTATCTTCTATGCCATTTCATTTTCTGTATGAGAAACAAATAATGAAAAGCTTAGTTTCAATTTCCTGTAATAATTCTGCATGCACCAGAATGAAATATATCTTCTTCATAGATTTACGGAGCTCAAAAGATGACTCTTAAGCGAACGAAGTAAATTTCAAAGCTCAAAAGTCATTCCTAAGGGAATGTAGAGCCAAAACTGACGAAGCTACAAAAAGTCGTTTTTAAGTGAGCGTAGTGTAAGTTTTCTGCTCAAAAGTCGTTCCTAAGGTGTTGGGGACTTGTTCTCAAATACTATGAATTAAGAACAAGGCAACACAAAAAGAAGTTAATGGTTAATGCCCTTCGTCCTTCGAAGGATTATTTCCCTTAGGATATAACGATCTCCGGACGAAGGTCATGAAGGACATACCTTCATCATCGCAGTTTATGTTAATGAAAGATGAAGCATATGAAACATGAGAAATAACATGAATAATTATATGACATTATTAATATATCTTTATTATATCATCATGGATGAATAAGAACAATATTGAATTACATTTGTACCTTTGGCTTGACAAAAGGCAAAAAGTCCCAGCGTGACGCACGAGCGAATACAAGTCAGCGTGAACAGTATAGGGGTACTGTTCATCTATTTATAGGCACAGGGTGCAGCCTATGTAAAATTACATTCATGCCCTTTATGTTTACTATTGACTTAAGGACAATCTATCGAGGACTAGATAGCATTTTCCTCCTTAAGTCGGTTCCTTTTTCTGCTACTGAGCCGAAGCTTCCTTGCGCGTAGCTTCGTATCTGGTTCAACCTTCGTCCAACCATGCTCCTTATATTGTGTACAGCTTCATTCCGAGTCCAAAGGTTCCTGTACATATATTACACTTGGGAAACATTGTTAATCATGTTTTTGAGGACCTTCGGAAGACGAAGGCCCCCAACAGTAGCCCATCGCAATATTAATTTGTTATAACAACGAATTCAGACTGCGACGTGAATGAAGGCCTTAAGCCAAAGGTCTGAAAAAACACCTTCCCTTTGCTAGAATAGCAATAGTCAATGACAGATGGGGTCCTTCAAGTTGCAACGCACTGAGCGTATAAATATGGACCCACACCGGCAATATTTGGCACGCCATTTCTGCCATTTGTGTTATTTTCTCAAACTTTCTAGCTCTTGCTCACTAGCTCTCGCCTGATTTTCAAGCTTTTCGAGCTTCGGTTTAAGGACGTGTTTCACCATGTCTGGGGAGAAGATGACTAAGGAAAAGAAAATGACTGCAGCAACAAAGCTAACTAAGGAGACGAAGTTGTTTGAAGAAAAGAAAACTGTGGATCCTTTTATCACCGGGTTTGTTGAATCTATGTCAAAAACAAACACAGAGAAGATTACTAAAGATATTCTAGAAGGTTTGTCTGAAGATACTGATGATAGTGATAGTTATGATGTGGAGAGTGGAGACGAAGATTCTGAAGATCGGCCCTAGCGACCAAGCCATACTGTCTTCAGAAAATCGACTATTAAACAGAGTCATCTTGACAACATGAGAGGAAGGTACTTTCGCGACATGTCTATCGTGAGAGTTGCTGGAGACAACACCACCCCTGCCCCTGAGGAAAATGAAGTTGTTATCTACCGAAGCTTTTTAAGGCTGGTCTTCGGTTCCCTTTGAGCAAGTTTGTAGTTGAAGTGCTGAAGATATACCAGATCTTCCATCATCAGATCACCCCCGAAGCTATAATGAGGATGGGGATTTTTGTCTGGGCAGTAAGGTGTCAGGGGCTGGATCCAAGCGCGAAGTGCTTCTGCAGTATGCACGAGCTTTTATATGAGACGAAGGCCATTGGTAAAGAACAGTACCACAACAACTTCGGTTGTTATGGATTTATTGCTCATCCCAACGCAAGCCACCCGGTACCAACATTCCGGAAAAGATGGCCTAGGTCCTGGATGGGAGAGTGGTTTTACGTTAAAAATGATTTAAAGGCAAGGGAGGACATCAAAGAAATCATTCAGCGACCCATCTGGTCTCGCTTCGGCCTTCGAAGGCCGAAGGTGGAAATTGGTGGCAATGTCGAAGCATGTCAGAGGGCTTTCAGCACTGTGTGTGCCTTCATTGGCACAAGGGATTTGATTCAAGTGCATATATTCTTTAGGGTATTGCCACTTGTGGAAAGCTGGGATATGCCGAAGGAGACCACCGCTGATTCTAGTGAGGGTGGTTTGGTCCGACTGAAGTATACCTTCAGGTTTAGGGAAAAGTTTGATGAGCCAAACGACGACTAGCTAGAGTGTATCAAAGCTACTAGTGATGAGCTACTTGGAGCATATTCCAAGGCCGAAGATAATGCTCTGTCCGCAGCCTTTGGAGGTTGAGGCAAGAAAAGATTAAACATGGTATTTGATGCTATTGGCTTCGTATACCCTGATTACTGCTACCCTCTGCGAGGGCAAGAGAAAAAGAGGAAGATTGCCGCTTCGGTCACTCCAGCTGAGCCTGAGCCGAAGAGCAAGAAAGTGAAGGTTCTGACCCACTAGCCGCGCTATATTGAACCAGCCGTAGTGCCTAAACTTGGCGCAGGGTCCACTTCAGCAGCCAAAGCAACCCAAATTGCTCCGATTACACAGAGTGCTGAAGAGCCGTCCGTAATGCCGAAGACGCCTACAGTTGGGCCAACCAAAGCTAAAGATGATAAGGCCGAAGAGCCATAGATTGAAGAAATAATGAAAATGCCTGAAATTCTGAGCCCTCCAACAGAGGCAAAACTGTCGAAGGTGCAAAAGGCTTCTGCCGCGACTCCCAAGAGAAGGAGGATGGCCAACGTGCTGGATGCTGTGCTGGAGACTACAAAGGCCTTAAGCCCTACTCCTACAAAGAAAATTGTTGGAGATACCAAAGCGCAAGCCGAAGCCGAAACTGGGCAAGTAGAAGCCGAAGCTACGAAAACTCAGGCTGAGGCCGAAGCTGGGCCTTCAATGCCCACCGAGACGGAGCCTGCCGCGCTTGAGGAAAAAACGACAGAGCAGATTGCACTAGAAAAGATCGAAGCTCCTGCTCCCGAAGCTTCCAACAAAAACGCTGACTATATCATTCGTCATGCTTCGGGAAAGGAACTATCCCAAGAAGAAATATTAGAAGCAAGACACTATGCCCAAAGATTTAAATATCCAAAAGGGGCCTTAGTGTTCAATGGTAGTAACGAAGAAGATTTTCTGTACTGTGTCCCGGATAACAAAGAAATATCCGTTTGCCAGGAGATAGGTAAGAGCATAGGATTTCCGAAGCTAGAAGACGGCCTTTCGATTTTGTCGAAGGATGAACTTGCTGACAGTCTAGCATACAACAGTATAAAGGTATAGAAGTTAACTTTGAATTTTAGAATGGAGTATTTTATTTGCCATGCTCAATTCTTTCCTCCTCTTTGCAAGGCTTAATTCTTAGTAATGCCCAGAGGGCACAGAAGAATATTGACGACGAAGGCTATACAATGGCCCTTAATAACCTTCGTTCAGAAGTGATTGAACTAAGAAACGAAGGTCTAGAGAAAGATAAAATTTTGATTTCTTTGGTAAATAAAGTAAAGGAAGACGAAGCTAACTATAAAGCTCAGGTCGAAGCCCAGAAAATGGAAATTGAAGATCTTCGGAGACAGCTGGCCGAAGCTAAAGAGAATTGTGCACTCGCACAGGCCAACCGAGAGATCAGCAAGTACTGGAAAAATTATCTAGAGAAAAATGTTGAAGAACTTCGCCAATCCAAGGAAAGGTGTTTCAAGAAATCCTTAGATTGTGTGAAAAAATTGAAAACTAGCTTTGCCAAAGTGGGTGCCTACTCTGCCGAAGAAAACTTCATGCGAGGCGACCTCAAAGGCGTTATTGAATGGATAAGTGGAGAAGCCGAAGCCTTCAAAGAAATTTTGAGTGATTGGGAGGATGTTTGTGCATTTTCCGGTGCGCGGGGGATTTCAGCCATCTTGGAGAATGCCGGGTGTGATCACGTTAAGACCATGGCCCAGGCCGAAGCTGCCTTCTCCATGGATGATACGAAGGATCCATCAGCTGAAACAACCTTGATGGGCGGGAAGTTTTACAATGATGTCTGGGTGAATGGTGGCCAAGAGTTGGCCTATGAAATTATAAAAAAGAGTGAAAAAGACACCCATGACGCCCGAGCGGAAGCAAGACGAGCTGAAAAAGCTACAGAGCGCGAAAAGCGTATAGGTATTATTTTTTGGCTTTTTAGCTTCGGTTCTTGCTTTGTGGCTTCGGATTAATCAATTTTTCCTACTTCAGCTGAACTACCTCCGCCGCCGGAACCGTACGATCCCCTAGATGATCCAAAAATGAAGGAAGCGCTGGACATCATAAACATGGCTGAATCCATTGTCGACGAAGTCGTCAACAAATTGCTGAACGAAGTTGCAGAGAAAGTCCTTAAAGAGGAATAGATTTATTGTAATAAACATTTTGAAAAGCTTGATGTATATAACAAATGAAGGAAGATTAGATTTCTACTGTAACAAAACTATGTAATATTTGGAGTGTGTAATGTTGAATTGAATATGTATATTATTGTAGTTTATTTCTTTGCGATGCATGAAATTTACACACATACCATTTTTGAGCCTTCAGCGAAAAAACACCTTCCCTTCTTTTCATGCTTCGTAAAGAAAAAGATCCATGCTTCGTCAAGAGAAAGATCCCTTCTTGTGATAAGGCTGATAAATCTGTATTTCCCGAAGCTTACTTTGTGCCTTAGCACATTTTCATTTTGATGAAGCATTTGCCGAAGATTGGCTTCGTATTTGATTCTTGTGCCATTGATGCAATATGATGTATGATGTAATGTTATGCGAAATGATGTGATGGTATGATGCAAAATGATGAGGGTGCTGAAGACACACACCCACACGCCCACACTGGAATACACAAGCTCTGCATCCCCTTAGGAATGACTTTTGAGCTTCTTCACCTTCTATTTCAGTGATATAAGTTCTGCATCCCCTTAGGAACGTCTTTTGAACTTCTTCGCCTTCTATTTCGGCGGTATAAGTTCTGCATCCCCTTAGGAACAACTTTTGAACTTCTTCGCCTTATATTTCGGCGGTATTTGGCTCTGCATTCCCTTTGGAACGACTTTTGAGCAGAAAACTTATGCTGCGCTCCCTTAGGAACGACTTTTTGTAGCTTCGACAATTTTGGCTCTGCATTCCCTTAGGAACGACTTTTGAGCATAAAACTTACACTGCGCTCCCTTAGGAACGACTTTTTGTAGTTTCGGCAAATTTGGCTCTGCATTCCCTTAGGAACGACTTTTGAGCTTCGTAAATCTGTGAAGAAGATATATTTCATTCTGATAGAAGCAAAATCATTACAAGAAATTAAAACTAAGTCTTCCTTGCTTGTTCCTTATTCAAAAAGCAAAATAATTCAAAAACAAAATAGACTAGAAAATAGAAGTATTTCAGAAGCAGGATATTGCTCAGTATATGTGCTTTGATTCTGGTACAGTACTATTGACTGTACGAGCTTCGGACTCTTCCCTGAAGTCACGTGGTTGTTGGGAGTGTTGGCGCCCTTCTGGCTGCTGGCTTCGGGAATAAGTAGGTTGCATTAGTGGTGGCGGTGGGAGCTGAGGCCAAAAAACTTGTGAATGGCTTGCCGAAGCAACAGAAGCTGCAGGTTGGTTGCCCACATATTCTGGTATATAGGGAGAGTGGCACGAAGCAGTATGTAGGACTTGCTTCGGCTGATTCTGCCGAGCTTCTGCTTCGACAATCTCTTTTTGCTTCAGAATAGTAATCTGGCATGTTCTTGTAGTGTGGCCTTTGTCCTCACCAAAATATAAGCAATAAATTTTTCTGGGCTGATCCCCGTATCTTCCTCCGAAGCCCCTGCCGCCTCTGCCTCTTGGAGCTGGTGGCCTGAAGGAGCTTTGCTGCTGTCACAAAGACTGTGAAGTGTGCTGTGGCCTCTGAAGCTGGCTTCCTTTGTCATCATTCTGGCTTGAGCTGTGGATTGATCTGACATGCCTAGGGTGGATTCTCCCTCCGAAGCCCCTAGTCATCTCAGAAAATCTGTAAGCTTCCTCCCTTCTTTGTCGGAAGTCATTGTCAGCCCGGATGTACTCATCCATTTTCTGTAGCAGCTTCTCCAGAGTTTGTGGGGGTTTCCTGGAAAAGAATTGGGTCATAGGTCCTAGCCAAAGACCTTTGATCATGGCCTCAATGACAATTTCATTGGGCATTCTAGGTGCTTATGCTCTCAGCCGCAAGAACCTTCGAACATACGCCTAAAGGTATTCCTCATGGACTTGTGTGCACTGGAACAAGGCCTGAGCTGTGACTGGATTCGTCTGAAAGCCTTGAAAACTGGTGACCAGCATGTCCTTGAGCTTCTGCCATGACATGATTGTCCCTGGCCGAAGAGAAGAGTACCATGTCTGGGCCACATTTCAGACTGCCATGACGAAGGACTCTGCCATGACAGCTGTGTTGCCTCCATATGAGGATATTGTTGCCTTATAGCTCATCAAGAATTGCTTTGGGTCTGAATGCCCATCGTACATGGGTAGCTGAGGTGGCTTATAGGATTGTGGCCATAGGATAGCCTGCAGTTCTGCTGCCAGAGGAGAAGCATCATCAAAAGTAAAGCTACCATGATTAAAATCATCGTACCATTCTTCTTCGTTGAATGAGCCCTCTTGACGAAGCTCCTATGTTGGGGCCTTCGGTCATGGTCATCTTGAGTAAGATGACGCGCTTCCTCAGTAGCTTCGTCGATCTTTTTCTAAAGGTCGGCCAGCCGAGCCATCTTCTCCTTTTTCCTTTGCACCTGCTGGTGAATGATTTCTAGGTCCCTAATCTCCTGGTCCAACTCCTCCTCCTGAAGTGTTGGACTGGTGGCCTTTCTCTTTTGGCTCTTGGCCTCTCGGAGAGAGAGTGTCCTGGTTTGTGTCTAGTGGCTGCTATGCAGCCCCTGGCGCTGTTATCTTCTTCGGTGGCATGACGAAGGTTGATGCTTTGCTGAAGGTTGTGGAAGTGAGTACACCGGAGGTGGGCGCCAATGTTGGGGACTTGTTCTCAAATACTATGAATTAAGAACAAGGCAACACAAAAAGAAGTTAATGGTTAATGTCCTTCTTCCTTCGAAGCATTATTTCCCTTAGGATATAACGATCTCCGGACGAAGGTCATGAAGGACATACCTTCATCATCGCAGTTTATGTTAATGAAAGACGAAGCATATGAAACATGAGAAATAACATGAATAATCATATGACTTTATTAATATATCTTTATTATATCATCACGGATGAATAAGAACAGCATTGAATTACATTTGTACCTTGGCTTGACAGAAAGCAAAAAGTCCCAGCGTGACGCACGAGCGAATACAAGTCAGCGTGAATAGTATGGGGTACTGTTCATCTATTTATAGGCACATGGTGTAGCCTGTGTAAAATTACATTCATGCCCTTTATGTTTACTATTGACTTAAGGACAATCTATCGAGGACTAGATAGCCTTTTCCTCCTTAAGTCGGTTCCTTTTTCTGCTACTCAGTCGAAGCTTCCTTGCGCGTAGATTCGTATCTGGTTCAACCTTCGTCCAACCATGCTCCTTATATTGTGTACAGCTTCAATCCGAGTCCAAAGGTTCCTGTACATATATTACACTTGGGAAACATTGTTAATCATGTTTTTGAGGACCTTCGGAAGATGAAGGCCCCCAACATAAGGGAATGCATAGCCAAAATTGACGAAGCTACAAAAAGTCGTTCCTAAGGGAGCGCAGTGTAAGTTTTCTGCTCAAAAGTCGTTCCAAAGGGAATGCAGAGCCAAATACCGCCGAAATATAAGGTGAAGAAGTTCAAAATATGTTCCTAAGGGGATGCAGAACTTATACCACCGAAATAGAAGGTGAAGAAGCTCAAAAGTCGTTCCTAAGGGGATGCAGAGCTTAGACTCAAAAGACGTTCCTAAGGGGATGCAGAGTCTTTCGTGTACCAGTGTGGGCGTAAGTGTGGGTGTTAAAGCATCATCATATTGCATCGTATCATCGAATCATTTAGCATAGCATCACATCATACATCATATCGCATCAACAGAAATATTGAATACGAAGCAAATCTCTAGAAATACTTCGTTGAATGAAAATCTTCTAAGGCATGAAGCAAGCTTCGGGTAACAGTTCTATTAGATCTGCCCTAGAAGGGGTTTCCTTATTTATGAAGCATGAAAAGAAGGGAAGGTATTTTTTCGCCGAAGGCTCAAAAAGAGGTATGTGTGTGTTTCATGCATCGCAAAGAAATAAATTATAATAGCTCACATATTCGATTCAATGTTACATACATCAAATGTTACATAGTTTTGTTACAATAGAAGTCTAATCTTCCTTCAATTGTTCCATACATCAAGCATTTCAAAATATTATTACAATAAAATCTATTCTTCTATAAGGACTTTTTCTGTGACTTCGTTCAATAGTTTATCAACGACTTCGTCGATAATGGAGTTTGCCATGCTTATGATATCCAATGCTTCCTTCATCTCTGGATCAGCTAGGGGATTGTACAGCTCTGGTGGCGGGGATAGTTCAGCTGAAGTAGGTAAACTGTTAGTTCGAAACCACAAAGCAAGTACCTAAGCCAAAAAATCAAAAACAATACATATGCGCCTTTCGCGTTCAGCAGCCCCTTCAGCTCGCTTTGCTTCTTCCCAGGCGTCATGGGTGTCTTTTTCATTCTTTCTTATAATTTTGTTGGCCAGCTCTTGGCCACCGTTCACCCAGACATCAGAATAAAATTTCTCGCCCACTAAAGTTGCTTTGGCTGAAGGATCCTTCGTATCGTCTATGGAGAAGGCAGCTTTGGCTTGGGCTATAGCCTTAACGTGATCACATCCGGCCTTCTCCAAAATAGTTACGACTCCCCGAGCACCGGAAAAAGCACAAATATCCCCACGATCATTCAAGATTTCCTCGAAGGCTTTGGCTTCTCCACTTATCCATTCAATTACGCCCTCGGGGTCGCCTCGGATAAATTTTTCTTCAGAAGAGTAGGCGCCCACTTTGGAGAAGCTAGTTTTTAATTTCTTCACGCAATCCAAGGATTTTTCAGAACACTTTTTCTTGGATTCGCGAAGTTCTTAAACATTTTTCTCTAGTTTATTCTTCCAATATTCACTAATCTCTTGGTTAGCCTGCGCAAGCGCGCAGTTCTCCTTAGCTTCAGCCAGTTGTCTCCGAAGATCTTCAACCTCAGCTTTTTGGGCTTCGGCCTGAGCATTGTACTTAGCTTCGTCTTCTTTTATTTTACTCACTAATGAAATCAAAATTTTGTCTTTCTCTAGACCTTTGTTTCTCAGTTCAATCACCTCTGAGCGAAGGTTGTTAAGTGCTATTGTGTAGCTTTCATCTTCGGTGTTCTTTTGTGCCCTCAAGGCATTACTAAGAATTAAGCCCTGCAAGAAAAAGAGAGAATTAAGCATGACCATAAAAACACTTCAATTTCAACTTTAAAGTTAACATACCCTTTGTACCTTCATACTGTTGTATGCAAGGCTAGCAGCAAGATCATCCTTCGACATGACTGAAAGGCCCTCCTCAAGCTTCGGAAAACTCATACTTTTAGCTATATCCCAGCACACGGATATTTCTTTGTTGTTCGAGAGACAGTATAGGTAATCATCTTCGTCAGTACCATTAAACACTGAAGCCCCCTTCGGATATTTTAATTTCTGGGCGTAGTGTCTAGCCTCTAAGATTTCCTCTTTAGATAATTTTTCCCCAAAGCATGTCGAATAATGTAATCAACATCTTCGGCTAGAGCTTTGGGGGCAGGAGATTTTGCTTTTTTTGTCATACCTAGCCCTGTTGTCATACCAGTATCTAAAGTTTCTTGATTAGCTTTATCTTCAGGCACGACAGCCTTCGTCTCAACAGGCGCCGAAGGCCCAGCTTCGGCTTCAGCCTGGTCTTTGACAGCTTCGACAGCTTTTTTGGTAGGAGCAGGGATCAAGGCCTTTGTAGTCTCCATAACAACGTCTAACACGCTGGCCATCCTCCTCTTCTTGGGAGTTGTGGCAGGAGCCTTTTGCACCTTTGGCAATTCTGCCTTTGCTGGTGGGCTCAAAATTTCTGGCATTTTCACTGATTTTTCCAATTTTGTTTCTTCGACCGCATCACTTTTAGCTTCGGCTAGCCCGACTGTAGGCACCTTCGACACTACAATTGATTCTTCAGCGCTTTGCACGGCAAGGGCTGCCTGCTTTGCTTCGGCAGTCAAAGAGGTCCCTTCACCAAATTCAGGCACTACGGCCAGTTCAATATATCACGGCCGGTGGGTCAGAACCTTTATTTTCTTACCCTTCAGCACAACCGGCATAGTAGTGGTGGCCGAAGCGGTAGTTTTTCTTTTCCTTCCTTGCCTTCGTAGTGGGTAGTGATAATCAGGGTATACGAAGCCAATTGCATCAAACACCCTGTTCAATCTTTTCTTCCCCCGACCCCCGAAGGCTATGGACAAGGCATCATCTTCGGCCTTTGAATATGTCCCAAGCAGCTCGTCGCTGGTAGCCTCAATACATTTTAACCAATCATCATTAGGTTCGTCAAACTTCTCTGTGAATCTGAAGGTATATTTCAATCTAACTAGACCATCTTCACTCGATTCAACAGTAGTTACCTTCGACATTTCCCAGCTATCCACGAGTGGCCACACCCTATAGCCTATGTGCTCTTGGATTATATATCTGGTACCAATAAAGGAACAAACTTTGCTAAAGGCCTTCTGGCATGCTTCGATGTCATCTTCAATAGTGATCTTCGGCCTTCGAAGGCCGAAGCGAGACCAGATTGGGCGCTGGATAATTTCCTTGATGTCTCCGCTTTTAATTAGATCATTTCTAACATAAAACCACTCCTCCATCTAGGCCTCAGGCCATCTTTTCTGGAATGTGGGCACCGAGTAACTTGCATTAGAGCGAGCAATGAACCCATAGCAGCCGAAGTTGTTGTGGTATTATTCTATGCCGGTAGCCTTCGTCTCGTACAAAAGCTCGTGCATATTGCAGAAGCACTTGGCGCTCGGCTCCAGCCCTTGGCTTCTTACAGCTCAGACAAATATCCCCATCCAAATTATAGCTTCGGGGGTAATCTGATGAAGAAAGATTTGGAATATCTTTAATACCTCAACCACAAATTTACTCAGTGGGAACCGAAGGCCTGCCTTCAAGAAGCTTCGGTAAATAACAACTTCATTTTTCTCAGGAGCAGGGGCAGTGTTGTCTCCTCCAACTCTGACAATAGACATGTCGCGAAAATATCTCCCTCTCATGGCGTCACTATGGCTTTGTTTGATAGTCGATTTTCCAAAGATAGTATGGCTTGGCTGCCAGGGTCGATCCTCAGAATCTTCATCCCCACTTTCCACATCATAACTATCACTATCATCAGAATCTTCGGACAAACCCTCCATGATCTCCTTAGTAATTTTCTCTGTATTCGTTTTTTCCATAGACTCATAAAACCCAGCAATGAAAGGATCCGCAACTTATTTCTCTTCATACAACTTCTTCTCCTCAGTCATCTTCTCCTCAGTTATCTTTTTCTCCTCAGACATAGGGCAAATGTCTCTAAAAACCGAAGCTCAAAAAACTCGAAAATCAGGTGAGAGCTAATGAGCAAGAGCTAGAAATTTGAGAAAATAACACAAATAGCATAAATGGCGTGTCAAATGCTGCCGTTGTGGGTTCATATTTATACGCCCAGCGCAATGCAACTTGGCAGACCCCGTCTGTCATCGACTATCGCTATTCTAGCGAAGGGAAGATGTTTTTTCGGACCTTCGGCTTATGGTCTTCGTTCACGTCGCAGTCTAAATTCGTTATTATAACAAATTAATACTGCGAGGGGCTACTGTTGGGGGCCTTCGTCTACCGAAGGTCCTCAAAACACGACTAACATGTTCTCCAAGTATAATATATGTACAGGAACCTTTGGACATGGGATGGAGTTGTACATGATATGGAAAAGCGCGGATTGGGAGAAGGTTGAACTAGTTCCGAAGCTACCCGTGGAAAGGCTTCAGTTTAGCGGTGGAAAATGAAACCGACTTAAAGGGGAAAAGGCTGTCTAGTCCTCGATAGGTTATCCTTAAGACAATAGTAAATGTCAAGGGTATGAATGTAATTTTACACGGGCTGCGTCCTGTGCCTATAAATAGATGAACAGTAGCACCGTACTATTCACGCTGACTTGTATTTTGCTCACGTGTCACACCTGAATCTCGACCTTCTGTCAAGCCGAAGGTATAAATGTAACTCGATATTGTTCATGTTTATTCATGATAATATAATAAAAATGCTCTGATAATATGATATGATTATTCATGTTATTTTCCATGTTTGATATGCTTCTATTTTCATTATTATATACTGAGATGATGAAGGTACGCCCTTCATGACCTTCGTCTGAAGATCATTATATCCTAAGGGAGATAATGTTTCGAAGGACGAAGATCTTTTACCATTAACATTTGTGTTGCCTTGGTCTTAATTCATAGCATTTGAGAACAAGTCCCCAACATTACCGATGTAAGAAATAAATTGTTCCAATCTACTAATTTAGGGCCCACAAGTTCCCTGCGTGAACTGAGATTGGGTGGGGAGGATCTTAACACCTAATCAATCGTAGTATTCTTAGGCCTCGCTATATTGTAGACATGGATACTGAACTCTTAAGGGTGTTGAGCCCAACCAAATATCTTCCCAAAATCGTACCTATGATCCATCCTTAACGTTGAAAGAACCAGACTGAAGGAAATCTTGTTTGGCCTTCAATAATCTAGCCCAAAAATGCAAGTCTCCCGATTTCCATTCAACTTGGAGTAGAGGGGTAGATCCTGGGTATTTGTTATGAATCAATTGTTGCCAAATCTCGTCTAAGGTAAGAAATTTGAAAAGCCACTTCTAAGTAGCACAATATTCTTAGTATCTAAATCTTGAATCCCAAGACCACCTTGGTTCTTAGGTTGACTGAGTATACTCCACTTAGCAAGATGATATTTTTTTCTTATGTTCATCCCCTTGCCCGAAGAATCGAGATAAAAAAGAATCTAGATTTTTTAAGATTCCCTTAGGAATGATAAAGAAAGACATCATATACATTGGCAAGCTACTGAGCACTAAGTTAATCAATGTCAAACGCCCCTATGGAAAGATGTTTGGCTTTTTAGGCGCTAAGGCGTTTCTCATAATGTTCCTCAACTTTTCTCTAGACCACATTTCTTAGTTTTTTAAAATGAATTGGAATGCCTAGATAGTTGAATGGAAATTCTCCAGCCTTACAGCCAAAAATTTCCATGTACTGGTCTAGGGCATCCTGAGCATTACCAAAACAGTATCACTCGCTTTTATGAAAATTGATTTTGAACCCAGATAGCTTCTCAAAAGCTTCATGTTGCGAGCCTTCTCTAGATCATGTTCCAGAAAAATTATTGTATCATCGGGATATTGCAGTATAGATAATCCGTCATCAGTTGGACGTGGGACAATTCCACCAATTTGTCCATCAACTTTAGCCCTTTTGATTAGACTGGCCAACATATCAGATACAATGTTGAAGAGTAAATGAGAGAGATGGTCTCCCTGTCGAAGGCCTTTTTTGTTTGGAAAAAATGCCAGATTTGTTCATTTACATTAACAACTACCCTTCCTCCTGATATGAATGTTTTCACTCATTTAATCCATTTAGGCGAGAACCTTTCATCCTAAGAGCCTAGTATAAGAATGCCCATTTACCTTGTCATATGCCTTCTCAAAATCAATTTTGAAGATGACACCATTTTTGCTTTTTCCTGTGAAGCTCATGTGTTGCTTCATGTAAGATAAGGACACCTTGTAAAATGTTACGCCCTTTCATGAAAGCAGTTTGAGATGGGTTGATGACATGATCAGCCACAATATTGAGTCTAATGGTCGCAACTTTGGTGAAGATTTTAAAGCTAACATTTAATAAACAAATGGGTATATACTATTGAATCACATTAGCCTCTTGAACATTGGGAATGTGAGTTATAACTCCAAAGTTGAGACTAAAAAACGGCAGATCCCCATTAGATAGGTCTCTAAACATTAGCATAAGATCTTTAATTGTGTCCAAAAATGCGGATAAAATTCAGTAGGAAACCTCCTATCTGGACCCGGCGCTTTATTGTGCTCCACCTCAAAAATGGCTTCCCTAATCTCCTTTTCAATGAAAGGAGCGGTAAGAAACACATTCTTTGAGGGATATCAGAAATCCAGGATTCTTCAAATCTAAAGTCATTTACCTCTAGTGGACCAAA
Source organism: Zea luxurians (assembly GCA_029449295.1). NCBI lineage: Eukaryota > Viridiplantae > Streptophyta > Magnoliopsida > Poales > Poaceae > Zea > Zea luxurians. The sequence goes on from JAOPSE010000017.1 coordinate 1,581,727, forward strand.
CAACTCTTACAAAATACAAAGACATTTGATGTATTGTTTAAGATTCTCCTGGTAATCTTTTCTTGATCATGATCTAGAGAGAAGATCATTTTCTTTCTTTTCTTCCCATTAGCAACCATTTTGAAAATATCGAGTACTAGTTGATTAATCAACGTCGCTCTGATTGAGTCATGGTGCCTAGTTAAGTGCAGGGGGCGATCAGGAAAATTAATTGTGACTAATCGGATGAACTGCGGTAAAGAACACACTTTGCAGCAACCGACCATCTCGGTTTATACCCGGAAGGAAAGAAGTATTATTGCTACAACAGCTTGTAGAACGTTTATAGAAGGCTAACTACGGCAGCAAACTACAGAAGGATACCAGAAGTCCCTTCAGTTCAGTGAAACTAGGACGGAAGAACGTGACGTCTGGATCAGTCAACTACAAACTCGCTTCAATCTCTTCCAGGGTGAGTCCTTTTGTCTCAGGGACGATCCAGAATATGAATGCAAGAGATGCCACTGCAATCACCCCGAATCCAGAGAAGAGCGCTCCTGTTCCAATCAAATCCTATGAAACCATGCATACACATATTTATCATCAATAGGCAGCAGATTGCACATATACAGTAATATATTGCACATAAGATGATTACATAGTGACGCTCTTTTGCAAGAAAAACGTAAGAACAGGGTAGGCTTGTACCTCCAGTGGAGAGAAAGCAAAGGTGACCAGAGCGTTGGACGCAAAATTGACAAGAACAGCAACGCCCAGTCCACGCCCTCGCAGCCTCAGCGGGAAAACCTCTGAGATCATAAGCCAGCCAATAGGACCAAATGAGAGCTGCGGAGAAAGTTCTATTTGTCAGACAGATTATCACATATAAACTCACAGATTTGAAGCAGAAGCCAATTACTAAAACTTTGGTGCAAAGCAATCCATTCTACTCATATTTCAGAAATAGGACTGCTCCAGCTGACGGAAGTCACAATAATCCTCGTTGGAGTTCTCAAACAAGGTAAGATGGCTATTGTGCACAAGGGGAAGAAAGTACCTGATAACAACCAACATATAGTAGAAGCGCTATTACAGCCACATAGGAGGCATCTTTCAGTAAAGTGTAGTAGGAGGACAGCAAAAATAAGGCAACAGTCTGCACAATGTAGAATCAACAGGTAATCAGTAACCATAGGAATACCCATCAAGACATTTGTATCCCGCTAAAATGCTAAACAACTTGAGGCAGACTTACAATTCCACTGACACCTCCAATAAGCAATGGTCTCCTGCCAAGTCTGTCGACCACAAGGACTGCTACTCCGGTCATGATTAGCTACAGTATAAAAACCATAACATCATTACTGAGTAGTGAGTAAGAATGCATGGAACCTTGCAAAGGAAGACAGTTAGAACCAAGATAAAAACAATATGCTTCCTCTCAAAGGTAATTCTGTAATGTAACTATGGATTGCATTGCAAAAGGCCTTTTCAGGGGAGTAAAAAATCATATTAGAGTAGTAAAATACTCAGGTTAAATTTAATAAAGCGTATGCAAAAAAAAGTATTCACATGTACCTTCAGTAAGCCAAGAAGAATTGACACACGAGTGGCATCAGATGCCCCAGAGAATCCAGCACTCTGCTTGCAAACCAATGATAGATAAGAGTGATACAGGAACTAAAGAGAATAATATAGGGTCTAAAAAGTACTAATCGCAAGTTGCCTAGACAAGTTTGACAATTATTTCCACCCTGAAAGTAGATTGATAATGTTTTAAGGCACTGAACCCTATATTGGAGATCAGCATAGTAAGTCCTAACACAAATGGGCTTCTATAATACCCAAACATGCTTGAACTGGATAACTCCATATAGGGAATCAACAGTATGTCACTACCTGAAAAATTGTAGCAGCATAGTATAAAACGCTAGGTTGACCAGTGACCTACATATATACGCATAAGCCATGATCAGATGAAATACCATAATATTTATTTTTCAGAAAAGAACACCCTATGTTAGTAAAAGCACAACAATATATTCCAAATTAAAGATATAATAGATACCTGCTGAAAGAACACCAAACCACATCCAATTATCATTGCTTTAAGACATTTTCCTTGAAAGATCTCACCGAAGCTAGCTTGCTTCTCTTGATCAATATACGAAAGTTCCTCTAGAATCAAGTCAATCTGCTCTGAGACCAAATCAGGTGACGCTTGACCCCGCAACCGACATAAGCACCGGGTTGCATTTTCTTTTGTCTCTGGCAGATTCCCCTTCCCTTGTATGGCACATAACAGGAGCCACCTAGGTGATGAGGGTAACCAGCACATTCCAACTCCCATTATGAGACATAATGGTGTACTGGAGGCATACATGTAACGCCAACCAGAAACCACTTCAACATAGAGATTTCCTGCTATATAACCAAGCTGCAAAAGTACAGATAAATAAGAATACCAAAAGATTGCTGAAGTGGTGATAAAGAAAAAAAAAACAGTATACACTTACAAGCATCCCAAGAACAATAAAGAACTCCTTTAGAGAAATGAGCATGCCTCTTATCTGGCTCGGTGCAGTCTCTGCAATATACATTGGAGCAGCATGCATAGCCTGATTAAAGCAACTTGCATAAGCATCATATCTTTGTTTTTGCCCCCAAAACAAATATAAGGCCTCATAAAGAAATGTGTGTGGTCATATGCTAGGCAATGTGCAGTGTCAACTATGACTAGAGATTCCATTACCAATCCAATTCCTATGCCATATAAAAAGCGGCCAACCACCATGATAGCGAAGTTGGGTGCTACTGCTGTGAGAAAGGCTCCAATAAAATATGAGATAGAAGCAAGGATAAGCTCTTTACGTCGTCCTGCAGAAGGTAGTTAGGATAAATAATAATGAGATGACCAAACTAAATTATGCCATAGATCAGCAGTAGCATGAAAAAGATGAGCGGTGAAAGACCTAAAAAATCTGCAATTGTATATGCCAAGACGGAGCCGATCAAAGCACCATACAGTGAGCCACTGACCTGCATCACGCATAGCGGGTGATTACATCTTTCAGCAATGGGACACCAGTTAATGAACCCAACCTTTGATCAAATAGTTTTTGATGCATAGTAAAGCATTACCACAAGACCCGTCTGCACAGATGACAAATTGTACCAAGTAGTACCACTGAATGTCGACGACTGCAAAATAGGTTTGATGGCAGTCAAATTAGCAATATTAACCGAATTGATGTGCAAGTCTAATGCGGCATTTTTAGAAGCAAGCAGGAATAAGATTAGCGCTCATGTGATACCTTGAGCGATATGGTTGCACCGGATGTTGCTCCAATGTCATAGCCATACAGAAGGCCTCCCAAAGCTGGAAAGAGAAACCTGCAACAGATTCACCAGAGCCAAGACTTCGGTAAGGTAAACCGTACATGTGTGTCTCATTAAAAGAATATGTACATGTGTGCAGTAAAGGTTGAATTTTTTATGGAGGAATGACAACCATTCTTGTTGCCTGAAAATCTGAAAGTTTGTTGTCAAGCATTAATCTGTTAGGTGACATGACAGGAAGGAGCTGAGACTACGAAATTTCTGCAGTAAAAGGCAGAGCAGAGACTTTTGGGCGAGAGGCTTGAGAAGAAGCTGTAATCCATTTCATGGAGAGATTGGAGATGAGGCACAATTTTGAGAGCAAGATTTAGGGTATATGCTGACTGAGGTGAGCGCACGGTACGATTCGAGAAAGGTACCGTAGTATGTAGAGTATGAGAGAAGAATGGAGTATTGGAGTGGAGAAGGGTGCTTATTAGACTCACGGGAAGACGGCGGCGGAGACGGAGTAGCACTCGGCGGAGGCGGGAGTCCTGAGCAGCAAGGGGCGCCTACTCTCGCAGTCATCGTCGTCGGTGTAAGCCAGAACGCCGCCCGAGGAGACGTGGATCTCCTCGTGCTCGCTCTGCCCCTGCTGGCGCAAGCACAATCGAGGACGACGGGGACATGGATCAATGAGTAGAAAGAAGATGAAAAGCTCAAGAAGCTAAAACAGAACGAAAGCGGTAATCGAGCTAGTTAGTTGCTGGAGCCCAGGTCGGGAGGGGATGCCCGTCCATCCGTACCTTGTTTGACTTAGAAGACGGCTCCGCAGGAGGAGGATGGGAGGCCATTGGGGAGGAGCTAGGCTTCGTGTTCGTTTGCGTTGAGTGTACACGGTCAAGGGCTCAATGGCCTGGTGGAGGTTCTTGTACGTCTCGTCAGGGTCCGCCTGTGGTTTGAGGACGGAAGGAGCGGCTGCGTGTGCGTGCGTGAATCGCGTGTGTGGGTAGGTAGGTAGCTGCGGCTGCCCCTGCGGAAGCGACGAGCGAGGGAAGGAGAGAGATCGGTGATGCAGCCGGGCACGTCTGCCATCTGCTAGAATGCGGCTGTCCGCGGTCCGCCAGGTCCATTCGTCAATTTTTATTAGATAACATATCTAGTGCATAGGAAATTATACGAAATATTGATGTACATGGTGCACATATTAAGACACCCTCCAACGTGATGATGTGTAGTGGTGGAAGGTGTTATTTGTAAATTGAATGATCAACTAGAGACGTTAGATCTAGATGATTTAATATGTGCATCATGTGCACCAATTTTCCATGTACACCAGATATGTCCTCTTTTTATTATGTACGACGGAAGTAAAAAAATTGTACGAAATATTGAAAAGAGACGATAAATATTACTGTAATATGCAAAAATTATGTGGTAGACATTATCAATATCACACAAATTATTTCTAAAGAGTCAATTTAGAATTTATAATGACAGACAAATGTGTCGACAACCATACACTAATCTAATCCTTTTTAGCGATATCGATAAATCGTTGTTGTATGTTTGCAGGGATGATATATCGGCACGAATTGTCTTCATAACTTAACAGATCAATCACAAAGTTCCTTCAAAGAATCTATCCAACACATAAAGACATAAGAGAACAAAACGTCAAATTTGTATTATGTAACCGAAATGTATGTTTGAACATGAAACGTACGTACTACACTCACCCTAACAAATTTCATTTGTCTGCCATTCCCCCACATGGTCATATCTTGTAAAATGAGGTAGCTGGTATTAAGCCAATAGAATAATGTTTGGCCAACTATGTTATATACAATGATTATCATAGAAAAAATTTAAACTGCTGAGAAGGTGGTACGAAGAAAATACCCTCTTAAGTCAATTGGAACATTAGTCCGAATTATATGTTCCCACTTAAAAATATCATCTGTCCATCCAGAACGTTTTTTGTTGTAGGCAATCTATTTCTTTGAGGCAATGATAATCGCTTCTGCGAACCTCTTTGTATGGCATGTGCTTATACCAATCTTGAGTTGGTGTAAAGTCGATAAAAGCCACGTGCTTTTTAACATGATCTATTACGAAAAAGGCGTAACATCCGTTGAATGTCCATGGCATAAGAACCTACAAAATATCAGTCATTAGGATTGCAAAGAAGTGCCCTTTATAAATACATTCGAAATGAACACATACTTACATATCTACATCCTGTGATATAATAATTCATTGCTGGCCAACAATCGAGTGTTTTGGTTAACTCTTCTGTTGTATGGTCCTGATGGTATTTTGGAAGTTTACCAAAACCAACCATTCTCTAGATAAGTATATATACATTTTCACATGAGGATTAGATGTAGATACTATATGCGTGAAAGTCGCCTAGAGGGGGTGAATAGGCGGAATCTGAAAATTATAAACTTAAGCAAAAACTACAAGCCAGGGTTAGCGTTAGAAATAAATCCGAGTCCGAAAGAGAGGGTGAAAAACAAATCAAAAGCAAATGAAGCGGATGACACGGTGATTTGTTTTACCGAGGTTCGGTTCTTGAAAACCTACTCCCCGTTGAGGTGGTCACAAAGACCGGGTCTCTTTCAACCATTTCCCTATCTCAAACGGTCACCTAGACCGAGTGAGCTTTCTCCTTAATCAAATGGGTCACTTAGACCCCACAAGGACCAATACACAATTGGTGTCTCTTACTTTGATTACAAGTCACTTAGAGAACAAGAATGAGGAAGAAAAAAGCGATCCAAGAACAAGAGCTCAAAGAACACGAGTAAAACACTCTCTCTAGTCACTAGTTGTTTGGAGTGGATTTGGGACTTGTAGAGGCTTTTATTCTTTTGAATTGTGTCTTGTATTGATTGCACTAGCTCTTGTATTGAATGAGATGTCTGAAAAACTTGGATACTTAGAGTGGTGGTGGTTGGAGGGTATTTATAGCCCTTAACCACCACATAGCCGTTGGGGGGCTATCTATCGATGGGCGCACCGGACAGTTCGGTGCGCCACCGGACAGTGTCCGGTGTGCTAGCCACGTCACCCAACCGTTAGGGTTCTGGCAGTTTCGACCATTGGAGCTTTGTCTTCATGTCGCACCGGACAGTCCGGTGCTGCACCGGACAGGTCCTGTTCACTGTCCGGTGTGCCTCTGACGCCTGCTCTAACTTCTGCGTGCACTGTTCACGCACTGTTCACGCTTTTGCAGACGACCGTTGCGCTGTTAGCCGTTGCTCCGCTTGGTGCACCGGACAGTCCGTTGGCACACCGAACAGTCTGGTGAATTATAGTGGAGCGCGGACTCAGAAACCCGAAGGTGAAGAGTTTGGAGTCGATCGCCCATGGTGCACCGGACAGTCCGGTGCTCCAGACCAGGGTTCTCTTCGGTTTCTTTTGCTCCTTTCTTTTGAACCCTAACTTTGATCTTTTATTGGTTTGTATTGAACCTATATGCACCTGTAGAATACATAATCTAGAGCAAACTAGTTAGTTCAATATTTGTGTTGGGCATTCAACCACCAAAATCATTTATAGGAAAAGGTTTGACCCTATTTCCCTTTCAATCTCCCCTTTTTGGTGATTGATGCCAACACAAACAAAAGCAAATATATAAGTGCAGAATTGAACTAGTTTGCATAATGTTAGTGCATAGGTTACTTAGAGTTGAACCAATTTATAATTTCAATAGATATGCATGGATTGCTTTCTTTTATGTAAAATTTTAGACCACGCTTGCACCACTTGTTTTGTTTTTGCAAATTATTTTCAAAGTCCTTTTGCAAATAGTCAAAGGTATATGAATAAGATTTAAAGAAGCATTTTCAAGATTTTGAAATTTGTCCCCCTGTTTCAAATGCTTTTCCTTTGACTACAACAAAACTCCCCCTAAATGAAATTCTCCCCTTAGTGTTCAAGAGGGTTTTTCAGATTTTTGAAAACACTAACTTTCTCCCCCTTTTGAGAACACATTAAGATACTAATTTGAAAGCTTCTTTTAAAATTTGGTGGTGGTGCGGTCCTTTTGCTTTGGGCTAAATCCTTTCTCCCCCTTTGGCATTAATCGCCAAAAACGGACACTTTGAGAGCCCTTTAATATTTTCTCCCCCTTTGGTAAACAATATATGAGTGAAAGATTATACCAAATTGGAGAGTGTTGTGAAGCAACGACGAAGTGTAAATGATACCGGTAGAGTGGAGTGGAAGCCTTGTCTTCGTTGAGTACTCCATTTCCCTTTCAATCTATGACTTAGCATTAAAAAGACACTTGGAAACACATTAGTTGTAGCAAGCGAAAGAGATAAGATCAAAGGTATATAAATGAGCTATGTGTGCAATGTTTCAATCAAAATTCCGAGAATCAAGAATATTTAGCTCATTCCTAAGTTTGCTAAAGGTTTTCTCATCTAATGGCTTGGTGAAGATATCGGCTAATTGATCTTTTGTATTTATGTAGGCTATCTCGATATCTCCCCTTTGTTGGTGATCTCTCAAAAAGTGATACCGAATGTCTATGTGCTTAGTGCGGCTGTGTTCAACGGAATTCTCCGCCATGCGGATAGCACTCTCATTGTGACATAGAAGAGGGACTTTGCTCAATTTGTAGCCATAGTCCATGAGGGTTTGCCTCATCCAAAGCAATTATGCACAGCAATGGCCTGCGGCAATATACTCGGCTTCGACAGTTGATAGGGCTACTGAATTTTGTTTCTTTGAAGCCCAAGACACTAGGGATCTCCCCAGAAACTGATAAGTCCCTGATGTGCTCTTTCTATCAATTTTACACCCTGCCCAGTCGGCATCGGAATATCCTATCAAATCAAAGGTTGATCCCCTAGGGTACCAAAGCCCAAACTTAGGAGTGTAAACTAAATATCTCATGACTCTTTTCACGGTGAATGGGAAAATAGGGTCAAACCTTTTCCAAATGAATTTTGGTGGTTGAATTGCCCAACACAAGTTATTGGACTAACTAGTTTGCTCTAGAATATATGTTCTACAGGTGCCAAAGGTTTACAACAAACCAATACAAGGATAAAAGAAAGGGTTCAAAACAAAGGAGCAAAGTTAAACCGAAGGCTGCCCTTGTCTGGCGTACCGGACTGTCCAGTGCACCACCGGACAGCGTCCGGTGCACCAGGGTGGATCAACTCAAACTTGCCAGCCTCGAGAATTTGGAGAAGCGGCTCCGCTATAATTCACCAGACTGTCCGGTGCAACACCGGACTGTCCGGTGTGCCAGCGGAGCAACGGCTACTTCGCGCCAACAGTCATCTGCAAGGAACAGTAAAAGCAAATAGTACGCGCCTGCGCGCGCAGAAGTCAGAGCAGGCGCCAGAAGGCGCACCAGACAGTGAACAGGACCTATCCGGTGCACCACCGGACTGTCCGGTGGCCCCACTTGTCAGAGCTCCAACAGTCGGAACCCAACGGCCTGGTGACGTGGCTGGCGCACCGGACTGTCCGGTGCGCCATACCATAGAAGCCTTCAACAACGACCATATTGGTGGTTGGGGCTATAAATACCCCCCAACCACCACACTTCAAAGTATCCAAGTTTCAGCCATTTGCATTCAATACAAGAGCTCTAGACTTCACTCCAAGACACAAACAAAGAGATCAAATCCTCTCCCAAGTCCAAAGTTCATTCCAATCAAATAGTGACTAGAGAGAGTGACATTTGTGTTCTTTTGAGTTCTTGCGCTTGGATCGCTTTTCTTCTTCTTTCTTTCTTGTTCCCAACTCAATCGTAATCAAGGCAAGAGATACCAATTGTGTGGTGGTCCTTGTGGGGACTTAGTGTCCCGATTGATTGAGAAGAGAAGCTCACTCGGTCTAGGTGACCGTTTGAGAGAGGGAAAGGGTTGAAAGAGACCCGGTCTTTGTGACCACCTCAATAGGGAGTAGGTTTGCAAGAACCGAACCTCGGTAAAACAAATCACCGCGTCTCACTCTTCATTTGCTTGTGATTTGTTTTTGCCCTCTCTTTCGGACTCGATTATATTTCTAACGCTAACCCCGGCTTGTAGTTGTGCTTAAGTTTATAATTTTCAGATTCCGCCTATTCACCCCCCTCTAGGTGACTTTCAATTGGTATCGAAGCCTGGTGCTTCATTAGAGCCTAACTGCTCGAAGTGATGTCGGGAGATCACGCCAAGAAGGAGATGGTGACCGGCGAGAAGCCCGCTACAAGTCTCAGGAAGGCTCCATCAAGGGAGTCCGGCTCCAAAGGAAAGGGAAAGTCAATCTCCCACAACAAGTCGCATCGAAGTGGAGACAAGAAGAAGAAGATGAAGAAGGTGGTCTACTACGAGACCGATTCTTCGTCGCTATCCACCTCCGGCTCCGACGCGCCGTTCGTAACTTTTAAGCGCCATGAGCGTAAGAAGTTTAGTAAGATTCCCCTTCGCTATCCCCGCATTTCCAAACGTACTCCTTTACTTTCCGTCCCATTAGGCAAACCACCAGTTTTTTACGGTGAAGATTATAAACATGTGGAGTGATAAAATGAGGCATCACCTAACCTCACTCCACACTAGTATTTGGGATGTTGTTGAGTTGGGAGTGCAGGTACCATCGCCAGGGGATGAAGACTATGACTCGGACGAGATTGCCCAAATCTGACACTTCAACTCGCAAGCCACCACTATACTCCTCGCCTCTCTAAGTCGAGAGGAGTATAACAAGGTGCAAGGGTTGAAGAGCGCCAAAGAAATTTGGGACGTGCTCAAGACCGCGCACGTGGGAGACAAGGTGACCAAGATCACCAAGAGGGAGACGATCGAGGGGGAGCTCGGTCGTTTTATGCTCAACCAAGGAGAAGACCCGCAAGCCATGTACAACCGGCTAAAGACCTTGGTAAATCAAGTGCGCAACCTCAGGAGCACCAAATGGGATGACCATGAGATGGTCAAGGTTATTCTTAGATCACTCGTATTTCTTAACCCCACTCAAGTTCAATTAATTCGTGGTGATCCAAGATATAAACTAATGTCTCCTGAGGAAGTAATAGGAAAATTTGTGAGCTTTGAATTGATGATCAAAGGCTCAAATAAAATCATCGAGCAAGGCGCCTCCTCCGCACTCGAGGCACAACCCGTCGCATTCAAGGCGGCGGAGGAGAAGAAAGAAGACTCTACACTGAGTAGGGTCCTCATCGACGCCTCCAAGCTCGACAACGAGGAGATGGCGCTCATCATCAAGAGCTTCTGCCAAATCCTCAAGCAAAGGAGGGGGAAAGACTACAAGTCCCGCTCCAAGAAAGTATGCTACAAGTGTGGTAAGCTCGGTCATTTTATCGCTAAACGCCCTTTGTCTAGTGATAGTGACAGGGATAATGACAAGAGGGGGAAGAAGAAGAAGAAGAAGAGGTATTACAAGAAGAAGGGCGGCGATGCCCATGTTTGCCGGGAGTGGGACTCCGATGAGAGCTCCACTGACTCCTCCGACGACGAGGATGCCGCCAACATCGCCGTCAACAAAGCTCTTCTCTTCCCCAACGTCGGCCACAAGTGTCTTATGACGAAGGATGGCAAGAAGAAGAACGTAAAATCAAGGTCCTCCACTAAGTATGCTACTTCTAGTGATGAGGATAATTCTAGTGATGATGAGGACAACTTGCTTACTCTTTTTGCCAATCTTAACATGCAACAAAAAGAGAAATTGAATGAATTGATTAGTGCTATTCATGAGAAGGATGAACTCTTGGATAGCCAAGAGGACTTCCTTATTAAGGAGAACAAAAAGCATGTTAAGACTAAAAATGTTTATGCTCAGGAGGTAGAGAAAAATGAGAAATTAACTAGTGAGCTAAATACTTGCCATGACACTATCTCCAACCTTAGGATTGAGAATGCTAATTTGAGTGCTAAGGTTGAGAAGTCAAATATTTGTGATGATTCAATTGCCAATCTTAGAAATGATAATGCTAGTTTAATTGCTAAGATTGATAAATTGAATGCCTCTCTTGCTAGCCTTAGGAATGAGAATGAAAAATTAATTGCTAAGGCTAAAGACTTAGATGTTTGCAATGCTTCTATTTCTAATCTTAGAGATGAGAATGCTATTTTACATGCTAAGATTGTTGAATTAAATGATTGCAAACCCTCTACATCTACGATTGATCATGTTTCTATTTGCACTAGATGTAGAGATGTTAACATTGATGCTATTCATGATCACCTTGCTATGATTAAACAACAAAATGATCATATAGCTAAATTAGATGCTAAAATTGCCGAGCATGAATTAGAAAACGAAAAATTTAAATTTGCTCGTAGTATGCTTTATAGTGGGAGACGCCCTGGCATTAAGGATGGCATTGGCTTCCAACAGGGAGACAATGTCAAGCTTAATGCCCCTCCTAAAAGATTATCTAATTTTGTTAAGGGCAAGGCTCCCATGCCTCAGGATAACGAGGGTTACATTTTATATCCTGCTGGTTATCCTGAGGATAAGATTAGGAGAATTCATGCTAAGAAGACTCATTCTCACCATGCTTTTATTTATAAGAATGAGGCTTATAGCTCTAGGCGTTCTACACATGTTAAAATGCCTAATAAGAAATCTCCTACTGCATCAAATGATCATAATGTTTCATTAAAAACTTTTGATGCTTCTTATGTGCTTACTAACAAATCAGGCAAGGTAGTTGCCAAATATGTTGGGGGCAAACACAAGGGCTCCAAGACTTGTGTTTGGGTACCCAAGGTGCTTGTTTCTAATGTAAAAGGACCCAAGACTATTTGGGTACCTAAGAACAATGCCTAAATTTGTGTTGTAGGTTTATGCATCCGGGGGCTCAAGTTGGATCATCGATAGCGGGTGCACAAACCATATGACTGAGGAGAAAAAGATGTTCTCCTCCTATGAGAAAAACGAAGATCCCTAAAGAGCAATCACATTCGGAGATAGAAATCAAGGTTTGGTCAAAGGATTGGGTAAAATTGCCATATCACCTGACCATTCTATTCCCAATGTTTTTCTTGTAGATTCTTTAGACTACAACTTGCTTTCTGTTTCTCAATTATGCAAAATGGGTTACAACTGTCTTTTTATGGATATAGGTGTTACTGTCTTTAGAAGAAGTGATGATTCAGTAGCTTTTAAGGGAGTATTAGATGGTCAGCTATACTTAGTTGATTTCAATAGAGCTAAACTCGATACTTGCTTAATTGCTAAGACTAACATGGGCTGGCTCTGGCATCGCCGACTAGCTCACGTTGGAACGAAGAATCTTCACAAGCTTCTAAAGGGAGAGCACATTTTGGGACTAACCAATGTTCATTTTGAGAAAGACAGGATTTGTAGCGCATGCCAAGCAGGAAGCAAGTTGGTGTTCATCATCCATACAATAACATCATGACGACTGACAGGCCACTTGAGCTCCTCCACATGGACCTATTCGGCCCGATAGCTTATATAAGCATCGGCGGGAGTAAGTACTATCTAGTTATTATGGATGATTATTCTCGCTTGACTTGGGTATTTTTTTACAGGAAAAATCTCAAACCCAAGAGACTTTGAAAGGATTCTTGAGACGGGCTCAAAATGAGTTCGGCTTGAGGATCAAGAAAATAAGAAGCGACAACAGAACGGAGTTCAAGAATTCACAAATTGAAGGCTTCCTTGAGGAGGAGGGCATCAAGCATGAGTTCTCTTCTCCCTACACGCCACAACAAAATGGTGTAGTGGAGAGGAAGAATAGAACTCTATTGGACATGGCAAGAACCATGCTTGATGAGTACAAGACTTCGGATCGGTTTTGGGCCGAGGCGGTCAACACCGCTTGCTACGCCATCAACCGGTTGTATCTACACCGAATCCTCAAGAAGACATCTTATGAACTCCTCACCGGTAAAAAGCCCAATGTTTCATATTTTAGAGTCTTTCGTAGCAAATGATTTATTCTTGTTAAAAGAGGTAGAAAATCTAAATTTGCTCCTAAGGCTGTAGAAGGCTTTTTACTTGGTTATGATTCAAACACAAGGGCATATAGAGTCTTTAACAAGTCCACTGGACTAGTTGAAGTTTCTTGTGACATTGTGTTTGATGAGACTGAAAGGGAATTAGGCTTACACCTATTTCCTATACTAATTTTGGTGGCTGAATTGCCCAACACAAATAATTGGACTAACTAGTTTGCTCCAGTATATAAGTTATACAGGTGCCAAAGGTTCACAGCAAGCCAATAAAAAGAACAAAGTTGGGTTCAAAATAGAGAGCTAAAGGCATCCCGAGAGGCTCCCTGGTCTGGCGCACCGGACTGTCCGGTGTGCCACCGGACAGTGTCCGGTGCACCAGGAGACTTCCCAATGAACTCCTCAGCCTCGGGAAATCCTTGGAGCCGGCGCGCTAAAATTCACCGGACTGTCCGGTGTACACCGGACAGTGTCCGGTGCTCCAAGTCGATGCGGCTCTGGAACTTGGCAGCCTCGGGAATTCGCAACGGCTGCTCCGCTATAATTCACCGGACATGTCCGGTGTACACCGGACTGTCCGGTGTAACTGCGGGGCAACGGCTACTTCGGCGCCAACGGTCGACTCTGACAGTAAACAGTTCACACGGCAGAGTCAGAGCAGAGGATCAGAGAGGCACCGGACTGTCCGGTGTGCACCGGACTGTCCGGTGCCGCATGAGGACAAAGCCTCCAACGGTCGACCAGCTCCAACCCCAACGGCTAGGATGACGTGGCTGGCGCACCGGACACTGTCCGGTGTACACCGGACTGTCCGGTGCACCCATCGCCAGCAAGCTTCTCCAACGGCTACAAATTTGGTTGGTGGCTATAAATACCACCCCAACCGGCCACTTCAAGGGGTGGGAGCCCAAGCAACATTCCAAGTCATCTAGTTGACATACTCAAGCCCTCCCAACCACATATATTCATTGATCCATCCTATACACAAGATTTAGACCACTACAACCAACACAAGTGCCACAAAAGAGAGAGCAAGCAAAAGAGAGCTACTCATTGGAGTTTAGCACTAGTGCCTTGTGAGATTCATCAAGAGATAGTGTGTGCTTCATCTTTGTGTTCATTTGCGCGTGGAGTTTTGACTCCCATTGAACTTCCTCCAAAGTTTTGGAGGCTTGTAAAAGCTAGCAAGAGACACCAAAGATTGTGGTGGTCCTTGTGGGATCGAGAGTGATCCTTGAGAAGAAGAAGAGCTCACCGATCCTTGTGGGATCGGGGGAGAGAGGGAAAGGGTTGAAAAAGACCCGTCCTTAAGTGGACTCCTCAACGGGGACTAGGCCTTCGAGGGCCGAACCTCGGTAAAACAAATCACCCGTGTCCATTGTGTTTATTGCTTGTGATTTGTTTGCTTTCCCTTGCTCTAAGTTTTCTTGCACCATTATTTGCTAATTTCATTTGGTATTGCTCCAAGTTAAATTTCCATTTAGTGAAGCAACACGTTGCAAGAAAGAACTTGTTCTAGTGCTCTTCTCATCTAAGGGTTCTTGCTTTGTTATTCTATAACTTATTAGTTGTATTGATTTATCTCTCCCGCATTATTTAGCAATATTCCTTTCAAGCAAGAACTTAGTTTCTATTCTCCGATATTTATCTTGTTCTAACCACTAATCAAGGGATCTAGTTGGGGGATAAAGTTTTAATTTTTAGGTTCCGCCTATTCACCCCCCCTCTAGGCGACTTTCAATTGGTATCAGAGCTAGGCACTTCATCTTGAGTCTAACAACTCGAAGTGATGGCTCGTAGAAGATCCCAAAAGAACAAGAAGACCCAAGAGAACAAGGAGGTAACTCTTGAGATATTACTTTCCGATTGTTCTAATTATGATTCATGGTCTACTAGAGTAATAAATGCTTTTAGAACGGTAGATCCTCAATTAGAACAAATTTTAGACAAGAGTATCTTCCCTCCTAGTTATAACGGAAAAATTGTCTCCGAGGAGGATCAAAGATGTTTTCGCTTAAACTACCTAGCTTTTGACATCTTAAGTAATTCTCTTAGCAAAGAAGATTATCATGCCTTCATATCGAATTATGACGAATCAATCCATGATGCGCATGATATTTGGACTAGAATTAAAAGCAAATTTAATGAGTCCAAACATGATAGTTCATTTTGTGCTTCTACTTTCTTTGGTATTTGTGATACTAACCCTTGCAAGGAAGAAGAAGAAAATGAACGATGGAGACCAAACGATGAATCCACCTCTCCAAAATGTTTGTCTTCCCATTTCGATTCCCACATGTGTTGTGTGGCTAATGCAAATGATAGCGGAAGGACAAATGAGGATGAGGAGGAAGAAAGAAGCTTCTTGCATCTCTACGCTCGCCTAAGCCAAGAAGATAAGGCGGTCATGCTCAAACTTCTAGAAAGAGCGAGAGAGCAAAGCGAAGCTCGTCAAAGGCTAGAAGATGTTCTCTCCATGAAAATGCTACACTTTGACGAGTTGACTAAAGAACATGAGGAGCTAAAGTGCTCTCATATTGATTTGGTCCAAAGGTATGAAATTGTTTCAATTGAGCATGATAACGCTTTACATTGTATCACTCAATTAGTAAATAGGAATACCTTGCTTAAGGACCAAGTAGAAAAGCTAAAAGTTGAAAATCTAGCTTTTCAAGAAAAATATGATATGCTTCTATGTTCTCATGAAAATCTTATGGATGATCATATCATATTAAACATTGCTCATGAGGTTGTGATAGAAAACTTAAAATCCCAACAACCTCACTCGTGCACATGGGTTCAAATTGATACTATATTACCATGTGCTAATGCTTGTTGTTTGTCGACAAGCAAATCTTCCTTTGAGCTAGAATTTGCAGGAACAAATGAGGATTCATATCAAAAGCTCAAAGAAGAAAATGAGAGGCTAAAGAAGAGCTTGACACAACTAAAAGGGAAATACATTGCCCAATCTTCTCAAGATAACCGTGATCACATGGTGAAGAAGCTTGAGACGGGAACAACCGTGGCATGCAATACATCCCTTGAAGAAAATGTCAAGGATTTGAGGATTGCCAAGAGGAAGAAACAAAAGATGAAATTCAACACCTCCTCCAAAAGCCTCAACCACACCTCCACAAAAGGTAACATCCAAGGTAATGATCAAGCCACACTTCACATTAAGAGGTGTAGTGAATGCTTTGAAGAGGGGCACTTGATTAGGTCATGTCCCTACATTAAAAATGGCTTGATTATTAACAAGGATGATAGACTTTGTTTTAAATGCTCCAAGAAGGGACACTTGCTTAGATCTTGTCCCCATTTAAAACAAAAAGGCATAGGGTTAGAAAAGAAAGTTTTTACTAACCATGTAGCAGGCGACAAACAAGGAAAGAAGAAAACTTCAAAACTTGAAAAACGCCTATGCTACACATGCCGAAAGAAGGGACATCAATGCAAGGATTGTCCCATTGGTAACAATTCCACTCCTAGCTTGTCAATTAATTCTCATGTAACTAGGCAACCCAAAATTGCAACTTGTGCTAGAAAGGTAATGAGTTTACTGAAAGGGAATTAGGCTTACACCTAGTTCCTAATTAATTTTGGTGGTTGAATTGCCCAACACAAATATTGGACTAACTAGTTTGCTCTAGTGTATAAGTTTTACAGGTGCAAAAGGTTCACACTTAGCCAATAAAATGACCATGTGTTGAGTTCAACAAAAGGGCAAAGGAGCAACCAAAGGCCGCTCTGGTCTGGCACACCGGACTGTCCGGTGTACATCGGACAGTGTCCGGTGCACCAGAGGACTTCAGCTCAAACTCGTCGCCCTCGGGAATTTTCCAGAGCCAGCGCGCTAAAATTCACCGGACTGTCCGGTGTACACCGGACAGTGTCCGGTGCTCATTTAAGATGCGGCTCCGGAACTCGCCAGTCTCGGGAATTCGCGAAGACTGCTCCGCTAAAATTCACCGGACATGTCCGGTGTGCACCGGACTGTCCGGTGCAACCTCGGGGCAACGGCTACTTCGCGCCAACGGTCACCTGCAGACGCATTCAATGCGCGCCTGAACCGCGCAGTTGTCAGGCACGCGGAAGCAGGCACACCGGACATCAAACAGTACATGTCCGGTGTGCACCGGACATCCAGGCGGGCCCAGGTGTCAGAACTCCAACGGTCAAATTGCAACGGCCGGGTGACGTGGCTGTCGCACCGGACATGTCCGGTGTGCACCGGACTGTCCGGTGCACCATCGAACAGACAGCCTTCACCAACGGCTAGATTTTGGTTGGTGGCTATAAATACCACCCCAACCGGCCACTTCAAGGTGTGGGAGCCCAAGCAACACTCCAAGTCATATAATTGACATACTCAAGCCCTCCCAACCACATATATTCATTGATCCATCCTATACACAAGATTTAGACCACTACAACCAACACAAGTGCCACAAAAGAGAGAGCAAGCAAAAGAGAGCTACTCATTTGAGTTTAGCACTAGTGCCTTGTGAGATTCATCAAGAAATAGTGTGTGCTTCATCTTTGTGTTCATTTGCGTGTGGAGTTTTGACTCCCATTGAACTTCCTCCAAAGTTTTGGAGGCTTGTAAAAGCTAGCAAGAGACACCAAAGATTGTGGTGATCCTTGTGGGATCGAGAGTGATCCTTGAGAAGAAGAAGAGCTCACCGATCCTTGTGTGATCGGGGGAGAGAGGGAAAGGGTTGAAAAAGACCCGTCCTTAAGTGGACTCCTCAACGGGGACTAGGCCTTCGAGGGCCGAACCTCGGTAAAACAAATCACCCGTGTCCATTGTGTTTATTGCTTGTGATTTGTTCGTTTTCCCTTGCTCTAAGTTTTCTTGCACCTTTATTTACTAATATCATTTGGTGTTGCTTCAAGTTAAATTCCCATTTAGTGAAGCAACACGTTGCAAGAAAGAACTTGTGCTAGTGCTCTTCTCATCTAAAGCTTCTTGCTTTGTTATTCTATAACTTACTAGTTGTATTGATTTATCACTTCCGCATTACTTAGTAATACTCCTTTCAAGCAAGAACTTAGTTTCTATTCTCCGATATTTGTATATCTTGTTCTAACCACTAATCAAGGGATCTAGTTGGGGGATAAAGTTTTAATTTTCAGGTTTCGCCTATTCACCCCCCCGTCTAGGCGACTTTCAATTGGTATCAGAGCTAGGCACTTCATCTTGAGTCTAACAACTCGAAGTGATGGCTCGTAGAAGATCCCAAAAGAACAAGAAGACCCAGGAGAACAAGGAGGTAACTCTTGAGATATTACTTTCCGATTGTTCTAATTATGATTCATGGTCTACTAGAGTGATAAATGCTTTTAGAGCAGTAGACCCACAATTAGAACAAATTTTAGACAAGAGTATTATTCCTCCTAACTATGCTAGGGAAAATGCCTCCGAAGAAGATTTAAGATGTATACGCTTAAACTATCTAGCTTATGACATCTTAAGTAAATCCCTTAGCAAAGAAGATTATCATGCCTTCATAATAAAATATGACAAACCCATTTGTGATATGCATGATATTTGGACTAGAATTAAAAGCAAATTTAATGAGTCCAAACATGATAGTTCATTCTGTGCTTCTACTTCCTTTGGTATTTGTGATACTAACCCTTGCAAGGAAGAAGAAGAAGAAAATGAACGATGGAGACCAAACGATGAATCCACCTCTCCAAAAGGTTTGTCTTCCCATTTCGATTCCCACATGTGTTGTGTGGCTAACACAAATGATAGCGGAAGCGCAAATGAGGATGAGGAGGAAGAAAGAAGCTTCTTGCATCTCTACGCTCGCCTAAGCCAAGAAGATAAGGCGATTATGCTCAAACTTCTAGAAAGAGCAAGAGAGGAAAGCGAAGCTCGTCAAAGGTTAGAAGATGTTCTCTCCATGAAAATGCTACACTTTGACGAGTTGACTAAGGAACATGAGGAGCTAAAGTGCTCTCATGTTGATTTGGTCCAAAGGTATGAAACTGTTTCAATTGAGCATGATAACACTTTACATTGTATTGCTCAATTAGTAAATAGGAATACCTTGCTTAAGGACCAAGTAGAAAAGCTAAAAGTTGAAAATCTAGCTTTTCAAGAAAAATATGATATGCTTCTATGTTCCCATGAAAATCTTATAGATGATCATATCATATTGAATTTGACTCATGAGGTTGTGATAGAAAACTTAAAATCCCAACAACCTCACTCATGCACATGTATTCAAATTGATGCTATATTACCATGTGCTAATGCTTGTTGTCCGTCAACAAGCAAATCTTCCTTTGAGTTAGAATTTGCAGGAACAAATGATGATACATATCAAAAGCTCAAAGAAGAAAATGAGAGGCTAAAGATGAGCTTGACACAACTAAAAGGGAAATGCATTGCCCAACCTTCTCAAGATAACCGTGATCACATGGTGAAGAAGCTTGAGACAGGAACAACCGTGGCATGCACTACATCCCTTAAAGAAAATGTCAAGGATTTGAGGAAGAAACAAAAGATGAAATTCAACATCTCCTCCAAAAGCCTCAACCACGCCTCCACAAAAGGTAACATCCAAGGTAATGATCAAGCCACACTTCACATTAAGAGGTGTAGTGAATGCTTTGAAGAGGGGCACTTGATTAGGTCATGTCCCTACATTAAAAATGGCTTGATTATTAACAAGGATGATAGACTTTGTTTTAAATGCTCCAAGAAGGGACACTTGCTTAGATCTTGTCCCCATTTAAAACAAAAAGGCATAGGGTTAGAAAAGAAAATATTCACTAACCATGTAGCAAGCAAGAAACAAGGAAGGAAGAAATCTTCAAGAGTCGAAGATCGCCTATGCTACATATGCCGAAAGAAGGGACATCAATGCAAGGATTGTCCCATAGGTAAATCTTCCACTCCTAGCTTGTCAATTACTTCTCATGTAACTAGGCAACCCAAAATTGCAACTTGTGCTAGAAAGGTAATGAGTTTACCTAATACTGACACAAATGACTTTTGGGTTCCTAGATCTTTGTTGACTAACCGTGATGGACCCATCAAGCGATGGGTACCAAAATATATTTGACAAGCTTTGTAGGGGAAGGAGATGATATGAAGCCTTGGTGTGCTTAAGAGAGTCCACTCAAGCTATCAATCGTCAATGATCTACATACATGATTGACCCAAGGTTATTTTTCAAATTATTATGTCTTAAACTCATATCATCTCGAGAAAGATATTGTTGTTGTAGGAAATGAAGAAATATCATATGCGAAAATCAAGGCCTACAACATGAAGGAAAATCAAAGGATGGCAACTTCTATGCTCTTAAGTGCAAGTATTTTTAAACTATCATTTCTTATGTGTCTTGTGTAGTCACATAGAAATATATAGCACTTCAAATGTCTTTAATTTTATGTTGCCTTTCTTTGAAAGAATTTCCTCTCATATGGTAGATTGCATATTCATCATTTCCATTCTATAGCAATCTACATGCTTTAAATATTGCGAGTATCTCATGGCATGTTTTTTCACTAAGTGTTTTATCATTGCCATGATTCTAGATATAGAGAGATATTTCATGTTCTTAAAAGAATAAGGTGTCATGTAAGGAATTCAAATCCTTAGGACACGTATAAAAGGAAAAACCTCTCTATAACTAGAATAGTGAGACTAATAATTTTATCTAAGTAACCCAAGTAGTCTCACTTATAGAGAATAAGTTTCTCTTTGGAAGCATGTAATCTAACATAAAAAGAAAATTCAATCCAATGTTCTATGATGTGTTTTACTTGCTTAAATTGGACTTGATTCTTTCACATTAATCGCTTTCCATATCATGAATTAGATTTATTCCCATAATCTTAAAGGATTATTTATGCTTGTTTTATGAGTTAAAATTGAGCATAACATCATATTTGGATAATCTAGTTCATGCTATGAAGTTTCCATACTTTTAGTAATATAGCTTTTCATTCCCTATCAAAAATAATTACTAAAGGGAAACTAGTGTTTGTGTTGCTACTATCATTTCTCTTAAGTTCAATTATGAAAATCTACAAGAGAGAAAGTGCACAAGCCTCATGGGTTGATCTTCACCCAAAGGAAGAGAGGTAAAAGCAAAGGTATGGGAACTCATCCTCTTAAGTTTGGTTCCCATCTCAATAGGTATTTAATCTAAATTATCATATTCTATCCTTGTGAGGAATAGATTCTTTATTGGACCGAAATTAACTAAGTATGCATCCAATATCATTTTCATAAATGCGCTTGTCCATTAGAATCTAATTCATGCCTTTGCTATATCCATTCTCATATTGATGCGCTTCTAAGTCATGATAATAAAGTTCAATATGAAGAAGTAAATTCTTATGAGTGATCAAATTGTTAAATAGTGCATATTCCTCTTTTTAAGTAAAAGTGCACTATTGTTGAGGATTTTACTTCATGTCTATGTGACTCATGGATGATGAATTATGCTTACTTCCTATCTAAAAGGAATCATCCATCATTATATACTCCCTTGTGCTATTAACATCTTTCTTGAGTATTTTCAATAAGTTTGAAAGGAAAAGGAAACAACTACAAAGGGAGGACTCTCAAATGAAAGAGGAGGACATCAAGAACAACAACACCTACTTGGATAATAAGGTCTACAAAACAATCAATGGTGTGGTTGTGAGTATTCTAAATACTTTCATTATGAGATTACTAGGCTTAAGTTGTTATTGCAAAATTTTAATGAGCCTTGATCAAGATGTATAAATGCTTCTCCCTATTTGTCTTTAAAGTAAATCATCCATGCATATCTTTAGGGGGAGTCTATTCTTATATCTTGATTTTGTTGAGACTATTGCTTTATCTCAGTAATTTCATATAGTCTCTTGCCTGAGAATAAGTTTCTCATGAAATATGCTACTACTTTAAATTCTTGTCATTCACTCCAAAATAGCATATTTGCTGGATTCTCCTTCTCTAAGCTTAATTGATAATCTAATGCGTATGTTGTTCTTTTGATCACATCTGTTATTTGTTTGATCATTGAATGACTTCAATCAACAATCATGCTTCTTAGTGCCGTATATTCTATCAATCGATATCTCTCTTGATATGCACTAAGTTAAAAGGGGAATTCATGATACATTTATGCAACTTGTGATCCATTTGATATATGCTAACAATAACTTGAAAAGATCACTAGTTGTAGAACTCTCTCTTGTGCAAAATATTTCCATATATTGTCATTAATAATAGGTCTTAAGCATCTAAGATTAAGGACGAAGCACAATGAAGAGAGCGTCCCTATGTAAAGGTACAAAAAGGTAAAACTATCTCCTTTCATTTAAACTTGTACCTAAATCCTCCTTTTCTATACATTCTTTGCATATCTTGTATAAAAGGAAGAGAAAGCATGTCCATGTATTATCCCTGCTTCATACCTAGTTTAATTTCCCAAAATTCATTCCTGCCTTAGTGCATCTCTGGAAAAACTAGATGAAGTACTTTTATTGTCAAAGAGCTTAAAGCTTAACCTTGTAACGAGGATAAGCTGCCTTTGTTTCAAAGGTGGATGGTCCTTAAGTCTCTTTGAAATCCTTAAGGGAAAATGCTTAAATTGTTTACAACATGCTTTCATAAGTGCATAAATTGTCATGAGCATCACACTTATACTATGACACAATGCACTTCATAATCTGTATGATATAGATATGTTCTCATTAACCTGATTATGTGCAATTGGCATTTAAGGCCAAAATATGTGTTCCTCTCCATGCACATACTTAGGGGGAGCAATCTATGTTATATAGAACTATGATCATGCTTAATGTGATATATCCTCTTGATCATATCTCTTTTATATGCTATGACTAATGTGTTTTCAAGTGAAGTTCAAACCAAGTCATAGGTACATTGAAAGGGAATTGGAGTCTTCGGCGAAGACAAAGCTTCCACTCTACTCTATCGATATTATCTACCCTTCGCCATCACTCCACAATGTCTCTCCATCTTTGGTATAATCTTCACTCATATGTTTTATTTGCCAAAAGGGAGAAAAGTAGTTAGGAAAGGGCCTATATTTCATTCTAATTATCCGTTTTTGGCGATTCATGCCAAAGGGGGAGAAAATATTGGCCCAAAGCAAAAGGACCGCACCAACCACCCCAATTTTAAAATTAATGGTTTTCAATTGGAAAATTTCAAATTGGCATCTCTTTGTGTTCTAAAGGGGGAGCAAATAGTATTTTCAAAACTTGATATCTTAAAACCCTCTTGAACACTAAGAGGAGAATTTATTTGAGGGGGAGTTTTGTTTAGTCAAAGGAAAAGCATTTCAAACAAGGGGAGAAAATTTTAAACTTGAAAATGCTTTGCAAAAATCTTATTCATTTACCTTTGACTATGTTGCAAAAAGGACTTTGAAAAGGATTTACAAAAAGAATTTGCAAAAACAAAACATGTGGTGCAAGCATGGTCCAATATGTTAAAAATGAAGAAACAATCCATGCATATCTTGTAAGTATTTATATTGGCTCAACTCCAAGCAACCTTTACACTTACATTATGCAAACTAGTTCAATTATGCACTTCTATATTTGCTTTGGCTTGTGTTGGCATCAATCACCAAAAAGGGGGAGATTGAAAGGGAATTAGGCTTACACCTAGTTCCTAATTAATTTTGGTGGTTGAATTGCCCAACACAAATATTGGACTAACTAGTTTGCTCTAGTGTATAAGTTTTACAGGTGCAAAAGGTTCACACTTAGCCAATAAAATGACCATGTGTTGAGTTCAACAAAAGGGCAAAGGAGCAACCAAAGGCCGCTCTGGTCTGGCACACCGGACTGTCCGGTGTACACCGGACAGTGTCCGGTGCACCAGAGGACTTCAGCTCAAACTCGTCGCCCTCAGGAATTTTCCAGAGCCAGCGCGCTAAAATTCACCGGACTGTCCGGTGTACACCGGACAGTGTCCGGTGCTCATTTAAGATGCGGCTCCGGAACTCGCCAGTCTCGGGAATTCGCGAAGACTGCTCCGCTAAAATTCACCGGACATGTCCGGTGTGCACCGAACTGTCCGGTGCAACCTCGGGGCAACGGCTACTTCGCGCCAACGGTCACCTGCAGACGCATTCAATGCGCGCCTGAACCGCGCAGTTGTCAGGCACGCGGAAGCAGGCACACCGGACATCAAACAGTACATGTCCGGTGTGCACCGGACATCCAGGCGGGCCCAGGTGTCAGAACTCCAACGGTCAAATTGCAACGGCCGGGTGACGTGGCTGTCGCACCGGACATGTCCGGTGTGCACCGGACTGTCCGGTGCACCATCGAACAGACAGCCTTCACCAACGGCTAGATTTTGGTTGGTGGCTATAAATACCACCCCAACCGGCCACTTCAAGGTGTGGGAGCCCAAGCAACACTCCAAGTCATATAATTGACATACTCAAGCCCTCCCAACCACATATATTCATTGATCCATCCTATACACAAGATTTAGACCACTACAACCAACACAAGTGCCACAAAAGAGAGAGCAAGCAAAAGAGAGCTACTCATTTGAGTTTAGCACTAGTGCCTTGTGAGATTCATCAAGAAATAGTGTGTGCTTCATCTTTGTGTTCATTTGCGTGTGGAGTTTTGACTCCCATTGAACTTCCTCCAAAGTTTTGGAGGCTTGTAAAAGCTAGCAAGAGACACCAAAGATTGTGGTGATCCTTGTGGGATCGAGAGTGATCCTTGAGAAGAAGAAGAGCTCACCGATCCTTGTGTGATCGGGGGAGAGAGGGAAAGGGTTGAAAAAGACCCATCCTTAAGTGGACTCCTCAACGGGGACTAGGCCTTCGAGGGCCGAACCTCGGTAAAACAAATCACCCGTGTCCATTGTGTTTATTGCTTGTGATTTGTTCGTTTTCCCTTGCTCTAAGTTTTCTTGCACCTTTATTTACTAATATCATTTGGTGTTGCTTCAAGTTAAATTCCCATTTAGTGAAGCAACACGTTGCAAGAAAGAACTTGTGCTAGTGCTCTTCTCATCTAAAGCTTCTTGCTTTGTTATTCTATAACTTACTAGTTGTATTGATTTATCACTTCCGCATTACTTAGTAATACTCCTTTCAAGCAAGAACTTAGTTTCTATTCTCCGATATTTGTATATCTTGTTCTAACCACTAATCAAGGGATCTAGTTGGGGGATAAAGTTTTAATTTTCAGGTTTCGCCTATTCACCCCCCCTCTAGGCGACTTTCATTTACCTAGTTCTAACACAAAGGACTTTTGGGTTCCTAGATCTTTGTTGACTAACCGTGATGGACCCATCAAGCGATGGGTACCAAAATATGCTTGACAAGCTTTGTAGGAGAAGGAGATGATATGAAGTCTTTGGGGTGCTTGAGAGAGTTCATTCAATTCTTATCAACTCAAGCTATCAATCTTCAATGATCTATATACATGATTGACCCAAGGTTATTTTTCAAATTGCTATGTCTTAAACTCATATCATCTCGAGGAAGATATTATATGTTGTAGGAAGTGAAGAGATATCATGTGCAAAAATCAAGGCCTACAACATGGAGGAAAGCCAAAGGATGGTAACACTTATCTTTTAAGTGCAAGTATTTTTAGAATATCATTTCTTATGTGTCTTGTGTAGTCACATAGAAAGATTGAAGCACTTCAAATGCCTTTAAATTTATATTACCATTCTTTGAAGAATTTCCTATCATATGGTAGATTGCATACTCATCATTTCCATCCTATGGCAATCTACATGCTTTAAATTGTTGGAAGTGTCACATGGCATGTTTTTCGCTAAGTTATTCTATTATTGCCATGTTTCTAGATATAGAGAGATATTTCAAGTTCCTAAAAGAACAAGGTGCTATGCAAGGAATTCAAATCCTTAGGACACTTATAAAAGGAAAACTCTCTCTATAACTAGAATAGTGAGACTATTGTTTTCATTTAAGTAACCCAAGTAGTCTCACTTGTAGAGAATAAGTTTCTCTTTGGAAGCATGTAATCTAACATGAAAAGAAAAATCAATCCAAATGTTTTATGATGTATTTTTACTTGCTCAAATTGGATATGATTCTTTTACATTTATCGCTTTCCAAATCATGAATTAGATTTATTCCTATAATCTCAAAGGGTTATTTATGCTTGTTTTATGAGTTAAAATTGAGCATAACATCATCTATGGATAATCTAGTTCATACTATGGAGTATCCATGTTTTGGTAATCTAGCTTCTCATTCCTTATCAAAATGATTACAAAAATAGAAACTAGTGCTTGTGTTGCTACTAACATTTCTCTTGAGTTCAATTATGAAAATCTACAAGAAAGAAAGTGCACAAGCCTCATGGGTTGATCTTCACCCAAAGGAAGAAAGCAAAGGTATAGGAACTCATCTTCTTAAGTTTGGTTCCCATCTCAATGGGTATTTAATCTAAATTATCATATTCTACCTTATGAGGAATATATTCTTTATTGGACCGAAATTAACTAAGTGTGCATTCAATATCATTTTCATAAATGCGCTTGTCCATTAGAAAAAGTAAAATTCCTTTGATTGATCAAAAATGATTAAAAAGGTGCTCATTCCTCTTTTCTGTTAATGTGCACTAACGTTAAGGAATTTACTTCATGTCTATGTGACTCATGGATGATGAATTATGCTTATTTCCTATCTAATGTAATCATCCTTCACCATATACTCCCTTGCTCTATTAACATGTCTCTTGAGTATTTTCAATAAGTTTGGAAGGAAAAAGAGACAAATTCAAAGGAGGACACTCAAATGAAAAAGAAAGAACATCAAGGACAACAACACCTACTTGGACAATAAGGTCTTCACAACAATCAATGGTGTGGTTGTAAGCATTTTAAATCCTTTTTCATTATTACCAGGCTTAAGTTGTTTATTGCAAAATTTATAAGCCTTGATCAAAATGTATAATGCTTCTCCCTTTATGTCCTTAAAAGTGAATGCATCGAAATCAATTCTTTCAATTACTTGATGCATATCTTTAGGGGGAGTTCATTCTTATATTTTGATTATGTTGAGACTATTGCTTTATCTTAATAATTTCATATAGTCTCTTGCATGAGAATAATGTTTCTCATATAGTATGCTACTACACATCAATCCAACTTGTTAAAAATAATGTCGCTTTTATCAAGGATTGTTGCTTTCATTTCTAAAGTAGCATGCGTATTGGATTCTCCTATTTTTAAGCTTAATTGAAAATCTAATGCCTATGTTGTTCTCTTGATCGCATATTAGTTGATCATTGGACAACTTCAATTATCACTTATGCTTCTTAGTGCCTCATGAAATTTCAATTTGATTTCAATTGGTAACTATAATTGATATCTATCTTGATATGCACTAAGGAAAAAGGAGAATTCATGATTCATTTATGCAACTTGTGATCCATTTGATATATGCTAACAATAACTTGAAAAAGATCACTAGTTGTAGAACTCTCTTGTGCAAAATATTTCCATATATTGTCATTAAGTATAGGTCTTAAGCATTTAAGACTAAGGACAAAGCACAATGAAGAGAGCGTCCCTATGTAAAGGTACAAAAAGGTAAAACTATCTTCTTTCATTTAAACTTGTACCTAAATCTTCCTTTTCTATACTCTCTTTACATATCTTGTACGAAAGGAAAAGAAAGCATGTCCTTTGCACTTTTTCCCTGCTTCATACCTAGTTTAACCTCTCAAACACTTCATTCTTGCATTTATGCATCTTTGTTAAAACTAGATGAAGTACTTTTATTGTCAAAGAGCTTAAAGCTTAACCTTGTAACGAGGATAAGCTGCCTTTGTTTCAAAGGTGGATGGTCCTTAAGTCTCTTTGAAATCCTTAAGGGAAAATGCTTAAAATGTTTGTAACATGCTTTCAGTAGTGCATAAACTGTCATGAGCATCACACTTATCCTATGACACAATGCACTTCACATTCTCTATGGTATAGATATGTTCTCATTAACCTCATTATGTGCAATTGGCATTTCAAGGCCAAAATATGTATTCCTCTCAAGGCACATATTTAGGGGGAGCAATCTATATCATATAGAACTATGATCATGCTTAACTTAATATATCTTTTTGATCATATCTCTTTATGTCTACGACTAATGTGCTTTCAAGTGATTTCTATGATTAAGTCGTAGATTGAAAGGGAAATGGAGTCTTCGGCGAGGACAAGGTTTCCACTCAACTCTATCGGTATTATCTATCCTTCGCCATCACTCCACAATGCCTCTCCATCTTTGGTATAATCTTCACGCATATGTTTTCTTTGCCAAAGGGGAGAAAGTAGATAGAAAAAGGGCCTATATTTCATTCTAATTATCCGTTTTTGGCGATTCATGCCAAAGGGGGAGAAAGTATTGGCCCAAAGCAAAAGGACCGCACCACCACCCTAATTTTAAAAATTAATGGTTTTCAATTGGAAAATTTAAAATTGGTATCTCTTTGTGTTCTAAAGGGGGAGCAAGTAGTATTTTTAAAACTTGATATCTTAAAACCCTCTTGAACACTAAGAGGAGAATTTATTTGAGGGGGAGTTTTGTTTAGTCAAAGGAAAAGCATTTGGATCAAAGGGAGAAAATTTCAAAACTTGAAAATGCTTCTCAAAATCTTATTCATTTACCTTTGACTGTCTTGCAAAAGGACTTTGAAAAGAATTTACAAAAGGATTTGCAAAAACAAAACATGTGGTGCAAATGTGGTCCAATATGTTAAAAACAAAGAAACAATCCATGCATATCTTGTAAGTATTTATATTGGCTCAATTCAAAGCAACCTTTGCACTTACATTATGCAAACTAGTTCAATTATGCACTTTTTTATTTGCTTTGGTTTGTGTTGGCATCAATCACCAAAAAGGGGGAGATTGAAAGGGAATTAGGCTTACACCTATTTCCTATACTAATTTTGGTGGCTGAATTGCCCAACACAAATAATTGGACTAACTAGTTTGCTCCAGTATATAAGTTATACAGGTGCCAAAGGTTCACAGCAAGCCAATAAAAAGAACAAAGTTGGGTTCAAAATAGAGAGCTAAAGGCATCCCGAGAGGCTCCCTGGTCTGGCGCACCGGACTGTCCGGTGTGCCACCGGACAGTGTCCGGTGCACCAGGAGACTTCCCAATGAACTCCTCAGCCTCGGGAAATCCTTGGAGCCGGCGCGCTAAAATTCACCGGACTGTCCGGTGTACACCGGACAGTGTCCGGTGCTCCAAGTCGATGCGGCTCTGGAACTTGGCAGCCTCGGGAATTCGCAACGGCTGCTCCGCTATAATTCACCGGACATGTCCGGTGTACACCGGACTGTCCGGTGTAACTGCGGGGCAACGGCTACTTCGGCGCCAACGGTTGACTCTGACAGTAAACAGTTCACACGGCAGAGTCAGAGCAGAGGATCAGAGAGGCACCGGACTGTCCGGTGTGCACCGGACTGTCCGGTGCCGCATGAGGACAAAGCCTCCAACGGTCGACCAGCTCCAACCCCAACGGCTAGGATGACGTGGCTGGCGCACCGGACACTGTCCGGTGCACCCATCGCCAGCAAGCTTCTCCAACGGCTACAAATTTGGTTGGTCGCTATAAATACCACCCCAACCGGCCACTTCAAGGGGTGGGAGCCCAAGCAACATTCCAAGTCATCTAGTTGACATACTCAAGCCCTCCCAACCACATATATTCATTGATCCATCCTATACACAAGATTTAGACCACTACAACCAACACAAGTGCCACAAAAGAGAGAGCAAGCAAAAGAGAGCTACTCATTGGAGTTTAGCACTAGTGCCTTGTGAGATTCATCAAGAGATAGTATGTGCTTCATCTTTGTGTTCATTTGCGCGTGGAGTTTTGACTCCCATTGAACTTCCTCCAAAGTTTTGGAGGCTTGTAAAAGCTAGCAAGAGACACCAAAGATTGTGGTGGTCCTTGTGGGATCGAGAGTGATCCTTGAGAAGAAGAAGAGCTCACCGATCCTTGTGGGATCGGGGGAGAGAGGGAAAGGGTTGAAAAAGACCCGTCCTTAAGTGGACTCCTCAACGGGGACTAGGCCTTCGAGGGCCGAACCTCGGTAAAACAAATCACCCGTGTCCATTGTGTTTATTGCTTGTGATTTGTTTGCTTTCCCTTGCTCTAAGTTTTCTTGCACCATTATTTGCTAATTTCATTTGGTATTGCTCCAAGTTAAATTTCCATTTAGTGAAGCAACACGTTGCAAGAAAGAACTTGTTCTAGTGCTCTTCTCATCTAAGGGTTCTTGCTTTGTTATTCTATAACTTATTAGTTGTATTGATTTATCTCTCCCGCATTATTTAGCAATATTCCTTTCAAGCAAGAACTTAGTTTCTATTCTCCGATATTTATCTTGTTCTAACCACTAATCAAGGGATCTAGTTGGGGGATAAAGTTTTAATTTTCAGGTTCCGCCTATTCACCCCCCCTCTAGGCGACTTTCAGAGACTAACGGCTCTCAAGTAGAGCAAGTTGATATTGATGAACTAGATGATGAAGAGGCTCCATGCGTCGTGCTAAGGAACATGTCCATTGGGGATGTGTGTCCTAAGGAATCCGAAGAGCCTCCACAAGCACAAGATCAACCATCTTCCTCCATGCAAGCATCTCCACCAACTCAAGATGAGGATGGGGCTCAAGATGATGAAGGAGAAGATCAAGAAGATGAGCCACCTCAAGAGGACGGTAATGATCAAGGGGGAGATGCAAATGATCAAGACAAGGAAGATGAACAAGATCCAAGGCCGCCACACTCAAGAGTCACCAAGCAATCCAACGAGATCACCCCGTGAACACCATCCTAGGAGACATTCATAAGGGGGTAACCACTCGATCTCGTGTTGCTCATTTTTGTGAACATTACTCTTTTGTTTCCTCTATTGAGCCACACAGGGTAGAGGAAGCACTTCAAGATTTGGATTGGGTGCTAGCGATGCAATAGGAGCTCAACAACTTCACAAGGAATGAGGTGTGGCATTTGGTTCCACGTCCTAACCAAAATGTTGTAGGAACCAAGTGGGTCTTTCGCAATAAATAAGATGAGCATGGTGTGGTGACTAGGAACAAGGCACGACTTGTGGCCAAAGGGTATTCACAAGTCGAAGGTTTGGATTTTGGTGAAACCTATGCACCTGTAGCTAGGCTTGAGTCCATTCGTATATTACTTGCCTATGCTACTTACCATGGCTTTAAGCTTTATCAAATGGACGTGAAGAGTGCCTTCCTCAATGGACCAATCAAGGAAGAGGTCTATGTTGAGCAACCTCCCGGCTTTGAAGATAGTATCCTAACCATGTTTACAAACTCTCAAAGGTGCTTTATGGGCTCAAGCAAGCCCCAAGAGCATGGTATGAATGCCTAAGAGATTTCCTTATCACTAATGGCTTCAAAGTCGGAAAGGCCGATCCTACTCTCTTTACTAAAACTATTGAAAATGATTTGTTTGTATGCCAAATTTATGTTTATGATATCATATTTGGGTCTACTAACAAATCTATTTGTGAAGAGTTTAGTAGGATCATGATACAAAAATTCGAGATGTCTATGATGGGGGAGTTGAAGTATTTTCTAGGATTTCAAGTCAAGCAACTCCAAGAAGGCACCTTCATTAGCCAAACGAAGTAGATTCAAGATATACTCACCAAGTTTGGAATGAAGGATGCCAAGCCCATCAAGACACCCATAGGAACCAATGGGCATCTCGACCTCGACACGGGAGGTAAATCCGTAGATCAAAAGGTATACCAGTCAATGATAGGATCTTTACTCTATTTATGTGCATCTCGACCGGACATTATGCTTTCTGTATGCATGTGTGCAAGGTTCCAAGTCGATCCTAAGGAAGTTCACCTTAGGGACGTGAAGAGAATCTTGAGATATTTAGTTCAAACACCTAAGTTTGGTCTTTGGTACCCCAAGGGATCCTCTTTTGATTTATTAGGATATTCCGATGCTGATTGGGCAGGGTGTAAGATTGATAGAAAGAGCACATCAGGGACTTGTCAGTTTCTGGGGAGATCCCTGGTGTCTTGGGCTTCAAAGAAATAAAACTCAGTAGCTCTTTCTACCGTCGAAGTCGAGTACATTGTCGCAGGCCATTGTTGCACGCAATTGCTTTGGATGAGGCAAACCCTTAGGGACTATGGCTACAAATTTAGCAAAGTCCCTCTCCTATGTGATAATGAGAGTGCAATCCGCATGGCGGATAATCCCGTTGAACACAGCCGCACTAAGCACATAGCCATTCGGTATCACTTTTTGAG
Organism: Zea luxurians; assembly: GCA_029449295.1. Taxonomy (NCBI): domain Eukaryota; kingdom Viridiplantae; phylum Streptophyta; class Magnoliopsida; order Poales; family Poaceae; genus Zea; species Zea luxurians. The sequence goes on from JAOPSE010000017.1 coordinate 1,614,284, forward strand.
AGATCACCAACAAAAGGGGGATATCGAGATAGCCTATATTAACACCAAAGGTCAATTGGCCGATATCTTTACCAAGCCTTTAGATGAGAAAACCTTTACCAAACTTAGGAATGAGCTAAATATTCTTTATTCTAGGAATTTTGATTGATTCTTTGCACACATAGCTCATTTATACCTTTGATCATATCTATTTTATGTCTATGACTAATCTAATGTGTTTTCAAGTGTAATCTCATGCTTAGTCATAGAATTGAAAGGGAAATGGAGTATTTGGCAAAGAAAACACTTCCACTCAACTCCATTGATATTTGCCGGTATTCCGCATCGTTCTCCACTTTGGTATAATCTTCACTCATATCTATTTGTTTGCCATTGGGGAGAAAAGTTGAAGGGCTTATATTTCACTCACAAGTATCCGTTTTTGGTGATTCATGCTAAAGGGGGAGAAAGTATGAGCCCAAAGCAAAAGGACCGCACCACCACCAAATTTTAACATGAAGTTTTCAAATTGATATCTTATTGTGTTCAAAAGGGGGAGAAAGTAGTATCTTCAAAAATTTCTAAAACCCTCTTGAACACTAAGAGGAGAATTTCCTTTAGGGGGAGTTTTGTTTAAGTCAAAGGAAAAGCATTTGAAACAGGGGGAGAAAATTTCAAATCTTGAAAATGCTTCTTTCAATCTTATTCATATACCTTTGACTATTTGCAAAATGTTTTGAAAAGAATTTTACAAAGGATTTGCAAAAACAAAACTCATGGTGCAAGCGTGGTCCAAAATTTTAACTAAGAAGAAAACAATCCATGCATATCTATTGAAATAATTTTATTGATTTCATTCTAAGCAACCTTTGCACTTACCTTATGCAAACTAGTTCAATTCTGCACTTTAATATTTGCTTTGGTTTGTGTTGGCATCAATCACCAAAAAGGGGGAGATTGAAAGGGAAATAGGGTCAAACCTTTTCCAAATGAATTTTGGTGGTTGAATTGCCCAACACAAATTATTGGACTGACTAATTTGCTCTAGAATATATGTTCTACAGGTGCCAAAGGTTCACAACAAACTAATACAAAGATAAAAGAAAGGGTTCAAAACAAAGGAGCAAAGTTAAATCGAAGGCTGCCCTGGTCTGGCGCACCAGGGAGGATCAACTCAAACTTGCCAGCCTCGGGAATTTGGAGAAGCGGCTCCGCTATAATTCACCAGACTGTCCGGTGCAACACCGGACTGTCCGGTGTGCCAACGGAGCAATGGCTACTTCGCGCCAACGGTCGTCTGCAAGGAACAGTAAAAGCAAACAGTGCGCGCCTGCGTGCGCAGAAGTCAGAGCAGGCGCTAGAAGGCGCACCGGACAGTGAACAGGACCTGTCCGGTGCACCACCGGACTGTCTGGTGGCCCCACTTGTCAGAGCTCCAACGGTCGGAACCCAACGGCCTGGTGACGTGGCTGGCGCACCGGACAGTGTCCGGTGGTGCACCGTACTGTCCGGTGCGCCATACCACAGAAGCCTTCACCAACGGGCATATTGGTGGTTGGGGCTATAAATACCCCCAACCACCACACTTCAAAGTATCCAAGTTTCAGCCATTTGCATTCAATACAAGAGCTCTAGACTTCAAGACACAAACAAAGAGATCAAATCCTCTCCCAAGTCCAAAGTTCATTCCAATCAAATAGTGACTAGAGAGAGAGTGATATTTGTGTTCTTTTGAGTTCTTGCGCTTGGATCCCTTTTCTTCTTCTTTCTTTCTTGTTCCTAACTCAATTGTAATCAAGGCAAGAGACACCAATTGTGTGGTGGTCCTTGTGGAGACTTAGTGTCCTAATTGATTGAGAAGAGAAGCTCACTCGGTCTAGGTGACCGTTTGAGAGAGGGAAAGGGTTGAAAGAGACCCGGTCTTTGTGACCACCTCAACGGGGAGTAGGTTTGCAAGAACTGAACCTCGGTAAAACAAATCACCGTGTCTCACTCTTCATTTGCTTGTGATTTGTTTCGCCCTCTCTTTCGGACTCGATTATATTTCTAACGCTAACCCCGGCTTGTAGTTGTGCTTAAGTTTATAATTTTCAGATTCCTCCTATTCACCCCCCTCTAGGCGACTTTCACATGGCTCTAAGGTGAACTTCTTTAGGATCGTCTTGGAACCTTGCACACATGCATACGGAAAGCATAATATCTGGTCGTGGTGCACATAAATAGAGTAAAGATCCTGTCATCAACCGGTATACCTTTTGATCTACGGATTTACCTCCCATGTCGAGGTCGAGATACCCATTGGTCCCCATGGGTGTCTTGATGGGATTGGCATCCTTCATTCCAAACTTCTTAAGAATGTCTTGAATATACTTCGTTTGGCTGATGAAGATGCCCTCTTGGAGTTGGTTGATTTGGAATCCTAAGAAATATCACAACTCCCCCATCATTGACATCTCGAATTTCTATACCATGATCCTACTAAACTCTTCACAAGTAGATTTGTTAGTAGACCCAAATATAATATCATCAACATAAATTTGGCATACAAACAAATCATTTGCAATAGTTTTAGTAAAGAGTGTAGGATCGGCTTTGCCGACTTTAAAGCCATTAGTGATAAGAAAATCTCGCATGCATTCATACCATGCTCTTAGGGCTTGCTTGAGCCCATAAAGCGCCTTTGAGAGTTTGTAAACATAGTTAGGGTACTCACTATCTTCAAAGCTGGGAGGTTGCTCAACATAGACCTCTTTCTTGATTGGTCCATTAAGGAAGGCACTCTTCACATCCATTTGATAGAGCTTGAAGCCATGGTAAGTAGCATAGGCAAGTAATATGCAAATTGACTCAAGCCTAGCTACGGGTGCATAAGTTTCATCAAAATCCAAACCTTCGACTTGTGAATAACCCTTGGCCACAAGTCGGGCTTTGTTCCTTATCACCACACCATGCTCATCTTGCTTTTTGCGAAATACCCACTTGGTACCTACAACATTTTGATTAGGACATGGAACCAAATGCCATACCTCATTCCTCGTGAAGTTGTTGAGCTCCTCTTGCATCACCAGCACCCAATCCGAATCTCTTAGTGCATCCTCCACCCTGTATGGCTCAATAGAGGACACAAAAGAGTAGTGTTCACAAAAATGAGCGACTCGAGACCGAGTAGTTACCCCCTTATGGATATCACCAAGAATGGAGTTGACGGGGTGATCTCTTTGAATCGCCTGGTGGACTCTTGGGTGTGGTGGTCTTTGACCCTGAATTTCTTGCTCATCTTCCTTGTCTTGATTATCTTCATCTCCCCCTTGATCCTTGTCCTCCTCTTAAGGTGGCTCATCTTCTTGATCTTCTTCTTCATCACCTTGAGCATGATCCTCATCTTGGGTTGGTGGAGATGCTTGAATGGAAGATGACGGTTGATCTTGTGCTTGTGGAGGCTCTTTGGATTCTTTAGGATACATATCCCCAATGGACATGTTCCTTAGCGCTACGCATGGAGCCTCTTCATCATCTAGCTCATCAAGATCAACTTGCTCCACTTGGGAGCCGTTAGTCTCATCAAACACAATGTCACAAGAAACTTCAACTAGTCTAGTGGACTTGTTAAAGACTCTATATGCCCTTGTGTTTGAATCATATCCTAGTAAAAAGCCTTCTACAACTTTAGGAGCAAATTTAGATTTTCTACCTCTTTTAACAAGAATAAAACATTTGCTACCAAAGACTCTAAAATATGAAACATTGGGCTTTTTACCGGTGAGGAGTTCATAAGATGTCTTCTTGAGGATTCGGTGAAGGTAGAGCCGGTTGATGGAGTAGCAGGCGGTGTTAATCGCCTCAGCCCAAAACCGGTCCGGTGTCTTGTACCGGTGAGGAGTTCATAATATGTCTTCAAACATGGTCCTCGCCATGTCAAGTAGAGTTCTATTCTTCCTCTCCACTACACCATTTTGTTGTGGTGTGTAGGGAGAAAAGAACTCATGCTTGATGCCCTCATCCTCAAGGAAGCCTTCGATTTGTGGATTCTTGAACTCCATCCCATTATCGCTTCTTATTTTCTTGTTCCTCAATCCGAACTCATTTTGAGTCTGTGTCAAGAATCCCTTTGAGGTCTCTTGGGTTTGTGATTTATCCTACAAAAGGAATACCCAAGTGAAGCAAGAATAATCATCCACAATTACTAGACAGTACTTACTCCCGTCGATGCTTATGTAAGCTATCAGGCTGAATAAATCCATGTGGAGTAGCTCGAGCGGTTTGTCTGTTGTCATGATGTTTTTATGTGGATGATGGGCGCCAACTTGCTTTCCTGCTTGACATGCGCTACAAACCCTGTCTTTCAAAAAGTGAACATTCGTTAGTCCCAAAATGTGTTCTCCCTTTAGAAGTTTGTGGAGATTCTTCATCCCAACAAGGGCTAGTCGGCAATGCCAGAGCCAACCCATATTAGTCTTAGAAATTAAGCAAGTGTCGAGTTCAGCTCTATTGAAATCAACTAAGTATAGCTGACCCTCCAACACTCCCTTAAATGCTACTGAATCATCACTTCTTCTAAAGACAGTAACACCTACATCACTAAAAAGACAGTTGTAACCCATTTTGCATAATTGAGATACAGAAAGCAAATTGTAACCTAAAGAATCTACAAGAAAAAAATTGGAAATAGAATGGTCAGGAGATATAGCAATTTTACCAAGTCCTTTGACCAAACCTTGATTTCCATCCCCGAATGTGATAGTTCTTTGGGGATCTTTGTTTTTTCGTAGGAGGAGAACATCCTTTTCTCCCTAGTCATATGGTTTGTGCACCCGCTATCAATTATCCAGCTTAAGCCCCCAGATGCATAAACCTACAAAACAATTTAGGCCTTGTTCTTAGGTACCCAAACAGTCTTGGGTCCTTTGATGTTAGAAACAAGCACCTTGGGCACCCAAACACAAGTCTTTGATCCCTTGTGTTTGGCCCCAACATATTTGGCAACTACTTTGCCTGATTTGTTAGTTAGCACATAAAAAGCATCAAAAGTCTTAAATGAAATAATAGGCTCATTTGATGCAGTAGGAGATTTCTTTTTAGGCAATTTACCATGGGTTGATTGCGTAGAACTAGATGCCTCATTCTTATACATAAAAGCATGGTGAGAACCAGAATGAGACTTCCTAGCATGAATTCTCCTAATCTTGTGCTCAGGATAACCAGCAGGATATAAAATGTAACCCTCGTTATCCTGAACCATGGGAGCCTTGCCCTTAACAAAATTAGACAATCTTTTAGGGGCATTAATTTTGACATTGCTTCCATGTTGGAAACCAATGCCATCCTTAATGCCAGGGCGTCTCCCATTATAGAGCATACTTCTAGCAAATTTAAAATTTTCATTTTCAATTTTATGCTCATTAATTTTAGCAGTAAGTTGAGCTATGTGATCATTTTTTTGTTTAATTAAAGCTAGGTGACCATGAATAGCATCAACATTAATGTCTCTACATCTAGTACAAATAGAAATATGCTCAACAGTAGATATAGATGGTTTGCAAGCATTAAGTTCATCAATCTTAGCATGTAAAATAACATTCTCATTTCTAAGATTGGAAATGGTATCATTGCAAACATTTAAATCTTTAGCCTTAGCAATTAATTTACCATTCTCAATTTTAAGGCTAGAAAGTGATGCATTCAATTTATCAATCTTAGCAATAAAACTATCATTTTCATTTCTAAGACTGACAATTGAATCATTACAAGCATTTAAATTTTCCACCTTAGCAATTAAACTAGCATTCTCATTTCTAAGGTTGGAGATAGTGTCATGGCATATGCTAAGCTCCTTAGTCATTTTTCACAATTTTCTATTTCCTGAGCATAAGCATTCTTTACCTTAACATGTTTTTTATTTTCCTTAATAAGGAATTCCTCTTGGCTATCTAAGAGTTCATCCTTCTCATAAATAACACCTATCAATTTATTTAATTTTTCCTTTTGTTGCATGTTAAGATTGGCAAAAAGAGTAAGCAAATCATCATCATCATCACTAGAGCTACCCTCATCACTAGATGTTGTATATTTAGTGGAGGCTCTAGATTTTACCTTCTTCTTTTTGCCGTCCTTTTCCATGAAACATTTGTGGCCGACGTTGGGGAAGAGGAGTCCCTTGTTGACGACGATGTTGGCGGCATCCTCGTCGGAGGAGGAGTCGGTGGAGCTCTCGTCGGAGTCCCATTCTTGACAAACATGGGCATCGCCGCCCTTCTTCTTGTAGTACCTCTTCTTTTCCTTCCTCTTTCCCTTCTTGTCGTCGCCCCTGTCACTGTCACTAGACATAGGACATTTTGCAATAAAATGACCGGGCTTACCACATTTGTAGCACACCCTTTTGGAACGGGGCTTGTAGTCCTTCCCCTTCCTTTGTTTGAGGATTTGACGGAAGCTCTTGATGATGAGCGCCATCTCCTCATTGTCAAGCTTGGAGGCGTCGATTGGAATCCTACTTGGTGTAGATTCCTTCTTTTCTTCCTCCATCACCTTGAATGCGACGGGTTGCACCTCAGGTGTGGAGATGCCGCCTTGCTTCAAGTTGATGATTTGTTTGGAGCCTTTGATCATCAATTCAAAGCTCACAAACTTTCCTATAACCTCCTCGAGAGACATTAGCTTATATCTAGGATCACCATGTATTAATTGAACTTGAGTAGGCTTGCGAAAAAAGAGTGATCTTAGAATAACCTTGACCATTTCATGGTCATCCCATTTGGTGCTCCCGAGGTTGTGCAGTTGTTTCACCAAGGTCTTGAGCCAGTTGTACATGGCTTGTGGCTCCTCTCCTTGGTTGAGGACGAACCGACCGAGCTCCCCCTCGATCGTCTCCCGCTTGGTGATCTTGGTCACCTCATCTCCTTTGTGCGCGGTTTTGAGTACGTCCCAAATCTCCTTGGCACTCTTCAACCCTTGCACCTTATTATACTCCTCTCGACATAGAGAGGCAAGGAGTATAGTAGTTGCTTGGGAATCAAAGTGCTTGATTTGGGCGACCTCGTCCGAATCATAGCCTTCGTCCCCCCGCGATGGTACCTGCGCTCCAAGCTCAACAATGTCCCATATGCTAGCGTGGAGTAAGGTTAGGTGATGCCTCATTTTATCACTCCACATACAATAATCTTCACCATCAAAAACCGGTGGTTTGCCTAGTGGGACGGAAAGTAAAGGAGTGCGTCTAGAAATACGGGGATAACGAAGTGGCATCTTACTATACTTCTTGCGCTCATGGCGCTTAGAAGTGACAGACGGCGCGTCGGAGCCGGAGGTGGATGGCGATGAAGAGTCGATCTCATAGTAGACCACCTTCCTCATCTTCTTTTTCTTGTTGCCACACCGATGCGACTTGTGAGGAGGTGATCCCTCCTTTAGCTTGTTGTCGGACTCCTTCGATGGAGCCTTCCCATGGCTTGTGGCGAGCTTGTCGCCGGTCACGATCTCCCTCTTGGCGTGATCTCCCGACATCACTTCGAGTGGTTAGACTCTAATGAAGTACCGAGCTCTGATACCAATTGAAAGTCGCCTAGAGGGAGGGTGAATAGGCAGAATCTAAAAATTATAAACTTAAGCACAAACTACAAGCCAGGGTAAGCGTTAGAAATAAATCCGAGTCTGAAAGAGAGGGTAAAAACAAATCAAAAGCAAATGAAGCGGATGACACGGTGATTTGTTTTACCGAGGTTCGGTTCTTAAAAACCTACTCCCCGTTGAGGTGGTCACAAAGACCGGGTCTCTTTCAACCATTTCCCTCTCTCAAACAGTCACCTAGATCGAGTGAGCATTCTCCTTAATCAAATGGGTCACTTAGACCCCACAAGGACCACCACACAATTGGTGTCTCTTGCTTTGATTACAAGTCACTTAGAGAACAAGAATGAGGAAGAAGAAAGCGATCCAAGAATAAGAGCTCAAAGAACACGAGTAAAACACTCTCTCTAGTCACTAGTTGTTTGGAGTGGATTTGGGACTTGGAGAGGCTTTGATTCTTTTGAATTGTGTCTTGTATTGATTGCACTAGCTCTTGTATTGAATGAGATGTCTGAAAAACTTAGATACTTGGAGTGGTGGTGGTTGGGGGGTATTTATAGCCCTCAACCACCACATAGCCATTGGGGGCTGTCTGTCGATGGGCGCATCGGACAGTCCGGTGCGCCACCGGACAGTGTCCAGTGCGCTAGCCATGTCACCCAACCATTAGGGTTCTGGCGGTTTCGACCGTTGGAGCTTTGTCTTTATGTCGCACCGGACAGTCCGGTGCGACACCGGACAGGTCCTGTTCACTGTCCGGTGCGCCTCTGACGCCTGCTCTGACTTCTACGCGCACTGTTCACACACTATTCACGCTTTTGCAGACGACCGTTGCGCTGTTAGCCGTTGCTCCGCTTGGTGCACCCGACAGTCCGGTGGCACACCGGATAGTCCAATGAATTAAGCGGAGCGCGGCCTCAGAAACCCGAAGGTGAAGAGTTTGGAGTCGATCGCCCCTGGTGCACCGGACAGTCCGGTGCGCCAGACCAGGGTTCTCTTCGGTTTCTTTTGCTCCTTTCTTTTGAACCCAAACTTTGATCTTTTATTGGTTTGTGTTGAACCTATATGCACCTGTAGAATACATAATCTAGAGCAAACTAGTTAGTTCAATATTTGTGTTGGGCATTCAACCACCAAAATCATTTATAGGAAAAGGTTTGACCCTATTTCCCTTTCAATGCGTAATACATTATTGATTGGAAACAAACTTACCCAGAAACACATGTCCATATAATGCTTTCTACTCTTCATGATTTCTCCTTTCGGACTACATGACTCTTTATTGGCAAGCAGCCGAACAACCATGTCAAAACATCTTAGAGTCATATCTTGATTTATCATTAATATGTTTTGCAGGTCTTTGACAGATATTTCTATCTTAAAAGGGTTGAAACTTCGCACTCATGTCATCCTGTAATGTAGCATGACGAAAGTCTATATCAATAATCTAAGTAGTTGGTATACATGAAATAGATAAATCAATGAGCACTTACTCTAGTGTCGTATCGTCTTGGATTGCCATGATATAATCACATAGAACATCTATTAAATCGGCTTTGGTCATTGGCATGTCCTTTGTGGAAAGACCACCCATTAAAAAGTCATTGGTGCACCCATTGGTCGAGACTTTTACAGGAGTTCTTTTATCCCAATCATCAACAAACCAGATTTATAAGTCTGCTTGAGTAATAGGGCCTTCCTCATCTTCAAACACTACAAGAACGAGGAGTAGTTTCCTCTTCTTAGAATTTTTTGGGTTGTCTAATATCTCAATATCAGAGGGGCTTACAGTGTCAACTTCTTTTTCATAATTGTATAACGAACACCCCCTTCTCTTGTTTAGGTCTAAAGATAGTAATATAGCAGCCATTTTTTCCTAAAGTGTGACATGTCATCCTATAAATAATAAACAATTAATTTAGCATTATATATGTAACCCTGGCTGTAGATGTGCATATATGTCATAATAGTAATAATGTACCTGGGTAAAACTGTCAGAAAATTCATCCTCTGTCCAGTATTCGATATAGTTTAAAAGAAAGAGACCACATGAAGAGCTACAATATATATTAATAAAAACATCAAGATTAGTATGAATGAAGAAATTGGTAAAGAAGATTTAAGGGTGTACCTATCTGTCTGCTTTGCATATCCCATTTCTTTTTCTCTGAGCGGCCAAAAAGCAACTTGGAGGTCTGGCCACCGATGGTCTTTTAACTTCTTACGTTGAGATATCATATCAATTTGTCTTTGGAGTCCTTTAATATTTATATATTGTAAAACAAAATCAGAGATTGAGATAAGTTAATAGTGAATTAGTAATTAGTTTGTGCATACTCATAGAGTCAGTGAGGTCTTTGCGGTCTTGTGAAGTACCAAGTGAATCGAACACTTGTATCTCCATATTTCTTGCATTGATCACGACGAGATACCAGTGTGTCCCTTGATGTTTATCCGAATAAACACCTACAAAACAATTATAAATACTACATAGAATAAAATACATGTAAACACTAACTGTTTATATTGCAAACTCATATGTATCATGTCATGGTCTAGGTAAAGTAAAACTCTTCGTTAAGCACTACATATTTGTGCCATGTCTTTAATTGGATATAGCTTCTCTGTTTTAATTTCAACATCACCGTCTCGCTTCAGAAAATTGAACTGGAAAGCATTTTCTATATGGACACGACCTTCAGATCGGCACTTTAGATGGTTTTGAGCTTTTATTAAATTTATGTAACAGTCTATCACCTGCAAGTGTGTAAGTTGTGGTTAAAAATACCAGGGTGAGTAAAAAAACTTATACATAACAAGGTCTAAGCATGGATTACCTCATCACCTAGATATGCGTTCGGCTGAAATAAACATTATATCCACTTCCTTTCAACAAAGGTATCATCAATAAGCACAACTTCTATCCTTTGTTCACAAGGAATTTCCTTAATAAAATCGATGAGGGCAAGATCACCCTGCATACAAATATAGTCTAGAAGCAAACAGTCGTGAGATAAAACTAAAATTAGTTACCATAAAAAATAAAAATTGATCCATACAACACTACGAAAATTATAATACCTTTCAGAACTATTGCAGTTGCCACCGATTTTTTTGGCTTGTTATGACACGGGCCTATAAATAGAGATTCCATTCTCGCGGGACAAAAACCTACATTCATAAGGTAAAATATAGGTTAGTGCTCGTGCTTCACCATATCAGTGGAAAAAAATAAATGACGATTTAAAAGAGTAAGGCAGCATGCTTAACAAATTGTTAGATGCATAATAAATTGTTGCTAATATCACAAATGATCCAAAACTCAATAGTGATTTAAGATAGTATGTATGTAGTAAGAAGATTACTGATGATATCGGTCCAAATAAAATGGCACACTATCTAAACCACAAAATGCATGCTATATTCATGTAAGTGTGTACAGTCATCAAATGTTCTAAATAAATGGAGTCTCCTAGATTGAAGATGTAGTAATAATAATTATGAAATGCATGTTATATTCGGCGAGGTCGCAAGGATGTCGCAGACGGCAATTATATAAGTAGGTTCCATGCAAAAATATAATAAAACAATTATAAAACAATTATCTTTATTGTTTTCATTAGGGAAACACATGATCTATATTTTATTAAAATATGTATCTATATTTTATTAAAAGGGTTATGCTTAAAATAATATAATCTACTAACTTTAATCACCAAAATATCATATTCTAGTGTCCGAGCCCTACTCATTTTAATAACTTACATTTAAATTTACGATAAACTTAGTGTCTAAGCCGTACACATTTTAATACTACATCAGTCTTGACCTCACAAAAGGCTATGTTCTCTATTTAAATTACAATTAGCAAGACTACGACATGATTTTAATTGCACTAAACAAACTCAAATTAAATTGCGACACTAAACAAATGGTTGCAATATTAAATTCGCATCGACTTGTGAACTTAACGACCAATATTTCAAATTATTTAAATTCTAAAATAGTAATTTATAAAATAAAATTTGTTGTAGGGGCTAGATCCTAATTAAACCTAGATATTAGGGGATAGAATAAAATTTATACCTTGGAACATCAGCATGGCAGAGGAGCATGTCGAGGCTTTGACCATGGCGTCGCAATGACAAGCATGACAGGGAGAAGATCACTGTGCGGGCGAACTCGACGCGGAGCAGCGTATGAAGGAGAAGCGACACTCAGCACATCTTTGGACGTCAGGCGCATACGGCTCGAGCACGCAGCAGTTAGTGATCACGACGAATTTGGACGACTTTCGGCGTCGCAAACGGAGGGTGCACGTTTAGCTGGCAGCAAGGAACAAGTGAGCAGTGGATGTGGCTCGGTAGTTGTGGGGGAAGAAGACCGTGATCCTACAATTTATAGAGTAGAGAGAGGCGAGAGTGTCGAGGAAAGAGATCGCTGCTGTCATTATTGGCGTGCAACACTACCGGAATCCGGGCCTTTGCCGAGTGCCAGGCTCTTTGCCGAGTACTTTTTATCGGGCACTCGGCAAAGACGACTTTGCCGAGAGCCGCACTCGGCAAAGTCCTGCGCTCAGTAAAGAGCTTGTTTGCCGAGTACAGGTTCTTTGCCGAGTGTAATGGCTCTGGTACTCGGCAAAGAAGCACGCTTTGCCGAGTGCCATACCAAGCACTTGGCAAAGTACCTGACAGGGGGACCCCTCTGGCAGATTCTTTGCCGAGTGTCTGTCTGACCGCACTCGGCAAAGATAACTTCTTTGCCGAGTGTCGCCTAGAACACTCGGCAAAGGCGCCGTCTCCGTCACCCAGCGCCGTAACGGCTGCTTTTCTTTGCCGAGTGCCCGAGAAAAAGTACTCGGCAAAGAAGGCTTTGCCGATGCACTATGTGTCGAGTCCTCTTTGCCGAGTGCAACACTCGGTAAAGCTTTTGCCGAGTGTTTTTAAGGCTTTGCCGAGTGTCGCAGGCACTCGGCAAAGCCGGCGATTCCGGTAGTGCAAGAAAAGAAACAAGTCTGTGAAACAGGGAAACAAATATGAGAAAAATGAAAGGAATTCATATCAATCGGGGAAACAAATATGAGAAAGATGAAAGAAATTCATGTCAATCGAGAAAACAAATATGAGGAAGATGAAAGGATATCATGTACAAGGGAAGATCGGAATATGGGAAACAAACCTGGCGGCTGCTACATTTTCTACGGACGTCAAGCTGTTCATAGTATTGATGGGCCAATTATGGCTTAGTATTGATGGGCCAAACGGGCAGTGGTATCAAAGTTCGTTGCCAAAAGAAGATGGTAGTCTCATTTATTAACCGGGCACTCAAAGTATAATTGCTAGTAATTGCGACACCGTATTGCAATAAAAAAAATTGCTACACTGTCACTAATTCATTATATTAATTCTAGACAATGATTTAATAAAAACACAAATTGGAAACATATAATACCAACCTACTATAAAGCTAAAGTAGCCATCCTTATTATATACAGTTTATTAAAATAATTGATAATAAATCTAGACACATATACAATTTGTGTTTAGCACACGCTTCTGCTTTCTTTTGCTTTTGCCTCAACTTCTTCCTCTGAGCAAGTGGCAGTTTTGATATCTCATCATTCTCTTCCATTGTAGATTTTGTTGGAGAGTCATGTAGTTTCATATAGCACCTGCAGTTTGTGCCAGCAGCATCACCAACTACCTTGGTTAGAGGCACAAATTGATGAAAACAGAACACCAGAAGCAAACCATTACCTGATAGCTCCAGCAGCAGCCTTGTGGAAGTATTCATGAGCATGCAAACAATCTTGAAACTTCAGCATAAAAACATATGCTCGAAGTGTCATTTTCTGCAAGCAATATGAATGGAAGTCAAATTGGTCTTCAGTCATATCAGCGTAATGTTTTTCAACTGCCAAGAAATTGTTTAGGGCCTGGCCAAGATCACCTTGACAGTAATAGCTCTCCCCAGAAGCAAGCCCATACCTTAATTGATATATATCATGTAGTTAGATAGGGAGTGAACATAAGAGATAGATAGCAGAGGAGAAAGAGCACATACCACATGCACCACATGTCATGAAGATTATTGTGTTGATCACCATCTTTTGTAAACAAAACAACAGTCTTTTCGACAAGGCCAACCTTCATACAACACAACCACCAGATTTATTATTATTTATGAAATGATTTTTTGCACATGTGTGTCGCACATGCATGCACCCTGGTTTCTAAGGAAACATCACTGTAACTCAGGGTAACATTCTAGGTAAGAAGAAGAAAAGCACCCAAAATTGAGTTAAAAGAGAACTCCAGCCTAGATGATTGGGATCCACATGCACACTTTCCATCCCAACCGCGCGTGGGGAGTGGCGGCAATGGCGTTGCGGAGGCGCTGCGCGATGGTGGCGGGGGCTTGGGCGTAGTTGGTGGCGCAGGAGTAAGGTGGGGGCATGGTGACGCCGAGTGGACATCCTCGGTAGATACATATGGTGTAGTAGAGATTCGCTATGTTAAATCTTGTCTCTCAGGGGAGCAAGTTATGTATAAATTTGTGTTATACTGTTATAAGGAAATGTTTCATAATTCATTTGTGATCCTAACCATACATAAATTTTATTATTTTAATTTAGCTATTTCACCAGTACATTGCAACGATCTTTAAGTGGCCATCTTTTTCAAAAGAACAGGATAATACACATGAACATCTAGATTCTCAGATATGTTTAATAATCCAGTCATGTTAATAAGGAGCCTAACAATAAGGTTCAGAATATCAGAGCCTTGTTGCTATCATCTATCATGCTAACCTGTCAAGGCGTTTCTCAAGGAAGTGCTGGAGAGAGTGCCTCCTGGCAATGGAGAGATCTGGCCAACAGATCAAGATAGTTTAAAGATGTGTTAGAAAATGTCATGACTAGAAAAGGTTTTCCATTTCCGAATTTTTACCCAAAGATGCAGCGGCCTTACCAGCCTGAAGCTTGCATATTGAGCTAGGCTTAGCAACAACCTGAGCTTGTCCAGCTGCTATAGAAGTGCTCTGCAGTGATGGAGACCGTGTGAGCACAGGAGAGAAGACTGCTGCTGGGGCGATAGTGGTTGTATGTACCATTGGAGGATTAACACCAGTGGTAGCACTGCCTTTGGTGGCTGTCGCAGTAGCTGCAGCTATAGGCATGATTTTCTGAGCCTATCAATGCAAAATCAGTGTAGTAGCATACACATTTTAACAGGCAGTACAAAAGAACATGATATCTGTAAATGAAGTGAATATAATATTCACCTTTTCTGGTGGCACTGTGTCATACTCATACACACATACTGATCCACCATGGAAAATAATTGTATGCTGTGTGGGATTAGCTGAAGGGTCAGCAACATTCCAGACCTTATAGTAAATAATGAAGAAAAATAAGAACATGCAAAGGCAGATAAAATGGCACCTCTGAATTAAAAATAGACATCCATGTCACTCTCACTAAAACAATTCTTAAGCCACTCGGCCACTTAGGCCACTCGGCCAACTGTCTGTAGGCAATCTATTAAGGAACAAAGACAGGTGCATCTCATACATGCGCCAAGAAGACAACATATATAATAACAGAGTGTATAGAGATAAATGTCATAAAACATCAGAGTATTTATTACATAGCGGAAGACTTATTACAAAATAAAAGAATAAATATAAAACGAACTAAGGATCGTTGGCGCCAAAGTCAACTGAGAAACGCCACCTAGATCAGATCATACTCCTCGCCTTGTGGCTCCTCCTGAACCACCTGTTCTTCTCCTGTGGGGGGGGGTGTGAGACAGCAAGGGTGAGCTCACACATGATCATAGCTCAACAAGTTGTGGGGAACCAGTGGACATAAACTCACAAAGGTGTGAGTTCATGTGATGTGTAAGGCTAATCAATGATAGGGGTTAAAGCTGAGCATTGCTTTTAAGTAGTTGACCAAAATTTTATTAGCAGTTACTAAGTGTAAGTAAATACCAAACCATAATAAAAGTAATAGAACAAAATTAATAATAATCCCATGCAATGCAAATGACCAAATTGAATTTAAGTTCCATAATTTAAACATCAGAGAGTCCTGAGCTACTCATGACCGTGAGCTCGGCTAGTATACCAGTTTTACACTCTGCAGAGGTTGTACCCTTTACCCACAAGTCATGTTACCCATCTGCCAAGGGGTCGCGACTCCCATACACCTCTACCTAGGAAGCGCGGCAGGGCAACACTACGAGGCCTTTACAAAGTTCCACTAGCTTCCGAAAACCTGCTACAGTTTATGGGAAGAGCACTTGCAAGAATCCCCCGTCGGACCGCCATCGCATCTAAATCAACCCGAGAACCTCCTTGCATGCAACTCCCCTACTGCCCTTGCCCCTTTCGGGTAAGGTAGTCTTCCACTAGCTTTCCTAATTAGTCAGCCAAGGGCGTCCCATTAAACCCTTGTGGTGGCACGTGTTTCTCAAGTTAAACTCTATGTTCCAATTAACATTAATGATCTTGACATGAACATAAATAGAATAACAAAAGAATTAGAACATAGATAAAATGAATGATTATCCCAAAACCATGTAAAGCAATAGCAAACTACCCAAGTGAATCAGGGGTAAACAAGGTAATGAGATAAACAATCTAGGGTGACCTATTGGGTCCCATCAAAATTAACCTATGCATGGATAAATGATATTAAAGAACATTATTGGGTAAAAAGTGGTCAAGAGCACAACTTGCCTTCAATGAGCTCCTCCTCAGCTACTTCAACCTGCTGCTCACCAGGATCGTCAGTCACGGGTTCTTCTACTCGCCACAATACAAACAAGCACAATGTATAGAGAAAATTAACATCACACCAAACATGTACACAAAATACACAGTAATAATCTACATATTAAAATAAAATCCTAGGAACATGAATCATAATTTTTGGAGTTATAGATTTTAAGATATGAATTTCTAAAGGTTTTATGTGTTTAAAATAGGTTAAGTGAGAATTAAATTTTTTTACTGTTTTCATGACAAAACAGAGACTCTAAGTGATAGATAATAAAATTACAAAATTTTAGGAACTGGAATGAAGTAATTTGAACTAAAAATGGATTTTCTATGGATTATCAAAGTTCTAGCATATATTTTCACATTAAAAATCCTTTTATAATTCAATTTCTTGGGTTTTATAATACTCTGGACTAGGCCTCATTTTCTGCAAACTACAGGGGTCTCAGAGTAAGATTCTTAAGACACAGTGAACAACCTTGTACGGACCACGGGTGATTTCCCTAAAAACAGAGGGGCCTAATCGCTAAACCGACCCGCCGAAGGGGTATCCTTCGAACCCAAGCCGCCCGATCGTCAACCGAGGGTCCTGATTAGATCAAGACCACACCCGAAACGGTCTGTAATACTATGCGCTGGATTGGCATTCGACGGCTACTAGCGATCCCCACACTCATCTAATCCTGACCGACCAACCCGGGATCAACGGCCAGCACTTCATCGTTCCCAACGCACTGACCGTGCGCGGCGGCGCCGCCCAGCTAATCCTAAGGATGTGAGCACGGCGGCGAACTACGGATCCGCGATTTGGCGAGCTATTCCGAACGCGGTGATGAGCAATCGGTAGTGGAGATTACGGCGAACTCAATGGGGGCAATCTTACCGGTGGTTGATCGGTGTAGAGAGCCGACGACGGGGTTTGGCGGCAGTAGCGGCCTCCGTCGAGCAATTACGGAGGTCCAGGGGCCCTTCTCGTCCAGCGATGCGATGAGCGGCTCCAGTGGTGTCAGGCGAAACTCCCTGCACACCAATTCGGCCACGGGTGGCGCGGTGGTCTGGGAACGAGTACGGCGGCTACTTTCTTTCGCAATGGCGCACGGTGGCAATGGGGAAAGGGAGAAGAAAGGAGGGGGTCGGTCCGCAGATATAGGAGGTGAGGATCACGACGCGCAGAGTTCGGTCAGGTCATGGGCCAGCGCAGATTGTGGCATGCGCGGTTGCGGCGGCTTAGCTCCGAACTCGGCGGAGGTAGGCGACGACGCGGGTTCCGCGCACCAGAGATCGCGCTCGAGGTGGTCAACAGTTCTCGCGACGCGCCCGGGGTCTTTGTACCCAGGTTGAGGGGGCAAATCTCGACCTGATCCTCCGATCAACGCGGCGGCTGTTACAACTGAGCGCGTGATTCATCTGCGGGTAAAGCGGCGGCGGCTTTGGAGACCCGTTTCACGCCCGCGGCAATCAGGAGAAGATGACCCTGGCAACACGGGTCCACTTGTCTGCGACTGGTGCGCACGTGCGAAGTCTTCCTGGCCAGTAGGCCCACGTTGTCAGCGGAGCCAGCAGCGCAAGCCATGCTCCCGCTTGGGCTGCGCGGAGGGGTAATGCGAAACTGGGCCAAAAGGGGTAGCCACGACCGAGGTAGGCTTTATCCTTTTTCTTTTTTTATTTTCCTTTTATTTTATCTTTTCCTTCTTTCCAAATTCAAACTTAAATTTAAATTCAAACTTTATGGCTCCTTTGTACACCGACTAATTATTTAGTTTGATCATACCCACTGCGATGAAGTTGTTAAATTATAATTTTATTTATTGAATAATATTCCTTTCTATCCTCTATTTTCATGGTTTTATTTTCAAGTTAGACTTTGAATTCTATGGATCTATTGATATGCTATTAATGATACATTTATTTTATTAAGCACAAATGCACAATCAAATAAAAACTCAGCATGATGCACAGATTGATTATGTGTTCATTGTTCTATTCATCCACTTTTAACTAGTGTTGATCACATGCAATAAATAGTAGAGGCCACAAACTATTGAGGTTATCTCTATTCTCTTTATTACACTTTTGAGTATTACAAATCCTACCCCCCTTAAAAATAATCTCGTCCTCGAGATTTAAGAAGAACGAGGGAAAAGATGGGGAAAATCTATGCGAAGCTCTTCTTCTCTTTCCCAAGTTGCTTCATCTTCGCCATGGTGACTCCATTGCACTTTGCACATCTTTATCACCTTATTCCTTGTAACTCGAGTCAAGGTATCCAAAATCTTGATCGGGTATTTCGTATAAGTCAAATCGCCCTGAACACTGAGCTCTTCCATTGGTAACTATTCCTCAGGGACACGGAGACATTTCTTCAGTTGGGATACGTGGAACACATTATGCACATCCGATAGACTAGCAGATAACTCGAGTTGATATGCCATCTCTCCAACTCGCCTAAAGATCAAGAATGGTCCAATATAGCGAGGGGACAATTTGCCCTTAACTTTGAATCTCCTCATTCCACGAAGTGGTGACACCTTGAGATACACATAATCTCCTTCCTCAAATTCCAGTGGTCTTCGTCGATTATCAGCATAACTCTTTTGCCTGGTTTGAGCCACCCTCAAATTCTCTCGAATTATACGGACTTGTTCTTCTGCTTCTTGAATCAGCTCAGGCCCAAAGAATTGTCTTTCTCCAGTTTGATCCCAATACAAAGGAGTCCTGCATTTCCTGCCATATAGAGCTTCAAAAGGTGACATCTTCGGACTGGCCTGATAGCTATTATTATAAGAGAACTCAGCATAAGGTAGACTCTTATCCCAACTTCCTCCATGCTAAAGGGCACATGCTCTCAACATATCTTCCAATACTTGATTAGTCCTTTCAGTCTGTCCATCAGTCTGAGGGTGATAAGCTGTACTAAAATTCAACTTCGTACTCATATTCTCATGAAAGCTTCTCCAAAATCTTGAGGTAAACTGCGAACCTCGATCAGACACGATCTTCTTTGGTACTCCATGCAAACACACAATCCGAGCCATATACAACTCTGCTAGCTGAGAACCTTTAATAGTAGTCTTCACAGGAATAAAATGAGCTACTTTAGTCAATCTATCTACAATCACCCATATAGCATCATATCCTTTCTGGGTGCGAGGCAATCCAGTGATGAAATCCATACCAATCTCTTCCCACTTCCACTCGGGTATCTTCAGTGGGTGCAATAGTCCAGCTGGCCTATGGTGTTCAGCCTTAACTCTTTGACACACATCGCACATCGCCACATGTGCAGCCACATCTCTCTTCAATCCATACCACCAATATTTCCGCTTCAAATCCTGATACATCTTGGTACTACCAGGATGAATAGAATAATCCGAGTCATGGGCCTCTTTCAATATAGTCTCTCGAAGGCTCTCAATATCAGGAACACACATCCTGTCCTTGAACCATACGGTGCCTTGCTCATCTTCCGTGAATTCCGGACCTTGACCTTTAGTAATTAGATCCTTAATCTCTTGTATCTTAGCATCACCAATTTGTCCTTTGCGGATTTCTTGCTCCAAAGTAGGTTCCACATCAATAGTAACTCCTTCAGTGTGAGCAACTATCCCCAGGTTAAGTCTCCTAAAATCCTCAACAATCTCGTCGGGTAGCTGGGCAACAATAGCTGAATGAACATGCTCCTTACGACTCAAGGCATCTGCAACCAAATTTGCCTTGCCCGGGTGATAGTGAATTTCCAAATCATAATCCTTAATAAGCTCCAACCAACGGCGTTGCCTAAGGTTGAGATCCTTCTAAGTGAATATATACTTCAGACTCTTATGATCCGTGTACACTTGGCACTTGGTTCCCATGATATAATGTCTCCAAATCTTAAGCGCATGCACAACGGCTGCCAATTCCAAGTCATGAGTGGGGTAGTTCAATTCATGTTTCCTTAACTGACGAGAAGCATAGGCAATCACATGTCCTTCTTGCATGAGCACGCATCCTAAGCCTTGGACACATGCATCACAATAGATATCAAATCCTTTCTGTGGGTCTGGCATAACCAATACTGGTGGTAACATCAGTTTCTCCTTCAATTGATCAAAGTTGTCTTGACACTTCTCATCCCACTTAAATTCTCTTCCTTTCTCCAAAAGCGAAGTCATAGGCTTAGTAATCTTGGAAAATCCTTCAATAAATCTCCAATAATATCCAGCAAGTCCCAAGAAACTCCGAATCTCAGTAACTGTAGTGGGTACTCTCCACTCCATTATCTCCTTAACCTTAGCAGGATCCACTGATATTCCTCCATTAGAAATAATATGACCAAGAAATGGCACCTCGCCAATCCAAAACTCGCACTTGCTGAACTTGGCATATAGCTGGTTATCTCGTAGCTTCTGTAGCACCAACCTCAGATGTTCCTCGTGATCGTTATCACTCTTGGAATAGATAAGAATGTCGTCGATGAACACCACGACAGATCTGTCCAAGTACTCCATAAACACCTTATTCATCAAGTTCATAAAATAAGCTGGTGCATTGGTTAATCCAAACGACATCACAGTGAACTCATATAATCCATATCGAGTCGAGAATGCTGTCTTAGGAATATCCGATGGTCTAATCCTCATCTGATGGTAACCCGATCAGAGATCAATCTTCGAAAATACTCTAGCACCTCTCATCTGATCAAATAAATCCTCAATACGGGGCAACGGATACTTGTTCTTCACAGTAACATCATTAAGAGATCTATAATCCACACACATCCGCTGTGATCCATCCTTCTTCTGTACAAACAGAACCGGTGCTCCCCAAGGTGAGGAACTCGGATGAATGTACCTAGCCTCTTGTAACTCAGTTAACTGCTTCTTCAGTTCCTTCAACTCCTCTACGGACATCCTATATGGCCGTTTAGAAATAGGAGCGGTTCCAGGTAGGAGATCAATAACAAACTCAACTTCTCTATCAGGTGGCATCCCTGGTAACTCCTTTGGAAAGACATCCGGAAAATCTCTAACCACACGGATGTTATCACCAACAAACTCCTCAGGTATGAAGAACATTGCACGTTTGGATGAGGTGGTCACTGCAATATTAACTTGAAATCTTTCTCCTTTAGTGGTAGTGAGTTCTACGGTACCTCTACCACATGCTATAACGGCCTTTGCCTTTCTCAACCATGACATACCAAGGATCAGATCTATACTGCTTGACTCTAATATTATAGCAGTAGCTCCAAATTCTCTACCCATAATTGTTAATGTCAATCTACGTTTCATTTGATTCGCCTCAACAGGCCCTTTAGGTGTAATTACTATCATGGGTTTTCTCATTTTTAGCAGTGGTATTTAATTTGTGTTGGCATATCTAGCAGACATAAATGAATGTGTAGCACCAGAATCAAATAAGATGGTTGCAGGAATAGCATTAACATAAAACATACCAAGCACAATGTCAGCACCATCCGGAGCAGCATCAACGCTGACTTGATTAACCTTGGCAATAGAATATCCCTTGCCAGATCCTGGAGTTTGCTGCTTGTTCTGAACTGGAGTAGTAGCAACCCTCTGTGGGCAGACATTTGCATAATGACCAGTCTTCCCACACTTGAAACAAGTAGTGCCTGGACTCTGTCCTGAAAACTTCGTCGGGGTGCCAGTAGGGGTAGCCTGTCGAGGAGGTGGAGTCCTCAGGGGTGATTGCTGAACTGGGCACTGGCCTCCGCCAGTGCGAACTGGTGTACCCTGGGGTGAACTATAGCGAGGGCGAACACTGCTGCTTCCTTGTCCTTGAGATATAGCCTTTCTCTTCAAATCTCCCAGCTGAACACGCTTGTGTTCAATAGCCAGGGCCTTATCAAGCAGCCTCTGAAATGATGGAAATGTGTGTGCCACTAGAGCATACTGCAGTGGTCCATTAAGTCCTTCAATAAAATGCTCCTGCTTCCTCTCATCTTCAGCAACTTCATCAGGGGCATATCTGGATAACTGGATGAACTTGTCGCAGTACTCGCTGACTGACATACTTCCTTGCTTCAGCGACAGAAATTCCTTCTTCTTAATCTTCATTAATCCGGCTGGTATATGATAATTCCGGAACTGTGTTCTAAACTCTGCCCAAGTGATAGTATCAGCAGCATCGTGGGCAGCAGTATACGAATCCCACCAGTCAGCAGCAGGACCTGCCAGACGTCCAGAAGCATATAAAACCTTCTCCCGGTCAGTGCATTATGCAATATTCAACATCTTCTCAACGGACTTCAGCCAATCATCCGTGTCCAGTGGATCAGGAGAGCTTGCAAATGTAGGTGGCTTATGACTCATGAACTCCCTATGCTTATCTCGGGGTGGAACTGGTGGTGGAGGTGGAGGCAGTGGTACTTGTTGTTGCTGTTGTTGTTGTTGCATTTGTTGTTGCAGCTGCTGTTGTTGCGCCCTCCTTTCCTGGCGTATCTCCTCTCGCTCCTGGCGCAACTCATGTCGTATCTCTTCTCTTTCTTGACGCATCTCCTGGCGTTCTTGCTGCATCTGTGCACGCATATCTGCCATGCTGTCCGCCATTTGCTGCATCACCTCATCTGAGCAGCAACCAGTGGGTCAACTCCGCCTGGTGGAGGATTAGGAGGATTCATCTCTGCTGGCTGTGGCTGGGGTTGTCTATATATCCACCGAGTGTGTCGATTAGGAGGCAAATAAATTCCACCACCCCGCCTGGTATTGACCATCTGAGTTAGATACATATGGTAAGAAAATAGTAGACAAGGCAGGTAATTACAAATCATGTTACTTTGGGGGATTTATTAGCTAAGCAGATTAATATTTTACCTACCATAACTAATTCATTACCTTATGATGGTACATACTAAGATGTCCATCTATAATACTTCAATCAATCAAAGAAGCAAATCAGGAATTTAGCATCAGCACAATCAACCAATCTTTTTTTATAAAGAAAATAGTTTTAAATTTTGTCTTAGGTTCCCTATCTCTTAAAAAGATCTTAGTGGTAGGATTCCAAGGTGTGAAATCCATCTTGTCCTAGAGTAGAAAAGATAAGATTAATCAGAGTAGAGTAGCAAAAGGTGAGACAAGATCAAGATGAGATGAGTATAGAATGAGTCAGAGTAAGGTAAGTAGGAAAGGGTTTGTCCATTTCTATCTAGGTTTCGTCCTACAGTCAACATTTGCTCTGATACCACTTCTGTCACACCCGGCTTTAAGGAACAAAGCCAGGTGCATCTCATACATGCGCCAAGAAGACAAGATATATAATAACAGAGTGTATAGAGATAAATGTCATAAAACTTCAGAGTATTTATTACATAGCGGAAGACTTATTACAAAATAAAAGAATAAATATAAAATGAACTAAGGATCGTTGGCGCCAAAGTCAACTGAGAAACGCCACCTAGATCAGATCATACTCCTCGCCTTGTGGCTCCTCCTGAACCACCTGTTCTTCTCCTGTGGGGGTGTGTGAGACAGCAAGGGTGAGCTCACACATGATCATAGCTCAACAAGTTGTGGGGAACCAGTGGACATAAACTCACAAAGGTGTGAGTTCATGTGATGTGTAAGGCTAATCAATGATAGGGGTTAAAGCTGAGCATTGCTTTTAAGTAGTTGGCCAAAATTTTATTAGCAGTTACTAAGTGTAAGTAAATACCAAACCATAATAAAAGTAATAGAACAAAATTAATAATAATCCCATGCAATGCAAATGACCAAATTGAATTTAAGTTCCATAATTTAAACATCAGAGAGTCCTGAGCTGCTCATGACCGTGAGCTCGGCTAGTATACCAGTTTTACACTCTGCAGAGGTTGTACCCTTTACCCACAAGTCATGTTACCCATCTGCCAAGGGGTCGCGACTCCCATACACCTCTACCTAGGAAGCGCGGCAGGGCAACACTACGAGGCCTTTACAAAGTTCCACTAGCTTCCGAAAACCCGCTACAGTTTATGGGAAGAGCACTTGCAAGAATCCCCCGTCTGACCGCCATCGCAGCTAAATCAACCCGAGAACCTCCTTGCATGCAACTCCCCTACTGCCCTTGCCCCTTTCGGGTAAGGTAGTCTTCCACTAGCTTTCCTAATTAGTCAGCCAAGGGCGTCCCATTAAACCCTTGCGGTGGCACGTGTTTCTCAAGTTAAGCTCTATGTTCCAATTAACATTAATGATCTCGACATGAACATAAATAGAATAACAAAAGAATTGGAACATAGATAAAATGAATGATTATCCCAAAACCATGTAAAGCAATAGCAAACTACCCAAGTGAATCAGGGGTAAACAAGGTAATGAGATAAACAATCTAGGGTGACCGATTGGGTCCCATCAAAATTAACCTATGCATGGATAAATGATATTAAAGAACATTATTGGGTAAAAAGTGGTCAAGGGCACAACTTGCCTTCAATGAGCTCCTGCTCAGCTACTTCAACCTGCTGCTCACCAGGATCGTTAGTCACGGGTTCTTCTACTCGCCACAATACAAACAAGCACAATGTATAGAGAAAATTAACATCACACCAAACATGTACACAAAATACACAGTAATAATCTACATATTAAAATAAAATCCTAGGAACAGGAATCATAATTTTTGGAGTTATAGATTTTAAGATATGAATTTCTAAAGGTTTTATGTGTTTAAAATAGGTTAAATGAGAATTAAATTTTCTTACTGTTTTCATGACAAAACAGAGACTCTAAGTGATAGATAATAAAATTACAAAATTTTAGGAACTGGAATGAAGTAATTTGGACTAAAAATAGATTTTCTATGAATTATCAAAGTTCTAGCATATATTTTCACATTAAAAATCCTTTTATAATTCAATTTCTTGGGTTTTATAATACTCTGGACTAGGCCTCATTTTCTGCAAACTACAGGGGTCTCAGAGTAAGATTCTTAAGACACAGTGAACAGCCTTGTACGGACCATGGGTGATTTCCCTAAAAACAGAGGGGCCTAATCGCTAAACCGACCCGCCGAAGGGGTATCCTTCGAACCTAAGCCGCCCGATCGTCAACCGAGGGTCCTGATTAGATCAAGACCACACCCGAAACGGTCTGTAATACTATGCGCTGGATTGGCATTCGACGGCTACCAGCGATCCCCACACTCATCTAATCCTGACCGACCAACCCGGGATCAACGGCTAGCACTTCACCGTTCCCAACGCACTGACCGTGCGCGGCGGCGCCACCCAGCTAATCCTACGGATGTGAGCACGGCGGCGAACTATGGATCCGCGATTTGGCGAGCTATTCTGAACGCGGTGATGAGCAATCGGTAGTGGAGATTACGACGAACTCAATGGGGGCAATCTTTCCGGTGGTTGATCGGTGTAGAGAGCCGACGATGGGGTTTAGCGGCAGTAGCGGCCTCCGTTGAGCAATTACGGAGGTCCAGGGGCCCTTCTCGTCCAGCGATGCGATGAGCGGCTCCAGTGGTGTCAGGCGAAACTCCCTGCACACCAATTCGGCCACGGGTGGCGCGGTGGTCTGGGAACGAGTACGGTGGCTACTTTCTTTCGCAATGGCGCACGGTGGCAATGGGGAAAGGTAGAAGAAAGGAGGGTTCGGTCTGCAGATATAGAAGGTGAGGATCACGACGCGCAGAGTTCGGTCAGGTCATGGGCCAGCGCAGATTGTGGCATGCGCGGTTGCGGCGGCTTAGCTCCAAACTCGGCGGAGGTAGGCGACGACGCGCGGGTTCCGTGCGCCAGAGATCGCGCTCGAGGTGGTCAACAGTTCTCGCGACGCGCCCGGGGTCTTTGTACCCAGGTTGAGGGGGCAAATCTCGACCTGATCCTCTGATCAACGCGGCGGCTGTTACAACTGCGCGCGATTCATCGGCGGGTAAAGCGGCGACGGCTTTGGAGACCCGTTTCACGCCCGCGGCAATCAGGAGAAGATGACCCTGGCAACACGGGTCCACTTGTCTGCGACTGGTGCGCACGCGCGAAGTCTTCCTGGCCAGTAGGCCCACGTTGTCAGCGGAGCCAGCAGCGCAAGCCATGCTCCCGCCTGGGCTGCGAGGAGGGGTAATGCGAAACTGGGCCAAAAGGGGTAGCCACGGCCCAGGTAGGCTTTATCCTTTTTCTTTTTTTATTTTCCTTTTCTTTTATCTTTTCCTTCTTTCCAAATTCAAACTTAAATTTAAATTCAAACTTTATGGCTTCTTTGTACACCGACTAATTATTTAGTTTGATCATACCCACTGCGATGAAGTTGTTAAATTATAATTTTATTTATTGAATAATATTCCTTTCTCTCCTCTATTTTCATGGTTTTATTTTCAAGTTAGACTTTGAATTCTATGGATCTATTGATATGCTATTAATGATACATTTATTTTATTAAGCACAAATGCACAATCAAATAAAAACTCAGCATGATGCACAGATTGATTATGTGTTCATTGTTCTATTCATCCACTTTTAACTAGTGTTGATCACATGCAATAAATAGTAGAGGCCACAAACTATTGAGGTTATCTCTATTCTCTTTATTACACTTTTGAGTATTACAGTACCACCACCATCACTACCAAAACGAATATCCATATTACCCACAACACCAATAAAACTACAATCATGCTTTCCCCAACAACCACACCTTCAACACTAAGAAAGATTAGCCCTGCCACCCCCAACGTCACAACAAGCAAACCAACAACACCATCAACCACCCCCTCCACCACCTAAGCAAGAAGAGTTCACCGACCCACCTTTTAGGGGAGTCATCCACATGATCGCCAGAGGTCTAGCGTCGAATTTGAAATCAAACGATAGAAGAAATATCACTACCGAAGGGTTAATCATGTAGCCCTCACTGACCCTGTGGTCCAAACGAAGTGGTCCCACGTTTCACTCAACTTCGATGCAAGAGACGTTGACCTTCGCAGTGCACCCCATGCAGACGCGCTGGTGATAAATTGTAGAGTCGCAGGGTGGGACCTGCACAAAGTCCTCGTCGATAACGGTAGCCAAGCTAACATCATATTCATGCATGCCTTCGACCGCATGGGCATAAACCACATCCTGCTCAAGCCAGTAGACAACCCCTCTTGACTTTGGAGGAAAAGAGACCTTTACACTTGGTAAGATAGAGTTGCCACTATCGCTTGGCACAGCCCCAAATGCAAGAAGCGAGCATATCACTTTTGACATAGTTTATATGGTCTACCCATACAATGCCATCATGGGACAAGGATCGATAAACAAACTCAAGGCATATACACGACCTGTACTTGTCCATGAAGATCCTAGGTCCTTAGGGTGTGATAATCATATATGAGGACCAGCAGTTCGCCAGAAAAACATCGAGAAAGGCTTCATCCCTGGCCAGCAACGTACATTGTCTCACCACCGGGAACGAAGACCCTAGGGGCCCTTGCCCAGTCAAAGAGTAGACAGTCAGGGCTCAAGTACAGAGCAACGAAGAGGCCAAAAAAGTCTCCCACGATGTGGCAATCCCCAATCAAATGGTTTTGATCAGCGAAGACCTCAGGAAGTGGAAGAAGAAAAGCTCTTGTCTTGTTTAAACCACAACAAGGATGTATTCACATGGTTTGCCCTAGACCTCGTCGGAGTCAGTCGCGCAATCATAGAACACAGTCTAAGCACCGACCCAATAATACGCCCAAAAAGCAAAACTTGTGCAAGATGTCTGATGAGAATATGGAAGCGGCGAAGGCAGATGTTCATTGCCTGTTGGAAGCAAAATTCATCGAACTAATCGACTACCTAACTTGGCTTGCCAATGTCGTAATGGTGCAGAAGAAAAACAGAAAATAGAGAATGTGTATAGACTTCACTAGCCTTAACAAGGCCTGCCCAAAGGACAACTTCCCCTACCAAGAATATACAAGATTGTCGACTCAGCGGTAGGATGCAAAGTAATGTCTTTGCTAGACTACTTCTCAGGTTATCATCAAATCTACATGAAGGAAGAAGACAAGGCAAAAACAGGCTTCATCACACCCTTCGACACATACTGCTTCCTGCGTATGCCCGAAGACCTGAAAACGCTAGCTCTATATTTTCAAGGCGAACTAAGGCCATTCTAGAGAGCCAGATGGGTCACAACGTTTTCACGTATGTCGATGACATAGTCGTTGCAAGTAGAAACAAAGAAGATCACCTATCTGACCTCACAGAAATGTTCGCCAATATGCGCGAAGCCAAACTCCACCTAAACCCAGAAAAACACATATTTTACGTCTGGTAAAGCAGAATATTGGGTTACAATATCACACAGAGACATATATGTGAACCCGACTAAGATACAAGCTATATTGGACATGACACCACCGTAGTCTGCCCGAGACATGCAAAAGCTAACAGGAAGGTTTGCCGCCTTGAATAGATTCATCTCTCGATCAGCAGAGCGGAGTCTCCCCTTCATTAAAATGCTGCACAGGGTGAAAGACTTTGCTTGGGCCTAGAGTAGGCTGCAGCCTTCAAAAATCGCTGAAGGAGTACTTATTCATGCTCACACCATTGATCAGCTCAGGCCCCGCATCACCCCTCCTACTATATTTCGTAGCCTCGCACAACGTGGTCAACGTAGCTCTGGTGCAGGAAAGACACAAAGATGGTAAACTACAACAGTACCCCATCTATTTTGTCTCTGAGGTCCTCACCAATTCAAAGTGCAACATGACAGAGTTGAAAAAATAGCATATGCGGTCCTTATGGCTTCACGCAAACTGAGGCACTACTTCGAGGCGCATAAGATAAGAGTCCCACAGATCGAGGCCTCAATGATTTGTTCAAAAATCATGAGGCCTCCGCCAAAATTGCTAAGTGGGCAGCTGAACTCTCTGGCTACAACATCGCCTTCGAGCCAAGAACAACAATCAAATCGCAGGTCCTCACCGACATCATAGTCGACTAGATAGGGTCTTCGACCCACAACTACTGCAACACAGAAGCAATTTGGACCATCCACTGTGACGACGCCTGGTGCCATGCAGGGGAAGGCACCGCACCAATCATCATAGCACCGTCTAGGGCCAAGTACAAGTACGCCGCCCACCTAAGCATTGCACTCAAGTCAGATAAATGCACAAACAAAATAGCAGAGTATGAAGTTGTCATCCTAGGACTTTGAAAACTCAAAGCCCTTGGCGTAAAGACCTGCATAGTCAAAACTGATTCTAAAATTATCGCTAGACGAATTGAGAAAGACTGCACAGCCAGGGAGCCGGTCCTCATGCAATACTTATCAGTCGTGCGGAGTCTATAAAAACAGTTCAAGGGATTCACACTCAACACATAGATAGAAGCAAGAATGAAGAGGCCAACGTGCTAGCAAAGGTAGCAGCGAAGGGTTATCCCATGCCCACGGATGTATTCTTCCATACGATAGGCACACCCGTGGTAAGTGTCGGGGGTAATAATTAGGGATACCCAAATTATCCTCCTAACAAACGCACTCAGAGAGATAAGGACGAAACTCCCGAGGGGTGACAGCCGAGCTACCTATAAAAACCATGACATCTCCCCGAGAGTCTCCCAGCTCGAGCAGGATTCCGCCTTGCCTGAGGTCACCGCTGCTCCATCCATCTTGCCTGAGCCAGCCTTAGGCAGATAAGACAGGGGCGCCCGAAAACAGGAAGGGAACATGCGCATTTAATGCGTGTGCCAACCCACACTGCGATAGCAGAGCACAGTGACTGACAAGATAGCGATGATGTCTGGTGCAACAACATGATTATGTCTACACTACAATGTGCGCATGCCGCCTGCCACCCTCTGATGGGATGCCGAATACGACAAGACGAGCAGACTGGCCTTCGGGCGCAATCTCTCCACCTTGCCCGAAGCAAGATTCAACCCACGGGCACAACCTCTTCGCCTCGCCTGACCCCAGGTCTAGCCTTCGGGTGATTGCTCCGCCTCGCCCGACTTCAAGTTCGGCCCTCGGGCGAATACTCCGCCTCACCCGATCTCAGCCTCGACCACCTACTACGCCACGAATCCCGCAGACGACCACTCCGCCCAACTATGGAGCATGTCAAGAGACGACTCGACTAACACCTCAGGAAGACTTCTCCCTCGACCAAGGAGGGGCTTTAATCTCGATAAGCGTAGTAGGGGATATCGATGCCATCCTATGCTAGGACACTGCCGCACCCCGTAAGCAGCCTTTGGCCATACCCTAGTGCTGTTACAACAACTACGGCATGGGTAGCCTATCCCTCGGGGGGCTCAGGCATACGGACAACCCCTCGGTCTTTGCCTCAGCTCACTACGAGAAATCAGCAAGCACAAGTCAACAACACATTTCACCATGACGTCGGCTTGCAGACGCTAGGACATCTCTCCTTCGGATACAACACTCAGCTTCACTGCAGACGCTACCCTTCATGTATAAATAGGGCAGTGGTCCCTCCATGGCAAAAGAGAGAGGAACACATAGACGAACGTTCATTCCTCCACTTTGTCTTAGATATTGGCACTTGCCTCAGTCATCTCTAGGGACTTGGGGACTTTCCCTCTACCACTGTGCTTGTAAACCCCTACTACAGGCACCTCAGTTCGAGTAATATAAGCCTCATCCCCCTCTGCTGGAAGTAGGGCCTTGTGCTGCCCGAACCAGGATAATTGCTTGTGTCTTCTCGCACACCATTTAGAGTCCAGCCACGTGGCACAATTTACTAGTTGGTCAAGGACCCATGGTCCAAACACCGGCAGTTGGCGCGTCAGGTAGGTGCTTGTTGCGTGAAACACTTCCAATTCTCGCTAGAACTCTAGATGGTAGGTTTCCACCACCCACTCAGGCTTGTGATAGTGATCAGGTTCAGGAGTCTCGAGTTCATGTCTCTTGGCATCAAGTATGACATGATACTCCTCTCACCTATCCCTCTTAAGCGTCCAAGCTCCCGTCGCCGCCCTTCTCGTCGTAGGAGGCAGAGACAGAGCAATCATGATAGTGCCACTCAGGGCACTCCGTGCACTAGAGGAGCCTCCAGGATGGCTGATGGCATCGAGTCCCTCTCGAGGGATTTAGCTAGCGTCAACATTTCACCTAGAGCGCCGCCAGCCACACCTGCACCAACATCCCTGGCACCACCTCCTCCGATGTGGGAGACACCAGTTACCCACGTCGTTGAGCAAGCGGTGTTAGCTACACCGGCCCTCCCACCCACGGGTTGGGAGGAGTCGGACACTCCTTGGAGAGACATGGCGGGGGTCAGGGGAGAACCGTCCATGTTCAACCCCATCCCCTTCCAATCGAGTTTCGACACCAGCTCCGTCACCCGAATGTACACCGGGCTTCCTTTCCCCTCAGGGTGCCTGGACTTCGAGGAGGAAGACAGTCCAAGCTTCGCCCTAGACTTCTCAGGGTTGAGAGATCCCGAGTCCATGATGCAGTTTCTGTATGTGTGCGATGAGATGCTCTCTGAAAGCTAGAAGGGTTACAGCTTCGGTGGTGAGGGTTACGATCCGACCCAGGGATGCTTCCACATCGACTCGGATATCCCCGAGGAAGGAGATCACCTCGGCATGCCACGAGAAGGTGACCAGCCTCCACCATGTAACCCAGACGGGGCCCAGACTCCTCGAGGGAGCCATGAGGCTCACCTCGAGCAACTCTAGGAGTTACACAACAAGCTCAGGGAGGTGCAGCAATGCCTGCAACAGCTGCGACAAGCTCTGGAGGGGGAGGCTGCTGGCAAAGCCCTTGACAGAGGCACACGGGCGAAGGTGCGCGACGTCCAGCGTCACATCGAGGAAGACGCCGATGCTGCGGAGCCCCCCATCCTCAACCGAGCGAGTCAAAGTCTCGCAGCGGTAGCACTCTTGCTCCGCACCATGCTGGAGCCCTCCACCACTAAGGGACACCGCATCCACGACGAACTTCGGGGGCTTCTGGAATGTGCCACGGTCGAGCAGGCCGAGAGCTCAGCCTCTCGGCTCCGAGAGCCCACCTCGAGCCATCAGTCATGGTCCTCTCGCTTCGAGAGGGAAGCCTCGGTGCATCCTGCACATACCAGACCAAGGGCGCCCATGGTGCATGATCGTCTCCGAGATAACCGCCAGCCCCAGGCAGTTCATGACCATCTTGGCAGACACACCCGACAACACGAGACATTCAGCTACCGCCCTCGGCGAGGCGGGCGCTACGACAGCAGGGAGGACCGAAGTCCTTCCCTTGAGCCGCTAGGTCCCTAGGTCTTCAGCAAGGTCATCCGTAGAGCACCATTCCCCTCTCGAGGGCTTGCAGGCACCATGCGGTGCCCTGGACCCTCGTCGGCAACGCCTTCAGCAAGAGTTCTACTGGCCGACTGCAGTATGTTTCATCCTTCAGGCAAGGTTTCATCCTTCTAGACATACATGGTAACAAACATTTAGTGCAAGCAACACTTTATATCATGAAAACTCATTTCACTTCTTACTTGATGAGCAGCACGTATCAAGCAGTCTCATTAGCTGCGAGAAGCAGACAATTCGAATCGAGTTCAAAACCTTGCAAGAGAAACCTAAACACACATGTAGGAGCACTCTGTCCCCACCCACGTCAACTGCCCCCATCGATTCCCTAGCAACAGAACAGGGTCCACTGTCATTGGCATACAATGCTCCACTAACCCCGGCGGCCGCCGTGTAGTGACCGCACTTGTACCCACCATAACCGGAATGAAAGACCCTATCTCATGAACACGTTGAGAGGTATGTCTGCAGGCAGGTTCACACAGGTACTAGGCTTACCGATTGACCATATTTCTCGGCATGTGCTTAGTACTTTCAAACACTTGACACACGGTACCACACATTAATCCTTATTCCAGTTTCATCTCGTAGACAAGGCATCCCCATAGACCCTTGTCCACAGACCATCATAGTTCCAGTATCAAAGTGGATACAATCAATTCCTGACCTCGAGCGAGTGCTAGAAAAATCACTCGACTTCTATCGAAATCCTGAATTAGCATAGCAGCTACTCAACCTAGCATACCAGTATCCATCTCAAAAGGAATCATGAGTTCATGCAACTAGGGTTTCAAACAACTCCTACACTTAAGTGCACAGTACAAGCCTACAAACATTAATTGTAGTAAAATAGCATATATAAATGGTTATGCATAAAACCGGCTGGGGATTGCCTTCAGTTGCTTGGGCAGCAGGGAGATCCTCAATAGCAGCCTCGGTAGCTAACTCCTAAGCTTCCTCTTGGTCAGCTCCTTGCTCAGGGATGAGCACGTACTCTCCGTCAACGAAGTTGCAATCTATTTAATATGATGCATAAGATGCATATACATTTATAATATGCAGTGCATGGTCGAGTAACCTTAGGTTATTTAGGGTTTTCATTATTCTATTTTCCCTTTGGCTTTTAATGGTGATTTGAACTATGAATGTTATTTAGATTTCTCCAAAAATTCTAAAACTTTTCTAGTAGCTTAACACTGGTTAAATTAGTCTGTTCTAGGAATTTGAGGTCAAAACTAATTAGAATCAATTTTAAACAAAAATAACAAAAACTAGGGTAGAGGGGTCACTTTACACTAGACTTTCTATTTAGAAGTGACCTATGTTTCAAGGGTTATTTTTACTGGTATCTAGATGCAATATCATCATCTTGTGTAAAAATATACTTAATGATTGAAAAGGAAATAGAGTTAACCATTTTCTATAATTAATTTTGGTGGTTGATGACCAACGCAAACAAGTGGACTAACTAGTTTGTCTAGAATTCATGTATTACAGGTGCATAAGGTTCAACATAAACCGAGAAAGAAATCAAGTTAGGGACTCAATTTAATTGGAGCAAAAGTCCTTGGGTGTGCTGAAGAATGGCGTACCAGACTGTCCGGTGTGTCACCGGATAGTGTCCGATGCACCATGTCCGTACAAATCCGAACCAGCCACTCTCGGGAATTCTAGGGCGCGCTCCGCTATAATTCATCGGACTGTCCGGTGCACCACCGGACTATCTGGTGAGCCAGTAGAGCAACGGCTATCCAGCATCAACGGTCGACTACAAAAGCACCTGCAACGGTGAACAGTGCGCGGTAGAGTCAGAGCAGTAAAGTCAGAGGGGCACCGGACTGTCCGGTGTGGCACCGGACTATCTGGTGCCATAAGAAGACAAAGTCTCCAACGATCGACTAGCTCCGAACCCTAACGGTTGGCTGACGTGGCGGCGCATCGGATAGCATAAGATGCATATACATTTATAATATGATGCATAAGATGCATATACATTTATAATATGCAGTGCATGGTCGAGTAACCTTAGGTTATTTAGGGTTTTCATTATTCTATTTTCCCTTTGGCTTTTAATGGTGATTTGAACTATGAATGTTATTTAGATTTCTCCAAAAATTCTAAAACTTTTCTAGTAGCTTAACACTGGTTAAATTAGTCTGTTCTAGGAATTTGAGGTCAAAACTAATTAGAATCAATTTTAAACAAAAATAACAAAAACTAGGGTAGAGGGGTCACTTTACACTAGACTTTCTATTTAGAAGTGACCTATGTTTCAAGGGTTATTTTTACTGGTATCTAGATGCAATATCATCATCTTGTGTAAAAATATACTTAATGATTGAAAAGGAAATAGAGTTAACCATTTTCTATAATTAATTTTGGTGGTTGATGACCAACGCAAACAAGTGGACTAACTAGTTTGTCTAGAATTCATGTATTACAGGTGCATAAGGTTCAACATAAACCGAGAAAGAAATCAAGTTAGGGACTCAATTTAATTGGAGCAAAAGTCCTTGGGTGTGCTGAAGAATGGCGCACCGGACTGTCCGGTGTGTCACCGGATAGTGTCCGATGCACCATGTCCGTACAAATCCGAACCAGCCACTCTCGGGAATTCTAGGGCGCGCTCCGCTATAATTCATCGGACTGTCCGGTGCACCACCGGACTATCTGGTGAGCCAGTAGAGCAACGGCTATCCAGCATCAACGGTCGACTGCAAAAGCACCTGCAACGGTGAACAGTGCGCGGCAGAGTCAGAGCAGTAAAGTCAGAGGGGCACCGGACTGTCCGGTGTGGCACCGGACTATCTGGTGCCATAAGAAGACAAAGTCTCCAACGATCGACTAGGTCCGAACCCTAACGGTTGGCTGACGTGGCGGCGCATCGGATAGCATAAGATGCATATACATTTATAATATGATGCATAAGATGCATATACATTTATAATATGCAGTGCATGGTCGAGTAACCTTAGGTTATTTAGGGTTTTCATTATTCTATTTTCCCTTTGGCTTTTAATGGTGATTTGAACTATGAATGTTATTTAGATTTCTCCAAA
The DNA here is from genome assembly GCA_029449295.1 of Zea luxurians. NCBI lineage: Eukaryota > Viridiplantae > Streptophyta > Magnoliopsida > Poales > Poaceae > Zea > Zea luxurians. Next base: position 1,649,900 of record JAOPSE010000017.1, read on the forward strand.
AATTCTAAAACTTTTCTAGTAGCTTAACACTGGTTAAATTAGTCTGTTCTAGGAATTTGAGGTCAAAACTAATTAGAATCAATTTTAAACAAAAATAACAAAAACTAGGGTAGAGGGGTCACTTTACACTAGACTTTCTATTTAGAAGTGACCTATGTTTCAAGGGTTATTTTTACTGGTATCTAGATGCAATATCATCATCTTGTGTAAAAATATACTTAATGATTGAAAAGGAAATAGAGTTAACCATTTTCTATAATTAATTTTGGTGGTTGATGACCAACGCAAACAAGTGGACTAACTAGTTTGTCTAGAATTCATGTATTACAGGTGCATAAGGTTCAACATAAACCGAGAAAGAAATCAAGTTAGGGACTCAATTTAATTGGAGCAAAAGTCCTTGGGTGTGCTGAAGAATGGCGCACCGGACTGTCCGGTGTGTCACCGGATAGTGTCCGATGCACCATGTCCGTACAAATCCGAACCAGCCACTCTCGGGAATTCTAGGGCGCGCTCCGCTATAATTCATCGGACTGTCCGGTGCACCACCGGACTATCTGGTGAGCCAGTAGAGCAACGGCTATCCAGCATCAACGGTCGACTGCAAAAGCACCTGCAACGGTGAACAGTGCGCGGCAGAGTCAGAGCAGTAAAGTCAGAGGGGCACCGGACTGTCCGGTGTGGCACCGGACTATCTGGTGCCATAAGAAGACAAAGTCTCCAACGATCGACTAGCTCCGAACCCTAACGGTTGGCTGACGTGGCGGCACATCGGATAGCGCACAGTACCTATCCGGTGGCGCACCGGACTGTCCGGTGCGCCCATCGCCAGCAGCCTTGGCCAACGGCTACAAAGTGGTTGGGCTATAAATACCCCCAACCACCACAACCTTTGGCATCCAAGCATTCCAAACATCTCATTCAATACAAGAGCAAAAGACTCCACTCTAAGACACATCAACTAGATTGAATCCTCTCTAAGCCTCCAAATCAACTCAATTCCATTAGGGACTTGAGAGAGGGTGTTTTTGTGTTCCTTGTTGCTTGGCTTGGCCTTTTTCTTTTCTCATTCTTATTTTCAAGTGCTTTGTAAGCGAAGCAAGAGACACCAAATGTGTGGTGGTCCTTTCGAGGTCTTAGTAACCCATGAGATTAAGGAAGAAGGCTCACTCGGTCTAAGTGACCGTTTGAGAGAGGGAAAGGGTTGAAATAAACCCGGTCTTTGTGACCTCCTCAACGGGGACTAGGTTCTTTGGAACCAAACCTCAGTAAAACAAATCACTGTGTTCACTCGCCTTGATTCTTGTTTGATTTGTTTTCCCTTCTCTTCGGACTTGAATTTAATTCTAACGCTAACCCCCGGCTTTAGGTTTATAAATTTTAGGTTTCGCCTATTCACCCCCCTCTAGGCGACTTTCAATGATACTAAGTAAATATTTGTTTATGATTTTCTAAAGTTGTGGAGCTAAAAGGTGCTTTAACTAACTTTTCTTTTGAAAAATGTCAAACAACCAATTTGGCTGTTTACTAACCTTTTCTTTGCGCAAGAGCAATCATTCCTAAGTTTGGTCATTTTTCCTGATAGGGGATGGGTTGTATGATTTTCTTAAGTTCCTTATAATTTCTCATGGGGCAGGGGAAACATATTTCCTAGTCAAACTTAGGTCATTTTTATATTTTTACTTGAAACCTTGCTGCTAAATCAGTCTAGGAAAAATAAGTTGGTCTTGTGGTTCATATGTCTAGGTCCTAATTTTATTTTCCAAGAAAATGGGCAGAAACTCAATTTATTTTATAATCTCTACTTAAATGAGAAGACTATGGTATACAAAAAATTTGTGGGGCTCTAATGTTGATTGATGATCTAAAAATTCCTCACCTTTAGTATTATAGTTCTACTAATTTTACTCCTTTTCTTGCATATTACTTAATATCTGAATAAAAATCCAAACTTCCAGAAACAGTACTGGACTAGTGGGTTTTCTATTTTTATTCTAAAGTTCACCTTGTCCAGAACCTAGTAAAAATTTGTTTGGCTAAATTTGGTCATATTTTGCCCAAGTTATGAATTATTTAAAGTTTTCTGCTGATTAATTAAAGTGGATTTTCGAAAAAGAAAGGGAAAACACACTTCTAATTGGGTCCCCGACATTTTCCCTCTTTTCTTACGTATTGGTTCCTGGCACACTATTCACCTGAGTCTAGGCCCTTACGCATAACCCCCTGGGTTTTCCTAACCTCTAACCCACGGTCCCTAGCTAGGTTAAATAGTACCCGCAGTGAAGGAGATGGTGGAGTGGCTTACCAGCGTTGGTAGGGTTCCGGTGAAGGGTCGGGTGAGGATGGGGAGCCTCTAGCGGTCACGTCGAGGTACGAGTCGGCGTCGATGGTGCTTGGAGCTGGTCTAGCCACGGACTCAGGCGGCGGAGCTCGTCGGTGATGTCTGCACCGGCCATACCATGGCAGTAGAGCTCAATCAGACCGCACAGGGAGGATCACTGAGTGGCAAGGAGTGCATGTGGGCAAGGAATCGACGAATGGATGGTTAGATTACCTAGACCGAGGGAACCGTCGAAAAGGGCAAGTCCTATGAGGTGGTTTGGCTTCTCTGGCAAGGTAGCGCTTGGTCTAAGTGGCTTGGAAGCTTCGCTAGTCTCTGGGGAAACTACCCGGGGAGCTAGACTAGATGAGGATAGGTTGGAGTGGCCATGCTATGGTGGTCGATGCATCGGCGAGCTTGCAGACGGCGCCACCCTCAGTGTTCTAGTGATTACCGGTGTCCAGTCGCCAGTAAAAAGTATGGGGCGTGCAGGAGGGCAAAGCTGAGGGCTAGGGCTTCTTATAGGTGAGGGCTCGGGCACGGGCGCGAGGCTAGGCGCGTGGTCGAGTCGACTGGAGCTCATGGAGTGCGAGGTCAGAGCACACTCCTGAGTGCTAGCCACGATCGAACACGTGGATTATCGCTTCTGCTCCTGTCCAAGCGCTTGTTTAGCTACCCTAGCATGCCTATCTTGGCAAGTGTTGGGGCGAAGGCGAAGACGCCACCCTTCGCTCGATGCCTTCGCCGTAATCGTTGGACCAACGGAGACAAGACAACGGGCAGGCTCACCCTTCGTCCCATACGTCACCGAACGAAGACCTGTGACGAGGTCGTCCCATCTTGCGACCTCGTCCAGCATGGAGGCCCACGACCACACGGCCCATTGTAACAGGCCCTGCGTGACCGCTGCGCATTACGGGCCTAATTTGTAAAGGCATCCCTGTAATTACGGTCTGTAACCCCGCTTTATGGGAATATTCCGGGGATAACCTAGGTGTCTGAGGGCACATGCGTCCTTAACACAGGACGCTGGGCACTCAGATACCTATAAATACCCCCGCAAAGTGCCCTTGAGAGGCTAGATGAACAGAGCTATTGCCATCACGTGCAGAAACCCTGTTAGCATCACCACATCTCCCCGTTGGATCATCTTGCGCCTGTGAGCAAGTTCCAACATTTGGCGCCCACCGTTCGTGCTACGAAAAAACCACCTGCGATGGCACCCAAGAAAGCTAGCTCGAAGGCTGACGAGGCTGCGAAGGCAGCACTGCTGGCCGCAAAAAAGGGCAAGGCCCTCGCACTCACCCACTCCACCCACCAAGAGGCTACTGAAGACGACGTTCTCCGCACCTGCGAAGACGACGCTCTCCGCACCTGCGGCCTTGAAGGACAACCGCAACCTCCCCCAGGCTTCGCCCCACCAGAGGGCGCGGACCTCACCGAGGACGGTGAAGTCCTCGGCGTTTCAGCGGAAGAACAGCTACAGCTGCGCGCCCTGCGCCTCAAGAACCGCAATCTCCAAAGGCAAAAAGAGATACTGGAGGCCAAGCACCAGCGCGTGTCCGCACTAGCCAAGGTGCGACAAATGATACGCGACGAAGAGCAGAAGGCCCAGGACCTCGAGCGGGAGATCGCGCTGATGCAGCACGAAGGCCACCTCGGCCTGCAGCACGGGCCACCCCTACAACAGCGCGCGCAACCGGAAGACATACGCGAAGGCCACCTTGGCCTGCAGCACGGGCCACCCCTGCAACAGCGCGCGCAAATGGAAGACCCGCACTTCGCCTTCCCACACGCCGCGCCATTTCAAGGGGTCAACTACCTCGACGAGCGAAGTCCCCTGGCGCCACATCTGCAAGTGACACCTTGGCCTGCCAACTTCCGGGCAGGGACCTATCCCAAGTACAACGGTAGCACGGACCCAGCACAGTACATCATGAGTTATCAGGTCGCCGTTGCATCTTCCGGAGGGAACGACGCCACAATGGCCAAGTCTTTCATCATCGCCCTCGAAGGCCCAGGTCTCACCTGGTTCACCAGGTTGCCCCCGCTGTCCATTGACTCTTGGAGAAGCCTCCGGGACAAATTCCTGCTCAACTTCCAAGGGTACCGCCCAGACACCGACGCCTTGGCCAAACTCTCGCTCTGCAAGCAGCTGGAAAAAGAGACTCTGCGGGAGTATTACCGCAAGTTTCTAACACTCAAGTCACAATTGCCCTCAGTTGATGACCAGATCACCATCCACTACGCCATCAGTGGCCTTCGCGCCGGCGTCCTTTACAGCCACTGCATCAGGGACCCGCCCAAGAACCTCTAGGAATTATATCAGCTATTTGAAAAATACGCCAAATCCGAAGAGCTCCACCAGCGCAAGGTCGAGTCTCAGAGGAAACCTAAAGATGCTCCATAGTCCAGCCGCACGTGGACGAGGACTCCGCAGCCAGACTCCGGTCGAGACAGCCGCAATCAGCAGCAAGTGCACAACATTGCCAACCAGCACCCCGCAGCTGACGCCCCTCACCGCCAGGAGTATCCCCCCCAGGGCCGCGGAAACGGAACTCGCGGTAGGGGTCGGGGGCGTGCGCAGCCGCCGCGCCGATTCTACTGTCTTTTTCATGGCGAAGACTGCGCCCACCAAACCAAAGACTGCCCAGAAACGAAGGCCACCAAAGACAGGATGGCACGGGCGCAGCCAGTCGACAACCCCAGAGTTGTCGCGCACACTTATCAGCAACCCCCTCCACCATACATCCACGCCCCCGCCCCTCATCCACCGCACCACGCATACCAACACCACCAGGAAGTACAAATCGTACCTCCCCCACCCCCACCTCCACACCAGCAACATCAGAACATCACCCACCCCCACGCCCCAAAACAAGAAGACTTCGCCGATCAGCCGTATCACGGAGTCATTCATATGATCACTGGGGGGTCCAGCACCGACTTCGACACAAAGCGGCAGAAGCGAGACCACTACCGCAGCATCAACCACGTCGCCGTCACCGGCCCAGTCGTGCAGACAAAGTGGTCCCACGTACCGCTAACCTTCGACGCACGAGACGTCGACCTGCGCAGCGCCCCCCACATCGACGCCATGGTTATCAACTGCAGCGTGGCAGGCTGGGACCTGCACAAAGTCCTAGTTGACAATGGCAGTCAAGCAGACATCATTTTCCTCCATGCCTTCGACCGCATGGGCATAAGCCACAGCCTGCTCAAGCCTTCAGACAACCCATTGTATGGTTTCGGCGGTAAGGGCATTTTTCCTGTCGGCAAAATAGAACTGCCTCTCTCCTTCGGTGTAGCACCCAATGCCCGAAGTGAGTAAATAACCTTTGATATCGTCGATATGGTGTATCCGTACAATGCCATCATGGGTCGGGGCTCTATCAACAAGTTTGAGGCAGCCATTCACAGACTATTCCTGTGCATGAAGATACCAGGTCCGTTAGGCACCATTGCGGTCTACGGCAATCAACAGACTGCGCGCAACATAGAGCGGGACTTCATCCCCGGACAAAGAAATGTGCACTGCCTCATGGCCCAGCGCGAAGTCCCTGCGTCCGTCAGCCCAACCGACAAAGAGCACAAGGCACAGCTACAGAGCAACGACGGGACCAAGACTGTTCCCCTCGACCAGGCCACGCCCAAGCAGACAGTCACCATCAGCGAAGACCTCACTTCGCAGGAAGAGGAGAAACTCCTCTGCTGCTTGTCCAAGAACAAAGACGTCTTCGCTTGGTCAGCCCTCGACCTGGTCGGGGTCAGCCGATCCATAATTGAGCACAGCTTGGGAATCGACCCCTCTGTGAGACCGAAAAAACAGCGGCTTCGCAAAATTTCCGACGAGAAGACAGAGGCCGCCAAGGCAGAGGTACACCGCCTCCTAGAAGCCAAATTTATCGAGCCAGTGGCTTACCCCACGTGGCTCTCCAATGTTGTGATGGTGTAGAAAAAGAGCGGCAAGTGGCGAATGTGCATCGACTTCACCAGTCTCAACAAGGCCTGCCTAAAGGACAACTTCCCTTTGCCGCGGATCGACAAAATAGTCGATAGCGCGGCCGGATGCGAAGTCATGTCACTCCTCGACTGCTTCTCCGGTTACCACCAAATATACATGAAGGAGGAAGACAAGGCTAGCACCAGTTTTATAACACCCTTCGGCACATATTGTTTCATCAGAATGCCGGAGGGACTCAAGAACGCCGGGTCCAGCTTCTCCCGGCTTACCAAAACTGTGCTCGAGGGGCAAGTTGGCAGAAATATATTCACATATGTGGACGACATTGTCGTCACCAGCAGGAGCAAGGAGGACCATCTCGCTGACCTCGCTGAGACATTCGCGAACATGCGAGACGCACGACTTCGCCTTAACCCGGAAAAGTGCGTCTTCGGCGTTCGCCAAGGGAAAATATTGGGCTACCTGGTATCACACCGCGGCATCGAAGCCAACCCAACCAAAATTCAGGCCATCATCAACATGACGCCCCCGCAGTCGACAAGAAAGGTCCAGCGTCTGACGGGCAGATTGGCCGCCCTCAACAGATTCATCTCCAAATCCGCTGAGCGAAGTCTTCCCTTCCTCAAAACACTCCACGGCGCAAAAGACTTCGCTTGGGGACCAGAGCAGGCGGCGGCCTTCGCCTCACTAAAACAGTACCTGTTGGAGCTGGCGGTTCTTACAAGCCCTGACTCTTCGCTACCCCTGTTGCTTTACGTGGCGGCCTCGCCGCACGCGGTCAGCACGGCACTAGTTCAGGAGCAGACAGTAGAGGGCGTGATCAGACAGTGCCCAGTTTATTACGTCTCCGAAGTGCTCACACCGTCAAAGTGTAACATGACGGAACTCGAAAAGATTGCATATGCTGTTGTCATGTCTTCGCGCAAACTGCGCCACTACTTTGAAGCATTCAAGGTCCGCGTCACCTCAGATAGGGGACTCGGCGAATTATTCAGAAACCCGGAGGCATCGGTATGGATCGCCAAATGGGCGGCCGAACTCTCCGGCTACCACATCACTTTCGAGCCCAGGACGACGATCAAGTCACAAGTTCTAGCAGACTTCGTCGTCGACTGGACCGGGCCAATAACACAGCCGGACCCGTCTGCAGAGAAAGTTTGGACAATCCACTGCGACGGTGCTTGGTGCCATGCGGGGGCAGGCGCTGCTGCAGTCATCACCTCACCCGCCGGGGTCAAGCACAGATACGCGGCACGCTTAAGCTTCGCTCTGGAATCTGACAGATGCACAAACAACATAGCAGAATACGAAGCTGTCATCCTCGGCCTCCACAAACTAAGAGCACTCGATGTCACCACCTGCATAGTCCGAACAGACTCCAAAGTAGTCGCCGGCCAGGTCGAGAAAGATTATGCAGCAAAGGACCCCGCTCTTATGCAATACCTCGCGGCCATCCGAAGTCTCGAGAGACAATTCAAGGGATTCACATTGCAGCATGTGGACCAGGCCAAGAATGAAGAAGCCGATGCATTGGCCAAGGCAGCTGCCAGGGGTGAAGCCCTACCCTCCGACGTGTTCTACCACGTCATCGGCACGCCAGCCGTCCGCAGCCCTGAAGGGCTCCAAATAACCAACGACAGCGAAGGCCACCGCATAATCAACCTCATCATGACCGAAGACTGGCGGGCGCCAATAACCCTATACCTGCAGGGGTACTATCACCCAATCGACAGCAATGAGGCCAAGCGCCTCCACCACCGAAGCCGGGACTTCGCACTAATCGAGGGCCAACTTTACAAGAAGGGGGTCAGTCAACCGATGCTTAAGTGCGTCACCGAGACCGAAGGTGTCCAAATCCTGCGCGAAGTCCACAAGGGGACATGCGGCTCCCACGCGGGGCCTAGGGCCCTAGCGGCAAAGGTGATTCGCCAAGGTTTCTACTGGCCCGCCATTATTTGCGTCGCAAATCGGGTCGTCAGATCCTGCGAAGCCTGTCAGAAATTTTCCCCACGCTCGGGGCGCCCCTCGCAGTTCACGAAGCTGATCGCCCACACGTGGCCCCTTCAGCGCTGGGGCCTAGACATTGTCGGGCCCCTGCCCACGGCTCAGGGGAACCTCAAGTTCACCTCCGTCGCCGTTGAATACTTCACCAAATGGATTGAGGCAAGGGCAGTATCCACCATCACATCGAAGACAGCCCAGAAATTATTCTGGCAAAATATTGTTTGCCGCTTCGGAGTGCCGTCCGAACTCACGGTCGACAACGACAAGCAGTTCGACAACTAAGATTTCAAAGACTTCTGCTTCTCCATCGACACCAAGCTTGCCTTCGCCTCCGTGTACCACCCCTAGTCCAACGGAGTCGTGGAGCGCGCCAACGGCAAAATTTTCACAGCCGTCAGGAAAATGCTCCTCGACGACAAAAAAGGCAAGTGGCCCGACCTGTTACCCGAAGTGGTCTGGGCACTGAATACAACTGAGTGCAGGGCGACTGGGTTCACCCCCTTCCGCCTATTATACGGATCGGAGGCCATGACTCCGCAAGAAATAAAGCATGGGTCGCCTCGGACAGCCGCGTCGGCCGTCCCAGACGTCGACGAGCCGAATTCGAAAGACCTCATCGACGGAGACCGCGTCTTCGCCCTACAAGCTCTAGACAAATACCAAGCCCAGACAAAGGCATGGCGCGATCAGGCAGTCATCCCAAGGGAATTCAGCGAAGGGGACCTCGTACTCGTCCGTACAGCTCGAACAGAGTCCAGGGGCAAGCTGGAGCCCAAGTGGGAGGGCCCTTTCATTGTCAAGACGAAGGCCTCCCCCAGCGCATACAGGCTCGCAACGCCAAACGGCGAAGACCTGGAGCATTCCTGGAACATCGATAATCTCCGCAAATTTTTTGTTTGACTCATCAGGGCCAGCTCGCCCTTGTAATTCGCAAAGACAATTTTTATTCTGGCCTGCACTGTTTTCCTCCCGGGGGGTGAGGTTTTTAACAAGACGGAGGCATGTAATATACAAGTGCAAAATCCCCCACAAAATCTGCGTCGAAAAAAGACCGTACCGACGGTCTTCGACATTCGACCAATACATAGTCACCGCGAGGCCCAGCATCAGCCGCCCTCGCGTGCGACAACTCCGCGCAGAAGTCGCCTAAGGGTGCAGCCGGACTAGCACAAGAAGTGCGAAAAATCATAGTCTCCCGCGAAGACTATCCGTGCAGAAGTCGCCTAAGGGTGCAGCCGGACTAGCACAACAAGTGCGAAAAATCGTAGTCTTCCGCGAAGACTATCCGTGCAGAAGTCGCCTAAGGGTGCAGCCGGACTAGCACAACAAGTGCGAAAAATCAAAGTCTTCCGCGAAGACTATCCATGCAGAAGTCGCCTAAGGGTGCAGCCGGACTAGTACAAGTGCGAAAAATCGTAGTCTTCCGCGAAGACTATCCGTGCAGAAGTCGCCTAAGGGTGCAGCTGGACTAGCACAACAAGTGCGAAAAATCATAGTCTTCCGCGAAGACTATCCGTGCAGAAGTCGCCTAAGGGTGCAGCCGGACTAGCACAACAAGTGCGAAAAATCATAGTCTTCCGCGAAGACTATCCGTACAGAAGTCGCCTAAGGGTGCAGCCGGACTAGCACAACAAGTGCGAAAAATCGAAGTCTTCCACGAAGACTATCCGTGCAGAAGTCGCCTAAGGGTGCAGCCGGACTAGTACAAGTGCGAAAAATCGTAGTCTTCCGTGAAGACTATCCGTGCAGAAGTCGCCTAAGGACGAAGCCGGGCTAGCACAGCAAGTGCGAAAAATCGAAATCTTCCGCGAAGACTATCTGTGCAACAGTCGCCTAAGGGTGCAGCCGGACGAAGGCTAACAAGTGCGAAAACGACTACACCAAACCGTCCGCGCAAAGAACGACTACATGCGCACCAGCGCAACATAACAAACACACCAGACCAAGTACGTAACACCTTCGTGAGCATAGCCGAAGGCACATAACTTCATCGTACAAGCTATTACATATGTGCAAGCAAGGGCATCACACTTTACATCGGCTAAACCTTCGGAATAATTCCCATCTCCCTATAGTTAAAAAGCATTATCCTCAGCTCCTCACCCGCAAAAAGACTTCGCAGCTCCCCCTCACCTGCACTTACAGCGGTCGGCAAGGACAGCAGTTCCTGCTTGCCAGCCCTACTCACACGAAGCCGACCACCGTCCACCTCACTCACTCTACGCTTCGCGATGCCCTTCACCGCCTACGCCCAGCACTCGAACCAGGCACAACTTCAGCATCCACAGCATGCGGCGAAGCCTCCGCTGCTGCCACATCCAAGGCCACAAAATAGTCCAAGTCCTCATCCGACGACTCTTCGGTCCACTCAACCGAGCCCCTAGAGTCACCAAAATCAGAAAGCTTAGATGCAGACTCATCCGATTTATTCCCATCATTCACGGTCGAAGCCGCCAAAAAATTAGTAGTAGCGGTTGCGTGCGCAGGCCCAAAATCTTGAACCTGCGCAGCAACCAAGGTTCAGCAACATATCCAAAATTCCCTAACTACCCACACCCACTAAGCCACCTGCGAAGACCCAGCCGTCGCGGGATCCTCCGCTGCCGGCTCCGCTGCCATCTCCACAGGATCCTCAGCCCTCGGCGCGGCAGTTGTCGACGGGCCTCCGCCGGCCGCAGTGGTTGCGGGAGCATCGGGAACGCATTCGACGGTTTCCGGGGGCAGCTCCGGGGCGGTCTCGGACGCAGCCACCATCGGGTTCGCCTCCGAATCAGGCTGCGCGTTGTTCAAAGCCACGAAGTCATCCACCCTCTCGCCACGCGCCGCCTGAGACACAGCACACAGATTCAGCAAACCCACATTTAACCCACACTCAACAAACACCAAACAAAAGCCAAACATTACCTGACCCCTCGCCATCTCAGCCCGCTCCCTGACCACCTCCCGACCGTGGGGGCCCCACATCCGGTCGTAGAGGGCTCCCGCGGATTCCTTCACCACAGGGTCCTCAACCTTGTAATTATCGCGCTCGAAATCCTCATCAGCTTGGTCGAAGACCTCATAATGCCGGCACCCTTCGCGAGATAGCGCGTTCATCGCCCCCTCGCAAGTGACCAGGGAGGCATAGGACATAAACCCCTCCACAATGTTGGGGAGCGCCAGCAACTCTTCTTGTACCCACTCGAAGCAGCGAAGTCCGGGCTCTCGGTCTGGCACTTCGAAGTCAGCGGTCGGCGCGCCCAGCTCATGGTATGAATCCACAAGCTGTTTGCGTGTCCGCTCAGCCTCCGAGCGCGTCAAAGCCTCGGCCCTCTCCACACGGGCCTGCAGAGCATTGAGCCGCCCCTCCAACTCCTCGGCGCGCTGCCTGGCAAGACTGCCCTCCACCCGCGCCAAATTGGCTTCCGCCTGCGCAGACTGCGCCTTGGCGAGGGCCTCATTAGCCTCCTTCCTTTCCTCCGCCAGTTGGCGCCGGAGGTCAGCCCTCTCACCCTCCAGCGTGACCACCTTATCCGCCAGCTTGCGGCATTTGCTGTCGGCGGCCGACTTTTCCCGGACGGCGTCGGCATGTTGCGTCCGAAGTCTCTCGACTTCGGCAGACACAACTGCCGTCAGCGCCCCCGACGCCGTGCGGTCAGCGAAGTCAGCCGCCTACAAGACACACATAAGACCACAACCCCAGCAAAGCCGGTAAAAAACCGAAGTCTAGCTCAACGTACCTGACTTAGTGCCTCCTTCAGCTCCTTCAGCCGGCGGGACACAGCACCCGCCTCGTCCCTGACGGCAGTGAGTGCCGGAATCTCACCACCGGCACTAAGAGCACTGCCCTTCGCCCTGGGCACCACGGCAGCCGCCGCGGTCGCCATGGCAGGCGGAACAACAACAAGTTGGCCTTCGTCCGACCCTGCGACATATCAACATATTTAAAAAAAACTCGAGCCAGCGACTTACCAACGAGATAATCTTCCACACTAATGTCGGTGGCAAAGTCGGCGACGCGCTTGCCTGGCGGCGGCAACTCTCGGGCCGCCTTCGTAGCCTCCGGCACCCCGCTGGGCACAGGGGCGGCCTTCACAGACTTGGAACCACCGGTGGCAGCCGCCTTCGTAGCCTCCGGCGCCCTGCTGGATGCAGGGACGGCCGACTTCGCCGCCAGCGGCGGCTGGCTTCCGCTGGGGGCAGCAGCTTTCGCAGTCCCCCGTGGCCTCTTCGGCCTGGCCTCATGAAGCCTGATGACCGACTGGCGCTTCTGTGCAGCTCCCTGACGATCCTTGTCCATCACTGCCGACACAACAGCAGCAATATTCCGCCCATAAGGAAACACTTTCCAGTCACGAACCATGCGAGATGTAAAAAAGTCTTCGCCGGCCGCGCGGGGGATAGGAACATTCTTAGGCCACCAACCCCCGGTAACCCTCAGCATCCGCGCCGAAGACTCCCGGAGCTCGGGCGAAGACATCCTTCCCCCCGGGGCCGCGCATGTCCTCATCAATTCCCTAGCAAAACCATCAGACACACCCAGCCCTCCCACAACAATACCTAGTTTCCTCTTCTTAGAGGATGGTGCGGCCGCCGGCGCGGGGTCGTCTCCAGTCTCTACCACCGGATTCTTCCCGCGACGATCCACATCGTCTTGGCCGGGATAACCACCATACGGCAGACGGTTCAACTCGAAAACCCTGTTCAAGCGGTCATTAGACCCGCGAATGTCCCAGCTACGCTGGCCCTCTGTCCTCGGCACGTACCGACCGACGATCCGCACCGCCCCATCCTCCGCCTCACGCCCAAAGGCGGCTGGATCGCGGCTATGCAGATCCAGCGCGAAGGCGGGACTTCGCACCAGCTTCCCACCATGGGAAGGCATCTGGCGAGGGCATACTTCGCCCAACGCCCAGCCATGCGCCAAAGGCCACACCCCGTACGCCACAAACTCCTCAACCAAATCGCGCCCGCTGCTCAGGCCGGTGGCGCACCGAAGGGCCCCTTCGTCCGCATCCTCCTCCACCACTTCAAACGACGGGTATGCTGAGTAATAATGCGAGCACATCTCGGCCACGGGGAGCCCCGGATGGTCTTCGACGGTGCCCTCCGCAACGTAGAACCAAAACTCATGCCAGTTGCCCCACTTATTGCGGGCGCAAGGAACCAACTCAACTACCTCCATCGTGGTCTTGCCGGTCTTCGGCGTAAATGTACAGGACCCAAACTGGGCAACCTCATTTCCGATCATCCTTTTCTGCCAATGCAGGCAATAGTACTTCGCGAAGACTTCGACCGATGGCTGTCCGCCGTACGAAGTCGTCGCCCAGACATACTTCGACAGAGCCACCATGGCATTCGGAGTCAGCTGATGAATCTGGACGTTAAATTTGCGCAGGACTTCTCCCACAAATCTGTGCATAGGCAGGCGAAGACCAGCGGCAAAGAATGCCTCGAACACAACCAACTCGCCTTCCGGCTCGGGGACCTCCTCCGTCCCCGGGACACGAGCGACTCCGCTGCCAAAGTAACCAAGCCGCTGCATATCTTGCACGTGGACCGAGGACATCCGCGACACACCGAAATTCACCGTATCGCCGGCGCGCAACTCCTTCGCCGCCACAGTGCTCAACGTCTCCTCAGACGACGCGTCGGCCGGCGGCGTAGCGGCAGCAGAAGAAGAGGTCGACATCGCTACGTACCGTCGGCGGCGGCGGGCGGTCTGCTTCACTCGGGCCAGATCTCCGGCAAACAAGAGCAAGGAGGGCAGACGAGCAGCAAGAAGGTGGAAAAGGCGGCTAGGGTTTTCACGGAGCATGGAAAGATAAAGTTCAAAACACGCCGCCCCCCGCCCCCTTTTTATACACAGGGCGCGGCGCTTCGGGAAACCCGCAGTCCAACAGTACGGTGTCAATCAACGGTCATGTCAAAAACCCCCGCGGAACCACTTCGAGCGAGGGCAGCTTCTCCGCCATCTAGCGACGTCTTCGGCACCAGATGACTTAGTCGAACTGGTCCCTCGGAGGGCAAATGTTGGGGCGAAGGCGAAGACGCCACCCTTCGCTCGATGCCTTCGCCGTAATCGTTGGACCAACGGAGACAAGACAACGGGCAGGCTCACCCTTCGTCCCATACGTCACCGGACGAAGACCTGTGACGAGGTCGTCCCATCTTGCGACCTTGTCCAGCATGGAGGCCCACGACCACACAGCCCATTGTAACAGGCCCTGCGTGGCCGCTGCGCATTACGGGCCTAATTTGTAAAGGCATCCCTGTAATTACGGTCTGTAACCCCGCTTTATGGGAATATTCCGGGGATAACCTAGGTGTCTGAGGGCACATGCGTCCTTAACACAGGACGCTGCACACTCAGATACCTATAAATACCCCCGCACAATGCCCTTGAGAGGCTAGATGAACAGAGCTATTGCCATCACGTGCAGAAACCCTGTTAGCATCACCACATCTCCCCGTTGGATCATCTTGCGCCTATGAGCAAGTTCCAACAGCAAGGATCCCATGTAGGGTCTCTTCCTTGCTCCAAATCCTTGCTTTTCCATGTGAGTCCCAAACTAAGATATGCTTTGGGTGAGGAGATACGCCAGTGTCAAGTCGGGTCTATCACTGTATCCAAGTCACGACAAAACCCATGCCAAGGCATGTCGAACGGTCTTGGTTCGGTGTCAAACTTTACTAGGGCATGTCTGAGGTAATTAGGCGCCACTTTGTCCATTTACCATTTGGATTTGAGTTGAGGAGCTAGGTGAACACTGTAGGTTTTTGAATTCGGGTTGGGGAGACTTAGAGAAAAGCTGATTTCTCCTTAGGTTCTTCTAGTTGAGTGATCGATTTGGGGTTGTTTAAGACTTGTTTTGGGGAAACTTTCTTACTATCTCTGACAGATATTTTGATGATCTTCAACTTGTATAATTAGCCCAACTTGTGATAAGGAATTGTCTGTTTTCCAATTTTCTGTTTTGTTTCACATGGTTCGAGTGATTAGACTTAGGGTTCTGAAATTTTTCTCCTATTATTTGCACCATATGGTCAAGGTAAGCATCTTAGGATATCAACACAAGCTGGCCCTTTTGTTGTTAAGTTGTGGTCGTCTAAGGTTCCTCTAATCCACATGTGATAATAGGTCAGGGTGTGGCTCTAGAGTAGAAACCCTGAGTAACACCTGGGGTGTTACATCGGTCGCCGTTCGAGGGTCCCTAAGCCTTCTCTCGAGGTAACCAACCTACCCTCGCCCCTATTTTCCCCTTGTCTGCCCTCAGTCATGCGCAATTGCTCGCTGGAGTAGAGCTGCGCTGCCGCCAAGCCACCTTGCCGTGGACTTCCACCCTTTAGCGCCCCTGTGTCGATGCTGTGCCCATGGCCATGTTCTCGACACTTCCCTGAACCTCCCTTAGCCCTTCCCGGCACCCCAGGTCCCCCAGCGCGCTCGCGCCCTCGTCTCTGGTGGAGCTCCACCACGGACTTGGGCGGCGCCACCGCTAGCGGCTAGGGAGCCCCCGCTCAAGCTGGCTGTTAAATCCCTAGCATTCATCTCAGATAAGATGGCTCAAATTTAAAAAGATCAAACCTAATCCTAATCGTATGTTCAAGATCCGGCCACTCGGGTGCGCGCCCTCACCCACGCCCTCGCTGCTGGGACCAGCCGGTCAGCCAGCCTCGCCCCAGTGCCGCTGACGCCCCTGGCCCGCCTGTCAGCCCGTGCTCGCACTCGTGCGCGCGCTTGCGCTCAGGGTTGATCTCGGTCGTCGATCTGTGATCGGATGGCTGAGAACACCCTCTACCCCTTCATGTGGTCATTTTATTAAAGAGACCCTTGGCTTTTTAGAAAACAACCCGTCGTCCCTGGTTCTTGCGTGCAGACCACTAGTTTCTTGCAGAGAACCCCTTGGACTTTATTTTTATCTCAGAAATAGGTCTAATTTTGTATTTTGAATTCCAAAACTTGTTTATTTAATATCTTTTGCATATGAACTCCAAATTGGGTGGTTCAAATTGCAAAATGTTCATAAAATTATTCTCTATCTGTTAAAATTAGTATCTTTCACTGTCTACATGTCTTAACTTTATGTCTAGGATATAGGTGCATTTAAAGTAATGGTTTATTAGTTAAAGGGAAATGAAAAGGAAAACACTAATGACAATTAAGTGATTAACTTTTTGAGGTTAATATCATGTAATGTATGAACTCATCCCTGGTATAATTTTAATAATTCATAAAGATAAATGAAGTTAAGTAATATAATCCACTGAGATAGGTAGTACTTAGAGAACCACAAACCCCTAGGTATATTAGTCCACATTAGAACCTAGACTTCTCTATTGTGTTTATACTTTTCTATTGAGCTTGTGTTCACTTGATTGCATATGTTTGGTGTACTTTTTATTTGTCATTTCCCAAATGTGTTGAATGAATGATTGCTTTGCGTAGACAATGAGCAGTCCGAGGTTTTCGAGTGTGTTGCAGGAGACTTCCCTGAGCAACAACCTGGTGAAGGCAAGTGTCCTATGACCCATTATGTCCTATTTACCTTATAATTCACTTTCCTGAATTACATAATTAAAACCAAAGGATTGACTAGCTTTGTATTTACCTTATCCTTGATTACCTTTTGGGTTATTATAGTTAGATTCATGCTATTGTTTTACTTTAATCAACAAACACGATGAGAATATTTATGATATGATAATGTTATCTTGATTATGATGATGAACTTGTGATACTTTAGGGGACTCAGGCTGTTTCCTGAGTACATCTCCGTAAGGACCTCTTCGTTGAGAGACCACCCAGGATAACAATACAACTATGAGGGTGGAATGGGATGCCCTTAGCTGATTAATTAGATGAACTCAGGGGTGTAGTTGGCTTTGCCGGAGGGCCGTCAATGGGGGCGGGGGCATAGTACTTGCTCTGCTAAGGGTGGGTGCCGAGGTTCATTCAATTTGGTTTTGTTAGTCACCCACCTTAGGGAGGAGTACTATGTTTGTAGGACTCACGAAACCTAACGAGCAACTGCACACTAGGGGAATCTTTGCAAAGGCTACATAGTGAATCACTGGCCATTCACCTCGGTAGTGAATATCGGGTCTGTACAACGTAGGATGGGAAGGGATCACGACTCGTGGGTAAAGTGTCCAACCTCTTCAGAATGTTAGAAACCGGTATATCAGTCATGCTCATGGTTAAGAGAAGCCTTGGGATCCTCTTTGATTAGAGTAACTTTGGATACTTTTATGATGATGGTAAACAGTGATGATTATAACTCTGGTTTCTGGTATTTCCTCTTGGAGGGAGTACTTTTGAGTAATAACTTGAGTTTATTACTAAAACTTGGCTTTCTACTAGTAATAAATACCTGACCAACTAAAAGCAACTGCTTTAAGCTTAACCCCACATACTGGTAGTCCACTTTAGCCAAACGGGACATTTGCTGAGTACGTTGATGTGCACTCACCCTTGCTTTAAAAATCACCCTACCCTAGGTTGTCCCCATTTCAATCAGTGCTTAGGAGAAGATGATGGCAACATGAAGGACTTTCAGGAGTTTTAGGACTTTGATGAGTTTCAGTCGTGTTTAGTGGCAAACCCCCAGTTAGCTGCCTGTGAAGGCCTTATCTTCTATGTTCCGTATCCGCACTTTGATTATGATTATTGTTGGTCACTTGTTCTCAAATGCTATGAATTAAGAACAAGTCAACACAGAAAGAAGTTAATGGTTAATGGCCTTCGTCCTTTGGAGCATTATTTCCTTTGGGATATAACGATCTTCGGACGAAGGTCATGAAGGACATACCTTCATCATCACAGTTTACATTGATGAAAGAAGAAGCATATGAAACATGAGAAATAATATGAATAATCATATAACATCATTTATGTGTCCTTTTTATATAGTCATGAATGAATAAGAGCAATATTGAATTACATTTATACCTTCGGCTTGACAGAAGGCAAAGATTCGGGTGTGACGCACGAGCGAATACAAGTCAGCGTGAACAGTATGGGGGTACTGTTCACCTATTTATAGGCACAGGATGCAGCCTGTGTGAAATTACATTCATGCCCATGACATTCACTATTAACTCAAGAACAATCTGTCAAGGACTAGATAGCCTTTTCCCTTTTAGGTCGGTTACATTATCCATCGCTAAGCCGAAGCATCTTTACGAGTAGCTTCGGAACTAGTTCGACCTTCTCCTAGACTATGCTTTCCTCATTGTGTATAGTTCCATACCAAGTCTGAAGGTCCCTGTAATAGCATATTATACTTGGAAAGCATGTTAGTCATGTTTTTGAGGACCTTCGAAAGACGAAGGCCCCCAACAATTATGACTATGTTAAGTAAATGCTCTGTGGATGTCTTGGACATCTTGATGTAATAAAGTATTATTTCCGCTATTTATTTTGAGCAATGTGTGATGATGTCCAACTATGTAATTGATGTGTACGTGAGTTTCTAATCCTGGCACGTACATGGTTTGTATTCGGCTTGCCTTCCAAAACCGGGCGTAACATAAGTGGTATCAAAGCCTTGCTAACTGTAGGACCGCTAACCTAGACTAGAATGGTCGCCCTAAGGACTATAGACCCTTATTCTCACCTTGACCTTTGGTGTCACTTCAAAATTTGGTCATCTTGACCAATTCTATGCTATATTATTATCTATATAATCATCTTACAAAATTTTTATCTCACTTTGCTTTTGGTTTACTTGTTGGTCATATAGTTCTATTCTCACTCTTGTGCTCACGATATCTTTTGTAGATGGACTGTCTTAGATGCACTACACGTAAGTCAGTGATCCCTTTCTTGCCCTCTTGTATTGCACAATGTCCACTGCACTGCACGGTGACAGGATAGTTGAGCCACTTGGAGAGGCTGCACTGCCGCCTACACGAGGAGCAGGAACGCCGACGCCAGGAGCTGGAGCAGCAGGACTCTTCCCCCTCGCCTTAATAGGAGGTGGAGTCTGGGAGGCAGCCTTCCCCTGTGCCTCAGCTAGAGGTGCCCCCTGCACCACCATAGGGCACCCTGGCTGCTGGAGGAGACCCTGATGGAGACGACGATGACGGTGGCAGTTTGAGCCACAGCACGGAGCTTTTGGGGGAGCAGGAGTCAGAGGGATGGATCGCCCAACCCATCACTCGTGACGCCGCTTGCGGTTGTCATTTCCATGACGATCTTGACACCTTGCTGCGTCGGGCCTTCGACCGACACACTTGGTCCATTGAGTACCGCTATGTAGTCTACCAGCACCATCGCGGGTTATACCCGGACCAATGGGAGGTTACCTTCTTGGTGCGTCGTTTGGACGATGATCTCCAGGGTGCAGAGGCCTAATCATAGCATTATTCTTGACACTGCCCGTTGTTCAGTGGGGTAGGTGACGACCTCGACCTGAAGTACTACCCCCGTCGTTCAACTAGCAGTACCGGAGGTGTAATTGTCTCACCTGTTAGTGAGGGCAATCCCAAATTGAGCAGCATGGTCAACCTGGTTGCCGTGCTCAACACCGAGCTAGACCATGCCCTTGACGAGTTGGAAAAGGCTCGAGCGGAGATTGCGGAACTGCATGCTGAGCGCGTGGAGCGCCGCCATCAGGAGGATAGTTCCCCCACCCCAGTTGGGACTCAACACCCTTACCGCTCGTCGCCCCATGGTCATCATGCTTATGGCACCCCTGACTATAGGACCAAGATAGACTTGGATCCCCAGATCGATAGAGTCGGAGTTTGTGATAATGTTTAAGTCAGTATCTTAGTCTTAGTCAGTCTTGATTAGTTTTAGTTTGCTTATAATGTGTTTCCATGTTTGTCGTGATGAACTTATGATGGATTTGGCTCTTTGTAATGATTATCACCAAAGTATGGCTACCCCCTATAACTTGGTGTAGTTATTAATAAAGTTAATCATTTAGTTGGGCAACCTTTTATTTCCACTTTTCTCTTTATCTGAGAAGTTGTGTTGGCTGTGTTGAGAGTCAGTGAAGATGCTCATTTATTTAGTGTTATGAAGACGTCTATATATCTTTTCTTATGCTGAAAGACTGCAGGGTCAGGTCTGATGTGTGTATGCTTTCTATAGATGCCTAACAACAGGTGCCGAGGTGGAAGGCATGCCTAGCAAGAGTAGCATGCACCCTAGGATGAGGCACCCTAGTAGGAGTTGCCACCCCCACCCCCAATGAAAATAGAGCAGATGTTTCTGATGTAGACTCAGACAGTCCAAGCGATTGGCCAGACTCTAGCAGCCATGCAACAGGTGCAGCAGCCTCAACCTCAGCCTCAACCACAAGTGCAGATGCCACAGGTGCTAAGAGACAAGCGTGTAGAGTTCATGAGAGGTCATCCCCCTGTCTTCGCCCACTCTGCAGACCCCATGGACACCGAAGACTGGTTGCGGACAGTGGAGCGAGAGCTGCATACCGCTCAGAGCAATGACCGTGAGAAGGTTCTGTATGGTCCCCATCTACTAAGGGGAGCAACTCAGTCCTGGTGGGAGTCCTACCTCGCCACCCACGCCGACCCTGAAGCTATCACCTGGGAGGAGTTCAGAGACAACTCCGCCGGTACCATGTGCCTGAAGATTTGATGATAGTAAGGAAGGAAGAATTCCTGGCATTGAAGCAAGGTCCCATGTTTGTTAGTGAGTACAGGGACAAATTTCTGCAGCTATCTCGTTATGCACCTAAGGATGTCAATACTGATGCCAAGAGGCAGTACAGGTTTCTAAGTGGTTTGGTTGACCCCCTTCACTACCAGTTGATGAACCATACATTCCCTACCTTTCAACATCTGATTGATAGAGCCATAATGACTGAAAGGAAGCGCCAGGAGATGGAAGACCAGAAGCGCAAGATCGGTGGATCACAGATTGGGAGCAGTAGCCGTCCTCGTTTCTTAGGCCACCCACCCTAGCAATAAAAGCAGAGTCACCCTCAAGGACACCAGCACAAGCATCAACATCAACGCCAGCATCAACAGTAGTTCCAGAGGCAGTTCCCTCAGTAGCAGCAGCAGTACCGCCAGAACAACCAACAGGGAGGAAACCAGTATCAGTGACAGAACAACCGGGCACCTCGCCTTCCTACCCCAGCAACCAATCCGAGCAACCAAGTAGCTCGAGGGCAAGGAGGAGGCCGTGGATGTTTCCACTATGGGGAACCAGGCCACTAGGCATCGTATTGCCTAAAGAAAGCAGCTCAACAGCAGTTAGCTCCTAATGCCCCTGCAAGACAGAATGCACCTCAACAAGGAGACAATAACCGTGGACAGCCCTGTGACCAGCACAAAAAGGTGAACCACTTGGAGGCCAACATAGTTCAAGAGACCCTAGGAGTGGCACTAGGTATGTTCTTAGTCGAATCTCATTCTGCAAATGTTGTCGGCGTTTTGACCCCAAGGGGTCCCTGTACCGATGAGTAAATTGTCGCTGCGTGTCCCAGCCCAGATGGGTCGGCGCGAGATGGGACACAAAGGGGGAGAACAGTAAGGGGAAACCGCGGCCTTCGTGTTGTCCTGCGCCCAGGGAGGATGGATGCGCTTGCAGTAGGGGGTTACAAGCGTTCGCGTGGGAGAGAGAGAGAGCGAGAGCCTTATGCGTCGGCCCGTTCTCCCGCGCGGCCAACCTTCCATACGAGAGCCCTGGACCTTCCTTTTATAGACGTAAGGAGAGGGCCCAGGTGTACAATGGGGGGTGTAGCAATGTGCTAACGTGTCTAGCAGAGAGAAGCTAGTGCCCTATTGTTGGGGACTTGTTCTCAAATGCTAAGAGTTAAGAACAAGGCAACATAAAAAGTGTTAAATATTAAAGTCCTTCGTCCTTCAAGACATTATATCCCTTCGGATATAATGAATTCTAGACGAAGGTTATGAAGGAAAAAACCTTCGTAAGCTCGATAGATAATAAAGAAGAATTCATATACCAAATACGAAGAATAATTTAGATATTATTATCAACTTATATTTATTTGCATTATCATATTCAAAATAACAAATTATAAATGTACCTTCGGATTGATGGAAAGTAAAGGTACAGGCGTTATGCGGAAAGCGAATGCTGAGTCAGCGTGAACAGTACATGAATACTGTTCATCTATTTATAGGCAAGGGACGCAGCCCATGTAAAATTACATTCATGCCCTTTATATTTGCCAATAACACTATAGTAATCCTTCGAGGTCTAATTTGCCTTTTCATCTTTAAGTCGGTTCCCCTTTTCTACTGTCATGTCGAAGCTTTCCTGTGTACAGCTTCGTGATCACCTTGTCCTTCGTCATAATCACCCTTCGTCTCGCTCAGGCTTCGTCCTAACCATGCTTTGTATGCTCATGATCCGGATCCGAAGATAACTGTTCACATATTTCACTTGGAAAACATTATCAAATCATGTTTTTGAGGACCTTTGGAAGCCGAAGGCCCCCAACACCTATGTACATGCCGTCGTGGCTATCGGAGAGGTGTTGCTGCCCTGTTCATGTGATGTCGTGGCCGTCGGAGGAGAGCTGGAGCCCTATGGAAGTACAACTGTCAGGGCTGTCGGATCCTTGCTGATGTCTCCTTGCTGACGTAAGGGGCTGGGAGCTGCCGTCGTCATGGAGCGTGCGGGGTGTCATCATTACTTATTTACTGGGCGAGCCAGATGGGACGCCAGTCTTGTTCCCCGTAGCCTGAGCTAGCTAGGGGCAGGGTAATGATGGCCCCCTGGCGACGTGGCCGGTCCGGACCCGAGTTTGGGCGAGGTGGCGATTCCTCCGAGGTCGAGGTTGAGTCCAAGCCCTGGGGTCGGGCGAGGTAGAGTCCATCGTCTTCCGGAGCCGAGGCTGTGTCCGAGCCCTGGGGTCGAGCGAGGCAGAGTCCATCGTCTTCCGGAGCCAAGGCTGAGTCCAAGCCCTGGGGTCAGGCGAGGCGGAGTTTGTCGTCTTCTAAGTCGTGGTTGAGTCCGAGCCCTGGGGTCGGGCGAGGCGAAGTCCATCTTCCGAGGCCGAGACGGGGGGCGAACCCTGGGGTCGGGCGAGGCGGAGCTTCCTATGTCGCCCGAGGCTAGACTTAGCCGCTGTCAACCTCACTCTGGCGAGTGGCACGGCAGTCGGAGTAGGGCAGGCGGCGCTGTATTCCTGTCAGGTCAGTCAGTGGAGCGGCGAAGTGACTGCGGTCACTTCGGCCTTGTCGACTGGAGCGTGCGTTAGGATAAAATGTCAGGTGATCCTTGCATTAAATGCTCCTGCGATATGGTCAGTTGGTGTGGCGATTTGGCCAAGGTTGCTTCTCCGCGAAGCCTACTCGAGCTGTGCCTCGGGCGAGTCGACGGTGCGTCCGTTGCTTGAGGGGATCCTTGGGCAAGGCGTGAATCTTCCGGGGTCGGCTGTCTTTGCCCGAGGTCGGGCGAGGCGGGATCTTGTCCTTTGAGCGGAGCCTTGGCCTGAATCACGCCCATCAGGCCTTCGCAACTTTATGCTGATGGGGTTTACCAGCTGAGATTAAGAGTCTTGGGGGTACCCCTAATTATGGTCCCCGACAGTAGCCCCCGAGCCTCAAAGGGAGTGTTGGCACTCGCTTGGAGGCTTTTGTCGCACTTTTTTGCAAGGGGACCGGCCTTTCTCGGTTGCATTTCGTTCTGGTGGGTGCGCGCGAGCACACCCGTCGGGTGTAGCCCTTGAGGCCTCGGAGGAGTGTTTTGACTCCTTCGAGGTCTTAGTGCCTTTCGTGATGGCTCGGCCGGTTTGGTTGTTCCCTCATGCAAACTGGTCGTTGCCCGGGTGCTTAGTGAGGTCCCAAGTTCTCGGGCTGGTATGTTGACGCTGTCAACGGTTTGGCCGGAGCCGGGTTTGCGTGAGCAGCCCCCAAGCCTCCGCATAGAGTGAGAGGACGGTCAAGGACAGACTCGGCTTTTTCCATACGCCCCTGCGTCGCCTTTCCGCAAGGAGGAGGGGGGGGAAGCGCCATGTTGCCCTCGGAGGGCGCCGAACATGGTGTCTCCAGTGAGTTGCTAGCGGGTGATCCGAGTGAACGCCCGTGCCCCATTCGTTAGGGGTCGGCTAGTGGCCCAGAGGCGTGCTCCAAAAGTACCTACGGGTGATTCGCCGAACCCGGTCCCCTTTTGACGGGGTTCGAGGGCTCGATGCCTCCCTCTGGTGGGATTCCGTTACAAAATCGTTCCCGTCGGTCTTGGAAATGTCCTAGGGTACCTCGGGAGTGTAGCCCGAGCCTTGGTTATGTATCGAACGTACCTAGGGTCATCCCTCGCTCTGCGTGCTCTGAGGCGGCTGTCAAACCCTTCGGGGGCTAGCCTACGAACCCCTGATCAGTAGTGGGCGCGGAGCCCAAGTGGCCTGAGGCGGCCGTTGAACCCTTCCGAGGGGCCAGCCTTCGAACCTCTGACCAGTAGTGGGCGCGGATCCCGAGTGCTCTGAGGCGGCT
This sequence comes from Zea luxurians, assembly GCA_029449295.1. NCBI lineage: Eukaryota > Viridiplantae > Streptophyta > Magnoliopsida > Poales > Poaceae > Zea > Zea luxurians. The sequence goes on from JAOPSE010000017.1 coordinate 1,674,601, forward strand.
GTTGAACCCTTCCGAGGGGCCAGCCTTCGAACCTCTGATCAGTAGGGGGGCTTGGGGCCCGCTTCCTTCGCGGAGAAGGATCCCTTTCGGAGTATCCCCTTTCCTGGTCCCTGTAGCAAGAGAGATAAAGAGGAAGTGGAAAAGGATACAAAATCGAATGACGTGGCACACCTTTTTTTTGACGCGGTCATCATAGCAGAGGTGAAGCGTCGCCTGCTTTGCCTGCCAAAGGTGCCGCCTGTCCTGCCGCAGAGTTAATGCGACGGGACGAGTGGTTTGCGGGGCAGCCGTTGTGCGTGCTCGAGCCGTTCGAGGAACGGAACACGTGCGCATCGTCTTCACGCCGTGGGAGAGGGTTCTCTCGCTGTCCCAGGAGGGGGCGTGAGCTTGCTGACGACTTGACTGCTGCTTTCGCCCGCCTGGCACCTCCATTACTGCCGACCCATTTCTGGCCGTATCGACCGTTGCGCCTTTTCCCGTGGCTGGCTGACCCGTGACCGATATGCTTGGTTGGCTCTGTTGGGCCATGTGCAGGGTTGCCTCGAGTCGCGGCACCGGTTCCGCAGTCGAGAAGGCGCGGTACTGGCGCAAGTGGCGGTGCAGTTTCTCACACGTAGTAACCGGCGCACCGGTTACATGATGTGTGGGCCTGGGCCTCCATGCTGGACGCGTCGAAGTCGAAAGGGTGCGCCCCCTTGGTGCGGTTGCATGCCGCCTGCATGGTGGTCTGCCCTTTCACCCGCTGGTCCGGGCGATAGTGGAGGAATGCTTGTTTACCGCTGGGCTGTTGTGCGCTCAACGCGCGGCGGTTTGGCTTCTTCTGTCCTAGGCCAGCTCGCATGACGCATGGGACCCAGCCCCCGTGTTGTAGGGGGAGGACCTTGGAGCGTGTTGGAGAAGACTCAGTTCGCGCCGGTGAGGACGCAAATGGGGAGAGTCGCCTTTAAAAGGAAGGTGACCCCCTTGGATGGCAACCATGTCTTCGCACTCCATGTATCGCGTCCTTCCACCTTCCAAGCCCCTGGATGGGGAGCGCTCGCGTCACTTTCGTCTTGCTGTCGTTGGAGGAACGCAACTTCGCGGAAGTTGGTACCTTTCAGCCATCGCTTGGCTTCATGGATTTTCATCAGGCAGCCCGGCTGCATCCCCTCACCGGTGGTCACCCAAGACGGTGACCACCGGTTCGATGGTGGGGAGAAGCGAGCCGGGCTACGACCTCAGTCCCGCCCTCAGCTTCAAGGATCTTCATCATCCTTGCTGGGGCGGAGAGCGAGGCGAGCCGGGGCCTGCCTTCGCGTGGGCTGGCGTCCCGCCTCTTCCAGCTTCTGGGGGTGGGAACCATCCTCCAGCTCTGCGGAGGAGGTGCCCCCCAGCCATGCCGGGGAAGGTGAACTATTGCTGCCCAGCCAGGGTGCAACATTCCGTCCTTTGTCCGGGCGACGGTGGCCAGCCGCACCAAGAGGTCTCACTCCATTCTCGTTTTCGTGGCGAGGATGGGAGTGAGGACCTGTCGGTGCGCTTTGGAGCGGCTGGCGCCCGCCGGTGTGGTGTTGGTGGACAGGTGGACGCCGCTGTCGGTGCTGAGGTGGTGGCAGCTGGAGAGGTAGGCTTTTCCACCGACGAGACCGTCAGCGCCACCCGCGGACCGACCTCCGGCTCTTTGGCTTTAATATCTGGTTCACGTCCCTTGAGTGGGGACGCGAACGAGAGCCTTCTGGTGGCTGCGTCCGTCCTGGGACCATGGCTGCTGCTGTGGAGGTTGCTGCCGAGTCGCCCGAAATCTGTCGTCCCGCAAGCTCTCCGATGTGGAGGTTGTTCATACCCGCGGGGGTGGAACCGGAGTTCCGTTTGTAATGGCACCTTGAGTGCCGGTGTTTGTTCATTGTGGCTATCGGGGCCTGAACATGTAGGTATTTTTGGGTGTAATACCATGTTTTTTCCTCATTTTCGAGCACTGAAACTCGCCTGTCGGCTAGCCGAACCGCTTAACCAAATGTGAGTTGCTTTGTGCGGAAGGTGACGAGTGAGGTATCCGTATCCCGGAGGCGTAGGAATCCCTCGGCTCGGTCGGCCTTGCCGCCCGAGGCTTCACTTGCTTAGTCAAAGAAACCCTCGGCCGCTCTGCGGTGAGCCGGGGCCGAGGGAAGCGGTGTCAGCATGGACAGAGGCGGAGTTGGCTCGAAAAAGGAAGCTTCGTCGGCCGGGGCCTGGCCGGGTCGTCCACTGACGGGACCAACGCCGGAGTCGAGTTGCCGAGGCCATGAGCCGGGCTGGTGTCCTCGGGGGACAGCTGGCTGAGGCTTCGGGGCGGCCGGCCGAGCCGTCTGCTCGGGCCGGGTTCCTGGAGGAGACCCTGGCAGCGATGGCCCGGGTGTGGTGTGACGTCGTCCTTCGGAGCGGAGATCCTCCGACCGTGTTGTCGTCCGAGGCTCGATCGGACTTCGCCAAAGGTGGAGTTGATGCCAAGGGTGCTGCTGCTCCCCCTCCATCGACGTCTGAGCCTGCAAGATCGGTTCGCCTGTAGTATGCATATGTTTTTTTGCAGCCGCCGAGGCCCAAACATACTGTCGTCGTGTTGTAAAGCTGCGTTTCTTTTCCTCTTGTTTCGAGTATCAGGGCTTGCTCGTCGATAGCAGAATCGTTTATCCGAGCTAGAGTTACTTCTCATGGAAGGTGATGAGTGAGGTATCTGTATCCCGGAGGCGTAGGAATCCCTCGGCTCGGTCGGCCTTGCCTGCTTACGTGTACTCCATCGTTTTCATGATCCCACTATCGAAGTAGTCGAAAAGCACGAAAGATTTTCTGGCAGAAAGACTTTTTCCGAGGAAAATTTTGACGCGGAGGGGGTTCCCCCCTTCTAGCCCCCGAGGGAGGGTCGGGCTTTGTCGAGGTAAGGCTGACCCTTCCTTGATGGTTAGACTTTGTATGTAAACGAGGTATATGAACGGCTTGAAAACATCTTAAGGGTAGAAGCGACGTAGCTGTCGGATGTTCCAAGCGTTGCTGTAGACCTCGCCTTGACTGTTGGCCAGCTTGTACGTCCCGGGCTTCAAAACCTTGGCGATGTCGAACGGCCCTTCCCAGGGAGGCGTGAGCTTGTGCCGCCCTCGGGCATCTTGTCGTAGTCGAAGCACCAAGTCGCCCACCTGGAGGTCTCGGGACCGAACCCCTCGGGCGTGATAGCGTCGCAGGGACTGCTGATACCGCGCCGAGTGTAGTAAGGACACGTCCCGAGCCTCTTCCAGCTGGTCCAGTGAGTCTTCTCGGTTGGTCTGGTTGCGTCGGTCGTCGTAGGCCCTCGTCCTTGGGGAACCGTATTCTAAGTCTATGGGCAAGATGGCCTCGGCTCCATAGACTAGAAAGAACGGCGTGAAACCCGTGGCTCGACTTGGTGTCGTCCTCAGGCTCCAGACCACCAAGGGGAGTTCCTTCATCCATCGCCTGCCGAACTTGTGGAGGTCGTTGTAGATCCTCGGCTTGAGTCCTTGCAGAATCATGCCGTTGGCACGTTCTACCTGCCCATTCGTCATGGGGTGTGCCACAGCGGCCCAGTCCACCCGGATGTGGTGGTCTTCGCAGAAGTCCAGAAACTTTCTGCCAGTGAACTGGGTGCCGTTGTTGGTGATGATGGAGTTCGGGACCCCGAAGCGATGGATGATGTTGGTGAAGAATGCCACCGCCTGTTCGGACCTAATGCTGTTTAGGGGTCCGACTTCGATCCACTTGGAGAATTTGTCAACGGCGACCAGTAGGTGCGTGTAGCCCCCGGGTGCCTTCTGCAAGGGACCAACGAGGTCCAGACCCCACACAGCTATCGGCCAGGTGATGGGTATTGTTTGCAGAGCCTGAGCGGGTAGGTGCATCTGCCTTGCGTAGAATTGACACCCTTGGCAGGTGTGGACAATTCTAGTGGCGTCGGCCACCGCGGTCGGCCAGTAGAAACCTTGTTGGAAAGCGTTTCCAACAAGGGCTCGAGGTGCTGCGTGATGACCGCAAGCCCCCGAGTGTATTTCTTGTAAGAGCTCCTGGCCTTCGGCATGGATATGCATCGCTGGAGGATGCCGGAGGGGCTGCGGTGGTAGAGCTCCTTCCCGTAACCCAGCAAGACGAATGACTTGGCGCGCCGCGCCAGTCGCCGAGCTTCGGCTCTGTCGAGGGGTAGCTCTCCTTGGTGGAGATATTGCAGGTACGGGGTCTGCCAGTTTCGATTAGGGGTGACCCCATTTTGCTCTTCCTCGATGCGCAGAGCCTCACCCTCGGTAGCTGAGGGTGCCTCGGGCCGGGCCGAGGCCTTCTCGGGCTCGGGTGTGTCGTTTGTCTTGACTGAGGGTTGATGTAGGTCCCGGGAGAAGACGTTCGGGGTAACCGTTGTTCGTGCCGAAGCTATCTTCGCCAGCTCGTCCGCAGTCTCGTTGTACCACCGGGAAACGTGGTTGACCTCGAGCCCGTAGAACTTGTCCTCCAGGCGCCGAACCTCATCGCAGTAGGCTTCCATCTTCGGGTCGCGGCAGTGGGAGTTCTTCATGACTTGGTCGATGACAAGCTACGAGTCACCGCGAGCGTCGAGGCGTCGGACCCCTAGCTCGATGGCGATGCGCAACCCGTTGACCAGAGCCTCGTACTCAGCCACGTTGTTGGACGTCGGGAAATGGAGGCGCAGCACGTAGCGGAGGTGCTTCCCGAGGGGCAAGACGAAGAGCAGGCCCGCGCCTGCCACTGTTTTCATCAGCGACCCATCGAAAAACATGGTCCAGAGTTCCGGTTGGATCAGAGCTGCCGGGAGCTGGGTGTCGACCCATTCAGCCACAAAGTCCGCCAAGACTTGGGACATGATGGCCTTCCGAGGGGCGAACGAGATTGTCTCGCCCATGATTTCCACCACCCACTTTGCAATCCTACCCGAGGCCTCTCGGCACTGGATGATCTCCCCCAGGGGGAAGGATGACACCACAGTCACTAGATGAGACTCGAAGTAGTGTCGCAACTTCCGCCGCGTTAGAATCACCGCGTACAGCAGCTTCTGAATTTGTGGGTAGCGGATCTTGGTCTCGGACAGTACCTCACTGATGAAGTAGACCGGCCTCTAGACGGGCAATGCATACCCTTCTTCTCGTCTTTCAACCACGATCGCGGCGCTGACCACCTGAGTGGTAGCGGCGACGTAGATCAAGAGGGCTTCTCCAACAGCGGGAGGCACCAGGATGGGTGCATTCGTAAGGAGCGCCTTTAGGTTCCTGAGGGCTTCCTCGGCCTCGGGGGTCCAAGTGAAGCACTCGGTCTTTCTTAAGAGGCGGTACAGAGGTAGGCCTCTTTCGCCGAGGCGTGAGATGAAGCGGCTCAGAGCCGCAAGGCATCCCATGACCCTCTGTACGCCTTTCAAGTCCTTGATGGGCCCCATGTTGGTGATGGCCGCTTTTTTCTCCGGGTTGGCCTCGATGCCCCGCTCGGAGATGATGAACCCCAAGAGCATGCCTCGGGGGACTCCGAAGACGCACTTCTCGGGATTGAGTTTTACGCCTTTCGCCTTGAGACACTTGAATGTCGTTTCAAGGTCGGAGAGGTGGTCGGAGGCTTTCCTCGTCTTGACTACGATGTCATCGACGTAAGCCTCGACGGTCCGACCAATGTGTTCGCCAAACACGTGGTTCATGCACCTTTGGTATGTCGCACCCGCATTCCTCAAACCAAATGGCATAGTAACGTAGCAGTACATGCCAAAAGGTGTGATGAAAGAAGTCGCGAGCTGGTCGGACTCTTTCATCTTTATTTGGTGATACCCGAAGTAGGCGTCGAGGAATGACAGGGTTTCGCACCCAGTAGTGGAATCCACGATTTGATCGATGCGAGGCAGAGGGTAGGGAACCTTCGGACATGCTTTGTTTAGACCAGTGTAGTCTACACACATCCGCCATTTCCCTCCTTTCTTTCTTACAAGCACGGGGTTGGCAAGCCATTCAGGATGGAATACCTCTTTGATGAACCCTGCAGCCATCAGTTTGTGGATCTCCTCGCCTATGGCTCTGTGCTTTTCTTCGTCGAATCGGCGCAGAGGCTGCTTCACGGGTCAGGATCCAGCTCGGATATCCAGCGAGTGCTCGACGACATCCCTCGGTATGCCAGGCATGTTCGAGGGACTCCATGCGAAAACTTTGGCGTTCGCGCGGAGAAAGTCGACGAGCACTGCTTCCTATTTGGGGTCGAGCTCGGAGCCGATCCGGATCTGCTTGGAGGCATCGTTGCTGGGGTCGAGAGGGACGGACTTAACCGTCTATGCTGGCTCGAAGTTACCGGCGTGGCGCTTCGCATCTAGCGCCTCCTTGGAGAGGCTCTCCAGGTCGGCGATGAGGGCCTCAGATTCGATGAGGGCCTCGACGTACTCCACGCACTCCACGTCGCATTCGTACGCGTGTCAGTACGTGGGGCCGACGGTGATGACCCCGTTGGGGCCCGGCATTTTGAGCTTGAGGTAGGTGTAGTTGGGGACGGCCATGAACTTGGCGTAGCATGGCCTCCCCAGTACTGCGTGGTAGGTTCCTCGGAACCCGACCACCTCGAACGTGAGGGTTTCCCTTCGGAAGTTGGAGGGAGTCCCGAAGCAGACGGGCAGATCGAGTTGTCCGAGGGGTTGGACGCGTTTCCTGGGGATGATCCCGTGAAAAGGCGTCGCGCCAGCCCGGATCGAGGACAGATCGATCTACAGGAGCCCGAGGGTCTCGGCGTAGATGATGTTGAGGCTGCTGCCTCCGTCCATGAGGACCTTGGTGAGCCTAACGTTGCCGATGACGGGGTCGACAACGAGCGGATATTTCCCCGGGCTCGGCACGCGGTCGAGGTGGTCGCCCTGGTCGAAGGTGATGGGCTTGTCGGACCAGTCTAGGTAGACTGGCGCCGCCACCTTTACCGAGCAGACCTCCCGACGCTCTTGCTTGCGGTGCCGAGCCGAGGCGTTCGCCACTTGCCCACCATAGATCATGAAGCAGTCATGGACCTCGGGGAACTCCTCTGCCTCGTGATCCTCCTTCTTGTCGTTGTTGTGGGCCCTGCCACCTTCCGCCGGTGGCCCGGCCTTGTGAAAATGGCACCGAAGCATGATGCACTCCTCAAGGGTGTGCTTGACGGGCCCCTAATGATAGGGGCACGGCTCCTTGAGCATCTTATCGAAGAGATTGGCACCTCCAGGAGGTTTCCGAGGGTTCTTGTACTCAGCGGCGGCGACAAGGTCCGCGTCAGTGGCGTCGCGTTTCGCTTGCAACTTCTTCTTGTTCTTCTTCTTGGTGCCGCGCTAGGTGGACGCCTCGGGGATGTCTTCTGGATGGCGGCCCTGGGGCTACTTGTCCTTCCGGAAGATGGCCTCAACCGCCTCTTGGCCAGAGGCGAACTTGGTGGCGATGTCCATCAGCTCGCTCGCCCTGGTGGGGGTCTTGCGACCCAGCTTGCTCACCAGGTCACGGCAGGTGGTGCCGGTGAGGAACGCGCCGATGACGTCCGAGTCGGTGACGTTGGGCAGCTCGGTGTGCTGCTTCGAGAATCGCCGGATGTAGTCCCGGAGAGACTCTCCCGGCTGCTGGCGGCAGCTTCGGAGATCCCAGGAGTTCCCAGGGCGCACGTATGTGCCCTGGAAGTTGACGGCAAAGGCTTAGACCAGGTCATCCCAGTTGGAGATCTGCCCCGGAGGCAGATGCTCCAGCCAGGCTCGAGCGGTGTCGGAGAGGAACAGGGGGAGGTTGTGGATGATGAGGTTGTCATCGTCCGTTCCACCCAGCTGGCAGGCCAGTCGGTAGTCTGTGAGCCACAGTTCCGGCCTTGTCTCCCCCGAGTACTTTGTGATGGTAGTCGGGGTTCGAAACCGGGTCGAGAACGGCGCCCGTCGTATGGCCCGGCTGAAAGCCTGCGGACCGGGTGGTTCGGACGAGGGGCTCCGATCCTCCCAGCTATCGTAGCGTCCCCCACACCTGGGGTGGTAGCCTCGGCGCACCCTCTCATCGAGGTGGGCTCGACGGTCGCGGTGGTGGTGCTCGTTGCCGAGGCGACCCGGGGCCGCAGGCGCCGTGTTGCGCATGCGCCCGGTTTGGACCGAGGCTTCCCGCACGAATCGGGATGTCGTGGCGCGATGCTCCGAGGGGTACCCCTGCCTTCGGGAGGCAGAGCTTTCGGCCCGTCGGCCCGCGGCATCCTCCAGGAGATTCTTGAGCTCTCCCTGGATACGCCGCCCTTTGGTGGTCGATGGTTCCGGCATCGCGCAGAGTAGTATTGCTGCTGCAGCCAGGTTCTGGAAGACCCCACTGGAAGCCGGTGGCGGCCTTGCCCTGACGTCGCCGGCAATGCGGTGCTGGATGCCCTGGGGTAGATGACGCGCTTCTCCGGCCGGAGCTTGGCCTGCCCATTCCTGCCCGATGTTCCGCCGGAACTGCTCAAGTGTTCCTGCTCCCTCGTCGAGCCTAGCCTGCATCTCGCGGATTTGCTCGAGCTATGCGTCCTGACCCCCCGTAGGGACTGGGACCACAGCTAGCTCCCGAAGGATGTCAACGCGAGGCGCAGGCCTAGGGGGATCGTTGCTCTCCGGCATACCAAGATGGTTGCTTCGCTGGGACCCCCTAGATCGATGTGGAAACATTCATGACTCGGGCCGCAGTCCTCGTCGCTGAATCTGCGGCTACCATCGAAACAATCGGAGAGGCAGTAGTCGCATGCGGTCATGAAGTCCCGCATGGCACCGGGGTTTCCGAGCCTGGAGAAATCCCAACTAAAGTCGGGCTCGTTATCCTCCTCGGAACCCGAGGGTTCGTAGGTCGAGACGGCTGTCAGTCTGTCCCAGGGCGACCGCATATTGTACCCCGGAGGGTTGGTACATGCCTCTATGAAGGCTTCCACTGAAGCGAGGTCGCTTGGTGGGTCGAAGCTAAATCCAAAAGGCACGAGATGGGAATCGGTCGGTACCTCTTGGTCGACGGGCGGTGACGAAGTCGCGTCAGGGGTGGACTGCACCACTATCTCAGGTACGAGGGCGACGCCCAACAAGTCCTTCGCGAGCATGCTGGCGTCGTTGTCTGCTTGGGGTTGGCGTGTTGCGGGGAAACAGCGCTCGTCTTCGTCTCAGACGCAAGGTCGAAGCCCGACGTGTCCCCCGCTGGGGCGCCGGCGTCGTCGACTTGCTTGACAGCCGACGAGGTGCCGCCTCCTGCTTGGCCATGGTTGCCCCGCCTCCTCCTTCGTCGGTGGGGGAGGTGACGGGACAAACCCGGATGTTGTTCTTCCGCCATGTGGCGAAGACGTCGTTGATTCCGCCGCCGGCGGGCGGGCTGACGACCGGCATTGTCGCTGTCGCGCGGCTGAGGAAGGAGTATCATGTTGTAGCTGCCGTCGAGGGACATGAACTCAAGACTCCCGAACGGAGCATCGTCCCGGGTTGGAAAGGTTGCTGGAGACTACCCATCCGGAGCTTGATGGGAAGCTGTTCGTCAACACGCAGCAGGCCCCTACCTGGCACGCCAACTGTCGGCGTTTCGACCCCGGGGGTCCCTGGACCGACGAGTAAATTGTCACTGCGTGTCCCAGCCCAGATGGGTCGGCGCGAGACGGGACACAAAGGGGGGAGAACAGTAAGGGAGAACCGCGGCCTTCGTGTTGTCCTGTGCCCAAGGCGGATGGATGCGCTTGCAGTAGGGGTTACAAGCGTTCGCGTGGGAGAGAGAGAGCGAGAGCCTTATGCGTCGGCCCGTTCTCCCGCGTGGCCAACCTTCCGTACGAGATCCCTGGACCTTCCTTTTATAGACGTAAGGAGAGGGCCCAGGTGTAAAATGGGGGGTGTAGCAATGTGCTAACATGTCTAGCAGAGAGGAGCTAGTGCCCTATGTACATGTCGTCGTGGCTGTCGGAGAGGTGTTGCTGCCCTGTTCATGTGATGTCGTGGTCGTCGGAGGAGAGCTGGAGCCCTGCGGAAGTACAGCTGTCGGGGCTGTCGGATCCTTGCTAACGTCTCCTTGCTGACATAAGGGGCTGGGAGCTGCCGTCGTCATGGAGCGTGCGGGGTGTCATCATTACTTGTTTACTGGGGCGAGCCAGATGGGACGCCGGTCTTGTTCCCTGTAGCCTGAGCTAGCTAGGGGCAGGGTAATGATGGCCCCCCTGGCGACGTGGCCGGTCCAGACCCGAGTTTGGGCGAGGTGGCGATTCCTCTGAGGTCGAGGTTGAGTCCGAGCCCTGGGGTCGGGCGAGGCGGAGTCCATCGTCTTCCGGAGCTGAGGCTGAGTCCGAGCCCTGGGGTCGGGCGAGGCGGAGTCCATCATCTTCCGGAGCCGAGGCTGAGTCTGAGCCCTGGGGTCGGGCGAGGCGAAGTTCGTCGTCTTCTAAGTCGTGGTTGAGTCCGAGCCCTAGGGTCGGGCGAGGCGAAGTCTATCTTCCGAGGCCGAGACGGGGGCCGAACCCTGGGGTCGGGCGAAGCGGAGCTTCCTATGTCGCCCGAGGCTGGACTTAGCCGCTATCGACCTCACTCTGGCGAGTGGCACGACAGTCGGAGCAGGGCAGGCGGCGCTGTATTCCTGTCAGGTCGGTCAGTGGAGCAGCGAAGTGACTGCGGTCACTTCGGCCTTGTCGACTGGAGCGTGCGTCAGGATAAAATGTCAGGCGATCCTTGCATTAAATGCTCCTGCGATATGGTTGGTTGGTGTGCCTCGAGTCGACGGTGCGTCCGTTGCTTGAGGGGATCCTTGGGCGAGTCGACGGTGCGTCTGTTGCTTGAGGGGATCCTTGGGTGAGGCGTGAATCTTCCGGGGTCGGCTGTCTTTGCTTGAGGTCGGGCTCGGGCGAGGCAGGATCGTGTCCTTTGAGCGGAGCCTTGGCCTGAATCGCGCCCATCAGGCCTTCGCAGCTTTGTGCTGATGGGGTTTACCAGCTGAGATTAGGAGTCTTGGGGGTACACCTAATTATGGTCCCCGACAAATGTGTTATTTGATACTGGAGCCACACATTCTTTTGTGACTGCATCATGGGTAGAAATACACAACATACTAGTAGCACCCATGTACCCGCCTATGAGGGTTAGTTCAATTGGTGGGAGGACCCAAACAGATAGATTTTGCCCCAGTGCAAGAGTTAAAATAAGGGGGATAGAGTTCCCCACTGATCTGATAGTAATGGGTACCCGAGATGTAGACATAGATGTCATCCAAGGGATGAATTGGCTAACCAAGTATCAAGCAGGCCTCAACTGTGATAAGAGGACTGTGAAGTTAGTGTCCTTGTCAGGAGAGGAAGTGTTGGTGGAGTTAGTTTTGTCTGGACCAAGGAAAGGAAGATGTCACCAGATCACTGCCCGTAGTGAGGAAGTCAATCCACTTGAAGCCATCAAAGTAGTATCAAAATTATCGGATGTGTTTCTCGAGGATTTACCAGGCATGCCACCTGAGAGAAAACTTGAATTTGTCATATAGCTTATCCCTGGCACCGCCCCTATTCTAAGGGAGCCTATAGAGTGTCCGGACCAGAATTGGTGGAATTCAAGAAGCAGATAGACGAGTTGTTGGAGAAGGGTTACATCAGACCCAGTATATTGCCTTGCCCGCCCAGTGTTGTTCGTGGAGAAGAAAGATGGTACAAAGAGGATGTGCATAGACTACAGAGCTTTGAATGAAGTCACTATCAAGAACAATTACCCCCTGCCCAGAATTGAAGATCTGTTCAATTAGTTGAGAGGAGTCAGTGTGTTCTAGAAGATAGATCTGAGGTCAGGTTATCACCATCTTAGGATCCGACCTTCGGACATACTGAAGACAACATTTATTACCAAGTATGGGCTTTATGAGTACACAGTCATGTCCTTCGGTCTGACAAATTGTGACACCCTAGGTGTCTATTTCGTGTTATGTCGGGAGATTTATCCTAATCTTGGATGCTCAGTGAAAATATCAATTTCTCGTCGCGTATGTCTCTGATTATCCAGACTATTCGTACACGTTTCACCGAATTCGGAGTTATTCAGTCTTACAGAAGGCCAAATTTGGAGCCTGTCAAAAACTTTTATTTCTCGGCACGAATGAAAATTCGGTAATCAATCTCGATTTATAAATCTCGTCTAAAGCTCATTTATTCGGACTGTCGATAGTTGTTATGTTATCCAATCGGTGTCCGAATCCGCTTTCTCAATAGTCGGTCTACGTCCAAATACTTAATCCGAATCCGCATTCTCCCGCAGAATCTCTTTGTGTCAACCTCTAATTGATTTTTATGAAAAATCAGCTTATTATCTTTATGTCATCATTCATCTCTATCTATCAAGTGTATTCTAAAGATTTCTTAAAGTTTGAACCAAATATTCGTGTGAAGTTATAAATCCTACGCTTGCCTGAGACTGCTCAATTAAGTAAAAGAAAATTTATAAATTCAACCAAGTTATGCCAACTTCCCAAAACACTCTATATCAACTCTACAACAAAAGTTATTAAGGGTTCATGTAGAGAAAATGCCAAGAAAATGTCGAGAAAATACCTCGATTACCTTAAAAATATAGTTTGAAGCTTTATAATGATACTACCTTGACCAAAGTGAAACTTTTATTTATATTCAAGATATGAGGTTTGACCTTTAATAAAAATTGTAGAACCTGTGTTATACAACAGATTTTATATTTAAACCAAGCCTTGATTCAATCTCTAAGTATCTCAAACAGTGCCATCAAGACAGAATAAAAATCTGATTTCAGAATTCGAATTCTTCTAAGTCTAGAATCAGTGTCGTTCAGGTTGACGTCTCGCGTTCCCAAATTTTTGTTGAACAACTCAAGTTTCCCCAAATATAGAAGTTGTTAATAACTAATAGAGGCACAACATATTAAAAGATGGCATTAATCCGATTCCGTTTGACATGCTTTAACACTCTGTTTTCACTAGTTTCTACTGATTTCTAACCCACTGACAAACCAATTTTCGTGGTTCTACATCTTTCTAACCAGTGCCCGAATCACCTCAAGTTCTATACAACAATTGTAGAGTATAGACCAAGGAAGATATTTTGTGCACTGACCGAGATTCGAATCCAAACAGAAAATGCCAAAAACGTCAGTCCAATGTGTGCTCCTTTCTGTCTCTATGCAGACTGAGCTCTGCAGCATGCCGCCCTCGCCCACCAATGACTGCCAGCGACGCCTCTTTAAATCAAGCAGCCTGCCCTCTCCCTTCACCCCCAAGCCATTTCATTCTCCAGCCAGGCCTCCTTGCGCCAGCTAGTCCTGTAAGTTTGGGCCGTGCTTGATGGGCCAGCACGAGCCCGGCACGAAATAAATGACACGTAGCCCGGCCCAGCACGAAATAGAAAAAACCGGGCCAGCACGGCACGTTATACGGGCCGGGCCGTGCTTCGACTGGTGGCCCGATGGCCCAAATAGCCTGGCACGCCATCGTGGGCGATTTAGAGTTAGGGAGCCGCGGTCGCGCGTTGCGTGATATTTATTTCCAGCCGTTTCGTGGCGACGGTCTCAGTTTAGGGTTAGGTCGCCTTCTCGGTTCCTGTGGGCTGTGGCGGCGGCTCCTTGGTTTCTCTCCTCCTCCTCGGTTCCTGTGGCAAGCCGCCCAGTCCGCACGTTCCACGCCTTGACGTCCGCCGCGTTCGCTCGCACGTCCCTCCAGGCGGCCTCCGTTCTGGTCCACCGCGTCGAGCCGTCGACCAGCGAGCCGCCGCAGCTGCGAACTCGAGGAGCAGCGGAAGCCAGGGTTCACGTGCGGGGAGCTGAGCGAATCATGGAGCCTCTTGTCCGTTCGTGGTCCTCCAGCTATGCATGCTGCCTTGCTTGATTTTGGTTGCTAGCTCGCCCAGCACCGCTTGAATGTTGAATCTCTAAGCAATTGCAGGACACTCGAGTTGCTGGGCCTCCATGATTTACTCGGGTGCAACTGGTTCATGGTCCATGATTTACGGGCCGGGTCTGGGCCAGCACGGCCCGATGCAAGCCCGGCGTAATTTAGGGCCGTGCTGGGCCTACATTTTAGGACGTGAGCACGATTTAGCCCGACCCGAGTGCAATTCGTGCTAGTCCGACCCGAATTATTTAAGCCTGAAGCACGATGGGCCCGTGCCGGGTCAGCACGGCCCGGCCCAACTTGGAGGACTAGCGCCAGCCCCACGTCAAACCCTCTGCTCCTATCGCACATGCCGCGCCCTGCTCTGGCTAGCCGCCATGGCCGGCCACCGGCTGCATGCTGCCCCTGCTGGTTCTCCATGGCAGGCGCTCTTCCTTTGCTTGGTGCCGGCCTCACAGTGATGCTCGGACAAGCCCTCCCTTAGCCTCTCCCATGGCCACACCTTCCTTGGAGCTCATCCATCTCCAGCTCTCCACCTCTTCCTTGCTGTTTACGTGAAAGATCTGTGTGCGTGCTGGAGGCAAGGAAGAAAAGCAATGTGTGAGTATGACAAGTGGGCCCAGGGACGGATGTGAGTGTGCTGAAAATTTCAGATTTATATATTGTGTTCAAAAAATCATATCTTGAGTTTGGTAACCCCTATAATCGTGAAATTTATTTTCTTGGCTTGCTTATGAAATGCTCTAACTATTGGATCTATAAGTTGGCATGTTTTAGTCGAAAATTTTTCTCTAGAAATTCGTATTTAAAACTGGTTTAGAAAATAAGTGAACATGCTTCTCTCCATAATTTTATTTATAAAATCCAAAAATGATGAAACCTGTTTTGTTAGTTAGATGTTGTCATACTCCATCATGGAAAAATATAAAACTTATATGTTGTTCATTGTTTGCTTGGTGTGCTAATTAAATCATTTTAAATAGGAAAAAGAAGATTTATTTGCTTGTTATTTTTGGATCTATAGCTCTAGTGCTCCAAATGGGTTGAAATTTTTATAGTAGACTCTTGGTGTGATGCTTGGTGACTGGCAAACATTACATAAATTGTTGTGCATGTATGATTAAGTTAGTGATTTAACTTGTTTAATGCACATTAAGTAGTTTTAAATGATTTATAAATAATATATGAATGCAAAAATGGAAAATGGTATTCCACTGTCCTTGCCTAATATTATAGTAGCCTGAAGAAACTTAATATATTCATACATCCACAAAAAATAATTAGTTTTAGATTTAACTTGCTCTCACAAGCTTTATTGCGTTAACAATTTGTTATTTTTGTAATAAATACAATATAAAACCTGAGCATGTGAAATTTATATATTAGTCATGATTTTTATTACCTATGCCTCATAAAAATTCCAGCCCCAAATTAGATAGTTTCATATGGTGCTAAAATAACATCCATTTTATAATTACAAGACTTAGTGAAAAATTAGGAGTAAATAAAATCATGCATATTCATGGAATGCTTGAGTTATACCTTAAAACCAATTACAGGTTAAGTGGTTATGTCATGGTGATTTAAAGCTAAATATTAGTAGTGCTTCATCGTAGTTTTGTGTGTTGTCGGACATGTGTGCCGAAATGCTTTATTTGGTGAATGTGTTTGTTAATTATGTAGTAATTCTACCGCACGAAATAACTTGGATAAAATGTTAGTAAGTCTACTTGTTGGTCCTAATTTGATTGTTTCAACTCCAACAAATAGTAAAGTGTTAAAATAATTCAAGTCTCTAGAACGCGGCAATTCTTGAAGTATATAGGAGCTGAAATTTATTAGTTGCTGTTTTGGGCTGCACGCATTGTTTTCGTTGTGCTATTTGTTGGATGAAATAAATTATGTTTTCTGTAGAAAAGTCATATAGAAGAATTGTAGATAACTTTATTATCTTACTGGTGTTAAAATTTGACAGTCATAAGTTTGATCGTTTAGAAGTTATGCTTTTCACAAATTCAGTAACTGAATCTGTCCAATTTCTGTACAGATTTCAGAAACGGTATTGTTTGCTTAAGTTAATATTACAATCAGTTCATGGTCATTATAAGAAAGTTGTAGATTATTTTCTTATCTTTCTTGTTGTTGACGCTTTTTTGGAGCGTCAAACACTCAACAAGAACCGTGGCGGTGCTCTCTGGTCAGGCGCGGACGGTCCACAGCACAGGGCCGGACGGTCCGCGACCTGGCGCAGGGGCTAGGGTTACCTGCCTGACGGCCGGACGGTCCGCGCCCTAGGGCCGGATGGTCCGCGCGTGCGCAGGGGCGGCGGAGGATCGCCGGCGGCGCCTGGATCTCGCTCCCGGGAGGGACCCCGTCGGGGAGGAGAGATCCTAGGAGTTGTCTAGGCTCAGGCAGGCCGACCTAGACTCCTCTAATCGACGTAGAGTCGAGGAGAGGCGGAGAATTTGGGGATCGAGAGGCTAAACTAGAACTAGACTAGAACTACTCCTAATTATACAGGAAATAAAAGCGAGATAAAAGTGTTTTTGATTCGATTGCTTGTTACAAATCGGCCGTATACCTCTCTATTTATAGAGGAGGGGGCTGGACCCTTTACAAACTAATTTCTGAGCGAATCCCGCGAATTTAGCTAACAACTGTAGCACAAAACTCGGAACCCTAATCTGTTCTGCGCACGCGCGGACCGTCTGGCCCACAGGCGCGGACCGTCCAGACCGCGGACCGTCCGGCCTCAGGGCCGGACCGTCCGCCCTCTCTTTTTGGTGCCAAACATATGCCCCCTGCCTTTTGGTGGAGCTGAGCGAACCAAAAGCAACTAACTCGATGTATCACATCGGTTTTCTTAGGCATCTTGCCACTTACTAGGATAGCACGCAGTGGCCTTGGTCCTGATGGTTGACTCAACGGACGTGACCCCTTTAGCTTTGATCGAACTGTCAGTCCCAACACCGTCGAGCGTCATACTGGTCCTGACCAATTCGTCACCTTGCTTTCCTAATTTTCTAAGTGTTCTGGCGTAGCTTCGTAGTCAACCAGGTCTTCTCCTTGCAGGTCGTCTTCCTCCATGGATGTTGGTACGTCGTTGTAGGTGTCATGGTGTATTGCGGATGATTCGGCCTCAGGGGTCGGATGGTCCGCGCCCTATACGGTTGGTCCGGTCTTTATAGCCGGACTGTCTGCCATACCTACAAAGAGCTGCACAGTTGTTGTTTTATTTTCTATCTTTGTGGCCGTTTGATTTTCCTCAACGACCTTTGGTCTCCATCTCTTTTGCAGTGGTGGATACTGCGGATGCGTGTCATTGAATATTTTTTCCGCCTCCTTCTCCTGATTCTCCTTTGCTCTAAGGCGCTGTAATTTTCGCTTTTGCGATCGTGTCAATCCCGATGGGCACCATCGGGGCATGGAGTATTTTGGATCGACTGTTTTGTTGATAGCCGTACCTTCTTTTTTGTTTGTGTTGGCCGATTCACCAAAAATCATCGGCCCTTCGTTATTTTGTTGTACGACGACATCTGTCGTTCCTATTTTAATGACGTCTCCTTTTTTTCGTACTGTTGGAGGTTGTAGTTGTATGCCCCCTGCCGGATTAGTCAGCCTTTGGGGCCGGGTTGTTCGGCAATCTTGCTGGTCCTGTGCTCGTGGACCAGATTGAGAGGCTCTCAATCGGTCTTGTACTGGAGATGTCAACCTATTGAATACAGATGTTTGGGGTGCCCCCCAAGCGGGGTACTGTTGTCAGTGTTTTGGGTCCAACCGCACACCCGGGGTTGCCCCTAAAGGTGTTTTTAAGAGTAGGACGGTGTCGCCGACTGTAGCTAAATGGTTCGTGCCAGATGCACGAGGAACAATGGACAATGTTTACAGGTTCGGGCCGCTTTGAGATGCATAACACCCTACGTCCTGGTGAGTATGCTTTATGTGGTAGATTACAAGGAAGCTCTTTAAAGCTAGAACGTAAAGAGTTGGAGTGGATGGCTGAGCGGTGAGATCGATTGTTCTGAAGGGGTGCCCCCTAGGCCTTATATATTCGACCGTGGGGCGATACATGCAGATATGATAACAATGCGCGCCTAAGAGATAGTGAACTGATCGAGTCTATCTTACTATAATTCTGCCGACTTATCCTCGCTTGGTTCCATTGTACGGGGCTCTAGCGCAGGAAAGTCGGGTCTCTGTTGTGGTTGCTTGCTCAACGTTGTTGGGGCCATCCAGGCTCGCGCCGATCCGGCCTTATGTCGATCTGCTTCACTGGTCGTTCTTCCCCAGGCCCACGAAGGGATGACCTTATGATTTATTGGGCCCTTGGGCCTTTCGTGAGGTCTTTTATCCTTCCAGTGGACCCGGGGGATATCTGTCCCCCACAAGCCCCCGATCTTTGGGTTGATTTTGAGATAATCGGCCCAAACATCCTAGGTCCAGCTTGCGGTCTTCGTTTATGACAAGGGATGCTTTCTGGGTAGTTTGGTAAAAACGATTTCTTACTATCTCCTTCTGCTCGAAAACTGGTGTTCTGTCTCAAACTCGTGCTTTGGAGGTCAGCATTTCGTACTGTAGGACCCTGAACTTCATTGGGTGCACCGGAGGTGCACCCAATGGGTGTAGCCCCCGAGCTTCGAGTGGATTTTTGAAAATAATCCACTCGAAGGTCCTCATCAAAAATTATTTTGTTTTCCGCTTGCACTTTGTCGAAGGTCAGCCTTGCTTTTGATCTTGCCATATGCTTTAGGAGTTAACATTATCTTGATTTGAAATGGCGATTCATGGGGTGCACCGGAGGTGCACCCAATGGGTGTAGCCCCCGAGCTTCGAGTGGATTTTTGAAAATAATCCACTCGAAGGTCTTCATTTCGTGTCCTTTTGCTGAGAGTCATCCTTTCTTTTTCCGAATGCCTTAGGGGTCAGCATTATGTCATCGATATTATGCTTTAGAGGTCAGCATGTATTTTGTCTTTGAGGCCGAGTTCGTGATCTGCCCATATCTTGCTAGGTGGTGCAATTTATTTGATCTGCAACTGATTGGACATTCGATGCATGTCCCCTGGCTAGTCTTCATGTCGCTTCTGTCGGTCAGACTTTATACTTCACCGGCTATATTTGGCTTTCCTTTGATCATTACTGATATCTCATTTTTGTCTTGAGGTATTCATTGTATGCCCTGCGTGGATGTGACAGTTTTCAAAAATATATTGATAATTCCTGGGCGTCCCCCCCCAATGGGTGTGGGCAAGGGACGGCTTGGTACGCTGAGTGTTTTAGCCGGCTGCTTCTGAGTAGTAATGTGATGTGATGGCGGGTGTAATCATATCGCCCGCGCAGTTGACTGGAGTCCCAATGGGTGTTGCGTTGCGTGAAACGGCGTCAGCCGCCTGACGTATCTTCAGATGGGTTGAAGCGTATATTGAATATTTTGCGACTGTTCAGTGACCGTGGTAGGAGGTAAGCGGTTGCCTTCTTCTGATATAAATAGTGCCTTTGCCTCTCCGGTTTCTTCACATCTCTTGCTGTTCTCTGCTGCTTGCTTTCTTCTTCTCCCTTCGTTTCCACCATGGGCAAGAATAACAAACGCAAGCGCGAGCCGACTCCTCCATCGGAGGACTTCGGCGACTCGGAATACTCGGAGGAGGAGTTCGCCTCCGAGTCCGAGGGGTCTCCGGCTCCCGTCTCTCCCCCAGTGTCGTCTGACGATTCAGACGACTCCCAGGGGATTGCCGCGGAGGTCTGGACTTACATCCGGGCCGTCGAGCACTCCAGGCTCGAGGGCTCGGATGAGTCGGAGTACTCCTCGGACGAGGAGGACTCTTCGGACTCGTCCGAGGAGGGCGGCGGCGGCGATGGTGGAGACGACGGCGACGACGGGGGCGATGATGACGACGGCGACGATGACGGCGACGGCGGCAGCAGGGGCAGCAACGGCGGCAGCAAGGGCGGCAACGGCGGCAGCGGCAGGGGCAGCAACGGCAGCGGCAGCAGCAAAGGCAGCAACAAGGCCAGTGGCTAGATGCCACTGGTTTTTAGATGTTAGTATAGATTAGAAGTAGTATAGTGAAATAATGTAGTAGTAGTTAGTAGTGTAGAGTAGTAGAATATAGTGTAGTGGTAGTAGTAGTAATAGGGAAGTATTAACTCATAACGAGTTGATTTATATGTTCTGTGACTTCCCTTAATGAAGAATGATTTCGTCTCCTCCTGTGTTGATTATTTTGCTTCATAGTCAGTTGATGATTGTCGCGATATTTATTGTCCGTGATGTCCTCTGTCTGTTATGCTTGTGTCGTAGCTTGGAGTTTTCAAGTCATTCCTCCGTTTGCTTTGTCTGTGAAGTCCATCCCTCTGGAGTAGTAGTTGAGTCATTCGGTCATCATATCGTCGCTTTTAGGGGTGATGGCCGAGTTATTATTGTCAACATTTACGCTTTTGAAGTAGCATCCGAGTGATGACGAAGCCACATCAGCGTTGGAATGACTGATGACCACGTCGGCGCTTTTAGAGGTAATAGCCGAGTGACTTATGACGACGTCGGCGTTTTAGAGATAACTGCCGAGTGACTGAAGACGACGTCGGCGTTTTAGAGATAGCTGCCGAGTGACTGAAGACGACGTCGGCATTTTAGAGATAACTGCCGAGTGACTGAAGACGACGTCGGCGTTTTAGAGATAACTGCCGAGTGACTGAAGACGACGTCAGCGTTTTAGAGATAACTGCCGAGTGACTGAAGACGACGTCGGCGTTTTAGAGATAACTGCCGAGTTAGAACGGGCTGCGTCGGCCACTTTGAAGGTAATAGCCGAGTGATGATGTAGCGCACCGGTGCTTTTAGAAGTAACCGTCGGGTGATGACATGGCATGCCGGTGTTTTAGAAGTAACCGCCGGGTGATGACTGGGCGCTTTTTGGAAACGGTATCTGGCCCGGGAAGATCTCATATGCACTGCGCTTTCAGCCGCCTCTACTTTCCGTGCCCTAGTTCTTGCTTTCCTGCCTCCAGATCCTCTCTGTCCTTTTGCAATTCGGCTCCCGCTCTGTTCGCCGGTGGAATTGAGATGGCGCCCAAGCGAAAGGCCTCGAGTTCATCCGCTGCGGTGATTCCCCCTATCGACCCCAACAGCTAGTTACCTTTCGCAGGTAACCATATGTTTGTCGTTTCTGAGCCCGACCTTCTCCATCTCGTGTCCATCGGGGTTCTTCCTCCGAAGGAGCTCTGTTCTTGGCGGATTTGCCACGGGGTCACTGTTCCAACAGAGGATACCCACGAATCCGTGATTTATGTTCCTTTTCTTCTCCGCGGTCTCGCTCTTCCTATTTCTCTTTTTTTCCGCGGTCTCCTTGATTTCTATCGCATTAATTTGACCCATCTAAATCCCAATTCCATTATGCAAATTTCCATTTACGTTCATTTATGCGAGGCTTTTCTTGGCGTCCTGCCACATTTTGGACTGTGGAAGTACTTGTATCACTGTCGCCCTGGGATGGCCGGGGGGCAACATCAGCTAGTGGGGGGTGCGAGTTTAGAGATGCGCCATGGGAGGAAGACTGACTACCTTGAAATCCCACTCAAGGATAGTATCAAAGGATGGCGCTTGGAATGGTTTATTGTTGAGAACCATGGAAAATCTCTCCCCTACGGTCAGGGAGACATCCGGATGTTCGTACTCCGAGTTGGACCGAGTCTCCTACGGACCAGGAGGTGGCTGAGGTAGGGGCTTTGCTGGCTAAGGTTGGACTGCTGAAAGAGAGGGGTCTGACTGCAGAGGCTGTGGTTGCTGATTTTGTTTTCAAGAACATTCAACAGTTGAAGGATAGGGCATACCCGGCCTACCTGTACGGAGGTCTAGTTGACTCAACCCGGGTCACCAATAGAAGAATCCCGCTGTAGACTTGGTGAACCGGCTTGAAATGATACTTAGAGGCAAGGTATCAAATGTTGGCGCCCCTATCGCATACTCGGTCTGGAACCTGCCTCCTTCCAAGGCCTTTACTCATTTTGTGTCGAATCCTCCTGCTGCTGACGGCGGTTTGGGCCTTAGAGTACGACCCTCTGCCGAAGAAGTTAGTGCTTTGGTTGCTTCGATTGGAGAAATTCCCGATGATGAACGGCAGGTCCACTTTGAGGTGCCTTTGGATCCTGGTGATGCAGAAATAAGTGCTATGCTTGATATGCTGGCTGAGGACTCTTCTGATGCTGCTCCTGCCGGGACATTGGTGGTGGCGCCTCTCCCGGAAGCTGGTACAACCTTGGATATTCAGAGGCCTGTCAGTGTTCGCCCGAAACGCCCTTGCCGAGCCAATCAACCTGATTCTCCTGCTGATGAGCAGAAAAAGAAAAGGAGACGTCTTCGGCGAGCATCTAGTTTGGATCAGGAAGTTGGTCCTTCGGTTCCTGCCGCTGAGGAAGTGCCTGTGCCTGAATTTACCGACGCTGATCCCAATGGTTGTGATCCATCTGTCGCTGATCCCAATGGGTGTGCTCCATCTGTCGCTAAACCCAATGGGTGTGGTGCTGTCTGTGTTGCTGACGAAAACGTGGGGGAGGAAGAAGATGAGGTCCCTTTGACTTGGAAAAACAGTCGGCAATTTGTTGCCAGTGGGGAAAGTAGTGGAGTTCCTTATCCTGCTCTGTCTGCCCTCATCGGTCTACAAGAATTGTCTCTGGCGAACTTTGATCAGACTCTTGAAGATATGGTTCCAGAGGACCTGTTATCAGAGCCAGCGGATGGTGACGCGATGGATGCTTGTGCTGATGTGTTCGACACCGGGTTGGGGTCATCCCGGGCAGCGTCCCGTGCCTCATCGACCTTAGAGCGCGGTCTTGAGGGCCAGGAAACTGACTTGGATCGTCTTGCTCTCATGGAAGTAACTGAGGGGCCCTCAGCCTTAGAGGCGGCTGCCGCAGAGAACTTGGCCCTCAAGGATGGCGTTAACGTTTACCCAGCCCCCGAGGGTGTTGCCGAGGATGATTCGGCTCAGGTGGGAAGCGTAAGCCACGACCCAGCCCCCGAGGGTGTTGCCGGAGACGATCCGGCTCAAGTGGGCAGCGCGAGCTATGACCCAGCCCCCGAGGGTGTCCGAGCGGGGTCTCCCTCTTGTACTTCCATGGATGTTCATGCAGGATCTCCTCCACACTCTGGTTGCATGGTGGTAGCCCAAGTTTTTGGTCTGGGAGTCGCTTTAGAGGCCAGCGTTCCTGACGACCAAGCTTTGGGCTCTGCTGATGACACTGAATTGGTTCCTGCTGGTTCATTGCAAGTTGCTCCGGATGGTGACTCTACGCCAAGCCATTAATTGATTTCTCACGATTTGGGAGTCCCCTCATTCTTCTCCAACCTCCAGGTACTATGCCATATTCTAGTTTGACTTTTACACCTGACGAACTGCTGTCTTTGCACTCATTTGCTCTCGATATCAGGCTGGACGAGATGGCTAGTCAGCTGAAGTTACAGGGTGCTTGTGTTCCAGAAAGAGCTTCGTCCCTGGCCCGTTGGAATCCGGTGCTGCTTCAACGGCGTGTCTCTGACTTAGAGGCGACGAATGCTGGTTGGTGCTTTTCTGCTTCCCTTTGTCTACCTTGTTAAACTGCTTCTCAATTTGACTCTTTCGCTTGATTGTTTCTCGCTAGATATGGCTCGGCAGTTTTCTGTTCTTGAAGAGAAGCATTCTCGAAGTCAGGCTGAACTAGTCCGGCGGTGCTCTGATTTTGAGGAAAGGTATTTCCAAAGCTAGACTGAGCTGGCCCAGGTCTCTGCTGCTCTGAATGATGCTAACATGCTGAATTCTACTCTTCACGCTCAGCTTGATTCTGAAAAGGTGACTTATGAATCTGTGCCTTGTGTTGCTGTGTTCTTATTGCTTGCTTGATGTTTGAAGAAGCTGATTCTTGTTTGCAGGAAGAAAAACGTGCCCTTGTTGCTTCTCGTGACAATCTTGACAGGCTATATCGTGACTCTAGCAACTCGTTGACCATCCTGGAGAGGAGTCATCGCTTCACCATGGAGGAGTTAGACAATCATCGCTGTAAGCTGCAGGAATCCACGGATGACGTGATCCGTCTCAGGCAGTTGATATCGGCTAAGGATGCTGCTATCAAGGAACTGCGTGCTTCCAAGAAATCCATCGCCTAGGAGCTGGAGACCGCTCAGCTGGCTGTCAAAGTTGCTGAAGAAACTTCCGTTACTCTGAGGGCCCAGCGCGACAAAGCCATGGATAAAGCCATTCGCGCGGGGCAGATCTTGACGAGGATACCCAGTGTGATTGTTCCTGATGATATAAGGGCTGATGTGAACGCTGCTCCTGATTCCTCGAGTCACCCTTCTTCGTTGGTTGCTCCTGAGAAGAGTGTTGCAAAATAGAGAAACATTGCGTGCTTTGAGCGCGCGGTTTATCGTGCTCGGATATTTGTTAGAGGACACCAACTCGACATTTGAATACTACTGTTACTCTCCTACTATTTTAGAATTCAACAGTACATAAATTTGCAGGAGTAAAATGCTGTATGATGATTTTGAAATTTTCTTCACGGGATATAGAGATCACCCCTATATGATTAATCGTAAGCATGTGGAATCGCCTTAAGTCGTTGTTGACTTAGATCGATTGCTCCGTTAGCAGGGCATAGTGGTTACCCTGAGTTAAGTAAGCGCGAGCATGTTGCACCGTCTTAAGTCGTTACCGACTTAAGCCGATTGCTCCGTTAGCAGGGCATAGTGGTCACCCCGAGTTAGGTAAGCGTGAGCATGTTGCACCATCTTAAGTCGTTGCCGACTTAAGCCGATTGCTCTGTTAGCAGGGCATAGTGGCCACCCTTAGTTAGGTAAGCGTGAGCATGTTGCACCATCTTAAGTCGTTGCCGACTTAAGCCGATTGCTCCATTAGCAGGGCATAGTGGTCACCCCGAGTTATGTAAGCGTGAGCATGTTGCACCGTCTTAAGTCGTTGCCGACTTAAGCCGATTGCTCCGTTAGCAGGGTATAGTGGTCACCCCGAGTTAAGTAAGAATGTAGGTCGATCATGAACAAACTGAGTATTCTTGAAGCCTTGTTTGTTGATGACGTATTTCCCATTTTACAGAGTACATTGTCATCCCAGTAGCTTTTGAAATATAGCTAGGGATAAAATTTCTTGAGGTGTTCTATATTCCAGGAGTTCCCAATTTCCGTGCCGTCCATCTGAGTGAGACGATATGATCCCGGCCGAGTGACTTCTGCTACTATGAATGGTTCTTCCCATAGGGGTGACAACTTGTGCCGTCCCTCCCCCGTTAGAATTCGGTGGAGGACGAGGTCTCCCACTGCAAAGGATCATCGTCGCACGGCCTTGTCGTGATAGCGTCTCAGAGTCTGCTGGTATCGTGTTGATTGAATTACCGTGTTCAGCCATTCTTCTTCGAGTACATCAATATCCTCCAGCCTAGTAGCTTCGGCTTTTGCTATGCTTTCAAAGACCAACCTTGGCGCCCCAAACTTGAGATCAGCGGGTAATACTGCCTCTGACCCATAGACCATGAAGAAAGGAGTGTTTCCATGCAGAGCTCGGCTAGGTTGAGTTCTTAGGCTCCAAACAACGTAGGGCAATTCCCTTATCCATTTTCCTGCGAACTTTTCATTTTTATCGAAGACCTTTTTCCTGAGTGCCTCCAATATCATCCCGTTAGCTCGTTCAACCTGCCCATTGGCTCTCGGGTGTGCTACCGAAGCATACTTGATCTGAATGCTCTTTTGCTCGCAGAAATCGAAGAACTCTGAACTTGTGAAGTTGGATCCTAGGTCATTTATGATACCGTTTGGTATTCCGAATCTGAATATTATGTCTTGTATGAATTCCACGGCCTTGGCTGAGGTTCAAGAAGCAATGGGTTTGAATTCTATCCATTTGGTGAATTTATCGATTGCTACCAGTACATGAGTGTATCCTCCTTGAGCTTTCTTGAAAGGTCCAATCATATCCAGTCCCCAGCATGCGAACGACCAAGTTACTGGTATGGTCTGCAGTTGCTGTGCTGGTAGATGTTGTTGCTTTGACAAGTACTGGCAAGCTTCGCACCTCTGAACTAACTCGGCTGCATCACTTTTCGCCGTTGGCCAATAGAATCCCGACCTGAAGACCTTCCCGACTAGTGTCTTGGACGCTGCGTGTATTCCACATTGCCCAGCATGGACCTCATCTAGAAGTTGCTTCCCCGTAGATGAGAGAATGCATTTCATGAGGACACCCGATGCACCTCTTCTGTATAGTGTCTCCCCGATGAGTGTGTAGTGAGCCGACTGCCTAGCGATGCGCTCGGCTGCATTTTTGTCATCTGGTTCCTCTTCATTCTTTATATATCTGATGATCGGCCTTCTCCAGTCATCAGAATCTGACTCTAGTTGGTCCACGATATTACATTCTTCTGCCTGGTCCATTGAGATGCTCGGATGCGGTATTTCTTGTACGAAGATTCCAGGTGGGGCCTGGGTTCGACTGGATCCTAACTTGGACAATATATCAGCTGTCGTGTTTCGATCTCTTTCTACATGATGAAATTCCAGACCTTCGAATTTATCTTCTAGTTTCCGGACGGCGGTGCAGTACTTTCCCATTGAATCGCTCGAACAGTCCCATTCTTTGTTTATCTGGCTTATGACTACCAAGGAATCTCCGTATACCATCAGTCTCTTGATGCCTAGTGATATAGCAATGTTCAGTCCATGAATCAGAGCTTCATATTCGGCTGCGTTGTTGGAGGCTGGAAATAGCAACTGGAGGGCATATTTGAGGTGCTCGCCTCCGGGTGCGGTAAAGAGAATTCCCGCGCCTGCTCCCTGCAGTTTCAACGAGCCATCGAAATACATTTGCCATACTTCTGCAGTTTCTGGGTTGTCTGGTGTTTGTTGTTCAGTCCATTCTGATACAAAGTCAACCAATGCTTGAGTTTTGATGGTAGTGCGAGGTCGAAATTCGATGTCATGAGATCCCAGTTCGCAGGCCCACTTGGCTATTCGGCCAATGGCTTCCTTGTTGTGAAGAATATCCCCTATCGGAAAACCAGTGACTACTATGACTTTGTGGTCATCAAAGTAGTGACGTAGCTTGCAGACAGTTAGAAGTACTGCATATAATAGCTTCTAAACTTGAGGATACTTTTTCTTTGAGGGACCTAGAACTTCACTGATGAAATAAACAGGATGTTGCACTGGGTAGGCATGTCCTTCTTCTGTTCGCTCGACTACCAACGCGGTGCTTACCACGTGAGTCGTGCAAGAGATATATAGCAGCAAATCTTCAGCTGGTTGAGTTGACGTGGCTCACCGTGGCGGCTTCAGCACTGGTGGTGTCGTCAAGAATTTTTTCAGTGCATCCAGGGCTTCCTGTGCTTCTGAAGTCCACTGAAACTTATCCACTTTCTTGAGTAGCTGGTAAAATGGTAAGCCTTTTTCTCCCAGCCTGGATATGAATCTGCTCAGGGCTGCCATACATCCGGTAAGTCTCTGAACTTTCTTTTGTGATCGTGGTGCCTCCATTTTCATGATAGCTTCAATCTTATCCGGATTAGCTTCAATTCCCCGGTGGCTGACAATAAATTCGAGCAGCTTTCCTGCCGGTACCCCAAAGAGACATTTTTCGGGATTAAGCTTCCATCGATATCGCCGTAGACCGTTGAAAACCAGCTGTAAATCCTCGATGAAATTTTCCGAGTTCTCCATTTTGATTACCACATCATCTACATAAGCTTCCACACGCTTGCCCCAGTGATCGGCTAATCATGTTTGAATGGCTCTCTGATAAGTCGCTCCAGGGTTTTTGAGGCCGAACGGCATGGAGGTATAGCAGAAAGCACCGAACGGAGTGATGAACGCTGTTTTTTCCTCGTCTTCTTTTGCCAGGCTAATCTGATGATATCTGGAGTAGCAATCCAGGAAAGATAGCACAGAACATCTGGCGGTGGAATCTTGTAATACCCAAATTTGTAAAAGCATAGGAAATGAGATTAATTTTCTCTATATGTGTTGCCTTTATTCATTAGTACATGTGAACACCCATTTGGAAGTGAATCATTAAATAAATGACACATAAATAACCTAATGTATCATGTTAGAGTTTAATTAAGTGTGCATTTAACAATAATAATAATTTTAGTGGAATTACATTAATATTCCCATTTGAACTTAAAGGCCTAAAGTATACTTAAAATGTGGGGGAAGTGAGGGAAAATACTATAAATTATGGAGGAAATAAATAAATAAAATATTTTAGACCAGTATTTAAGTTTGTATATTTGGGCTAAAGGTGAAACTCACAACAAATTCTGGAATTTGAATTATGAAAGCAAGTGGAAAATAGAAATAAGGAGGAGGGGAAATAGAAAGGAAGAAAGAACCCTGCTGGGCTGGCTTGACCACAATTCGGCCCAACCTGGACTCGTCTACCATGCGCGCCCAGCCCAGGTTTTACCAGGCCGCGTCATGGGGCTGACTAGCGGGCCCCATTCCGTCAGTCGCTCACACTCCTCAATTGTGCGCGTGCCCCTCACTGCATGTGGGGTCCCGATGTCAGGACCTTCTCCCAGCTCCAACTACCGACCGCGATCTCCGGCTCTGCGCGACGACGGCCGAATCCATCGCTGCGAGTCCGTCGCAACCAGCCCGGAATCCGCGCATGATCGGGTTGCCGCCTTCCTCACGGACTCTACCTTACTGGTGTATATAACCCGACGCCTGGCGTGCCAACACCGCGCGCCCCATCCACTACCTCCCTCGCTGTCCGGGTCCGCCGCATGGGCATCTCATCGGGAGATTCACTCTAGGCTTGGTTGGCGGTCGAGGAGGGTCTCTAGAGCACACTGAGCACGTTCGCGACCTCATATGTCGGTATCGGGAGCTTGGGTCCATGGTGGATTGCTCACCGAGGATTGCTTCGTCTGCCACCACGGGGGCGCGTACTCCTTGCCGTTCGGTGCGCAAGCTCGGCCTTGGGAGCATTGCCGTGATCTCCGCGACTCGGATTTGGTGGCATCTGACCCGGAGAGGCCCTGGTGGTCGGTGGATTGCTCGCCGTCATACAAACTCCGCCGCGCGCCGTGGCCAGAGCTGTTCGCGCTACCAACCGTGGTGAGACTTCCTTCCCCGGATTCGCCCTCTCCTCCTCTGCGCGTAGAACCTTTCGAATCGCGACTTGGGGCGCCAGGGCCGCGGGCCACCTATTCGTCGGCGAGCTTCCGCCGTGGCGGATTGGCGGCGCCACCCGTGCTGGCCGGGGGTAGGGGCGAGGCCGTTGGGCCGTCCGATCTTAGCCAACGGATAAGATTAGATCTGGGGGAGGTGTAACGCACGGCCGTTGGATCTTCACTGTAGGTTCTAGATTATATGCGCGAATCGATCGGATGTGGGTTGTTAATGACCGTTAGATCTGCAATAGACGGTAGAGATCGCGTACCGGTTGGAATGCATGGTGCATCTAATCTGGGCCGGTAGTATTTGATCGGATGACTAGGTATTGCTCATACCCCTTCGGCTGGTAGTTTTATAAAAGAGACCCTGTCTTTTTCCCGAATCAACCCGCCGTCCATGTCTGAGGTTTTCTGGGTCTTAGGAATTTTTACGCGCCAGCCCCTGCACTTCCTAGTATTTGAGGCCCAGTCCAGAACTCATTTAATTTGAATAAATGAAATAGAAAATGGATTTTTAATATGAAAATAATTACTAGAACTTGATAAATTCATAGAGAATTCATACTTGCTCCAAATTAGTCCATTCCACTTTCTAAATTTTTATAATTTAATTCTCTATCACTTAGAGGCTCTGTTTTGTCATGAAAACAATTAGAAATTTAATTTCTCACTTAATCCATTTTAAACACATAAAACCTTTGAAAATTCATAACTTAAAATCTACAACTCCAAAATTAATAATTCTTTTTCCTGTGATCTTATTTTAATATGTAGATTATTAATATGTATTTTGGCATACATTTTTGGTGAAATATTAATCTTGCCTATACACTGTTTGTTTGTATTGCTACGACTAGTGCGAGGTCACGTGTCACCTGAAGATCATCCTGGTACCTGGAATCTCAAGTCCCAGGCAAGTTGTGCCCTTGATCACTTCTTTTTACCTACTCATGTTCTAATTAATCATAATGATCTGCATAGGTTAATTTTGATGGGACCCAATAGGATACCCGAGTTTGTCTATCTTTATACCTTGTTTACCACTGAACCTTCTGGGTAGTGCTTGCTAGTGCTATATGTGGTTTTGGGTATGGAGATACACTATTCATGATTATACTTTTATTATCAGTTGTTATCTATTGTTCATGTTAAGATCATTATGTTAATTGGAACATGGAGAACCACCCGGGAAAACAGTGCTACCACAAGGGTGGAATGGGACGCCCTTGGCCGATTAATTAGGAAAGCTAGTGGAAGACTACCTTACCCGAAAGGGGCAAGGGCAGTAGGGGAGTGGTCAGTGTAGGGAGGCCCTCGGGAGGATTTTGCTGCGATGGCGGTCCTGCAAGGGATTCCTGCACTGGAACTTCCTATAAACTGTAGCGGGTTTTCTGAAGCTAGTGGAACTTTGTAAAGGCCTCGTAATGTTACCCTGCCTCGCCTCCTCGGTAGAGGTGTATGGGATTGGCCGTCTCTTGGCAGATGGGTAACATGACTTGTGGGTAAAGATGCGCAACCTCTGCAGAGTGTAAAACTGGTATACTAGTCGTGCTCACGGTCAAGAGCAGCTCGGACACTCACATGATTAATCTATGGAACTAAATTCAATTTGTCATATGCATTGCATTGCAGGTGAGGTTGTTACTTTTGTTCTACTAATTAACTGGGTTGGTATTTACTTATACTTAGTAACTGCTAATAAAATTTTGACCAACTTTAAAAAGCAATGCTCAGCTCTAACCATCTTCTTTGGTAAGCCTTACACTTCACGTGAGCTCCCACCTTTGGCGAGTTCATGCACATTATTCCCCACAACTTGTTGAGCGATGAACGTATGTGAGCTCACTCTTGCTGTCTCACACACCCCACAGGTCAAGGACAGGTACCGCAGGATGAGGCGCTTGGAGGATGCTGTGATGAGTTCGTGAGAGGTCTAGGTCGTCGTCTCCCAGTCAACTTTGGGTTGCTGGACCGTTGTCTCCTTATAATGTAATTATTTATTTTGTACAGAATTCCTGTTATGTAGTAAAGATATGACATTCGATCCTGTGCCATGAGTCATCATATGTGTGAGACTTGGTCCCAGCACACCAGGTGATTATGTTTACGCCCGGGTTTTGGACCCCTAAAATCCGGGTGTTACAGAAGTGGTATCAGAGGAATGTTGACTGTAGGACGAAACCTAGATAGAACTGGACAACCATTCTTTACTTACCTTACTCTGATTCTTTTCTAAACTTATCTTAATCTATTCTCATCTATTTCCGCTTTACTCTGATTATTCTTACCTTTCATTTCTAAAGACAAATGTGGATTTCACACTTTGAAATCCTGTGCCTAAAGTGACTTTAGGAATAGGAGACCTACTCTTAGGAACAAAAACAAAACTATTTTTGTAAATATTTATATGCTTGAATGTTTGTTCTTATGATACTTGTCTGATTTGGATCTTTGTTTGAGTGTGATGAGTTGTGGAGTAATGTCCACAATTGCATCTGCATATACACATAGGTATTAAAATATATTTATAAAATAACTAGACAACCTAGATTGTCCCCATTGGAACATATCTAGCTTAAGAGATTTATCTTATCCTAAAAGCTCTCATTCTAACCAATTCATCTTATCTTAAAAGATTCTCCCTTATCTCAATAGATCCATCTTATCTCGAAAAAGATTCTAACCCTTCGTACCAGATCTAACTGACCTCAAAAGATTTTACCTTATCCTTATGGATTCACATTGCCCTAATTAGCATATTTATCCCTCTTTAGAATTACAAACCATGAGCTAATCTAGAATTTATTTAGATCTTATTGAGTCTAAAATAACCATATCAATCTATTCTAGATCTGATCCAATCTAAAGTAAGTTACTTAATACTGGTACAAGGATTAAGCCATACTCTTAAGTCACTTAAGCCTAAGTTAGTGTCATAGATCAACTCAGCCATACACTCCCAATAAGTTGCACAATCCATTTATGTGAACCTATTGATTAAAAAAAATCTCCTACTCATAGACCCAACTATCTTAACTATATCTCCCTAGCTCAGATGAAGACACCAAGATTGGAGACCGAAGATGATCAACCTCATTAAGAAAGGATAAACACCAACTCAAGTCTTCAAGGATCAAGCAGGATCACCAGATGAGTCAAAAGCCACAATCTAGGATGAAACCTTTTCTTACCCTACACTTTCTTAACCAAACCTATATATGCCCTAAAAGACATCTTC
This sequence comes from Zea luxurians, assembly GCA_029449295.1. Lineage (NCBI taxonomy): Eukaryota > Viridiplantae > Streptophyta > Magnoliopsida > Poales > Poaceae > Zea > Zea luxurians. The sequence continues at coordinate 1,706,788 of JAOPSE010000017.1, forward strand.
TATCCTACATAATAAAGTGGACATACATATATTACCGATGCTCTCCTAATCACTTACTAATAATAAAAAGAGAGACTCTTGATTTTGAACTAATTAGAAACTAAAAAACTAAATTTCAAATCACTATTCCTATATCCCTTTCTTACTAATCTCGAGGACGAGATTTCTGTTAAGGGGGGTAGGATTTGTAATACCCAAATTTGTAAAAGCATAGGAAATGAGATTAATTTTCTCTATATGTGTTGCCTTTATTCATTAGTACATGTGAACACCCATTTGGAAGTGAATCATTAAATAAATGACACATAAATAACCTAATGTATCATGTTAGAGTTTAATTAAGTGTGCATTTAACAATAATAATAATTTTAGTGGAATTACATTAATATTCCCATTTGAACTTAAAGGCCTAAAGTATACTTAAAATGTGGGGGAAGTGAGGGAAAATACTATAAATTATGGAGGAAATAAATAAATAAAATATTTTAGACCAGTATTTAAGTTTGTATATTTGGGCTAAAGGTGAAACTCACAACAAATTCTGGAATTTGAATTATGAAAGCAAGTGGAAAATAGAAATAAGGAGGAGGGGAAATAGAAAGGAAGAAAGAACCCTGCTGGGCTGGCTTGACCACAATTCGGCCCAACCTGGACTCGTCTACCATGCGCGCCCAGCCCAGGTTTTACCAGGCCGCGTCATGGGGCTGACTAGCGGGCCCCATTCCGTCAGTCGCTCACACTCCTCAATTGTGCGCGTGCCCCTCACTGCATGTGAGGTCCCGATGTCAGGACCTTCTCCCAGCTCCAACTACCGACCGCGATCTCCGGCTCTGCGCGACGACGGCCGAATCCATCGCTGCGAGTCCGTCGTAACCAGCCCGGAATCCGCGCATGATCGGGTTGCCGCCTTCCTCACGGACTCTACCTTACTGGTGTATATAACCCGACGCCTGGCGTGCCAACACCGCGCGCCCCATCCACTACCTCCCTCGCTGTCCGGGTCCGCCGCATGGGCATCTCGTCGGGAGATTCACTCTGGGCTTGGTTGGCGGTCGAGGAGGGTCTCCAGAGCACACTGAGCACGTTCGCGACCTCATATGTCGGTATCGGGAGCTTGGGTCCATGGTGGATTGCTCACCGAGGATTGCTTCGTCCGCCACCACGGGGGCGCGTACTCCTTGCCGTTCGGTGCGCAAGCTCGGCCTTGGGAGCATTGCCGTGATCTCCGCGACTCGGATTTGGTGGCATCTGACCCGGAGAGGCCCTGGTGGTCGGTGGATTGCTCGCCGTCATACAAACTCCGCCGCGCGCTGTGGCCAGAGCTGTTCGCGCTACCAACCGTGGTGAGACTTCCTTCCCCGGATTCGCCCTCTCCTCCTCTGCGCGTAGAACCTTTCGAATCGCGACTTGGGGCGCCAGGGCCGCGGGCCACCTATTCGCCGGCGAGCTTCCGCCGTGGCGGATTGGCGGCGCCACCCGTGCTGGCCGGGGGTAGGGGCGAGGCCGTTGGGCCGTCCGATCTTAGCCAACGGATAAGATTAGATCTGGGGAGGTGTAACGCACGGCCGTTGGATCTTCACTGTAGGTTCTAGATTATATGCGCGAATCGATCGGATGTGGGTTGTTAATGACCGTTAGATCTGCAATAGACGGTAGAGATCGCGTACCGGTTGGAATGCATGGTGCATCTAATCTGGGCCGGTAGTATTTGATCGGATGACTAGGTATTGCTCATACCCCTTCGGCTGGTAGTTTTATAAAAGAGACCCTGTCTTTTTCCCGAATCAACCCGCCGTCCATGTCTGAGGTTTTCTGGGTCTTAGGAATTTTTACGCGCCAGCCCCTGCACTTCCTAGTATTTGAGGCCCAGTCCAGAACTCATTTAATTTGAATAAATGAAATAGAAAATGGATTTTTAATATGAAAATAATTACTAGAACTTGATAAATTCATAGAGAATTCATACTTGCTCCAAATTAGTCCATTCCACTTTCTAAATTTTTATAATTTAATTCTCTATCACTTAGAGGCTCTGTTTTGTCATGAAAACAATTAGAAATTTAATTTCTCACTTAATCCATTTTAAACACATAAAACCTTTGAAAATTCATAACTTAAAATCTACAACTCCAAAATTAATAATTCTTTTTCCTGTGATCTTATTTTAATATGTAGATTATTAATATGTATTTTGGCATACATGTTTGGTGAAATGTTAATCTTGCCTATACACTGTTTGTTTGTATTGCTACGACTAGTGCGAGGTCACGTGTCACCTGAAGATCATCCTGGTACCTGGAATCTCAAGTCCCAGGCAAGTTGTGCCCTTGATCACTTCTTTTTACCTACTCATGTTCTAATTAATCATAATGATCTGCATAGGTTAATTTTGATGGGACCCAATAGGATACCCCAGTTTGTCTATCTTTATACCTTGTTTACCACTGAACCTTCTGGGTAGTGCTTGCTAGTGCTATATGTGGTTTTGGGTATGGAGATACACTATTCATGATTATACTTTTATTATCAGTTGTTATCTATTGTTCATGTTAAGATCATTATGTTAATTGGAACATGGAGAACCACCCGGGAAAACAGTGCTACCACAAGGGTGGAATGGGACGCCCTTGGCCGATTAATTAGGAAAGCTAGTGGAAGACTACCTTACCCGAAAGGGGCAAGGGCAGTAGGGGAGTGGTCAGTGTAGGGAGGCCCTCGGGAGGATTTTGCTGCGATGGTGGTCCTGCAAGGGATTCCTGCACTGGAACTTCCTATAAACTGTAGCGGGTTTTCTGAAGCTAGTGGAACTTTGTAAAGGCCTCGTAATGTTACCCTGCCTCGCCTCCTCGGTAGAGGTGTATGGGATTGGCCGTCTCTTGGCAGATGGGTAACATGACTTGTGGGTAAAGATGCGCAACCTCTGCAGAGTGTAAAACTGGTATACTAGCCGTGCTCACGGTCAAGAGCAGCTCGGACACTCACATGATTAATCTATGGAACTAAATTCAATTTGTCATATGCATTGCATTGCAGGTGAGGTTGTTACTTTTGTTCTACTAATTAACTGGGTTGGTATTTACTTATACTTAGTAACTGCTAATAAAATTTTGACCAACTTTAAAAGCAATGCTCAGCTCTAACCATCTTCTTTGGTAAGCCTTACACTTCACGTGAGCTCCCACCTTTGGCGAGTTCATGCACATTATTCCCCACAACTTGTTGAGCGATGAACGTATGTGAGCTCACTCTTGCTGTCTCACACACCCCACAGGTCAAGGACAGGTACCACAGGATGAGGCGCTTGGAGGATGCTGTGATGAGTTCGTGAGAGGTCTAGGTCGTCGTCTCCCAGTCAACTTTGGGTTGCTGGACCGTTGTCTCCTTATAATGTAATTATTTATTTTGTACAGAATTCCTGTTATGTAGTAAAGATATGACATTCGATCCTGTGCCATGAGTCATCATATGTGTGAGACTTGGTCCCAGCACACCAGGTGATTATGTTTACGCCCGGGTTTTGGACCCCTAAAATCCGGGTGTTACAAATCTACCACCTGATCTATCCTAGGAAGCCCGAAGGGATCCTTTGGACAGTGTTTGTTGAGATCCGTGTAGTCGACGCACATGCGCCAATCCACTTTATTCTTTTTGAGTACAAGGACTGGGTTGGCTAACCACTCGGGATGTAACACTTCTCTGATAAAGCCAGCCGCGACCAAGCGGGCCAGCTCCACGCGAATGGCCTCTCTCTTGTCGGGCGTGAAGCGACGTAGTTTTTGCCGAATCGGCCTCGCCTGGGGATAGACATTCAGTTTGTGCTCGGCCAGTTCTCTCGGGACTCCTGGCATATCCGCAGGTTGCCATGCGAATACGTCTCGGTTATCTTGTAGAAACTGGACGAGCACGCCTTCCTATTTGTCATCCAGGCTGGAGCTGATGATGGCAGTCTTGCGTTCATCAGCGAACCCAGGTTGATCCTCTTGGTTTCTTCGGTCGGCCGCATAGAGGTCACGACTTGAGCTTCATTTGCAGGTGCTGCAAGGTCTTCCTCAGGCTTAGAGTTTGCCTGCGTTGAAGAAGTTGCCGACGGTTTGGTGGTGAGGGCCGCCTGGATGGCCACACGGAAACACTCTGCGGCGCCTTGGAAGTCAGCGCGCACAGTTATGATTCCTTGCAGTCCTGGCATCTTCAATATCATGTACGTGTAATGCGGAATGGCCATGAATTTTGCCAATCCCGGCCTCCCGATGATGGCGTTGTACCCGCAGTCGAAGTTCGCCACTTCGAACCTCAGGAACTCGGTTCTGTAGTTCTCCGGAGTTCCGAAGGTGACGGGCATGTAGATGTGGCCCAGCGGGTATTCCCCTTCAGTCGGCACGATGCCGAAGAAAGGAGTGTCTGACTCGTGGAGCTCTTTGAGGTGAACCCCCAAGCCTTGGAGTGTCCGGGGGAAGGTGACGTTGATGCTGCTCCCCCCGTCAACTAATACCTTCTTCACCCTTCTCTCTCGGATCACCGGATCGACGAGGAGCGGGTATTTGCCTGGGTGGTCGAAGTTGAGCCATTAATCTGCCCGAGTGAAGGTGATCGGGTGCTCCGACCATCGGTATGGAGCGGGAGGACCGGTGGTTGCCACCAATATCTAGCGATCGTTGAGCTTTTGTTGTCTTCTGTTCTCCTGCGATCCGTGTCTGCCGAAGATGACGTTGACTTCTCCGTCAACGCATGGGAAGGCTCCACCTCTTCTCTCCTCCTGCTGCTGGGGTTGTCGCGGTTCCCCTGGTCCTCCCCACGGTGGAGGAGGAGGTAGAGGTTGGAAGGGTCGGCCGTGTCCGACGGAGTGCTTGAAGTCTCTGCAGTTCCGAAGGGTGTGGCGCATGTCCTTGTGGTACGGGCACTGAGCGTCGAGGATGTCGTCCAGTGTACGTTCGCCTCCGCGAGGTCCTCCTCGGGCACGAGAGGCAGGTGGTCCAGCGGCATGCACTTCTTCGTGAGGCCTCTTCTCCCAGTGTTTGTCGGGTTGCTGGTTCGTGTCGCGTCATGACGCTGTCGGTGCAGGTTTCGCTCCCCCGATGAGGTCCTGAGCTCGCTCGTCGTCGGTGATGTAGAGGTCGGCTTCCCGGAACAGCTGCTCGGAGGTAGTCGGCGCCTTCTGCAATATGGCTCGGACAAAGGCCGAGTCGTTGGATCCTCTATAGAAGTCTTCGATCACGGCCGCCTCCGTGACCTCGAGGATACGATTTCTCATGGTCTGGAACCTTTTGAGGTACGACCGGAGAGTTTCGTCCCCCCGGCGCTTGATGGATTTGAGGTCCCTTGCTTGCGCTGGTTTGTCGGAGAGCGACTGAAAGTTGGCGGTGAAGCGTCGGCTGAAGTCGCTCCAGTCGTCGATGCAGTGTAGGGGTAGGTGTCGCAGCCATTGTAGCGTGTCTTGCCCGAGGACGATGGGTAAGTATGCGGTCATCACGTCCTCGGATGCCCCGACAGCTCGAGCAGCGGTGGTGTAGACGGCCAGCCAGCCTTCTGGATCCTGCTTAGGTTCATATTTGTCGACATTTGATACCTTGAAGTTAGGGGGCCATTGAATGGCCCTAAGGCATGGAGTAAGGGCAGACACCCCACACGTGTCTTCTTGTCGATGGGGATGATGTCTGTCCCAGGGAGGTGAGTAGTTGTTGTGGTCCCTCGACCGTCCCTGGGTAGTACTGCCGGTCGAGGCCGTTGCCGACTCAGTTCTGGTGGCCTGACTCCGAGCTGGGACGCCATGATCCCTGTCGTACTCCTCCCGGTGGCGGATCTCGTTCTCATGTCGTCGTTCACGTGAAGCATTGATGGAGCTTCGCGCGTCCCAGCGGCTGTTGATGGCGTGTTGTAGGTCATTCGGCGGGTGAGCGAGAGGTAGAAGATGGTTGGCTGCTTGGGTGAACAGTCGTCGATAGCCCTCGGCGTCGGGAGTCCGAGGGAGTCCATCAGCTATCTGAGCTAGTACCCCTCTGACTTCACTCGGCGTGTTCATGGCTCAGGCGAAGTCGGGATTCAGGTTGCGCCCGAAGAGTGGATTTTCCTGACGTTGCCTTGCCTCTTGCTCGGCTTGTTCTTGAGCTCGTTGGCGATCACGCCGTCGGGAGTTCCTTCGTTCTCTGAAGACGTGTTCCTCCGGAGTTTCTCCTATCTCTGAGACCTCGTCTCGCGAGACAGGCTGCTCTGGATCCCGCTCTCCGGCCTCGTGATGTCGCTGGATATTTCGGCGCCGGTTTCTCCGTCGACGGGATTCCCGCTGAGGTGGTTCATCTCCGGGCGCAGTCGGTTCGTCGTCGGAGACAGGGGGCGACCCCACTCTCCCGATGAAAAGAACGTCGGGGTAGAACGGTGCGGCTGTCGTGGCGATCTTCTTTCCGTTCTCCTTCGAGGACGGAGGCACGGAAAGAACAACTTGCTTCCTCCCGGTTTTGTTCGTTTCTTTCTTCCTTGCGATTTGTGTCCATTCCTTCATCGAGGAAGTAGACAGTGGAGTTCTCCGAGCCAGCGGGCCCTCGGCCCCTGGCTTGCTGGGGGCGATCTTTTTTCAGAGCGCTGGAGGTTGCGCTTTTTCCTTCCTTACTCCGATATTCTCGGAGTTTGTTGGAGGAGACTTCTTCCTTGGCGGATCTGCGATGCGATGTAGAGTTCCTTCTTTATCTGCTACGGATGAGATTGTTCCAAAGCAGAACATAGATCCGAGGCGGAGGGTGATCTTGCGGTGGAAGGTGACGGCCATTGTGCTAGCTTAGATCGGCGACACACCCCCTACCTGGCGCGCCAGCTGTCGGTGTTTTGGGTCCGACCGCACACTCGGGGTTTCCCTCAAGGTGTTTTTAGGAGTAGGACGGTGTCGCCGACTGTAGCTAAATGGTTCGTGCCGGATGCACGAGGAACAATGGACAATGTTTACAGGTTCGGGCCACTTTGAGATGCTTAACACCCTACGTCCTGGTGAGTATGCTTTATGTGGTAGATTACAAGGATGCTCTTTAAAGCTAGAACGTAAAGAGTTGGAGTGGATGGCTAAGCGGTGAGATCGATTGTTCTGAAGGGGTGCCCCCTAGGCCTTATATATTCGACCGTGGGGTGATACATGCAGATATGATAACAATGCGCGCCTAAGAGATAGTGAACTGATCGAGTCTATCTTACTATAATTCTGCTGACTTATCCTCGCCTAGTTCCATTGTACGGGGCTCCAGCGCAGGAAAGTCGGGTCTCTGTTGTGGTTGCTTGCTCAACGTTGTTGGGGCCATCCAGGCTCGCGCCGATCCGGCCTTATGCCGATCTGCTTCACTGGTCGTTCTTCCCCAGGCCCACAAAGGGATGACCTTATGATTTATTGGGCCCTTGGGCCTTTCGTGAGGTTTTTTATCCTTCCAGTGGACCCGGGGGATATCTGTCCCCCACAACTGTGGCATCCCAAATGGATATGGTGGCATGCCCCACATTTGATTTGGGACATATGGTGGAGGTATGTATGTGTATGGATGTGGCATAGGTGGATATGGGGGTGGATGTGTCCATGCAGGTACGTAAGGTCTTAACTGAACATTATGACCTCCCGTCCTTTCCGATTGGTGTGGTGGTCCAATCGGCCTAACCTGCTGTCGCACCTGAGTGGGTAAGCGAGATCGCTTTGGTGGCCGGTAGCTGGGATCGGCCTTCTTTTTCACATATTTAGACAATAATTGATCAATGGTCGGACTGGATTTTACCAACCGACCAGTTGCCTTGAACGCATTAGTTTTCCACGTACCTATTTCTGGTCGTCGTGGTTTGAAGGTACGTGGTCGCCGTGGCTCTTCGTCGTTGCCGGACCGTCCGCTGGAATGCTCCGGACCGTCCGGTGATGTTACGGACCGTCCGTGCTTGAGCACCGGACCGTCTGCGATGCGTAGTATAGGTTCTCGCGCATGTCCCCTTGTTTGCGCTTGCCCTCCAGTGCCGGAGTTTGTGATGGTCACCTTCAGTGTCTCCCCTCCATCAGGAGTCTTCTCGGCTACCACTTTCCTGCAAGAAATTTTATTGTTTCCATCGACCTCCCGTGCGTTGCCGATGATGACTTCTTTGTCTATGCTCTTATCGGCTGTGCTGGGCCGAATTAGGACCTTTTTTTCCATTGAAGCCGATCATATTCATTGGGAAGGGCTCCGTGTCCTCCTGAAATTTCAATTGTCCCTCGTTAATGGCCGATTGGATTTGTCGTCGAAACACATTACAATCATTAGTGGCATGGGAAAATGAGTTGTGCCACTTGCAATATGCGTGACGCTTTAGTTCGTCGGTAGGTGGAACGATATAATCAATCTTAATGTTACCATTTTTTAGTAATTCATCGAATATCTTATCACATCTGCCAACATTAAATGTAAACTTAATCTCCTCCTGCCGTTTCTTTTGAACTGGCTGCAAGGAGGAGCAAGCCGAAGATTTGGCCTGCTCAGGCCAAACTATTTCGGCAGTGTAAATTTCTTTTGGTTCACCGTCCGAACTACTTTGACTATGTTCTACTATATGGACATTATGATGAACCGTTTTGAATAGTTCTTTGCTTCGGCTTTCACAAGCCGAAGCTCTCTGATGTAATTGTGCTAGCGTAAAGAACTGGATGCCTTCTAATTTCTCTTTTAAATAATAGCGCAATCCATCAAAGGCTATTCCCGTCAGTTGTTTATCTGTTAAATGAATTTGAAAGCATCGGTTTCTCGTATCCCGGAATCTCCGGATGTAATCACTAACCGATTCATCTTTTTCTTGTCGTAGGGCTACTAAGTCTACTAAATCTAGCTCATAATCGCCAGAGAAGAAATGTTCATGAAATTTTTGTTCTAAATCTCCCCACGACAAAATGGAGTTAGGAGGGAGCGTGGCATACCATGTGAATGCAGTTCCTGTTAAAGATAATGAAAATAAACGTACACGGAATGCTTCGGTGTTGGCCAATTCTCCTAACTGTGCTAAGAACTGGTCTATGTGCTCACGCATGCTCTTTTCTTGGTCACCCGAAAACTTTGTGAATTTAGGTATTCTGGTCCCTTGTGAGTATGGGAGCCGGTCAAACTGGCTATCATAAGGTCTCCGATATGACTGCCCCCAGGGATTATACTAACTCCGAGCTTATCTCGGAACGCCCCAGCTATTTCCTCCCTTACTATATCAATGGCAGCCGATGGGAGACCACCGGCTCTTTGATCCAATATGGGTGAGTTTGTTTGGATGTTGGTATGTTGTTTTCCTCCCCATTGGTTTGGGTTTTGCAGCGCGTTAATGCATGCCCTATGAGGTTCATAGGATTGGCCATTCCTTTCTGGCACTCTAGGGGCCAGAAAGTACTCCTCTCACGGGTTTGATAGATTATATTACGGTGCTGGTGTGTCATATGGTGAGATGGGGAGTCTAGCTGGGACGGATACGGAGTTGGATATCCATCCTCTTTAAAAAACTCTGTGTCGGACCGTCCGGTTAAATACGCGGACTGTCCGGCCCCGTGTGCGGACTGTTCGGCCATGTGGCCGGACCGTCCGACATTATATTCGGACTGTCTGGCGCTATACGCAGACAGTCCGAATGGGCTATCTAGGGTTTGCACGGCATATGGCGGCTTGGGTGCAGGTCTCGGTAATTCGCTTCTAAAAATGGGATCGGCCGCCGCTGGCCCGGACGGTCCGCGCCCATGTGCGAACGGTCCGGACATGCGCAGATCGGCAAATTTATCGCCGATGTGCGCGGGAGGCTATCGTTGCTCAGGGTACATGTCCATCGGCATCCCATAAAGGGCTGTGACTGGTCGTGACAACCTGTAGCCGATGAATTATGTGTGTATTCCCTCAATTCAACCTTGTGCGAACAAAGATTTGCCATAGTAGACTTATCAAGCGCACGCACTAGCCTTTTATGATCATTTTGTATATCTCCTACGATACGTTGCAACTGTTCTCGCTATTCGTCTATGTAAGCTTTAAGAGATTGGAGTTCGTTGGTGTTACTTACATTGGGGGTAATCATAGTAGATTGGAACGAAGCCATATCTGTCGCCCGTTGCCGAACGACTTTGTTGTTCCTGTCCACTTTGAAGTCAGCCAGGAACTTCGCCTTTGCTTCTTGGATCAGCTGCTCCTGACGCTCCTCAAACAGGAGCTGTTCTTCAGCCGACAAGGTTTCCCATGTCGGTGTGATGATATTACTGGTGGAAACTTCAGAGCTATCCTTTGAACCGGCCATTTGAGGGCCGATTTGATAGGTCTATATGTGTTGTCCCCAGCAGAGTCGCCAAAAAGTATGTTGACGCCTTTTTGGAGCGCCAAACACTCAACAAGAACCATGGCGGTGTTCTCTGGTCAGGCGCGGACGGTCCGCAACACAAGATCGGACGGTCCGCGATCTAGCGCAGGGGCTAGGGTTCCCTGCCTGACGGCCAGACAGTCTGCGCCCTAGGGCCGGACGATCCGCGCGTGCGCAGGGGCGACGGAGGATCACCGGCGGCACCTGGATCTCACTCCCGGGAGGGACCCCGTCGGGGAGGAGAGATCCTAGGAGTTGTCTAGGCTCGGGCAGGCCGACCTAGACTCCTCTAATCGACGTAGAGTCAAGGAGAGGCGGAGAATTTGGGGATCGAGAGGCTAAACTAGAACTGGACTAGAACTACTCCAAATTGTACAGGAAATAAATGTGAGATAAAAGTGTTTTTGATTTGATTGCTTGTTACAAATCGGCCGTATACCTCTCTATTTATAGAGGAGGGGGGCTGGACCCTTTACAAACTAATTTCCAAGCGAATCCCGCAAATTTAGCTAACAACCGTAGCACAAAACTCGGAACCGTAATCTGTTCTGCGCATGTGCGGACCGTCTGGCCCACAGGCGCGGACCGTCTGGACCGCGGACCGTCCGCCCTCTCTTTTTGGTGCCGAACACTTGTGTTAAAAATTCATAAGCATAGGCCTGATAGTTTAAGAGTTATGAATTTTACAAAACAGTTGTTGTGTTCTGTCAGTTGTCAGAATAGATGTCGAAAACTAAAATGTTTGACTTGGTTAAGCATAGAATCGTTTCTTGGTGATTATAAAAGTTATGTAGTGCTTTTGCCAAGGTTTCCAAAAAGTCTTGGATCACTCTTTTTGGTGATCTGAAGGTTAAGTTATGAATGTTTAAAGTGTGAAGACTGAATCTGCCCAGTTTTGGACAGCAAAGCCTTCATAGTGTATTTTACCCTTGATACATATTAAACCAGCCAGGGATGTTTATAAATAATTTGTAGAACATTTAATTAGCTTTCCAGAAAATCTAGGATCAATTGAATTGAATGCCTGAATCTACGGTTATGAATTTTTGAAGTCGCAAGTCTGAATCTGTCTAAATCTGAATTGAGTCACCGTTTGTCACGATTTAACCTTGTTAAGTGTCTAATCAAATTAAGATAACAGTACCAAAGTTGTAGAGCATTTCTTAAACTTTCCAAAAAGTATTTGATCACTATTTTTAGATGAATATCTTGTGAGTTACGACTAAAACAAGTAAATGCTGTGCTGCTGTCCTAACCTTGTTGATTGTGGTTGATTATTCTACTCTCTTGTCTTGCTTGAGTATGATTGATAGTGTTATCTCATGATCCCTATATTAGTAGATTATATAATTGGAGATATACAAGTAACTCGTGTAGTAGTAAATTAAATGGTTGACGTCTAGTAAGAAATTAGCTTCGATCAACGTCAATTTAGCAAGTGTCACTATATGGATAAGAAACACAATTAATGATACGTTACCATTTCTAATAATTGCGCTGCTAATCCGAATGTTGCTAAATAACCAACCCCTTTAGAAGCAGTATGATTAGGCTATCACTTTCTGCGTGTGCTCTTGGGTGTGTGCTCGCATTAGGACATTATGAATAATGGTAGAACCAGATTAAATGATTACTCCCTTTTAGCTAAGTTTATCTATATAGAAGCCATGACAAATTGATGTGTACTTAACTAGTATGATAATAAAGGAACTAATGAAAAATTAGAGTGAATGTGATAAATGCTTGCACGTGTGATGCCGTGTTGCGCTGGTTAATTCTAGAAAGTAATTGTCGTCTTTCTAATGGTATTGATTACCTATGCCCGATGACGTGTAGATAACTAATGCTAGCGTGTGTTTGTTTACGGTGTCTTACAATTTAATATTTAGTTCGCTACCGTGTATTTGAATATATTGTGCTACTTTCATTATATTCATACATATGCATCTTGCATCTCATTTAGGACCGAGAGATGATAATCGCGCAAGTGATGTGGTGCCAACAACAAGATGCAGTTGGTGGACGACCTGAAGAATGATGGACTTAACCAGTGGATGCTCGCCAAGCGAGTGTCATCTAGCAAACACTATCTAAGTGTTGAATTCCAGGCAAGCCCCGGTTTTATGCATAACCGTTATATATGGTATTTTACTACACTTAATGTTTGTAGGCTTGTACCGTGCACTTACGTGTAGGAGTTGTCTGAAACCCTAGTTGCATGAACTCAGGCTTCCTTTTGAGATGGATACTAGTATGCTAGGTTGAGTAGCTGCTATGCTAATTTAGGATCTCGGTAGAAGACGAGTGATTTTTCTAGCACTCGCGCGAGGTCAGGAATTAGTTGTATCCATTTTGATAACAGAATGATGATGGTCTGTGGACATGGATCCATGGGGATGCGTTGTCTATGAGATGAAATTGGAATAAGAATTAACGTGCGGATACCTGTGTCAAGCGTTTGAACGTACTAAACACATGTCGGGAAATATGGTAAACGATAAACCTAGTACTTGAGTGAAGCCGGGCGCGGACTTTATCCCTCACGCGACCTGAGACTGGGTCTCCCATTCTAGATATGGTGGGTACAAGTACGGCCACTGCACGGCAGCGGCCGGGGTTAGTGGAGCATTGTATGCCAAGGCGGTGAGGCCTGGCCGCGAACGGGGGATTGATGGGGACGGTTGATATGTGTGGGGACGGAATGCCCCTACATGTCGTGTGTTTAGGTTTACCTTGCAAGGTTAAAACTCGATTCGAATCGTCTGCTTCTCGCAGCTAATGAGACTGCTTGATCCATTGTACTGCATTGAGTAATAAGTGAAAATGAGATGACTGGCAAAAGATGTTGATTGATATAATGTTTGATACTATGTATGAATAGATAGGTACTCATCTAGTCTAAATTATTATTCTAGAACTTGAAAAGCTAAAACCTGTTTTTAGACCCAGCTAGTGCTTTTGGCAAACCAAACCCCTCAGCCAAACAGCTGCATAGTCTAGATGTAGAGGAGTAGACTCCTCACACCGGGTAAGTCAAGCTGAGTATTAGTATACTCAGCCTTGCTTGTGGCATAATTTTTGTAGGTACCTCCTTGTTTTGGTTGATGGTGTAACTTGGCCTCCATCCCTGCCACCGGGATAGACGGTCGAGAGGGTTATTGCTTCCGCAGGAGAGGACCAGGAGGAGTAGCGTGGCCAGGCTTCGCCATGTTACTTGGTTCTTCTCCATTAGTTATTTCCGCTGCATTAAAAATCTTGGTTATTATTTCTAAAACTCCGATAATGTAATCACTAACGATACTTTCTTAATTTATGGTATTATGTTTTATTGTATTTCTATGTGCCTCACCTTCGAGTGAGCTAGTGGTATTCGATCCTGGATAAGTGGCTTTATCGGACTAGATCCGAGGGACTGACGGGTTATTCCGATTTAAGTGTGTTGCTGCCTTTAAGGGTGCGACTTGGACACTTAAGCTAGAATAATTCGGGCGGTTCCGCCACAGCTGGTATCGGAGCGAATACCATTACAGAGAAGTCAATAAGTCATGATTCCCATCCTTTTCTAAAGTAAAACATGCTTAGAAACCAATGTTGGATAGATCGTCAGGACGATAAAGATAGGCCTAGGACGTGAAGCCTTAGGAAATAGATGGGTAGCTAGGTGGATATATTATATAAGCCTTAAAGGCTACTACTACTATTAGGAAGGATGCTATAGCAAGCACCCAAAAAGTAGTTAGGTCTGAGAAGACGCTTAGAATGAGCATGCATCATGATTGTCGTATCATTGTCTCTTGTGCACCAACATGCTTCTCTCACCTTTATTCCAATAATAAGAATTTGTGAATAACGTGATGTATTGCTATTTTATGAACTGCAAAAAAAGGAAATGCCTTGTCCTGTGTTGTTGTGATAAACTTGATTGGGTGTGTTATATGTTCCTCTTGTCTTGCTATCTAGGAAATGTTGTAGTTGTTCAACCCTTTTTGCCCCCCCCCAAACAACCATGAGTTTAGCAAGTGAAACATCTTTAAAAAAATTTCATGCTTGTGTTGGTATTTTCTGGCCCTTGAGTGTTTTACCCTTGAAGTTAAACCTGCACAGCTTAGAGACCCCATGGTTTGACCCCTAAATCAACTAAAGCTTCCTTGTGCACTTGTGTATGACAAAAAATGGTTTATTGTCTGTTTTTGCAAAGCAATATCTAGTCACAAATTATTTTTCGAAACCTTGTCCAAAATCCTCATTAAATTCTCATCTGCTCAACCTAGAAGCCATCTAGGTTGATGACCACTCCTTTCACCCGGATTTGGTCATCTTTTCCTTGTGAATCATGTTGCGACTTTATCATCCGAATCTCTAGATCCCTTAATGATTCTGAACCGTTATCTGGGTATCTGCTATAACCTGTTCTCAAGTATCGAATGTTGATCTGCCTAAATCTCTAATTTCTGATCATTCTCATACTCGTTCTCAGTGGATCGTGACGTTGTTTTACCAACTCTACCTATTAACGGCATATCCATTTGTTTCAGTAGATTTACTATTGTCGTTGGTTCTCATGTCTCTAAAAGCTCATCAATCTTGATCTCATGGTTGGTTCCCCCTCATATCCACTCTCGTATAAATCTCTGACCTAATAATCTCTGTGTTAATCATAAAATAATTCTCTGAGTTGAAGAAAATTCTCATGTGATGCTCTTTTGCCAACAATCTTTGCTTCAACTTCAGTCACTTTTTCTGAGCCATATTCTCATGGGTAACATCTATCTGTGCTACGTGGATTTATCGTTGGTTGCATTTGATAATGGTATTATGACTAATGACTGATGGTGCCGCGACGAAACCGAGAGCCTTCTATGGTGCACACATGGTTGAGCTGCTCGGCACGCGCTGGTATCATGGTTAATAGTCGTGATCCATTATGAGACTATACTGATGTGCTATCTTTTCTAGACATTCTCTCAAAGTGGTCGTGGCATTTTGTCTCAACATGTCACGATATTCTATCGAAATCTATCTTCATTATCTTGCCAGATCCCCTCTCATGAATTTGCATCTATCTTTAGCCTGGGAGTTACATGCTTCTCCACCCTTAAAGATCCTCATTCGAATCTCGGGACGAGATTCCTTTAAGGGGGGAAGGCTGTGACACCCCAGGTGTCTATTTCGTGTTATGTCGGGAGATTTATCCTAATCTTGGATGCTCAGTGAAAATATCAATTTCTCGCTCGCGTATGTCTCTGATTATCTAGACTATTTGTCAGTGTTTCGAAACCCGGGGGGTCCCTGGACCGACGAGTGAATTTTCGCCGCGTGCCCCAGCCCAGATGGGTCGACGCAAGGCGGAACGTGAAGGGGGGAAAGGAAGCAGCCGGAGGGAGGCAGGCGTGTGAGAGAGCGAATCCCGCGGCCATCGTGTTAGCCCCGCGCCTGAGTCGGGTGCGCTTGCAGTAGGGGGATACAAGCGTCCACGCGGGAGTGGGAGCGAGCGGCCTTGAGCGAGCGCCGTCCCGTCCTTCTCCGCGCGGGCCAACCCTCTGTAAGAGGGCCCTGGTCCTTCCTTTTATAGGCGTAAGGAGTGGATCCAGGTGTACAATGGGGGGTGTAGCAGAGCGCTACGTGTCTAGCGGAGGAGAGCTAGCGCCCTAAGTATACGCCGTCGTGGCAGCCGGAGAGGTTTTGGCACCCGGTTCGTGTGGTGTCGTGGCCGTCGGAGGAGTGCTGGAGCCTGGCGAGAGGACAGCTGTTGGGGCTGTCGAGTCCTTGCTGACGTCCTCTTGCTTCCGTAAGGGGGCCGAGAGCCACCGTCGTCACAGAGCGTGCGGGGCGCCATCATTGCCTATCTGGCGGAGCGAGCTAGATGGGATGCCGGTCTTGTTCCCCGTAGCCTGAGTCAGCTCGGGGTAGGGTAATGATGGCGCCTCCTGTCGACGTGGTCGGTCCGCGCCCTAGGTTGGGCGATGTGGAGGCTCCTCCAAGGTCGAGGTCGAGTCTGTCTTCCATGGCCGTGGCCGAGTCCGAGCCCCTGGGTCGGGCAAGGCGGAGACCGTTGGCTAAGGCCAGGGCTGAGTCCGAGCCCTGGGGTCGGGTGAGGCGGAGTTCGTCGTCTTCCGGGGCTGAGCCCGAGTCCAAGCCCTAGGTCGGGCGGAGCGGAGTTCGCCGTCTTTCGGGGCTGAGACCGAGTCCGAGCCCTGGGGTCGGGCGGAGCGGAGTTCGCCGTCTTCCGGGGCTGAGTCCGAGTCCGAGCCCTAGGGTCGGGCGAGGCGGATTTTCCTATGACGCTCGAGGCCGGCCTTGGCTGCTGTCAGCCTCACTCTGTCGAGTGGCTCAGCAGTCGGAGCGGCGCAGGCGGCGCTGTCCTCTTGTCAGACCGGTCAGTGGGGCGGCAAAGTGACTGCGGTCACTTCGGCCCTGTCGACTGGAGGGCATGCGTCAGGATAAAGGTGTCAGGCCACCTTTGCATTAAATGCCCCTGTGATTTGGTCGGTCGGCGTGGCGATGTGGCCAAGGTTGCTTCTTGGTGAAGACTCGGCCTCGGGCGAGCCGATAGTGTGCCCGTTGCTGGAGGGGGGTCCTCGGACGAGACGTAGGTTCTCCAGGGTCGGCTTCCCTTGCCCGAGGCTAGGCTCGGGTGAGGCACGATCGTGTCCCTTGAATGGACCGATCCTTGATTTAATCGCACCCATCAGGCCTTTGCAGCTTTGTGCTGATGGGGGTTACCAGCTGAGATTTAGGGGCCTTGAGGGTACCCCTAATTATGGTCCCCGACAGTAGCCCCCGAGCCTCCAAGGGAGTACTAATACTCGCTTGGAGGCTTTTGCCGCACTTTTTTGCAAGGGAACCAGCCTTTTTTGGTTGCATTCTGTTCCGGTGGGTGCGCGCGAGCGCACCCGCCGTGTGTAGCCCCCGAGGCCTCGGAGGAGTAGTTTTACTCCTTCGAGGTCTTAGTGCGCTTCGCAACATTTCGGCTGGTCTAGTTGTTCCCTCATGCGAGCTAGCCGTAGCCCGAGTGCACGGTCGGGTCCCAAGTTCTCGGGCTGGTATGTTGACGCTGCCAACAGTTTGGCCGGAGCCGGTTTTGCGAGAGCAGCCCCCGAGCCTCCGCACAGGGCGAGAGGACGGTCAGGGACAGACTCGACTTTTTTACATACGCCCCTGCGTCGCCTTTCCGCAAGGAGGAGGGGGGGAAAGCACCATGTTGCCCTCAGGTGGCGCCGAACATGGTGTCTCCAGTGAGCTGCTGGCGGGTAATCCGAGCGGACGTCCGTGCCCCATTTGATAGGGGTCGGCTAGAGGCCCAGAGGCACGCCCAAAAGTACCTGCGGGTGATCTGTCGGACCCGGTCCCCTGTCGACAGGGTCCGAGGGCTCGATGCCTCCCTCTGATGGGATTTCGTTACAAGATCGTTCCCGCTGGTCTCGGAAATGTCCTAGGGTACCTCAGGAGCGTAGCCCGAGCCTTGGTTATGTATCGAACGTACCCATGGTCATCCCTCGCTCTGTGTCTGAGGCGACTGTGAACCCTTCGAGGGCCAGCCTACGAACCCCTGATCAGTAGTGGGCGCGGAGCCCGAGTGGCCTGAGGCGGCCGTTGAACCCTTCGAGGGGCCGACCATCGAACCTCTGACCAGTAGTGGGTGTGGAGCCCACGTGCTCTGAGGCGGCTGTTGAACCCCTCCGAGGGGCCAGCCTTCGAACCTCTGATCAGTAGGGAGGCTCGGAGCCTGTTTCCTTCACGGAGGAGGGTCCTTTTCGGGGTATCCCCCTTTCCCGGTCCCTGTTGTAAGAGAGAGAAAGAGGAAAAAGGAAAAGGATGCGAAGTCGAATGACGTGGTGTACCTTTTTTGACGCGGTTATTATGGCGAAGGTGAAGTGTCGCTTGCTTCTCCCGCCTGAGGCGCCGCCTGTCCTGCCGCGGAGTTAATGCAATGGGGCGAGCGGTTCGCGGGGCGCCCGTTGGGCGTGCGCGGGCCGTTCGAGGAACGGATCACGGGCGCGTCGTCTTCACGCCGTGAGAGAGGGCTCCCCCGCTGCCCCTGGATGGGGCGTGTGCCTGGCTGACGACGTGACCGCTGCTCCTGCCCGCCTGTCATCGCCATTACTGCTGGCCCATTTTTGACCGCATTTGACCGTCGCGCTTGGCTGGCACTGCAGGGTTGCCTCGAGTCGCAGTATTGACTCCACAGTCGAGGAGGCGCGGTAGTGGCGCGAGTGGCGGTGCAGTTGTTCACACGTAGAAGCCGGCGCACCGATTGCATGACGCGTGGGCCGGGACCTCCATGCTGGGCTCGTTGGAAGTCGAAGAGGTGCGCCCACTTGGCGCGGTTGCATGCCGCCTGCATGGCTGCCTGCCCTTTCGCCCGCTGGTCTGGGCAAAAGCGGAGGAGTGCTTGTAACCGCCGGGCGGTTGCATGCACCGCGCGTGGCGGTTTGGCTTCTTCTCCCCTGGACCGGCTTGCATGACGTGTGGGCCCCAGCCCCCGCGCCGTGGGGGGGAGAATCTTGGAGCGTGTTGGAGAAGACCCGACCCGCAACGGTTGAGAGCGCAGGTAGGGAGAGCCGCCTTTAATAGGGGGGCGACCCCCTTGAAGGGCAGCCATGTCTTCGCGCTCCCCACATGCATCGTGTCTTTCCACCTTCCAAGCCCCCGGGCGGGGGACGCCCGGAACCCTTTCGTCTTGTCGTCGGAGGAACGCAACTTCGTGGAAGTTGGTACCTTTCAGCCATCGTTCGGCTTCAAGGATTTTCATCATGCAGCCCCGCTGCATCCCCTCGCCGGTGGTCACCCAAGACGGTGACCTCCAGCTTCTGGACGGGGAGAAGCAAGCCGGGCTGCGATCTTGGCTCCACCCTCAGCTTCAAGGATGTTCATCATCCTTGCTGGGGCAGAGGCCGGGCTGAGCCGGAGCTCTACCTCCCGCGCGGGTTCGTGGGTCAGCCTCCCCTTCAGCATCCAAGGGAGAGGGCGCTCACTGGCCCTGCGAGCGGCGCGGACTTCGACAACACGGGGCTGGTCGACAACGGGTGTCGCCAGCCCCAGCACGTTGGTTTCGCCGGCTTGGCTCTCGGTGCCCCCTCCCGCCGCGAGGGCGGCTGTCGCGCCGTGCGCACGGGTGGACCGCCCAAGACATCGCGCGCCGCTAGAGCGGCGTTCGTGTTCTGGGGCGGTCCTGCCTTTGCAACGGTACGGGGCCTCCGCGCGGAGGTCGGTGCTCCGCTCGTCCGGGAGGATCCGAGTGGGGATCTGCCGATGGGCTGATGCTCCACTCGAAGGTGCCGAGGTGGGTGCGGCCCGAGAAGTCCCTGTCGCCGACGGGATCCCTGCCACCATCCATGCTCCGGGCCTTTGGCTCTTTGTACTCGTGCTCACCCCTCGAGCGTCGGCGCGGGCGAGGGCAAGGTTGCAGCGGCTTCCGCCCTGGGGCCATCGCTGCTGCCGTGGGGACGGAACCGGAGTTCCGTTTGTATTGGCACCTTGGATGCCAGTGTTTTTGTTCATTGTGGCTGTCGAGATCTGAACGTGTATGTACTTTCGGCGCGGAGCCGTGTTTTTTCTTCATTTCGAGCACTAAGACTCGCCTTGTCGATTATCTGAACCGCTTCGCCAGGCGTGAGTCGCCTCGTGCGAAGGAGACGAGTGAGGTATCCGTATCCCGGAGGCATAGGAGTCCCTCGGCTCGGTCGGCCTTGCTGTCTGAGGCTTCTCTTGCTTAGCTAAAGGAACCCCTCGGCCGCCCTTCGATGAGCCGAAGCCGGGGGTAGCGGTGTCAGCACGGACGGAGGCAGAGTTGGCTTCGAAAAGGAGGTGTGGTTGGCCAGAGCCTGGCCGGGTCGTCCATTGGCGGAACCGACGCCGGAGTTGAGCTACCGAGGCCACAAGCCAAGCTGATGTCTTTGGGGGACAGCTGGCCGAGGCCTCGGGGTGGCCGGCCGAGCCGCCTGCTCGGGCCGGATTCTCGAAGAAGACCCTGGCGGCAATGGCCCGGGTGTGGTGCTGATGTCGTCCTTCAGAGTGGGGGCCCTCCGACCGCGTCGCCATCCGAGGCTAGGTCAGACCCCGCCGAAGGTGTAGTTGATGCCGAGGGTGCTGCTGCCCCCTTCGACGTCCGAGCATGCAGGATCAGGTCGTCTTGTAGTGTGTGTATGTTTTCCGTGGCCGCCGAGGCCTAAACACACCGTCGTCGTGTTGTAAAGCTGTATCTCTTTTCCTCTTGTTTCGAGTGTCCGGACTTATTTGTCGGTAACAGAATTGTTTGTGCGGGTGAGAGTTGCTTTTCACGGAAGGTGATGAGTGAGGTATCCGTATCCCGGAGGCGTAGGAGTCCCTCGGCTCGGTCAGCCTTGCCGCTTACGCGCGCTCTTACTCGTCCATAGGGTTCTGTTATCGACGCAGTTGAGAAGGCCCAAAAAATCATTTCGGCAGAGGAGCTTCTCGAGCATGAAGACTTGTTCGGTCCGCGGAGTCACTTATCCGAGCACGAGTTACTTATCGCAGAAGGTGATGAGTGAGGTATCCGTATCCCGGAGGCGTAGGAGTCCCTCGGCTCAGTCAGCCTTGGCTGCTTACGTGTACTCCGTCATTTTCAGGATCCACTTTTGAAGTAGTCGAAGAGCACGAAAAGCATTCTGGCAGAAAAGATTTTTTTCTTTTTTCGAGGAAAATTTCGACGCAGAGGGGGTTGCCCCCTTCTAGCCCCCGAGGGAGGGTCGGGCTTTGCCGAGGCAAGGCTGACCCTTCCTTGACGACCAGACTTGGTGTGTGAACGAAGTATACGAGCAACTTGAAAGCATCTTAAGGGTAGAAGCGACGTAGCTGTTGGATGTTCCAAGCGTTGCTGTAGACCTTGCCTTGGCTGTTAGCCAGCTTGTACGTTCCAGGCTTCAAGACCTTGGCGATGACGAACGACCCTTCCCAGGGAGGCGTGAGCTTGTGCCGCCCTCGGGCGTCTTGTCGCAGCCGAAGCACCAGGTCACCCACCTGGAGGTCTCGGGACCTAACCCCTCGGGCGTGGTAGCGTCGCAGGGACTGCTGGTACCGCGCCGAGTGTAGTAAGGCCATGTCCCGAGCCTCCTCCAGCTGGTCCAGTTAGTCTTCTCGGTTGGCTTGGTTGCTTTGGTCGATGTAGGCCCTCGCCCTCGGGGAATCGTATTCTAGGTCTGTGGGCAAGATGGCCTCGACCCCTTAGACTAGAAAGAACGTTGTGAAGCCCGTGGCTCGGCTCGGCGTTGTCCTCAGACTCTAGACCACCGAGAGGAGTTCCTTCATCCACCGCTTGCCGAACTTGTTGAGGTCGTTGTAGATCCGAGGCTTGAGTCCTTGCAGGATCATGCCGTTGGCCCGCTCCACTTGCCCATTCGTCATGGGGTGAGCCACGGCAGCCCAGTCCACCCGGATGTGGTGATCCTCGCAGAAGTCCAGGAACTTTCTGCCGGTGAACTGGGTACCGTTGTCGGTGATGATGGAGTTTGGGACCCCAAAGCGATGGATGATGTTGGTGAAGAACACCACCGCCTGCTCGGATCTGATGCTGTTTAGGGGTCAGACCTCGATCCACTTGGAGAATTTGTCGATGGCGACCAACAGGTGCGTGTAGCCCTCGGGTGCCTTCTGCAAGGGGCCAATAAGGTCCAGACCCCACACAGCAAACGACCAGGTGATGGGTATGGTCTGTAGAGCCTGAGCGGGCAGGTGGGTCTGCCTCGCGTAGAACTGACACCCTTCGCAGGTGCGGACAATTCTAGTAGCGTCGGCCACCACCGTCGGCCAGTAGAATCCTTGTCGGAAGGCGTTTCCAACGAGGGTCCGAGGTGCTGCGTGATGGTCGCAAGCCCCCGAGTGTATCTCTTGCAAGGGCTGCTGGCCTTCGGCGATGGAAATGCATCGCTGGAGGATGCCTGAGGGGCTGCGGTGGTAGAGCTCCTTCCCGTCTCCTAGCAAGACGAAAGACTTGGCGCGCCGCGCCAACCGCCGAGCTTTGACTTGGTCGAGGGGCAGCTCCCCTCGGTGGAGATATTGCAGGTACGGGAACTGCCAGCTTTGATTAGGCATGACCTCGCTTGGTTCCCCTTCGATGCGCAGTGCCTCACCCTCGGGGGCCGAGGGTACCTCGGGATGAGCCGAGGGTACCTCGGACCGTGCCGAGGGTACCTTGGACTGGGCCGAGGGTACCTCGGACTGAGCCGAGGGTGCCTCAGGCGGAGCCGAAGGTGCCTCGGGCTCGGGCGTGTCCTCGGTCTTGACGGAGGGTTGATGCAGGTCTCGGGAGAATACGTCCGGGGGAACTGTTGTTCGTCCCGAGGCTATTTTAGCTAGCTCGTCCGCAGTCTCGCTGTAGCGTCGGACGATGTGGTTGAGCTCGAGCCCGTAGAACTTGTCTTCCAGGCGCCGAACCTCATCGCAGTAGGCTTCCATCTTCGGGTCGCGGTAGTGGGAGTTCTTCATGACTTGGTCGATGTCGAGCTGCGAGTCACCGCGAGCGTCGAGGCGTTGGACCCCTAGCTTGATGGCGATTCGCAACCCATTTACCAGAGCCTCGTACTCTGCCACATTGTTGGACGCCGGGAAGTGGAGGCGTAGTACGTAGCGTAGGTGCTTCCCGAGGGGCGAGACGAAGAGGAGGCCTGCGCCGGCCCCCGTCTTCATCAGCGACCTATCGAAAAACATGGTCCAGAGCTCCGGTTGGATCGGAGCCGTCGGGAGCTGGGTGTCGGCCCATTCAGCCACGAAGTCCACCAAGACCTGAGACTTGATGGCCTTCCGAGGGGCGAAAGAGATCGCCTCGCCCATGATCTCCACCACCCACTTCGCAATCCTACCCGAGGTCTCTCGGGACTGGATGATCTCTCCCAAGGGGAAGGAGGACACCACAGTCACCGGATGAGACTCAAAGTAGTGTCGCAACTTCTGCCGTGTCAGGATCACCGCGTACATCAGCTTCTGGATTTGTGGGTAGCAGATCTTGGTCTCGGACAGTACCTCACTGATGAAGTAGACTAGCCTCTGGACGGGCAATGCATGCTCTTCTTCTCGTCTCTCAACCACGATCGCGGCGCTAACCACCTGGGTGGTTGCGGCGACGTAGATCAAGAGGGCTTCTCCGGCAGCGGGGGGCACCAAGATGGGCATGTTCGTGAGAAGCGCCTTCAGGTTCCCGAGGGCTTCCTCGGCCTCAGGGGTCCAAGTGAAGCACTCAGCTTTCCTTAAGAGGCGGTACAGAGGCAGACCTCTTTCGCCGAGGCGGGAGATGAAGCGGCTCAGAGCCGCGAGACATCCCATGACCCTCTGTACGCCTTTCAAGTCCTTGATTGGCCCCATGCTGGTGATGGCCGCAATCTTCTCCGGGTTGGCTTTGATGCCCCGCTCGGAGACGATGAACCCCAAGAGCATGCCTCGGGGGACCCCAAAGACACACTTTTCGGGATTAAGCTTCACGCCTTTTGCCTTGAGATATCGGAATGTCGCTTCAAGGTCGGAAAGGAGGTCGGAGGCCTTCCTCGTCTTGACTACGATGTCATCGACATAGGCCTCGACCGTTCGGCCGATGTGTTCGCCAAACACATGGTTCATGTATCGCTGGTACGTTGCCCCCGCATTCCTCAAACCAAACGGCATTGTAACATAGCAGTACATGTCGAAGGGTGTGATGAATGAAGTCGCGAGCTAGTCGGACTCTTCCATCTTGATCTGGTGATACCCTGAGTAGGCATCGAGGAAAGACAGGGTTTCGCACCCAGCAGTGGAATCCATGATCTGATCGATGCGAGGCAGAGGGTAGGGAACCTTCGGGCATGCTTTGTTTAGACTAGTGTAGTTTACACACATCTGCCATTTCCCCCTTTTTTTCTTACTAGCACAGGGTTGGCAAGCCATTCGGGATGGAATACCTCTTTGATGAACCCTGCCGCCAGTAGCTTGTGGATCTCCTCGCCTATGGCTCTGCGCTTTTCTTCGTCGAATCGGCGCAGAGGTTGCTTCACGGGTCGGGCCCCAGCTCGAATATCCAGAGAGTGCTCGGCGACTTCCCTCGGTATGCCGGGCATGTCCGAGGGACTCCACGCGAAGACGTTGGCGTTCGCGTGGAGAAAGTCGACGAGCACTGCTTCCTATTTGGGGTCGAGCTCGGAACCGATCCGGATCTGCTTGGAGGCGTCGTTGCCGGGGTCGAGAGGGATGGACTTGACCGTCTCTGCTGGTTCGAAGTTGCCGGCGTGGCGCTTCACGTCGGGCGCCTCCCTAGAGAGGCTCTCCAGGTCAGCGATGAGGGCCTTGGATTCGGTGAGGGCCTCGGCGTACTCCAGTCACTCCACATCGCATTCGAATGCGTGTCGGTACGTGGGCCCGACGGTGATGACCCCGTTGGGGCTCGGCATCTTGAGCTTGAGGTAGGTGTAGTTGGGGACGGCCATGAACTTCGCGTAGCATGGCCTTCCCAGTACCGCATGGTAGGTTCCTCGGAACCCGACCACCTCGAACGTGAGGGTCTCCCTTCGAAAGTTGGAGGGCGTCCCGAAGCAGACGGGTAGGTCGAGTTGTCCGAGGGAATGAACGCGCTTCCCGGGGACGATCCCGTGGAAAGGCGCAGCGCCCGTCCGGACCGAGGACAGATCGATCCGCAGGAGCCTGAGGGTCTCAGCGTAGATGATGTTGAGGCTGCTGCCTCCGTCCATGAGGACCTTGGTGAGCCTGACGTTGCCGATGATGGGGTCGACAATGAGTGGGTATCTCCTCGGGCTCGGCACGTAGTCTGGATGGTCGGCCCAGTCAAAGGTGATGGGCTCGTCGGACCAGTCTAGGTAGACTGGCGCCGCCACCTTTACCGAGCAGACCTCCCGATGCTCTTGCTTGCGGTGCCGAGCCGAGGCGTTCGCCACTTGCCCGCCGTAGATCATGAAGAAGTCGCGGACCTCGGGGAACCCTCCTGCCTTGCGATCTTCCTCCTTCGCGTCGTCGGGGGCCTTGCCACCCTCCGCGGGTGGCCCGGCCTTGTGGAAGTGTCGTCGAAGCATGGCACACTCCTCCAGGGTGTGCTTGATGGGCCCCTGATGATAGGGGCACGGCTCCTTGAGCATCTTGTCGAAGAGGTTGGCACCTCCGGGAGGTTCCCGAGGGTTCTTGTACTCGGCAGCGGCGACAAGGTCCGCGTCGGCGGCGTCGCGTTTCGCTTGCGACTTCTTCTTGCCCTTCTTCTTGGCGCCGCGCTGAGTTGACGCCTCGGGAGCATCTTCCGGTGGGCGGCCCTGGGGCTGCTTGTCCTTCCGGAAAATGGCCTCAACCGCCTCCTGGCCAGAGGCGAACTTGGTGGCGATGTCCATCAGCTCGCTCGCCCTGGTGGGGGTCTTGCGACCCAGCTTGCTCACCAGGTCGCGGCAGGTGGTGCCGGCGCGGAACGCGCCGATGACATCTGAATCGGTGACGTTGGGCAGCTCTATGCGCTGCTTCGAGAATCGCTGGATGTAGTCCCGGAGAGACTCTCTCGGCTGCTGGCGAAAGCTTGGACCAGGTCGTCCCAGTTGGAGATCTGCCCCGGGGGCAGATGCTCCAGCCAGGCTCGAGCGGTGTCGGAGAGGAACAGGGGGAGGTTGCGGATGATGAGGTTGTCATCGTCCGTTCCACCTAGTTGGCAGGCCAGCCGATAGTCCGCGAGCCACAGTTCCGGTCTCGTCTCCCCCGAGTACTTTGTGATAGTAGTCGGGGTTCGGAACCGGGTCGGGAACGGTGCCCGTCGTATGGCGCGACTGAAAGCCTGTGGACCGGGTGGTTCGGGCGAAGGACTCCGATCCTCCCCGCTGTCGTAGCGTCCCCCACGCCTGGGGTGGTAGCCTCGGTGCGCCCTGTCGTCGAGGTGGGCCCGTCGGCTGTGATGATGGCGCTCGTTGCCGAGGCGACCCGGGGCCGCAGGCGCTGTGTTGCGCGTGCGCCCGGAGTGGACCGAGGCTTCCCGCATGAACTGGGAAGTCGCGGCGTGATGTTCCGAGGGGAACCCCTACCTTCGGGAGGCAGAGCTTTTGGCCCGTCGGACCGCGGCGCTCTCCAGGAGATTCTTGAGCTCTCCCTGGATACATCGCACCTCGGTGGTTGATGGCTCCGGCAGCGCGCGGAGGAGTACTGCCGCTGCAGCCAGGTTCCGGCCGACTCCGCTGGAATCCGGCGGCGGCCTCACCCTGACGTCATCGGCGATGCGGTGCTGGATGTCCTGGGGGAGATGACGCGCTTCTCCGGTCGGGGGTTGGATCGCCCATTCCTGCCCGACGTCCCGGCGGATCGGCACAAGCGTTCCTGCTCCCTCGTCGAGCCTGGCCTGCCTCTCGCGGATTTGCTCGAGCTGTGGGTCAGGACCCCCCGCCGGGACGGGGACCACAGCTAGCTCCCGAAGGATGTAAACGCGAGGCACGGGCCTAGGGGAATCACCGTTTTCCGGCATACCAAGATGGTTGCCTTCGCCGGGACCCCCTAGATCGACGTGGAAACATTCACGACTCGGGCCGCGGTCCTCGCTGTCGTGGCCGCGGCTGCCGTCAGAACAATCGGAAAGGCAGTAGTCACATGCGGTCATGAAGTCCCGCATGGCACTGGGGTTACCAAGTCCGGAGAAATCACAACAGAGGTCGGGCTCGCCATCTTCCTCGGACCCCGAGGGCTCGTAGGTCGAGTCAGCCGTCAGTCGGTCCCAGGGTGACCGTACACGATACCCCAGAGGTTTTGGGCTCGCCTCTAAGAGAGTGCTCACCGAAGCGGAGTCGCTTGGTGGGTCGAGGCCGAATCCAAAAGACACGAGATGGGAATCGGTCGGTACCTTTCGGTCGACGGTCGGTGACGAGGTCACGTCTGGGACTGACTGCACCGTCGTCTCAGGTACAAGGGTGGCGCCTAGCAAGTCCTTCGCGAGCGTGCTGGCGTCGTGCGTTTGCTTGAGATCAGCGCGTTGCGGGGAGGCGGCGCTTGTCTTCGTCTCAGACGCGAGATCGATGCCCGACGCGCCCTCCGTTGGGGCGCCGGCGCCGTCGACTCACTCGACAGCCAACGAGATGCCGCTTCCCGCTTGGCCTTGGTTGCCCCGCCTCCTCCTCCGTCGGCGGGGGAGGGGATGGGACAAGCCCGAATGTCGTCCTTCCACCATGTGGGGAAGGCGTCGTTGATTTCCCCGTCGACGAGCGGGTTGTCGACCGCCATTGTCGCTGTCGCACGGCGGGGGAAGGAGTATCATGTCGTAGCTGCCGTCGAGGGACATGAACTCAAGATTCCCGAAATGGAGCACCGTCCCGGGCAGGAAAGGTTGCTAGAGACTGCCCATCTGGAGCTTGACAGGAAGCTGTTCGTCAACACGCAGCAGGCCCCTACCTGGCGTGCCAACTGTCGGTGTTTCGAAACCCGGGGGGTCCCTGGACCGACGAGTGAATTGTCGCCGCGTGCCCCAGCCCAGATGGGTCGACGCAAGGCAGAACGCGAAGGGGGGAAAGGAAGCAGCCGGAGGGAGGCAGGCGTGTGAGAGAGCGAATCCCGC
Source organism: Zea luxurians (assembly GCA_029449295.1). Taxonomy (NCBI): domain Eukaryota; kingdom Viridiplantae; phylum Streptophyta; class Magnoliopsida; order Poales; family Poaceae; genus Zea; species Zea luxurians. Next base: position 1,734,596 of record JAOPSE010000017.1, read on the forward strand.
GGCCTTCGTGTTAGCCCCGCGCCTGAGTCGGGTGCGCTTGCAGTAGGGGGATACAAGCGTCCACGCGGGAGTGGGAGCGAGCGGCCTTGAGCGAGCGCCGTCCCGTCCTTCTCCACGCGGGCCAACCCTCTATAAGAGGGCCCTGGTCCTTCCTTTTATAGGCGTAAGGAGTGGATCCAGGTGTACAATGGGGGGTGTAGCAGAGCGCTACGTGTCTAGCGGAGGAGAGCTAGCGCCCTAAGTACACGCCGTTGTGGCAGCCGGAGAGGTTTTGGCACCCGGTTCATGTGGTGTCGTGGCCGTCGGAGGAGTGCTAGAGCCTGGCGAGAGGACAGCTGTTGGGGCTGTCGAGTCCTTGCTGATGTCCTCTTGGTTCCGTAAGGGGGCCGAGAGCCACCGTCGTCACAGAGCGTGCGGGGCGCCATCATTGCCTATCTGGTGAAGCGAGCCAGATGGGACGCCGGTCTTGTTCCCCGTAGCCTGAGTCAGCTCGGGGTAGGGTAATGATGGCGCCTCCTGTCGACGTGGTCGGTCCGCGCCCTAGGTTGGGCGATGTGGAGGCTCCTCCGAGGTCGAGGTCGAGTCTGTCTTCCGTTGCCGTGGCCGAGTCCGAGCCCCTGGGTCGGGCGAGGCGGAGACTGTCGGCTGAGGCCAGGGCTGAGTCCGAGCCTGTTGGGGTCGTGCTTCGGTGCGCCGAAGGTCTCACACGAAGAAGCAGCTTCGGCTGAAGTCGTCTTCAAGAGATGGCCGAAGGTTCCTTTTCATGGAGCTTCGGCGTTTTAAACCGACATAGAGATAGAATGACCTTTTTATTCATATAAGTCTGAGTCAATGTTGTAAACATTTGTGAGGGGCATAATTGTAATTTGTCACAGGCTGCGACCTGTGCCTATAAATAGATGAACAGTACCTCTGTACTGTTCACGCGAACCTGTCATCTTGTCTTCGCATCGCGCTTGTACCCTTGATTTCCTCAAGACCGAAGGTACATTTGTAATCTGAAGTCATTTATATTCATTCATGTTAATAAAAATGGAAATGACTCTATGCTAACATTTGAATGTTCATTTTATATCTCATGATTTATATAAATAATTCATCTCTCGTTCTTATGTTTACGAAGGTATGTCCTTCGTAACCTTCGTCCGAAGATTCTTTATATCCTGAAGGGATATAACGAAGTGGAGGACGAAGGACTTTAATATTTAACATTTTCTGTGTTGCCTTGTTCTTAATTCTTAGCATTTGAGAACAAGCCCCCAACATTGGCGCCCACCTCCGGTGAACTCACTTCCACTTTTCTGAGCTGATGGCTTCGTTCAACAATCAAGCTGAAGATGCTTCGGCTTCGAAGCTGGTGCTCCCGATAACAGGCGGTTCTTGCTCAGAGCCGGCTAACAAGAAGCAGAAGAAGGAGGCTCAGAGAAGGGTGCAGCATGTTGGAGTGCAGGGACCCTTCATCAAGTCAAAATGGTCCCATATTCCAATTACCTTCTCTCAGGAAGACCTTCAGCTTAAGGATTATCCCCACAATGATGCCATGGTTATCTCTTGCGTGATCAAAGGATTTCTGGTCCACAATGTCCTAGTTGACACAGGCAGTGCAGCTGACATTATATTTGCTAAAGCCTTCAGACAAATGCAAGAGCCCGAAGACAAGATTCATGATGCTACGCACCCTCTTTGTGGCTTCGGAGGGCGGCAGATTGTGGCCCTTGGGAAGATTACCATGCCGGTAACCTTCGGATTTGTCAACAACACAAGGACTGAGCAAATTGTGTTTGACATTGTTGACATGGAGTATCCTTATAATGCTATCATTGGTCGTGGAACTCTTAATGCTTTCGAAGCAATTCTTCACCCAGCTTATCTCTGCATGAAGATACCTTCGGACCAAGGACCTATTGCTATTCATGGAAGTCAGGAAGCTGCTAGAAGGGCCGAAGGAAGCTGGACTGATTCTAAGGCAATCCATAACATAGATGGGGCTGAAGCTTGTGAACAGTACAAATTCAGGAGGGAGAAGGCAGCTTCAGCAGATCAACCGAAGCCCATGTTATTGTGCGAAGATATAGCAGAGCAGAAGGTGTTGTTGGGCTCCCAATTATCTGAAGATCAGGAGAAAACCTTGATAAGGTTTTTATTCAACAACAAAGATGTCTTTGCATGATCAGCTAATGATCTCTGTGGAGTAAATCGGGATGTTATTGAACATTCGCTTAATGTTGATCCATCCTTCAGACCCCGAAAGCAGAGGCTTCGGAAAATGTCTGATGATAAGGCCGAAGGGGCTCGTAATGAAGTAAAAAGACTCCTCAGTGCAGGAGTTATCAGAGAAGTGAAGTACCCAGAGTGGCTAGCTAACACTGTTATGGTGAAGAAGGCCAATGGCAAGTGGAGAATGTGTATTGATTTCACAGATCTCAACAAGGCTTGCCCGAAGGATGAATTTCCACTGCCAAGGATAGACTCTTTAGTTGATGCAGCAGCTTCTTCGGAGCTCATGAGTCTCCTAGACTGTTACTCAGGCTATCATCAAATCTGGATGAAGAAGGAAGATGAGCCGAAGACTAGCTTCATAACCCCAAGTGGTACATATTGCTATCTTCGGATGCCTGAGGGGCTCAAGAATGCTGGAGGGAGTTTCAGCAGAATGACTGCGAAGGTCCTCCAATCTCAGATAGGCAGAAATGTGTTGACCTATGTTGATGACATTATCGTAAAGAGCACGAAGCAAGAAAATCATATTGCTGATTTGCAGGAGACCTTCGCCAGCTTCAGACAGGCTGGTCTGAAGCTGAATCCAGAAAAATGCGTCTTCGGAGTGAAGAAGGGCAAATTTCTTGGGTGTTTGGTTTCAACGAAGGGAATCGAAGCTAACCCAAATAAAATCGAAGCTATACTTCGAATGGAGCCACCAACCACAAGAAAGGGGGCCCAAAGATTGACAGGAAGGCTGGCATCTCTCAACAGATTTATATCCAGATCAGCAGAAAGAAACTTACCATTCTTCGAGGTGCTGAAGTCAGCTGAAGTCTTTCAATGGGGCCCAAGTCAACAAAAAGCCTTCGAAGAGCTGAAGCAATATTTAATAGATCTCACAACATTAACTCCACCAACGCCAGGGGCTTCTCTGTTGTTGTATGTGGCAGCTTCGCACTCAGCAGTAAGTGCGGCGCTTGTCCAGGAGAAGTTTGATGGACAAGCTAAGAAGCAGGTCCCAGTATATTTTGTGTCTGAGGTCCTCAGTGTCTCAAAGAAAAATTATACAGAGCTGGAGAAGATATTGTATGCCGTTTTAATGGCATCCAGGAAGCTTCGGCATTACTTTCAGGCATTCAACATTATTGTTCCCTCTTCGCAGCCGTTGAAGGACATCATGAGGAACAGAGAAGCTACTGGGCGTATTGGAAAATGGGTTGCGGAACTCAATGAATTTTACATTGATTATGTGCATAGATCCTCAATTCAGTCTCAAGCGTTGGCAGATTTCATTGCCGACTGGACGCCAGGGGCTCAGGACGAGGAAGCGAACAAAGATGCCGAAGCATGGACAGTGTTTTGTGATGGCTCTTGGGGAACCTTCGGAGCAGGCGCAGCTGCTGTGTTGGTCTCTCCGTCCAAGGTCAAAACTTGCTATGCAGCAAGACTTGACTTCAGCTGCACAAATAATATTGCTGAGTACGAAGCCTTGCTCCTGGGTCTTCGGAAACTAAAGGCAATGGGGGTCAGAAGGGCGATCCTTAAAACTGATTCTCAGGTTGTTTCGGGTCATATTGACAAAAGTTGCAAGGCTAAAGACCCGAAGCTTGAAAAGTACCTAGACACGGTCCGAAGGATCGAAGCTTCCTTCGAAGGATTTTCTGTTAAGAATATCCCTCGAGGGCAGAATGAGCATGCTGATTTGTTGGCCAAGTCTGCAGCACAGGGGCTGCCGCTACCTTCGGACGTGTTCTTCGAAACAATAAAGGCACCTTCAGTGGAGCTACTTGAAAGAGCAGTCCTTAACATTTCTCCTGTCTACAGTGAAGATTGGAGAACAGAAATAATCTCTTATCTTCAGGGAAACTTTCTATCAGATGACGAAGCTTATAATAAGAGGATAGAGGCAAGAGCTCGTCCCTATGTCATGATAGAAGGGGAGTTATACAAACATGGAGTTTGTGCCCCGCTGCTCAAGTGCTTGTCTAGGGCCGAAGGTATAGAGTTGATGAAGGAGATACATGCAGGCTTGTGCGGATCCCACATTGGATCCAGGCCGTTACTTGGAAAAGTGTTCCGCCAAGGATTTTATTGGCCGAAGGCAGCTTCGGATGCAGCGGAGTTAGTCCAAAAGTGCGAAGGTTGTCAAAAATGTGCAAGAGATCAAAAACAACCTTCGTCATTAACACAGCTGATACAACCCATCTGGCCATTGCAAAGGTGGGGCCTTGACTTGTTGGGTCCATTGCCACCGGCCCAAGGCAATCTAAAATATGTTATAGTAGCTGTGGAATATTTTTCCAAGTGGATTGAGGCGAAGCCATTAGCCACAATAACTTCGGCCACTGTCCAAAAATTTTTCTGGCAGAATATTGTCTGTCGCTTCGGAGTGCCGAAGGCTATCACTGTAGATAATGGAACACAGTTCGACTCCGAAGATTTCAGAAATTTCTGTGACCAAATTGGCACGAAGATCCATTTTGCATCAGTCAGGCATCCGGAGTCGAATGGGCTTGTTGAAAGGGCCAACGGCATCATAATGACAGGAATAATGAAGTTAATTTTTAATCAACCAAGGGGAAAATGGCCAGATCAGTTGACCAAAGTGGTGTGGAGCCACAATACCACAACATCAAGGTCTACAGGCTTTACCCCATTCAAGTTATTATTTGGAGACGAAGCAATAACTCCAGAAGAAGCTAAAGCTGGATCAATAAGAGTGGTAGCTTCGGCAGAATCAGGTGCCGAAGATACTTGCCTTGTGGAAAAAGATGCCTTAGAAGGGATCAGGCTTCAGGCCGTGGAAAATATCAACAAATACCAGGCTGAAACAATCAAATGGCGAGATAGAAAAGTCCGGCTAAAAAATATTGAGCCAGGACATTTCGTGCTTCGAAGAGTGGCCAACCCGGATACAGTGGGCAAGTTGCAACTGAAGTGGGAAGGGCCTTTCTTAGTAGCATCTTCGTCAAGGCCTGGTTCGTACAGACTGAAGGACATGGACGGCAATGAAATTCCAAGATCTTGGAATGCGGATGAGCTTCGGCGGTTCTATGTGTAACTTGATGTAATTTTATCTTTTCTTTTTTATGGCACCCTTTTCCTTTCTAAAGGGGGAGAAAGGTTTTTAATGGGGCCATCATATGTAATTTTCCTTTTTAGTTTTATAAGAGCAAAATCCCCCAAAAGATGTAAATGTAAAAGCTGAGAGCGCACCATCGAGTGCCGAAACTGAAAAAGAGAAAAAAGCTCCGAAGACGTCCCTAAGGGGATGCAGAGCTTACAGCGAAAAGTCAACGCTGATTCCGCCGAAAGTAAAAGGCGAAGAAGCTCCAAAGTCGTTCCCAAGGGAATGCAGAGCTTATACCGTCTAAGTAAAAGACGAAGAAGCTCCAAAGACGTCCCTAAGGGGATGCAGAGCTTACAGCGAAAAGTCAACGCTGATACTGCCTAAGTAAAAGGCAAAGATGCTCCAAAGTCGTTCCCAAGGGAATGCAGAGCTGAAGTGTGGTCGATTCTAAAGGAGTAATCGTTGAGAATGTGGCTTCGGACATACACTTCGGACATTCATTTGCACATTACATTACATCATGGCATGTGCATGCATAAGCATTCATTCATAGCATTTGTGTTCCTAAGTGGTTGCTTCGGCACAAAGAAAAGTTTCGGAGAAATGGTTTGTTATGATTCGTTATGTAAAAGAAAAGTTTCGAAGAAGTGGTTTTTTATGAATCATTGTGTAAAAGAGTTAGTCTTTTATGTTATGTAAAGGAGAGCTTCGGCAGAAAAGAGTAGTAGTCTTTTATGTTTTGTTATGTAAAGAAAAGCTTCGGCAGAAAGAAGAAGTAGTCTTTTAGGCTTCGTTGTGTACGAAAAGAAGGGAAGGTGTTTTTTCGCCTCCGGCTCAAAATACTGATTTCGTCCACATCAAAGCGCCTCAAGCAAAGGGTAAGAATATATTACAAGGTATGTACAAAGTTCCTTGAAGACAGTTTAATTGTATTTACAAGAATTGTTATACAAATATCCTGAGTTTTTCTACAGTACATTTCTTCTGATCTTTATTAAGTTTCAGCTCCGGCAACAGCTTCGGCGACATAACTTAGGCATCATCTTCACCTTCGACATCCTACATAAATTAAGAGATTATAAGTAAAAATCAAGAGCAAAGGAAAAGGTAACTCCGAAGTATCATTTCTTACTGGTTCAAGATGACTTCGTGCTTCGTCTCCAGCTTTCTCCCGCCCGCCTTTTGTCCATATCATTTTTATAAATCTATTGGAGATACTTCGGGCGAGGTCAGGCATATCATCCAGGATTGATGGAGATAAGCTGAAGTTGGGCCTGTTGACAATTTTTCCGTGGTCGCAGCCGGCCTTCAGAAATGCAGCAGCAGTGCCCCGAGAAGCCACCCAGGCACAGAAGTCACCATGCCCAGCTATGACTTCGTCGAGCTCGTCAATCTCCCCCTCAATATGTTCGAAGGTCTTCGGCAGATCTTCAGCTGAGGGGGTGAATTTTTCACTGCTGGCTCCAACTGAGTAAAAAATCTTTCTTAGTCGTTGAATGCACTTGTTGCTAAAATTCAAGCAGTTTTCTTGAAGATTTGTCAGTAGTTTTCTCAAATCTAAATTTTGCTGAGCTTCGGCTTCAAGTTTTGCACTAAGATCTTGTTTTTCTCGTTCGAACTGCTCAGACTGGCGGAGAAGCTTCGTATTCAGTTCTGATATCTTTGCTTCAGCTTCCGCCAATAAACCTTCGGTTGCCTGGAGCTCAAAGTTCTTTTTCTCGAAAGCATCTGATTGCTCCTTTATTTTGTTTTCCAAATTTCCAATTATAACTTCATGCTTTTTATCTTCAAGATCTTGTTGCATTTGCAAGGCTTTGCTCAGCAGCATACTCTGTACGAACACAACCTTCGTCAGACATGTTTTTATTAGAAGCGACAAAAGTTAAGTGGCAAGTTGTTCACCTTGAAGTTGGAGTAAAATAAACTACCAACGACATGTTGTCGTCGGTAGCGGCTGATGTCTGACTCTAGCTTCGGAAAACCGATACTCTTTGATAGAGTACCGATTACCTTAGCACCAGTCTGGTCTCGAATGCAGCCTAGTTTTTCATCATCTACACCTCCAAATAGGAGGGCACCTGACTTGTAGCCGCAGGATTTGGCATATTCTTTAAGTTCTTCTATTTCGTCCTTTGTCAGTTTTTGCCCAATTAAATTCTGAAAGGAGTAAGCTTCGTCATCCGAAGTATCTTCGGCTATTTCTTTTCCTTTTTCAGGCACTGTGGCCATGGATTTTTCAGTAGCAGCACCGGCTTCTTCTGCATCTATGTCTTCCAAAATTTTGTTAATATCCTCAATGGTTGTTTCTAAATTAACCTCTTCGGCTGTAGCGGCTTCGCTAGCCGCGACCTCCGAAGGGGCGACTTCAATGTTCTTGGTGCCTTCGGCAGCTGCTGTTTTCTGAACTGAAGCTCTTGGAGGTGTCTTATCGATAACTTCAGTTACCGCAATGATTCTTTGCCGTTTGTGTTTGCTCATCTTCGCCTGATCCGGCTCGTCCACCTTTTGAAAAAGCTTCGTCAGTCGGAGCCCTAATGGACTTAGCTTCGTGGGCATAGGTTCAGTCATTACCTTTAAAATTTCTTCCACGTCGCTGGTAGAAGGCGGTGTGGGGGTCCTCTCTTCTTCGGATATTTTCCGTTTCGGACTCGATATTTTCCTTTTCTTCGGGATTTTCTTCTCTGCTGCTGGTTGCTCTTCATCCTTTGTCAGAATTTCAGTTACTCTTTTTCTTTTGAGGCCCTCGGCACCCTTGTTCAACTGCTCATAGTCTGGGTACTCGAAGCCCAGGGCATCAAATACTCGGTTCAGCCTTCGCTTCGGTCGGGTGCCGAAGGCCGCTGTCATTAATTGATCCTCCTTTTTGGAATAATTCCCCAAGATTTCATTGCACATTGTCTCAACTGTTTCTAACCACTCTTTGCAGGGCTTCTTAAAGTATTTCTTGAATTTAAAGTGATAGGGCAGACGGACCAGCTCCCCCTTCTTCTTTTCTCCCTTCAGCTTCGGCATTTCCCACTCTTTTAGAGTAGGGAAGACTCTGAATGCCAAAAATTCCTGAACTAGATCCCTGGTGCCAATATGTTTTGAAATGATTTCAAACTCACCCAGAGCAGCCCAGGTAGGACCCTTTAAGTCGCCGATGCGGCAGCGTGGCCTCGTCTCTCCGAAGATTAACTCCAGAGGGCTTTGTACCAATTTTTCCCTGTCTTCGTCAACTTTCACATAAAACCATTCAGATTTCCAGCCTGCTGGCCATTTGCTTCGGTAGCTAATGACGGGGCATTTTGTTGTCTTCCGGTAGGCAAAATTATAGCAACCGAAATTATCATGTAGCCCATCTTTTCTGGCCTTTGTCTGGTAGTGTAATTCGTGAACTCGGCAGAAGCTGTCGGCAAAAGGTTCCATAGCTTGGCTTCGGAGGGCCCAGATGTAAACATTGAGCCTAACGATGGCGTTAGGAGTTAGTTGATGAAAATAGATACCAAACCTCCTCAATATCTCTGCAATAATATTGTGCAGAGGAAATCTCAGCCCAGCCTTTAAAAAGCTTTTAAAAATAACAATCTCATCCTTCCCTGGCTTCGGGGTGGATTCTTCTCCCCCGAAGCGGAGTAGCTTCTTCTGATCTTCATTGAAATAACCTGCTTTCACCATCTTCGAAAGATCAGCTTTTGAAACAGTCGATTTCCCAAAATCCAGGTGACTGGGCTTGCTGGGCGTAGCAATGTGGTAGTCATCTTCGGAGTCAGTCCCATCAATGTTTTCTTCTTCTTCTTCGGCTGTTGTCGGGTTTGCTTCGGCAGCAGGCCTCTCTTCCGCAGTCACTAGACCGGAGCGCTGCATCGCTTCGGAGATGGGCACAGTGTCTGAACCTTCGGCTTCGTCTCCCTCGCGCACAACTTTGGCAGTAGATCGCACTCGTGCCATGTAATTCTTAGTTTGGGGAAGTTAGAAACTTTTTTCTTTTTTCTTTTCTCCGAAGCTCTCCTTTCTGACGAAGCAAGCGTCGAGACGGACCTTCGTTCGATTATGAGAGTCAAGCTTCGGCTATGGTGGAAAATTTTGGCAGAAAAACAGTGCAAATAGCAATGAATGCTGTGGTAACTTCACACCTACCCGCTTGTTTATATAGTGCTGCAGGTAAGAAGGCGAAGCGGCAAGATTTTTACACCAGACGGGCGGTCACTTGTACTCGCTGAGCAGTGGACCGCAAAGATCAAACAGTAACTCTGCAAGGTGGGCCTGGCACGTGCCCGGAATCCGGATCGTTTCTCCGCAACGAGCTCAGGGAAGGTGTTTTTTGGACCTTCGGCTTCCCGAAGCTGAAGAGGCTCTTTTTTCACGGGTCAAGCTCGTTACGAAGAACGATCTAGCACCGCGAAAGGGGCTACTGTTGGGGTCGTGCTTCGGTGCGCCGAAGGTCTCACACGAAGAAGCAGCTTCGGCTGAAGTCGTCTTCAAGAGATGGCCGAAGGTTCCTTTTCATGGAGCTTCGGCGTTTTTAAACCGACATAGAGATAGAATGACCTTTTTATTCATATAAGTCTGAGTCAATGTTGTAAACATTTGTGAGGGGCATAATTGTAATTTGTCACAGGCTGCGACCTGTGCCTATAAATAGATGAACAGTACCTCTGTACTGTTCACGCGAACCTGTCATCTTGTCTTCGCATCGCGCTTGTACCCTTGATTTCCTCAAGACCGAAGGTACATTTGTAATCTGAAGTCATTTATATTCATTCATGTTAATAAAAATGGAAATGACTCTATGCTAACATTTGAATGTTCATTTTATATCTCATGATTTATATAAATAATTCATCTCTCGTTCTTATGTTTACGAAGGTATGTCCTTCGTAACCTTCGTCCGAAGATTCTTTATATCCTGAAGGGATATAACGAAGTGGAGGACGAAGGACTTTAATATTTAACATTTTCTGTGTTGCCTTGTTCTTAATTCTTAGCATTTGAGAACAAGCCCCCAACAGAGCCCTAGGGTCGGGCGAGGCGGAGTTCATGGGGATCCATGGGGATGCGTTGTCTATGAGATGAAATTGGAATAAGGATTAACGTGCGGATACCTGTGTCAAGCGTTTGAACGTACTAAACACATGTTGGGAAATATGGTAACCGATAAACCTAGTACCTGAGTGAAGCCGGGCGTGGACTTTATCCCTAACGCGACCTGAGACTGGGTCTCCCATTCTAGATATGGTGGGTACAAGTGTGGCCACTGCACGACGGCGGTCGGGGTCAGTGGAGCATTGTATGCCAAGGCAGTGAGGCCTGGCCGCGAATAGGGGATTGATGGGGACGGTTGATATGTGTGGGGACGGAGTGCCTTTACATGTCATGTGTTTAGGTTTACCTTGTAAGGTTAAAACTCGATTCGAATCGTCTGCTTCTCGCAGCTAATGAGACTGCTTGATCCATTGTACTGCATTGAGTAATAAGTGGAAATGAGATGACTGGCAAAAGATGTTGATTGATATAATGTTTGATACCATGTATGAATAGATAGGTTCTCATCTAGTCTAAATTATTATTCTAGAACTTGAAAAGCTAAAACCTGTTTTTAGACCCAGCTAGTGCTTTTGGCAAACCAAACCCCTCAGCCAAACAGTTGCATGGTCTAGAGGTAGAGGAGTAGACTCCTCACTTCGTGTAAGTCTAGCTGAGTATTAGTATACTCAGCCTTGCTTGTGGCATAATTTTTGCAGGTACCTCTTTGTTTTGGTTGATGGTGTGACTTGGCCTCCATCCCCGCCACCGGGATAGACGGTCGAGAGGGTTATTGCTTCCGCAGGAGAGGACCAGGAGGAGTAGAGTGGCCAGGCTTCGCCATGTTATTCGGTTCTTCTCCGTTAGTTATTTCCGCTGCATTAAAAATCTTGGTTATTATTTCTGAAACTCCGATAATGTAATCACTAATGATACTTTCTTAATTTATGGTATTATGTTTTATTGTATTTCTCTGTGCCTCACCTTCGAGTGAGCTAGTGGTATTCGATCCTGGATAAGTGGCTTTATCGAACTAGATCTGAGGGACTGACGGGTTATTCCGATTTAAGTGTGTTGCTGCCTTTAGGGGTGCGACTTGGGCACTTATGCTAGAATAATTCGGGCGGTTCGCCACACAAATGCACCAGCTTTCTTCATGTACTTGATGAATAGTGTGTTCATGGACTACCTTGACAAATTCATGGTGGTGTTCATCGATGATATCCTCATATATTCCCAGAATGAGCAAGAGTATGAAGAGCATTTGAGGAAGGAATTGCAGAGGCTACGAGATTGTCAATTGTATGCTAAGCTTAGCAAATGTGATTTCTAGATCGGTGAAGTCCTGTTCTTGGGTCATATTATAAATCGAGATGGATTAACTGTGGATTCGAAGAAAGTAGAAGATATTCTAGACTGGAAAGCACCAAGAGATGTTCATGGAATCAAAAGTTTCTATGGAATGGCAGGATACTATCGGCGCTTCATTGAAGGTTTCTCCAAGATTGCCAGACAATGACAGCCCTACTAGCAAAGAAAGTTGAATTCAAATGGATCCTAGAGTGCAGAAGAAGTTGACCACAACACTGGTGTTGATTCTACCTGATGTTCACAAACCATTCTCAGTGTATTGTGATGCTTCGTACATTGGACTGGGATGTGTGCTAATGCAAAAAGGGAGAGTAGTGGCATACTCGGCCTGACAGTTGAAGATTCATGAAAGGAATTACCCCACACATGACTTGGAGTTGACAGTAGTGGTTCATGCACTGAAGATTTTGAGGCACTACTTATATGGGCAAAAGTGTGATGTTTACATGGACCACAAAAGTCTTAAGTATATATTCACCCAGTCAGAGTTAAATATGAGGCAGCGAAGATGGCTAGAGTTGATCAAAGATTATGAGCTAGAGATACATTATCACCTAGGCAAAGCTAATGTGGTTCCAGATGCTTTGAGCAGAAAGACTCAAGTCAACATGATGGTCGCTCATCCGATGCCATATGAGCTAGCAAAGGAATTCCACAGGCTGAGCTGTGGATTTCTAAATAGCACCCAAGGAGTAACCATTGAGCTGGAACCCACTCTAGAACAAGATATCAAGGATAGACAAAAAATTATGAAAAGATCAATGAAATTCGGCAGCTGATCCTAGATGGCAGAGGCAAGGACTTCCAGGAAGATGCGGAAGGCGTAGTATGGTTCAAAGATAGATTGTGTGTTCCTGACATCAAATCGATTCGGGAGCTGATTCTCAAGGAAGCTCATGAGATAGCTTGTTCCATACACCCTAGCAGCGGGAAGATGTACCAAGACCTGAAGAAAAGATTCTGGTGGTACGGTATAAAAAGTGAGATCGCAGAGTATGTTGCCATATGTGACAGTTGTCAGAGAATCAAGGCAGAGCATCAGAGGCCCACAGGTTTGTTGCAGCCATTGAACATACCTTAGTGGAAGTGGGATGAGATTGGGATGGATTTTATAGTCGGTTTGCCTCGCACTCAAGCCAGTTATGACTCCATCTGGGGAGTAGTGGACCGCTTGACAAAGGTGACTCATTTCATACCAGTCAAGACCAACTATAATAGTGCAGTGTTTGCAGAGCTATATATGTCCCGGATTGTATGCCTTCATGGTGTTTCTAAGAAGATAGTGTCTGACCGAGGAACCCAATTCACTTCTCATTTTTGGCAGCAGTTGCATGAAGCTTTGGGCACGAACTTGAAGTTCAGTTCAGCTTATCACCCGTAGACAGATGGTCAGACCGAGAGAACCAACCAGATCCTAGAAGATATGTTGAGGGCTTGTGCTTTGCAAGACAAGTTAGGTTGGGACAAAAGGCTACCTTATGCAGAATTCTCCTACAACAACAGTTACCAGGCTAGTTTGAAGATGTCACCGTTCCAAGCACTCTGTGGGAGGAATTATCGAACTCCATTGCACTAGGACCAACCCAGCGAAAGGCAGGTGTTCGGTCCAGACATTTTGCTTGAAGCCGAAGAGAATATCAGAATGGTTTGAGAGAATCTAAAGACAACGCAGTCCAGGCAGCAAAGTTATGCCGACACTCGAAGAAGAGAGCTGAGTTTCAAAGTGGGAGATTATGTTTACCTAAAGGTGTCACTGATCAGAGGAATCAAAATGTTCGGAGTCAAGGGCAAGCTAGCACCTCGATACATCGGACCGTACCAGATTCAAACAAGATGTGGAGAAGTGGCATAGCAACTCAGCCCACCAGAAAGTCTGTCAGCCGTGCATGATGTGTTCCATGTGTCTCAGCTGAAGAAGTGTTTGCGAGTGCCAGAAGAGCAATTGCAACCGAGGATCTCGAGGTTCAAGAAGACTTAACTTATATCGAGAAGCCAACTCAAATTCTGGAAACAGTAGACAGAGTCACTCGAAGAAGCACCATCAGAATGTGTAAAGTCAAGTGGGGCCACCATTCAGTGGAAGAAGCAACTTGGAAAAGAGAAGATGATCAGAAAGCTAAATATCCCGAGCTCTTTGCTAATCAACCCTAAATCTCAAGAGCAAGATTCTTTTTAAGGGGGATAGGTTTGTGACACCTTGAATTTGGGGGTATAAAATTTCTTCTCTAGTGCCTAGCAAATTCAGGTGTTACTCCTTTACTCACCTCTATAGTTTTTCTTTTCTATTCTCTCTAATAGGATTTTGGGTTATTTTTGGGAGAGATGTATTATTTTGTTCCTTAGGAATATTAAAACCTAGGGTATATATGAATGTTTGCATCATGCTGAGCCTAGATTATTCTTTTTGTTTGATGCACATGTTTGAATTATTTGAATTTGAATTGTGGTTTGGTTTGAATTCAATCTCTAGAGAAAATAAAAAGGAAAGCAATTGGAAATTCAGAAGAAAATAGAAAACCCATTTAATCCCAAGCAGCCCAACTCGGCCCAGCCAGCCGTGCATGCGTGTTTGTCCTCCCTCTGACAGCCGGGCCCCGTCTATCAGCGCCAACTTGTGCCACGTGTCCCCGCTTCCCCTCTCCCTCTGCCCGGTGGGGCCGACCTGTCGGCACCAATCTCCATCACGCACGTGTCCCGCTCTCTCTCTGTGCAGCGGGACCCGCCCGTCGGCGTTGATCGCCCGTTCGCACGCCCGCTCTCGTTGGTCCGTATGCCCCACCTATCGGACCCGTCCCTCCCAACCGTCCGCACACATGACCCGCGCATGTCGTGGACTCCGCGCCCACGACGCACGACGAGGCCGCGCCCGCACCCACCTCGGCCATTTCTAGCGCTCGCACCCCACTCCCTCTTCCCCTCCCTCATTCGCACCCCCTGCAGAGCTCCTGCACTCACTTCACGCCACACGCACGCCAGCGAAGACATCACCGCCATCCGCCGTGGTCCTATGCTTGTTTTGCGGTTGTCATCGAGCCCTCGCCGTGTCTGTTGCCTCGGTGAGCTTCGCCTTGTCACCAGCAACCCAGGACACCCCCTGGTTCGATCCCTTCCTCTCTATTTCTCTCGGTCCACGCTCACCGGTCCTTTCTCCTCGCCACAGCAGCTCCGTCGCCGTCGAACCGAGAGCCCACCATGCCTTGACCGCTGTTCGAGGGTCCCTGAGCCTTCTCTCGAGGTAACCAACCTACCCCACCCCTATTTTCCCCTTGTCTACCCTCGGTTGTGCGTAATTGCTCGTCGGAGTAGAGCTGCGCCGCTGCCAAACCACCTCATCGTGGACCTCCACCCTTCAGTGCCCCTATGTCGATGTTGTGCCCATGGCCGTGTTAGCCACACTTTCCTAAACCTCCCTGAGCCCTTCCCGACGCCCCAAGTCCCCCAGCGCGTCCACGCTCTCATCTCTGGCGTAGCTCCACCACAGACTTGGGCGACGTCGTCGCTGGCGGCCAAGGATCCCCCGCTCGAGCTAGCCGTTAAATCCCCGGCATTCATCTTAGATCGGATGGCCCGAATTTAAATAGATCAAACCTAATCCTAACCGACCGTTCGAGATCCGGCCACTTGGGTGCGCACCCTCGCCCACGCCCCTGCTGCTGGGCCCAGCCAGTCTACTAGCCTCGCCCTAGTGCCGCTGACACCCCTGGCCCAACTGTCAGTCCGCGCTCACGTTCCCCCGCGCATGCTCGTGCTCGGGGTTGATCTTGGCTGTCGATCAGTGATCGGATGGCTGAGAACACCCCGTACCCCTTCACATGGTCTTTTTGTTAAAGAGACCCTCGCTTTTTAGAAAACAACCCGACATCCCTGGTTCTTGCACGCATACCCCTGGTTTCTTGCAGAGAAGCACTGGACTTTATTTTTATCTCAGAAATAGGTCTAATTTTGTATTTTGAAATCCAAAACTTGTTTATTTCATATCTTTTGCATATGAACTCCAAATTGGGTGGTTCAAATTGCAAAATGTTCATAAAATTATTCTCTATCTGTTAAAATTAGTATCTTTCACTGTCTGCATGTCTTAATTTTATGTCTAGGCTATAGGTGCATTTAAAGTAATGGTTTATTAGTTAAAGGGAAATGAAAAGGAAAACACTAATGACAATTAAGTGATTAACTTTGTGAGATTAATATCATGTAATGTATGAACCCATCCCTAATATAATTTTAATAATTCATTAAGATAAATGAAGTTAAGTAATATAATCCACTGAGATAGACAGTACTTAGAGAACCACAAACCCCTAGGTGTATTAGTCCACCTTAGAACTTAGACTTCTCTATTGTGTTTATACTTTTCTATTGAGCTTATGTTCACTTGATTGCACATGTTTGGTATACTATTTATTTGTCATTTCCCAAATGTGTTGAATGAATGATTGCTTTGTGTAGACAACGAGCAGTCTGAGGTTTCTGAGTGTGTTGCAGGAGACTTCCCTGAGCAGCAACATGGTGAAGGCAAGTGTCCTCTGACCCATTATGTATTATTTACTTTATAATTCATTGTCCTGCATTACATAATTAAAACCTAAGGGTTGACTAGCTTTGCATTTACCTTGTCCTTGATTACCTTTTGGGTTATTATGGTTAGCTTCATGCTATTGCTTTACTTTAATCAACGAACATGATAAGAATATTTATGATACGATGATGTTATCTTGATTATGATGATAAACTTGTTTTACTTTAGGGGACTCAGGTTGTTTCCTGAGTACCTCTCTGTAAGGACCTGTTCGTTGAGAGACCACCCAAGATAACAGTACAACCATGAGGGTGGAATGGGACATCCTTAGGTGATTAATTAGATGAACTTGGGGGTGTAGTTGGCTTTGTCAGAGGGCTGTCAATGGAGGCTAGGGCATAGTGCTTGCTCTGCTAAGGGTGGGTGTCGAGGTTCATTCGATTTGTTTTTGTTAGTCACCCACCTTAGGGAGGAGTACAGTGTTTGTACGACTGGCGAAACCTAACGAGCAACTGCTCACCAGGGGAATCTTTATAAAGGCTACATAGTGAATCCCTAGCCATTCACCTCGATAGTGAAGATTGGGTCTGTACAACCTAGGCTAGGAAGGGATTACGACTCATGGGTAAAGTGTGCAACTTCTGTAGTGTTAGAAACTGGTATATCAGTCGTGCTCACGGTTAAGAGCAGCCTTGGGATCCTCTTTCATTAGAGTAACTTTGGATACTTCTATGATGATGGTAAACTTTTATGATGATGGTAAACGGTGATGATTATAACTCTAGTTTTTGGTATTTCCTCTTGGAGGGAGTACTTTTGGGTAATAACTTGGTCTATTACTATAACTTGGCTTTCTACTAGTAATAAATACCTGACCAACTAAAAGCAACTGCTTTAAGCTTAACCCCACATACAGCTAGTCCACTTTAGCCAAACGGGACATTTGTTGAGTACTTTGATGTGTACTCACCCTTGCTTTAAAAACCACCCAACCTCAAGTTGTCCCCATTGCAATCAGTGCTCAGGAGAAGATGATGGCAACATGGAGGACTTTCAGGAGTTTCAGGACTTCGATGAGTTCTATTCACGTTTAGTGGCAAACCCCCAGTCAGCTGCCTGTGAAGGCCTTATCTTCTACGTTCTGTATCCGCACTTTGATTATGATTATGACTATGTTAAGTAAATGACTCTCTGGATGTCTTGAACATCTTGATGTAATAAAGTACTATTTTTGCTATTTATTTTGAGCAATGTGTGATGATGTCCAACTATGTAATCGCTGTGTACGTGAGTTTTTGATGCTGGCAACGTACATGGTTCGCATTCAGTTTGCCTTCCAAAACCGGGTGTGACATGTCCCTTATGCATGACACTATACAACTATTTATAGTGACAACTCACAATACATCTTCGTATACAATTACAAACATACCCTCAACTCTTATACGTACAAACTATGAAATCTTTAGGGGGTATCATCGTCCTTTCTTTTGTAGACATGTAGATCAGGCTCCATGGTTTTCCTCTCCTTCCTTGTTGTCTTGTTGGCTCTTGCGTTCATTGGGGAGTCAAAGCATTTGGCTTCATTACGTGTGAGAGCCACTCAAGCGAAGGTCCTGAACGAAGGTGAGCTTCGTTATCGCTCCAAAACACCCGAAACAGACTCAGAAGTAGTTGACAATTTCCTCTTTAAGGAGCTTCGACAGGAGAAGAACTCCAATAGTAGCCCCTCATGGTATTAGTTTATTTCGTATAACAAGCTCATATTGTGGAATGAACAGGAGGCCTATGCTAAAGGTCCAAAAACACCTTTCTTGAGCTCGTTATTGTAACCAATTTGCTAGACGTACGTTTTTATCTGTTCCTAATGAGCGAGGACCATTTTTATAGTGGTTGCGGATAAGCAGAATCTCAATTTACAGGCCTTTTTGTATAAAAAGAATCGTGGCCTCTTCGGCTGAGTACAACATTTATTTCCTATTGCCCTTTTGTTGCCACCACTTTCTCTTCCTTTGAAGCTTACTTCGAACCCCACTTTTTTCCACAAGTCTTCATGTTATTCTAGCTTCGTTGTTGTGAGAGATGGTCGGAGAGCAGACAAATCCTGAGCTAACATTGGTTTCTGCTTATGAAGAGGTCTCAGCCGCTACGAGCAGAGCTTTAGTTGGTGCAGCTGGAATGACCATCAAAAGTGAAGCTAGGGGAGTCTTGCCAAGCCAGTAGAGGGGTCCAAAGATTAGAGTGAGGATCTAGACCTTCAAGAAGACAACACTGGCATCTGACCAACAAAGCCAAGTCACATAAACTTTAGAAAGTAAACAATTATGAGTGGTCATATTCAAGTTTTGAAGAAGATACACTACATATTTGATATCGATTCAGTCAGACTAGAAGAAGAAGACACTATACCCTTGCTAAGGGAAGATGAAGTGGTAATCTTTCGAAGCTTCCTCAAGGTTGGGCTTCGATTTCTGCTTCACAAGATGATAGTGGGGGTGTTAAAGAGGTTTGATTAGAGATGGCAATGGGCCCCAATCCTCGATCCCTCGCGGGGAATTCTTCCATTAGAGGACAGGGATGGGAAAGTTTCTTTCCTCGCGAATATGTAAATGGGGAAAATTCTTCCCCCGACGGGTAAACTTGGATGGAGACGGGAAAGCATTCCCCATCCTCGTTCCCCACGGGGACCGGTTAAACCTGCACGTGATGATATTTTCGTGTACTAGTTAATGATAAAAATAAATAATTACCTTATCAAGAGATCAATCATTGTACAAATGTGTTCATTTTAATATACACATAATGATTTATTACATCTAACAATATGTCTAAATTAAAATGTTTTGCATTAATAACAAAGGTGTATGTCCTAATTATAATTTAAATGGGGACTAGGATCTCATTAGGGATTTATCCCCACGGAGAATGGGGATGGGGAAGAAATGTCCCATGCAAGCGTTCGTGGGGATCCCCATGGGGACGGGTATGGGGAGCTATTCCCTGACAGGGAATTCCTTGTTCCCATGCCTAGGTTTGATATACATCTTCATCAGTTGACCCCTAACGCAATAATGAGGCTTGTGTTTTTTATTTGGGCTATGTGAAGTCAGGGCGTAGAGCCAAATGTAGAATGTTTTTGTCATATTTATTAGTTGTGCTACCAGACGAAGGAGATTGGGAAAGAGTGCCTCATAACAACTTTAGATGTTACAATTTCGTCTATCAAAAAGAAGTTCAATTCCTAGCCCTGACATACTGTAGTAAATGGCCCAACTCCTAGTCAACGAAATGATTTTGCATAAAGAATGATATGGTGTCACACCCGGGCATTAAGGAACAAAGCCGGGTGCATCTCATACATGCGCCAAAGAAGACAACATATATAATAACAGAGTGTATAGAGATAAATGTCATAATAACATCAGAGTACTTATTACATAGCGAAAGTCTTACAAAATAAAAGATAAATATAAAAGGATTTAAAATCCATCCTTGGTGCTAGAAAGTCAACTAGGAGACGCCACCTAGATCGAATCGAACTCCTCGTTGTATGGCTCCTCCTGAACCACCTGTTCTTCTCCTGTGGGGGGTGTGAGACAGCAAGGGTGAGCTCACACATGTTCATCGCTCAACAAGTTGTGGGGAATAATGTGCATGAACTCACCAACAGTGGGAGTTCATGTGATGTGTAAGGCTGATCAACAATAGAGGTTAAAGCTGACCATTGCTTTTAATAAGTTGGTCAAATTTTATTAGCAGTTACTAGATGTAAGTAAATACCAAACCATAATAAATAATAATAGAACAAAATTAATAATAATCCCATGCAATGCAAATGACAAATTGAATTTAAGTTCCATAAATTAATCATGCGAGAGTCCTGAGCTGCCCTTGACCATGAACTCGGCTAGTATACCAATTTTACACTCTGCAGAGGTTGTACCCTTTACCCACAAGTCGTGTTTCCCATGTCGCCAGGGCTAGCTAGACCCTTAGACACTATCGAGGTGAATGGCTAGGGCTCCACTACGAGGCCATTACAAAGTTCCACTAGCTTCTAAAAACCCGCTACAGTTTATGGGAAGAGCACTTGCAAGAATCCCCCGTCTGACTGCCATCACAGCAAAATCAACCCAAGAACCTCCTTGCATGCAACTCCCCTACTGCCCTTGCCCCTTTTGGGTAAGGTAGTCTTCCACTAGCTTTCCTAATTAGTTAACCAAGGGGTCCCATTCCTCCCTTGTGGTGGCACGTGTTTCTCAAGTTAAGCTCCTTGTTCCAATTAACATTAATGATCTTGACATGAACATAAATAGAATAATAAAATAATTAGAACATGGATATAATGAAATATTATCCCAAAACCATGTAAAGCAATAACAAAACTACCCATGTGATTCAGGGGTAACAAGGTAAAATGGAATAACAATCTAGGGTGACCTATTGGGTCCCATCAAAATTGAACCTATGCATGAGTAAATGACATTAAATAACATTATTGGGTATAAAAGTGGTCAAGGGCACAACTTGCCTAGCACTTGAGATTCCATGTACCAACTTGCTCTTCAAGTAACTCGTAACCTCGATGCTAATCGTAGCAATACAAACAAACATGGTATAGATAAAATCAACATCACACCAAACATGATAACAAATTGAGTAATAATGATCTGTGCGTTGCTACGAGATCGTGGGAGTGAGAACCACTAAGATCGGAGTTACGATTAAGGAGTTATGATTTTATAGAAAATCTGTATGATTAAAATATTAAACTATATTATAAATTGGTTAATATAAATCACATAAGAGGTTATTCTATAAATAATTATCTCAACTTTAATCTAAGTTATAAATTAACCATAGATCATACTCTAGTGGATTATAATGATAAGCAGATTAACAAGGCTAACCAACATAAGTTAAATAGAGATCTAATTATAAAATTATGAGATAGGGTATAATAAATGTTGTTATTGCATAGTAAGTATTTATAAGAGACTAACGTAACTTGAACGAATCAATTCGGAGTGCAAATGGGGAAGTTATGAATTTCCTAAGGTTCTATGTATTTGATATAAGATTAATTAGGAAATAAAATTTTTAAAGTGGCTTTCATGTCAAATCAGTGGCACTATTTAATAAACAATAATATTATAAAATTATAGGAACTGAAATGGGTCAATTTGGACCTAATATGAATTTTCTAGGAATTTAATATGTTTCTGCAATTAATTTATACTGAAAAACAATTTTCTAAATGAATTTTTTGGTTTTAATTGGTGTCTGGACTGCGCACACTATTACATAAAAGGCCAGGGGCTAGATTGCGAACTCCCCAAGACTCAGTGCAAACCCGCGATAGACTGCGGGTTGATTCACTGAAAACTGAGGGGCTTTTCTGCATAAAGGTCGAGCCGAAGAGGTATCCGCACACCTAAATTTTCGTGGGCCAAAAACCCACGAAAATAAGCCTAAACCGACGAAAATAGGGTATTTTCGTCGGCAGGCCGATGAAAATAGCCGCCGAAAATAAGTTCGACGAAAATAGACACCTATTTTCGTCGGTACCGACGAAAATAACTTATTTTCGTCGGCTTCCCGTAGGCCGACGAAAATAAATGGTCGACTGACTATTTTCGTCAGCCAGGTGGTGGCCGACGAAAATAAGTGCAGACTATTTTCGTCGGCCCGGTGCTGGCCGACGAAAATAGCCTGGGAACATATTTTCGTCGGCCACCACCGAGGCCGACGAAAATTGATGCTCCCCCCCCCCCAAAACAGATTTTTCTGCACCTATTAATAATTCACAGCAATATACACAATATCACAATTCACATATATACAGATTCACAATCAAAATACATAATTCACAAAACACATTGACATATACATATCACAAAACACATTGACATATACATAAATAGTCCATAGTCCATAAGTCCATAGTCCATACATAGTTTCAATACCATAAGTCCATAGTTTCAAACAAACTCACTACTCACTAATCACTCCTGCGGGCTGTGGGAGTTTTGGCCACTCCCTCCTCCACCACCAGGAAGGTGGCCACTCCCTCGAGAACCATGGACGAGGAAGTCGTGGACGTTGACAGCACCCTCCTGAGCATGTGACGCTGAACCCTGCAATTCATCAATCATTCAAATAAGGCTGTGTTTTGCTATCCCTATACCTATACTGGCTATGTTTGGTCACTATTTGCATAAAACTAAACATGGAACGTCACCTGTGATCCATGGTGATAAGGAGGCTGTGCATGCATCCACGGGTACTGTTGTGCTGGCCACCCCTGAGGTGGTGGCACCCACCCCGTCGGTGGCGGTGCCATCCACGCTTGAAATGGCTGCGATCCTTGGGGTGGTGGAGGCGTCCAAGTGCCTGGAGGTGCCTGCGTCCACCCAACACCGGTCCACTGTGGCTGCGACGCTGGAGCTTGTCCTGGCCATTGTCCCCATCCTTGTGCCTGCGATCCATTTTTGATAATAAAAAAAGAGTTGCTATGGAATTGAAGTGTTCAGATAGTGTTACCTGGGGAGGGCGAAAAGCGGGCAAGTTCATATCAGGGCCGAGTCGAGTAGTCATTTCCTGCAAATGGATGAAACGTTAGAATCGCAACACTATACTTTGAATTCAATGACACGTGATGAGATAGACGAATTACCTGAAAATAAGAAGTCATATACTGCGTCAGCTGTCCGACCTGCTCCTGCGCTGCTCGAGCCTGCTCCTGTGCGAGTCGAGCCTACTCCTGTGCTGCCCGAGTCTCCTCCTCCAGCTGAGCCTCTCGAGCAGACTTGGAGCGAGAACTCCCTGCCGAAGACGATGCCTTCCCTTGACCTATGGTCCTGTTGTACTCCACAACGCCGGTGCCAAAGGCAAACCTGCATGATACACATAGTTGAGCCATTAAGTGGACACATTCTTGTTAATGAAATTGTCGAATCAAAGACAACCACCTCACCTGCCATGCTTTCTACCCCCACCACTGTGGTACAACGCCGAGGCATCTAAGTCTGAATGCATCCAGTCGAAATCAGGCCCATGGCGTTGAGTCATTTCCTCCCCATATGCATTCTGCAAAGAAAGTTAGAATTGGAGTTAGACACAAATCATGCAATTTAATTCGTAAATACAAACTTGTTTACCATTTTCTCCCTTGCCGCCTCGCTGCATAGCTCATCAAGGTTCGCTGGATCAGGGCCACGGTGACCACGGACGTAAACCTCCATAAAACTTGGAGCAACTCCACTTTCAGCTTCCTGCATGAAAAAGAAGAGTTAAACCATAGAATTGTAATAGATGTAACATACAAGTTTGATTTATACACTTACCATGCGGCGTGCGGTACCAAGGTGTCCATCGGCGCCGTACCTATGCCCCGGTCCTTCAGTGCCACGGTTGGCACGGTGCTTGTTGGACTCTGCAATCCACTCAGGCGACGCCCATCTCTTAGCCAACCACCTCCAGGCTTCCATGTCCTTCGCCAGCCAATCCACAACGCTCTCCAAGTACTGCTCCTCTGTGAGGTAGATCTCATTGGCCCCTAATGCTTTGCTCATTTTCTGCCCCTTTATCTTCTTGTAGTAGTAGTTGACGGCCGCGATGCGAGCATTGTACATGGCATCCTTGATGACCTTATCAGCGCACTTCCGAAAGTGTCTCTTCACACGTGCCCACTGAGCCTGATCCGCCTCGATGTCATCCGGCAATTGGAACCTCCCCTACATATCAATGGAGAAGTTAAGTTAAAGTAAGATTAGGAGAAGCAATAATGCAGTGAATTGCTTATATACGAAAGTAAACTCACCCAGAACTCGTCCCACACAGCCACCTGACAAGTCCTTGGTTTTTGTTCTGAACTTCCCCCTCCGCTACTGCTTTCCCCTGGCTGGACATAGTCCTTCAGACCCCAGTCGGCCCACTGCATAGCCGCGAATCTCTCGCCATTGAGCTCCACCATGCCAGGGTAGTAGAAGCGACAGAGGCTACCCAACACCGCGTTCACCTTGGGACGTCTGCCTGTACCATCCCAAGTCAAGTCTTCCCATGACCTACAAACATTAATAAAACAAGTAAACCAGTGCAATCACGTTCATATTAAAAAAATTAACACAACAGAAATAAGCCCCACCATTCTCCATGCGGCCGGATGAGCCTCCTCTCAGCAGGCCTCGGACCAAGCGCATTGCTCTTCTTATACCTAAGTATACAAGTAAATTAAATATGATGAAATGATTTAAAACTAATATCAATTAAACTAATATGCATAATAATACCTGAAGGATGTAGAACCATCTGACGCGTCGCCCGCGCTGCCTGCCCCCATAGGGTCAACCTCCTCATCCTGCTCACCGTCCTCATCTTGCTCACCCTCCTCACCCTGCACATGAGCATCCTGCTGAGGAGCCTCCTGCTCACCCTCCTCACCATGCACTTCATCTAGACAGTCGAGAAGTTGCTGCTGCCTCTGTCGGCTCTGTGAGGTGCCCTGAAAAAGCCCACTGCTCGAGCTGTCCTCGCTGGCCGCGCTGCCCCCACTCCTCCTCGATCTCCTATGCTTGAACATGTTCAACTGTAGATAAATTAATGTCAAACCACAGTATATGAAACAAATAATATGAAAATTAATAATGTGAAAATTGGAATACATATCTTAATTGATTAAATAAAAGAAACATACTAATCAAAAGTCATCCGCATCCGATGATGCTTCTTCGGCTCGTTGTTTATTCATACGCTCTTGATTTCGTTGGATCCTTACTGATCTTCTAACGACGACAGGTCGTTTGCGCTTTGACCTAGGTTCTTCAATTAAGTCGCTTGAATTGTAATAGAGATTTTCAAGGCCTTCTCCATTGGTCACATGGAATCGGTGAGCTATGTCTTGATTCGACACCGCTTCTGGTTGAGGCAGTAATCAGCTCGCGGCCTACTCTCATGCCCTTTATCGCTTACTTTCAACTCGAGCATTGGTCTCTTACAAATTTCAGCCATGTCTTTTCTTGCCTTCATATTATCTTTCGTTTTATCAGTCACATCGAAACATGTGCTTATGATGCTTTCAGCAACATTACGCTCTTGGTGCATCAAGTCTATGTTGTGCGGCATGATCAAGGCTTTTGCATACGGAAGCTCCCATATTGATGAAATATGGGTCCAGTTGTGGTCCTCCCCGTAGCCTTGAAACCTATCATTTTCTCCTTGCTTCAGACAAGCATGCCATGCCATTATCTGCGGTGCAGTTTGCCTCTTTGGTGGCCCATTTCTGATTTTGGCTCCACTTCTGAATGCAGTAAGCGAATTCCTGAAATCATGCTTGAATGGAGTCCAACGTCGATGAGCATCAAAGAATGACACTTTCCCACCATGCTTCAATCTGAATGCATCCGTATCATTCATACATATGGGACAGCACAACCGACCATGAACACACCATCCAGACCAATCTCCATACGCCAGCAGATCATGCACTGACCACAAATAAGCAGCGCGCATGGTAAACTCCTTTTCAGTATGGCTGTCATAAGCCTTCACACCTCTCCACAATTGTTTCAGCTCTTCAATTAAAGGGCGAACAAACATATTCAGCTTTGGCCCTGGATGCTCGGGGCCTGGGATGACTAGTGCAAGGAACATGAACTCTTCTTTATTGACCAACTCAGGAGGAAGATTATATGGCACAATGAAGACAGGCCAACACGAGTAAGGGCTTGCACTGGTATTGAAAGGTGTGAATCCGTCCGTCGATAGACCAAGCCGTACACTCCTAGGGTCGTTTGCAAATTCGGGATCAAACTCGTCAAATGCCTTCCACGCATCACCGTCCGACGGATGGACCATTATGTCTGGATCAGTGACGAGACGTACACCATTCTTTGGCCACGTCATATGCAGAGCTATTTCCTTGTTGAGGAACAACCTTGAAAGCCGAGGAATGATGGGCAACCGACGAAGTTGCTTAGCTGCGACCTTCGTAACTACCAATTCACCCTCATCATTTGTCACCTCGACATATCTAGAAGCTTCGCAATGCTTACAACGGTCCAGCTTGTCATCCTCCTCAAAGAATAGCATGCAACTGTTGGGACACACGTCGATCTTCTCATATGTCATCCCAAGACCAGCCAACATCTTCTTTGCGAAGTACATATTCTTTGGCAACTTATGATTCTCCGGGAGAACCTCGCCCATCAGTTGGACGATGTCGTTGTAAGCACTGTTTGAAATGTTGTGCTTCGACTTTATCGCCATTAGTCTTGTGAGAGTCCCAAGAACTGACATCTGAGTGTGCTCGTGCAGTCTCTCTTCTCCCGCGGCGAGTAGCCGGAAGAATTCCTGAGCATCGCGTGGAAGCTGCCCCAGCTCCTCAGCGTTTATTTCAACATCCCTACCAAGATCATGCAACATGTCGTCCATCCTATCATGATCGTCATCAAGTTCCACCTCCGCGTCAACGTGTCTAATAGACTCTCCATGCCGGTACCATACAAGGTAGTTCGGCATAAACCCACTTTTGCAAAGGTGTTTCTCCATTTCTTCTATCTTCTGAGGCCACTTGTTCTCGCACCGATTGCAAGGACACTTCACTAGACGACTAGTTGCATCTTTGAAAGCGTGCTCAAGAAAAGCCTTTGTTACACCCATCCATTCATTCGAATGTGCCCCGTCCTTTCTCCACCCGTCATACATCACCCTCCGATCACCGTCCATTTCAAAGGCTAAACAAAAGACAAAGAAAATCAACGATCGTTTGTGGCTTAGGTGAACTCCCTATTAGGTAAAGGCCCTAAACCCACCCAAGAGTGTAGGCCGATGCTTGTGATTTGTGACGTGTAGCCTACGATTGCCGCGAAATTTCGGCAGCATAACCCCGCTGCTCTCCAAGCACACGCCTGAACATGGTGCGTTGGAGAACAACTGGGTTACACAACCGAAATTCCGCGTCAATCGTAAGGCACATGTCATAAATCACAAGCATCGGCCTACACTCTCAGGCTGTCCAAAATACGTGGACAATTCCGGAACGGCGAACCTCACAAGCCAATGTGACGTTCGCCGTTCCCGAACGGGTGACGCATACGGTTCGCTACGGTTAACGATTAAAACTAAACTCTATACACCAATGGCACAACCATAAGACAGAGGCTCGTCACGGCCGCCACGGCACGCCACGGCCGCCATGAGCATCAAATGTGGTGTGATAACAATCTTACAAACAATCTTATAAACGGGGAGGCTTACCGCGGGAAACGAGTGCGGCGTGGACAGACGGCGGGCGCGGCGTGGACGGACGGCGGGCTCTCTTCTTCGCGACGGCGACCACGGGCTCCCTTCGCGAACGGCGGGCTCTCTTCTTCGCGGGCGGGCGAGGGCGCGCGGGCCGCGTGCTGCGTGGGGCGACGTGGGGCTCGACGGAGCGGGCGTGGGGCTCGGCAGGCGTGCAGTGGCGAGGGGCGCGGCGTGCAGGGGCTTGGCGGCGGACGGCGTGGGGCTCGGCGGCGTCGCGGGAGCTGCTGGGGCGTGGGGCTCGGCGCCGTGCAGGGGCTTGGCGGCGTGGGCGTGCGGCGGCGCGGGCGTGCTCTGCGGGCGGCGTGCGGCTCGCCGACGACGCGGGTGTGTGGCGGCGCGGGCGAGCTCGGCGGGCGGCGTGCGGCTCGCCGCCGCGCGGGTGTGTGGCGGCGCGGGAGTGCGGCGGCGCGGGCGTGCGGCGACGGGGGCGAGCTCTGCGGGCTGCGGGCGGCGTGCGGCTCGCCGGCGGCGCGGGCGTGCTCTGCGGGCGACGTGCGGCGTGCGGCGGTGCGTCGATTGGAAGCGTTTGAAACGACCGAGAGAAAGCCGAGCGACGATGTAGGGCCACTATTTTCGTCGGCCTCAGTGAGGCCGACGAAAATAGTGGTCGTACATCGACGTATTTTCGTCGGTTGTGCCCTAGGCCCACGAAATTACCATTATTTTCGTCGGCCTCGAGACCGACGAAAATAATTTCTGTATTTTCGTGGGCCTGCCGACGAAAATATTGACGGGCCCACGAAAATACTCCTTATTTTCGTCGGCCTAGAGGCCGACGAAAATTACTTCAGTATTTTCGTGGGCCGGCCGACGAAAATACCCCGGCCCACGAAAATTTAGGTGTTTCCTGTAGTGGGACGGGTATGGGGAGCTATTCCCTGACAGGGAATTCCTTGTTCCCATGCCTAGGTTTGATATACATCTTCATCAGTTGACCCCTAACGCAATAATGAGGCTTGTGTTTTTTATTTGGGCTATGTGAAGTCAGGGCGTAGAGCCAAATGTAGAATGTTTTTGTCATATTTATTAGTTGTGCTACCAGACGAAGGAGATTGGGAAAGAGTGCCTCATAACAACTTTAGATGTTACAATTTCGTCTATCAAAAAGAAGTTCAATTCCTAGCCCTGACATACTGTAGTAAATGGCCCAACTCCTAGTCAACGAAATGATTTTGCATAAAGAATGATATGGTGTCACACCCGGGCATTAAGGAACAAAGCCGGGTGCATCTCATACATGCGCCAAAGAAGACAACATATATAATAACAGAGTGTATAGAGATAAATGTCATAATAACATCAGAGTACTTATTACATAGCGAAAGTCTTACAAAATAAAAGATAAATATAAAAGGATTTAAAATCCATCCTTGGTGCTAGAAAGTCAACTGGGAGACGCCACCTAGATCGAATTGAACTCCTCGTTGTATGGCTCCTCCTGAACCACCTGTTCTTCTCCTCTGGGGGGGTGTGAGACAGCAAAGGTGAGCTCACACATGTTCATCGCTCAACAAGTTGTGGGGAATAATGTGCATGAACTCACCAATAGTGGGAGTTCATGTGATGTGTAAGGCTGATCAACAATAGAGGTTAAAGCTGACCATTGCTTTTAATAAGTTGGTCAAATTTTATTAGCAGTTACTAGATGTAAGTAAATACCAAACCATAATAAATAATAATAGAACAAAATTAATAATAATCCCATGCAATGCAAATGACAAATTGAATTTAAGTTCCATAAATTAATCATGCGAGAGTCCTGAGCTGCCCTTGACCATGAACTCGGCTAGTATACCAATTTTACACTCTGCAGAGGTTGTACCCTTTACCCACAAGTCGTGTTTCCCATGTCGCCAGGGCTAGCTAGACCCTTAGACACTATCGAGGTGAATGGCTAGGGCTCCACTACGAGGCCATTACAAAGTTCCACTAGCTTCTAAAAACCCGCTACAGTTTATGGGAAGAGCACTTGCAAGAATCCCCCGTCTGACTGCCATCACAGCAAAATCAACCCAAGAACCTCCTTGCATGCAACTCCCCTACTGCCCTTGCCCCTTTTGGGTAAGGTAGTCTTCCACTAGCTTTCCTAATTAGTTAGCCAAGGGGTCCCATTCCTCCCTTGTGGTGGCACGTGTTTCTCAAGTTAAGCTCCTTGTTCCAATTAACATTAATGATCTTGACATGAACATAAATAGAATAATAAAATAATTAGAACATGGATATAATGAAATATTATCCCAAAACCATGTAAAGCAATAACAAAACTACCCATGTGATTCAGGGGTAACAAGGTAAAATGGAATAACAATCTAGGGTGACCTATTGGGTCCCATCAAAATTGAACCTATGCATGAGTAAATGACATTAAATAACATTATTGGGTACAAAAGTGGTCAAGGGCACAACTTGCCTAGCACTTGAGATTCCATGTACCAACTTGCTCTTCAAGTAACTCGTAACCTTGATGCTAATCGTAGCAATACAAACAAACATGGTATAGATAAAATCAACATCACACCAAACATGATAACAAATTGAGTAATAATGATCTGTGCGTTGCTACGAGATCGTGGGAGTGAGAACCACTAAGATCGGAGTTACGATTAAGGAGTTATGATTTTATAGAAAATCTGTATGATTAAAATATTAAACTATATTATAAATTGGTTAATATAAATCACATAAGAGGTTATTCTATAAATAATTATCTCAACTTTAATCTAAGTTATAAATTAACCATAGATCATACTCTAGTGGATTATAATGATAAGCAGATTAACAAGGCTAACCAACATAAGTTAAATAGAGATCTAATTATAAAATTATGAGATAGGGTATAATAAATGTTGTTATTGCATAGTAAGTATTTATAAGAGACTAACATAACTTGAACGAATCAATTCGGAGTGCAAATGGGGAAGTTATGAATTTCCTAAGGTTCTATGTATTTGATATAAGATTAATTAGGAAATAAAATTTTTAAAGTGGCTTTCATGTCAAATCAGTGGCACTATTTAATAAACAATAATATTATAAAATTATAGGAACTGAAATGGGTCAATTTGGACCTAATATGAATTTTCTAGGAATTTAATATGTTTCTGCAATTAATTTATACTGAAAAACAATTTTCTAAATGAATTTTTTGGTTTTAATTGGTGTCTGGACTGCGCACACTATTACATAAAAGGCCAGGGGCTAGATTGCGAACTCCCCAAGACTCAGTGCAAACCCGCGATAGACTGCGGGTTGATTCACTGAAAACTGAGGGGCTTTTCTGCATAAAGGTCGAGCCGAAGAGGTATCCGCACACCGTGGCCGCCCGATCAACCATCTGCGACCACGATTAGATTCCGGTGCGCTGACAAGCCTGCACACACCTTGGACCCTCCATCTCTAGATCTACGGTCACCAAGTGAAGCCATTAGATTCAGATCTAACGGCCCACACCTATTTCCCTCCCCACCTCCAATCCTGGTCGTTCATCACGTAATCAATGGCCAACACCGTGTCACCTTCCTCCGAACAACAGGGCGGCCGCGCAGCCCAAGTGCGACGGCGGAGGCTTGCCGGCGCGCGCACCATTCCACCCCAAGTATCCCTAAATCTAAAATTGATCGGTGCTACGGGATGAGGAGGGCGAGGCGAATCCGTTGGTGGGCTTATTACCTCGGTGTGATGCGACGACGGCTCTGCCCACGAGTCCAGGCCGCTTCACGGTGGGGATGACACGACGGCGGACAATTTAGCCAATGTCGATGGAGAATTTCCACCCAATGCAGCCACGACCACCCGTCTGCAAGTTCCAGGGAGCCCAAGATCACCTCCTTGGTGCGCCAGTCGACGGCGGCCCGAAGCTTGCGTGCGACGGCGCAAAACTACCCTGGCGGCGACGATGGTGAATCGTGGTTGAGGTGCCAAGCGATGGAGGTGAAAGAGATGGGAAAACGGGGCGCAGGGAAGATATTTGTACACCCACGACGCGAAGTCCACAGCCGGGCCAAGTACACCGACCACGCGAGATCCATGGAGTTCCTTTTCCGCGAGACTCGGTCCGCAGTTGACGACGGGAACAGAGAGGGTACTGACCAACGGGGCCCACACGTAAGAGAAACAGAAGTGGGCAACTGACTGGCGCAGGAGCCCTAGGTGTCAGTGGAGGGATGACGCGTGCAGGGGCTTGAGGCTGGGGCGTGGGTCCCAGTTAGTAGCGGCGCGCAGCGTGTAGTGAAGAGGGTAATTGGGCCACACAGAGGAAGGGGAATTAGTGGGCTGAATTGATCAGAAGCCGGCCATTCGCTGGTTTAACCTTTTTATTTTCTTTTTCTTTTGTATTTTCCTTTCTTTGTAATTTCTTTTCCTTTTCATTTTAAATCCAAAATTTGAATTCAAATTTCACAGAGGAATTTATACCCATTTTAAGTATTCAATTTGAACATATTAGTAGGGTGAACTTATATATTTATAAATTTATCTTGTCTTTTACAGTATCCAAATTTAGGTTTTATTCCAAATCTTCATCCCTTTATTATTTCTTTTTGACATTACAAATTTTCAATTCCAATCTAAGATATAGTTTAATAATTTAAATTTAAATTCCAATTTGAATTTATATGTGTGAATTTCATACCTAGATCAACTGTACAATACCAATATGAACCTCATTGAATTAATTTATATATTTATTTTATTTTATATGTATAGTATTTTCTTCTCTTTCT
This sequence comes from Zea luxurians, assembly GCA_029449295.1. NCBI lineage: Eukaryota > Viridiplantae > Streptophyta > Magnoliopsida > Poales > Poaceae > Zea > Zea luxurians. Next base: position 1,766,787 of record JAOPSE010000017.1, read on the forward strand.
CTATTTTCTATGTCATTTTCCATTTTCCAAATTAGGTAAGAAATTCCCAAAATTGAATACTAATACATTGTTATTGATATTATTATTTTTGTTATTTATTTATTTGTACTATTTTTAATACTATTTATTTTCCCAGTCATTTATTTACAGATGGGGAAATAAATGGGTCCATAAGCATATTTTTTCTATTTTATATTTTCATTTCCATTCCTTTCATATGATTAGGTAATGCCTTTAATTGTTTATGAGCAGGGAATGTCCTACTAATTTTCAAAGGTTGCAACAATTCTAGAAATAATATCCTAGATATTTTTTCATCATTTTATGATATATTTTTTCCTCTACCCATTTCAGGTCTCACATATGGAGAGTAGAGATGATATTAAGGGTATAATTCAAAGGCCCATCAAACCATCTTTAGCGCTAGATGGCCGGTTTGCTATATGAACTTCAAAGTACAGCCTGTCTTAATTGCTTTCAACGTTGTCTACACCCACATCCACATCGATACTAGGGAATAGGGATCTAGTTTAGAAGCACTTTGGATATGTTTGGTTGCCTGGCCCAGCCTGAGCCTGGCTCGGTGGGAGGACCAGGCTCAAGGGAGCTCGCATGTATAGAGCCAACCCAAAATGTTTGGTTACCTGGTTAAAATGAACCTAGCCCATATGATACATTATTTGGTTCTCATTTTTTAGCTTGGCCCAATTGAGTTGATGCCAGTTTTGATGTTTTAGATGCAGTTCTCGCTAAATTTCAAAATTTTAAGTGCTATTAAACAAGTTACAGCGGATTTGAACTAAAAAATATGATTTTGACCCATAAATTCAACTAATTACAATCATTTGAATATGATTTACACCCATAGCAACTTACCAGTAGAGAAAAATGACCATAAACATTGTAATTTCAATGATTGGACAATCATTGAAATTACAACTATGCATTATAATCATTAAAAATTACAACCATCTGTTTTATAAATAGTGAAATTACAATGATTGTTTTATATATAGATGATTGTGATCTGTTGATAGCTTACTACTATGAATTACAACTTACCACTATGAAGTACAATCATCTGAATTACAGTAACACAATATGAACTATAGTAGCAACTTAAACACCTCCTGATGACAGTAACAACGTTATATATACTAGAAACTGAAAAACATAGTAACACAATATGAGGAACAAGGAGGAAGAAAAGAGAAAGAAAACTGAACATAGTAATACAATAAATTTGAAGCAAAGAGGAAGAAACCTGAACAACATGAATTGACTGTTTTAGCATAGTTTGCCTTAGGGAAACATAGACCACCACAAGGAAATCATGTCATATGTGCTCTGCTAGAAGAACCATAACAGTAACATCCAAAAAATGCTACCATAGTAGCAACTTACCATAACCAGAATTGTATGAACTATAGTTTGCCTCAGAAATCATTATCAATTAAAATCACTTGATCAACTCATGACAGTAATACAATAAATTGCCTCAGATTTGTATGAATAAACACCTCAATTGACCATTCATGGGAAAACATAAGGAAGATGGAGAAATCAGATTAAAAGATAGAGTATGTTTGGTTGCCAGGCCCAAAATAAACCATAGAAACAGGAAGAAAACCAAGAGCAAGGATAACAAAGCAGTAATTCAACCTCCCATGAGTGGTCATCAGTCAAACATATTTCATCACAGGCAAAATTCACAAAATGAGCAAGGAAAACAAAGCAACAAGTCATACTCCCTTGATTGATCATAATTATAAAACATATCATCATAGGAAAGTAAAGGCAATACTTCAATATAAAATCATCACAGACTGGTAGAAAAGTCTCAATATTATTAATTATCATCCATAGTTCTAGATTCAGGCATAAGACAAATTGTCATCATCCACAGTATCATAGGCATAGAGCAAAGTATTAGGCATAGATCAAAGTATTACGCATAGAGCAAGGTATTAGGCATCATAGGCATAAGACTGGTTTGCTCAAATCCTTGCAAGGTGCTGCCTTAGCCAAAGCACACGGTGTTTAGGCTCCATCTTCATAAAGCCATCACCTTGCCTTTTGTTGTCTAATAGGTAGTTAAGTCAAGTCATCAAGTCCTCATCAGTGAAACCTAGAATACTCATGCAAATTTGATACAGATCAGGGTGGACATCGGTGGTCTGGACCACAATAGGTGCTTAGACAGCTTCAGTGATACGACCACGCCATTAAGCAACACGTTACAACCACCAAGTCATACTACATCAACTCAAGTACAACCAACATCATCACCAACCCAAGTCTTTGATGGACCAATTACACATATCCAAGCTAAGAACCTACAGCAAGAGGTTTACCAAAGAGGAAGGGCAAAATATATCAAGGGCGAATCAGCAAGAAGAGCTATGTCCGAGTCAATCCAGCGCAACAGAACCATCCAGAAGAAACAGTCATATCTTTGATTCCCAAAAGCTATGAAGGCCCATAAGTACTTTTTGGAACGATCTTGAAGTCTAGTTTCCAATGCTTCTAAGGCCGACTTAATCAAATCTACCAGAAAGGCGCCGAACTACTTTAGTGCTGACTGGTCAGAAGGTCAACAGTCTGCTTGATGACCATGTTTTTGTATTAAACTGCATCATTCTACGAAGTTTCATTAAGCATGCTATACATGGTGAGAAAGCTTATCAAGTCAGCTTTCCAACGCATCTAGCCCCATGTCATTTGGAGATTCCTAGGAGAAGTTATTATCAAAATACTGAAGGCTGCGTAGAAGTCAAACAACCACACGGAATTCAGCTCTGAAGATCTCCCGAAGAGGCTCCTTCACATTAGCACATGAAAATACTTTTGTTTCATGTTTATACCTCTCTAAGGCTAGTTGTTATTAGTATAAATACCCCCCTATGTCTATGATGCAAGGCAGCTTTTGATAATCTAAAAACAGAACCCTTTTGTTCAGCTGTGTGCTAACAAATATTGAGAGTGATCTCTACCCCTTTGCTATTGTGAATTCCTTCGCGGGATTGCAGAAGCGGCGGCTTCATTCCCTCCCAAGTGGTGCTCCTACTCCCTTCAAGGTCTCCTCGATTGATTCTAGGCTGTGTTGGTTGGTTCTTTGCGAGTGTGGTTGGGCGAATCCCCGATTCAGGTTGCCGGTTAAAGACGGTGGTTGGCTTCGAGTTTTATTCGTCAGGTTGCACTAGTTATCGCTGCTTGAAGCAAGTTATCTTGGCTTCTTCGACGCTAGTTATCTAAAGATTGATCCTACGTCGTGAAGATCCGGCATTGTGATGCATCATCTGGTATCAAAGCCTCAGTTGCCACGGTAGGATTCTTTACCCCTAGCTAAATCTATTTTGTGTTTGTCCTATCCACCAAAAAGCCATAAAATATTTTTGCCATAGCCCTTTGTTTCAATCTGTTGTTCCAGTGAGTTTTGTTAAGTTTCAGTCCTTAGAGTCTTTGTTTAGTTGCTGGTCACTCTATCCTTTGTGTTCCCTTAGAGTCTCTTATATATATATCTGAAAATATCCACAAAAAGAAAAAAAATCTAAAAACCTTTATCATTTCCTTCGCATTAACTTTGATCCTATCTACTATAGTTACTGGTTGAGTTCCTTGTAAGTTATTATAAAGTGTGCATTATCATATCTGATCTCTGTGTTTAGTTCTATAAGAAAAAGGGTATCAAAAAAAGAGAGAAGAAAGAAGGTAACAAAAAAAAGTGTTGAGAAAGGTTGTGAAAGAAAAGTAGAACAATCAGTTTATGTGCACAAGTGCTGAAAGTCAAGTACTAAAAGTTTTATCAAGTTGTTCAACCAATTTATTATTGTCACAAGTGTAGGAAAATTCTAGTTGGATGGTTATTTAACTTTACAACAACTAGGATTCAGATTGCATCCCTTGTTTATTATTCCCCACCAAGCTCCACATATAAGCCATCGTAATCGGTACTCTGGTCTTGTATTCGCTTAACCACCACTTTCTTGTTACCACCACACATTTTCTTGCAACCCGCAGGGACCTCATAAGAGCTTTGGTAGGTAAGAGTGGTGAGGTTGTGAGATTCTATATAGCTTCATATTCCACCTATATTTGTTGCCTTGTCGCCACTAATTTCGCAGGAGGATGGATCCCAATGCTGAGGTTGAAGAATGTGTCACCATGATACAATTCAATGAGCTCAAACAAAGCATAGAAGATAAGCAAGATCGGTTGGCACAAGATCTTCAGACACTTATGGCTGAAATCAGAGGTCGTCGTCGACTCCCTGATGGTGCAAGAAACCATGATGAAGATGGGGAAGAAGGTGAAGGAAATTATTCTAGAAGAGCAAGTGAACATGGGAGGAGGAATCAAGGTGCTGCATGTGGTAGAGGAAGAGGGCGGAACCAAAGAAATGATGACAATGAAGAATCTGAATTTGGGGATGATGATGATCAGTCCCAAAATCGCTATGGTTGTCGTCGTCATAGAGGAGTCAACCAAGAAGAGAGATTTGGGAAACTTAAGTTTACCATGCCAAAATTTGATGGTAGATCCGATCCTGAAGATTATTTCACATGGGAATTAAAGCTGGAGAAAATCTTCCGCCTACATAATTATTCAGAGGAGAAGAAACTTGCAATGGCATCTCTTGAGTTTGAAGGATATGCTCTGATTTGGTGGGAGCAACTTCTTCGTGATCGTGAAGAAGATGGAGAGGACCCTATTGTTACTTGGCAAGAGATGAAGCGAGAAATGAGAATTCTTTTTGTGTCGAAGCATTATCGGCGTGATCTTTTTGATAAATTGCAGAATTTGAGGCAAGGAAGTTTCTCTGTTGAGGAGTATTATAAGGAGATGGAGAAGGCCATGATTAGAGACAATGTGTATGAAGACGAAGAGCAAACCATTGCACGTTTCATGGCTGGGTTACACCGCAACATTTAGCATATTGTTGAGTTTCAGCCATACCAAAGTCTTATTGATTTGGTACATCAAGCCACCAAAGCTGAATGCTAGCTTCAACAAGATGCTAAGAGCACCAAGCCCTTGTCATATGGTGCATGAACCATGACTGGAGGAAGTAAATCAATCTCAAGGTTTACTATTTCATCCTCAGCAACAAAAGGTTCAATTGGAGGTTTGCGATCCAATAATCAAGGCAATTCTAGTGGAAAGAATGATGCTACTCCAAACACGAGTTATAAACCAGCAACATACACTTCAAGATCAGTGGGTTCAACAGCCAAGAGTAGTGGTATTCAGTGCTTCAAGTGTGGAGGTCGTGGTCATGTCATAAAGGAGTGTCCAAATAATCATGTGATCCTTGTGAATGATGATGGAGAATATACATAAGCTAGTGAAGAGGAAGCTGAAGCAGGAAATGTAGATGACACTCATAAAATTGAGGAACATACTGGATGTGAATTTGAGCATGGTACTGCTCTTGTGGTTACACAAATCTTGAGTGTTCAAATGAAATATGCTAAAATTGGACAACAACATAATCTTTTTCAAACTCAAGCAAAAGTGCAAGAAAAAGTAGTAAAGGTGATCATTGATGGAGGGAGCTGCCATAATCTTGTAAGTCGTGAGATGGTTGAAAAGCTTGGTTTGAAGTTGCAGCGACACCCTCATCCATATCATGTCCAATGGTTGAATAAATCAGGAGATATCAAGATTGGTTATAAGGTGAAAGTTCCATTCAAGATTGGAGAGTATGTTGACACAGTGGAATGCGATGTTGCACCCATGTCTATGTGTCACATGCTGCTAGGAAGACCATGGTAATATGACCGATATTCTCAGCATTGTGGAAGAACAAATCAGTACACACTAGATCTGAAAGGGAGAAAGTTTGTACTCAAGCCTATGACCCCTCAACAAATCATGGCTGAACATTTACAAAAGAAAACTGAAATCAGTATAGAAAGTAGAGGAGAAGAGTAAAACAAATTGAGTGCCATCCACAATTCGGTGAGCGAGTGCTACAAGCCAAATCAAAGAGATAAAAAGAAGGAAGAGGGAGAACATCTAGTTATGCTAGCCACAAAATCTAAACTGAGAGAAGTGAGGAACAACCCATATCAAGTGCTCTTTGTACTTGTGAACAAAGATGTTTTGATTTCTCCTAACGACATAACATCTCTTCCTAGTGTTGTGGCTGATCTTTTGCAGGACTTTGAAGACGTGTTTCCACAAGAAACACCGGCTGGACTACCTCCAATTCGAGGGATTGAGCATCAAATCGATCTTATTCCAGGGGCTGCACTTCCTAACGGACCACCATATCAAACCAATCCTGAAGAAACTAAGGAAATACAAAGGCAAGTGCAAGAACTTCTTGACAAAGGTTTTGTTCGTGAAAGCTTAAGCCCTTGTGCTGTTCCTGTGATTTTAGTACCTAAGAAAGATGGATCTTGGAGGATGTGTGTTGATTGTAGAGCTATAAATAATATTACCGTTCGCTATCGCCATCCTATTCCACGACTAGATGATTTGCTTGATGAATTAAGTGGTTCCACAATTTTTACTAAAATTAATTTGAGAAGTGGATACCATCAAATAAGAATGAAAACTGGAGATGAATGGAAGACTGCATTTAAAACAAAATTTGGGTTGTATGAATGGTTAGTGATGCCCTTTGGGTTGACTAATGCTCCTAGTACCTTTATGAGATTAATGAACCATGTCTTAAGAACTTTCATTGGAAAATTTGTTGTTGTCTACTTCGATGATATTCTAATTTACAGCAACTCTTTTGATGAACATGTGAAACACATTCGACAAGTCTTAGATGAGCTTAGAAAGGATAAATTATTTGCTAATCTTGAGAAGTGTAGTTTTTGCACAGACCATGTTGTGTTCCTTGGCTTTGTTGTTTCAGCAAAAGGAATAGAGGTGGATGAATCCAAGGTGAAAGCCATCAAGGATTGGCCAGCTCCAACGAACGTGTTGGGGACTTGTTCTCAAATGCTATAAGTTTAGAACAAGGCAACACAGAAAATGTTAAACGTTACAGTCCTTCGTCCTTCGAAGCATTATTTCCCTTGGGATTTAATGATCTTCGGACGAAGGTTGTGAAGGGCATACCTTCATCGATGCAACATATAATGGTGGAGAAAGAATTATATAAAACATGAAAGATGATATAAACGGTCATATATTATTATTATCTCATTTCTATTTTATCACTATGGGAAAATAGAAATGATAACAAATTACAAATGTACCTTCGGCTTGAAAGAAGGTAAAAATAGAAACGTAGCACGAAGGCAAATACCCAGTCAGTGTGTCCAGTACGGGAGCACTGTTCATCTATTTATAGGCATGGGACGCAGCCCATGTAAAATTACACCCATGTCCTTTACATTTGCTAGTAACTCCATATCATTCCGTCGAGGTCTAAATGGCCTTTTCATCTTTAAGTCGGTTTCCTTTTCTGTTATCATGCCGAAGCTCTTCTGCGCACCGCTTCGGCTCTGCGCCATCCTTCGTACTCCTTTTGTGCTTCTTCATATTGTGGCTTTAACTCAAGTCCAAAGATACCTGTTCATGCATTATACTTCCAGAAACATTGTTAGATCATGTTTTTGAGGACCTTTGGAAGCCGAAGGCCCCCAACAGTAGCCCCTCGCAATATTAATTTGTTAAAATGATAAATTCAGATTGCGATATGGACGAAGGTCCGAAAAAACACCTTCCCTTTGCTAGAATAGCAACAGTCATTGACAAGCGGGTCCTTCCAGTTTTCAACGCACTAGGCATATAAATAAGAGCGCACCACGAGCTCATTTGGCACGCTTTCTTGCCATCTGCTCTAGCTTACTCAATTTCTAGCTCTTGCGCACCAACATTTGCTTGGCTTTAAAATTTTTTTTAAGCTTCAGCTTTTGAGAGTACTTTTTCAGCATTTCCGAAGATGTCTCAAGATAAAAAAGCTATTGCTAAAATGAAGCTGAGCCTTTCTGAGGAGAAGAATCTTGGCTTTCTTGAATCAATAGCGAAGACAAATACAGAGAAGATTACACGGGAGATTTTGGAAGGTTTATCTGAAGACATATTGATAGTGCAGTTATGATGTGGAAAGTGGTGGCAAAGTCTCCGAAGATTGACCCTGGCGACCAAGTCATACAGTTTTCAGAAAATCAACTATTAAACAGAGTCATCTCGACAATATGAGGGGAAGGTATTTTCGAGATGTGTCTATTGTGAGGGCTGACAATGGAGACAAGACTTCTCCTACTCCCGAAGAGAACGAAGTCGTGATCTTCCGAAGCTTCTTCAAGGCTGGACTTCGGTTCCCCCTAAGTAGTTTTGTGGTGGAAGTTCTGAAGACATACCAGGTTTACGTTCATCAAATTACGCCCGAAGCAATCATAAGAATGGGGATCTTCGTATGGGCTGTAAGGAGTCAAGGCTTGGAGCCAAATGCAAAAAGTTTCTGCAGTATGCACGAACTATTATATGAGACAAAACCCTGGGGGAAGGAGCAGTATCGTAACAATTTTGGCTGCTATAGCTTTGTTGCTCGCTCTGGGTCAAGCTGCCCCGTGCCAACCTTTCGGAAAAGATGGTCTGGAGATTGGATGAAAGAATGGTTCTACGTGAAAAATGATTTAGAGGCACGAGAGGATATTAAAGGGATCATTATGTGCCCTATCTGGCAACGCTTCCGCCTCCAAAAACTGAAGGTAGAAATTGACGAAGCGGCCGAAGAATGTCGCAAGGCCTTCGGCTTAGTCTGCTCTTTCATCGGGACAAGAGACTTAGTTCAAGAGCATGTGGCCTACAGGATATGGACATTGGTAGCCAACTGGGAGATGCCAAAAGAAACCATCAGCAATCCTCACGAAGGTGGTTTGGTTCGACTAAAATATACCTTCAGGTTTAGAGACCAGTTTATTGAGCCAGACGACGACTGGCTGAAAAGCGTCGAAGCTACAAGTGATGATCTGCTTGGGCCGTACTCCAAGGTGGAGGACAATGCGTTATCTACGGCCTTCGGAAGCTGGAAAAAGAAGAGATTAAATAGAGTTTTTGATGCCATCGGATTCATGTATCCTGACTACCGCTACCCAACGCGGGGACAAAAAAGAAAGAGTGCAACTTCCGGGAAAGATGATGCTTCAGCTGCTCCAAGCGAGCCTGCACCGAAGGGAAAAAAGGTGAAGGTCCTTACTCACCTACCGCGCTTCATAGAACCAGCCATAGTGCCCGAATTTGGCGGTGAGACCTCTTCGACTACTGAAGTCGAAGAACCTGCGATTGCACAGAAAATTGAAGAGCCGGCTGTAATGCCGAAGGCATCATCAGCCAAATCAGATGAATCAAAGGCCACTAATATTGAAGAGATAACAGCCAAGAAAACAAAGACATTAGAAGTTATAAGCCCTTCGGCAGAGGTGACAATGCCAAAGGCACAAAAGGATCTTACAACGACTCCCAAGAGGAGGAGGATGGTGAACGTACTAGATGTGCTAGAAACAATAAAAACTTCAAGCTCTACTCCAAAGAAGACTGTCGAAGCTTTGAAGCCACAAATTGAGACAAAACTATCCGAAGCCGAAGCTGCCAAGAGCCAAGCCAAGACCGAAGTTGGGCCCTCAGAGCTTGCCAAGGAGAAATCCTTGGAAATAGAAGAAGAAACAGAAAAAGAGGCTGCAAAAGAAATTGTGTCTGAAAAAACTGCCATTCCTATTCTCGAGGCATCTTCCGAAGCTCTCGATTATATTATACGACATGCTTCGGGAAAGAAGTTATCTGCAGAAGAGAAGCGAGAAGCCCAATGTTATGCCCAAAGACTGAAATATCCGAAAGGGGCATTGATATTCAACGGCAGCGGAGATGAAGACTTCTTGTATTGTCTCCCGGACAACAAAGAGATTTCTGTCTGCCGGGAGATGAGCAGGAGCTTCGGATTCCCGACACTAGAAGAGGGGCTCTCGGTGCTATCAAAAGATGAACTGGCCGATAGCCTAGCATACAATAGCTTAAAGGTGAGAGAATTAGCTTCTTGTACTTAAAAACAAATTTTTCCATTTGCTTATACTTAATACTGCACTCCTTTTGTAGGGCCTTATTCTTAGCAACGCCCTCAGGGCGCAAAAAAGTGCCGAAGACGAAGGATGTGCCATAGCTTTGAGCAACCTTCGTTCCGAAGTAATTGAACTAAGGAACAAAGGTCTTGAAAAAGATAAAATATTGAACTCATTAGTGAATAAGATAAAAGAAGACGAAGCTACTTCCAAAGCCCAATCTGAAGCTCAGAAATGCGAAATTGAAGATCTTCGGAAACAGCTGGCCGAGGCAAATTTGAAATGCGCTATCGCTGAAGCTGACCGAGACGCCAGTAACTATTGGAAAAATTATTGGGAGAAGACAGTTGTAGAACTTCGCTCTTCAAAAGAGAAATGTTATGAAAAATCTATAGAATGTGTAGATAAAATAAAAACTAGCTTCGCCAAAGTTGGCGCATACTCTAGCGAGGATAACTTCGTAAGAGGCGATCCTGAGGGCCCGATTGACTGGATCAGCAACGAGGCCGAAGCTTTTGAGGAAATTTTGAGCGGTCGTGGGGATGTCTGCGCCTTCTCAGGTGCCAGAGGGATTGCGGCTGTTTTGGAGAAGTCCAGTTGCGAGCATGTGAAAGCTTTGGCCCAAGCCGAAGCTAGTTTGTCCATTGAAGATACCAAAGACCCCTCGGCCGAAGCAAGCTTAGTTGGCAGAAAATTATTCACTGACATCTGGGAGAATGGTGGCCGAGGGATGGCTCACGAGATAATAAAAAAGAGCGAGAAAGATTCTCACGATGCAAAAGAAGCAACAAAGGCAGCTGAGAAAGCTGTGGAACTCGAGAGGCGAATAGGTATTATTTAATAACTTTTAACTTTATTTTCTAATTTTTTGACTTCGAACTTATTTACGTTTTCTACCACAGCTGAACTATCTCCTTCCCTGGAGCTCTTCGAGCCAATAGTCGACCCAGAAGCAAAGAAAGAAGATGAGATCATTAAAATGGCCGAAGCTATTTTGGATGAAGCTGTTGCTCAACTGTTAAACGAAACTGCAGAAGCAGTTTTAAAAGAAGAATAGCTATTATTGTAAAAACATTTGGAATGTAGTATTTGCTGAACAAAGTGTGTAACATCTTGTAGTCTTGAATGTAATATATAAGCTATTTGTGACTTAATTCTTTACGATGCATGAAACTTTACATACATACCATTTTTTAGCCTTCGGCGAAAAAACACCTTCCCTTCTTTTCATGCTTCGTGAAGAAAATCCATATTCCGTAAAAACATTAAGCTTTGTGAACAATAGATTTCTTTCCACATTAAAATTGGTGAAGCTGCACTTTGTTCAAAACATTTTGTGCCTTGGCACAACTTCTTCGAAGCAATTTCCGAAGATCAATATTATATCCCCTTCTTGTGCCATTAATGTGATATGATGTATGATGTTATGCTTTGTGAATGATGTGATGATGTTATGCTATGCAAAATGATATTCGTGCCGAAGATACACACACATTCCCTCAGTGTTATACACAATCACTTTGCCATTTATTTTTCGGCTTCACCGCTTATTTTTTTGTGTATCAGCGTTGACTTTTCGCTGTAAGTTCTGCATCCCCTTAGGAACGTCTTTTGAACTTCTTCGCCTTCTATTTCGGCAGTATTCGTGTTGACTTTTCGTGCTTCGCCTTATATTTCGGCGGAATCAGCGTTTATTTTAAGCTGTAAGCTCTGCATTCCCTTTGGAACAACTTTTGAGCAGAAAACTAACGCTGCGCTCCCTTAGGAACGACTTTTTGTAGCTTCGGCAAGCTTACGCTGCGTTCCATAGAAAGACTTTTTGTAGCTTCAAAAAAGTTTTTTGTAGCCACAAGTTCTCTTAGGAACGAATTTTCATGCTTCGGCAACTTTCGGACACAGTAAGTCTGTGAAGAAGGTATATTATATCATGACAATAGCGAAGCTATTACAAGAATCTAAAAAAAACAAAAGGAACCGTGGTTTCAATGATTGCCCCTTATTAAAAAGAAAATGATGGCGAATGCAAAAAACTGTTGCAGAGGTAGGATATCTTCTAGTAGATGTGCTTCGATTCTGGCACAGTGTTGTTGACTCTGCGAGCTTCGGACTCCTCTCTGAAGTCTCGTTGCTGGTGAGTTTGCTGGCTCCCTTCTGGCTGCTGGCCTCGTTGTGTTGGTGGTGGAGGTGGAGGCTGTTGCCAAGATGCCTGAGGTTGACTTGCCGAAGCAACAGAAGCTGCAGGATGGTTACCCACATACTCTGGGATGTACGGTGAATGATACGAAGCAGTATGCATAACTTGCTTCGGCTGATTCTGTTGGGCTGCAGCTTCTGCTATCTCCTTCTGTTTCTGGATGGTGACATGGCACATCCTTGTAGTATGGCCCTTGTCCTCACCGCAGAATAGACAATAAATTTTCCTGGGCTGATCCCCAAACCTTCCACTGAAGCCCCTTGTGCCTCTGCCCCTTGGAGCTGAAGGCCGAGGATAGCTTTGTTGTTGTCCTGAAGCTTGGGAAGAATATTGCGGCCTCTGTTGCTGACCTCCTCTATCGTCATTTTGAGCGGAGTGAATCGACCTGACGTGCCTTCGGTGGATTCTCCCTCCGAAGCCCCTGGTCATTTCGGAGAACCTGTAAGCTTCCTCCCTTCTCTGACGAAAGTCATTATCAGCGCGAATGTATTCATCCATCTTTTGGAGCAACTTCTCTAGAGTCTGAGGGGGTTTCCTGGTGAAGTATTGGGCCGTAGGTCCTAGCCGAAGCCCCTTGATCATGGCCTCAATGACAATTTCATTGGGCACCATTGGCGCCTATGCCCTCAGACGCAAGAACCTTCGAACATACGCCTGAAGGTATTCTTCGTGATCTTGGGTGCACTGGAACAAAGCTTGAGCGGTGACCGGCTTCGTCTGAAACCCTTGGAAACTGGTGATCAGCATGTCCTTCAGCTTCTGCCATGATGTGATTGTTCCTGGCCGAAGAGAGGAGTACCAGGTTTGTGCAACATTCCTGACTGCCATGACGAAAGACTTCGCCATGACCGCAGTATTACCACCATACGAAGATATGGTCGCTTCGTAGCTCATCAGAAACTGCTTTGGATCTGAGTGTCTGTCATACATGGGGAGCTGGGGTGGCTTGTAAGACGGGGGCCAAGGTGTAGCCTATAGTTCTGCTGAAAGAGGAGAAGCATCATCAAAAGCAAAATTTCCATGATGGAAATCCTCATACCAGTCATCCTCGTTGAAGAAGCCCTCTTGATGAAGCTCTCTGTGCTGGGGCCTTCGGTTTTGCTCATCTTGAGCAAGATGATGAACTTCTTCAGTGGCTTCGTCTATCTGCCTTTGTAGGTCAGCTAGCCGAGCCATCTTTTCCTTCTTCCTTTGCACTTGCTGATGGAGCATCTCCATATTCCTGATCTCTTGGTCCAAGTCATCCTCCTGGGGCGTTGGACTGGTGGCCTTCCTCTTCTGGCTTTGGGCCTCTCGAAGAGAAAGGGTGTCCTGGTTCGGGTCCAGTGGCTGCAGAGCGGCAGCCCCTGTCGCTAAAGCTTTCTTTGGCGGCATGACGAAGGTCGGTGCTTGCCGAAGGTGGTCGAAAAGGGTTCACCGGAGGTGGGCGCCAATGTTGGGGACTTGTTCTCAAATGCTATAAGTTTAGAACAAGGCAACACAGAAAATGTTAAACATTACAGTCCTTCGTCCTTCGAAGCATTATTTCCCTTGGGATTTAATGATCTTCGGACGAAGGTTGTGAAGGGCATACCTTCATCGATGCAACATATAATGGTGGAGAAAGAATTATATAAAACATGAAAGATGATATAAATGGTCATATATTATTATTATCTCATTTCTATTTTATCACTATGGGAAAATAGAAATGATAACAAATTACAAATGTACCTTCGGCTTGAAAGAAGGTAAAAATACAAACATAGCGCGAAGGCAAATACCCAGTCAGTGTGTCCAGTACGAGAGCACTGTTCATCTATTTATAGGCACGGGACGCAGCCCATGTAAAATTACACCCATGTCCTTTACATTTGCTAATAACTCCATATCAATCCGTCGAGGTCTAAATGGCCTTTTCATCTTTAAGTCGGTTTCCTTTTCTGTTATCATACCGAAGCTCTTCTGCGCACAGCTTCGGCTCTGCGCCATCCTTCGTACTCCTTTTGTGCTTCTTCATACTTTGGCTTTAACTCAAGTCCGAAGATACCTCTTCATGCATTATACTTCCAGAAACATTGTTAGATCATGTTTTTGAGGACCTTCGGAAGCCGAAGGCCCCCAACAGAATGTAAGTCAAGTAAGAAGTTTTCATGGTCTTGCTGGTTTTTATAGAAGATTTGTGCGAGATTTCAGTACCATCACTTCCCCTTTAAATGAATTAACAAAGAAAGGTGTTGATTTTAAATGGGGAAACTCACAAGAAGAAGCTTTTCAAGAATTGAAGAAACGTTTGACTAAAGCACATGTACTGATTCTTCCTAATTTCACTAAAACTTTTGAAGTAGAATGTGATGCTAGTGGGATTGGGATAGGAGGAGTTTTAATGCAACAAGAAAAACCTATAGCATATTTTAGTGAAAAATTGGGAGGTGCCCCATTAAATTATTCTGTGTATGACAAAGAATTGTATGCTTTGGTCCGAGTGCTTGAAAAAAGAGTTCGTTATTCATTTCGATCATGAAGCTTTGAAGTATTTGAAAGGGCAAGCCAAACTGAACCGTCTCCATGCCAAATGGGTTGAGTTTATCAAAACATTTCCATACATTGTGAGATACAAGAAAGGTAAGGACAATGTGGTCGCTGATGCCTTGTCTCGATGGAATGTGTTGTTGAATCAACTAGAGTTAAAAGTTTTGGGTCTTCAAAATTTGAAAGAAATGTATAATGATGATCCTGAATTTTCAGAACCATACAATCATTGTAAAGATGGAAAAGGTTGGGAAAATATCATATACATGATGGATTTTTGTTTAGAGCTAACAAACTTTGTGTACCAAATTATTCGGTTAGATTGCTTTTCTTACAGGAGTCACATGGAGGAGGTCTAACAGATCATTTTGGACAAAAGAAGGCTTACGAACTGCTCAGTGATCATTTCTATTGGCCCAAGATGAGGAGAGACGTCATCAGATTTGTGGAGCGTTGTGTCACCTGTCACAAAGCTAAGTCAAAACTGAACCCTCATGGTTTATATACTCATTTACCCGCTCCTAAAATTCCTTGGGAAGACATAAGCATGGATTTTATTTTAGGGCTGCCTAGGACTCAAAAAAAGAGAGATTCTATTTTTGTTGTGGTTGATAGATTTTCAAAAATGGCTCATTTTATTCCATGCAACAAGAGCGATGATGCTTCACATGTTGCCAATTTATTTTTCAGAGAAATCTTGAGACTACATGGAATGCCCAAGACCATCGTATCTGACCGTGATGTGAAGTTTATGAGCTATTTTTGGAAAACATTGTGGGCAAAAAGCTTGGGACTAAACTTTTGTTCTCCACCACATGCCACCCCCAAACTGATAGACAAACTGAAGTGGTGAATCGTACATTGTCAATGCTGCTGCGAACAATGGTAAAGAAGAACTTGAAGGATTGGGAGGAATGTTTTCCACACGTGGAGTTTGCTTATAACAGGGCAGTACATTCTACAACTAATTTATGCCCCTTCGAAATTGTATATGGGTTCAAACCTATTGCTCCGATAGACTTGTTGCCCCATCCATTGCAGGAAAGAACCAATATGGAAGCTTCCAAGCGCGCTGCATACATAAAAAAGATACATGAGAAGACCAAGGAAGCAATTGAGCTCAAAGCAGTGCGCAAGGCTGCAAGCATGAACAAGCATAGGAAGAAAGTGTTATTTGAACCAGGGGACTCGGTTTGGATTCACTTGCGCAAGGAGCATTTTTCTGATCAGCGCAAATCCAAATTGGTGCCACGAGGGGATGGTCCATTTCGTGTTTTTGCCAAAATCAATGATAATGCATACAAGATAGATCTTCCACCAAGCTATGGTGTGAGCAACACGTTCAATGTTGCTGACCTCGTACCATATACGAGTGAAGACACTTCAGAGTCGAGGATGACTCCTTTTCAAGGGGAGGAGGATGATACGACCACGCCATTAAGCAACACGTTACAACCCCCAAGTCATACTACATCAACTCAAGTACAACCAACATCATCACCAACCCAAGTCTTTGATGGACCAATTACACGTAGCCGAGCTAAGAAGCTACAGCAAGAGTTTCACCAAAGAGGAAGGACAAAACATATCAAGGGCGAATCAGCAAGAAGAGCTATGTCTGAGTCAGTCCAGCGCAATAGAACCGTCCAGAAGAAATAGTCATATCTTTTGATTCCCAAAAGCTATGAAGGCCCATAAGTACTTTTTGGAAAGCTCTTGAAGTCTATTTTCCAATGCTTCTAAGGCCAACTTAATCAAATCTACCAGAAAGGCAGCCGACCTACTTTAGTGCTGAGTGGTCAAAAGGTCAACAGTCTGCTTGATGACCAAGTTTTTGTATTAAACTGCATCATTCTATGAAGTTTCATTAAGCATGCTATACATGGTGAGAAATCTTATCAAGTCAGCTTTCCAACGCATCTAGCTCCATGTCATTTGGAGATTCCTAGGAGAAGTTATTATCAAAATACTGAAGGCTACGCAGAAGTCAAACAGCCACACGGAATTCTGCTCTGCAGATCTCCCGAAGAGGCTCCTTCACATGAGCACATGAAAATACTTTTGTTTCATGTTTATACCTCTCTAAGGCTGGTTGTTACTAGTATAAATACCCCCCTATGCCTATGATGTAAGGCAGCTTTTGATGGTCTAAAAATAGAACCCTTTTGTTCAGCTGTGTGCTAACAAATATTGAGAGTGATCTCTACCCCTTTGCTCTTGTGAATTCCTTCGCGGGATTGCAGAAGCGGTGGCTTCATCTGCTCCCAAGTGATGCTCCTACTCCCTTCGTGGTCTCCTCAATTGATTCTAGGCTGTGTTGGTTGGTTCTTTGAGAGTGTGGTTGGACGAATCCTCGATTCAGGTTGCCGGTTAAAGACGGTGGTTGGCTTCGAGTTTTATTTGTCAGGTTGCACTACTTATCGCTCTTGCAGCAAGTTATCTTGGCTTCTTCGAAGCTAGTTATCTGAAGATTGATCCTACGTCGTGAAGATTTGGCATCATGACGCATCATTCAGCCAATTTGTTCACAGCTCCAGTAAGTCCTATCATAATCCCTAGCTCTTTATCACTAAGTCTCCTTTTCTTTCTAGAGGATCCAAAGGAACTAGCAGCACCATAGCCACTATGAGAAGGGCTGGCACCAGCAGAACCAGAAGCAGCAGTACCAACAAGACATGGTTCTTTAGATACACCAGCACCTTAAGTGTTGTCCGAGATGGTGCCAAGGGGCTCATTTGAGGCCATGTCATACCTGCCAGTAGCTTGCCCTGCTCCAAATATAATTCGCATTTGCACATTGAGGAATTCAACATCCTTTGGGTTGTCTTTTGTATGGCTCAGCAGGTGCTCATCATCAAGGATGATTGTGAATGTATTCTCATCCCAATGAGCACCGCTTAGGTCCTTGAGCCTACAAACCCTGATACATTTTTTATGCCACTTCCTCAAATGATTGTAGACCTGGGTGCCTGTGACTTCTTGGCCACTGAATTCAGTCAGTGCTTTGGCAACAGAGTTGACATGGACCTCTTTGAACCCTTTATTCGTTTTACTCCTTGCCCAACCAAGTCCGCAAACTTCCTCGGGATAAAGGCTCACATCATAGGGGTCCAGCGCATGGCAGTCCTTGAGGTACTACCAGCAACAACTTGCTCAACTTCCATAGTCTATATACAATTGACAAGACATTTATAAAATTGAACTCATAAGAACAGATAATGAAATGGCATCATAGCATAGGACCAATTTTCTCAGCATATAAAAAATAATTAAGTTTCAAAGCAGAAAGTAAAACAACATCACTACAGATCACAATTTCTCTCAGCATGAAAAAAATTATACAGTTTCAAGAAATCACTGTAGAGTACCACATTTCTCAGATTGTAAGACTGATAACAAAAAACACCACTGTAGATTACAATTTTTCTCAGAATAAAACCACAAAGACATTACACATAGCTAGACCCCCTATGCTACCACATTTGAGTTGCTATAGCATCTCTTTGTTGGGTCCAAGTTTGGTTATCATGAACTGTATCAATGGCACCTTCCACATTGACAATGTATGGAACCCAAGTGCTTTCCAAAGGAAAATGTGAATCCAGCCCATATCTAAGAATCCAGTTGTGAACGATGGTGCATGCTAACACAAGATTAACTTGTATCAGATATGGATAAAAATGCTTGTTGTATAGAATCTTGAATCTATTCTTCAAGGCACCGAAAGCTCTCTCAATTGTTAGTCAGAGGGAAGAATGTCTTAGATTGACTAGTTCTCTTGGATTGAGTGGATGATTTCCTCCACCAAATTCTCTTAGATGATATCTTGTGATACTGTATGGAGGTAGAAATCCAAGTCCAACAGCATAACCAGCGTCAACTAAATAGAATTTTCCTAGTTCAAAGAATGCTAGTTAGTTTGGTTGTGTAGTAATTTAAAAGCATATTCAAACAGATTATGGAATTACCTGGTGGCACAATGAGGCCATCAGATCTTTCCAATGCATTCGATAGAATCAAGGCATCATGAGTTGTGTGCTTTCTACCCATGAAAGCGGCTCTCATTGAACTAGGAACCCTAGCCAATACGTGTGTGCCATCAATGGCACCAACGCAATCCTAAATATTTAAGTTAAAATGATTAAAACAAAGACAATACTAATAGATTTCAATTAAATGTTTAATGTGCAATCCTAAATGGAATGGAAAGTACCTTGAAGTATGGGTACCATCTTCTACTAACATGAATTTTAGGATGGACAAAGGTGGAAGCAGGGGTGATCATCTCAGTGCGTTGCTCACCAATTGCACTTAACACCTCTTAGAAATATCTACTGATAGTCTCAGTAGATCTTCGAAAGGTGAATTTGAGAACCCTAAACCTTTGATTATGACCAACAACATGTAGAAACATTGCAACTTGTTCTTCTACAGAACTATGAATACTATCCCTTAGCAACTATCGAGACCGAAACAAACCACAAAGCTCAAAGAAAAGGACCTTAAACATTCTAAGCAGCTCCACACATTGGATATCACTAGATTCATAGATAAATCTAAGATTTGCCTACCTCTCAATGTCCCTTTGTGAAAGGGAAATTGGGTTAACCATTCCCTATAATTAATTTTGGTGGTTGATGACCAACGCAAACACATGGACTAACTAGTTTGTCTAGAATTCATGTATTACTGGTGCATAAGGTTCAACACAAACCAATAAAAGATTCAAGTTAGGGACTCAATTTGAAACGGAGCAAAGAGCTTGAGTGTGCTAAAGTATGGCGCACCAGACTGTATAGTGCACCAGGA
Organism: Zea luxurians; assembly: GCA_029449295.1. NCBI lineage: Eukaryota > Viridiplantae > Streptophyta > Magnoliopsida > Poales > Poaceae > Zea > Zea luxurians. The sequence continues at coordinate 1,786,323 of JAOPSE010000017.1, forward strand.
CTGTACAAGATTGAACCAGCCACTCTCGGGAAAATGAAGGCGGGCTCCGCTATAATTCACCGGACTATCCAGTGTGCCACCGGACTGTCCGGTGAGCCAGCGGGCAACAGCTACCCAGCACCAACGGTTGACTCTGCAAAGTGCTACAGTTGTGAACAGTGTTGCGCAGAAGTCAGCGGCAAAGTCAGAGGGGCACCGGACTGTCCGGTGCTGCAAGAAGACAAAGCTCCAACGGTCGACCGAGCTCCGAACCCTAACGGTTGGCTGACGTGGCGGTGCACTGGACACTAAACAGTGTGTGTCCGGTGGCGCACCGGACAGTCCGGTGCGCCCATCGCCAGCAGCCTTGGCCAAATGGCTACTTGGTGGTTGTGGCTATAAATACCCCCAAACCACCACATCCTTTGGTATCCAAGTTTTTCAGAGATCACATTCAACACAAGAGCTAGTGCATTCACTCCAAGACACATTCCGAAAGATCAAACCCTCTCCAAGCCTAGAATTCATATAAACCATTTAGTGACTTGTGAGAGAGTGTGTTCATGTTCTTTTGCGCTCTTGTTGCTTGGATTGCCTTCTTTCTTTCTCATTCTTGTTCTCAAGTGACTTGTAATCAAAGCAAGAGACACCTAAGTGTGTGGTGGTCCTTGCGGGGTCTTAGTGACATGATTGATTAAGGAGAAGGCTCACTTGGTCTAAGTGACCATTTGAGAGAGGGAAAGGGTTGAAATAGACCCTGTCTTTGTGACCTCCTCAACAGGGACTAGGTTCTTTGGAACTGAACCTTGCTAAAACAAATCATCGTGTTCACTCGCCTTATTTATTGGTTGATTTGTTTCCCTCTCTTCGGACTTGAATTTAATTCTAATGCTAACCCCGACTTGTAGTGTGTGTTTAAAGTTATAAATTTCAGGTTTCGCCTATTCACCCACCCTCTAGGCAACTTTCAATTGGTATCAGAGCCAGTGCTTCATTAAGAGTCTAACCAACTCGAAGTGATGTCTGGAGAACACGCCAAGAGGGAGATCATGACCGGCGACAAGCCCGCAAGCTCGGGGAGGACTCTCTCACGGGAGCCCGGCAACAAACACAAGGAGGAATCCTCTTCCTCCATCAAGTCCCATCGGAGAGGTGACAAGAAGAAGAAGATGAAGAAAGTGGTCTACTACGAGACCGACTCTTCGTCACTCTCCACCTCTGGCTCCGAGTCATCGACTACTTCTAAGCGCCATGAGCGCAAGAAGTATAGTAAGATGCCCCTTCGCTATCCCCGTATTTCAAAGCGCGCTCCATTACTTTCCGTTCCCTTAGGCAAACCACCATTTTTTGATGGTGAAGATTATTTTATGTGGAGTAATAAAATGATGCACCATCTAACCTCACTCTACAAAAGTATTTGGGATATTGTTGAGTATGGAGCGCAGGTACCTAAGGTGGGGGACAAAAATTACGACTCAGACGAGGTCGCCCAAATTAAGCACTTTAACTCCCAAGCCACAACTATACTCCTTGCCTCCTTATGTCGAGAGGAGTATAATAAGGTGCAAGGGTTAAAGAGTGCCAAAGAAATTTGGGACGTCCTCAATACCGCGCACGAAGGAGACAAGGTGACAAAGATCACCAAGCATGAAACAATCGAGGGCGAACGTGGTCGATTCGTCCTCAACAAATGTCACACCCGATTTCAGAAGGCAAACCGAATGCGAACCATGTACGTGCCAGGATCAGCAATTCACGAACACAGCAGTTACATAACATAGACATCATCACACAGTGCTCAAATAGTATTAAAAAGGGAAATAATAGTCGATTACATCATATGTCTGAGACATCCACATAGTCTTTACAATAAATCAAAGTGCGGAAAAGAAACGTAGATAAACGCGCCCTTCACAGGCAGCCGACTGGGGGTTGCCGCTAACCCACGCCTAGAACTCGTCGTAATCTTGGAACTCCTAGAAGTCTCCTTCCACGGCTTCATCTTCTCCTGAGCAGTGGTTGCAATGCAGACAACCTGGGGGAGGGGGGGATTTGGTGTGTAGAGCAAGGGTGAGTACACATCAACATACTCAGCAAGTATCCTGTTTGGCTGTAGTGGACTAGCTTTATGTGGGGGTAAGTCAAGCAGTTGCTTTTAGTTGGTCAGATTATTATTACTAGTAGAGAAAGCCAAGTTTTAGAATTAACCCACGTTATTAACCCAAACGTACTCCTTCCCAATGGAAAGAATACCACTTACCATTACCATAATCAATACCAAAACCATCATTCTCATTGCCACCTGTAATGCGAACATCTCTGATCAAGTACCACTAATCACTGGAGCTCCCTTGGCCGCTCATAACTGCGAGCATGGCTGATATATCAGTTTTCAAACACTCTGCAGAGGTTGTGCACTTTACACACAAGTCGTGATTCCCTTTCTGCCCGGAGAGAGCTACTCCCCATTGACCACTACCTAGGTGGTCCAGCAGGGCATCACTACGTAGCCTTTACAAAGATTCCCCGAGGCTGTAGCCGCATGTTAGGTTTCCTAAATGTACCGCACTCCTCCCCAAGGGACAAATCAACCTTGGCAGAGCGAGCCGCATACACCGAGCCCCATTGACGGCACGACGGCTAAGCGAACTACACCCCGGTTCCTCTAATTACTCAGCTAAGGGCGTCCCACTCCACCCTCATGGTTGCACTGTTTTCTCGGGTGGTCATCCAACGAACAGGTCCTTACGGAGAGGCACTCGAGAAACCGCTCGAGCCCCCTTGAAGGTCACAAGTATAACATCATAATAAAAGAGGGGGAAACAGCGTATCATTGATAATTCTCATCATGTTCATTGATTAGAGTTGAGCAATAGCATAAGACTAAGCAATAATAATCCAACCCAAATAGGTAAACAAGAACATAGATAACAAAAGCTAGTCGATCCTTAGGTATAACTGTGAAATGCGGGAGGTGAATTAAAGAATGTATAGGACAGAGATAGGTCAAGTGACACTTGCCTCCACCAACCGACTACTGCTCAGGGGCTTCTCCTGCGAGTTCTTCGGGCTCTTCAACCGGATCGTTCTCTATGCGAGCGCAAACATACATACATCCACACATTTAATACAAACGAATAATACACCATATAATAGAAGGCAGTAAATAAACAGACGTTCCACGCGGGCTCGCAATTAAGGTTAAGAGAGAAAGAGAAAAAGACAGCCGAGAAACGATCACGTTACATTATTATAAATTAAACCACTCGCTTGTTAGAAGGGAATTAATTTGGACACTACGTTTTAGCATAAAGTAAAATCAAGTTCCACATTTAATCATTATAAACAATTGAAGATGAATGAAAGGGAGTGGTCGCACGGCGAGACGTACGACATAACATTTAGATTGAATTAAGAAATCAACGACTCGTCGCGCGACAGAGCGCACAACGAGACACTTGCGTTAATTATACAGAGATGTTAAGCATCGCGCGACGAAGCGCACGACGACATACGTCAACAGGTCTGAGTTTAAAGTGGAACGTCGCGTGTCTGGACGCGCGACGTCGCACCTTAAACGACCTGAAATTAAAATAGATCGTCGCGCGGCGAAACACGCGACGTAGCACATTAATAGAATCTGAAATTAGACAAATTCGTCACGCGACAAAGCGCGCGACGCAGCACGCTAACTAACGGAGTTTGAAATTTACTAAAAATCAAGCATAATCACCGCACGCGTGGGTTTTGCGCACGCGGGAACGCGTTAGGGGGGGATAAACGGGGCCACGCGAGTCGCACCGGGGCCGGGACGCCGCGCGCAGGGGCCGAAGACCGCGCGCAGGGGGCCGAGGCCGCGCACAGGGGGCCGCGCGCTGGGGCAGGGGCCGCGTCGGGGGGCCGGGGACCGGGTCCGTCGCGCCGGGGTAGGGCCGCCGCGGTGGAGGGAGCAGGGGCGGGCGGGGTCACCGGGGCCGAAGGCCGCCGCGCCGGGGAGGGAGCAGGGGCCGGCGGGGTCGCCGGGGCCGAAGGGCGCCGCGCCGGGGAGGGAGCAGGGGTGGGCGCGAGCGCCGCCGCGCAGGGGGCTGGGGCGGGGACGAGCGCCGCCGGGGAGGGGAGGGGCGAGGGCGAGCGCCGCCGCGCAGGGGGCCGAGGCGGGGACGCCGCGCCGCCACGGGCAGGGACGCGCGCGCGCGCAGGGGAGGAAGGGAGGGCGCGCAGGGGAGAGAAGAGGAGGGAGAGGGAGAGAGAGAGGAGAAGGGAGGGGAGCTCACCTCGGGGTCCAAATTCCGGTGATCGCCGTCTCCAATCCCTAGGGCACCTCGGGGAGAGAGAGGTGGGAGAGGGAGAGGGAGGTTGCTGCGCGGGAAATCCAAATGAGAGAGGAAGAGGAGGAGGGGGGCGCATGGGGAGGGGGTGTGGGGCGCCAGGGGCGCGTGGGTCGGACTAGGCCGAGCTGGGTCACACCGCGGGTCGAAACCTCGCGGCACACACAACCACAGATCGGAAGATCGATTCGCGAACCGAAATCTAAAACGGGGCAAGACGAACACACGACTAAACACGTCATCAGACAAAGAAATGTGCTTCGGCATGATGCAACACTCATGTCAACTTAGGTCTTGTTTATGCACAACACGGACACCCGTCACTATATTGGTTTGAAATTGGGAAGAAGGAGCGAAACGGGAAGAGAAAAGAGAGTAATGCCCGAATTTGGTGAGAGAAAAGAAGAAAAAATTCTACCCCCAAATTCAGGGTGTTACAAACCTATCCCCCTTAAAAAAATCTCGCCCTCGAGATTTAGGGTTGGCTAGCAAAGAGCTCAGGGTATTTAGCCATCAGATCATCTTCACGCTCCTAGGTTGCTTCTTCCTCAGAGTGATGATTCCATCTGACTTCGCACATTCAGATAGTCTTCCTTCGGGTGACTCTGTCTGCCGTCTCAAGGATCTGCGCTGGTTTCTCTGTGTAGGTCAAGTCCTCCTAGACCTCTAGACCTTCCACTGGCAACTGCTCTTCTGGCACACGCAAACATTTCTTCAAATGAGACACATAAAAGACATCATGCACTGCGGATAAGCCTTCTGGCAAACTGAGCTGATAGGCCACTTCTCCACGCCTTGCGAGAATCTGATACGGACCGATGTAGCGGGGTGCTAGCTTGCCTTTGACTCCGAATCTTCTGACTCCTCTGATCGGTGACACTTTCAGATAGACAAAGTCTCCAACTTCGAAACTCAGCTCTCTTCTTCTTGTGTCTGCATAGCTTCGCTGCCTTGATTGCACTATCTTCAAATTCTCTCGGACCATCTTGATGTTCTCTTCAGCTTCAAGCAGAATGTCTGGCCCAAACACTTGCTTTTCTCCAGGCTGATCTCATTGGAATGGAGTTCTACAACTCCTCCCATAAAGCACCTGAAATGGTGACATCTTCAAGCTGGCCTGGTAACTGTTGTTATAGGAGAACTCTGCATAAGGCAACTTCTTGTCCCATCTGGACTGATCTTGCAACGCACAGGCTCTCAACATGTCTTCAAGGATTTGATTGGTTCTTTCAGTCTGACCATCTGTTTGTGGATGATAGGTTGAACTGAAATTCAGATGTGTGCCCAAGGCTTCATGCAATTGCTGCCAGAAATGAGAGGTGAACTGCGTTCCTCTGTCTGACACTATCTTCTTTGGCACACCATGAAGACAAACGATCCGAGACATGTACAATTCTGTCAATACTGCACTGCTGTAGTTGGTCTTGACAGGTATGAAGTGGGCTGACTTGATCAAGCGGTCCACTACTACCCAAATGGAATCGTAGTCAGCTCGAGTGCGAGGCAATCCAACTATGAAATCCATATCGATTTCATCCCATTTCCACTGAGGAATTTGCAATGGTTGCAACAACCCAGCTGGTCTCTGGTGCTCCGCCTTGATCCGCCGACAACTATCACACATAGCCACATACTCTGCGATTTCCCTCTTCATTCCGTACCACCAGAATTTCTTCTTCAGATCCTGATACATCTTCTCACTTCCAAGGTGAATCGAATAGGCTGTCTCATGAGCTTCCTTGAGGATCAACTCCCGAATAGATTGGACATTGGGAACACACAAGTGGTCTTTGAACCATATCACACCTTCTGCATCTTCCCTAAAATCTATGCCTTTGCCTTCCAGAATCAGTCACCGGATCTCACTGATCTTCTCATCATTCTTCTGCGCTTCTTTGATTTCCCGCTCCAGGGTAGGTTCCGACTCAATGGTGACTCCTCGCGAATTATTCAGAAATCTGAGACTCAACCTGTCAAACTCTTTGGCCAACTCATAAGGCATCGGATGAGCGACCATCAGATTGACTTGACTCTTCCTGCTCAAAGCATCTGCCACTACGTTCGCTTTGCCTGGATGGTAATGAATCTCCAATTCATAGTCTTTGATCAACTCTAACCATCTTCGTTGCCTCATATTCAATTCTGACTGAGTGAATATGTACTTCAGACTCTTGTGGTCTTTGTAAACATCACATTTCTGCCCATACATATAGTGCCTCCATGTCTTTAGTGCGTGAACCACTACTGCCAACTCTAGGTCATGGATTGGGTAATTCTTCTCATGAACCTTCAGCTGTCGGGACGAGTAAGCCACAACTCTTCCCTCTTGCATCAATACACATCCCAAACCAGTGTAACAAGCGTCGCAATACACCGAGAAGGGCTTGTGCACATCAGGCAAGACTAAGACAGGCGCTGTAGTCAACTTCTCTTTCAGTGCTTCGAAGGCCTCTTGACATTTATGTGTCCACTTGAACTCGACCTTGTTGCCTAGTAGAGCTGTCATTGGTTTCGCAATCTTCGAAAACCCTTCAATGAATCGTCGATAATATTCGGCCATTCCAATGAAGCTCTTGATTCCTCGAGCATCCGTTGGCGCTTTCCAGTTCAGAATGTCTGCCCCTTTCTTTGGATCCACAGCCAATCCTTCTTTGTTGATTATGTGACCCAAGAACAAGACTTCACTGATCCAAAACTCGCACTTGCTCAACTTTGCATACAACTGGTGCTCTCGCAACCTCTGCAATACCATCCTCAAATGACTTGCATGTTCTTCTTCGCTTTGAGAATAAATCAGAATATCATCAATAAATACCACCACAAACTTGTTAAGATAATCCATGAATACACTATTCATCAAGTTCATGAAGAAAGATGGTGCATTTGTTAGACCAAAATACATCACAGTGAACTCATACAACCCATACTTGGTAATGAATGCCGTCTTTAGAATGTCTGAAGGTCGGATCCTGAGCTGATGATAACCTGACCTCAGATCTATCTTGGAGAACAAGCTGGCTCCTCTCAACTGGTCGAACAGATCTTCTATTCTGGGCAAGGGGTACTTGTTCTTGATGGTGACCTCATTCAGAGCTCGGTAATCGATACACATCCTTTTGGTGCCATCTTTCTTCTCCACGAATAGAACAGGGGTGGCCCAAGGCAAGGTGCTTGGCCGGATGTAACCTTTCTCTGAAAACTCATCGATCTGCTTCTTAAGTTCAACCAACTCTGGTCCAAATATCCTGTAAGCTCTCATAAAGATGGGGGCGGTTCCAGGAAGAAGCTTTATAGCAAACTCAACTTTCCGCTCTGGTGGCATACCTGGTAAGTCCTTTGGAAACACATCTAGGAATTCGGACACAACCTTGATACTCTCAATTGGGTCTGCTTCGCTGCTATCAACAGCCATCTGATAACAACTTCCTTTCTTTGGCTCAGGCGGGACTAACTCGGTCACCACTTCCTCTCCTAGTAGGGACACCAACTTGATCGTCCTCTTATCACAACTGATAACTGCCTGATACTTATCTAGCCAATTCATCCCTAGGATGACATCTATTCCCTGAGTACCCATTACTATGAGGTTAGCGGGAAACGCTATCCCCCTTATTTCCACACTTACATTCAAACAAATGCTATCGGCTCGAATTCTACAACCGGCTGAGTCAATTTGAATGGGGGTTGACATGGTAGTTACTGGAAGACTATGTGCTTTTACCCATGATGCAGTAATGAATGAATGCGTTGCTCCAGTATCAAATAACACTTCTGCAATATGGGAGTTGACTGGGAACATACCTACTATCATGCCGGGGGCCTCCTGAACTGCTTCAACCTCCAAGTGGTTTAGTCTCCCATGATTATAGCGCGGCTGAGAGCGGTTGCCTGCTCCAGGCTGAGACACATTCTGCTTCGCTGGGGCATTGGGGCCTCACTGCTGTTGGGCTGCCTTCTTCGGACATTGCATCACCCAATGGCCTTACTCTCCACAGTGGAAACATGCTCTGTTTCCAACCTGAGTTGATGTTGCCTGATTGTTCTGCTGATTTGCTGGGGCCGGAAGACGAGGTGCCTGCTGATTCTGCCTCTGGAACTGACCTCCTCCTGACTGATTATTCTGGCGATTCTGATACTGGTGCTGAGGATACTGCCTTTGGAACTGCTGATGCTGGGGTGGACGTTGGTTCTGCCTGAACCATTGAGGTTGATTGCTTGAGAAACGAGGGCGATTGCTGCTTCCAGGCTGGGGTCCACTGATCTTGCGCTTGTGATCCTCCATCTCCTTACGCTTCCTCTCTGTCATGATTGCTCTGTCAATCAGGTGCTGGAATGTCGAAAAGGTATGATTCATCAGCCGATACTGCAGAGGTCGACCAAGCCTCTCAGGAAACGATACTGTCGCTTGGCGTCGATGTTGACATCTTCAGGAGCATAGCGAGACAACTACAGAAACCTGTCCTAGTACTCACTGATAGACGATGACCCTTGCTTGAGGGCTAGGAACTCCTCCTTCACTGTCATCAGACCTGCAGGAACATGGTACTGATGAAAGCTTCCTCTAAACTCTTCCCAGGTGATGGTGTCGAGGTTGGCATGGGTGGCAAGATAAGACTCCCACCATGACTGGGCTGCTCCTCTCAACAAACGGGGACCATACAGGACTTTCTCCCTGTCATCGCACTGAGCGGTATGCAACTCTCGCTCCACAGTGTGCAGCCAGTCTTCAGCATCCATGGGGTCAGAAGAATGAGCAAACGTTGGGGAATGACCTCTCATGAATTCAGCACGCTTGTCCCTGGGCATCTGAGGCTGAGGTGGTGGCTGCTGCTGCTGCTGAATGGCGGCCAGAGTCTGACCGATGGCTTGAACTGCCTGAGTCTGCATCAGGAACATCTGCTCGATGGACATTAGGGGCGGGGGCGGTACTTGCTGTTGCTGGGGTGCCTCATCCTGCTGAGCTGCTTGCTCCTGCTGAGCATGCCTTCCTCCTCTATGCCTGTTTTCTGACATCTGCAGAATGCAACCACACATCAGAACTGATCTTGCAAATCTTGCAGCATAAGAGAAGAGTGTAGAATTCTTCAACAACACTGAACAGGTGAACATCTTCAATGATCTCCAACACAGACCAACACAGCTTCTCAGATAAAGAGGAAAGTGGAATAAAAGGCTTCCCAACCAAATAGCTAACTCCATTAACATATAACAGGTAAACCAAGATGCAGGGGATACCCACATTCTGGTGACAGTCATTACAAAGATCCAAATCAAACATAGTTCATCATGACAAACATAAATGCACAGGATATAGCAAACTACCCTGTCTAACTAAGACTAACTAAGAGCGAGACTAACGCTAGGACTATAGCTTCTATGTATATATATATTCCGTATTAATTACAAGATCCGACTCTGACGATCTAAGGTTCTAAATTTATCTTGGTCTTGCAGTCGAGGTTGCCATAAGACTGGTGTCCACGCCGAGGGGAGCGGTACGGGTGCTGAGTCCCGACGGGAGCGGGGGAACCACCATCTAGGTGACGACGTTCCACGCGCTCAGCCCGCAGCTAGGCGATCTCAGCATGAGCCCTACTCAGCTCGTCTAGTGCATGGTCCAACTCCGTGTTTAGCACGGCGGCTAGGTTGACTGTGTTGCTCAACTTAGGATTGTCCTCGCCAACAGGTGAGACAATCACACCTCCTGTGCTGCCAGATGGACGGCGGGGGTAATACTTCAGGTTGAGACCCTCAGCTACCCCATCGAGCACCGAACAGTAGTGCGAAAGCGCACGCCGTGCGGCATCTTGCATGGCCGCCTCAGCTGAGTCCCGCTCAGAGATGGAATAGTGCTCTAAGCAGACCTCCGCACCCCAGAGACTGTTCTCCGGATAGCGCACCAAGCAGGTCGCCTCCCAGCGGTCCGGGTAGACCCCGCAACTATGCTGGTAGACCACACAGCGATACTCGATGGACCAAGTACGCCGGTCAAGTGCCCGACGTAGCAGGGTGTCGAGCGCGTCGTGGAAGTGACACCCGCGAGCAGCGTCGCGAGTGATGGGTCGAGCAACCCATCCTTCCAACTCCTGGTCAGCAGAAAAGTCGGTGTCGTGACTCGAGCTACTGTCGCCTCCTCCGTCGTCTGGGTCTCCTCCAGCAGCTACTCCAGGGACTGGGGCGCTCAGTGGTGGTGTAGGGGGCGCCTCCAGGGGGAGCACAGGGGAGCAGCTCCTCACAGACTCTATCTCCTGTTGGAGCAAGAAAGAAGAGCCCTGCTGCTCCTGCTCCTGTCGTCGACGTTCCTGCTCCTCATGCAGGCGGTGGTGCAGCCTCTCCAAGTGACTGGATTGGTCGGCCACGGGACGGCGAAGCGGACGCTCCACGAGACGGGAAGGTAAGAAGGGGATGACAGACTTCCGTGCGGTGTGTCTAAGACGAGCCATCTACAAAAGACACAGCAAGCATAAGAGTGAGAACAGAACTAGTATGACCAGCAAGTAATAAACCATAAATAAATGAAGTATTAGAATAAAATACAATTTTACGCAAGGTATAATATATAGTAGAACATAGGTTTGGTCGATATGACCAACTTTTGAAGGGATACCAAAGTCAAGGCAGGGACAGAGGTCTATAATCCTTAGGACGACCATTCTACTCTTGGTTAGCGGTCCTACAGTCAGCACGGCTTTGATACCACCTATGTGTGATGGAACCTCCCAAGTCATTAGGCCTACCTAAAGTTGTCCTTGTCTAACGGACATCAGACAACCCTGTAGATGTTCCTGAATCACTTGACAAGTTCGGTATCCTTTCTTACCTTTCCAGGAACGTTTCACCCGTCTTGCAGACATTACAGAACATCGGAGATATCAAAATGCAGAAGTGATTACATAAACTTACATTTATTTAAAAAGTAAGATCAAGTTGCTTATTACAGACCAGAAATATTGTTGGTACTGTCTCTCGACAGCAAGGAGATCCAACACGGGTGAATGGAGATGGCAACAGGGCACTCGCGCGTGATGGCAAAAGCTCTGTTAATCTGGCCTCTCACGGGCACTGTGCGGGGGTATTTATAGGTATCCGAGTGCACGGCGCCTTGCGTTAAGGACGCATGTGCCCTCAGGTACCTAGTTTATCCCCAGAATATTCCTATAAAGCGGGGTTACAAGCTGTAATTACATGTACGCCTTTACAAATTAGGCCCGTAACACAACCGCGGCCACGCAGGGCCTGTTACAATGGGCCCGACCTCATGTGGGCCTCGGAGCCGACCGAGGCCGCGCCGTAGGGAGGCGTTGCCGCAGGCCTTCGTCTGGAGCCGAATCGAGCGAAGGGTCTCCATGTTGTCCCTGGTGTCGATCAAGCGAAGAGTGTCCCTGCCTGCTTTGCCTGTCAGGGCGGGGGCTAAGCGGTGGAGACTTCGGGCGAAGGGTGGCGTTTCTGCCTTCGCTCCAACATTTGCCCTCCGAGGGACCAGTTCGACAAAGTCACCTGGTGCCGAAGACGTCGCTAGATGGCGGAGACGCTGCCCTCGCTCGAAGTGGTTCCGCGGGGGTTTTTGATGTGACCGTTGATGGACATCGTACTGTTGGACTGCGGGTTTTCCGAAGCGTCGCGCCCTGTGGGATTGCGGGTTTCCCGAGGAGCCGCGCCCTGCCTATAAAGGGGGGCGGGGGACGGCGCTGTTTGCACTTTGCCTTCCGCGCTCCGTGAAAACCCTAGCCGCCCGCCGTCTTTCTGCTCCTCTTCTTCTACTGCTCGCTTTGCTCGTCGGAGATCTGGCTCGAGTGAAGCAGACCGCCCGCCGCCGCCGACGGTACGTAGCAATGCCATCCTCTTCTTCTTCCGCCGACGCCACGCCGCCGGCCGCCGCCTCGTCTGAGGAGACGTTGAGTGGCGTGATGGTGGAGGAGCTGCGCGCCGGCGACTCTGTTGATTTTGGTGTGTCACGGATGACGTCGGCCCGCGTCGAAGAAATGCAGCGCTTGGGCTACTTTGGCGGCGGAGTCGCTCGTGCTCCGGGGACGGAGGAAGTCCCCGAGCCGGAGGGTGAGTTGGTTGTTTTTGAGGCGTTCTTCGTCGCCGGTCTCCGCTTGCCTGCGCACCGGTTTGTTGGCGAAGTCCTGCGTAGATTCAACGTTCAAATTCATCAGCTGACACCGAACGCCGTGGTGGCGCTGGCGAAGTATGTCTGGGCGACGACTTCGTACGGCGGACAGCCGTCGGTTGAAGTTTTTGCGAAGAATTACTGCTTGCATTGGCAGAAGAGGGTGATTGAGGACGGAGTTGCCCAGTTTGGGTCGTGCACATTCACGCCGAAGACCGGCAAGACCATAATGCCAGTAGTGGAGTTGGTTCCGTGCGCCCGCAACAAGTGGGGCAATTGGAATGAATTTTGGTTTTACGTTGCTGAGGCTACTGTCGAAGGCCATGAAGGACTGCCCGTGTCTGAGATGTGCTCTCACTATTACTCTGCGTATCCGCCCTTTGAAGTGGCAGAAGAGGATGCAGACGAAGGGGCCCTTCGATGCGCCGCCGGCCAGAGCAGTGGTCGTGATTTAGTTGAAGAGTTTGTGGCGTACGGGGTCTGGCCCTTGGCGCACGGCTGGGCGTTGGGCGAAGTGTGCCCTCGCCAGATGCCTTTTCACGGAGGAAGGGTGGTGCGAAGTCCAGCCTTTGCACTGAATTTGCGAAACCGTGACCCGGCCGCCTTTGTGCGTGATGCGGAGGACTTGGCGGTGCGGCTCGTGGGGCGGTACGTGGCGAGGACGGAAGGCCAGCGCAGCTTTGATATTCGCGGGTCAAATGAACGTTTGAACAGGGTCTTCGAATTGAATCAATTGCCGTACGACGGCTACCCTGGACAAGACGAAGCGGACCGCCGTGGGAAGAAGCCGGCGGTGGAGACTGGAGGCGACCCTGCGCTGACGGCCGCCCCCTCCTCAAAAAAGAGAAAATTAGGTACTGCGATGGGAGGAATCGGGGTGTCTGATAGTTTTGCTAGGGAGTTAATGAGGACGTGCGCGGCCCCGGGGGAGAGGATGTCTTCGCCCGAGCTCCGGGAGTCTTCGGCTCGGATGCTGAGGGTTACCGGGGGCTGCTGGCCTAGAAATGTTCCTGTCCCCTGCGCAGCTGAGGAAGACTGTTTTACATCTCGTATGGTTCGTCAGTGGAGGGTTTTTCCTTACGGGCGAAATATCGGTGCTGTTGTGTGGGCAGTGATGGACAAGGATCGCCAAGGGGCAGCGCAAAAACGCCAGGCGACCGTAAGGATTCACGACGCCCGGCCGAAAAGGCAACGGGGAACGGCGAAGGCTGCGGCCTCCAGTGGAGGCAAGCCGCCGCTGGCGGCGAAGGCGGGCGCCGCTGCGCCCAGCAAGGCGCCGGAGACAGCGGCGGGCGCCGGAGTCTCCAAGCCGACGAAGGTGGTGCCGCCGGCCAGCGGAGTGGCGGAGGCTTCGAAGGCGGCCCGAGCGTTGCCGCCGCCGGGCAAGCGCATCGCCGACTTCGGTACCGACATTAGCGTGGACGATTATCTTGGGGGTAAGTCACCCGGCCGCCTCTTTTTTTTTTTTTTGATTGTTGATGCGCTACAGGGTCGGACGAGGGCCGGCTTGCTATAGCTGTGCCTGCCGGGGCAATCGCGACGGCGAAGGGCGGGACCCTTGGCGCCGGAGGCGAGGTGTCGGCCCTCGCGAAGGTCAGAGACGAGGCTGGCGCGGCGACCCGCCGGCTGAAGGGAGTGACGGAGGCGCTGAATCAGGCGACGGAGGCGCTGAGTCAGGTCCGCCGAGTTTTTTTTTTCTTTTTTTTTTTTACGGCCATGGCCTTACGTGTTCTCTGCAGGTGGCTGACTTCACCAGCCGTACTGCGTCGGGGGCGCTCACGGCAGCCTTATCTGCCGAAGTCGAAAGACTTCGGACGCAACATGCTGACGCTGTCCGTGAGAAGTCTGCCTCCGACAGCAAGTGTCGTAAACTGGCGGACAAGGTGGCCGCCCTGGAGGAAGAAAAGGCTGATCTCCGGCGCCAGCTGGCGGGAGAGAGGAGGGAGGCCAACGAGGCCGTCGCCAAAGAGCAGGCCGCGCAGGCGGAGGCTAGGCTAGCACGGGCGGAGGCCAATCTTGCCAAGGATCTCGCCGAGGACCTGCGGGGGCGGCTCACCGCTCTGGAGAGCCGCACGAAGGGGGCCGAAGCCGCGGCACGAACGGAGGCCGAACGGACGCGCACACAGCTTATGGCCACATACCGCGAGCTGGGTGCGCGGACCGGTGACTTCGTGGTGCCGGAGCGAGAGGCCGGGCTTCGCTGCTTGGAATGGGTGCAAGAGGAGCTGCAGGAGCTCCCCACTGTCTTGGGTGGATTAATGTCGTTCGCCTCCCTGGTCACCTGCGAGGGGGCAATGAACGCACTCTCTCGCGAAGGGTGCCGGCACTATGAGGCCTTCGACCAGGCAGATGAAGATTTTGGGCGAGACATCTATAAGGTCGAAGACCCCGTGGTGAAGGAGTCCGCCGGCGCCCTCTATGATCGGATGTGGGGTCTGTATGGTGGTGAAGTGGTCAGGGAGCGGGCCGAGGCTGCGAGGGCTCAGGTAACGTTGTCGTTTGTTTGGCGTTTGCTGGATGTGGTCTGTGCGTGTGTTTGCTGACTTTTTGTATGTTTTGTTTTAGGCGGAGCGAGGCGAGCGGGTGGACGATTTCGGAGCACTGAACGACGCCCTGCCTGACCCGGAGCCGGCCCCGGAGACTACGGAAGACGCACCAGGCGCCCCCACATCTGCTGCGACAGTTGAAGACCTGCCCATGAAGGTGGCCGAAGGCGCTCCCGATGCCCTCGCAGCAGCCGCGCCGACCGTCGAAGATCCGACGGCGGAGGCGGTGGAAAGAATGGCGGGAGTGGCGGCGGAGACAACGGCGGAGGCACCCGCCGCGTCAGGGCCCTCGCAGGTGGCATAGTGGTTGTCTAGGGTTAGGAAATTTTGGATGTTTGTACTGAACTTTGGTTGCTGCGCAGGTTCAAGATTTTGGGCCTGCGCACGCAACCACTGCTACTGAGTTTTTGGCGGCCTCGACCGCGGAAGGTGGTAATCAATATAGTGGGTCTGCATCTGAGTTTTTTGACTTTGCTGACTCCGGGAGCTCGGTTGAGTGGACTGAGGAGTCGTCGGAGGAGAATTTGGATTATTTTACGGCCTTGGACGTGGCTGCGGCGGAGGCCTCGCCACACGCCGCGGACGCGTCGGACGTGCCAGGCTCTAGCGCCGGGCGCCGTCGACGAAGGGCGGTTGCAAAACGTAGGGTTAGCGCGGAGGAGCGGGCTTTGCTTCGTGTGAGTGGGGCCGGTCGGCAGGAACTGTTGTCTCTGCCGACCGCCGAGAGTGTAGGTGAGGGGGAACTGCGAAGTCTTTTGCGGGTGAGGAGCTCAGGATAATGTTATTTAATTATAGGGAGATGGGAATTATTCCTAAAGTTGAACCGATGTAGAGTGTGGTGTCCTCGCTTGTGTATGTAGAGTCTTGTATGGTGGAATTGTGTGCCCTCGCGTGCATGTGTGTGAAGGCGTTTTGTACTAACTGATTTGTTCGGCTGCGCTGTGCTTGGTTGATTATAATTGGTCTTGGCGTGAATGGTTCGATGTTGTCGTTTCGGCCGTTGTTGTGCTAGTCCAGGTGTACCCTTAAGTGTCTTCTGCACAGATAGTCTTCGGTTTTTTCGCACTTGCTGTGTTAAACCGGTTGCACCCTTAGGCGACTTCCGCGCGGATGGTCTTCGCGATAGACTTAGATTTTTTCCGCACTTGTTGTGCTAATCCGGCTGCACCCGTAGGCGACTTCGGCACGGATAGTCTTCGCGATAGACTTAGATTTTTTCCCGGCTGCACCCTTAGGCGACTTCTGCACGGATAGTCTTCGCGATAGACTTAGATTTTTTCCGCACTTGTTGTGCTAATCCGGCTGCACCCGTAGGCGACTTCGGCACGGATAGTCTTCGCGATAGACTTAGATTTTTTCCCGGCTGCACCCTTAGGCGACTTCTGCACGGATAGTCTTCGCGATAGACTTAGATTTTTTCCGCACTTGTTGTGCTAATCCGGCTGCACCCGTAGGCGACTTCGGCACGGATAGTCTTCGCGATAGACTTTGATTTTTTCCCGGCTGCACCCTTAGGCGACTTCGGCACGGATAGTCTTCGCGATAGACTTAGATTTTTTCCCGGCTGCACCCTTAGGCGACTTCTGCACGGATAGTCTTCGCGATAGACTTAGATTTTTTCCGCACTTGTTGTGCTAATCCGGCTGCACCCGTAGGCGACTTCGGCACGGATAGTCTTCGCGATAGACTTAGATTTTTTCCCGGCTGCACCCTTAGGCGACTTCTGCACGGATAGTCTTCGCGATAGACTTAGATTTTTTCCGCACTTGTTGTGCTAATCCGGCTGCACCCGTAGGCGACTTCGGCACGGATAGTCTTCGCGATAGACTTTGATTTTTTCCCGGCTGCACCCTTAGGCGACTTCTGCACGGATAGTCTTCGCGATAGACTTAGATTTTTTTCGCACTTGTTGTGCTAATCCGGCTGCACCCTTAGGCGACTTCTGCGCGGATTTGTCGCACGCGAGGGTAGCTAGCGCTTAGCCTCGCGGTGACCTCGTGGTGGTCGAATGTCGAAGACCGTCATCGCGGTCTTTTTCGACGCATGTCTTTTTGCGGGGGATTTTTTACGCATATATTACATGGCTCCGCCTCGTTAAAAACCTCACCCCCCGGGAGGAAAAGAGTGCGGGCCGGTGCAAGATTGTTTTTGCAAATTACAAGGGCGAAGACAGCCCTGAGGAATCAAACAAAAAATTTGCGGAGGTTGTCAATGTTCCAGGAATGCTCCAGGTCCTTGCCGGTTGGCGTTGTGAGCCTGTATGCGCTGGGGGAGGCCTTCGTCTTGACGATGAAAGGGCCCTCCCACTTGGGCTCCAGCTTGCCCCTTGACTCCGTCCGAGCTGTCCGAATGAGCACGAGGTCCCCCTCGCTGAACTCCCTCGGGGTGACTGAGTGGTCGCGCCATGCTTTGGTCTGGGCTTGATACTTGTTCAGAGCTTGTAGGGCGAAGACACGGTCTCCGTCGATGAGATCCTTTGAAGTCGGCTCGTCCACATCTGGGACGGCTGACGGGACCGTTCGCGGGGACCCGTGCTTTATTTCCTGCGGGGTCATGGCCTCCGATCCGTATAACAGACGGAAAGGAGTAAACCCGGTCGCCCTGCACTCAGTCGTGTTTAGTGCCCAGACTGCCTCAGGTAAGAAATCGCTCCATTTGCCCTTTTTTTCATCGAGGAGCATTTTTTTGATAGCTGTGAAGATTTTTCCGTTGGCGCGCTCCACGACCCCGTTGGACTGCGGATGGTAGACTGAGGCGAAGGCAAGCTTGGTGCCAATGGAGAAACAAAAATCCTTGAAGTCTTGGTTATCAAACTGTTTGCCGTTGTCGACCGTTAACTCGGACGGTACTCCGAAACGGCAAACGATGTTCTGCCAGAAGAATTTTTGGGCAGTCTTTGATGTTATTGTGGAGACAGCCCGTGCCTCGATCCATTTGGTGAAGTACTCGACCGCGACGAAGGCGAACTTGAGGTTCCCCTAAGCGGTGGGCAGGGGTCCAACAATGTCGAGACCCCAGCGCTGGAGAGGCCATGTGTGGGCGATCAGCTTTGTGTACTGCGAAGGGCCGCCTGACCGAGGAGAGAACTTTTGGCAGGCTTCGCAGGACCGAGTGACCCGGTTCGCGGCGCAAATCATTGCTGGCCAGTAAAAACCCTGGCGTATCACCTTAGCAGCTAGGGCCCTTGGCCCCGCGTGCGAGCCGCACATGCCACTGTGGACTTCACGTAGGACCTGCATGCCTTCGGCCTCAGTGACGCACTTAAGCATTGGTTGGCTGACCCCTTTTTTGTAGAGTTGGCCTTCAATAAGAGCGAAGTCCCGGCTTCGATGTCTGAGGCGCTTGGCCTCACTGATGTCGGCTGGGTGATAAAACCCCTGCAGGAACAGGGTAATGGGTGCTCGCCAGTCTTCGGTCATGATGAGGTTGACTGTACGGTGGCCCTCGATGCCATTGGTTATATGGAGCCCTTCGGGGCTCCGGACTGCTGGCGTGCCGATGACGTGGAAGAACACGTCGGAGGGCAGAGTTTCGCCCCTGGCCGCGGCCTTGGCCAATGCGTCGGCCTCCTCATTCTTGGCCCGGTCCACATGCTGCACGGTGAACCCCTTGAACTGTCTCTCGAGACTTCGGATGGCCGCGAGGTACTGCATGAGCGCGGGGTCCTTGGCTGCATAGTCTTTGTCGACCTGGCCGGCAACTACCTTGGAGTCTGTTTTGATGATGCAAGTGGTGACTCCGAGGGCCCTCAGCTTGTGGAGGCCGAGGATGACTGCTTCGTATTCTGCTATATTATTTGTGCACCTGTCGGATTCCAGATTGAAGCTGAGTCGTGCTGCATATCTGTGCTTGACCCCGACTGGTGATGTTATGATTGCAGCGACGCCTGCCCCCGCATGGCACCATGCGCCATCGCAATGGATCGTCCAGACCTTCTCTGTGGTCGGGTCCGGCTGTGTTACTGGCCCGGTCCAGTCGACGACGAAGTCTGCCAGGACTTGCGATTTGATGGCTGTCCTGGGCTCGAAGCTGATGTGGTAGCCGGAGAGTTCGGCTGCCCACTTGGCGATCCTTACCGATGCCTCCGGGTTTCTAAACAGTTCGCCGAGCCCCCTATCTGAGGTGACGCGGACCTTGAATGCTTCAAAATAGTGGCGCAGCTTGCGCGAGGACATAACGACTGCGTAGGCGATCTTCTCCAGCTCTGTCATGTTGCATTTGGACGGAGTCAGGACCTCGGAGACGTAATAAACAGGGCACTGTCTGACAGTGCCTTCGACTGTCTGCTCCTGCACTAGTGCCGCGCTGACCGCGTGCGGCGAAGCCGCGACATAGAGCAATAAGGGGAGCGAGGAGTCGGGGCTCGTGAGGGTGGCCAGCTCCGTTAAGTACTGCTTTAATGAGGCGAAGGCCGCTGCTTGCTCCGGCCCCCAAGCGAAGTCTTTTGCGCCGCGGAGAGTTTTGAGGAAAGGAAGACTTCGCTCGGCCGACCTGGAAATGAATCTGTTGAGAGCGGCCAATCTGCCTGTCAGACGCTGGACATCCCTGGTGGACTGCGGAGGCGACATGTTGATGATGGCCTGGATCTTAGTTGGGTTAGCCTCGATGCCGCGGTGCGACACCAGGTAGCCCAATATCTTGCCCTGGCGAACACCGAAAACGCACTTTTCCGGGTTTAAGCGGAGTCGTGCGTCTCGCATGTTTGCGAATGTCTCGGCCAGGTCGGCGAGGTGGTCCTCCTTATTTTTGCTGGCGACGACGATGTCGTCCACATATGTAAATATATTTCTGCCGACCTGTCCCTCGAGTACTGTTTTGGTGAGTCTGGAGAATGTGGACCCGGCGTTCTTGAGACCCTCCGGCATTCTGATGAAGCAATAAGTGCCGAAGGGTGTTATGAAGCTGGTGCTAGCCTTGTCTTCCTCCTTCATGTATATCTGGTGATAGCCGGAGAAGCAGTCGAGGAGAGACATGACCTCGCATCCGGCCGCGCTATCGACTATTTTGTCGATCCGTGGCAACGGGAAATTGTCTTTTGGGCAGGCCTTATTGAGACTGGTGAAGTCTATGCACATCCGCCATTTCCCGCTTTTTTTCTGCACCATTACAACATTGGAGAGCCATGTGGGGTAAGCCACTGGCTCAATGAATTTAGCCTCTAGGAGGCGATGCACCTCCGCCTTGGCGGCCTCTGTCTTTTCATCGGACATTTTGCGAAGCTTTTGCTTTCTTGGTCGCACCGAGGGGTCGATCCCCAGACTGTGCTCGATTATGGATCGGCTGACTCCGACCAGGTCGAGGGCGGACCAGGCGAAGACATCTTTATTCTTGGCCAGGCAGCAGAGAAGCTTCTCTTCTTCATGCGAAGTAAGGTCTTCGCTGATAGTGACTGTCTGCTTGGGCGTGGCCTGATCGAGGGGGACAGTCTTGGTCCCATCCTGACTCTGCAACTGAGCCTTGTCGTGGTGCTTGTCAGTTGGGCTGGCGGGCGCAGGGACCTCGCACTGTGTCGTGAGACAGTGCACGTTCCTCTGACCAGGCACGAAGTCCCGCTCTATGTTGCGCGCAGCTTGCTGGTTACCGCGGACTGTAATTACGCCTAGAGGGCCTGGTATCTTCATGCACAAATACAGTCCGTGGATGGCAGCTTCAAACTTATTGATGGAGCCCCGACCCATGATGGCGTTGTATGGATATACCATATCCACAATGTCAAAAGTCACTTGCTCGCTTCGGGCATTGGGTGCTACACCGAAGGAGAGGGGCAACTCTATTTTGCCGACGGGGAAGGTGCCTTTGCCGCCGAAGCCATACAACGGGTTGTCCGAAGGCTTGAGCAGGCTGTGGCTGATGCCCATGCGATCGAAGGCATGGAGGAAGATGATGTCCGCCTGGCTGCCATTGTCAACGAGGACCTTGTGTAGGTCCCACCCTGCCACGCTGCAATTGATGACCATGGCATCGCAGTGGGGGGCGCTACGCAAGTCGACGTCCCGTGCGTCGAAGGTGAGCGGTATGTGGGACCACTTCGTCTGCACAACTGGGCCCGTGATAGCGACATGGTTTACGCTGCGGTAGTGGTCCCGCTTCTGCCGCTTGGTGTCGAAGTCGGTGCTGGACCCCCTAGTTATCATATGAATGACTCCGCGATAAGGTTGATCGGCGAAGTCTTCCTGTTTTGGGGCGTGGGGGATGTTTTGTTGCTGCTGGTGTGGTGGTGGAGGCGGAGGATGTACGATTTGTACTTCCTGATGATGTTGGTAAGCGTGGTGCGGTGGATGCGGGGCGGGAGCGTGGATATATGGTGGAGGGGGTGGCTGGTAGTTATGCGCGACAATTCTGGGGTTGTCGGCTGGCTGCGCCCTCGCCATTCTGTCTCTGGTGGCCTTTACTTCGGGGCATGTTGGGGACTTGTTCTCAAATGCTTCGAGTTAAGAACAAGGCAACATAGAAGATGTTAAACATTAAGGTCCTTCGTCCTTCGAAACATTACGCCCCTTCAGGAAATAATGCTTTAGGACGAAGGTCACAAGAGACATACCTTCGTAAATATAATAAATAATGCCGAAGGATTCATATAAAGCGTGAAATATAAACATCAACATAAGATCATTTCTATTTTATTAACATGGAGAAATAGAAATGATTTCAGATTACAAATGTACCTTCGGTCCTGAGAGAAGGTAGAAGTACAAGCGTGACGCAAAAGCCAATGCCAAGTCCGCGTGAACAGTACGGGAGTACTGTTCATCTATTTATAGACGCGGGACGCAGCCCACGTAAAATTACATCCATGTCCATTACATTTGTTAACGGTTTATGGAAATCTGTCGAGGCCCCCGAAGTCTTTTCATCTTTAAGTCGGTTCCCCCTTATGCCATCGCGCCGAAGCTTCCCTGCGCACAGCTTCGGCTGCCCTCGACCTTCGTCTGGTTCAGGCTTCGTCCTGGTCGTGCTCCATATCCATAATTCTAAATCCGAAAATACCTGTTCATATAATCCACTTGGAAAACATTGTCAAATCATGTTTTTGAGGACCTTCGGAGGACGAAGGCCCCCAACAGTAGCCCCTCGCAATATTAATTTGTAAATAATAAATTCAGATTGCGATATGGACGAAGGCCTTGAGCCGAAGTTCCGAAAAAACACCTTCCCTTTGCTAGAATAGCAACATTCACTGACAAGCGGGGCCTTTCAATTTTCAACGCCCTAGGCGTATAAATAAGATCACATCGCGAACTCATTTGGTACGCACACTTGCCTTTTGCTTCGGCCCACTAAAATTTTTAGCTCTTGTTCATTAAGATTTGCTGGTCTTTTTGATTTCGAAGCTTCGGCCTCGGGAACAATTTTTTAGCGTTTCCGAAGATGTCTGAAGGCAAGAAGATCCCTGCTGAGACGAAGCTGAAGATCCCTGCTGAGACGAAGCTGAGTCTCGAGGAGGAGAAGAATCTGGGGTTCCTGATAGCGATGGCAGAGACCAATACAGAGAAAATCACGAAGGAGATTCTCGAAGGTTTGTCCGAAGATACTGATGACAGCGACAGCTATGATGTGGAAAGTGGTGGGGAAGAGGCCGAAGATCGACCGTGGCGACCAAGCCACACAGTTTTTGGGAAAACGACCATCAAGCAGAGTCACATTGATAATATGAGGGGGCGATATTTCCGAGACATATCTATTGTGAGAGCTGATGCCGGGGAAAAAACTTCTCCCACCCCCGAAGAAGATGAAGTTGTGATTTTCCGAAGCTTCCTCAAGGCTGGGCTTCGATTCCCCCTGAGCAACTTTGTTGTTGAGGTACTAAAGACATTTCAAGTCTATCTGCATCAAATCACTCCCGAAGCCATCATAAGAATGGGAGTGTTTGTCTGGGCTGCGAGGAGCCAAGGTTTGGAACCGAACGCTAAAAGCTTCTGCAACATTCATGAGTTATTATACGAGACGAAGCCCTGGGGAAAGGAGCAATACCACAACAACTTTGGGTGCTACAGCTTCGGCGCCCGCTCCGGGTCAAGCTGCCCTGTGCCGACCTTTCGGAAGAGGTGGCCCGGAGCCTAGATGACTGAATGGTTTTATGTAAAGAATGATCTAACAGCTCAAGAGAATGTGAAGAGTATCATTATGCACCCAATCTGGCAACGCTTCGGTCTTCGAAGGCCGAAGGTCGAAATGGACGAAGCCGCCGAAGAATGCCAAAGAGCCTTCGGGGTAGTCTGCTCGTTTATTGGGACAAGGGACTTGGTCCAAGAACACATTGCCTTCAGGGTATGGCCACTTGCAGAAAAGTGGGAAATGCCGAAGGAAACCATCAAAGAGTCCGACGAAGGCGGACTAGTCAGATTAAAGTACACATTCAAATATGCAGATAAATTTGTTGAACCTGATGATGACTGGCTGAAAAGCATTGAAACATTAAGTGATGAATTACTTGGGGCATATTCGAAGGCTGAAAATACTGCACTATCAGCAGCCTTCGGAGGCCGAAAAAAGAAGAGACTCAACCGAGTGTTTGATGCAGTCGGGTTCTTCTACCCTGATTATCGTTATCCCATCCGAAGGCAAAAAAGGAAAAACATAACCTCTGAAAAAGAAGAAGCTGCAACTGCTCCTAGCGAGCCAGAACCGAAAGGAAAAAGGTTGAAGGTCCTCACACACCGACCACGCCATATTGAACCAGCTTCGGTGCCTGAGTTCACCGGAGAAACTTCTTCGGCCGCCGAAGCTGAACAGCCAACCTTGCTGCCAGAAATCGCAGAGATGGCCGAAGCGCCATCCACAGAAAAAATGGAAGAAGCGAAAAATCCGACTAAGGAAAAAGCATCAGAAATTTTGAGTCCTGTAGCAAATGTCGAAGCAGCAAAAATCCAAAAGGGTCCAATGGTGACCCCAAAAAGGAAGAGAATGGTAAATGTACTAGATGTCTTGGAGACAATTAAGTCTTCAAGCACAACTCCAAAAAAGAGTGTTGAAATTGCTGAAGCTTCTTCTGAAGCTCCGACGCAACAAGCTGAAGCTGAAGCTGGGCCTTCAGAGCCCTTCAAGGAGCAAACTTTGGAAGCCGAAGCAATAAAAATACCAGAACCAATTTTAGTTGAAGAAACTGACACTGCCATCCCCGAAGCGCCTGCCAGCATGTGTGATTACATCATACGACATGCTTCGGGGAAAAAACTATCTGAAGAAGAAACTCATGAAGCTAACCATTATGCAAAGGAGCTAAAATATCCAAAGGGGGCAGTAATATTCAATGGGACAAATGAAGATGATTTCTTATACTGCCTGCCTGACAACAAAGAGCTATCTGTCTGCCGAGAGATGGCCAGGAGTATTGGTTTCCCGAAGCTTGAATCTGGATTAAGCGCCATGACGAAAGAAGATCTCGCAGACAGTCTTGCGTACAACAGCCTGAAGGTACGGGAATTAAACGCTTGAAAAAAAAACCCCCTTATTATTTTTTTACGCAACTCATTCCTTTTTTCTTATATGAATTCTTTTTCGTATAGGGCCTGATCCTAAGCAACGCGCTAAGAGCGCAAAAGAGCGCCGAAGATGAAAGTTATGAAATTGCGTTTAATAATTTACGCTCCGAAGTTATCAAACTGAGAAACGAAGCTTTGGAAAAAGATAAAATTCTGCTTACACTGGTAGATAAAGTGAAAAAAGACGAAGCTGCTTCAAAGGCCCAAACCGAAGCTCAAAAACGCGAGATTAAAGATCTTCAGAAACAGCTGGCTAGAGCTAAAGAGGAGCGCGCGCTTGAGGAAACGAAACGAGAACTTAGTGATTTTATGGTCAGCAAATTGGAATCAAGAGTTAAGGAGCTTCGCACATCTCAGGGGAAATGCTATGTTAAATCTATAGAATGCGTGAATAAAATTAAAACCAGCTTTGCTAGCGTCGGCGCCTTTTCCAGCGAAGAGAATTTTTCTCGAGGCAATCCCGAAGATCCGCTGGAATGGATTAGCCACGAAGCAGAGGCCTTCGAAGAGATTCTGAACAGTCGTGGCGACATATGCGCTTTTTCGGGCGCTAGAGGAATTGCTTCTGTCTTAGAGAAGAAAGGTTGCGGGCATGTAAAATTTTTAGCTCAGTCTGAAGCTACCTTATCTTCCGAAGATATCAAGGACCCCTCGGCCGAAGCAAGCGTGGTTGGTGGCAAATTTTTTACTGATATCTGGAACGACGGCGGCCGAGGAATGGCGCAAGAGATCATCCAAAGAAGCGAAAAAGGCATTCATGATGCTAGAAAAGTAGCAGAAGCTGCCGAAAGGAGTACGGAGCCCGAAAGACAATTAGGTACCAATTAGTCGTTCTTGTTGCGTTGTAATTTTCATTTTAAACTTTGCTCGCGATTTGTAAAAGTAATGAAGAAGTGTTCTCTTCGCTCAGAAACTGTTGAACCAGCTGCCGACCCCCACACAAAAGGGGATGAAGAAATTAAACAAATGGCCGAAACTATCATGGACAAGGTTGTTGACCAACTTCTGAATGAAGCCGCCGAAGCAGTATTGAGAGAAGATTAGATGCTATTTGGAAAAAACATTTAAAGTGTAATCTATGCAACACTTTGTACATTTGAATGTAATATACAAGTCTCTTTTCATTATTGAATTCTTTACGATGCATGAAACTTTAAATACATACCATTTTTGAGCCTTCGGCGAAAAAACACCTTCCCTTCTTTTCATGCTTCGTGAAGAAGACATTCTTCGTTCAAATTACTCTGATGAATGATATCCATGCTTCGTGAAAACATTCTCCGAAGCTATATTCCGAAGCTATACAACTTTGATATTGATCTGATAAAATTCGCCCACGTTTCGTAAAAATATTCTTCGAAACTGTATTCCGAAGCTATACAATTTCGATGTCACTTTCTCAAAGCATCCTTTCGAAGGTTGAGAGTATCCCCTTCTCTTGCCAAATGCAATATGATGTATGATGCTTATGCTATGCAAAATGATGTGATGATGTTATGTTATGCATGTGTCATTTGTTCCGAAGATACACATAAAATATATTCGTAAGCTCTGCATTCCCTTAGGAACGTCTTTGGAGCTTCTTCGTCTTTTACTTAGACGGTTTCAGCGTTGACTTTTCGCTGTAAGCCTCCCTTAGGAGCTTCTTCGCCTTTTACTTAGGCGGTATCAGCGTTGACTTTTCGCTGTAGGCTCTGCATTCCTTTAGGAACGACTTCTGAGCAGAAAACTTACACTGCGCTCCCTTTGGAACGGCTTTTTGTGACTTCATAAACTTACTCTGCGTTCCTTAGAACGACTTTCTGTTACTTCGAAGGATTTTTAATCCGAAGGTCCTCCTTGGTAACGGAAAAAGTTTTAGGCTTCAGCAACTTAGGCTTGTGGAGCAAATAGATTTTCCTCGTAGGAAACAACGAAATTATTACATGAAAACTATCAATGTTTTTTGCTTCACAGAAAATAAAACTGAATAGAAAAGACTGCTATCAAAGGTAGGATATGTCAATAAATGTGCTTCGACTCTGGCACAGTGCTGTTGACTGTGCGAGCTTCGGACTGTTCTCTGAAGTCCCTCTGATGTGGAGCGTATTGACTCCCTTCTGGCTGTTGACCTTGCTGCAATGGAGGTGGAGGCGGAAGCTGCTGCCAGGAAGCTTGAGGTTGACTTGCCGAAGCTACAGAAGCTGCAGGGTGGTTGTCTATGTATTGTGGGATATAAGGCGGATGATACGAAGCAGTATGCATGACCTGCTTCGGCTGAGCTTGTTGAGATGCAGCTTCGGCTATTTCCTTTTGCTTCTGGATTGTAACATGGCACGTCCTAGTGGTATGGCCCTTGCCTTCTCCACAGAACAAGCAAAACAGTCTCCTTGGCTGATCTCCGAATCTTCCGCCGAAGCCCCTGGCGCCTCTGCCTCTTGGAGCTGGTGGCCGGAAGGAGGTTTGTTGTTGCCCCGAAGCCTGTGAGGAGCACTGCGGCCTGTTTTGCTGACTCCCCTTATCATCATTCTGAGTGTTGTGGATGGAACGGACATGCCTCGGGTAGTATCTTCCTCCGAAGCCCCTGGTCATTTCAGAAAATCTGAAGGCCTCCTCCCTTCTTTGGCGAAAATCATTGTCAGCACGAATGTACTCATCCATCTTTTGGAGCAATTTCTCCAGGGTCTGAGGAGGCTTCCGAGCAAAGTATTGAGCTGCGGGTCCAGGACGAAGCCCCTTGATCATGGCTTCGATAACGATTTCATTGGGCACCGTTGGTGCCTGCGCCCTCAATCGTAAGAACCTTCGGACATACGCCTGAAGGTATTCTTCGTGATCCTAAATACACTGGAAGAGGGCTTGAGCTGTGACCGGCTTCGTTTGAAATCCTTGAAAGCTGGTCAGTAACATATCCTTCAGCTTCTGCCATGAAGTGATTGTTCCTGGCCGAAGAGAGGAATACCAAGTCTGAGCAACATTCCTGACGGCCATAACGAAAGACTTCGCCATGACTGCAGCATTGCCCCCGTACGAAGACACTGTTGCTTCGTAGCTCATCAAGAATTGCTTCGGGTCGGAGTGGCCGTCAAACATGGGAAGCTGGGGTGGCTTATAGGATGGAGGCCAAGGTGTAGCCTGCAGCTCAGCAGACAGAGGAGAAGCATCATCGAAAACAAAATTTCCCTGATGGAAATTATCATACCAGTCATCTTCGTTGACGAAGCCCTCCTGATGAAGGTCTTTCTGATGAGGCCTTCTGTTCTGCTCATCGTGAGTGAGATGGCGAACTTCCTCAGAGGCTTCGTCTATTTGCCTTTGCAACTCAGCTAGGCGGGCCATCTTCTCCTTCTTCCTCTGCACTTGTTGATGTAGCATCTCCATCTCTCTGATTTCTTGGTCTAGCTCTTCTTCCTCAAGCGTCGGGCTGACGGCTTTTCTCTTCTGGCTTCGGGCCTCCCGAAGAGAGACGGTCTCCTGGTTGTGGTCCAGCGGTTGTAGTGCTCCTGCCCCAGTCGCTGAAGCTTTCTTCGGCGCCATAGCGAAGGTCTATAGCTTCCGAAGGTGTTCACAAAAACTCGAAGTGGAAGTGAGTTCACCGGAGGTGGGCGCCAATGTTGGGGACTTGTTCTCAAATGCTTCGAGTTAAGAACAAGGCAACATAGAAGATGTTAAACATTAAGGTCCTTCGTCCTTCGAAACATTACGCCCCTTCAGGAAATAATGCTTTAGGACGAAGGTCACAAGAGACATACCTTCGTAAATATAATAAATAATGCCGAAGGATTCATATAAAGCGTGAAATATAAACATCAACATAAGATCATTTCTATTTTATTAACATGGAGAAATAGAAATGATTTCAAATTACAAATGTACCTTCGGTCCTGAGAGAAGGTAGAAGTACAAGCGTGACGCAAAAGCCAATGCCAAGTCCGCGTGAACAGTACGGGGTACTGTTCATCTATTTATAGACGCGGGACGCAGCCCACGTAAAATTACATCCATGTCCATTACATTTGTTAACGGTTTATGGAAATCTGTCGAGGCCCCCGAAGTCTTTTCATCTTTAAGTCGGTTCCCCCTTATGCCATCGCGCCGAAGCTTCCCTGCGCACAGCTTCGGCTGCCCTCGACCTTCGTCTGGTTCAGGCTTCGTCCTGGTCGTGCTCCATATCCATAATTCTGAATCCGAAAATACCTGTTCATATAATCCACTTGGAAAACATTGTCAAATCATGTTTTTGAGGACCTTCGGAGGACGAAGGCCCCCAACAGGGCAGTCTTTAGTTTGGTGGGCGCAGTCTTCGCCATGGAAAAGGCAGTAAAATCGGCGCGGCGGAGGGGGTGGCTGCGCACGCCCTCGGCCCCTGCCGCGAGTCCCACTTCCGCGGCCCTGGGGGGGATATTCCTGGCGACGAAGGGGGTCAGCGGCCGGCTGCTGGTTGGCGATGTTGTGCACTTGCTGCTGACCGCGGCCATCCCGACCGGAGTCTGGCTGCGGAGTCCTTGTCCACGTGCGGCTGGACTGCGGAGCATCTTTTGGCTTCCGCTGGGACTCAATCTTGCGCTGGTGGAGCTCCTCGGATCTGGCGTACTTTTCAAACAGCTGGTATAACTCTTGGAGGTTCTTGGGCGGGTCCCTGATGCAATGACTGTAAAGGACGCCAGCGCGAAGACCACTGATAGCATAGTGGATGGCAATCTGGTCATCGACTGAGGGTAGCTGTGACTTGAGTGTCAAGAATTTGCGGTAATATTCCCTCAGGGTCTCCTTCTCTAGCTGCTTGCAGAGCGAGAGCTCGGCCAGGGCGTCGGTGTCCGGGCGGTACCCCTGGAAGTTGAGGAGGAACTTGTCCCGGAGACTTCTCCAGGAATCGATGGACAGCGGAGGCAACCTGGTGAACCAGGTGAGCGCGGGGCCCTCGAGGGCGATGATGAAGGACTTCGCCATTGTGGCGTCGTCCCCCCCGGACGATGCGACGGCGACCTGGTAACTCATTATGTACTGAGCCGGGTCGGTGCTGCCGTTGTACTTGGGGTAGGTCCCAGCCCGGAAGTTGGCTGGCCACGGCGTCACTTGCAGGTGAGGCGCCAGGGGGCTTCGCTCATCGAGGTAGTTGACCCCTTGGAATGGCGCGGCGTGCGGGAAAGTGAAGTCGCGCTGGGGGAAACGCGGGTCCTCCTGCTGCGCGCGGTGCTGCAGGGGTGGCCCATGCTGCAGGCCGGGGTGGCCTTCGCGCGTGTCTTCGTTTTGTGCGCGCTGCTGGAGGGATGACTCGTGCCGCGGGCTGAGGTGGCCTTCGCGCTGCATCAGCGCGATCTCCCGCTCGAGTTCCTGGGCCTTGTGCTCTTCGTCGCGGATCATCTGCCGCACTTTGGCGAGTGCGGACACACGCTGGCGCTTGGCCTCCAGTATCTCCTTCTGCCTCTGGAGGTTGCGGTTCTTGAGGCGCAGGGCGCGCAGCTGTAGCTGTTCTTCTGTTGAGATGCCGAGGACCTCACCGTCCTCGACGAGATCCGCGCCCTCCGGTGGAGTGATGTCTGAGGGAGGTGCGAGGCCTGAGGGTTGTCCCTCAGGGTCGCAGGTGCGGAGGGTGTCGTCTTCAGTGGCCTCTTGGTGGGTGGATTGGGTGAGGGCGAGGGCCTTGCCCTTCCTTGCGGCGAGCAGTGCTGCCTTCGCAGCCTCGTCAGCCTTCGGGTTAGCTCGCTTGGGTGCCATCGCGGGTGGTTGTCTCGTAGCACCCACGGTGGGCGCCAAATGTTGGTACTGTCTCTCGACAGCAAGGAGATCCAACACGGGTGAATGGAGATGGCAACAGGGCACTCGCGCGTGATGGCAAAAGCTCTGTTAATCTGGCCTCTCACGGGCACTGTGCGGGGGTATTTATAGGTATCCGAGTGCACGGCGCCTTGCGTTAAGGACGCATGTGCCCTCAGGTACCTAGTTTATCCCCAGAATATTCCTATAAAGCGGGGTTACAAGCTGTAATTACATGTACGCCTTTACAAATTAGGCCCGTAACACAACCGCGGCCACGCAGGGCCTGTTACAATGGGCCCGACCTCATGTGGGCCTCGGAGCCGACCGAGGCCGCGCCGTAGGGAGGCGTTGCCGCAGGCCTTCGTCTGGAGCCGAATCGAGCGAAGGGTCTCCATGTTGTCCCTGGTGTCGATCAAGCGAAGAGTGTCCCTGCCTGCTTTGCCTGTCAGGGCGGGGGCTAAGCGGTGGAGACTTCGGGCGAAGGGTGGCGTTTCTGCCTTCGCTCCAACAAATATAAACAAGTGCTGAGTAGTATTATTACATTACCAAGGGAGGCAAAAACTCCTCCCGATAAGTTTTTACATAAAAGATTCTTATGGAGGACCAGGTCCTCCCGTAGATTCACTCTTGTTTTTCCTCATGTGGAACCACCTTGGTACAAAAGCAACAGAAATCTACTGCTTCCTCACCTAAAAACAACGAGGGGATAAACCCTGAGTATGGAATTACTCAGCAAGTCTTACCCGACTAAAGAAAAGACTCTCAAGGATATGCTGGTTAGAAGGGAGTCAAGGTAAGGTATCTCAAGATCAAAGACTCTGTTTGCAAAAATGCTTACTAAAAGTGGATCCTTAAAATTCCAGTTTTATTGTCAAATTAGGTAACTTACCTATATCTAGAGTTCTTGCTACCCTAGTTCAAACACTTATCCTGAACTAGCCAAGTTCTTTATCCATCCTTCATCTTTACTGGAGTTCTACGTATAGGGCAGTGACCAAGTCTTCATAACCACGAAGGTACGACGATCCGAATCGATTATACTCAGCTGAGGATCTCCGATCACACGACATATGTAGCACTTAACCCTTGCATATGTCAACCCGCCACCGGGTTTCTTAAGACCAGATCAGGTTCACGCAAACCGAGAGCACATATACACCACCGTCCAGCCTCTTGCTACGGAGGGTACACGCTACACTCGCCACCGCTCCATGCCCATTTCGTGTTATCTTATTCTGGCCTTAGTCTGCCTGAGGCAAGGCTTACCCATGACGAGGCATGTGACCAGTTAAAGGGTCCTCGGTCATCAAGCCTACATCGACACGGTCCTTAATCGACTTAGACGGAGACACTACACCGAGGCTCTCTTCTCGTGCAAGTCACCCGCCCGGTCTGAGCTTAATCATTTCAAAACCCAAAGCTTGGTACCTGACAGAGGTACATCTTTTCCGATGTTGAACCCATTACGGTCGTAATGGATCCACCATCAAGTTTTATTTTTGAAAACATCCCACCCACTTTTGCCACATCATCTTTTGTAAAAACAAAACATTTTGTTTTAGCTAAAGCAATACTAAGCATAGTAAAACCTTTTGTAAAAACAGGGTTTCAAAGGAAGGGTACTCAAGTTCAAGGAAGGTAATGCAGGAATTGTTTGAGCAGTCAACTCATAGCACCTAATGCAGCAAGCAAGTGAGAAAGATTTTAAAAACATCAAGGAAGGTGGCAAATGCACCAGGGCTTGCCTTCGTTAGTAGGTGAGTCGGGCTCAGGCCCGCAGATGTCAAAGTAGAGACAAGTCCCTGCCTGAGAGTCCGAAGGTGGTGGTGCCTTTTCTTCAGTCATTTCAATTTCTTCTTCGTTTTCTAAACATAACCATATATATGTATATAAGAATGAATGCCATGTAATGCTCATGAGAGTGCAAAGATAAAAAGAACTTATTATCTAAGGTCTTGAATACAATTTTCCTTCACGAAACTCTGAGAACTTAGGGTTTTCGGAGTCAGTAAAGGAGTTCATAGAGCAGGGGTGGAGGTTTTGGGTTCTAGTTATCAAACAAGGTCCAAATCAACCCAAACTCTACTCAAGGCTTCTAAATAATGTATAGAACTCATATAAAAAGTTTGGACATTTTTGGAATTACCATATGTTTTCTAAAAATCCAGAACTAATACTTTAAACTATTTTAAATGCCTTAAAATTCCTTATTTTACCTAAAAATCATACAACTATTTTTATTAAATTCTATGGAAAATCAGAAGCCTAGGAAAATTAGTTTCACAATTTTAGGATTTTTCTACAATTTCCTAGAATTTATTTGGCTCTAGAAGAAAAAGAAAAGGAAAAACTAGCAACAGTACTGGGCCAATTTTAGTCCAGTCAGCCCAGGCCTACGCGGAATCGCGCCCGCCCCCGCGCGCGCTGAATACTTTGCAGAAAAGCCCTCGGTGTTCCGGCTAACTAGGAACGGGTTCTTTCACTTTTGTCTTGAGTCACTGACGCTTTGCAGAAGAGTCCTCAAACTTCTATTCCTTCGCAGAGGGAGGTCCCCGACGGCGGTGAACACGGCCGAGCTCCGACGAGCTCATACGCCGGCCGATTAGGGCAAGTACTGGCGTCCCCGAGCAACTAACGCCAAATTGGACCCATCCTAAGCCTTTCCCCTAACCTAATTTTACTAATGACTAATAGATTTGCTCTGGCCACGGTGACCGTGAGTAGTGCGGCTAGATCGTCGTGTTCTCGGCGACCAGAGAGCTCCTAACGCAATTACGTGGGTCGGCAAGCATCGTGGAGTTATGAGAAAGCTCAAACAAGGGAGAGAGGAGGATGAGCTGACCGGAAAGGGGCTGGCCGCGGTGAAGCTGTTCTTCGCGGTGGCGGAGAACTGAATTGGGGGAAATTCAAAATTCGTGCGCTCTGGCGAACGATTAAGGGTGGGATTGGAGGCTCTGGTTTCGGGATGATGTAGCGCAGCTGCCCACGCCATCAATTTATAGAGGGCATCGACGGTGGCCAGGAATTTGAAGAAGGACGCGCGGCGGTCGGAGGTAGAAGAAGGCACTGACGCACGTGAATCCGTGTCCACCGTCGTGGCAACCTCACCGGCGATGATGGGATGGTCCCAGAGAGTCACGGCGACGTGGTGTAAAGGCAGAGCCACGCGGCGGGCAACGGCGAAGGCTTGACGGCGGTGAAAAGCTTTATCCACGGGCAGTGAGAAAGGGGAGGGGTATCGCGGCTAGCCGGAGTGGAGCCCAGCTCACCGGCAGCGAAGATTCTTGTACCCCGCAGCGCTATCCATCCACCCAGGCACTAATCTCGACGCCGGTGACACGAATCACGGTGGAGGGAGCCGTCGGCGGCGAGGACAGCCGCGCTGGCGGTCTGATCCCATGTTGTTACTGTACCATGGCGATTTCCCCATCAGTCGACCTGATAGAGCACTTTGGGGCTCCATTTTCTCCCAATTCCATGCGGTACTAGAACCAAACACCTATAACAAAGTTGTTCCTCTTTAATAACTCTACAACTTTGTTATAGCAAGCCTAGGTAGATTCTTACTGGATCTTAGTCGAAATGGCTCTCAAACTTGGATCCAAGTCACTGTCTATCTGAAATTCAGACTGAATCAGCCTGACAGCCTGACTTCAGGCTTAATTATCTCCAATATTTTCTTAACAACTATGCTCACATTCTTAAGCAAAGTTGTTCTCCTATGATTGGGCTACAATTTTTATGTGGTGACCTAGGGCAAAAACCCTATAGTTTGAAAATTACAAAGCTCAAAAGTTGAGCCCATAACACTAAAATTCAGACTTAGAATAAATTCTCAATTGGGGTCCTTTTTGCTAATCAATCCAAAACTCAAGGTTTGGCTTGTAAATTCATATATTTGTGAACCAAATGACTTAAGATACTTATTCAACTTGGTTTTTGCACATTAGTCCAAAAGTGGACTAATTTTGCACATAGGCCCCTAGGGTTTGGTTTTAGGGTTTTCTAGGGTTCCAACTAGGGTTTTTGGTACCCCAGGGGTATAAATGTGATTCAACTTTATTCTTGGGATCATTTTATGACCTTTTCCTTAAAGCTTTTGGCTTTTCTCATTTTGGGTTATGTTTTACCCCTTTAATCCCCCTTTAGGGTTAAGTGCCTTATTCAGGGTCTTATTGGCAAAACACTAAGACAATACAACTTATTTGAAACTTTTACCTAGTGAATGCACTCTAGGTGTGTCAAACATATGCAATGCCAATGTTTATGATGTCATTCTCAAGTTTTAGTTATAGTAACACCAGGGGTGTTACATCCTTCCCCCCATAAAAGAATCTCGTCCCGAGATTAAAGGTCCTAGGGTAAGTAATGGAAAAGGAAATGTGTCACATTCTTATTTCCTTATTTCTGGTACAAAGCAGGGGGTGGTGTGGGGTTCACTCTTTATTACAACAACTAAACACACTTTACAAATTACATGAGGCTAAAAAGCCTGGGAAATTCTTATTTAAAAAGTCTTGAGTTTGCCATGTAGCCTCTTCTTCAGAATGTTGGTTCCATTGTATCTTATAGAACTTGAGAGTTTTTCTCCGGGTAACCCTGTCCTTTTGATCCAAGACTCGAATAGGGTGCTCAGAATATGTCAAGTCCGATTCGAGGACCACATCTGTTACTTCAATGGTTCGATCGGGAACCCGAAGACACTTCTTCAATTGTGACACATGGAACACATTATGTATAGCAGACAAAGTTTCGGGGAGCTGCAGTCGATACGCCACTGGTCCACATTGCTCAAGTACAGGGAATGGACCAATGTAGCTGGGTGCAAGCTTCCCTTTAACCCCGAAACACGATACTCCCTTAATTGGTGAAACCTTCAGGTAGACATAGTCCCCTTCAAGAAAATACAAGGGCATTCGTCGTTTGTCTG
This sequence comes from Zea luxurians, assembly GCA_029449295.1. Classification (NCBI taxonomy): domain Eukaryota; kingdom Viridiplantae; phylum Streptophyta; class Magnoliopsida; order Poales; family Poaceae; genus Zea; species Zea luxurians. Next base: position 1,821,440 of record JAOPSE010000017.1, read on the forward strand.
CATAACCCTTCTGATGAGCTTGGGCTTTTTTCATATTATGAATTATTTTCTGAACCTTTTCTTCGGCCTCCTTCACCATATCAGGCCTAAAGAAGTACCTTTCTCCAGGTTCAGACCAATTTAGCGAAGTTCGACATTGTTGTCCATATAAAGCTTCGAAAGGTGCCATCTTGATACTTTCTTGATAGCTATTATTATATGAAAACTCCGCTAAAGGCAAACATTCATCCCATTTCTGTGAGAAGTCCATAACACACGCCCGCAGCATATCTTCGAGTATTTGATTAACCCTCTCATTCTGTCCACTTGTTTGAGGGTGATAGGCCGAACTGTGGAGCAGCTTAGTACCTAGGGACTTATGAAGTTCTTCCCAAAATTTGGATACAAATTGGGATCCACGATCCGACACTATAGTCTTTGGAACACCGTGCAAACTGAGAATGCAAGCAATGTATAATTCTGCATAGGTGATGACAGGATATTTTACTTTAACCGGGAGGAAGTGGGTGATCTTGGTAAGTCGATCAATGATAACCCAAATAGAGTCATACCCTTTTGCGGTTCTGGGCAATCCCACAATAAAGTCCATACTTATGTCTTCCCATTTCCATGTCGATATTGGTAGAGACTGTAATGGTCCGACAGCTTTCAAATGTATGGCCTTGACACGTCTGCAGGTGTCACATCTAGCCACATAGCGTGCAATCTCGATCTTCATCTTTGTCCACCAATAATGCTGCTTCAAGTCTTGGTACATCTTAGTGCTTTCGGGATGAATAGAATAGCGACTAAGATGTGCTCCATCAAGAATTTGCTAGCAAATCTCTTCATTCTTTGGCACCACTATGCGGTTATTAAACCATACAATGCCTTGATCATCTTCTTTAAAACATTTGGTTTTTCCAGCCCTTATCTTCTCACGAATGTGTTTCATACCCTCATTATTCCTTTGATCATCAATTATTCTTGGCAAGATGACTGACTCAAGCTTTAGCTGGCTTAGGGTTCCTTGTTGGACCATCCCTAGGTTTAGCTTCTCCATCTCCTGACATAATGTATTGTCAGAGGTCTTCACCGTAAGACAGTGACAGGAAACCTTGCGATTGAGCGCATCTGCCACTACATTTGCTTTTCCTGGGTGATAATGAATTTCCAGTTCATAATCTTTAATAAGCTCAAGCCATCGCCTTTGTCTCATGTTCAACTCTGACTGGGTGAAGATATACTTCAAACTTTTATGATCTGTATAAATGTGACAAATATTACCCAGCAGATAATGATGCCAAATTTTCAGGGCATGAACCACAGCAGCTAGCTCCAGATCATGGGTTGGGTAATGCTCCTCATGTCGGCGCAACTGCCTTGAAGCATATGCAATTACTCGGCCTTCTTGCATTAATACACAGCCGAGCCCACTGCCTGATGCATCACAATATACATCAAAGGGTTTGGTGATATCCGGTTGAGCCAATACCGGAGCAGTGGTTAACGATGTCTTCAATTGTTCAAAAGCTTCATCACACTTTGAAGACCAATTGAATTTAATATCATTCTTCAATAAACTTGTGATTGGCTTCACAAGCTTAGAAAAATCTGGTATAAATCTGCGGTAATATCCCGCCAGTCCAAGGAAACTTCAGACTTGATGAACAGTGGTTGGGGGTTTCCACTCGAAAATGTCCTTGACTTTGCTGGGGTCTACCACAATCCCCATGGCAGATAGAACATGTCCCAGAAACTGAATTTCCTCTAGCCAAAACGCGCATTTGCTGAACTTGGCATATAACTGATGTTCCCTCAGGCGCGTAAACATGATCCGTAAATGTTGAGCATGCTCCTCTTCATTCTTGGAATATATTAGAATATCGTCAATGAAGACCACCAGAAACTTGTCTAGTTCGGGCATAAACACCGAGTTCATCAAATATGTGAAGTGGGCCGGAGCATTTGTTAACCCGAAAGACATTACCAGATATTCAAACAACCCATAACGCGTAGTGAATGCGGTCTTTGGTCTATCCTCGGGCCGAATACGGATCTGATGATAGCCCGATATGAGATCAATTTTGGAGAATACCCTCGCCCCGGTCAGTTGATCAAATAGAATGTCAATCCTCGGAAGAGGGTACTTGTTCTTGATAGTGACCTCATTCAGGGGTCGATAATCCACACACATCCGTAAAGTTTGATCCTTCTTCTTGACGAATATGGCTGGACAACCCCAAGGTGACGAGCTTGGCCGGATGAATCCTTTCTCTAGGAGATCTTGTAATTGAATCTTCAATTCTACCAACTCATTCGGAGGCATACGGTACGATCTTCGAGAAATGGGAGTCGTACCGGGCTTCAACTCAATTACAAACTCTACATCCCTTTTAGGTGGCAATCCAGGTAAATCCTCTGGAAAGACATCGGGAAACTCGCATACTACCGGAATATCCTTGATTTCCGGTATAATGGCTTCATACACTCTGCCAGTAGCTTTGGTTGGAATGGGGATAGGCAAAAGAATTTCTTCTTGATTATGACTCAACCTGATAGTTCTTTGATCAGTGTTGACGGTTGCTTTATGTTTGGCCAACCAATTCATACCCAAAATGACATCTATGTCTTGGCCTTTTAGAATGATCATATTGGTAGGAAAGTCCCGTCCGACCAATGTTACGGGCACTTGATAGGCCACTTCTCTAGTAAAGATTTGTCCCCTAGGTGAGTGAATTTTAAACCCCTCTTTTGATTCATGGCATGAAATGTGATGTTGCTCCACAAATTTCTTGCTAATGAATGTATGTGAAGCACCAGAATCAAAGAGAATGACTGCAGGATGATCGGCCACAAGGAACATACCCATCATTACCGGCTCCCCGTCCGGTGTAGTGGCCACTTGCATGTAATAGATGCGTCCAGTCTTCTTGGTGTTTCTGCCCGAAGTATTTCCCTTGACTTGAGATGAATTCCCAGATCCTTGCTGATTATTTGACTGGTTTTGCTTTGGATAGGGGCAATCTTTGATGAAATGTCCAGATTTGCCACAATTGAAACATCCAGTCGACGAGCTAGGCAAAGCAGGGAATCGAGTGCCTGGGGCACCCGACTGACTTGGGGTAGTGGGGGCATTATTGGGACGAATAATTATTGGCTGCTTAAAAGGGAAGGAGGGTGCACGAGAACGATTCTGGGTGGAAGGCCGGAGAACAAACCGTTGCCTTTTCACCGGGCCCTGACTAGGCCTGTCTCCTCCAAATCCCTTAGATTTTCCAATACCTGCATACTTTGCTTCTACTGCTAATGCTGTACTGACAGCTCTCCCATAAGTAAGATCTATGCAGGTTGCCATTTTTCTTTGCAGTCGATCGTTTAGACCTCTCATAAAACAATTCTTCTTTTTCAGATCAGTGTTCACCTGATCGATTGCATACTGCGACAGATGATTGAACTTATTGAGATACTGATTAACGGTATCCCCTCCTTGTTTTAGCTTCATAAATTCTTCTTGCTTCCTGTGAAGAACACCTTCGGGTATATAATGCTCGCGGAAGGCCACTTTGAATTCTTCCCAGGTTATTTGATGATTGGCCGGTTGAACGGCCACGAAATTTCCCCACCAGGTACTGGTAGGGCCGCGTAGTTGCTGGGCTACAAATAAAGGCTTCTGGGTCTCCGAACAACGCAGAAGTCCGAATTTTTGCTCAATAACCCGAAGCCATTCATCGGCTTCTAATGGGTCTTCAGCTTTAACAAAAAGGGGTGGACGTGTCTCTGAGAAGTCCAAGTAAGAAGTTTCGTGGGGGCCCTGTTGATAACCCCGCCCACCTTGCTGCTAGAACTGTTGGCCCGCCATCTCTCTTAGAAAACGGGTATTATCAGCGGTCGCATTCACTAAGGTGGCAATCGCCTCAGCCAGTGTGGGAGGAACAGGAGGTGGATTTGGGGTAGATTCCCTCCCACTTGAGGTTCCAGCTGCATCCTAGGATCGGGTCTTGGACGGCATCTGTGGCAACAAACATTTGAAAGCAAATATAATATGCCAAAGACAGAACCATCCAATTTACATTACCAGAAAGAGTAATGTACAGACTCGATTTTTTTTACAACAGGATACATTACTCAGTATACAATAGCACTACCTATTATACATTAGTACAACCTACAATACACTACTTCTATTTCTACTACCACGCCGCTATTCCTACTTTTGGTTGCTCCTGGCAGCCTCGTCGTCAGGTGTGGGAGACCATTCATCGACCAGCCTCATAGAAGGAGGGGGTTTAAAAAGGTCTAGCTCACCACCAAGTGCTTCTCCCGCAACGTGCGAGGGTCCGGCTTCCGACCCGACAAGATCCATAGGTGCACTGGGATGTAGTTGCGAATATAGTACATGGACTTCCTCATGTAGGGTATTGCAATACGCCTGCAGATTGTCAATGGCAGCGCTAAGTTCTTCGACTCGGGCCCGAGCCTTTGCTGCCTTAGCCCAAGCCACTAAACGAGACTGTACCGCCCAGTCAAGCGCTAAATCCCGACCAGCATGCTGATCCTGCAGATGGCGGATGTAACTCCTCAATTCGTTTATTCTATCGCCATCCGCGACCCACATGCTGGTCCTGCGTTGCAGTTCCATTTGAAGCTGATTCACGCATGCTTCGAGATCCCCAATCGGATCGTTGCTTCCGCTGCTACTATCCTCATCCCGTGGGGCAAGTTGATGACGAGGTACTCCAATTGGGCCAGTTGACTTACGCGCGGAGAAAATCACGAAGGAGATTCTCGAAGGTTTGTCCGAAGATACTGATGACAGCGACAGCTATGATGTGGAAAGTGGTGGGGAAGAGGCCGAAGATCGACCGTGGCGACCAAGCCACACAGTTTTTGGGAAAACGACCATCAAGCAGAGTCACATTGATAATATGAGGGGGCGATATTTCCGAGACATATCTATTGTGAGAGCTGATGCCGGGGAAAAAACTTCTCCCACCCCCGAAGAAGATGAAGTTGTGATTTTCCGAAGCTTCCTCAAGGCTGGGCTTCGATTCCCCCTGAGCAACTTTGTTGTTGAGGTACTAAAGACATTTCAAGTCTATCTGCATCAAATCACTCCCGAAGCCATCATAAGAATGGGAGTGTTTGTCTGGGCTGCGAGGAGCCAAGGTTTGGAACCGAACGCTAAAAGCTTCTGCAACATTCATGAGTTATTATACGAGACGAAGCCCTGGGGAAAGGAGCAATACCACAACAACTTTGGGTGCTACAGCTTCGGCGCCCGCTCCGGGTCAAGCTGCCCTGTGCCGACCTTTCGGAAGAGGTGGCCCGGAGCCTGGATGACTGAATGGTTTTATGTAAAGAATGATCTAACAGCTCAAGAGAATGTGAAGAGTATCATTATGCACCCAATCTGGCAACGCTTCGGTCTTCGAAGGCCGAAGGTCGAAATGGACGAAGCCGCCGAAGAATGCCAAAGAGCCTTCGGGGTAGTCTGCTCGTTTATTGGGACAAGGGACTTGGTCCAAGAACACATTGCCTTCAGGGTATGGCCACTTGCAGAAAAGTGGGAAATGCCGAAGGAAACCATCAAAGAGTCCGACGAAGGCGGACTAGTCAGATTAAAGTACACATTCAAATATGCAGATAAATTTGTTGAACCTGATGATGACTGGCTGAAAAGCATTGAAACATTAAGTGATGAATTACTTGGGGCATATTCGAAGGCTGAAAATACTGCACTATCAGCAGCCTTCGGAGGCCGAAAAAAGAAGAGACTCAACCGAGTGTTTGATGCAGTCGGGTTCTTCTACCCTGATTATCGTTATCCCATCCGAAGGCAAAAAAGGAAAAACATAACCTCTGAAAAAGAAGAAGCTGCAACTGCTCCTAGCGAGCCAGAACCGAAAGGAAAAAGGTTGAAGGTCCTCACACACCGACCACGCCATATTGAACCAGCTTCGGTGCCTGAGTTCACCGGAGAAACTTCTTCGGCCGCCGAAGCTGAACAGCCAACCTTGCTGCCAGAAATCGCAGAGATGGCCGAAGCGCCATCCACAGAAAAAATGGAAGAAGCGAAAAATCCGACTAAGGAAAAAGCATCAGAAATTTTGAGTCCTGTAGCAAATGTCGAAGCAGCAAAAATCCAAAAGGGTCCAATGGTGACCCCAAAAAGGAAGAGAATGGTAAATGTACTAGATGTCTTGGAGACAATTAAGTCTTCAAGCACAACTCCAAAAAAGAGTGTTGAAATTGCTGAAGCTTCTTCTGAAGCTCCGACGCAACAAGCTGAAGCTGAAGCTGGGCCTTCAGAGCCCTTCAAGGAGCAAACTTTGGAAGCCGAAGCAATAAAAATACCAGAACCAATTTTAGTTGAAGAAACTGACACTGCCATCCCCGAAGCGCCTGCCAGCATGTGTGATTACATCATACGACATGCTTCGGGGAAAAAACTATCTGAAGAAGAAACTCATGAAGCTAACCATTATGCAAAGGAGCTAAAATATCCAAAGGGGGCAGTAATATTCAATGGGACAAATGAAGATGATTTCTTATACTGCCTGCCTGACAACAAAGAGCTATCTGTCTGCCGAGAGATGGCCAGGAGTATTGGTTTCCCGAAGCTTGAATCTGGATTAAGCGCCATGACGAAAGAAGATCTCGCAGACAGTCTTGCGTACAACAGCCTGAAGGTACGGGAATTAAACGCTTGAAAAAAAAACCCCCTTATTATTTTTTTACGCAACTCATTCCTTTTTTCTTATATGAATTCTTTTTCGTATAGGGCCTGATCCTAAGCAACGCGCTAAGAGCGCAAAAGAGCGCCGAAGATGAAAGTTATGAAATTGCGTTTAATAATTTACGCTCCGAAGTTATCAAACTGAGAAACGAAGCTTTGGAAAAAGATAAAATTCTGCTTACACTGGTAGATAAAGTGAAAAAAGACGAAGCTGCTTCAAAGGCCCAAACCGAAGCTCAAAAACGCGAGATTAAAGATCTTCAGAAACAGCTGGCTAGAGCTAAAAAGGAGCGCGCGCTTGAGGAAACGAAACGAGAACTTAGTGATTTTATGGTCAGCAAATTGGAATCAAGAGTTAAGGAGCTTCGCACATCTTAGGGGAAATGCTATGTTAAATCTATAGAATGCGTGAATAAAATTAAAACCAGCTTTGCTAGCGTCGGCGCCTTTTCCAGCGAAGAGAATTTTTCTCGAGGCAATCCCGAAGATCCGCTGGAATGGATTAGCCACGAAGCAGAGGCCTTCGAAGAGATTCTGAACAGTCGTGGCGACATATGCGCTTTTTCGGGCGCCAGAGGAATTGCTTCTGTCTTAGAGAAGAAAGGTTGCGGGCATGTAAAATTTTTAGCTCAGTCCGAAGCTACCTTATCTTCCGAAGATATCAAGGACCCCTCGGCCGAAGCAAGCGTGGTTGGTGGCAAATTTTTTACTGATATCTGGAACGACGGCGGCCGAGGAATGGCGCAAGAGATCATCCAAAGAAGCGAAAAAGGCATTCATGATGCTAGAAAAGTAGCAGAAGCTGCCGAAAGGAGTACGGAGCCCGAAAGACAATTAGGTACCAATTAGTCGTTCTTGTTGCGTTGTAATTTTCATTTTAAACTTTGCTCGCGATTTGTAAAAGTAATGAAGAAGTGTTCTCTTCGCTCAGAAACTGTTGAACCAGCTGCCGACCCCCACACAAAAGGGGATGAAGAAATTAAACAAATGGCCGAAACTATCATGGACAAGGTTGTTGACCAACTTTTGAATGAAGCCGCCGAAGCAGTATTGAGAGAAGATTAGATGCTATTTGGAAAAAACATTTAAAGTGTAATCTATGCAACACTTTGTACATTTGAATGTAATATACAAGTCTCTTTTCATTATTGAATTCTTTACGATGCATGAAACTTTAAATACATACCATTTTTGAGCCTTCGGCGAAAAAACACCTTCCCTTCTTTTCATGCTTCGTGAAGAAGACATTCTTCGTTAAAATTACTCTGATGAATGATATCCATGCTTCGTGAAAACATTCTCCGAAGCTATATTCCGAAGCTATACAACTTTGATATTGATCTGATAAAATTCGCCCACGTTTCGTAAAAATATTCTTCGAAACTGTATTCCGAAGCTATACAATTTCGATGTCACTTTCTCAAAGCATCCTTTCGAAGGTTGAGAGTATCCCCTTCTCTTGCCAAATGCAATATGATGTATGATGCTTATGCTATGCAAAATGATGTGATGATGTTATGTTATGCATGTGTCATTTGTTCCGAAGATACACATAAAATATATTCGTAAGCTCTGCATTCCCTTAGGAACGTCTTTGGAGCTTCTTCGTCTTTTACTTAGACGGTTTCAGCGTTGACTTTTCGCTGTAAGCCTCCCTTAGGAGCTTCTTCGCCTTTTACTTAGGCGGTATCAGCGTTGACTTTTCGCTGTAGGCTCTGCATTCCTTTAGGAACGACTTCTGAGCAGAAAACTTACACTGCGCTCCCTTTGGAACGGCTTTTTGTGACTTCATAAACTTACTCTACGTTCCTTAGAACGACTTTCTGTTACTCCGAAGGATTTTTAATCCGAAGGTCCTCCTTGGTAACGGAAAAAGTTTTAGGCTTCAGCAACTTAGGCTTGTGGAGCAAATAGATTTTCCTCGTAGGAAACAACGAAATTATTACATGAAAACTATCAATGTTTTTTGCTTCACAGAAAATAAAACTGAATAGAAAAGACTGCTATCAAAGGTAGGATATGTCAATAAATGTGCTTCGACTCTGGCACAGTGCTGTTGACTGTGCGAGCTTCGGACTGTTCTCTGAAGTCCCTCTGATGTGGAGCGTATTGACTCCCTTCTGGCTGTTGACCTTGCTGCAATGGAGGTGGAGGCGGAAGCTGCTGCCAGGAAGCTTGAGGTTGACTTGCCGAAGCTACAGAAGCTGCAGGGTGGTTGTCTATGTATTGTGGGATATAAGGCGGATGATACGAAGCAGTATGCATGACCTGCTTCGGCTGAGCTTGTTGAGATGCAGCTTCGGCTATTTCCTTTTGCTTCTGGATTGTAACATGGCACGTCCTAGTGGTATGGCCCTTGCCTTCTCCACAGAACAAGCAAAACAGTCTCCTTGGCTGATCTCCGAATCTTCCGCCGAAGCCCCTGGCGCCTCTGCCTCTTGGAGCTGGTGGCCGGAAGGAGGTTTGTTGTTGCCCCGAAGCCTGTGAGGAGCACTGCGGCCTGTTTTGCTGACTCCCCTTATCATCATTCTGAGTGTTGTGGATGGAACGGACATGCCTCGGGTAGTATCTTCCTCCGAAGCCCCTGGTCATTTCAGAAAATCTGAAGGCCTCCTCCCTTCTTTGGCGAAAATCATTGTCAGCACGAATGTACTCATCCATCTTTTGGAGCAATTTCTCCAGGGTCTGAGGAGGCTTCCGAGCAAAGTATTGAGCTGCGGGTCCAGGACGAAGCCCCTTGATCATGGCTTCGATAACGATTTCATTGGGCACCGTTGGTGCCTGCGCCCTCAATCGTAAGAACCTTCGGACATACGCCTGAAGGTATTCTTCGTGATCCTAAATACACTGGAAGAGGGCTTGAGCTGTGACCGGCTTCGTTTGAAATCCTTGAAAGCTGGTCAGTAACATATCCTTCAGCTTCTGCCATGAAGTGATTGTTCCTGGCCGAAGAGAGGAATACCAAGTCTGAGCAACATTCCTGACGGCCATAACGAAAGACTTCGCCATGACTGCAGCATTGCCCCCGTACGAAGACACTGTTGCTTCGTAGCTCATCAAGAATTGCTTCGGGTCGGAGTGGCCGTCAAACATGGGAAGCTGGGGTGGCTTATAGGATGGAGGCCAAGGTGTAGCCTGCAGCTCAGCAGACAGAGGAGAAGCATCATCGAAAACAAAATTTCCCTGATGGAAATTATCATACCAGTCATCTTCGTTGACGAAGCCCTCCTGATGAAGGTCTTTCTGATGAGGCCTTCTGTTCTGCTCATCGTGAGTGAGATGGCGAACTTCCTCAGAGGCTTCGTCTATTTGCCTTTGCAACTCAGCTAGGCGGGCCATCTTCTCCTTCTTCCTCTGCACTTGTTGATGTAGCATCTCCATCTCTCTGATTTCTTGGTCTAGCTCTTCTTCCTCAAGCGTCGGGCTGACGGCTTTTCTCTTCTGGCTTCGGGCCTCCCGAAGAGAGACGGTCTCCTGGTTGTGGTCCAGCGGTTGTAGTGCTCCTGCCCCAGTCGCTGAAGCTTTCTTCGGCGCCATAGCGAAGGTCTATTGCTTCCGAAGGTGTTCACAAAAACTCGAAGTGGAAGTGAGTTCACCGGAGGTGGGCGCCAATGTTGGGGACTTGTTCTCAAATGCTTCGAGTTAAGAACAAGGCAACATAGAAGATGTTAAACATTAAGGTCCTTCGTCCTTCGAAACATTACGCCCCTTCAGGAAATAATGCTTTAGGACGAAGGTCACAAGAGACATACCTTCGTAAATATAATAAATAATGCCGAAGGATTCATATAAAGCGTGAAATATAAACATCAACATAAGATCATTTCTATTTTATTAACATGGAGAAATAGAAATGATTTCAAATTACAAATGTACCTTCGGTCCTGAGAGAAGGTAGAAGTACAAGCGTGACGCAAAAGCCAATGCCAAGTCCGCGTGAACAGTACGGGAGTACTGTTCATCTATTTATAGACGCGGGACGCAGCCCACGTAAAATTACATCCATGTCCATTACATTTGTTAACGGTTTATGGAAATCTGTCGAGGCCCCCGAAGTCTTTTCATCTTTAAGTCGGTTCCCCCTTATGCCATCGCGCCGAAGCTTCCCTGCGCACAGCTTCGGCTGCCCTCGACCTTCGTCTGGTTCAGGCTTCGTCCTGGTCGTGCTCCATATCCATAATTCTGAATCCGAAAATACCTGTTCATATAATCCACTTGGAAAACATTGTCAAATCATGTTTTTGAGGACCTTCGGAGGACGAAGGCCCCCAACAGGGCAGTCTTTAGTTTGGTGGGCGCAGTCTTCGCCATGGAAAAGGCAGTAAAATCGGCGCGGCGGAGGGGGTGGCTGCGCACGCCCTCGGCCCCTGCCGCGAGTCCCACTTCCGCGGCCCTGGGGGGGATATTCCTGGCGACGAAGGGGGTCAGCGGCCGGCTGCTGGTTGGCGATGTTGTGCACTTGCTGCTGACCACGGCCATCCCGACCGGAGTCTGGCTGCGGAGTCCTTGTCCACGTGCGGCTGGACTGCGGAGCATCTTTTGGCTTCCGCTGGGACTCAATCTTGCGCTGGTGGAGCTCCTCGGATCTGGCGTACTTTTCAAACAGCTGGTATAACTCTTGGAGGTTCTTGGGCGGGTCCCTGATGCAATGACTGTAAAGGACGCCAGCGCGAAGACCACTGATAGCATAGTGGATGGCAATCTGGTCAGCGACTGAGGGTAGCTGTGACTTGAGTGTCAAGAATTTGCGGTAATATTCCCTCAGGGTCTCCTTCTCTAGCTGCTTGCAGAGCGAGAGCTCGGCCAGGGCGTCGGTGTCCGGGCGGTACCCCTGGAAGTTGAGGAGGAACTTGTCCCGGAGACTTCTCCAGGAATCGATGGACAGCGGAGGCAACCTGGTGAACCAGGTGAGCGCGGGGCCCTCGAGGGCGATGATGAAGGACTTCGCCATTGTGGCGTCGTCCCCCCCGGACGATGCGACGGCGACCTGGTAACTCATTATGTACTGAGCCGGGTCGGTGCTGCCGTTGTACTTGGGGTAGGTCCCAGCCCGGAAGTTGGCTGGCCACGGCGTCACTTGCAGGTGAGGCGCCAGGGGGCTTCGCTCATCGAGGTAGTTGACCCCTTGGAATGGCGCGGCGTGCGGGAAAGTGAAGTCGCGCTGGGGGAAACGCGGGTCCTCCTGCTGCGCGCGGTGCTGCAGGGGTGGCCCATGCTGCAGGCCGGGGTGGCCTTCGCGCGTGTCTTCGTTTTGTGCGCGCTGCTGGAGGGATGACTCGTGCCGCGGGCTGAGGTGGCCTTCGCGCTGCATCAGCGCGATCTCCCGCCCGAGTTCCTGGGCCTTGTGCTCTTCGTCGCGGATCATCTGCCGCACTTTGGCGAGTGTGGACACACGCTGGCGCTTGGCCTCCAGTATCTCCTTCTGCCTCTGGAGGTTGCGGTTCTTGAGGCGCAGGGCGCGCAGCTGTAGCTGTTCTTCTGTTGAGATGCCGAGGACCTCACCGTCCTCGACGAGATCCGCGCCCTCCGGTGGAGTGATGTCTGAGGGAGGTGCGAGGCCTGAGGGTTGTCCCTCAGGGTCGCAGGTGCGGAGGGTGTCGTCTTCAGTGGCCTCTTGGTGGGTGGATTGGGTGAGGGCGAGGGCCTTGCCCTTCCTTGCGGCGAGCAGTGCTGCCTTCGCAGCCTCGTCAGCCTTCGGGTTAGCTCGCTTGGGTGCCATCGCGGGTGGTTGTCTCGTAGCACCCACGGTGGGCGCCAAATGTTGGTACTGTCTCTCGACAGCAAGGAGATCCAACACGGGTGAATGGAGATGGCAACAGGGCACTCGCGCGTGATGGCAAAAGCTCTGTTAATCTGGCCTCTCACGGGCACTGTGCGGGGGTATTTATAGGTATCCGAGTGCACGGCGCCTTGCGTTAAGGACGCATGTGCCCTCAGGTACCTAGTTTATCCCCAGAATATTCCTATAAAGCGGGGTTACAAGCTGTAATTACATGTACGCCTTTACAAATTAGGCCCGTAACACAACCGCGGCCACGCAGGGCCTGTTACAATGGGCCCGACCTCATGTGGGCCTCGGAGCCGACCGAGGCCGCGCCGTAGGGAGGCGTTGCCGCAGGCCTTCGTCTGGAGCCGAATCGAGCGAAGGGTCTCCATGTTGTCCCTGGTGTCGATCAAGCGAAGAGTGTCCCTGCCTGCTTTGCCTGTCAGGGCGGGGGCTAAGCGGTGGAGACTTCGGGCGAAGGGTGGCGTTTCTGCCTTCGCTCCAACAAATATAAACAAGTGCTGAGTAGTATTATTACATTACCAAGGGAGGCAAAAACTCCTCCCGATAAGTTTTTACATAAAAGATTCTTATGGAGGACCAGGTCCTCCCGTAGATTCACTCTTGTTTTTCCTCATGTGGAACCACCTTGGTACAAAAGCAACAGAAATCTACTGCTTCCTCACCTAAAAACAACGAGGGGATAAACCCTGAGTATGGAATTACTCAGCAAGTCTTACCCGACTAAAGAAAAGACTCTCAAGGATATGCTGGTTAGAAGGGAGTCAAGGTAAGGTATCTCAAGATCAAAGACTCTGTTTGCAAAAATGCTTACTAAAAGTGGATCCTTAAAATTCCAGTTTTATTATCAAATTAGGTAACTTACCTATATCTAGAGTTCTTGCTACCCTAGTTCAAACACTTATCCTGAACTAGCCAAGTTCTTTATCCATCCTTCATCTTTACTGGAGTTCTACGTATAGGGCAGTTACCAAGTCTTCATAACCACGAAGGTACGACGATCCGAATCGATTATACTCAGCTGAGGATCTCCGATCACACGACATATGTAGCACTTAACCCTTGCATATGTCAACCCGCCACCGGGTTTCTTAAGACCAGATCAGGTTCACGCAAACCGAGAGCACATATACACCACCGTCCAGCCTCTTGCTACGGAGGGTACACGCTACACTCGCCACCGCTCCATGCCCATTTCGTGTTATCTTATTCTGGCCTTAGTCTGCCTGAGGCAAGGCTTACCCATGACGAGGCATGTGACCAGTTAAAGGGTCCTCGGTCATCAAGCCTACATCGACACGGTCCTTAATCGACTTAGACGGAGACACTACACCGAGGCTCTCTTCTCGTGCAAGTCACCCGCCCGGTCTGAGCTTAATCATTTCAAAACCCAAAGCTTGGTACCTGACAGAGGTACATCTTTTCCGATGTTGAACCCATTACGGTCGTAATGGATCCACCATCAAGTTTTATTTTTGAAAACATCCCACCCACTTTTGCCACATCATCTTTTGTAAAAACAAAACATTTTGTTTTAGCTAAAGCAATACTAAGCATAGTAAAACCTTTTGTAAAAACAGGGTTTCAAAGGAAGGGTACTCAAGTTCAAGGAAGGTAATGCAGGAATTGTTTGAGCAGTCAACTCATAGCACCTAATGCAGCAAGCAAGTGAGAAAGATTTTAAAAACATCAAGGAAGGTGGCAAATGCACCAGGGCTTGCCTTCGTTAGTAGGTGAGTCGAGCTCAGGCCCGCAGATGTCAAAGTAGAGACAAGTCCCTGCCTGAGAGTCCGAAGGTGGTGGTGCCTTTTCTTCAGTCATTTCAATTTCTTCTTCGTTTTCTAAACATAACCATATATATGTATATAAGAATGAATGCCATGTAATGCTCATGAGAGTGCAAAGATAAAAAGAACTTATTATCTAAGGTCTTGAATACAATTTTCCTTCACGAAACTCTGAGAACTTAGGGTTTTCGGAGTCAGTAAAGGAGTTCATAGAGCAGGGGTGGAGGTTTTGGGTTCTAGTTATCAAACAAGGTCCAAATCAACCCAAACTCTACTCAAGGCTTCTAAATAATGTATAGAACTCATATAAAAAGTTTGGACATTTTTGGAATTACCATATGTTTTCTAAAAATCCAGAACTAATACTTTAAACTATTTTAAATGCCTTAAAATTCCTTATTTTACCTAAAAATCATACAACTATTTTTATTAAATTCTATGGAAAATCAGAAGCCTAGGAAAATTAGTTTCACAATTTTAGGATTTTTCTACAATTTCCTAGAATTTATTTGGCTCTAGAAGAAAAAGAAAAGGAAAAACTAGCAACAGTACTGGGCCAATTTTAGTCCAGTCAGCCCAGGCCTACGCGGAATCGCGCCCGCCCCCGCGCGCGCTGAATACTTTGCAGAAAAGCCCTCGGTGTTCCGGCTAACTAGGAACGGGTTCTTTCACTTTTGTCTTGAGTCACTGACGCTTTGCAGAAGAGTCCTCAAACTTCTATTCCTTCGCAGAGGGAGGTCCCCGACGGCGGTGAACACGGCCGAGCTCCGACGAGCTCATACGCCGGCCGATTAGGGCAAGTACTGGCGTCCCCGAGCAACTAACGCCAAATTGGACCCATCCTAAGCCTTTCCCCTAACCTAATTTTACTAATGACTAATAGATTTGCTCTGGCCACGGTGACCGTTAGTAGTGCGGCTAGATCGTCGTGTTCTCGGCGACCAGAGAGCTCCTAACGCAATTACGTGGGTCGGCAAGCATCGTGGAGTTATGAGAAAGCTCAAACAAGGGAGAGAGGAGGATGAGCTGACCGGAAAGGGGCTGGCCGCGGTGAAGCTGTTCTACGCGGTGGCGGAGAACTGAATTGGGGGAAATTCAAAATTCGTGCGCTCTGGCGAACGATTAAGGGTGGGATTGGAGGCTCTGGTTTCGGGATGATGTAGCGCAGCTGCCCACGCCATCAATTTATAGAGGGCATCGACGGTGGCCAGGAATTTGAAGAAGGACGCGCGGCGGTCGGAGGTAGAAGAAGGCACTGACGCACGTGAATCCGTGTCCACCGTCGTGGCAACCTCACCGGCGATGATGGGATGGTCCCAGAGAGTCACGGCGACGTGGTGTAAAGGCAGAGCCACGCGGCGGGCAACGGCGAAGGCTTGACGGCGGTGAAAAGCTTTATCCACGGGCAGTGAGAAAGGGGAGGGGTATCGCGGCTAGCCGGAGTGGAGCCCAGCTCACCGGCAGCGAAGATTCTTGTACCCCGCAGCGCTATCCATCCACCCAGGCACTAATCTCGACGCCGGTGACACGAATCACGGTGGAGGGAGCCGTCGGCGGCGAGGACAGCCGCGCTGGCGGTCTGATCCCATGTTGTTACTGTACCATGGCGATTTCCCCATCAGTCGACCTGATAGAGCACTTTGGGGCTCCATTTTCTCCCAATTCCATGCGGTACTAGAACCAAACACCTATAACAAAGTTGTTCCTCTTTAATAACTCTACAACTTTGTTATAGCAAGCCTAGGTAGATTCTTACTGGATCTTAGTCGAAATGGCTCTCAAACTTGGATCCAAGTCACTGTCTATCTGAAATTCAGACTGAATCAGCCTGACAGCCTGACTTCAGGCTTAATTATCTCCAATATTTTCTTAACAACTATGCTCACATTCTTAAGCAAATTTGTTCTCCTATGATTGGGCTACAATTTTTATGTGGTGACCTAGGGCAAAAACCCTATAGTTTGAAAATTACAAAGCTCAAAAGTTGAGCCCATAACACTAAAATTCAGACTTAGAATAAATTCTCAATTGGGGTCCTTTTTGCTAATCAATCCAAAACTCAAGGTTTGGCTTGTAAATTCATATATTTGTGAACCAAATGACTTAAGATACTTATTCAACTTGGTTTTTGCACATTAGTCCAAAAGTGGACTAATTTTGCACATAGGCCCCTAGGGTTTGGTTTTAGGGTTTTCTAGGGTTCCAACTAGGGTTTTTGGTACCCCAGGGGTATAAATGTGATTCAACTTTATTCTTGGGATCATTTTATGACCTTTTCCTTAAAGCTTTTGGCTTTTCTCATTTTGGGTTATGTTTTACCCCTTTAATCCCCCTTTAGGGTTAAGTGCCTTATTCAGGGTCTTATTGGCAAAACACTAAGACAATACAACTTATTTGAAACTTTTACCTAGTGAATGCACTCTAGGTGTGTCAAACATATGCAATGCCAATGTTTATGATGTCATTCTCAAGTTTTAGTTATAGTAACACCAGGGGTGTTACATCCTTCCCCCCATAAAAGAATCTCGTCCCGAGATTAAAGGTCCTTGGGTAAGTAATGGAAAAGGAAATGTGTCACATTCTTATTTCCTTATTTCTGGTACAAAGCAGGGGGTGGTGTGGGGTTCACTCTTTATTACAACAACTAAACACACTTTACAAATTACATGAGGCTAAAAAGCCTGGGAAATTCTTATTTAAAAAGTCTTGAGTTTGCCATGTAGCCTCTTCTTCAGAATGTTGGTTCCATTGTATCTTATAGAACTTGAGAGTTTTTCTCCGGGTAACCCTGTCCTTTTGATCCAAGACTCGAATAGGGTGCTCAGAATATGTCAAGTCCGATTCGAGGACCACATCTGTTACTTCAATGGTTCGATCGGGAACCCGAAGACACTTCTTCAATTGTGACACATGGAACACATTATGTATAGCAGACAAAGTTTCGGGGAGCTGCAGTCGATACGCCACTGGTCCACATTGCTCAAGTACAGGGAATGGACCAATGTAGCTGGGTGCAAGCTTCCCTTTAACCCCGAAACACGATACTCCCTTAATTGGTGAAACCTTCAGGTAGACATAGTCCCCTTCAAGAAAATACAAGGGCATTCGTCGTTTGTCTGCATAACCCTTCTGATGAGCTTGGGCTTTTTTCATATTATGAATTATTTTCTGAACCTTTTCTTCGGCCTCCTTCACCATATCAGGCCTAAAGAAGTACCTTTCTCCAGGTTCAGACCAATTTAGCGAAGTTCGACATCGTTGTCCATATAAAGCTTCGAAAGGTGCCATCTTGATACTTTCTTGATAGCTATTATTATATGAAAACTCCGCTAAAGGCAAACATTCATCCCATTTCTGTGAGAAGTCCATAACACACGCCCGCAGCATATCTTCGAGTATTTGATTAACCCTCTCATTCTGTCCACTTGTTTGAGGGTGATAGGCCGAACTGTGGAGCAGCTTAGTACCTAGGGACTTATGAAGTTCTTCCCAAAATTTGGATACAAATTGGGATCCACGATCCGACACTATAGTCTTTGGAACACCGTGCAAACTGAGAATGCAAGCAATGTATAATTCTGCATAGGTGATGACAGGATATTTTACTTTAACCGGGAGGAAGTGGGTGATCTTGGTAAGTCGATCAATGATAACCCAAATAGAGTCATACCCTTTTGCGGTTCTGGGCAATCCCACAATAAAGTCCATACTTATGTCTTCCCATTTCCATGTCGATATTGGTAGAGACTGTAATGGTCCGACAGCTTTCAAATGTATGGCCTTGACACGTCTGCAGGTGTCACATCTAGCCACATAGCGTGCAATCTCGATCTTCATCTTTGTCCACCAATAATGATGCTTCAAGTCTTGGTACATCTTAGTGCTTTCGGGATGAATAGAATAGCGACTAAGATGTGCTTCATCAAGAATTTGCTAGCAAATCTCTTCATTCTTTGGCACCACTATGCGGTTATTAAACCATACAATGCCTTGATCATCTTCTTTAAAACATTTGGTTTTTCCAGCCCTTATCTTCTCACGAATGTGTTTCATACCCTCATTATTCCTTTGATCATCAATTATTCTTGGCAAGATGACTGACTCAAGCTTTAGCTGGCTTAGGGTTCCTTGTTGGACCATCCCTAGGTTTAGCTTCTCCATCTCCTGACATAATGTATTGTCAGAGGTCTTCACCGTAAGACAGTGACAGGAAACCTTGCGATTGAGCGCATCTGCCACTACATTTGCTTTTCCTGGGTGATAATGAATTTCCAGTTCATAATCTTTAATAAGCTCAAGCCATCGCCTTTGTCTCATGTTCAACTCTGACTGGGTGAAGATATACTTCAAACTTTTATGATCTGTATAAATGTGACAAATATTACCCAGCAGATAATGATGCCAAATTTTCAGGGCATGAACCACAGCAGCTAGCTCCAGATCATGGGTTGGGTAATGCTCCTCATGTCGGCGCAACTGCCTTGAAGCATATGCAATTACTCGGCCTTCTTGCATTAATACACAGCCGAGCCCACTGCCTGATGCATCACAATATACATCAAAGGGTTTGGTGATATCCGGTTGAGCCAATACCGGAGCAGTGGTTAACGATGTCTTCAATTGTTCAAAAGCTTCATCACACTTTGAAGACCAATTGAATTTAATATCATTCTTCAATAAACTTGTGATTGGCTTCACAAGCTTAGAAAAATCTGGTATAAATCTGCGGTAATATCCCGCCAGTCCAAGGAAACTTCAGACTTGATGAACAGTGGTTGGGGGTTTCCACTCGAAAATGTCCTTGACTTTGCTGGGGTCTACCACAATCCCCATGGCAGATAGAACATGTCCCAGAAACTGAATTTCCTCTAGCCAAAACGCGCATTTGCTGAACTTGGCATATAACTGATGTTCCCTCAGGCGCGTAAACATGATCCGTAAATGTTGAGCATGCTCCTCTTCATTCTTGGAATATATTAGAATATCGTCAATGAAGACCACCAGAAACTTGTCTAGTTCGGGCATAAACACCGAGTTCATCAAATATGTGAAGTGGGCCGGAGCATTTGTTAACCCGAAAGACATTACCAGATATTCAAACAACCCATAACGCGTAGTGAATGCGGTCTTTGGTCTATCCTCGGGCCGAATACGGATCTGATGATAGCCCGATATGAGATCAATTTTGGAGAATACCCTCGCCCCGGTCAGTTGATCAAATAGAATGTCAATCCTCGGAAGAGGGTACTTGTTCTTGATAGTGACCTCATTCAGGGGTCGATAATCCACACACATCCGTAAAGTTTGATCCTTCTTCTTGACGAATATGGCTGGACAACCCCAAGGTGACGAGCTTGGCCGGATGAATCCTTTCTCTAGGAGATCTTGTAATTGAATCTTCAATTCTACCAACTCATTCGGAGGCATACGGTACGATCTTCGAGAAATGGGAGTCGTACCGGGCTTCAACTCAATTACAAACTCTACATCCCTTTTAGGTGGCAATCCAGGTAAATCCTCTGGAAAGACATCGGGAAACTCGCATACTACCGGAATATCCTTGATTTCCGGTATAATGGCTTCATACACTCTGCCAGTAGCTTTGGTTGGAATGGGGATAGGCAAAAGAATTTCTTCTTGATTATGACTCAACCTGATAGTTCTTTGATCAGTGTTGACGGTTGCTTTATGTTTGGCCAACCAATTCATACCCAAAATGACATCTATGTCTTGGCCTTTTAGAATGATCATATTGGTAGGAAAGTCCCGTCCGACCAATGTTACGGGCACTTGATAGGCCACTTCTCTAGTAAAGATTTGTCCCCTAGGTGAGTGAATTTTAAACCCCTCTTTTGATTCATGGCATGAAATGTGATGTTGCTCCACAAATTTCTTGCTAATGAATGTATGTGAAGCACCAGAATCAAAGAGAATGACTGCAGGATGATTGGCCACAAGGAACATACCCATCATTACCGGCTCCCCGTCCGGTGTAGTGGCCACTTGCATGTAATAGATGCGTCCAGTCTTCTTGGTGTTTCTGCCCGAAGTATTTCCCTTGACTTGAGATGAATTCCCAGATCCTTGCTGATTATTTGACTGGTTTTGCTTTGGATAGGGGCAATCTTTGATGAAATGTCCAGATTTGCCACAATTGAAACATCCAGTCGACGAGCTAGGCAAAGCAGGGAATCGAGTGCCTGGGGCACCCGACTGACTTGGGGTAGTGGGGGCATTATTGGGACGAATAATTATTGGCTGCTTAAAAGGGAAGGAGGGTGCACGAGAACGATTCTGGGTGGAAGGCCGGAGAACAAACCGTTGCCTTTTCACCGGGCCCTGACTAGGCCTGTCTCCTCCAAATCCCTTAGATTTTCCAATACCTGCATACTTTGCTTCTACTGCTAATGCTGTACTGACAGCTCTCCCATAAGTAAGATCTATGCAGGTTGCCATTTTTCTTTGCAGTCGATCGTTTAGACCTCTCATAAAACAATTCTTCTTTTTCAGATCAGTGTTCACCTGATCGATTGCATACTGCGACAGATGATTGAACTTATTGAGATACTGATTAACAGTATCCCCTCCTTGTTTTAGCTTCATAAATTCTTCTTGCTTCCTGTGAAGAACACCTTCGGGTATATAATGCTCGCGGAAGGCCACTTTGAATTCTTCCCAGGTTATTTGATGATTGGCCGGTTGAACGGCCACGAAATTTCCCCACCAGGTACTGGTAGGGCCGCGTAGTTGCTGGGCTACAAATAAAGGCTTCTGGGTCTCCGAACAACGCAGAAGTCCGAATTTTTGCTCAATAACCCGAAGCCATTCATCGGCTTCTAATGGGTCTTCAGCTTTAACAAAAAGGGGTGGACGTGTCTCTGAGAAGTCCAAGTAAGAAGTTTCGTGGGGGCCCTGTTGATAACCCCGCCCACCTTGCTGCTAGAACTGTTGGCCCGCCATCTCTCTTAGAAAACGGGTATTATCAGCGGTCGCATTCACTAAGGTGGCAATCGCCTCAGCCAGTGTGGGAGGAACAGGAGGTGGATTTGGGGTAGATTTCCTCCCACTTGAGGTTCCAGCTGCATCCTAGGATCGGGTCTTGGACGGCATCTGTGGCAACAAACATTTGAAAGCAAATATAATATGCCAAAGACAGAACCATCCAATTTACATTACCAGAAAGAGTAATGTACAGACTCGATTTTTTTTACAACAGGATACATTACTCAGTATACAATAGCACTACCTATTATACATTAGTACAACCTACAATACACTACTTCTATTTCTACTACCACGCCGCTATTCCTACTTTTGGTTGCTCCTGGCAGCCTCGTCGTCAGGTGTGGGAGACCATTCATCGACCAGCCTCATAGAAGGAGGGGGTTTAAAAAGGTCTAGCTCACCACCAAGTGCTTCTCCCGAAACGTGCGAGGGTCCGGCTTCCGACCCGACAAGATCCATAGGTGCACTGGGATGTAGTTGCGAATATAGTACATGGACTTCCTCATGTAGGGTATTGCAATACGCCTGCAGATTGTCAATGGCAGCGCTAAGTTCTTCGACTCGGGCCCGAGCCTTTGCTGCCTTAGCCCAAGCCACTAAACGAGACTGTACCGCCCAGTCAAGCGCTAAATCCCGACCAGCATGCTGATCCTGCAGATGGCGGATGTAACTCCTCAATTCGTTTATTCTATCGCCATCCGCGACCCACATGCTGGTCCTGCGTTGCAGTTCCGTTTGAAGCTGATTCACGCATGCTTCGAGATCCCCAATCGGATCGTTGCTTCCGCTGCTACTATCCTCATCCCGTGGGGCAAGTTGATGACGAGGTACTCCAATTGGGCCAGTTGACTTACGCGCGGTCTTCCTCGTGCGCGGCGGCATTTCTCTAAGGGGGAAATTTTATTAGTATAATTCTTAGCATGATGCATGTGTAATTACAGAATCAACCTTAGTTGATTCATACCTTCTATACATTGCACTCCTCCTATCTGGTCTTTCATATAGATTCTTCAGATATGAGGGATAAGAATGAAAGAAATCTTTCTAGGTAAGTTTTTAGAAAATCCTTTTGAAGATGCCTCATAATATCTGCAAAGAAGGGCTTCGCTCCGATACCAGCTGTGACGGAACCTCCCAAGTCATTAGGCCTACCTACAGTTGTCCTTGTCTAACGGACATCAGACAACCCTATAGATGTTCCTGAATCACTTGACAAGTTTGGTATCCTTTCTTACCTTTCTAGGAACGTTTCACCCGTCTTGCAGACATTACAGAACATCGGAGATATCGAAATGCGGAAGTGATTACATAAACTTACATTTATTTAAAAAGTAAGATCAAGTTGCTTATTACAGACCAGAAATATAAACAAGTGCTGAGTAGTATTATTACATTACCAAGGGAGGCAAAAACACCTCCCGATAAGTTTTTACATAAAAGATTCTTATGGAGGACCAGGTCCTCCCGTAGATTCACTCTTGTTTTTCCTCATGTGGAACCACCTTGGTACAAAAGCAACAGAAATCTGCTGCTTCCTCACCTAAAAACAACGAGGGGATAAACCCTGAGTATGGAATTACTCAGCAAGTCTTACCCGACTAAAGAAAAGACTCTCAAGGATATGCTGGTTATAAGGGAGTCAAGGTAAGGTATCTCAAGATCAAAGACTCTGTTGTCAAATTAGGTAACTTACCTATATCTAGAGTTCTTGCTACCCTAGTTCAAACACTTATCCTGAACTAGCCAAGTTCTTTATCCATCCTTCATCTTTACTGGAGTTCTACGTATAGGGCAGTGACCAAGTCTTCATAACCGCGAAGGTACGGCGATCCGCATCGATTATACTCAGCTGAGGATCTCCGATCACACGACATATGTAGCACTTAACCCTTGCATATGTCAACCTGCCACCGGGTTTCTTAAGACCAGATCAGGTTCACGCAAACCGAGAGCACAGATACACCACCGTCCAGCCTCTTGCTACGGAGGGTACACGCTACTCTCGCCACCGCTCCACGCCCATTTCGTGTTATCTTATTCTGGCCTTAGTCTGCCCGAGGCAAGGCTTACCCATGACGAGGCATGTGACCAGTTAAAGGGTCCTCGGTCATCAAGCCTACATCGACACGGTCCTTAATCGACTCAGACAGAGACACTACACCGAGACTCTCTTCTCGTGCAAGTCACCCGCCCGGTCTCAGCTTAATCATTTCAAAATCCAAAGCTTGGTACGTGACAGAGGTACATCTTTTCCGATGTTGAACCCATTACGGCCATAATGGATCCACCATCAAGTTTTATTTTTGAAAACATCCCACCCACTTTTGCCACATCATCTTTTGTAAAAACAAAACATTTTGTTTTAGCTAAAGCAATACTAACCATAGTAAAACCTTTTGTAAAAACAGGGTTTCAAAGGAAGGGTACTCAAGTTCAAGGAAGGTAATGCAGGAATTGTTTGAGCAATCAACTCCTATCACCTAATGCAGCAAGCAAGTGAGAAAGATTTTAAAAACATCAAGGAAGGTGGCAAATGCACCGGGGCTTGCCTTCGTTAGTAGGTGAGTCAGGCTCAGGCCCGCAGATGTCAAAGTAGAGACAAGTCCCTGCCTGAGAGTCTGAAGGTGGTGGTGCCTTTTCTTCAGTCACTTCAATTTCTTCTTCGTTTTCTAAACATAACCATATATATGTATATAAGAATGAATGCCATGTAATGCTCATGAGAGTGCAAAGATAAAAAGAACTTATTATCTAAGGTCTTAAATACAATTTTCCTTCACGAAACTCTGAGAACTTAGGGTTTTCGGAGTCAGTAATGGAGTTCATAGAGCAAGGGTGGGGGTTTTGGGTTCTAGTTATCAAACAAGGTCCAAATCAACCCAAACTCTACTCAAGGCTTCTAAATAATGTATAGAACTCATATAAAAAGTTTGGACATTTTTGGAATTACCATATGTTTTCTAAAAATCCAGAATTAATACTTTAAACTATTTTAAATGCCTTAAAATTCCTTATTTTACCTAAAAATCATACAACTATTTTTATTAAATTCTATGGAAAATCTTAAGCCTAGGAAAATTAGTTTCATAATTTTAGGATTTTTCTATAATTTCCTAGAATTTATTTGGCTCTGGAAGAAAAAGAAAAGGAAAAACTAGCAACAGTACTGGGCCAATTTTAGTCCAGTCAGCCCAGGCCTACGCGGAATCGCGCCCGCGCGCTGGATACTTTGCAGAAAAGCCCTCGGTGTTCCGGCTAACTAGGAACGAGTTCTTTCACTGTTGTCTTGAGTCACTGACGCTTTGCAGAAGAGTCCTCAAACTTTTATTCCTTCGCAGAGGGAGGTCCCCGACGGCGGTGAACACGGCCGAGCTCCGACGAGCTCATACGCCGGCCGATTGGGGCAAGTACTGGTGTCCCCGAGCAACTAACGCCAAATTGGACCCATCCTAAGCCTTTCCCCTAACCTAATTTTACTAATGACTAATAGATTTGCTCTGGCCACGGTGACCGTGAGCAGTGCGGCTAGATCGTCGTGTTCCCGGCGACCAGAGAGCTCCTAACGCAATTACGTGGGTCGGCAAGCATCGTGGAGTTATGAGAAAGCTCAAACGAGGGAGAGAGGAGGATGAGCTGACCAGAAAGGGGCTGGCCACGGTGAAGCTGTTCTTCGCGGTGGCGGAGAACTGAATTGGGGGAAATTCAAAATTCGTGCGCTCTGGCGAATGATTGAGGGTGGGATTGGAGGCTCTAGTTTCGGGATGATGTAGCGCAGCTGCCTGCACCATCAATTTATAGAGGGCATCGACGGTGGCCGGGAATTTGAAGAAGGACGCGTGGCGGTCGGTGGTAGAAGAAGACACACTGGCGCACGTGAATCCGTGTCCACCGTCGTGGCAACCTCACCAGCGACGATGGGACGGTCCCAGAGAGTCACGGCGACGTGGTGTAAAGGCAGAGCCACGCGGCGGGCAACGGCGAAGGCTTGACGGCGGTGAAAAGCTTTATCCACAGGCAGTGAGAAAGGGGAGGGGTATCGCAGCTAGCCAGAGTGGAGCCCAGCTCACCGGCGGCGAAGATTCTTGTACCCCGCAGCACTATCCATCCACCTAGGCACTAATCTCGACGCCGGTGACACGAATCACGGCGGAGGGAGCCGTCGGCGGCGAGGACAGCCGCGCTAGCGGTCTAATCCCATGTTGTTACTGTACCATGGCTATTTGCCCATCAGTCGACCTGACAGAGCACTTTGGAGCTCCATTTTCTCCCAATTCCATGTGGTACCAGAACCAAACACCTATAAAAAAGTTGTTCCTCTTTAATAACTCTACAACTTTGTTATAGCAACTCTAGGTAGATTCTTACTGGATCTTAGTCGAAATGGCTCTCAAACTTGGATCCAAGTCACTGTCTATCTGAAATTCAGACTAAATCAGCCTGACAGCCTGACTTCAGGCTTAATTATCTCCAATATTTTCTTAACAACTATGCTCACATTCTTAAGCAAAGTTGTTCTCCTATGATTGGGCTACAATTTTGATGTGGTGACCTAGGGCAAAAACCCTATAGTTTGAAAGTTACAAAGCTCAAAAGTTGAGCCCATAACACTAAAATTCAGACTTAGAATAAATTCTCAATTGGGGTCCTTTTTGCAAATCAATCCAAAACTCAAGGTTTGGCTTGTAAATTCATATATTGTGAACCAAATGACTTAAGATACTTATTCAACTTGGTTTTTGCACATTAGTCCAAAAGTGGACTAATTTTGCACATAGGCCCCTAGGGTTTGGTTTTAGGGTTTTCTAGGGTTCCAACTAGGGTTTTTGGTACCCCAGGGGTATAAATGTGATTCAACTTTATTCTTGGGATCATTTTTATGACCTTTTCCTTAATGCTTTTGGCTTTTCTCAATTTGGGTTATGTTTTGCCCCTTTAATCCCCCTTTAGGGTTAAGTGCCTTATTCAGGGTCTTATTTGCAAAACACTAGGACAATACAACTTATTTGAAACTTTTACCTAGTGAATGCACTCTAGGTGTGTCAAACATATGCAATGCCAATGTTTATGATTTCATGCTCAAGTTTTAGTTATAGTAACACCAGGGGTGTTACACTATGTCACACCCGGTTTTAGAAGGCAAACCGATTGTGAACCATGTACGTGCCAGGATCAGCAATTCACGTACACAGCAGTTACATAACATGGACATCCACATAGTCTTTACAATAAATCAAAGTGCGGAAAAGAAACGTAGATAAACGCGCCCTTCACAGGCAGCCGACTGGGGGTTGCCGCTAACCCACGCCTAGAACTCGTCGTAATCTTGGAACTCCTGGAAGTCTCCTTCCACGGCTTCATCTTCTCCTGAGCAGTGGTTGCAATGTGGACAACCTGGGGGAGGGGGGATTTGGTGTGTAGAGCAAGGGTGAGTACACATCAACATACTCAGCAAGTATCCTGTTTGGTTGTAGTGGACTAACTTTATGTGGGGGTAAGTCAAGCAGTTGCTTTTAGTTGGTCAGATTATTATTACTAGTAGAGAAAGCCAAGTTTTAGAATTAACCCATGTTATTAACCCAAACGTACTCCTTCCCAATGGAAAGAATACCACTTACCATTACCATAATCAATACCAAAACCATCATTCTCATTGCCACCTGTAATGCGAACATTTCTGATCAAGTACCACTAATCACTGGAGCTCCCTTGGCCGCTCATAACCGCGAGCATGGCTGATATATCAGTTTTCAAACACTCTGCAGAGGTTGTGCACTTTTCCCACAAGCCGTGATTCCCTTTCTGCCCGGAGAGAGCTACTCCCCATTGACCACTACCTAGGTGGTCCAGTAGGGCATCACTACGTAGCCTTTACAAAGATTCCCCGAGGCTGTAGCCGCCCGTTAGGTTTCCTAAATGTACCGCACTCCTCCCCAAGGGACAAATCAACCTTGGCAGAGCGAGTCGCATACACCGAGCCCCATTGACTGCATGACGGCTAAGCGAACTACACCCCGGTTCCTCTAATTACTCAGCTAAGGGCGTCCCACTCCACCCTCATTGTTGCACTGTTTTCCCGGGCGGTCATCCAACGAACAGGTCCTTACGGAGAGGCACTCGAGAAACCGCTCGAGCCCTCTTGAAGGTCACAAGTATAACATCATAATAAAAGAGGGGAAAACAGCGTATCATTGATAATTCTCATCATGTTCATTGATTAGAGTTGAGCAATAGCATAAGACTAAGCAATAATAATCCAACCCAAATAGGTAAACAAGGACATGGATAACAAAAGCTAGTCGATCCTTAGGTATAACTGTGAAATGCGGGAGGTGAATTAAAGAATGTATAGGACAGAGATAGGTCAAGGGACACTTGCCTCCACCAACCGACTACTGCTCAGGGGCTTCTCCTGCAAGTTCTTCGGGCTCTTCAACCGGATCGTTCTCTATGCGAGCGCAAACATACATACATCCACACATTTAATACAAACGAACAGTACACCATATAATAGAAGGCAGTAAATAAACAGACGTTCCATGCGGGCTCGCAATTAAGGTTAAGAGAGAAAGATAAAAGACAATTGAGAAACGATCACGTTACATTACTATAAATTAAACCACTCGCTTGTTAGAAGGGAATTAATTTGGACACTACGTTTTAGCATAAAGTGAAATCAAGTTCCACATTTAATCATTATAAACAATTGAAGATGAATGAAAGGGAGTGGTCGCACGGCGAGACGTACGACATAACATTTAGATTGAATTAAGAAATCAACGACTCGTCGCGCGACAGAGTGCACAACGAGACACTTGCGTTAATTATACAGAGACGTTAAGGATCGCGCGACGAAGCGCACGACGACATACATCAACAGGTCTGAGTTTAAAGTGGAACGTCGCGCGTCTGGACGCGCGACATCGCACCTTAAACGACCTGAAATTAAAATAGATCGTCGCGCAGCGAAACGCGCGACGTAGCACATTAATAGAATCTGAAATTAGACAAATTCGTCGTGCGACGAAGCGCGCGACGCAGCACGCTAACTAACGGAGTTTGAAATTTACTAAAAATCAAGCATAATCACCGCGCGCGTGGGTTTTGCGCACGCGGGAACGCGTTAGGGGGGTAAACGGGGCCACGCGAGTCGCGCCGGGGCCGGGACGCCGCGCGCAGGGAGCCGAGGCCACACGCAGGGGGCCGCGCGCCGGGGCAGGGGCCGCGCCGGGGGGTTGGGGGCCGGGTCCGCCGTGCCGGGGCCGGGGAGGCCGCGCCGGGGGCCAGGTCCGCCGCTCCGTGGGCTGGACCGCCGCGCCGGGGCAGGGCCGCCGCGGGGGAGGGAGCAGGGGCAGGCGGGGCACCGAGGCCGAAGGCCGCCGCGCCGGGGAGGGAGCAGGGGCAGGCGGGGTCGCCGGGGTTGAAGGCCGCCACACCGGGGAGGGAGCAGGGGCGGGCACGAGCGCCGCCGCGCAGGGGGCCAGGGCGGGGACGAGCGCCGCCGGGGAGGGGAGGGGCGGGGGCGAGCGCCGCCGCGCAGGGGGCCAGGGCGGGGACGCCGCGCCGCCACGAGCAGGGATGCGCGCGCGCAGGGGAGGAAGGGAGGGCGCGCGCAGGGGAGAGAAGAGGAGGGAGAGGGAGAGAGAGAGGAGAAGGGACGGGAGGGGAGCTCACCTCGGGGTCCAAATTGCGGTGATCACCGTCTCCAATTCCTAGGGCACCACGGGGAGAGAGAGGTGGGAGAGGGAGAGGGAGGTTGCTGCGTGGGAAATCCAAATGAGAGAGGGATAGGAGGAGGGGGGCGCATGGGGAGGGGGTGTGGGGCGCCGGGGGCGTGGGCCGGACTGGACCGGGCCGGGCTGGGTCACACCGTGGGTCAAAACCTCGCGGCACGCACAACCACAGATCGGAAGATCGATTCGCGAACAGAAATCCGAAACGGGGCAAGATGAACACATGACTAAACACGACATCAGATAAAGAAATGTGCTTCGGCATGATGCAACACTCATGTCAACTTAGGTTTTGTTTATGCACGACACGGACACCCGTCACTATATTGGTTTGAAATTGGGAAGAAGGAGCGAAACGGGAAGAGAAAAGAGAGTAACGCCCGAATTTGGTGAGAGAAAAGAAGAAAAAATTCTACCCCCAAATTCAGGGCGTTACAACAAAGGAGAAGAGCCACAAGCAATGCACAACCGGCTGAAGACCATGGTGAACCAAGTGCGCAACCTCGGGAGCACCAAATGGGATGACCATGAAATGGTCAAGGTTATTCTTAGATCCCTTGTATTTCATAATCCTACTCAAGTTCAATTAATTTGTGGGGATACTAGATACAAGCTAATGTCTCCCGAGGAGGTAATTGGCAAGTTTGTGAGCTTTGAGCTAATGATCAAAGACTCCAAACATATTGTCAACTTGGAGCAAGGCGCCACCTCAACACCCGAGGTGCAACCCATCGCATTCAAAGCGACAGAAGAAGAAAAGAGGGAGTCTACATCAAGTAGGCTTCTAATCGATGCCTCTAAGCTCCACAGCGAGGAAATGACACTCATCGTCAAGAGTTTCCGCCAAATCCTCAAGAAAAGGAGGGGGAAGAACTACAAACCCCGCTCCAAAAGGGTGTGCTACAAATGTGGTAAGCTCGATCATTTCATAGCTAAATGTCCAAATTCTAGTGGAAGTGACAGGGACGACGACAAGAAAGGGAAGAAGAAGAAGAAGAGGTACTACAAGAAGAAGGGCGGTGATGCCCACGTGTGTCGGTAATAGGACTCCAACGAGAGCTCCACCGACTCCTCCTCCGTTAAGGACTGAAAGTCGCCTAGAGGGGGGTGAATAGGCGGAATCAGAAATTTATAAACTTTAAGCACAATTACAAGCCAAGGTTAGCGTTAGAAATATAATCGAGTCCGAAAGAGAGGGCAAAAACAAATCACAAGCAAATGAAGAGTGTGACACGGTGATTTGTTTTACCGAGGTTCGGTTCTTGCAAACCTACTCCCTGTTGAGGTGGTCACAAAGACCAGGTCTCTTTCAACCCTTTCCCTCTCTTAAACGGTCACCTAGACCGAGTGAGCTTCTCTTCTCAATCAATCGGGACACTAAGTCCCCACAAGGACCACCACACAATTGGTGTCTCTTGTTTTGATTACAAATGTTGCGGGAACAAGAATGGGGAAGAAGAAAAGTGATCCAAGCGCAAGAGCTCAAATGAACACGGCAAAACTCTCTCTTCTAGTCACTATTGCTTTGAGTGGAATTGGGACTTGGAGAGATTTTGATTCACTCTAATTGTGTCTTGAATTGAATGCTATAGCTCTTGTATTGAATGTGTTGGCTGAAAACTTGGATACCTTGAAGTGTGGTGGTTGGGGGGTATTTATAGCCCCAACCACCAAAGTGGCCGTTGGGAGGGGCTGCTGTCGTATGGCGCACTGGACAGTCCGGTGCGCCACCGGACACTGTCCGATGCGCCAGCCACGTCACCCAACCGTTAGGGTTCGGCCGTTGGAGCTCTGACTTGTGAGGCCACCGGACAGTCCGGTGGTGCACCGGACAGTCACTGTTCACTGTCCGGTGAGCCTTCTAGCGCCTGCTCTGACTTCTGCGCATGTAGTTGCACTGTTCACTGTTCACTATATACTTTTGCAGACGACCATTTGTGCAGATAGCCGTTGCTCCGCTACCACATCGGACAGTCCGGTGTTACACTGGACAGTCCGGTGAATTATAGCGGAGTGGCTCCCCAAATTCCCGAAGCTAGCAAGTTTGAGTTGATCCACCTTGGTGCACCGAACATTGTACGGTGGTGCACCGGACACTGTCCGGTGGCACACCGGACAATCCGGTGCGCCAGACCAGGGCAGCCTTCGGTTGTCTTTTGCTCTTTTTATATGAACCCTTTCTTGGACTATTTATTGGTTTGTGTTGAACCTTTGGCACCTGTAGAATTCATAATCTAGAGCAAACTAGTTAGTCCAATAATTTGTGTTGGGCAATTCAACCACCAAAATCATTTAGAAAAAGGTTTGACCCTATTTCCCTTTCAATCTCCCCCTTTTTGGTGATTGATGCCAACACAAACCAAAGCAAATACAAAAGTGTAGAATTGAACTAGTTTGCTTAAAGAAGTGCAAAGGTTGCTTGGAATGAAACCAATATAATTATTTCAATAGATATGCATGGATGGTTTTCTTCTTATTTAAAATTTTGGACCATGCTTGCACCACAAGTTTTGTTTTGCAAATTCTTTGTAAAATTCTTTTCAAAACTTTTTGCAAATAGTCAAAGGTATATGAATAAGATTGAAAGAAGCATTTTCAAAATTTGAAATTTTCTCCTCCTGTTTCAAATGCTTTTCCTTTGACTTAAACAAAACTCCCCCTCAATGAAATTCTCCTCTTAGTGTTCAAGAGGGTTTTACAAATTTTTGAAGATACTTTCTCCCCTATTGAAAACACATAAAGATATCAATTTGAAAACTTCATTTTAAAATTTGGTGGTGGTGCGGTCCTTTTGCTTTGGGCTAATACTTTCTCCCCCTTTGGCATGAATCGCCAAAAACGGATACTTGTGAGTGAAATATAAGCCCTTTTACTTTCTCCCCAATGGCAAACAAATAGATATGAGTGAAGATTATACCAATGTGGAGAACTATGTGGAATACCGGCAAAGAGTAGATAATACCGATGGAGTTGAGTGGAAGCGTCGTCTTTGCCGAATACTCCATTTCCCTTTCAATTCTATGACTAAGCATGAGATATGATCAAAGGTATAAAAATGAGCTATGTGTGCAAAGTATCATTCAAAATTCCAAGAATCAAGAATATTGAGCTCATTCCTAAGTTTGGTAAAGGTTTTCTCATCTAGTGGTTTGGTAAAGATATCGGCTAAGTGTTCTTTAGTGTTAATATAGGCTATCTCGATATCCCCCCTTTGTTGGTGATCTCTCAAAAAGTGATACCGAATTGCTATGTGCTTAGTGTGGTTGTGTTCAACGGGATTATCCGCCATGCGGATTGCACTCTCATTATCACATAGGAGAGGGACTTTGCTAAATTTGTAGCCATAGTCCCTAAGGGTTTGCCTCATCCAAAGCAATTGCGCGCAACAATGGCCTGCAGCAATATACTCGGCTTCGGCGGTAGAAAGAGCTACTGAGTTTTGTTTCTTTGAAGCCCAAGACACCAGGGATCTCCCCAGAAACTGACAAGTCCCTGATGTGCTCTTCCTATCAATTTTACACCCTGCCCAATCAGCATCTGAATATCCTAATAAATCAAACGAGGATCCCTTGGGGTACCAAAGGCCAAACTTAGGTGTATGAACTAAATATCTCAAGATTCTCTTCACGACCCTAAGGTGAACTTCCTTAGGATCGGCTTGGAACCTTGCACACATGCATACGGAAAGCATAATATCCGGTCGAGATGCACATAAATAGAGTAAAGATCCTATCATCGACCGGTATACCTTTTGATCTACGGATTTACCTCCTGTGTCGAGGTAGAGATGCCCATTGGTTCCCATGGGTGTCTTGATGGGCTTGGCATCCTTCATTCCAAACTTCGTGAGTATGTCTTAAATGTACTTTGTTTGGCTGATGAAGGTGCCCTCTTGGAGTTGCTTGACTTGGAATCCTAGAAAATACTTCAACTCACCATCATAGACATCTCGAATTTTTGAACCATGATCCTACTAAACTCTTCACAAATAGATTTGTTAGTAGACCCAAATATGATATCATCAAAATAAATTTGGCATACAAACAAATCATTTGCAATTACTTTAGTAAAGAGAGTAGGATCAGCTTTGCTGACTTTGAAGGCATTAGTGATAAGAAAATCTCTTAGGCATTCATACCATGCTCTTGGGGCTTGCTTGAGCCCATAAAGCGCCTTAGAGAGTTTGTAAACATGATTAGGATACTCACTATTTTCAAAGCCAGGAGGTTGCTCAACATATACCTCTTCCTTGATTGGTCCATTGAGGAAGGCACTCTTCACGTCCATTTGATAGAGCTTAAAGCCATGGTAAGTAGCATAGGCAAGTAATATACGAATTGACTCAAGCCTAGCTACGGGTGCATAGGTTTCACCAAAATCCAAACCTTTGACTTGTTAATAACCCTTGGCCACAAGTCGTGCTTTGTTCCTTGTCACCACACCATGCTCATCTTGCTTGTTGCGGAAGACCCACTTGGTTCCTACAACATTTTGGTTAGGACGTGGAACTAAATGCCATACCTCATTCCTCGTGAAGTTGTTGAGCTCCTATTGCATTGCCAGCACCCAATCCGAATCTTTAAGTGCATCCTCTACCCTGTGTGGCTCAATAGAGGAGACAAAAGATTAATGTTCACAAATGTGAGCGACTAGAGATCAAGTGGTTACCCCTTATGAATATCGCCGAGGATGGTGTTCACGGGGTGATTTCTTTGAATTGCTTGGTGGACTCTTGGGTGTGGCAGCCTTGGATCTTGTTCATCTTCCTTGTCTTGATCATTGGCATCTCCCCCTTGATCATTGTCCTCCTCTTGAGGTGGCTCATCCTCTTGATCTTCATTTTCATCATCTTGAGCTTGATCCTCATCTTGAGTTGGTGGAGATGCTTGTGTGGAAGATGATGGTTGATCTTGTGCTTGTGAAGGCTCTTTGGATTCCTTAGGACACACATCCCCAATGGACATGTTCCTTAGCGCGACGCATGGAGCCTCTTCATCATCTAGCTCATCAAGATCAACTTGCTCTACTTGAGAGCCGTTAGTCTCATCAAACACAATGTCACAAGAAACTTCAACTAGTCCAGTGGACTTATTAAAGACTCTATATGCACTTGTGTTTGAATCATAACCAAGTAAAAAGCCTTCTACAGCCTTAGGAGCAAATTTAGATTACCTCTTTTAACAAGAATAAAGCATTTGCTACCAAAGACTCTAAAATATGAAACATTGGGCTTTTTACCAGTGAGGAGTTCATAAGATGTCTTCTTGAGGATTCGGTGAAGGTAGAGCCGGTTGATGGAGTAGCAGGCGGTGTTAATTGCCTCGGCCCAAAACCGGTCCAGTGTCTTGTACTCATCAAGCATGGTCCTCGCCATATCAAGTAGAGTTCTATTCTTCCTCTCCTCTACACCATTTTGTTGTGGCGTGTAGGGAGAAGAGAACTCATGCTTGATGCCCTCGTCCTCAAGAAAGCCTTCAATTTGAGAGTTCTTGAACTCCGTTCCATTGTCGCTTCTAATCTTTTTGATCCTTAAGCCGAACTCATTTTGAGCTCGTCTCAAGAATCCTTTTAAGGTCTCTTGGGTTTATGATTTTTCTTGCAAAAAGAACACCCAAGTGAAGTGAGAATAATCATCCACAATTACAAGACAATACTTACTCCCGCCGATGTTTATGTAAGCAATCGGGCCGAATAGATCCATGTGGAGTAGCTCAAGCGGCCTTTCGGTCGTCATGATGTTCTTGTGTGGATGATGAACACCAACTTGCTTCCTTGCTTGCCATGCGCTACAAATCCTGTCTTTCTCAAAATAAACATTTGTTAGTCCGAAAATGTGCTCTCCCTTTAGAAGCTTATGAAGATTCTTCATTCCAACGTGGGCTAGTCGGCGATGCCAGAGCCAACCCATGTTAGTCTTAGCAAATAAAGCAAGTGTCGAGTTCAGCTCTATTAAAATCAACTAAGTATAGCTGACCCTCTAACACTCTCTTAAATGCTATTGAATCATCATTTCTTCTAAAGACAGTAACACCTACATCCGTAAAAAGACAGTTGTAATCCATTTTACATAATTGAGAAACTGAAAGCAAGTTATAATCTAAAGAATCTACAAGAAAAACATTGGAAATAGAATGGTCAGGTGATATAGCAATTTTACCAAGTCCTTTGACCAAACCTTGATTTCCATCCCCGAATGTGATAACTCTTTGGGGATCTTGGTTTTTCTCATAGGAGGAGAACATCCTTTTCTCCCCAGTCATGTGGTTTGTGCACCCGCTATCAATGATCCAACTTGAGCCCCCAGATGCATAAACCTACAAAACAAATTTAGGCCTTGTTCTTAGGTACCCAAACGGTCTTGGGTCCTTTGACATTAGAAACAAGCACCTTGGGTACCCAAACACAAGGCTTTGACCCCTTGTGTTTGCCCCCAACATATTTGGCAACTACTTTGCCTGATTTGTTAGTGAGCACATATGAAGCATCAAAGGTCTTAAATGAAATGTTATGATCATTTGATGCAATAGGAGATTTCTTCTTAGGCATTTTGACATGGGTAGAATGCCTAGAGCTAGAAGCCTCATTCTTATAGATAAAAGCATGGTGAGAAACAGAATGAGTCTTCTTAGCATGAATTCTCCTAATCTTATCCTCAGGATAACCAGAAGGATATAAAATATAGCCCTCATTATCCTGAGTCATGGGAGCTTTGCCCTTAACAAAATTAGACAATCTTTTAGGGGGGGCATTAAGCTTGACATTGTCTCCCTGTTGGAAGCCAATGCCATCCTTAATGCCAGGACGTCTCCCACTATAAAGCATGCTACGAGCAAATTTAAATTTCTTATTTTCTAGTTCATGCTCGGCAATTTTAGCATCTAGTTTAGCTATATGATCATTTTGTTGTTTAATCATAGCAAGGTGATCATGAATAGCATCTACATTAACATCTCTACATCTAGTGCAAATAGAAACATGATCAACCGTAGATGTAGAGGGTTTGCAATCATTTAATTCAACAATCCTAGCGTGTAAAATAGCATTCTCATCTCTAAGATTGGTAATAACATCATTGCAAACATTTAAATCTTTAGCCTTAGCAATTAATTTTTCATTCTCAATCTTAAGGCTAGCAAGAGATTCATTCAACATGTCAATCTTAGCAATTAAACTAGCATTATCATTTCTAAGATTAACAATTGAATCATCACAAACATTTGATTTCTCAACCTTAGCAATTAATTTGGCATTTTCATTTCTAAGGCTAGAAATAGTGTCATGGCAAATGCTTAGCTCACTAGTTAATTTTTCACATTTTTCTACCTCTAGAGCATAAGCATTTTTAACCTTAACATGCTTCTTGTTTTCCTTAATAAGGAAGTCCTCTTGGCTATCCAAGAGTTTATCCTTCTCATGAATAGCACTAATCAATTCATTCAACTTTTCTTTTTGTTGCATGTTTAGGTTGGCAAAAAGGGTGAGCAAGTTATCCTCATCATCACTAGAATTATCCTCGTCACTAGAAGTTGCATACTTAGTGGAGGATTTAGATTTTACCTTCTTCTTCTTGCCGTCCTTTGTCATGAGGCACTTGTGGCCGACGTTGGGGAAAAGAAGACCCTTGTTGGCGATGATGTTGGCGGCGTCCTCGTCGGAGGAGGAGTCGGTGGAGCTCTCGTCGGAGTCCCACTCCCGGCAAACATGGGCATCGCCGCCCTTCTTCTTGTAATATCTCTTCTTCTCCTTCTTCTTCCCCCTCTTGTCGTCGCCCCTGTCACTGTCGCTAGAAATAGGACATTTTGCTATAAAGTGACCGGGCTTGCCACACTTGTAGCAAACTTTCTTGGGGCGAGGCTTGTAGTCTTTCCCCCTCCTTTGCTTGAGGATTTGACGGAAGCTCTTGATGATGAGCGCCATTTCCTCGTTGTCGAGCTTGGAGGCATCAATGGGAAGCCTACTTGAAGTAGACTCTTCTTTCTTCTCCTCCGCCACCTTGAATGCGACGGGTTGTACCTCGGGTACGGAGGAGGCGCCTTGCTCGATGATCTTCTTGGAGCCTTTGATCATCAATTCAAAGCTCACAAATTTTCCTATCACTTCCTCGGGAGACATTAGTTTATATCTAGGATCACCATGAATTAATTGAACTTGAGTGGGATTAAGAAATACGAGTGATCTAAGAATAACCTTGACCATTTCATGGTCATCCCATTTGGTGCTCCCGAGGTTGCGCACTTGGTTCACCAAGGTCTTTAGCCGGTTGTACATGGCTTGCGGGTCTTCTCCTTGGTTGAGCATGAACCGACCGAGCTCCCCCTCGATCGTTTCCCTCTTGGTGATCTTGGTCACCTCATCTCCTTCGTGCACGGTCTTGAGCACGTCCCAAATCTCTTTGGCGCTCTTCAACCCTTGCACCTTATTATACTCCTCTCGACTTAGAGAGGTGAGGAGTACAATAGTGGCTTTGGAGTTGAAGTGTCGGATTTGGGCAACCTCGTCCAAATCATAGTCTTCATCCCCTACGAATGGTACCTATACTCCAAACTCAACAACATCCCAAATGCTACTGTGGAGTGAGGTTAGATGGTGCCTCATTTTGTCACTCCACATATTATAATCTTCACCATCAAAAATGGGTGGTTTGCCTAATGGGACAGAAAGTAAAGGAGTACGTTTGGAAATACGAGGATAGCATAGGGGGATATTACTAAACTTCTTGCGCTCATGGCGCTTAGAAGTGATGGACAGCGCGTCGGAGCCAGAGGTGGATGGCGACGAAGAATCGGTCTCGTAGTAGACCACCTTCTTCATTTTCTTCTTCTTGTCGCCACTCCGGTGCGACTTGACGCGGGGAGGGGGTTCCTCCTTGTGCTTGGTGCCGAACTCCCTTGATGGAGCCTTCTCGTGGCTTGTAGCGGGCTTCTCGCCGGTCATAACCTCCTTCTTGGCGTGATCTCCCGACATCACTTCGAGCGGTTAGGCTCTAATGAAGTATCGGGCTTTGATACCAATTGAAAGTCGCCTAGAGGGGGGGTGAATAGGCGGTGTTGGTGTCTCGGACCTGGGGGGGTCCCTTGGACCGAATAGTGAAATCGTTGCGTGTCCCTGCCCAGATGGGTTGGCGCAGGATGGAACACAAGAGGTGAGACAAGCCTTGTATTATCCTGCACCAGGGGTGCTGCTCGCAGTAGGGGTTACAAGCGCGTCACGTGAGAGAGGGAGAGACACAGAGTTCGTCCGCCGCTTCCCTCGCGCGAACCCCCCTCAGGGTGGCCCTGGACCTCCCTTTTATAGAGGCAAGGAGAGAGTCCAGTCGTACAGCGGGGGGCGTAGCTATGCGCTAACGTGTCCGGAAGTGGAGTGCCTAAGCCCTATGTACATGCCAACGTGGCCGTTGGGAGAGAGCTTGGGCCCTGTACATGTGATGGTGTGGCCGTCGGAGGAGCGCCTGAGTCCTGTAGGAGCATAGCTGGCAGCGTGGCGAGGATCCTGCTGACGTCTCCTTGCTGTCGTAAGGGGTTGAGAGCCACCGACATCATGGTGCACGCGGGGTGCCATCATTACCCGTCGCCGGGGTAAGCCAGATGGGACGCCGGTCTTGTCCCTTGTAGCCTGAGCAGGCTAGGAATAGGGAAATGATGTATCCCCTGTTAGCGCGGTCAGTCCAAGCCCAGGGTCGGTCGAGGCGGAGACTTCTCTTGAGGACGAGGCCGGGGTCGGGCGAGGACGCGATTCCTCCCGAGTCCGGGGTCGAGGCCGAGTCCGGGGGTCGGGCGAGGCGGAGACCTCCTCCCGAGGTTGGAGCCTGAGGTCGGGCGAGGCGGAGCTTCCTGTTGCGCTCGAGGCTGAACTCGGTGGTTGATCGTGACTTGTTGTCAGTCATCCTCGGGGTGGCTAACACGGCAGTCGGAGCAGAGCGAGCGGCGCTGTTTTCCTGTCATGTCAGACAGTAAAGAAGAGGGGCAAAGTGACTGCGGTCACTTCGGCCTGCCCGACTGAGGCGCGTGTGTCAGGATACGGCGTCAGGCGTCCCCTGCATTTAATGCGCCTGCGAAGCGGTCGGTTGGTGAGGCGGTCTAGCCAAGGTTGCTTCACAACAAAGCCTGCCCGAGCCAGGACTCGGGAGAGCCGAGGGGGCGCCCGCTGCCTGAGGAGGCCCTCGGGCGAGGCGTGAATTCGTCTGGGACTACTGTTCCAACCCGAAGCTGTGCTCGGGTGAGATCGCGTCCCTCGGGTAGACGAAGTCTTGACCTGAACTGCACCCATCAGTTGGTCTAAGGGAGTTTACCAGCCATGATTAGGAGCGTTGGGGGTACCCCTAATTATGGTACCCGACAGTAGCCCCCGAGCCTCGAAGGGAGTGATGGTACTCGCTTGGAGGCTTTTGCCGCGTTTTCGGTGAGGGGACCGGCCTTTCTTGGTTTTTGCCTTGTTCTGGCGGGTGTAGCCCCTGAGGCCTCGGAGGAGTGGTTTGACTCCTCTGAAGTCTGTGTGACGGAACCTCCCAAGTCATTAGGCCCACCTACAGTTGTCCTTGTCCAACAGACATCAGACAACCCTGTAGATGTTCCTGAATCACTTGACAAGTTTGGTATCTTTTCTCTTACCTTTCCAGGAACGTCTCACCCGTCTGACAGACAATATGTTTATCAGAGATGCGGAAATGCGGAAGTGATTACATAAACTTACATTTATTTAAAAAGTAAGAGTAAGTCATTTATTATAGACCAGAGTGTAAAGCGAGTGCTGAAAAGTATTATTACAATACCTGGGAGGCAAAAACTCCTCCCATTAAGTTCTTTACATAAAAGTTTTTAAGGAGGACTCGGTCCTCTAGCAGCTTCATTCTTGATTGTCCTCATTTTTCACCACCTTGGTACAAAAACAACAAAAGTTTGTTGTCTCCTCACCTAAAAACAATGGGGGAATAAACCCTGAGTATGGAATTACTCAGCAAGTCTTACCCGACTAAAGAAAAGACTCTCAAGGGTATGCTGGTTATATGGGAGTCAAGGTAAGGCCTTTCAATAATCAAAGACTCTGTTTGCAGAATTGCTTACTAAAGTGGATCCTTAAAATCCAATTTTATTGTCAGGTTAAGTAAAATTACCTGCAGCTAGAGTTCTTTCTACCCTTGTTCAATCACTTGACCTGCACTAGCCAATTTCTTATCAACCCTTCATCTTCACTGGATTGCTACGTGTAAGTCAGTGGCCAAGTCTCCATAACCGCGGAGGTACGGCGATCTGAATCGATTATACTCAGCTGAGGATCTCCGATCACACGACATATGTAGCACTTAACCCTTGCATATGTCAACCCGCCACCGAGTTTCTTAAGACCAGATCAGGTTCAC
Source organism: Zea luxurians (assembly GCA_029449295.1). Taxonomy (NCBI): domain Eukaryota; kingdom Viridiplantae; phylum Streptophyta; class Magnoliopsida; order Poales; family Poaceae; genus Zea; species Zea luxurians. Next base: position 1,861,821 of record JAOPSE010000017.1, read on the forward strand.
GCAAACCGAGAGCACAGATACACCACCGTCCAGCCTCTTGCCACGGAGGGTACACGCTACTCTCGCCACCGCTCCACACCCATTTCGTGTTATCTTATTCTGGCCTTAGTCTACCCGAGGCAAAGCTTACCCATGACGAGGCATGTGACCAGTTAAAGGGTCCTCGGTCAGCAGGTCTACATCGACAAGGTCCTTAATCGACTCAGACGGAGACACTACACTGAGACTCTCTTCTCGTGCAAGTCACCCGCCCGGTCTCAGCTTAATCATTTAACCCCAAAGGTTGGTACCTGGCAGAGGTACATCTTTTCCGATGTCGGACCCATCATGTTTTGTTTTCGAAAACATCCCAACCACTTTTGCCACATCATCTTTTGTAAAACAAAACATTTTGTTTTTCTAAAGCAAGGCTAAGCATCAAAAATCTTTTGTAAAACGGTGATCAAGGAAGGTAATCAAATTCAAGGAAGGTAATGCAGGAATTGTTTTAGCAATCAACTCCTATCACCTAATGCAGCAATCAATTGAGAAAGATTTTAAAAACATCAAGGAAGGTGGCAAATGCACCGGGGCTTGCCTTTGTTTATGGGTGAGTCAGGCTCGGATCCACAAATATCGAAGTAGAAACAATTCTCAGCCTGAGTTTCCAAAGGTGGTGGTGCTTGCTCTTCAGTGGCTTCCACTTCTTCCTCGTGTTCTAATCATAACCATATATATGTATATAAGAATGAATGCCATGTAATGTTCATGAGAGTGCAAAGATAATATAAACTTATTATCTAAGTCTTGAATACAACTTTCCTTCACGGAACTCCGAGAACTTAGGGTTTCCGGAGTCAGTAAAGGAGTTCACAGGGCAGGGGGGTTTTTGGGGTTTAGGTGTCAAACAAGGTCCAAATCAAGCCAAACTCTACCCAAGGTTTCTAAATAATATGAGGAACTCATATAAAAAGTATGACCATTTTTGGGATTACCACTTATCTTTTAAAAATCTAGAACCACTACCTTAAATTATTTTAAATACCTTAAAATTCCTAATTTAACCTAAAAATCATGAAACTATTTTTTATTAAATTCTAGGGAAAATAAGAAGCCTAGGAAAATTGGTTTCACAATTTTAGGATTTTTTTCTACATTTTTCCATGGATTTCTAAAGTTATTCTGAAAAAGAAAAGGAGAGAGAGTGAATAGTATTGGGCTGATTTCAGCCCAGGCGGCCCAAGCCTACGCAGATCGCGCGCGCGCCCGCGCCCGCGTGGCAATCTTGCAGAAGGGCCCTCGGGGTTTCTAGCTAACCGAAAACAGGTTTTATCACTGTTTACAGAGTCGCTGACTGTTTGCAAATAGCCCCTTCGGTTTCTATCTCTTCACACAGCCAGGTCCACGACGGCGCTCCGCACGGGAAGCCGAAATCCGGCGAGCTATACCGGCCAGAGAGAGCGATGACCGACGCTAATCTTTGGTTCACACCTGATTCTACCCCTAAGGAGTATTTCCCCTCACTCAATTTCTGAATTGGAGCTCTATCGTACTCTGTCCACGGGGACAGCGAAAGCTATGGACATTCGTTCGTGTTCCCAGTGATTGGTGGGCTTCTAGTTTAATTGGACGGTTTGGAGAGCATCACCAGCATACAGGGACATGAGAACAACGCACGACGCACGAATCGCAACGGCGACGAGGATCGCGGCGCGGGATCACCGGCGGCGAGGGGATCTGAACCTGGGATATTTGGATAGTACTGTACCATCGAAAACCTGTTCAGAGCGTCTGACAGACAAGATTGCAGAGCCCAGATCATGGATTTTAGTGTGAAAACTTACCAATCCATCAGCAACAAACTTGTAGCTCTATATACCAGCAACAATCCTGCTATAGGGATCATGCACATTTGCTTATCCCCCTGAGCAATAATCGAGTCCAAAGTTCCTCAGAGCTCACTATTAGTCCATGTTCAGTCCCAGGGTGGTCTGACAACCAGACTTTAGAGCTAATTATCTTCACCTTTTGCACAACAACAATGCTTAATCACTTAAGCAAAGTTGTACTCCTACAGTAGTTTTACAAGTTCAATGTGTTGATCCTAGGCAAATTCCTTATATTTTTAAAACTACAGAGCTCCAAAGTCAGCTCTGTTTAATGGTTTTAGACTTAGGCATATGAGAGGTATAGAGTGACTTTTTGCAAATAAGCCCAAATCTCATGGTTTGATTTGCAAACCCTCAAATATGTGAAGCATATGATTTGAGGTGCCCTAATACCTTGGTTTTTGCACTTTAGTCCCAAAAGTGGGCTAATTTTGCACATAGGTCCCTAGGGTTTGGTTTTAGGGTTTTCTAGGATTCCAATTAGGGTTTCTGGTATCCCAGGGGTATAAAAGTGATTCAAGTTCATTTTTGGGAACATTTTGTGATCATTCCCCTAAAGCTTTTAGGTTTTCATAATTTGGGTTATGTCTTACCCCTTTAATCCCTATTTAGGGTTGAATTTCCTATTCCAGGGTCTTGTTTGCAAAACACCAAAACAATACAACTTGTTTGAAATTTTTACCTAGTAAATGCACTCTAGGTGTGTCAAACATATGCAATGCCAATGTTTATGATGCCATGCTCAAGTTTTAGTTACAGTAACACCAAGGGTGTTACATCCTTCCCCCCATAAAAGAATCTCGTCCCGAGATTAAAAGTCCTAGGGTGAGTAATGGAAAAGGAAATGTGTCACATTTTTATTTCCTTATTTCTGGTACAAGGCAGGGGTGGTGTGGGGGTCACTTCTTTATTACAACACCAAATATACTTTACAAATTACATGAGGCTAAAAAGCCTGGGAAATTCTTATCTAAAAAGTCTTGAGTTTCCCATGTAGCCTCTTCTTCAGAATGTTGGTTCCACTGTATCTTATAGAACTTGAGAGTTTTTCTCCGGGTAACCCTATCCTTTTGATCCCGAACTCGGATAGGATGTTCCGAGTATGTTAAATCTGGTTCCAGGACAACATCTGTCACTTCAATGGTTCGATCGGGAACCCGAAGACACTTCTTCAATTGTGACACATGGAACACATTATGGATAGCAGACAGAATTTCGGGGAGCTGCAGTCCATACGCCACTGGTCCACATTGCTCAAGTACCGGGAATGGACCAATGTACCTAGGTGCAAGCTTCCCTTTAACCCTGAAACGCGATATTCCCTTCATTGGTGAAACTTTCAGGTAGACATAGTCCCCTTCATGAAAATACAATGGCATTCGCCGTTTGTCTGCATAACCCTTCTGACGAGCTTGTGCTTTCTTCATATTATGAATAATTTTCTGAACCTTTTCCTCGGCCTCCTTCACTATATCAGGCCTAAAGAAGTGCCTTTCTCCAGGTTCAGACCAATTTAGCGGAGTTCGACACTGTCGCCCATATAAAGCTTCAAAAGGTGCCATCTTGATACTTTCTTGATAGCTATTATTATATGAAAACTCCGCCAAAGGCAAACATTCATCCCATTTCGGTGAGAAGTCCAGAACACATGCTCGCAACATATCTTCGAGTACTTGATTAATCCTCTCAGTCTGTCCACTGGTTTGTGGATGATATGCCGAACTATGGAGCAACTTAGTACCCAAGGATTTGTGAAGTGCTTCCCAAAACTTGGCTACAAATTGAGGTCCACGATCCAACACTATGGTCTTCGGAACACCATGCAGACTAAGAATACGAGCAATGTACAATTGGGCATAGATAGTAACCGGGTGATCTATCTTGACCGGCAGAAAGTGAGCAATCTTCGTAAGCCGATCAATTATAACCCAGATAGAATCATACCCTTTTGCAGTCTTGGGCAATCCCACGATAAAGTCCATACTTATGTCTTCTCATTTCCATGTTGGGATCGGCAAAGATTGTAATGGACCAGCAGTTTTCATGTGTATGGCCTTGACACGTCTGCAAGTGTCACACTTAGCCACATAGCGTGCAATTTCAATTTTCATCTTCGTCCACCAGTAGTGCTGCTTTAGATCATGATACATCTTAGTGCTTCCTGGATGAATAGAATAGCGACTAAGATGCGCTTCATCTAAGATTTGCTGGCGGAGTTCTTCGTTCTTCGGCACCACTATGCGGTTATTGAACCATATCACACCTTGATCGTCTTCTTTGAAACATTTGGCTTTTCCAGTCCTTATCTTCTCACGAATGTGTTTCATACCCGCATTATCCCTTTGAGCATCAATTATCCTTTGCAAGATGATTGACTCAAGCTTTAGCTGATTCAGGGTTCCTTGTTGGACCATTCCCAGGTTTAGCTTCTCCATTTCCTGACATAACGTATTGTCAGAGGCCTTCATCGTAAGGCAGTGGCAGGAAACCTTACGGCTAAGTGCATCTGCCACTACATTGGCTTTGCCTGGGTGATAATGAATTTCTAGTTCATAGTCCTTAATAAGCTCAAGCCATCGCCTTTGCCTCATGTTCAATTCTGACTGGGTGAAGATATACTTCAAGCTTTTATGATCTGTATAAATGTGACAGATATTTCCCAGCAGATAATGACGCCAAATCTTCAGGGCATGAACCACAGCAGCTAGCTCCAGATCATGAGTTGGGTAATGCTCCTCATGTCGGCACAACTACCTTGAAGCATATGCAATTACTCGGCCTTCTTGCATTAATAAACAGCCGAGTCCACTGCCTGATGCATCACAATATACATCAAAAGGCTTGGTGATGTCCGGTTGAGCCAATACCGGAGCAGTGGTTAATAATGTCTTCAATTGTTCCAAAGCTTCATTACACTTAGAAGACCAATTAAATTTACTATCATTTTTCAATAAACTTGTGATTGGCTTCACAAGCTTAGAAAAATCTGGAATGAATCTGCGGTAATATCCCACCAGTCCAAGGAAACTTCGGACTTGATGAACAGTGGTCGGGGGTTTCCACTCCAGAATATCCTTGACTTTGCTAGGATCTACCGCAATTCCCTTGGCAGATAACACATGCCCCAAAAATTGAATTTCCTCCAGCCAGAACGCGCACTTGCTGAACTTGGCATACAACTGATGTTCCCTCAGGCGTGTTAATACGATCCGTAGATGTTGAGCATGCTCCTCTTCATTCTTGGAATATATTAGAATATCGTCAATGAAGACCACCACAAACTTGTCTAGCTCGGGCATGAATACCGAGTTCATCAAATATGTGAAGTGGGCCGGAGCATTTGTTAACCCGAAAGACATTACCAGATATTCAAACAACCCATACCGCGTAGTGAATGCGGTTTTTGGTATATCCTCGGGCCGGATACGGATCTGAATGTAGCCCGATCTGAGATCAATTTTGGAGAATACCCTCGCCCCGGTCAGTTGATCAAATAAGATGTCAATCCTCGGAAGAGGGTACTTGTTCGTGATAGTGACCTCATTCAGGGGCCGATAATCCACGCACATTCGTAAGGTTTGATCCTTCTTCTTAACAAAAATGGCAGGGCAACCCCATGGAGACGAGCTTGGCCGGATGAATCCTTTATTCAGTAGATCTTGTAATTGAATCTTCAATTCTGCCAACTCATTAGGAGGCATACGGTACGATCTTCGAGAAATGGGAGCCGTACCGGGCTTTAACTCAATTACAAATTCTACATCTCTCTCAGGTGGCAGTCCAGGCAAATCTTCCAGAAATACATCTGGAAACTCACATACTACCGAAATATCCTTGATCTCCGGTACAATGGCTTCATATATTCTACCAGAAGCTTTGGCTGGATTGGTTACGGGGATGGACAAAAGAATCTCTTCTTGATTATAGCTCAACCTGACGGTTCTCAGCTCAGTGTTGAGAATTGCCTTATATTGGGTTAACCAATTCATACCCAAAATTACATCTATATCTTGTCCTTTCAGAGCAATCATGTTAGCAGGAAAGTTCCGTCCGGCCATTGTTACTGGCACTTGATAGGCCACTTCTCTAGTAAAAATTTGTCCCCCAGGTGAATGAATTTTAAACCCTTCTTTTGATTCATGGCATGAAATGTGATGTTGCTCCACAAATTTCTTGCTAATAAATGTATGCGAAGCACCAGAATCAAAAAGAATAATTGCAGGGTGACTGGCCACGAGAAACGTACCCATCATCACCGGTTCACCTTCCGGTGTAGTGGCCACTTGAGTATAGTATATCCGCCCCGTCTTCTTTGTATTCTTCCCCACATTGTTTCCCTTGGACTGAGCTGATTTCCCAGATCCTTGCTGATTATTTGATTGACTCTGCTTGGGATATGGGCAATCCTTGATGAAATGCCCAGACTTACCACAATTGAAACACCCGGTTGAAGAGCTGGGCAAAGCAGGGAATCGAGTGCCCGGGGCACCCGGCTGACTTGGGGTAGTGGGGGCATTATTGGGACGAATGATTATTGGCTGCTTGAAAGGGAATGAGGGTGGACGAGAAAAAGAGCGATTTTGGCTAGAAGGCCGGATCACAAACCGTTGCCTTTTTGCCTGGCCCTGATTAGACTTCTCACCTCCAAATCCCTTGTTTTTACCGGAACCTGCATATTTTGCTTCAACAGATAGGGCTGTGCTGACAGCCTTTCCATACGTAAGATCTATGCAGGTTGCCATTTTTCTCTGCAATCGATCATTTAGACCTCTCATAAAGCAATTCTTCTTTTTTAAATCAGTGTTCACCTGATCGATTGCATATTGCGACAGGTGATTGAACTTATTGAGATACTGATTGCCAGTATCTCCTCCTTGTTTTAGCTTCATGAACTCTTCTTGCTTCATATGAAGAACACCCTCCGGGATATAATGTTCACGGAAGGCCACTTTAAATTTTCCCATGTTACTTGATGATTAGCAGGTTGAATAGCCATGAAATTTCCCCACCAGGTGCTGGCAGGGCCGCGCAGTTGTTGCGCTGCGAATAAAGGCTTCTGTGTCTCTGAACAGCGCAGAAGACTAAATTTTTGTTCAATAACCCGTATCCATTCATCTGCTTCCAACGGGTCCTTAGCCTTGACAAATAGTGGTGGACGGGTTTCAGAGAAATCCAAATATGTGGTTTCACGGGGGCCCTGTTGATAACCCCTTCCACCCTGCTGCTGGAATTGTTGGCCCGCGATTTCTCTCAGAAAGCGGGTATTGTCTGCAGTTGCGTTCACCAAGGCAGCAATCGCCTCGGCCAATGTGGGAGGAACCGAAGGTGGATTTGGGGTAGCCTCCCTCCCCCCAGAAGTTCCTGCTGCATCCTGTCCTCGAGTCCTGGTAGGCATCTGAGGCAAAGAACATTTGAAATAAATATAATATGCTAGAGAAACCTTCCATTTTACATTACCATCAAGAGTAATGATATAGACTCGATGTTATACAACAGGATACATTACCCATTATACAATAGTTCAACCTATTATACAGCATACTACTTCTATTTCTACAACTACACTACTACTCCTGCTTCTGGTTGCTCTTGGCAGCTTCGTCGTCAGGTGTGGGAGACCATTCATCGACCAGCCTCATAGAAGGAGGGGGCCTAAAAAGGTCTAACTCACCACCAAGCGCTTCTCCCGCAACATGCGAGGGTCCGGCTTCCGACCTGACAGGATCTGCAGGGGCATTTGGGTGTAATTGCGAATACAGTACATGAACTTTCTCATGTAAAGTATTGCAATACACCTGCAAGTCGTCAATAGCAGTGCTAAGTTATTCGAATCGGGCTCGAGCCTTCGCTTCCTTAGCCCAGGCTACTGAACGAGACTGTACCGCCCAATCAAGCGCCAGATCCCGATCAGCAAGTAGATCTTGCAGGCTGCGGATGTAACTTCTTAATTCATTTATTCGGTCGCCATCCTCGACCCATAAATTAGTCCTGCGTTGCAATTCCGTTTGAAGCTGATTCACTCTAGCTTCAAGCTCTCCAATCGGATCATTGCTTCCGCTACTGCTATCCTCCTCCCGTGGGGCAAGTTGGTGTCGAGGTACACCGATAGGCCCAGTATGCTTTCGCGCAGTTTTCCTTGTACGCGGCGGCATTTTCTAAGGGGAAAATTTATTAGTACAATTCTTAGCATGATGCATGAATAATTACAGAATCAACCTTAGTTGATTCAACCTTCTATACATTGCACTCTTCCTATCTGGTCTTTGAAATAAACTCTTCAGAGATGCTTAGGTAAGAAGAGAAGAAATTTTTTAGATAAGTTTAAGAAAATCTTTTTGAAGATGCTACATAATATCTGCCAAGAAGGGCTACGCTCCGATACCAGCTGTGACGGAACCTCCCAAGTCATTAGGCCCACCTATAGTTGTCCTTGTCCAACAGACATCAGACAACCCTGTAGATGTTCCTGAATCACTTGACAAGTTTGGTATCTTTTCTCTTACCTTTCCAGGAACGTCTCACCCGTCAGACAGACAATATGTTCATCGGAGATGCAGAAATGCGGAAGTGATTACATAAACTTACATTTATTTAAAAAGTAAGAGTAAGTCATTTATTATAGACCAGAGTGTAAAGCGAGTGCTGAAAAGTATTATTACAATACCTGGGAGGCAAAAACTCCTCTCATTAAGTTCTTTACATAAAAGTTTTTAAGGAGGACTCGGTCCTCCAGCAGCTTCATTCTTGATTGTCCTCATTTTTCACCACCTTGGTACAAAAAAACAAAAGTTTGTTGTCTCCTCACCTAAAAACAACGGGGGAATAAACCCTGAGTATGGAATTACTCAGCAAGTCTTACCCGACTAAAGAAAAGACTCTCAAGGGTATGCTGGTTATATGGGAGTCAAGGTAAGGCCTTTCAATAATCAAAGACTCTGTTTGCAGAATTGCTTACTAAAGTGGATCCTTAAAATCCAATTTTATTGTCAGGTTAAGTAAAATTACCTGCAGCTAGAGTTCTTTCTACCCTTGTTCAATCACTTGACCTGCACTAGCCAATTTCTTATCAACCCTTCATCTTCACTGGATTGCTACGTGTAAGTCAGTGGCCAAGTCTCCATAACCGCGGAGGTACGGCGATCCGAATCGATTATACTCAGCTGAGGATCTCCGATCACACGACATATGTAGCACTTAACCCTTGCATATGTCAACCCGCCACTGAGTTTCTTAAGACCAGATCAGGTTCACGCAAACCGAGAGCACAGATACACCACCGTCCAGCCTGTTGCCTCGGAGGGTACACTCTACTCTCGCCACCGCTCCACGCCCATTTCGTGTTATCTTATTCTTGCCTTAGTCTGCCCGAGGCAAAGCTTACCCATGACGAGGCATGTGACCAGTTAAAGGGTCCTCGGTTAGCAGGCCTACATCGACAAGGTCCTTAATCGACTCAGACGGAGACACTACATCGAGACTCTCTTCTCGTGCAAGTCACCCGCCCGGTCTCAGCTTAATCATTTAACCCCAAAGGTTGGTACCTGGCAGAGGTACATCTTTTCCGATGTCGGACCCATCATGTTTTGTTTTCAAAAACATCCCAACCACTTTTGCCACATCATCTTTTGTAAAACAAAACATTTTGTTTTTCTAAAGCAAGGCTAAGCATCAAAAATCTTTTGTAAAATGGTGATCAAGGAAGGTAATCAAATTCAAGGAAGGTAATGCAGGAATTGTTTTAGCAATCAACTCCTATCACTTAATGCAACAATCAATTGAGAAAGATTTTAAAAACATCAAGGAAGGTGGCAAATGCACCGGGGCTTGCCTTTGTTTATGGGTGAGTCAGGCTCGGATCCACAAATATCGAAGTAGAAACAATTCTCAGCCTGAGTTTCCAAAGGTGGTGGTGCTTGCTCTTCAGTGGCTTCCACTTCTTCCTCGTGTTCTAATCATAACCATATATATGTATATAAGAATGAATGCCATGTAATGTTCATGAGAGTGCAAAGATAATATAAACATATTATCTAAGTCTTGAATACAACTTTCCTTCACGGAACTCCGAGAACTTAGGGTTTCCGAAGTCAGTAAAGGAGTTCACAGGGCAGGGGGGTTTTTGGGGTTTAGGTGTCAAACAAGGTCCAAATCAAGCCAAACTCTACCCAAGGTTTCTAAATAATATGAGGAACTCATATAAAATGTTTGAGCATTTTTGGGATTACCACTTATCTTTTAAAAATCTAGAACCACTACCTTAAATTATTTTAAATACCTTAAAATTCCTAATTTAACCTAAAAATCATGAAACTATTTTTATTAAATTCTAGGGAAAATAAGAAGCCTAGGAAAATTGGTTTCACAATTTTAGGATTGTTTTCTACATTTTTCCATGGATTTCTAAAGTTATTCTGAAAAAGAAAAGGAGAGAGAGTGAATAGTATTGGGCTGATTTCAGCCTAGGCGGCCCAAGCCTACGCAGATCGCGCGCAAGCCCGCGCCCGCGTGGCAATCTTGCAGAAGGGCCCTCAGGGTTTCTAGCTAACCGGAAACAGGTTTTATCACTGTTTACAGAGTCGCTGACCGTTTGCAAATAGCCCCTTCGGTTTCTATCTCTTCACACGACCAGGTCCACGACGGCGCTCCGCATGGGAAGCCGAAATCCGGTGAGCTATACCGGCCGGAGAGGGCGATGACCGACGCTAATCTTTGGTTCACACCTGATTCTACCCCTAAGGAGTATTTCCCCTCACTCAATTTCTGAATTGGAGCTCTATCGTACTCTGTCCACGGGGACAGCGAAAGCTATGGACATTCGTTCGTGTTCCTAGTGATTGGTGGGCTTCTAGTTTAATTGGACGGTTTGGAGAGCATCACCAGCATACAGGGACATGAGAACAACGCGCGAATTGGATGGTGCCTTACCAGAACGGACTGGCCACGGTGGAGTGGTGCTTTACGGTGGCGGAGACCAATTTGGGGGAAAACCCGAATTGCGGAGCTACGGTGAACGAGTGGAGATGAGAGTGGGTGCTATAGCTTGACGATTACATGGCGCAACCGACCTGGCCCTCAATTTATAGGCTCCGGGGGCGGTGGCCTGTGAATTTCGGATGGCGTGGTGGCGGTCGGAGAGTGAAAAGAGTGCTGTTGCGAGAGATTGGTGGCTGTCACCGTGGCGGGGTCACCGGCGATCACCGAATATGCACAAGGTGAGCTACTGCGACGTGGTAAACCACCGAGGCACGTGGCGCACGGTCGTGAGGTGGCTAACTCCGACGAGCTTATCCGAAGTGGTCGTGATCCAGGCTTGGTACGGCGGCCGGAGTAGAATAGTGGCCGGAGTTCACCCACGACGCGTTATTTCCTACCCTTATGAGTTTTCTGCAACCCACGACGCACGAATCGCAACGGCGACGAGGATCGCGGCGCGGGATCACCGGCGGCGAGGGGATCTGAACCTGGGATATTTGGATAGTACTGTACCATCGAAAACTTGTTCAGAGCGTCTGACAGACAAGATTGCAGAGCCCAGATCATGGATTTTAGTGTGAAAACTTACCAATCCATCAGCAACAAACTTGTAGCTCTATATACCAGCAACAATCCTGCTATAGGGATCATGTACATTTGCTTATCCCCCTGAGCAATAATCGAGTCCAAAGTTCCTCAGAGTTCACTGTTAGTCCATGTTCAGTCCCAGGGTGGTCTGACAACCAGACTTTAGAGCTAATTATCTCCACCTTTTGCACAACAACAATGCTTAATCACTTAAGCAAAGTTGTACTCCTACAGTAGTTTTACAAGTTCAATGTGGTTATCCTAGGCAAATTCATTATATTTTTAAAACTACAGAGCTCCAAAGTCAGCTCTGTTTAATGGTTTTAGACTTAGGCATATGAGAGGTATAGAGTGACTTTTTGCAAATAAGCCCAAATCTCATGGTTTGATTTGCAAATCCTCAAATATGTGAAGCATATGATTTGAGGTGCCCTAATACCTTGGTTTTTGCACTTTAGTCCCAAAAGTGGGCAAATTTTGCACATAGGTCCCTAGGGTTTGGTTTTAGGGTTTTCCAGGATTCCAATTAGGGTTTCTGGTATCCCAGGGGTATAAAAGTGATTCAAGTTCATTTTTGGGAACATTTTGTGATCATTCCCCTAAAGCTTTTAGGTTTTCATAATTTGGGTTATGTCTTACCCCTTTAATCCCTATTTAGGGTTGAATTTCCTATTCCAGGGTCTTGTTTGCAAAACACCAAAACAATACAACTTGTTTGAAATTTTTACCTAGTAAATGCACTCTAGGTGTGTCAAACATATGCAATGCCAATGTTTATGATGCCATGCTCAAGTTTTAGTTACAGTAACACCAAGGGTGTTACAGTCTGAATGCTTTCCGTGGTGCTTCGGCCGGTCTAATCGTTCCCTCATGCGGCTCAGCCGTAGCCCGGGTGCGAGGTCGGGTTCCAAGTTATCAAGCTGGTTTGTTGACGCTGTCAATAGTTTTGGCCGTAGCCGGGTGCGAGAGCAGCCCCCGAGCCTCTGCACGGAGTGAGAGGACGATCAAGGACTTTCCCGACTTTTATTATACGCCCCTGCGTCGCCTTTCCGCAAGGAGGAGGGGGTAAAGCGCCATGTTGCCCTTGGAGGGCGCCGAACATGGTGTTTCCAGTGAGCTGCTAACGGGTGATCCGAGTGGACGCCCGTGCCCCGTTTGTTAGGGGTCGGCTGGTGGCCCAGAGGCACGCTCCAAAAGTACCTGCGGGTGATTTGCCGGACCCAGACCCCTTCGACAAGGTCTGAGGGCTCGATGCCTCCCTCTGGTGGGATTTGTTACAAATCGTTCCCGCGGGTCTCGGAAATGTCCTAGGGTACCTCGGGAGCGTAGCCTGAGCCTTGGCTATGTATCGAACGTACCCAGAGTCATCCCTCACTCTGCGTGCTCTGGGGCGACTGTCGAACCCTTCCGAGGGGCCAGCCTATGAACCCCTGATCAGTAGTGGGCACGAAGCCCGAGCGCTCTGGGGCGGCTGTCGAACCCTTCTGAGGGGCCAGCCTTCGAACCCCTGATCAGTAATGGGCTTGAAGTCCGAGTGCTCTGGGGCGGCTGTCGAAACCCTTCCGAGGGGCCAGCCTTCGAACCCCTGATCAGTAGGAGGGCTCGGGGCCCGCTTCCTTCGCCGGGAAGGATGCTTTCCACAACATCCCCTTTCCCGGTCCCTGTAGCAAGAGAGAGAGAGAGAGAGGAGGAAGGGAAGGATTTGAATTTAAATAAGGTGGCGCACCTTTTTTGATGCGGTCATCATGGCGGAGGTGAAACGTCGCCCGCTTCGCCTGCCAAAGGTGTCACTTGCCCTGCTGTGAAGTTAATGCGACGAGACGGGCAGTTTGCGGGGCAGCCATTATGCATGCACGAGTCGTTCGAGGAACGGGCATTTCGTCTTTGAGTTTGAACTTCGCGGTGGGTTCGGGCGAAGTGTTGAACGGGTCTTGCCCGAGTCTTTATATACCCGGAAGAGGGACCGGTTGCGGTTCTTTACTCTGCTGCTCGCCTCCTGCTTTGGTTTTCGCAACCCAAGGGAATAGCCAGAGAAAGAAAACCGCGTACCTTGTCCGCTCCGCCACCACCCCCTTCGTTTGGCGATGGCCGACCGGGTGATCGTCGTTCCGCCGCGTGACCCGTGGCCTTTTTCCATCGTCACAGTGGATGATCTGGAGGCCCTTGTTGCCGATGGTTTGCTCTGTCCCCTCTTCGGTGACCCGCAGCCGGAGTGGATGGTCCCTCCAAGCGGGGCTGACCCGACCCCGCCATCGAGGTATGTGCTGAGCTTCGTCTCCTTCCATGAGCGAGGGTTCGGAGGGCCAGCAAGTTGTTTCATGCGGGCGCTCCTACATTACTACGGGGTGGAGCTGCATAACTTCAACCCCAACTCCATTGCGCAAGCGGCCATCTTCGTGGTAGTTTGTGAAGGTTTTTTGGGGATTGACCCCCACTAGGATTTGTGGACCCATCTCTTCTCCGCGAAGCTTTTTGCCTTGATGACGGGGGAGAAGAAGGTTCGTATGGCGGTGCGGGCCGACGGCTGCACCCTCCAGTTGAGGCAGGCGCGTGCGCAGCAGTACATCCCTGCCATCCTTGTGTCTTCAAACAAGGGGTGGCAGCGCCGGTGGTTTTACCTCCGGAATGACGATGGAAGGCTCCTGTCGTTTTCTCAACGAGTGGTGACTGCTCGCATCAGCAATTGGCGCTACAGGGTCACGCGCGAGAAATAGGAGAAACTCCAGCCCCTTCTGGACGCCTTGCAGGAGTTATGAGATGGGGGGCTCATCGCCATGGGGGTTGTTGCCGCCATCCATCGCCGGAGGGTGCTTCCCTTGGCAGAGCGGCAGTTGCAGCTTTCAGAGATGATGCCAGGGTCGACTTGGAAGGTTCACAGATGTCCTCGGTCCCCCTCTCTGCCGATGACCTTCGCAGGCGGGTAGTGGGCACGGTGGGGAGGCTGGACGCCGGCGCCCTTACCCAGCCCTTGATGCGTCTCGAGCGTGGGTGCGTGTCCCTGGTGAGTGTCCGCTCCTTCTCCTATCTTGTGTCAGGTTGCCTTTGATTCTCTCTGTCGGGATTTCCGCTCGTCTCCAGGAGTTGGGGTGTTACAAGCCTTCCCTACCACTGGTCCCAGAGGATGCGGTGGACCGAGGCGCGCGGAGGGTCGCTGTGGAGAAGAAGAAGGAGAAGAAGAAGGACGCGAAAAAGGCTCGGGCTCGCAAGCGGATGCGGGCTCGGGACGCCTTGGAGAGGCGCCGTCGGAGGCAGGAGAGGGACGGGCTCCCGAGGGAGCCGTCGCCGGAGACGCCTGACGACGACGATGACGACGACAATGACGAAGACGATGACATGGCGGCCCGCCTTGGCCTCAGCCCGGATCTGAGGCTGGGCCAGGGGTCGTCGAGCCAGCCCCCGAGTGGCGTGGCGCCATCGGTATCTGGGGCCGGGACATCAGGGTCCCGGTTCGAAGAGCAGGGGCAGGCTGAGGGGGTACTTGACCCCTTGGACGAGGTAGTTGAGGTGACCCCGGGGAGTCAGGCCGACCCACCTGTCCCCCGAGAGCAGTCGCCCGTGCCGGCCGTATAGGAGGTTGATCCTCAGGCCGTCGTGACGTCGCATGGGCGGGCCGTCCCTTCGGCGCCCCGGGCGCCCGAAGTGGGAACGGCGCTGAAGCTGGCAGCGGGGCGAACCTCGGCGGCGCCTGCGGGGACCGAGGCCCAAGGGGCCTCCCCGCAGGCACGATTGGCCTTGGTCCGGAGCGGGTAAGTATCTGAAGATACCTATGTCTTGGCTCCTTCCTCGTGTGTCCTGATCCTGCTTTACCTTTTCCTCCCAGCAAATGGAGGCACGGTTCGGCCGGTCTGGCTCCCAGGAAGGCCCTTAAGACGGTGCCGGCTTCTGCAGCTAGTGCCGCACCGCGCCACACCGGTCGGCCGGCCTCCGCACAAGATGCCCCCAAGCGGGGGGCCCAGGCGGCGCGAGTTGCCATGGGGCGAGCTCCCCAGGCTGACCCCTCCGTCGAGGCGGCCATCGTGCCGGGGGAGACTGCTGGCGCGGCCGTGGCCTTGAGCCCACCTGACGTGTTGTCGGCGCCGGCACCAGCTTTTGCCGAGGCTGTTGCCATTCTGCCTGTGGAGCCACCTGTCGCTGCTGATGCTGAGATGGTTGAGGTGCCGCCGCTCGAGGTCGGTGGCTGGAAGCCCGCCTCCTTAGCCGAGGGGGTACCCGATGCGTCGACTGCAGGGGGTCCCGACGCCTTGGAGGAGGGGGGTGCAGAGCCGCGGCCCATCTTGGGGAGCGACGTCCTCATCCCCGCGCGGCGCGATGCCATTGAGCGGCGCGGGCAAGCGCTCCAGTTCTGGACCCGCGGTGCCCCAAAACCCCTCTTCATCCTTGACGATGAGCGGGAGGAGCAGTCTTGGGATGAGCTCCGTGAGTACGCCGAGGCAGCGATGGGGTCGCTTCGGTCGTCCATGGAGATCCTTTCCAGGGACGTTCCCTGGATCCTCCAGGTAAGGATTTCAGGCATACCTTTTGCGTGACCAGGGCATTCTTTATGACGCCCTGCTTCCCTTCCTCAGGATCTGACGAATCTGAGCACCGCCAAGTCGTCGTTGATCTGCCGCGAGGCTGACGTCTGGGGTTCGCTGTGGTTCCTGAGGGCCATGCTTACCGAGGCTACCGAACGCCTCGCCCAACGGAGCGCCAAGGCGGCGGACCTTCGATTGCTCTGTGATGAGCTGGGGGTGGAGGCAGCGGCGGCACGCGCAGAGGCGTAGCAGCGGCAGCTGGAGCTTGGCTAGGTCATCGGCGAACGGGACCAATCTCGAAACCAGGCCACCGAGGCTGAAAGCCGGGGTGAGGCCCTTGGGGCCAGCTAGCCGAGGTGTCTGCTCGGGTCGGAGCCCTTGTGGAGGACCTGGCCGCGGCCGTCGGGTCTACCCAGTCCGCCCAAGCCGCAGCCTCGGAGCAGCGTGCCTAGGCTGAAGGTATGTTTTGGCCGCTTTGTGACTTTGATCTTCATTCTTCAACTCGTGTCTGAAGAATTCTATTTGGCTGTTTGCAGAGTTCGAGTCAGCCCTCAACGAGTCCGCCAAGGCACTTGCCTAGGTGGCCGAGCGGAAGGAGGCCGACCGCGTGGCCATGTCTGAAGCTATCTCGGCCTTCTGCCAGGTCTTTGGTCTTGATGACGTCCCCTCGGGAAGCTCCCCCCAGAGTCGCCTGCAGGCCTTCGGCGGCCATGTGCGTAGCAGACTCCGCGAGGTGCTGCATCACGGCGTTAGGCAGGCCTTCGCCGTGCTCGCTTCCCAGTACGATGTGGATCTGGAGCGAGTCAGCGAGGGGTACTGTCTACCCGACGAAGATGAAGCTGCCCTGGCCAAAGTTCAGAGGCTTGACGCGGCCGTCGTGGGCCCAAGCGCGGTGCTGCCGTCCTCCTTCGAGGTGGAGATCCTTCCGCTTGCGTCGCCGTCCAAGGCCGGGGCGAATCTTGCCGAGGGTGAAGACGGCGCTGAGGGTGGAGACAAAGCCGAGGGTGCCGCTCCTCCTCCGGGCGATGCCTGATTCTACCGGAGCAGTTTGTTTGGAACATGCATGTGTCTTCCGCGGCCGCTGAGGCCTAAACACTTTGTCGTCGTGTTATAAAGCTGCATTTCTTTTCCTCTTGTTTCGAGCATCCGGACTCGTTCGTCAGTAGCAGAATTGCTTATCCGAGTAAGAGTTATTTTTCGTGGAAGGTGACGAGTGAGGTATCCGTATCTTGGAGGCGTAGGAGTCCCTCGGCTCGATCGGCCTTGCCGCTTACATGCGCTCTTATTCGTTTTGCGAGGTTCTGTTACCGATATAGTCGGGAAACACGAAAGTCGTTTTGGTGGAAAACTTTTCCGAGGAAAATATTGACGTAGAGGGGGTTCCCCCCTTCTAGCCCCCGAGGGAGGGTCGGGCTTTGCCGAGGCAAGGCTGACGCTTCCTTGACGGTTAGACTCTATTTGTGTATGTAAGGAGAACGAGGTATATGACTTGAAAACATCTTAAGGGTAAAAGCGACGTAGATGTTGGATGTTCCAAGCGTTGTTGTAGACCTTGCCTTGGTCGTTGGCCAGCTTGTATGTTCCGGGCTTCAAGATCTTGGCGAAGATGAAGGGCCCTTCCCAAGGAGGAGTGAGCTTGTGGCGCCCTCGGGCATCCTGTCGCAGGCGAAGCACCAAGTCTCCCACTTGGAAGCCTTGGGACCGAACGCTTCGGGCGTGGTAGCGTCGCAGTGACTGCTGGTACCATGCCGAATGTAGTAAGGCAACGTCCCGAGCCTCCTTGAGTTGGTCCAGCGAGTCTTCTTGGCTGGTCTAGTTGCTTCGGTCGTCGTACGCCTTGGTCCTCGGGGACCCGTATTCTAAGTCCGTAGGGAGGACGGCCTCGGTCCCATAGACTAGAAAGAACAGTGAGAAGCCCGTGGCGCGGCTCGGCGTCGTCCTCAGACTCTAGACTACCGAGGGTAGCTCTTTCATCCACCGCTTGCCGAACTTGTTGAGGTCGTTGTAGATCCTCGGTTTGAGCCCCTGCAAAATCATACCGTTGGCACGCTCCACCTGCCCATTCATCATGGGATGAGCTACGGCGGCCCAGTTGACATGGATGTGGTGGTCGTCGCAGAAGTCCAGGAACTTTTTTCCGGTGAACTGCGTGCCATTGTCGGTGATAATGGAGTTCGGGACCCCAAAGCGATGGATGATGTTGGTGAAGAACGTCACCGCCTGCTCGGACCTGATGCTGTTTAGGGGTCAGACCTCGATCCACTTGGAGAACTTGTTGATAGCGACCAGCAGGTGCGTGAAGCCCCGGGTGCCTTCTGCAAGGGACCGACAAGGTCCAGACCCCACACAGCAAATGGCCAGGTGATGGGTATCATCTGCAAGGCCTGAGCGGGCAGATGCGTCTGCTTTGTGTAGAATTGACACCCCCGACAGGAGCGCACAATCCTAGTGGCGTCGGCCACCGCGGTTGGCTAGTAGAAACCTTGCCGGAAGGCGTTTCCAACGTGGGCTCGAGGTGCTGCGTGGTGACCGCAAGCCCCCGAGTGTATCTCCTGCAATAGCTCCTGACCTTCGGCGATGGATATGCATCATCGGAGGAGATATTCTAGGTACGGGGTCTGCCAGTTCGGATCTGGCGTGACCCCATTCTGTTCCTCCTCGACGGGCAAGGCCTCTTCCTTGATGAACGAGGGTGCGTCGGATCCGACCGAGGGTACCTCGGGCTGGGCCGAGGCTTGCTTAGGCTCGGGCGTGTCGTCGATCTTGACGGATGGTTGATGTAGGTCTCTGGAGAAGACGTCCGGGGTAACCGTCATTCGCCCCGAGGCTATTTTCGCTAGCTCGTCCGTAGTCTCGTTGTACCGTCGGGCGATGTGGTTGAGCTCGAGCCCGTAGAACTTGTCTTCCAGGCGCCGAACCTCATCGCAGTAGGCCTCCATCCTCTTGTCACGGCAGTGGGAGTTCTTCAGGACTTGGTCGATGACAAGCTGTGAGTCACCTCGAGCGTCGAGGCATCAGACCCCTAGCTCGATGGCGATGCGCAGCCCGTTAACCAGTGCCTCGTACTTGGCCACGTTGTTTGATGCCGGAAAATGGAGGCGAATGACGTAGTGGAGATGCTTTCCGAGGGGTGAAACGAAGATCAAGCCAGCGCCTGCTCCTGTTTTCATGAGTGACCCATCGAAGTACATGGTCCAGAGCTCGGGCTGGATTGGAGTTGTCGGTAACTGGGTGTCAGTCCACTCAGCCAGGAAGTCTGCCAAGACCTGGGACTTTATGGCCTTCCGAGGAGCGAATGATAGTGTTTCGCCCATGAGCTCCACCGCCCACTTTGCTATCCTACCCGAGGCCTCGCGGCACTAGATGATCTCCCCCAGGGGGAAGGATGACACCACAGTCACCGAATGAGACTCGAAGTAGTGTCACAACTTTCGTCGTGTCAGAATCACTGCGTAGAGCAGCTTCTGGATCTGTGGGTAGTGGACTTTGGTCTCGGAAAGCACTTCGCTGATGAAGTAGACTGGCCGCTGGACGGGCAGTGCATGCCCTTCTTCTTGTCTCTCGACTACGATCGCGGCGCTGACCACCTGAGTAGTCGCGGCTACGTAGATCAAGAGGGCTTCTCCTGCGGCGGGGGGCACCAGGATGGGTGTGTTCGTAAGGAGCGCCTTAAGGTTTCCGAGGGCTTCCTCGGCCTCAGGGGTCCAAGTAAAGCATTCGGCCTTCCTTAAGAGGCGGTACATAGGCAAGCCTTTCTCGCCAAGGCGTGAGATGAAGCGGCTCAGAGCCGCAAGGCATCCCATGACCCTCTGTACTCCTTTCAAATCTTTGATCGGTCCCATGTTGGTGATGGCCACGATTTTCTCCGGATTGGCCTCGATGCCCCGCTCGGAGATGATGAATCCAAGGAGCATGCCTCGGGGGACTCCGAAGACACACTTCTCAGAATTGAGTTTCACGCCTTTCGCTCTCAGACACTTGAATGTCGTTTCAAGGTCAGAGAGGAGGTCGGAGGCTCTCTTCATCTTGACAATGATGTCGTCGACGTAAGCCTCGACCGTTCTACTGATGTGTTCTCCGAACACGTGGTTCATGCACCTCTGGTAGGTGGCGCCTGCATTCCTCAACCCAAATGGCATTGTAGTGTAACAGTACATGCCAAAAGGTGTGATGAAAGAAGTCACGAGCTGGTCGGACACTTTCATCTTGATTTGGTGATAGCCTGAGTAGGCATTGAGGAATGACAGGGTTTCACACCCAGCAGTGGAGTCCATGATTTGATCGATGCGAGGTAGAGGGTAGGGAACTTTCGGACATGCTTTGTTTAGACCAGTATAGTCTACACACATCCTCCATTTCCCATCCTTCTTCCTTACAAGAACAGGGTTAGCTAACCATTCGGGATGGAATACCTCTTTGATAAACCCTGCCGCAAGTAGCTTGTGGATCTCCTCGCCTATGGCCCTGCGCTTTTCTTTGTCAAAACGGCGCAGGGTTTGCTTCACGGGTCGGGCTCTAGCTCTGATGTCCAGTGAGTGCTCGGCGACATCCCTCGGTATGCCAGGCATGTCCGAGGGACTCCACGTAAAGACTTCGGCATTTGCACGGAGAAAGTCTACGAGCACTGCTTCCTATTTGGGGTCGAGCTCGAAGCTGATCCGAACTTTCTTGCTGGCGTCGTTGCTGGGGTCGAGAGAGACGGACTTGACCGCCTCAACTGGTTCGAAGTTGCCGGCGTGCCGCTTCACGTCGGGCGCCTCCTTGGAGAGGCGTTCCAGGTCGGCGATGAGGGCCTCGGACTCCGCGAGAGCCTTGGCGTACTCCACGCACTCCACATCGCATTCGTACGCGTGGCGGTACGTGGATCCGACGGTGATGATCCCATTCGGGCCCGGCATCTTGAGCTTGAGGTAGGTGTAGTTGGGGACGGCCATGAACTTGGCGTAGCATGGTCTTCCCAACACCGCATGGTAGGTTCCTCGGAACCCGACGACCTCAAAGGTAAGAGCTTCATTTCGGAAGTTAGAGGGAGTTCCGAAGCAGACGGGTAAGTCGATCCGTCCGAGGGGTAGGATTTGCTTCCCGGGCGTGATCCCGTGGAAGGGTGCCGCACCGGCCTGGACTTCAGACCGATCAACCCCTAGGAGTTCTAGGGTCTCGGCGTAGATGATGTTAAGGCTGCTGCCTCCGTCCATGAGGACCTTGGAGAGCCTAACGTTCCCGATGATCGGATCGACGACGAGCGGGTACCTTCCTGGGCTTGGCACGAAGTCGGGGTGGTCGCCTTGGTCGAAGGTGATAGGCTTGTCGGACCAGTCTAGGTAGACTGGTGCCACCACCTTCACCAAGCAGACTTCCCAGCGCTCCTGCTTGCGGTGCCGAACCGAGGCGTTCGCCACCTGCCCGCTGTAGATCATGAAGCAGTTATGGACTTCCGGGAATCCCTCTTCCTTACCGCCCTCCTTCTTGTCGTTGTCATGGCCCTTGCCATCCTCCGCCGGGGGCCCGGTCTTATGGAAGTAGCGCTGGAGCATGACACATTCCTCGAGGCTGTGCTTGATGGGCCCCTGGTGATAGGGGCACGGCTCTTTGAGCATTTTGTCGAACGTGCCGGCACCTCCAGGAGGTTTTCGATGGTTCCTGGGCTCGGCCACAGCGACGAGATTCACGTCTGCGGCATCACGCTTCGCTCGTGACTTGTTTTTAGCCTTCTTCTTCGTGCCCCGCTGGGCGGACGCCTCAGGGGCGTCTGTCTTCGGCTCTCCCTGAGGTGGCTTGTCCTTTCGGAAGATGCCTTCGACCGCCTCTTGACCCGAGGCAAACTTGGTGGCGACGTCCATCAGTTCACTCGCACGGGTGGGAGTCTTGCGCCCTAGTTTGCTCACCAGGTCTCGGCAAGTGGTGCCGGCAAGGAAAGCCCCAATGACATCCGAGTCGGTAACATTGGGCAGCTCGGTGCGCTGCTTTGAAAACCGTCGGATGTACTCTCGAAGGGACTCCCCTGGCTGCTGGCGGCAGCTTCGGAGGTCCCATGAGTTCCCAGGGCACACGTACGTGCCTTGGAAGTTTCCCGCGAAAGCTTTGACCAAATCGTCCCAGTCGGAGATCTGCGCAGGAGGCAGATGCTCCAGCCAGGCTCAGGCGGCGTCAGAGAGGAAAAGGGGTAGAATACAAATGATGAGGTTGTCATCATCTGCCCCTCCCAACTGGCATGCCAGTCGGTAGTCTGTGAGCCACAGCTCCGGCCTCGTCTCCCCCGAGTACTTGGTGATGGTAGTCGAGGCTCGGAAACGGGCAGGGAACGGCGCTCGTCGTATGGCCCGGCTGAAGACTCGCGGACCGGGTGGTTCGGGCAAAGGACTGCGATCCTCCTCACTGTTGTAGCGTCCCCCACGCCTGGGATGGTAGCCTCGGCGCACCTTCTCGTCGAGGCGGGCTCGATGGTCGAGATGATGGTGCTCGTTGCCGAGGCGTTCCTGGGCGGCAGGCGCCTTGTCCCGCGTACGCTTGGGATGGATCGAGGCTTCCCGAATGCGCCGGGAGGACACCGCGTGATGCTCCGAGGGGTCAGCTCGCCTGCGGGAGGTGGAGCTCTCGGCTCGTCGAACCGTGGCGCCTTCTAGGAGATTCTTGAGTTCGCCCTAGATACGCCGTCCCTCGGTGGTGGATGGCTCCAGCATGGCTCAAAGCAGCATCGCCGCCGCAGCTAGGTCCTGGCCGGACCCGCTGACGGCCGGGGGCAGCGCTGTCCTGGCATTGTCGACGATGCGGCACCGGATGTCTTGGGCCCAGTGACGGGCTTCTCCGGCGAGTGTTCGGCCTGCCCACTCCTGTTCGATGTTCTGTCGGAGCTGTACAAGCCGGCCTGCTTCCCCGTCGACCCGGGCCTACATCTCACGGATTTGCTCGAGCTGTATGTCCTGACCCCCCGCAGGGACTGGGACCACAGCTAGCTCCCGCGGGATGTCAACGCGAGATGCGGGCCTAGGGGGATCGTCAACCTCTAGCATACCGAGGTGGTTGCCTTCGTTGTGATCTCCCAGGTCGACGTGGAAACATTCGCGACTAGGGCCGTAACCCTCGTCGTCAAGGTCATGGCCATCATCAGAACAACCGGAGAGGCAGTGGTCACATGCGGACATGAAGCCCCGCATGGCACCGGGGTCATTGAGGGCAGAGAAATCCCAACCGGAGTCGGGGTCATCCTCTTCCTCAGAACCTGCCGGTCCGAAGGTTGAGACGGCTGTCAGTCGGTCCCAGGTCAACCACATGTGGTACCCCCGAAGGTTTGGATACGCCTTTACGAAGGCGCTCACCATAGCGGGGTCGCTAGGTGGATCGAAGCTGAACCGAAAAGGTACGGGGTGGAAAACGGACGGAACCTCTTGGTCGATGGACGGTGGTGAAGTCACGTAGGGGCGGAGCACACCGTCATCTCAGGTACGAGGGTAATGCCCAGCAGGTCCTTTGCGAGGGTGCTGGCGTCATCAGTCCGCTTGGGGCTGACACATCGCGGGGAGGTGACACCCGCCGTCGCCTCAGGTGCGAGGACAATGTCCGACATGTCCCCCGGGGGAGTGTCGGCGTCGTCGACTCGCTCTGGGGCGACAGCCGACAAGGTGTCGCCTCCTGCGTGGCCATGGTTGCCTCGTCTCCGCCTCCTCCGACGAGGAGGGTGGCGGGGACGACCAGAGTGCTCCTCTTCTGCCGCGAGGAGATGCTGTCGTAGAGCTCACCACCGTCGGGCGAGCCAGAGACCGTCGTTGTCGTCATGCCGCGGGGGAGGAGTACCATGTCGTAGCTGCCGTCGAGGGACATGAACTCGAGACTCCCAAAGCGGAGCACCGTCTTGGGCTGGAGAGGTTGCTGAAGACTCCTCATCTGGATCTCAACGGGAAGGTGTTTGTTAACATGCAGCAGGCCCCTACCTAGCGCACCAACTGTTGGCATCTCGGACCCGGGGGGGTCCCTTGGACCGACTAGTGAAATCACTGCGTGTCCCTGCCCAGATGGGTTGGCGCGGGATGGAACACAAGAGGTGGGACAAGCCTTGTATTATCCTACACCAGGGGTGCTGCTCGCAGTAGGGGTTACAAGCGCGTCACGTGAGAGAGGGAGAGACACAGAGTTCGTCCACCGCTTCCCTCGCGCGAACCCCCCTCAGGGTGGCCCTGGACCTCCCTTTTATAGAGGCAAGGAGAGAGTCCAGTCGTACAGCGGGGGGCGTAGCTATGCGCTAACGTGTCCGGCAGTGGAGTGCCTAAGCCCTGTGTACATGCCAACGTGGCCGTTGGGAGAGAGCTTGGGCCCTGTACATGTGATGGCATGGCCGTCGGAGGAGCGCCTGAGTCCTGTAGGAGCACAACTGGCAGCGTGGCGAGGATCCTGCTGACGTCTCCTTGCTGTCATAAGGGGCTGAGAGCCACCGGCGTCATGGTGCACGCGGGGTGCCATCGTTACCCGTCGCCGGGGTAAGCTAGATGGGACGCCGGTCTTGTCCCTTGTAGCCTGAGCAGGCTAGGAAT
Source organism: Zea luxurians (assembly GCA_029449295.1). Taxonomy (NCBI): domain Eukaryota; kingdom Viridiplantae; phylum Streptophyta; class Magnoliopsida; order Poales; family Poaceae; genus Zea; species Zea luxurians. The sequence goes on from JAOPSE010000017.1 coordinate 1,886,289, forward strand.
AGGGAAATGATGTATCCCCTGTTAGCGCGGTCGGTCTGAGCCCAGGGTCGGTCGAGGCGGAGACTTCTCTTGAGGCCGAGGCCGGGGTCAGGCGAGGACGCGATTCCTCCCGAGTCCGGGGTTGAGGCCGAGTCCGGGGGTCGGGCGAGGCGGAGACCTCCTCCCGAGGCCGGAGCCTGAGGTCGGGCGAGGCAGAGCTTCCTGTTGCGCCCGAGGCTAAACTCGGTGGTTGATCGTGACTTGTTGTCAATCGTCGCCGGGGTGGCTGACACGACAGTCGGAGCGAAGCGAGCGGCGCTATTTTCCTGTCATGTCAGACAGTAAAGAAGAGGGGCAAAGTGACTGCGGTCACTTTGGCCTGCCCGACTGAGGCGCGTATGTCAGGATACGGCATCAGGCATCCCCTGCATTTAATGCGCCTGCGAAGCGATTGGTTGGTGAGGCGGTCTGGCCAAGGTTGCTTCACAACGAAGCCTGCCCGAGCCGGGCCTCGGGAGAGCCGAGGGGGGCGCCCGCTGCTTGAGGAGGCTCTCGGGCGAGGCGTGAATTCGTCTAGGACTACTGTTCCAACCTGAAGCTGTGCTCGGGTGAGATCGTGTCCCTCGGGTAGACGAAGTCTTGACCTGAACCGCACCCATCAGTTGGTCTGAGGGTGTTTACCAGCCATGATTAGGAGCATTGGGGGTACCCTTAATTATGGTACCCGACAGGCAGAATCTGAAATTTATAAACTTTAAGCACAACTACAAGCCGGGGTTAGCGTTAGAAATATAATCGAGTCTGAAAGAGAGGGCGAAAACAAATCACAAGCAAATGAAGAGTGTGACACGGTGATTTGTTTTACCAAGGTTCGGTTCTTGCAAACCTACTCCCCGTTGAGGTGGTCACAAAGACCGGGTCTCTTTCAACCCTTTCCCTCTCTCAAACGGTCACCTAGACCGAGTGAGCTTCTCTTCTCAATCAATCGAGACACTAAGTCCCCACAAGGACCACCACACAATTGGTGTCTCTTGTTTTGATTACAAATGTTGCGGGAACAAGAATGGGGAAGAAGAAAAGCGATCGAAGCGCAAGAGCTCAAATGAACACGGCAAAACTCTCTCTTCTAGTCACTATTGTTTTGAGTGGAATTGGGACTTGGAAAGATTTTGATTCACTCTAATTGTGTCTTGAATTGAATGCTATAGCTCTTGTATTGAATGTGTTGGCTGAAAACTTGGATAACTTGAAGTGTGGTGGTTGGGGGGTATTTATAGCCCCAACCACCAAAGTGGTCGTTGGGAGGGGCTGCTATCGTATGGCGCACCGGACACTATCCGGTGCACCAGCCACGTCACCCAACCATTAGGGTTCGATCGTTGGAGCTCTGACTTGTGGGGCCACCGGACAGTCCGGTGGTGCACCGGACAGTCACTGTTCACTGTCTGGTGAGCCTTCTGGCGCCTGCTCTGACTTCTACGCGCGCAGTTGCAATGTTCACTGTTCACTGTATACTTTTGCAGACCACCGTTGGCGCAGATAGCCGTTGCTCCGCTGCCACACCGGACAGTCCGGTGAATTATAGCGGAGTGGCTCCCCAAATTCCCGAAGCTAGCAAGTTTGAGCTGATCCACCCTGGTGCACCGGACACTGTACGGTGGTGCACCGGACACTGTCCGGTGGCACACCAGACAGTCCGGTGCACCAGACCAGGGCAGCCTTCGGTTGTCTTTTGCTCTTTTTATTTGAACCATTTCTTGGACTATTTATTGGTTTGTGTTGAACCTTTGGCACCTATAGAATTCATAATCTAGAGCAAACTAGTTAGTCCAATAATTTGTGTTGGGCAATTCAACCACCAAAATCATTTAGAAAAAGGTTTGACCCTATTTCCCTTTCAAGGACGCCACCAACAACCGTCAACAAGGGCCTTCTCTTCCCCAATGTCGGCCACAAATGTCTCATGGCTAAGGATGGCAAAAAGAAGAAGGTACATTCTAGAAGTACCCCCAAATATACTACATCTAGTGATAAGGTTAGTTCTAGTGATAGTGAAGATAATTTAATGTCTCTTTCTGCCAACCTCAGCATGGACCAAAAGAAAAAATTAAATGAACTAATAGAGGCCATTAAAGAGAAGGATGAACTCTTGGAAAGCCAAGAGGACTTCCTTATTAAAGAAAACAAAAAGTTCGTTGAGTTGAAAAATACTTATGCTCTAGAGGTAGAGAAAAATGAAAACTTGTCTAAAGAGCTTAGCATTTGTAATGATTCAATTATCTGTCTTAGAGATGAAAATGCTAGTCTAAATGCTAAGATTGATAAATTGAATGTTTGCAATGATACATTTCTAGTCTTAGAATTGAGAATGATAGTTTAAATGCTAAGATTGAGAAATTAAGTGCTTGCAAACCCTCTACATCTGTTGTTGATCATGTTACTATTTGTACTAGATGTAGAGATATTAATATTGAAGCTATGGATGATCACCTTGCTATGATTAAACAACAAAATGATCACATAGCAAAATTAACTGCTAAAATTAATGAGCATGAACATGAAAATGAAAATTTTAAATTTGCTAGAAGCATGCTCTATAATGGGAGATGCCCTGGCATTAAGGATGGCATTGGTTTCCAATAGGGAAGCAATGTCAAGCTTAATGCCCCTAAAAGATTGTCTAATTTTGTTAAGGGCAAGGCTCCTATGGTTCACGATAATGAAGGCTACATTTTATATCCTGCTAATTATTATGAGCACAAAATTAGGAAGATTCATGCTAGAAGATCTCATTCTGTTTCTCACTATGCTTTTATGTATAAGAATGAGGCATCTAGCTCTAGGCATACCACACATGTTAAAATGCCTAGAAAGAAAATTTCCTGCTGCAACAAATGAGCATAATATTTCATTTAAAACTTTTGATGCTTCATATGTTTTAACTAACAAACCAAGCAAAATAGTTGCAAAATATGTTGGGGGCAAACACAAGAGTCCAAAGACTTGTGTTTGGGTACCCAAGGTGCTTGTTTCTAATGTGAAAGGACCCAAGACAGTCTGGTGGTTCAAGTTGGATAATCGAACAAGACCTAAATTTGTTTTGTAGGTTTATGCATCTAGTGGTTCAAGTTGGATAATCGATAGCGGGTGCACAAACCACATGACAGGGGAGAAGAGAATGTTCTCCTCCTATGAGAAAAATGAAGATCCCCAAAGAGCTATCACATTCGGGGATGGAAATCAAGAATTGGTCAAAGGGTTGGGTAAAATTGCTATATCTCCTGACCATTCTATTTCCAATGTTTTTCTTGTAGATTCTTTAGATTAGAACTTGCTTTCTGTTTCTCAATTATGCAAAATGGGCTACAACTATCTATTTACAGATGTAGGTGTTACTGTCTTTAGAAGGAGTGATGATTCAATAGCATTTAAGGGAGTGTTAGAGGGTCAGCTATATTTAGTTGATTTTAATCAAGCTGAACTTGACACTTGCTAAGACTAATATGGGTTGGCTCTGGCATCGCCGACTTGCCCATGTTGGAATGAAGAATCTTCACAAACTTCTAAAGGGAGAGCACATTTTAGGACTAACAAATGTTCATTTTGAGAAAGACAGAATTTGTAGCGCATGCCAAGCAGGAAAGCAAGTTGGAACTCATCATCCACACAAGAATATAATGACAATGGACAGGTCGCTCGAGTTACTCCATATGGATCTATTCGGCCCGATAGCTTACATAAGCATCAGCGGGAGTAAGTACTGTCTAGTAATTGTGGATGATTATTCTCGCTTCACTTGGTTATTCTTTTTGTAGGAAAAATCTCAGACCCAAGATACACTCAAAGGATTCTTGAGACAGGCTCAAAATGAGTTTGGATTGAGAATCAAAAAGATAAGAAGCGATGATGGGATGGAGTTCAAGAATTCACAAGTAGAAGGATTTCTTGAGGATGAGGGCATCAAGCATGAGTTCTCTTCTCCCTACACACCTCAACAAAATGGTGTAGTGGAGAGGAAGAATATAACTCTACTGGACATGGCAAGGACCATGCTTGATGAATACAAGACACTGGACCGGTTTTGGGCCGAGGCGATTAACACCGCCTGCTACTCCATCAACCGGTTATATCTTCACCGAATCCTCAAGAAGACATCATATGAACTCCTCACTGGTAAAAGCCCAATGTTTCATATTTTAGTCTTTGGGAGCAAATGCTTTATTCTTATTAAAAGAGGTAGAAAATCTAAATTCGCTCCTAAAGTTGTAGAAGGCTTTTTACTAGGTTATGACTCAAACACAAGGGCATATAGAGTCTTTAACAAGTCCACTGGACTAGTTGAAGTTTCTTGTGACATTGTGTTTTATGAGACTAATGGCTCCCAAGTGGAGCAAGTTGATCTTGATGAACTAGATGATGAAGAGGCTCCGTGCATCGCGCTAAGGAACATGTCCATTGGGGATGTGTGTCCTAAGGAACCCGAAGAGCCTCCATAGGCACAAGATCAACCGTCATCTTCCAACCAAGCATCTCCACCCACCCAAGATGAGGATCAGGCTCAAAATGATGAAGATGAAGATCAAGAGGATGAGCCACCTCAAGAGGAGGACAATGATCAAGGGGGATATAAAGATAATGAATACAAGGAAGATGATCAATAAGTTCAAGGTCAAAGACCGCCACACCCAAGAGTCCACCAAGCAATTCAACGAGATCACCCCGTCAACTCCATCCTTTGTGACATTCATAAGAGGGTAACTACTAGATCTCGGGTTGCACATTTCTGTGAGCATTACTCTTTTGTTTCCTCTATTGAGCCATACAGGGTAGAGGATGCATTAAGAGATTCGGATTGGGTGGTGGCTATGCAAGAGGAGCTCAACAACTTCACAAGGAATGATGTATGGCATTTAGTTCCACGTCCTAATCAAAATGTTGTAGGTACCAAATGAGTATTCCGCAACAAGCAAGATAAGCATGGTGTGGTGATAAGAAACAAAGCTCGACTTGTGGCCAAAGGTTATTCACAAGTCGAACGTTTGGATTTTGATGAAACTTATGCACCTGTAGCTAGGCTTGAGTCAATTCATATATTACTTGCCTATGCTACTTACCATGGCTTTAAGCTTTATCAAATGGACGTGAAAAGTGCCTTCCTCAATGGACCAATCAAGGAAGAGGTCTATGTTGAGCAACCTCCCGGCTTTTAAGATAGTGAGTATCCTAACCATGTTTATAAACTCTCAAATACGCTTTATGGCTCAAGCAAGCCCCAAGAGCATGGTATGAATGCCTGCGAGATTTTCTAATCACTAATGGCTTCAAAGTCAGAAAAGCCAATCCTACCCTCTTCACTAAAACTATTGAAAAAGACTTGTTTATATGCCAAATTTATGTTGATGATATCATTTTTGGGTCTACTAACAAGTCTACTTGTGAAGAGTTTAGTAGGATCATGGTACAGAAATTCGAGATGTCTATGATGGGGGAGTTGAGATATTTCCTAGGATTTCAAATCAAGCAACTCCAAGAGGGCACCTTCATCAGCCAAACAAAGAACATTCAAGACATACTTAAGAAGTTTGGAATGAAGGATGGCAAACCCATCAAGACACCCATGGGAACCAATGGGCATCTCGACCGGATATTATGCTTTCTGTATGCATGTGTGCAAGATTTTAGGCTAATCCTAAGGAAGTTCACCTTAGGGTCGTAAAGAGAATCATGAGATACTTAGTTTACACTCCTAAGTTTGGGCTTTGGTATCCCAAGGGATCCACCTTTGATTTAATAGGATATTCCGATGCCGACTAGGCAGGGTGTAAAATTGATAGGAAGAGCACATTAGGGACTTGTCAGTTTCTGGGGAGATCCCAGGTGTCTTGGGCGTCAAAGAAACAAAACTCCGTAGCTCTTTCTACCGCCGAAGCCGAGTACATTGTCGCAGGCCATTGTTGTGCGCAATTACTTTGGATGAGGCAAACCCTTAGGGACTATGGCTACAAATTGAGCAAAGTCTCTCTCCTATGTGATAATGAGAGTGCAATCTGCATGGCGAATAATTCTGTTGAACACAGCCGCACTAAGCACATAGACATTCGGTATCACTTTCTAAGGGACACCAGCAAAAGGGAGATACCGAAATTGCTTATGTTAATACCCAAAACCAATTAGCCGATATCTTTACCAAGCCACTAGATGAGAAAACCTTTAGCAAACTTAGGAATGAGCTAAATATACTTGATTCTCGGAATTTTGATTGAAACATTGCACACATAGCTATTTCATATACCTTTGATCATGTCTCTTTCATTTGGTACAAATGCCTATTTATTATTCTTCTTGTGCCAAGACTAAGACTAATGTGTTATCAAGTGTATTTCTATACTTAGTCTTAGATTGAAAGGGAATTGGAGGATACGGCAAAGACAAGACTTCCACTCAACTCTAACGATATCACTTAACCTTTGCCGCTACTCCACAAACTCTCAATGGTATGATCCTCACTCACATTTATTTTACCATTTGGGAGATAATGTTAGGCCCCAAAGGGGGAGAACATACAAAAGGGCTCCAAAGTTCTTCATTTTTGGCGATTAATGCCAAAGGGGGAGAAAATATTAAGCCCAAAGCAAAAGGACCGCACCACCATTTCAAAACTTTTCGAAACAAAGATTTAATTAATATTCACAAATGTTTGTTTTTCAATTGGTATTCAAGGCAATTTCAAATTGGTATGAATTTTCAAATTAGTATCTGTCGGAAAGGAAATCCCTGGCCGGGTGGCGGAGTGCACCCGCCCTAAATCCTAAGATGAGGAGGCGCCTAAGCGTTTTGCCTGTTATGCGAGATGGAAGGATGAACACAAGAACACGCGAGGGTTTAGAGTGGTTCGGGCCGCCGGAGCGTAACACCCTACTTTACTGTGTATTGGATTGTTGTGGAAGCTTGAGAGTCTGAATGCCCTCCTGTTGTAACGTCGCATGCCTCCCCTTTTATAGTTGAAGGGGGCATGCACAAAAGACTCTGTACCCCGACATGTGGGTCCAGAGACATAAGGATGGAATACCCGGAGCAACTAATGTCGGTCACCTTGTGTTATCTCCTTTTGCCCCGACATTCGCCGCTTGAGTAGAATCAGTGTGCTGCAGAAGGTTCCTCGGTATTGTTTAAGTCATGATGACTACTGTGTGCGTGCAGTGGTGTGGGCTTACTGCCCGCTGCTTGATTGGACAGGCGTGCCGCCTAGTCTGGTCGCCGCCTGCCAGCAGAGTGGATGGGGCACATTAAATGCCGAGTCGGCACATCGCCCGTCTGCAGGTTGGTCAGGCGGCGTGCGATCTCCGCAATAAATGCAGAGATCGCACGACCCTATGGCCTTACGTCAGGCTCTGCTCTCCGGCTTACGTCACAATCCGCAGGCCACGTGGTAGCACCGGGTCCCTGCCTGAGTGGGGAGCGTAGGCGTGCCTGGCAAGACCCAGACAAGTGTCTGTGCCGGACCCCTGTATGCCTTCGACTTAGGCCAGGGTACTCCTCGTCCTGAGATCTTGTAGTGGACGGTCTGGACCTCTCTTAGAAGGGTCCGGGTCCCATTTAGGGGAACGCTAAGGTCCCAGCTAGGTATCTAAGGTCCGGCATTCTCTCACGGGGGTCCAGATCCACTGATGATATCACGGTATATGTTACCTTCTCTGGTCATCTAGTGGCCTTGGAGTTGCCCACGTGGTGAGGGGAGGCGTGGTCGTGCCTCCTTACTATAGTAAGGGGTACCCCTGTTCCAGGGTACTGACAGTGGTCCCCGGGCCCGCCTCAGGGGAGGTTACAAGCCTGTAGGTGGGGCCAAAGTCTGGTTGTCGTGAGCACTTGCTGACGTAACCGTCGCCAACTTGCCTTCAGTCGTGCCGCCTGCCACGTCTGTCCCCGCATCTGGCAGGTACGTGGCCTCCGCTCCCACCGGTTTTGTCGGGCTGCGCGCGGGGCGTCTTATTGCCGTCGCCTAAAAATATCTTTCAGTGACCCCTAAGCGACGTGTGTGACGGTTTGCTTCTGGGGAGACAGCCCGTCTTCCACACACTTAGAGACTGGTTCCCCGGGTGCGTGACATGTGGACTTGGGCCCCCATGTCAGGGACCGGGTCACTGTGAGCACTAGGCGCGCGTTGGAGGGGGTTGGGACGCGCGAGGAAGGGCCCCTTTTGAGAAAAGGGGACTTACTCCGCGGCCAATAGTTTCGCATCCGCACTTTCTTCAACTGTTGTGTCCCTTCTCCTCTGAGTCCTCTGCGCCTCTGCTGCACCCACATTTCTCTTTTCGCCGCCGTAGCAGCCATGGCTTCACTGGTTCATCCCGAGCGTTACCAGACCAAGAGGAGGCTCGACATGGTGCGCCGCCTGCTTGGATGGAGTGCGTCGTCGCACGCCTAGAGAATCTAGGCCGACGCTTCCCCCCTCGGTGATCTCGCCGCCAGGGAGTTTGTGCTTTTTGTCTCCTACCTTTCGTGCGGGTTGGGGTTGCCGATCTCCCCCTTCTTCATGTTACTATTGGAGGATCTCGGTCTCCAGCTACAGCACCTCACACCCGACTCCATCCTTCAAGCGGCCATCTTTGCCCACCTGTGCGAGATGTTCGTGGGGGTGGCACCATGCACCTCTCTCTTTCGCCACTTTTTCGTGCTGGTGAAGTTCGGGAAGGCCAAGGACCATCTCGGCGCGTATTACTTCCAATCAAGGGCAGATTCGGCCAGCGCCTATATCCCCTCCCTCAGCGGCGTGAGGTGGGAAAGCTGGCGGGCCGAATGGGTGATCGCCAATACCGAGGCTAGCAACCGTCTCGTACTTCCGAGTGATGGGCTGAGGCTCGATAAGAAGCAATGGAGAGCCAAGCCATTGTTGGCGCCGGAGTTCGGGCCTATGTTGGACAGGATCGAGTCTCTGGCAACCGGTGGTCTGACGTCGATGCATGTGGTTGGCGACTTCTTGCAGCGTCGGATCGCGCCGCTGCAAGCGAGGGCACCCTTGAGCTGCTGGTTTTCTGGCTCAAACGACCCTGGTCGGGTCCTGCGTGGGCCAGGCACCAACCTGACCTGGGAGGAGCTAGAGCTCTTGGTGAAGGGGGTCACTGGTGAGTCCTTCGTTGCTGAGTCCTTGATCCTTCCCAAGGGCATTTCTCCGCTTTGCGACAACCAAGGGTTGAGGACAGCAATCTTAGATTCGCTGCTGACCCTTGATGAGAGCGGCGTAGCGGTTCGCCAGACTGGTGGCCTGGACCCCCACCATGGGATTCAGATCCCCGGTGTACCGGCCGGAGGTTCTCAGCTCGCCGATGCCGACTCTAGAGCTCCCTCGGCAACCCTCAGCCCCTCGGGCAAGGGCAAGGGAGCCGCAAGCAGTTCTTCCACCTCGGGTGGTTCCAGGAGGTCAGAGGGAGAGAGGCGACACCGACTACGTCGTGCCGACGGGTCTTTCATCAGGGATCCGCCCCCTGATTCGAGCCTCCCTCAGAAGCGCCAGAAAACAACTGGCGGGGTCGGGGAGGCCGGCTCCACGACCCAAGGCTCGCAGAGGCGCGTTAGTCCTCCACCAACTTCACCATCAGTCCCGTCGTCACCGTGCCGCCATCATCTGGCCTGCCACCACCACAGGGGCAGCAGCATCAACAACAACAACAGCAAGGGCAGGGGACGTCTTGCTTCCAAGGTCGTTGGAAGGTCCGGGGCCCCAAGTAAGTGTATCCCTTCTCATTTCCCCCATTGGTCTAGTTACCATGCTAATGGGTATTAACCCGTCCTTTGCTTGTCAAGGCCTCTTCTCCCTCCGTCTCCAAAGTTGCTCCCACTGGTGAATCCGACCTCTAGCAGCAGGCGTCTACTGGCCTTAATACTGGCGACCTGCCTCCGACTGCCACTGTTGAGGCGGTGCCATCGGACCCTCAGGTTCCAACTGGCACTGCCGAGGCAGTGCCGTCGGGCCCCCAGGCTCCCACCAGGAGTCTAGTAACGGCATCGTCAGGCCCCTAGGGTCCGGCTGGCACTGCCGAGGCAGTGCCGTCAGGCCCCCAGACACCAACCGGGAGTCCAGTAGCTGCAGCACCGCCGGCGGCTACGGCAGACTCAACGGTGGCAGCGGCGCCGAATGAACCTTCGGCGGTGGCAGAACCTTCACGGGGCATGCCCGATCCCATCCCGCCGCCGGTTCTGGAGGAGCCAGAGGTCATTTCTGTGCGGCGGGTCCAGATGGGCGCCGGGCCAGAAACAGCGCCACCTCCCCTTCTCGGGTGCTGTCCCACGCTCATCAGGCTCTCCGGGAGACTGAGGCGGTGATCCTTCGGGAGTGGGAGGCGCTCGAGACCGAGCGCCAGTGCCTTGGTGATTGGTGCACCCAGCTAGAGGAAGGTACCAAGGTCGTGTCCTGCCAATTTGCTTCAGAGTGGTCCGAGCTTGTGCGTGGACGTGAGGACCTTAAGGAGGACCTAGAGAGGGTGATCGAGCGGGAGCGGGAGGCTACCTGGGAGGAGAAGAGGCTGGCATAGAGGAAAGAGCGCTTGGACCAACGGGAAGTGGTCATTGCAGAATTTCATGGGAAGTTGAAAGCCTACAATGCAATGTTGGAGAAGCAGTGGGATAAGCAGACTGTGACTGAGGCGGCACTGCAGAAGCTGCAGCAGGAGCTTGATGACAGGGCTGGCAAAATCTCTCTTACTGAGGAAAAACTCAAAGCGAAGGATGCCTCCCTGGAGGAGCGGGCAGCGGGTCTCATCCGACAGGAGAAGGAACGAGCCTGGAGGGAGGAGATGTGGGAAAGACGGGATAAGTTGCTGGCCGAGCATGAGCTCGAGGCGGAGAAGAAGGAGAAGAATCTAGAGGAGCGGGTCCGCTGGTTCCAGGTGGCGGAGGCGGCTCCAGTTTCCCAGGCGGCAGAGACGATGAAGAAGACGCTAGAGAACCTCCGGGCGGAGCATCGCATCGTGGTCCAGCATATCACTGCTTGGGCTGACGAGGCAAGCTCGGCCCTGGCGCCGCTGGGGGTGAGCCCCATCCCAGTGTTGAAGCAGACAGTGTCTATTACCGACGCGCTCCCGGTGCTGGATTCCGCCGCTGACCGCCTCCATCGCTTGGATCAGATCCTTGGTGCCCGTTTGGAGGCTGAGGGCAGCAGGCTCTACCGAGTGGTGGTAGAATACATCTTGACATGCTTCCGGAGCCATGACCCAGCCATCTCCTTAGGGCCGGTGATCGCCGGTCTGGTGGCCAATACCAAAGACGCCGCCTGGGGGAGTGTGTAGGACGCTATAGACGTGGTGGCCAGGCGTTTTTAGCGGGATCCCACTGATGAATAGGCGGATCTGTCGAAAAAAGCACGGGTTCACTGGAGGCGGCTTAACATATTTTGGTTCTGTAAGATACATTTAAGTATTTCTTGCCAAGCGACATTATAACCTATATGTATGCTACTTTTCCCTTGCTATGCGTGTTGTTGACAACTTCTTCCCTGGTACTTGGCCCCTCTGGGATGTGGTCTCAACTGGTCAAGGCTGGATGCTGGTAAATTTAAGGAGGAGTCGGTGACCTGGTCTCTAGGAGGGTATTTATTCCGGGACCCAGATCTGCACACAGCCTTAGCTAGGGAGTTTCAGTAGTGCACCCATCGGACCCATTAGCTGGTACCCTTCATCCTTTGACTTACGTAATCATGACGCAGTCGGGCTTCTGGACCTACGGGACTTATGGTTCCGGATACTAGGATACTCGCCACTGGGTGGTGGGGTGTGTGGGCTTAGGGTACTGGACCAAGCTAAGCAGCCACACGGCTCCAGACCTCCCCACGGGCGATTATTCGTTCTCTTGGACTGGCCCCCAGGCTACATGGCTTGGTTATATAGTTCGGATGCGATATACCAGCAATCGAGGGTACACGAGTGGGTGGGTTAGATAAAAATAATGGCTGCAAAATTAAACAGAATAACACCACCACAAGATAGATCTGAGGGTGGGGTGAATTTTCTCTTCATAGCTTCATGAGCATAAACCAACAGGCCGAGTTTGTAGGGACGGGACCTACCAGGCTGGCGTACATATGTGTGCTATTTTAGCTACAAAGCAAGGAAAAACTGCATCCCCCAGTTTTGCTTTTATGGGAAGAACTTACGGAGGTGTTCTATGTTCCAGGGGTTGGGTAGAGACTCTTCTTCAGTTGTGGCAAGGCGGACGCACCCGGGTCGGCATACTTCCGTCACCTTGAAGGGTCCTTCCCAGTTGGGGGAGAGTTTAGGAGCCCTTCTCGGTTTAGTACTCGCCTTAGGACTAGGTCCCCGACCCTGAGCTCCCTACTATGCACGAACCATTGGTGGTAGCGTCTGAGCGCTTGGTTGTACCATGCATTTCGGATAGCTGCTCGCCACCTGCGCTCGTCGATGAAGTCCATGTCTTCACACCGCAGCTGTCCCTGCACGGATTCCTCAAAGGCCTGGACCCGAGGGAAGCCCATGATAATTTCCGGGGGAAGACAGGCTTCGGCCCCGTATACCAGGAAGAACGGGGTCTCCTCGGTGGCTCGGCTGGGTGTTGTCCAGTTTCCCCATAGGACGAAAGGGAGTTCACTGACCCAATTCGTACCATGCTTCTTCAAGCAGTCGTAGGTACGTGTTTTGAGTCCCCTGAGGATCTCTGCATTTGCCCTTTCTGCTTGGCCATTGCTTCTGGGGTGGGCCACGGATGCAAAGCAGAGCTGGGTGCCGATGTCCTCGCAATATTCCTGGAAGATCCGACTTGTAAACTGGGTTCCGTTGTCCGTAATGATACGGTTTGGGACCCCAAATCTACAGACAATGGATTTGACGAAGGCGATAGCGGCACCTTGGGTGATGTTGACCATAGGGGTGGCCTCCGGCCACTTGGTGAACTTGTCGATGACGACGAAGAGGTACCGGTACCCGCCAACAGCCCTGGGAAATGGTCCCAAGATATTCACCCCCATACGGCGAATGGCCAGGAGGGTGGAATCATTTGCAGTCCCTGAGCTGGTGTGTGTATTTGCTTTGCGTGGAACTGACACGCCTTGTAGAACTTCACCATCTCAGTTGTATCCTGGAGAGCGGTTGGCCAGTAGAAGCCATGCTGAAAGGCCTTGCCGACCAATGTGCGGGATGATGAATGACTTCCGCACTCTCCCCCATGGATCTCTGTGAGCAACTCACGGCCCTCCTCCTAGGTTATGCATCGCATGTGAATGCCGTTGGCGCCGTGGCGATAGAGATCCCCTTCCACCACCGCGTAACGCTTAGCCAACCGCACTATGTGCTCTGCGGATGCATGGTCTTCAGGAAGGATATTTTCCTTCAGGTAGTCCCAGATCTCGGAGATCCATGCATCGGGACCACTCTGAGATATTGGCTGCGGCGCTAGGGGTCTGGCAGGCCCCCCTGTAGCGCACACAGTCTTTGGTGGGTACTGGGACGCCACCGGGACCGCTAGCTTCGAGGTGCTAGTCTCGCCCCCTTCGCCCAGTCCGACAGGCTGGGCGGTGGGTCTCAGCAGTCGTCTTTCGAAGACGCCCTCGAGCACGGGTGCCCAGGTTTATGCCTTCACGGAGAGGTCATCAGCCGCTGAGTTGTCGGTTCGAGGAACATGTTGTAGTTCTAGGGCCGTGAAGTCTTTCTCCAGTTTCCTTACGTGAAGGAGGTAGGCTGCGAGCCTGGGCTCATTGCAGCTACATTCTCCACGGACTTGCTTGATGATCAGCTGGGAGTCTCCCTTTACTAGGAGCTGGTAGATCCCCAAGGATAGGGCCACCGATAAGCCGAAGATCAGTGTCTCATACTCTGCCATGTTGTTGGTGGCCTTGAACTCAAGGTGCACCATGTACTTCACTTGATCTCCGCTTGGATCGACAAGGATCACTCCGGCCCCGCCAACTTGTTGGCGGGCAGATCTGTCGAAGTAGAGCGTCCAGTGGGGCTCAGTGAAGATCGGTTCCCTGGGCTCCACAGGTGTGGGGTCTGAACCAGGTCCCAGACCCTTGGGGACGCTTGCGGGGGGGTGTCCATTCTACGATGAAGTCAGTAAAGACCTGACTCTTGATGGCGTGGCATGGTCGGAAATCCAGCCGGAACTCAGCGAGTTCCGCAGCCCACTTAGCGATGTTGCCTGTGGCGTTAGAGTTGTGGAGGATGGCCCTTAATGGAAAGGAGGTCACCACCACAATCTTGTGCGCTTAGAAATAATGGCGTAGCTTCTTGGACGCGACAAGCACAGCATAGAGGAGTTTGTGCGTCTCAAGGTACCTAGTTTTCGCCTCATGAAGAACCTCACTAACGTAGTAGACTGGCCTTTGGATGGTTCGGACCCCTACAGCCGGTCCCGAGCCCTCAGGTTCCTGGCTTTCTAGTGCTGGTCTCTCGACGACCAGTACCATGCTCACCGCTTCTGAGGCCACCGCGACATATAAATACAGCGGCTCCTCTGGTTCCGGAGCTACCAATATTGGTAAGGACACTAAGCGCTGCTTTAACTCCTGGAAGGCTTGTTCAGCCTCTTCGGTCCAAGAGAAAGGCCCGGACTTTCGCAGTAGCTTAAAGAAAGGTAGCGCTCTCTCAGCTAACCTTGAAATGAAGCGGCTAAGGGCGGCTAGCGATCCTGTAAGCTTCTGGACGTCCTTAACTCGGGCGGGGGGCCTCATCGCCTCGATCGCTTTGATCTTTTCAGGGTTCGCTTCAACGCCTCGGTACAAAAACAGGAATCCAAGCAGCTTTTCCATGGAAACGCCAAAAACGCATTTGTCCGTGTTTAGCTTCGTGCGGGTTGCACGCAGCTTATCGAAGACCAGGGTTAAGTCTTCCACTAGGGTCAACCCTCTCTTAGTCTTAACCACGATGTCATCGACATAGACCTCTACTTTGTCCCTAATCAGGTCCCCGAAAGTCTTACTCATCGCCCGCACAAATGTTGGCAGGGTGTTTTCAGACCGTACGGCATTACAACATAGCAGTATAGCCCATCCACTGTTACAAAAGTAGTATGCTTCCTGTCTTCCCTGAACATCTGGATTTGGTGGAAACCAGAGTAAGCATCTAGGAATGATAACAGATTGCACCCAGAGGTAGAATCCATGATTTGGTCTATACGTGGCAGTGGATACGGGTCTTTGGGACAGGCCTTATTCAGGCTGGTGTAGTCGATACACATCCAAAGTTTCTTCGCTTTGGGGACAATGACTGGGTTGGCCAGCCATATTGGGTGATGAACTTCTTCGATGAAGCCGGCGTCAAGCAGCTTCCGGACCTCCTTTCGGATGAAGTCCTGTTGCTCAACAGACTGTCTACGTGGCTTCTGGCTCACTGGCCTGGCGTCAGGGTTAATCTTCAGGTAGTGCTCGATCACCTCCCTAGGGATCCCAGGTGTCGGAGAGGAAAATCTCTCCGGCCGGGTGGCGGATTGCACCCGCCCTAAATCCTAAGAAGAGGAGGGGCCTAAGCATTTTGCTTGTTACGAGACTGGTGGACGAACACACGAGAGCACGCGAGGGTTTAGAGTGGTTCAAGCCGCCGGAGCGTAATACCCTACTCCACTGTGTGATGTATTGCTTGAGAGCTTGTAAGAGCTTGTGAGTGTCTATGTGAGCCTAAGATTGGGTCTGCCTTGTAATGCCGCATGCCTCCCCTTTTATAGCTGAAGGGGGGCATGCACAAAGGTACTGAGCCCTGACATGTGGGCCCAGGGATATAGCGAATACAGCACTTGGTGCCAGAAATGTTTGTCGCTGGGGCGATCTTCTAGTGTCCTAACACCCGAAATCTGCGTATCCCCGGCGTGCAGGGGAGGCTTCTTGTAGAAGGGATGATGAGTACAGTGCGCCGCTCGGCACGAGCGCACTGTTTGCCAACAGACTGGTCAAGCGCGCTGCCTGCTAGATGACCCTGACACCGTCTGCCATCGGATTGGATAGGACGCATTAAATGGTGGGAGGGCACGTCGCCTGTTAGCGTGGTGGCAGGCGGTGCGTCCTTTCCGTAATTAATGCAGAGGCTGCTCGGCTTGGTGGGCTTTACGCCAGGCTTGGCCTGTTGGCTTCTGTCACGGGCCACAAGCCACGCGGCAGCAGCGGGGAGCGCAGGGCAAGGCCTGGACACGTGCCAGCACCGGACCCCTACTCCTGCTAGGGTCCTTCTTGCCCCAAGACCTTGCTAACGCTCGGACCTTGCTCGGAGGGGGACTAGGGCCCTCCCAAGGGATCCGGCGTGCCTTCTTGGGGGCCCTAGACTTGTACGCACAGGGGTCCGGTGTCCTTCTGCGGGAGTCCAGACCCAACGATGAATACTGGGATGTACTACCTCTCCTTGCCATGTGGCGCCCTTGGACCTGCCCATGTGGTGGGGTTGGGTGCCATTCTCCACGTGGCCTTGAGGTGTTGCACGGGTGCGGCGTCTTCATGCTGTAGAAGAGGGTACCGCTGATTGAGGGTACCAACAGTGGCCCCCGGGCCCATCTCAGGGGAGGATGCAAGCCTATAGGTGGGGCTAGAGTCTGATTGGCGATCTACCTGCTGCTCCTATGCGCCAGTTGGAGCAATTTCTGCCGGCCCGCTTATGGCTACGCCGACTGTCACGCCCGTTCCCACGGCTGACTAGCCCATGACCTTCACACTTAATATCACTGTTGGGCCATGCGCGGGGTGCCTCGAGTCGCTGCACCAGTTCTGAAAACTTATCTTTTTAGTCTTCTATGACGGCCCCGAGGGGACGCAGCATTGGCGCAAGTGGTGGTGCAATTTTTCCGTACCCAGTAGCCGGCGCGCCGGTTGCATGACATGTGGGCCTGGGTCCGCATGTTGGACCGCCGATTGGCGCGAAGCTAAGGGAGCGCACAACCGCGGGGTGGTTGTTCGCTTCCTTCGTGGCGGTTCGCTTTCCTGACCGCTGGTTTTGGCAAAAATGAAGAGACGCATAACCGCGCGGTGGTTGCACGTTCCTTGTGCGGCGGTTCGCCTTCCTGACCGCTGGTTGCTCCGAAAATGAAGGGGCTCATAACCATGGGGCGGTTGCGTACTCCTTGTGTGGTGGTTTGCCTTCTTCGTGCTTCGGGCCAGCCTATATGACGCGTGGGGTCAGGCCCCCGTGTCATAGGGCGGGATCCTCGGTGCACACCGAGGGAGACTTTACCCGTGACGCTCCGGGGCGCAAGGGGGGAAATCTCCCTTTAAAAAGGGATCGGTCTCCCGGGTAGTAGTCATGCCTTGCTCCTCATGCATCCTTCGCGCCCTTCCGCCATCTGGGCCTCTGGATGGGGTGCGTCGGTGTCCGCTGGAGGGAAACGTGTCAGGGCCATCCCCTTCGGTGGTTTCATCGTCGAAGAGCCCACGCTCGCGGCGGGGCTGTCGATCTTGTCTTCTTATTGCTGTTGTTAGAGGAGCACAACCCCATGGGGGTCGGTGCTCTTCCGCCATTGCTCGGCTTCAAGGATTTTCATCATGCAGCCCGGCTGCAGTCCCCCGCCAGTGGCCATCCAGAAGGATGACCACCAGCCTTGTGGTGGGGAGAAGCAAGCCGGGCTGCGGCTTCCCCCCCCCCCACACCCTTAGCTTCTAGGATGTTCATCATCCTCGCTGAGGTGGAAGGCGAGCCAAGTCGGGACCCTGCCCTCCACGTGGGCTGGTGACCCGCTTCTTCCTCCAGCATTCGGAGGAGGAGGATGTTCACCAGCCTTGCGGAGGAGGCAAACCTCGGCTACGCGGGGCCGGCAGGCTGCAGGCTGTGAGCTGCAGCGTGTCTGGCCCTTTGGGCTGGACGGCTTCGGCGCCACCTCCGATGCTGCCTCCTGCCGTCTGGCCGGAGGCATGGCTGTCCGTCCACCGCACGGGCGACAGTCGCGCCGTGCGCGGGCCCGCCACATCCATGGCTTCTCCTGCCCGCTGGCCACACTGGGGGTTGTACAAGACATCGTACATCGTGGGGGTGGCACCGCGTTCTTGGATGGTCTTGTCCTCACTCCCGTGGGAGGACGGGAGCGAGGACCCCTTCGTGTGTGCTGAGGCAGCCGCCACCGACCGGTGTAGAGGTGGTCGCTGTCGTCGGTGCTGAGGTGGTCGCCGCCGCTGGTGAGGCTACCCACTGCAGAGGTGGTTGCCTCCTCTAGCGAGACCATCGAAGCCTCCTATCGCCGAGTCCCTGACTCTTTGGCTTTAATGGCCTCGTTGTCACCCCCCGTAGGAGGACGGGGGCGAGGACCTCCTTGCAATGGCGCACACCCTGGGGTGGTCGCCGCCGCTCGGAGCGGAGGTCGTTGTCGCTGCTGGTGCAGAGGTGGTCGCTGCCGCCGGTGATCCGCTGATGTAGAGGTGGCCGCCGCCGCTGGTGAGGTTGCTCGGAGCCAGCTTCCAGCGCGACTCCTGCTGGTGCAGCGCAGTTCATTCCTACAAAAATGGAGCTTGGGCCCCGCTTCTAAGGGAATGTAATGACATATGTTTGCTCGGAAGCAAAATGTAATAACATATGTATGCAGGATCTTAGTCTGGGAAGCCAAGTTGTGTGTCTGGACCCCCTGGATGGTGGTTCTAGGTACTAGGACACCTGTCGTAGGGTGGTGGAGTGTGCAGGCCCACGGTACGGGACCAGGCTGAGCGGCTACACGGCTCCGGACCACCCCAGGAGACAAGCGTCGCTTCTCTAGTTCCGGACACCAAGTTGTAGGACGCCCAGGACTTATAGTTCCAAATACTTGGGCACCCATCACGGAGTGATGGAGTGTGTAGGATTTTGGGTACGGAACCAGGCTAACCGGCCACACAGGCTCTGGACCACCCCATGGAACGGTCATCTGTTCTTTAGAACCGGGCCCTAGGCTTTTTCCTGTCTTTGTAAGGTACTCCTGAGTATTATTTATAAAGCAGTGTTTAACACTTATCTGTGTATCACTCGTTCCTGCTGTATGAGGTGCTACGCTGTTGACTCCCCCTGGTACCTGGCCCCTACCTGGGATGCAGGCTTGATGTGTCGAGACTGGATACCAGCGTGTCTGAAAGAGTTGTCAACAATTCTCGGGAGGTAGCTTCGCCGAGACCTAGATCTATACACAGCTTTTAGCTAAGGAGCGTTAGCAGTACACCCGTAGGACCCGCCATCTGACACTAGCCATCCTTTGATACATGCTCAAGACTTGCGGGGTCTAGCCTGGGGGAGCCAAGTTGTGCATCTGATCCCCCTGGACGGTGGTTCTAGGTACTAGGACACTTGCCGCAGGGTGGTGGAGTGTGCAAGCCCACGGTACGGGACCAGGCTGAGCGGCTACACGGCTCCGAACCACCCCAGGAGACAAGTATCTCTTCTCTAGTTCTGGACCCCAGGTTGCCAGACCCACAGGATTTATAGCTCCAGGTACTAGGGTACCCGTCACGGAGTGGTGGAGTGTGCAGGATTTCAGGTACGGAACCAAGCTAACCGACAGCACAGGCTCCGGACCACCCCATGGAACGGGCTCCCAATCTCCAGAGCCGGCCCCTAGGTTGTCGGGCCCTCCTGCTTTTGCATAGAGGTCCTAAATCGCAAGCCTGGCTGTTCAATTCAGATGTCATCATGCCTAATAGGATGGGAACTGGTCGGGTGGGTTAGATAAAATACAATCCGGAAACTGCAGGAAAAGACCTTAGTGCAGTAGGATAATACTATCATAGAGGTACATCTGAGAGGGTAGTTTTCCTTTAAAACTTATCATGCATGGGTGCGGACCAACAGGCCGGGTTTATGGGGACAGACCCCACCAGGCTGGCGTACACGTATGCGTTACAAAAGGGAAACACTTCGACCCCTCAGACTTGCTCTATAGATAAAACTTACAGAGATGTTCTAGCACCGGGGGAGGCACTCCTTCCGTCGTAGCTAGACAGTTGCCCTCGGGTCGGAGTATTCTCGTTACCTTGAAGGGTCCTTCCTAGCTGGGGGAGTGTTGCGAAGCCCTAATTTGGTTTGGTACTTCCGTAAGATTAGGTCCCGACCCCGGGTTTCCATCTGCGTTTGACGAAGGGGCCTCCGTCTCTGGCTGTGGTCATTCCTGGATGAACCTGTCAGAAGTCTGGACCCGTGGGGAATCCAGAGGGGTTTCTGGAGGAAGGCAGGCTTCAGCTCCGTAGGTCGGGGGACATGGGGTCCTGCCGGTGGTCCGTCTAGTAGTCACCATCGGAGTGGGAGTCCCTAGTGAAGACGTCCTTTAGGTCCCCTTCGGGTGACTGATACCCGAGGTCCCGCTCAGCCGCGGCTACCTCGCCATCGTCGACCTTTTCCTTGCCAAGGCGGCGACGAGGTGGGGAGCCGTCCTTGGAAGACTGCTCACGCTGCTCGCTGATGCGTTCACTGACGCGTTTTGCGAGATCAATGATCTCGCGACACTCTGCGGCGCTGTGGCGACCGTTGGGGTGTACAGGGCATGAGCCGCTGTTACCCCTTTGTGGCCGTGGGCATTTGTTGCGGTCGCCCCGGCCCCCGGTCGTAGCTGCAACGACCAGAGCAGTAGACTGCGGCCTTTCGAAGCCGCGACCCTTCTTTTTCTTTTTGCCGTCCCGGGGGACGGCACCCGAGCTACCCATCTGGATAGTCCCGGTTTGTGGGGCCGAGTGCCATGCACGGCCCTCGGCGGCTCTGGCGCACTTGTCAGCCAGAGTGAAGAGCGTGGGGATAGTCTCCACGTCATGTGTGGGCAACTTCTCCAACATCTTCTTATCACGTACCCCCTGTCGAGAGACCGTGATGATGGAGGCATCGGAAATACGAGGTATAGTACCTCGTACCTTGGTGAAGCGGGAGATAAACGTTCGGAGGGTCTCTCCGGGCTCCTGCCTCACTACGTGTAGGTGGGCCTCCATGCCATGTTGCTGGTAGGTACTGGCGAAGTTCGCAATGAACCGTGCGCAGAGCTCTTCCCAGGTGTAGATTGACCCTAGGGCGAAGTTCATGAGCCAAGTCTGGGCAGGTCCAGACAAGGCGACATGAAAATACGTCGCCATCACAGTGGTGTTTCCACCTGCTGCCGTGATATTGATGTACACCTGCAGGAACTCCGACGGGTTTGATGTTCCATCGTATTTTTCCGGCAGGTGCGGTCGGAACTAGGGCGGCCATGACGCCGCGCGAAGATGGTCCGTGAGGGCGGCGCAGCCCATGCCGACCAAGGGGACATTCGGTTGGGACCGGGTGCCCATTGGTGTCTGCGGTGCTGCCGCAGTAAAGTCCTGATCGAGGTTACGACCCTCAATGTTTTGGCAGTGTTTGCGCGCCCTTTCCAAAGAGATCCGGGCGTCCTCCCCCGTACGCCTACGGTTGAGTTCTGCCCAGAGGTCGTCGGTCTGTGCACCCCTTACGGAGGGTGAGCGTACAGACGCCGTCGCCTCGCGTTGGCGCCGGGATGACCAAGGCCTGGGCCTGGTTGAGGTAGAATGCGCCATGCCGAGCAACCGGTCAACGTCATCACGCCACTACTTCATGGCCCCCGGTGAAGCCGTGGAGCTAGGGGGGTGGCGTAGCAACTCCCTGGCCACAGACAGCGCCGTAGGCACTACTCTCGACGGAGTCTGGGAGACCTATGCTAGCGTGTGCTGCTGCACGACGTGTACAGCAGCAGCCCTAGACTCAGGGTGGTCGGGTACTCACGGCGCGGAGGATGCAACTTCTTGCTCCATCACCAAATCTTCTAAAGTTTCGGCACGGTGCTCGATGATCCGCACCATCATGCTGAACGATAAAACAAGCAAAAACTTCAAGCCTAGCCACTACCTGGCGCGCCAAATGTCGGAGAGGAAAATCTCTCCAGCCCAATGTTTTCAAGTCGGACGATTTGCAAGTCGTTCTGGCTGACCGACTAGGGCGATTAATCGCGATTAATCAGTATTAGTCGGACGACTTGGGCGATTAATCGCGATTGGTCCAAACCGACTTGGACGATTAATCGCAACTAATCGCGATTAATCGGACGACTTGAAAACAGTGCTCCAGCCAGGTGGCAGATTGCACCCGCCCTAAATCCTAAGAAGAGGAGGGGCCTAAGCGTTTTGCTTGTTACGAGACTAGTGGACGAACACACGAGAGCACGCGAGGGTTTAGAGTGGTTCGGGCCACCGGAGCGTAATACCCTACTCCACTGTGTGATGTATTGCTTGAGAGCTTGTAAGAGCTTGCGAGTGTCTATGTGAGCCTAAGATTGGGTCTACCTTGTAACGCCGCATGCCTCCCCTTTTATAGCTGAAGGGAGGCATGCACAAAGGTACTAAGCCCCGACATGCGGGCCCAGGGATATAGCGAATACAACACTTGGTGCCACAAATGTTTGCCGCTGGGGCGATCTTCTAGTGTCCTGACACCCGAGATCTATGTATCCTCAGCGTGCAGGGGAGGCTTCTTGTAGAAGGGATGATGAGTATAGTGTGCCGCTCGGTAGGGGCGCACTTTTTGCCAACAGACCGGTCAGGCGCGCCGCCTACTGGATGACCCTGACGCCGTCTGCCATCGGATTGGACAGGACGCATTAAATGCTGGGAGGGCACGTCGCCTGTTAGCGTGGTGGCAGACGGTGCATCCTTTCCGTAATTAATGCAGAGGCTGCTCGGCTTGGTGGGCTTTACGCCAGGCTCGGCCCATTGGCTTCTGTCACGGGCCACAAGCCACGCGGCAGCAGCGGGGAGCGCAGGGCAAGGCCTGGACACGTGCCAGCACTGGACCCCTACTCCTGTAGGGTCCTTCTCGCCCCGGGACCTTGCCAACGCTCGGACCTTGCTCAGAGGGGGACTGGGGCCCTCCCAAGGGATCCGGCGTGCCTTCTTGGGGGCCCTGGACTTGTATGCATAGGGGTCCGGTGTCCTTCTACGGGGGGTCCGGACCCAACGATGAATACTGGGATGTACTACCTCTCCTTGCCACGTGGCACCCTTGGACCTGCCCATGTGGTGGGGTTGGGCGCCATTCTCCACGTGGCCTTGAGGTGTTGCACGGGTGCGGCGTCTTCATGCTGTAGAAGAGGGTACCCCTGATTGAGGGTACAGACACCAGGCATCTGTGACGGCTCCCATGCGAACACATCGGCATTTGCCTGGAGGAAAGCGACGAGCGCGAGTTCCTATTTCTCGTCTAGATCACCCGCAATGCGAGTGGCCTGGGTGGAGTCCGCCGCAAGCCGGATGGCTTTGACAGGGACACTGCCAGCTGCGGATGGTTGTACTTTTGGCGCCTTGAGGGGTGCCTTGGTATCGGAGGTTGATGGATTCCTCCCTCCGTCGTCTGGGCGAGCAATCTCTACCGCCAGGGCATGCAGCTTCTCTATGGCTACAAGTGCAGCAGCACGGTCACCTTGCACGGTGAGGACCCTAGTCAGGGATGGCATCTTGAGGACCAAATACTCGTAATGGGCAATGGCCATGAACCGGTACAGGGCTGGCCTACCAATGATGGCGTTGAAGGGGAGGTTGACTTCTGCTATGTCGAAGATGACGTTCTCCATGCGGAAGTTCTCCTCAGTTCTGAATGTAACCGGGAGTGCGATGCTCCTAAGGGGATACACTGGCTGCGGGCCTACTCCGAAGAATGGGCGTGAGGGCCCTAGACAGGACCCTGGGATTTGCAGCTGCTTGAACGCGACATGGTTGATGACGTTGAGGCCTATCCCGCCGTCAATCAGCACATGGTGCAGTCGCATATTGGCGATGACAGGGGCGGTGATGAGTGGCAGTATGTCGGCCCCTACCATGTTGTCGGGGCAGTCGGGTGCCCCGAAGGAGATGGTGGTGCTCCTCTAGCGTTGATGGGGGGCAGCCCTCGGGACCCCTAGAGTTACCGACAGGACCTCACGACATAGGGACTTGACGTCCCTCCCGGAGGTAAGCTCCCATCTCTCGCCGTACATGACATACAATTTCTTGCGGCGGTCGCTGTCATCCCCGGAGTCGGAATCTCCAGTGAAGATGTCCTTGAGGTCCCCCTTGGGCGATTGATACCCGAGTTCTCGTTCCCCCGGGGCCACTTCACCGTTGTCGACCTTCTTCTCACTAGGCCGATGACGGGCGAGAAGCTGTCCTTGGACGGCTGCTCGCGACGCTCACTGATGCGTTTCGCGAGCTTGATGATCTCGCGGCATTCCGAGGCGCTGTGGTGAGTGTTGGGATGCACGGGGCACGAGCTGCTGCTGCCTCCCTGTGGTCGGGGGCGCTTATTGCACTCGCCCCATCCTCTAGTCGCGGCTGCAACAGCCGGAGCGACAACCTGTGGCCTCTCATAGCCGCGGTTCTTCTTCTTTTTTGCCGTCCTGGGAGAGGGCACCCGACTGGGCAACCCCGGTACGCGGGGCCAAGTGCCATGCATGGCCCTCGGTAGCTCTGGCACATTTGTCGGCCAGAGCGAAGAGTGTGGGAACAATCTCCACATCGTGCGTGGCTAATTTCTCCAACATTTTCTCATCACGTACTCCTTGTCGGAAGGCCGTGATGATGGAGGCATCGGAAATATGAGGTATAGTACCTTGTACTTTGGTGAAGCGGGAGATAAACGTTCGGAGGGTCTCTCCGGGCTCCTGCCTCACTGCGTGTAGGCTGGCCTCCACGCCGTGTTGCTGGTAAGCGCTGGCGAAGTTTGCAACGAACCACACACAGAGCTCTTCCTAGGTGTAGATTGACCCTGGGGTGAGGTTCATGAGCCAAGTCCGGGCAGGCCCAGACAAGGCGACATGAAAATAAGTTGCCATCACAACGATGTTCCCACCTACTGTTGTGATGGTGGTGACGTATACCTGCAGGAATTCTGACAGATTTGATGTACCACCGTATTTTTTCGGCAGGTGCGGCCTGAACTTGGGTGGCCACGTTGCTGCGCGGAGATGATCCGCGAGGGCGGCACACCCCACGCCGCTAGGGGGACACCCGCCTGGAACCGGGCACCCACTGGGGTTCGCGGTGTTTCCGCAGCGAAATCTTGGTCGAGGTTGCGGCCCTCGATGTTTTATCAGCGCTCACGCGCCCTTTCCAGGGAGACCCGGGCCTCTTCCCCCGCACGCCTGCGGTTGAGTTCTGCCCGGAGGTCGTCGGTCTGTGCACCCCTTACGGAGGGCGAGTGCACAGACGCCGTCGCCTCGCGTTGGCGCCGGGATGACCGAGGCCTAGACCTGGTCGAAGTGGAATGTGCCATGCCGAGTAGCTGGTCGTCGTCACGCCACTGCTTCATGGCCCCTGGTGAGGCCGTGGAGCTAGGGGGGTAGCGTAGCAACTCCCTGGCTGCAGACAACACCGTAGGCGCTGCCCTTGATGGAGTCCGGGACGCTTGTGCAGGCGTGTGCTGCTGCACGGCGTGTACAGCAGCAGTCCCAGAGTCAGGGCGGTGGGGTACTCGTGGCGTAGAGGATGCGACTTCTTGCTCCATCGCAAAATCTTCCGACGTTTCGGTGCGGTGCTCGATGATCAACACCATCATGCCGAATAAGAACACAGGCAAAAACCTAAAGCCTAGTCCCCTACCTAGCGTGCCAAATGTCGGAGAGGAAATCCCCGGCCGGGTGGCGGAGTGCACCCACCCTAAATCCTAAGATGAGGAGGGGCCTAAGCGTTTTGCCTATTATGCAAGATGGAAGGATGAACACAAGAACACGCGAGGGTTTAGAGTGGTTTGGGCCGTAGGAGCGTAACACCCTACTCCACTGTGTGTTGGATTGCTGTGGAAGCATGAGAGTCTAAATGCCCTCCTGTTGTAACGTCGCATGCCTCCCCTTTTATAGTTGAAGGGGGGCATGCACAAAAGACTCCGTACCCCGACATGTGGGTCCAGAGACATAAGGATGGAATACCCGGAGCAACTAATGTCGGTCACCTTGTGCTATCTCCCTGTGCCCCGACATCCACCGCTTGAGTAGAATCGGCGTGCTGCAGAAGGTTCCTCGGTATTGTTTAAGTCATGATGACTACTGCACGCATGCAGCGGTGTGGGCGTATTGCCCGCTGCTTGATTGGACAGGCGTGCCGCCTGGTCTGGTCGCCGCCTGCCAGCAGAGTGGACGGGGCACATTAAATGCCGCGTCGGCACATCGCCCGTCTACAGGTCGGTCAGGCGGCGTGCGATCTCCGCAATAAATGCAGAGATCGCACGGCCCTATGGCCTTATGTCAGGCTCTACTCTCCGGCTTACATCACGATCCGCAGGCCACGTGGTAGCACCGGGTCCCTGCCTGAGCGGGGAGCGTAGGCGTGCCTGGCAAGACCCAGACAAGTGTCTGTGTCAGACCCCTGTATGCCTTCGACTTAGGCTAGGGTACTCCTCGTCTCAAGATCTTGTAGTGGACGATCCGGACCTCTCTTAGAAGGGTCTGGTTCGCATTTAGGGGAACGCTAAGGTCCCAGCTAGGTATGCTGAGGTCCGGCATTCTCTCACGGGGGTCCGGATCCACTGATGATATCACGGTATATGTTACCTTCTCTGGTCATCTGGTGGCCTCGGAGTTGCCCACGTGGTGGGGGGAGGCGCGGTTTACCGCGCCTCCTTACTATAGTAAGGGGTACCCCTATTCTAGGGTACCGACAGTACCTATTTCAAAACCCTCTTGAAAGCTAAGGGGAGAATTTTATTCAGGGGGAGTTTTTGTTTAGTCAAAGGAAAAGCATTTGAAACAGGGGGAGAAATTTCAAATCTTGAAAAAATGCTTCTCGCAATCTTATTCATATACCTTTGACTATTTGCAAAAGAATTTTGAAAAGACTTTGAAAAGATTTGCAAAAACAAAACATGTGGTGCAAAAGTGGTCCAAAATGTCAAATAAAAGAAAGCAATCCATTCATACTTAGTAAGACTTTAAATTGGTTTAATTCGAAGTAATCTATGCACAATCATCTTAATTGCAAACTAGTTACATTTCTGCACTTGATATTTGCTTTGGTTTGTGTTGGCATCAATCACCAAAAAGGGGGAGATTGAAAGAGAAATTGGGTTAACCATTCCCTATAATTAATTTTGGTGGTTGATGACCAATGCAAACACATGGACTAACTAGTTTGTCTAGAATTCATGTATTACAGGTGCATAAGGTTCAACACAAACCAATAAAAGATTCAAGTTAGGGACTCAATTTGAAATGGAGCAAAGAGCTTGAGTGTGCTGAAGTATGGCGCACCGGACTGTCCGGTGCACCAGGATCGTGTAAGATTGAACCAGCCACTCTCGGGAGCAGGACCGTATAAGATTGAACCAGGACCGTATAATTCATCGGACTGTCCGGTGTGCCACCAGACTGTCCGGTGAGCCAGCGAGCAACGGCTACCCAGCGCCAACGGTCGTCTCTGCAAAGTGCTACATTTGTGAACAGTGTCGCGCAGAAGTCAGAGCAGCGAAGTCAGAGGGGCACCGGACTGTCCGGTGCCACAAGAAGACAAAGCTCCAACGGTTAGGTGCGCCCATCGCTAGCAGCCTTGGCCAAATGGCTACTTGGTGGTTGGGGCTATAAATACCCCCCAACCACCATATCCTTTGGTATCCAAGTTTTTCAGAGATCACATTCAATACAAAAGCTAGTGCATTCACTCCAAGACACATTTCCAAAGATCAAACCCTCTCCAAGCCTAGAATTCATCTCAACCATTTAGTGACTTGTGAGAGAGAGTGTCCATGTTCTTTTGCACTCTTGTTGCTTGGATTGCGTTCTTTCTTTCTCATTCTTGTTCTCAAGTGACTTGTACTCAAAGCAAGAGACACCTAAGTGTGTGGTAGTCCTTGCGGGGTCTTAGTGACCCGATTGATTAAGGAAAAGGCTCACTCGGTCTAAGTGACCATTTGAGAGAGGGAAAGGGTTGAAATAGACCCGGTCTTTGTGACCTCCTCAACGGGGACTAGGTTCTTTGGAACAGAACCTTGGTAAAACAAATCACTGTGTTCACTCGCCTTATTTCTTGGTTGATTTGTTTTCCCTCTCTTCGGACTTGAATTTAATTCTAACGCTAACCCTGGCTTGTAGTGTGTGTTTAAAGTTAGGTTTCGCCTATTCACCCCCTCTAGGCAACTTTCATATTGAAACATTGGACCATATGTGATACGAGGACAAAAGAGTCTACGCCTAAGGCATGCAAGCAACCAACAAGATATAGCAACAACCAATGCTAATGCTCTCAACTTCAGCAAATGACGATTTGGACCCAACATATCTGAATAAATAAGATAAGGGGATTGTTGAATGAGAAAAAATGTACTCTACTCAGATTACAAAAAAACAAGCCAGGGTTGCTACATCTAATGATGTTCCTCCAAACTGGCTTGGTAACATCACCGAAAAACTGTACTCTGTTCAGATTGAAAAAACATCACTGAGAAATTGAGATCTGCTCAAATTGAACCAAAAAACATCACTAAAAATTTGTGGTCTGCTCAGATTGAAAAAACATCACTAAAAAATTATGGTCTGCTCAAATTTACAAAAGACATCACTGAAAACTGTTCCTAAGCTCAGACTTTAAATAATTTCATCACTAAAAAATGATCAGAATAAAAGAAGAGAGTTATGGAGGTAGCAGCATAATATAATACATTAACTAGCTGCATAATAATATGCATTAACTAGCTGCATAGTATAAAAAGAAGGTAGTTATGAAGGTAGCTGCATAATATAATACATTAATCCATTAAATTAAACAAGATAAGAGGCTAAACAGAGGGAGAAGAAAAGAGGAACAAAAGGTAAGATTGTTGTAAGGGAAGAGGAAAATAGGAATAGATGAAGGTAAGAGGGGGAGAAGAAAAGAGCAACAACTAGCTACTTAATATAATAGATAGATTATGCTAGTTGCATACTCAATTAAATTAAACAAGACAAGCATGACAAACATGTTAAGTTCAGTTAAGTCAAGAAATAAACATGTAGATTC
Source organism: Zea luxurians (assembly GCA_029449295.1). Taxonomy (NCBI): domain Eukaryota; kingdom Viridiplantae; phylum Streptophyta; class Magnoliopsida; order Poales; family Poaceae; genus Zea; species Zea luxurians. The sequence goes on from JAOPSE010000017.1 coordinate 1,915,123, forward strand.
TTATTTAGCTTAGTTAAGCACATTACAAATAAGCACATTATTATTAAGTATAGTTCAGTACATCACAAATAAGCATGTACTTAACTAAACATAAAATCATGATATCATTTTATAAACTGAAATTTAGGTTGTTCATCAAGCACATCACTGAAAAGTTCAGTTAAGTCAAGAATAAGGACATAACATCATTTTACATCTGTAGGCATAGATTTGGAAATAATATAAATATACTTTAAACATAAATTTAGACATATGAAACAGTGTAGCACATTGTGTTTGTAAAAAAAGCACATGGATAAGTAACCATTCAGGAATTCGTTCAAAAAAAGACTTATTGGAAAACGCATATGGATTAGTAACCATTCAGGAATTCTTTAAAGAAAAGACTGGTTGGGTATCATTACGTGCATATGGTGAATGATTACCAACATATTTTGGTTTGTTATTGGAGGCGCCAATCACTCAAAAGAACCAGCGGCGATGCTCTCTGGTCAGGCGCGGACGGTCCGCGGCACAGAGCCGGACGGTTCGCGACCTAGTGCAGTGGCTAGGGTTTCCTGCTTGACAGCCGGACGGTCCGGGCCCTAGGGCCGGACGGTCCACGCGTGCGCAGGGGCGTCGGAAGATCGCCGGCGGCGCCTGGATCTCGCTCCCGGGAGGGACCCCATCGGGGAGGAGAGATCCTAGGAGTTGTCTAGGCTCGGGTAGACCGACCTAGACTCCTCTAATCGATGTAGAGTCGAAGAGAAGCGGAGGATTTGGGGATTGGAAGACTAAACCTAAACTAGACTAGAACTACTCCTAGGATAAAATGTAAATTGTATTGATTGAAGGTTCGATTCGTTCTTCAAATCAGCCGTATACCTCTCTATTTATAGAGGAGGGGGACTGGACCCTTTACAAACTAATTTCCAAGCGAATCCCGCGAATCTAGCTAACAATCGTAGCACAAAACTCGGAACCCTAAACTGCTCTGCGCACGCGCGGACCGTCCGGCCCACAGGCGCGGACCGTCCGGACCGCGGACCGTCCGGCCTCAGGGCCGGACTGTTTGCACCTCAATTTGGTGCCGAACATATGCTCCCTGCCTATTGGTGGAGCTGAGCAAACCAAAAGCAATTAACTCGATGTGATTACATCGGTTCTCTTAGGCATCTTGCCACATACTAGGATGGTACTGTTTGAGAAAATGCCCATTCAAAGCCTTAGGTAAATCCTTGCCTTGTAATGTTTGTAGTAAATAAGCGTTACCATACATCACTTGTTTTACTTTATAAGGACCCTCCCAGCTTGGCGACCATTTCCCAAACTTCCGGTCTTTATTCCTTAGAGGTAGGATGGTCTTCCACACCAGGTCCCCTACTTGAAATGATTTTGCTTTGACCTTCTTGTTGTAGGCCCTGGCTACCATAATCTTGTCCTTTTCTATTGCTCCCAAAGCTACCACCCTCTTGTCGGTCACCTCATCAATATTATCCATCATTGAATCATAATAATCAGTGACAGTTAGATCATTTTGTCTGGTGAACCTGACAGCATTCAAACTTATTTCCACAGGCAACACTACTTCCTGCCCATATACAAGCTCAAAAGGAGATACTTTAGTAGCACTATGTTTAGATATTCTATGAGCCCATAAAGCTTCGGACAAAATCTTATGCCAATGTTTAAGATTATCAGATATCTTCTTTTTTATCAAATTAATCAATGTCCTATTACTAGACTCAGTCTGCCCATTGGCCTGAGTATAATATGGAGATGAATTAAGCAGCTTAATTCTATATAATTCAGCAAATTCACGTACGTCCTTTGACATAAAAGAAGTCCCTTGATCTGTAGTCAAGGTCTGGGGAATGCCGAATCTATGAATGATATGTTCAGTTATGAACTCAATTACCTCCTTGTGTGTCATGTTATTCAGAGCAACGGCTTCAGTCCATTTGGTAAAGTAGTCAGTGGAAACTAACACGAACCGATGCCCCTTTGATGATGAAGGATGAATTTCTCCAATAAAGTCTAATCCCCATCCTCTGAAAGGCCAAGGCTTGATGATAGGATGTAATTCGGCTGCAGAGACCAACTGTAGGTCGCCAAATTTTTGACACACTTGGCAACCCTTGTAGTACTTGAAACAATCAGCTATCATGTTAGGCTAATAAAAACCAGACCTTCGTAACAGCCATTTCATCTTTGGAGCCGATTGATGGGTACCACAAATTCCTTCATGCACTTCGGCCATAGCTAATATAGCATCATCTGGGCCCAAGCACTTAAGCAGGACGTCGTTGACTGTTTGGCGGTAGAGTTCATCACCCATCAATACATACTTGAAAGCTGTACGCCGAATGTTCTTATCAGTCTTGACATTGGGATTTCGTAAATAATTTGTTATGAGCGTCCTCCAATCACTTGCATCGGCTTCATTATCGGCCGAATCGATTAGGAGAACCTTCCTGTTAACCCCGAACGGTCCGGCGCCTTCACGCGGACGGTCCGCGGCCTGGTGATTTGGCCCTGCACTGGTTATCAGATTTTCAGTGTTGTGAAATCTCCCTCGCTTTATCCGATAACCTGATGCATCTTATGCCAAATTGTTAGCTCTATGATTCTCAACTCTAGAGATATGCCGAATACTGAATTCGTCAAAAGAATGGATTATGCTCCAACATTTCTCAAGGTAACTATTTAAAGTACCATCAAAACATTGATATTCTTCTAACACCTGTTAGACGACCAGCTGAGAATCACCAAATGCCTTCACATGTTTTACTCCCATACAATTTAAGAGTTCTAAACTGAATAAGAGGGCCTCATATTTGGCTTGATTATTAGTGCAATAAGTTTTCAATCGGCTAGAGAAGTCGAATGAGACATCACTTGGTGAAACAAGTACGATGCCAATGCCTTGCCCTTCATTGCAAACCGATCCATCAAAATATAAAGTCCAAGGAGTAATAGTGAGGTATGTCATGTCTAGTTTATGAATATCATTAATCCGATGTTCTACAATAAAATCCGCTACGACCTAGCCTTTCATAGATTTCAATGGTTCATAGGCCAAGTCATATTCTATAAGTGCATAAGCCCACTTACTAATTCTACCACTCATAATTGGGTTATGCAACATGTATTTGATTACATCGGCTTGACCAGAAACAATGCAATGACTAGACAGTAAATAACATCTACACTTGGTGCATGCATAAAAACAAGCATAAGTATAACCTTTCAATAAAAGTGTACCTTGTTTCAGCATCCACCAACCTCCGACTTAGATATGTCACTACATGCTCCTTTCCTTTAGTTTCTTGTGTTAGAACAGCCCCAATAACCTTATCTTCAGCTGCAATGTATAATCTGAATGGTGCTCCTACTTGTGGTGCTTTTAACACGGGAGCCGAAGACAAATATTTTTTAATGAGATCAAATGCTTCCTGCTGCTCTGCCCCCCAAGTGAATTCGGCATCATTATTAAGCCGAAGGATAGGTGTGAAGGCATCAATCTTCCCGGCTAGGTTAGAAATAAACCTCCGTAAATAATTCACCTTGCCGAGAAACTTCTGCACTTCGACCTTACAAGTCGGAGGCCCCACATTCCAAATAGACTTGATTCGGTCAGGGTCTATTTCTATACCATGTTCATGGATGACAAATCCTAAAAACTTACCAGCCAACACTCCAAAAGCACATTACGTGGGTTCATTTTCAAACCATACCGACGCATTTTACCAAAGGCTTTGTGCAAATCAGCTATATGAGAACTAAACTCAGCCGATTTGACTACAATATCATCAATGTAGACTTCCACAGTGTTTCCTAACAACTCATGGAAGATCAGATTCATAGCCCTCTGATAAGTAGCACCAGCATTTTTAAGACCGAATGTCATGACAACCCATTCAAATAAACCAATGAAGCCTGGACATATAAAGGCCGTTTTAGACGCATCCTCTTCGGCCATGAAAATCTGGTTATATTCGGCATTACCATCAAGAAAGCTAATAATTCTATTTCCTGATGCATTATTGATTAATGTGTCGGCTATGGGTATGGGATATTCATCTTTAGGAGTTGCTCTATTTAAATTGCGAAAATCAATGCATACCCTAAGCTTACCTGACTCCTCCACTGGCACAATATTGGAGACCCACTCTATGTATCTGCAAGGTCTAATAAAATTAGCTTCTAGCAGCCGGTGGATTTCGTCCTTGATTCGTGGGAGAAGGTCTGGACGAAATGTTCTAGCTTTCTGCTTGAAAGGTCTGAAACCGGACTTAATAGGCAGCCGATGTTCGACGATCTCTCGGCTTAGTTTAGGCATCTAAGTGTAATCCCAAGCAAAACAATCTGAATATTCCTTCAATAGACCGATCATTTCATTTCTAGGATTGGTCTCCAGGGTCTTGTTTACAAAAGTCAGTCTTGGAGTTTTACCATCTCCTATGTCAATCTCCTCCAAAGGATCGGCCGATGTAAACCCCTATCCTAGTTTATCAAGATCTCTGAATTCCTCTATCATGTCCCCTACAGAGAAATCAGATGATCTTTGTGTGATGGTGGATTTTCCGGTCTCGGGTACCAGATCATCCATAATACTGTCTTTATGTTGCGGTAGATGCTCGGTCTTAAAGTCCGAACTGTTTTGTGAAAGACCAGACCATCCAGCTTTAGAAGCCGAATTGTCCGTGACCAAAGACTCATGAACTTTGTGTGTACTCATCATTTAAACTTTATTTAGGATTTAGCTGATTCTCCATCGACTCTAGCATTACAGGAATGAAACCTCTCTTACCTATACTTATGAACTGATAATCAGAAAAGTCTACTCCTGTGAGACATGTAGCAGTCTCGTAAGTCCAGAGTACAGGGGCATTGGCCACAGCGATACAGGCCGATACATCATCATGTACCTGTTCTACATCATCGCCTACCCATTGTATTAACATTTGATGTAATGTAGAAGGTATACATTGGTTGGTATGAATCCAATCTCTACCTAGGATTAGGCTGTAATTTCCTTCTACATCAGCGACGAAGAATGCAGCAGCAAGGGTCTTAGTCCCGATGGTTAATTCAACGGACGTGACTCCCCTAGCTTTAATCGAACTATCCCCAACACCGCTGAGGGTCATGTTGGTCTTGACAAGTTCATCATCTTGTTTACCTAATTTTCTGTATAATGAATAAGGCATTAGATTTACAGCCGCCCCTCCATCTACTAACATTTTAGCAATCGGTATCCCATCGATGTGACCGCGCACGAAGAGCGGCTTTAAATGGTTTACCGATTCCTTTGGTTTAGTAAAGGCGGCTTCTTGAGGACCAAAATTAAAATGGGCAACAACAGGTTCATCATCGCCAACAATAGTATAATCGGCGGAAAATGTAATAACATTTACATCCATACCTAGGCGCTCTGGAGAAGCCTCATAGTCTACCAGGTCTTCTCCCAGTAGGTCATCCTCTTCCATTGATGTTGGCGTGTCGTTGGAGGCTTCCTGGTGTGGTGCGGATGGTTCGGACTCCGGGGGCGGACGGTCCGCGCCTAGTGCAGATTGTCCAGCCTTGTTGGCCAGGCTATCTATCATGCCTGCAGGGTGTTGTACAAGTGTTGTTTTATTTTCTATCTTTGTGGCCATTTGTTTTTCTTCAACGGCCTTTGGTCTCTATTTCTTTTGCGGTGGCGGGTACTATGGATGTGTGTCATTGAATATCTTTTCCGCCTCTTTTTCCTAGTTTTCTTTTGCTCTTAGGCGCTGTAATTTTCACTTTTAGGACCGTGTCAATCCCGCTGGACACCATCGAGGCATGGAGTATTTTGGATCGACTGTTTTGATGGTAGCCGTATCTTCTTTTTTGGTTGTGTTGGCCGATTCACCAAAAATCATCGGCCCTTTATTATCTTCCTGTATGACAACATCTGCAGTACCTATTTTGATGACATCCTTCTTTGTTGTCCTTTCGGTTGCTGCAGGTACATGTCCCCCTGCCGGATTGGTCGGCCTTTGAGGCCGAGTATTCTGGCACTCTTGTTGGGCCTGTGCCTGGTGACCTGATTGAGCGGCGCTCAATTGGTCTTGTATTGGAGATGCCAACCTGTCGAATACAGATGTTTGGGGTGCCCCCCAAGCAGGGTACTGTGGCATCCCAAATGGATATGGTGGCATGCCCCACATTTGGTTTGGGACATATGGTGGAGGTAAATATGTGTATGGATATGGCATAGGCGGATAAGGTGGAGGTGTCCATGCAGGTATGTTAGGTCTCAGTTGCACAGTATGACCTTTCATTTCTTCCGATTGGTGAGGTGGTCCAATCGGCCTTACCTGACGTTGCTCATGAATGGGTGAGCAGGGTCGCTTCGCTGGCCGGTCACTGGGGCCGACCTTCTTTTTTACGTATTTAGACAATAATTGATCAAAAGTGGGGCCGACTTTGACCAACCGACCAGCTGCCTTAAATGTATTTGTTTTCCACGTACCTATCTCTGGTCGTCATGGTTTGAAAGTACGTGGTCGTTGCGAGTCTTGAGCATGGTCGGACCGTCCGCTGGAGTTCCCCGAACCGTCCGGAGAAGCGTCGGACCGTCCGTGTCTAGATGGCGGACTGTCCGTGATGCGCAGCACGGGTTTCCGCATCTGTCTCCCTATCTGCGCTTGCCCCCCAGTGCTAGAGGCTGTGATGGTCACCTTCAGGGTCTCCCCTCCATCGGGAGTCTTCTCGGCTACCACTTTCCTGCAAGAAACTTTACGATCCCCGTCGGCCTCTTTAGCATTGCCGATGATTGTCTCTTTGCCTTTGCCTTTATCGGCTATGTTTGGCCGAACCAGGACTTTCTTGCCCTCGAAGTCAATCATGTTCATCGGAAAGGGCTCTGTATCCACCTGCATTTCCTGAAATTTCAATCGTCCCTCGTTAATGGCCGATTGAATCTGTCGCCGAAACACATTACAATCATTAATGGCATGAGAAAATGAGTTATGCCACTTGCAGTATGCACGACGTTTTAGCTCGTCGACGGATGGAACAGTGTGATTTATTTTAATATTGCCATTTTTGAGTAATTCATCAAATATTTTATCACACTTACCAACATTAAACGTAAACTTAACCTCCTCTTGTCGTTTCTTTTGAACCGGCTGTAAGGAGGAACAAGCTGAAGATTTGGCCTGCTTTGGCCAAACCATTTCAGCAACATACACTTCTGCTGATTCATCATCTGAGCTACTTTGGTCACATTCTACTATATGGACATTGTGACGAATAGTTTTGGCAGTCTCTTTGCTTCGGCTTCACAGGCCAAAGCTCTTTGGTGTAATTGCGCTAGCGTGAAAAATGGAATGCCTTCTAATCTTTTAAATAATATCGCAATCCATTAAAAGCTAGTCCTGCTAACTGTTTTTCTGCCAAATGAATTTGAAAGCATCGGTTTCTGGTATCTCGGAATCTCCGGATATAGTCATTAACTGATTCATCTTTCGCTTGTCGCAAGGCCACTAGATCTACCAGATCTAATTCATAGTCACCGGAGAAAAAATGATCATGGAATTTTTGTTCTAAATCCCCCCATGACGAAATAGAATTAGGAGGTAAAGTGGCGTACCATGCGAACGCGGTTCCTGTTAAAGATAATGAAAATAAACGCACGCGAAATGCTTCTGTGTCGACCAATTCTCCTAATTGTGCTAGGAACTGGCCTACGTGTTCGCGCGTGCTCTTTCCCTGGTCACCCGAAAATTTTGAGAATTCGGGTATCCTGGTTCCCTGTGGGTATGGGTGGTGATCAAATCGGTTGTCGTAAGGTTTCCGATATGATTGCCCCCCAGGGATCATGCTTACTCCAACCTTATCTCAGAACGCCCCAGCTATTTCTTCCCTCACTATATCAATGGCAGTCGATGCGAGACCACCGACTTTCTGGTCAAAAATAGGTGGGGTTGGCTGGATATTAGCATGTTGTCTTTCCCCCATTGGTTTGAGCTACGTGGTGCATTGCCACTTGCCCTATATGGTTCATATGTTTGATCGTTCCTTTCCGGCCTTCTAGGTGGGGCCGGAAAGCTTTCCTGGGCTCTAGACCTCGAATTAATGGGCTGATGCATTGCATAGTGCAATGGGAAGTGTTGCTGGGACGGGTGAGGATTCAGGTAACAATCCTCCTCAAAAAGGTCATGCGCGGACTGTCCGCACATTGGCCCGGACCGTCCGTGATTATATGCGGATCATCCGTCGTTGTATGCGGACGGTCCGACTGGGTAGTTTAGATTCTGTGCCGTATGTGGTGGCTCGGGCGCATATCTAGGTAACTCATTAAAAATAGGCCTGACTGTTGCTGGCCCGGACGGTCCGTGCTCACGTGCGGACGGTCCGGGCATGTGCAGATCGACTGATTTGCTGCCGATTTGCGGTTGCTCAGGGTACGTGTCCATCGGCATCCCATACAGGGGTTGTGACTGGTCGTGACAACCTCTAGACGATGTATTACGTGTGTTATCCCCTAATTCAACCTCGTGTGAAGGAAAATTTGTTATACTAGATTTATCAAATGCACGTACTAGTCTCCTGTAATCTTTTTGCATATCCCCTATGATATTTTGCATTTGCTCACGCTGTTCATCTACATAATTTCTAAGAGATTGTAGCTCGTTTGTATTACTTACATCGGGGATTTCTGGTGTGGGTCGGAGCGAAGCCGGATCCGTCGCCCGATGTCGGACAACCTTGTTGTTCCTGTCCACTTTGAAGTTGGCCAAGAACTTTGCTTTTGCCTCCTGGATCATCTGCTCCTTTGTGCTCCTCGAATTGGAGTTGTTCGTCAGCCGGCAAGGTCTCCCAAGTCGGCTCTATGATGTTGCTTGGGGAAATATCAGAGCTATCTCTTGAACCGGCCATTGAGGGCCGATTTGATGCGTCTATATTTGTTTTCCCCAGCGGAGTCGCCAAAAAGTATGTTGACACATTTTTGGAGACGCCAATCACTCAAAAGAACCAGCGGCGGTGCTCTCTGGTCAGGCGCGGACGGTCCGCGGCACAGAGCCGGATGGTCCGTGACCTGGCGCGAGGCGGCAGTGCTCTCTGGTCAGGCGCGGACAGTCCGCGGCCAGGGGTCGGACGGTCCGCGACCTGGTGCAGAGGCTAGGGTTTCCTGCCTGACGGCCGGACGGTCCGCGCTCTAGGGCTGGACGGTCCGCGCGTGCGCAGGGGCGGCGGAAGATCGCCGACGGCGTCTGGATCTCGCTCCCGGGAGGGACCCCGTCGGGGAGGAGAGATCCTAGGAGTTGTCTAGGCTCGGGTAGACTGACCTAGACTCCTCTAATCGACGTAGAGTCGAATAGAAGCGGAGGATTTGGGGATTGGAAGACTAAACCTAAACCAGACTGGAACTACTCCTAGGATGATAAAATGTAAGTTGTATTGATTGAAGGTTCGATTCGTTGTTCAAATCGGCCGTATACCTCTCTATTTATAGAGGAGGGGACTGAACCCTTTACAAATTAATTTCTGAGTGAATCCCGCGAATCTAGCTAACAACCGTAGCACAAAACTCGAAACTCTAAACTGCTCTCCGCATGCGCGGACCGTCCTGCCCATAGGCGCGGACCGTCCGGACCGCGGACCGTTCGGCCTCAGGGCCGGACTATCCGCACCTCAATTTGGTGCCGAACAGTTATGGTGAATGACGATTAGATGTTCATACTAAACTAATACGAAACACATTGCAGATTTTCCTTATTTTAGAAAGCTGAACTTTCTATCTATTTTATTACACATATGTGGACGGGGACCGATGAGGTAATATACTATAATATATTGTCGGAAGCACAAAGAAAAATAAACAGACACTAATATTATATCAGAGAAGGTAGTGTACGTTCCTAGTAATCCAATACAGCGGCCAAAAAATTTGAGGATTAAAAAAGAAGACGTTTATTTGGTGGATTCCAGCAGCAATGAAAAGGAAAACAAAGAAAAAATGTTAAGGAAGGGAAAAGATAGAAGCAGAGGTTAAAAAGAGGGCACACATCCGTTTCGCAGCCACTGGATATTACCGATACGTCGCAACATCAAATGATGGGGGAAGTGTTGGAACCCTAACTTTAACTGAGCAACAAGAATTAGAATACATAGAAAGGAAGAAATCAAATTTAAATTTCCCTAAGGCCCCGTTTGTTTCATTGGAATTGAATTCCATTATAATAATTATAATTTAGATAAAACTAATTAAGTTTATATATTTAAATATGTAATATATTTGTATATTATCCTACATCATACGAGAGAGATAGTTATATACTACATTTATGTTATAGCAAAGCAAGTAGAAGAGTGTGTTATAAGTTGAGCATTGAAAAAATAGCATGCAAATCTATAGAATCAATTTCTATCTCTCACCGCATGAATTTGAGATAGGCTTATATGATAACTTTGGAAAGTGGTGGAATGTCACATTCTAAAAAATAGCCTATTACATTAGTAAGATTCCAATTCCTTGAAATGAAAGAAAACAAACGGGACCTAAGAGAGAAACGCTTGTCAGTGTGTTCGAACCGGTTTTGAGCCGGCGGACAGTCCGGCCCTGAGGCCGGACGGTCCGCGGTCCGGACGGTCCGCGCCTGTGGGCCGGACGGTCCGCGCGTGCGCAGAACAGATTAGGGTTCCGAGTTTTGTGCTACGGTTGTTAGCTATATTCGCGGGATTAGCTCGGAATCAGTTGTGTAAAGGGTCCAGCCCCCCTCCTCTATAAATAGAGAGGTCTACGGCCGATTTGTAATCATCATCAATCGAATCAATACAACTTCTATTTCGCATTTTATCCTAGAAGTAGTTCTAGTCTAGTTTAGGTTTAGCTATCCAATCCTCAAATTCTTCGTCTCTCTTCGGCTCTACGTCGATTAGAGGAGTCTAGGTCGGCCAGCCCGAGCCTAGACACCACCTAGGATCTCTACTCCCCGACGGGGTCCCTCCCGGGAGCGAGATCCAGGCGCCGTCGGCGATCTTCCGCCGTCCCTGCGTACGCGCGGACCGTCCGGCCCCAGGGCGCGGACCGTCCGGCCGTCAGGCAGGAACCCTAGCCGCGCATCAGGCCGCGGACCGTCCGGCACCAGGCCGCGGACAGTCCGCCCTTGCGCAGAGAGCACCACCGCGCCTCGCACCAGGCCGCGGACCGTCCGGCCCCTGCGCTCGGACCGTCCGCCCCTGTGCAGAGGGCACCGCCACGGTTCTTGTTGAGTGTTTGGCGCTCCGAAAAGGCGTCAACACACTTTTTGGCGACTCCGCTGGGGAAAACACATCTAAGCTCATCAGATCGGCCCTCAATGGCCGGTTCAAAGGATAGCTCTGATATTTCTCTAAGCAACATCATAGAGCCGACTTGGGAAACCTTGCCGGCTGACGAGCAGCTCCAGTTTGAGGAGCACAAGGAGCGGATGATCCAGGAGGCGAAAGCAAAGTTCTTGGCCAACTTCAAAGTGGACAGGAACAACAAGGTCGTCCGACATCGGGCGACGGATCCGGCTTCGCTCCAACCCACGCCAGATATCCCCAATGTAAGTAATACCAACGATCTGCAATCTCTTAGAAATTATGTAGAAGATCAGCGTGAACAAATGCAGAATATCATAGGGGGTATGCAAAGCGATCTTAAGAGACTAGTACGTGCATTCGATAAATCTAGTACCGCAAATTTTCCTTCGCACGAGGTTGAGTTAGGAGATAACGCGCGTAACACATCGGCTACAGGTTGTCACGACCAGTCACAACCCCTTTATGGGATGCCGATGGACAAATACCCTAAGCAATCGCAAATCGGCAGCAAACCAGCCGATCTGCACATGCCCGGACCGTCCGCACGTGAGCGCGGACCGTCCGGACCAACAGCAGTCGGGCCTATTTTTAATGAGTTACCTAGATATGCGCCCGAGCCACCACATATGACACATAACCCAAACTACCCAGCCGGACGGTCCGCATACAATGACGGACGGTCCGCATATGACCACGGACGGTCCGGGTACGTATCCGGACAGTCCGCGCATAAGTCTTTCGAGGAGGATTATTACATGAATCCTCGCCCGTCCCAGCAACACTTCCCATCACACTATGCAATGCACCAGCCCACTAATTCAGGATCCAAAGCCCAGGAAAGCTTTCCGGCCCCACCTGGAAGGCCGGAAAGAAACGATCAAACGTATGAGCCATATAGAGTAAATGGAAATGCACCACGTAACTCAAACCAATGGGGGGAAAGACAACATGTTAATATCCAGCCAGCCCCACCTATGTTTGACCAGAGAGTCGGTGGTCTCGCACCGGCTGCCATTGACATAGTAAGGGAAGAAATAGCCGGGGCGTTCCGAGATAAGCTCGGAGTAAGCATGGTCCCTGGGGGGCAATCATATCGGAAACCTTATGACAGCCGATTTGATCACCACCCATACCCACAGGGAACCAGGATACCCGAATTCACAAAATTTTCGGGTGATCAAGGAAAGAACACACGTGAACACATAGGCCAATTTTTAGCACAATTAGGAGAGTTGGCTGACACAGAGGCATTTCGTGTACGTTTGTTTTCATTATCTTTAACAGGAACTGCGTTTGCATGGTACGCCACTTTACCTCCTAATTCCATTTCATCATGGGGGGATTTAGAACAAAAATTTCATGATCATTTTTTCTCCGGTGACTATGAATTGGATTTGGTAGATTTAGCGTCGTTACGACAGACAAAAGATGAATCGGTTAATGATTACATCCGGAGATTCCGAGATACAAGAAACCGATGCTTTCAAATTCATTTAGCAGAGAAACAGCTAGTAGGATTAGCTTTTAATGGTCTACGATATTATTTAAAAGAAAGATTAGAAGGCATCCAATTCTTTACACTAGCACAATTACACCAGAAAGCTTCGGCTTGTGAAAGCCGAAGCAAAGAAACTACTAAAACAATTCGTCACAACATACGTGTAGTGGAATGCGACCAAAGTAGCTCAGAAGACGAATCAGCAGAGGTGTATGCTGCCGAAATGGTTTGGCCAAAACAAGCCAAATCTTCGGCTTGTGCCTCCTTACAGCCGGTTCAAAAGAAACGGCAAGAGGAGGTTAAGTTTACATTTAATGTTGGTAAATGTGATAAAATATTTGACGAACTACTCAAAAATGGCAATATTAAAATAAATCACACTGTTCCATCCGCCGACGAGCTAAAACGTCGTGCATATTGCAAGTGGCATAACTCATTTTCTCATGCCACTAATGATTGTAATGTATTCCGTAGACAGATTCAATCGGCCATTAACGAAGGACGATTGAAATTTCAGGAAATGCAGGTGGATACAGAGCCCTTTCCGATGAACATGATTGACTTCGAGGGCAAGAAAGTCCTAGTTCGGCCAAACATAGCCGATAAAGGCAAAGAGACAATCATCGGCAATGCTAAAGAGGCCGATGGGGATCGTAAAGTTTCTTGCAGGAAAGTGGTGGCCGAGAAGACTCCCGATGGAGGGGAGACCCTAAAGGTGACCATCACAGCCTCCAGTACCGGGGGGCAAACGCAGACAGGGAGACAGATGCAGGAGCCCGTGCTGCGTATCCCGGATGGTCCGGCACGTAGGCGCGGACGGTCCGGGACCCCACCGGACGGTCCGGAGAGCTCCGGCGGACGGTCCGGCCGTACTCAGGATTCACAACGTCCACGTACTTTCAAACCACGACGACCAGAGATAGGTACGTGGAAAACAAATACATTTAAAGCAGCTGGTCGGTTGGTTAAAGCCGGCCCAACCTTTGATCAATTATTGTCTAAATACGTAAAAAAGAAGGCCGGCCCCGGTGACCGGCCAGCAAAGCGACCCCGTTCACCCATTCATGAGCAGCGCCAGGTCAGGCCGATTGGACCACCCCACCAATCGGAAGAAATGAAAGGTCATACTATACAAGTGAGACCTAACATACCTGCATGGACACCTCCACCTCCATATCCACCTATGCCATATCCGTACACATATTTACCTCCGCCATATGTCCCAAATCAAATGTGGGGCATGCCACCATATCCATTTGGGATGCCACAGTACCCCGCCTGGGGGGCACCCCAAACATCTGTTTTCAACAGATTGACGCCACCAGTACAAGACCGATTGAGCACTGCTCAATCCGGTCACCAGGCACAAACCCAACAGGATTGCCGGACTACTCGGCCTTCAAGGCCGACCAATCCGGCAGGGGGGCATATGCCTGCAGCAACTCAAAAAACAACAAAAAAGGACATCATTAAAATAGGCACTGCAGATGTTGTCATACAAGAAGATAATAAAGGGCCGATGATTTTTGGTAGATCGGCCAACACAACCAAAAAGGATACGGCTATCGTCAAAACAGCCGATCCAAAATACTCCATGCCTCGATGGTGCCCGGCGGGATTGACACGATCCCAAAAAAGAAAATTACAGCGCCTAAGAGTGAAGGAGAGCCAGGAGAAAGAGGCGGAAAAGATATTCAATGACACGCATCCACTATACCCGCCACCGCAAAAAAAATGGAGACCGAAGGCCGTCGAGGAAAAACAAACGGCCACGGAAATAGAAAGTCAACCTGCACCAAGCGCGGACCGTCCGGCCTCTGCGCGCGGACCGTCCGTCCCTCACCAGGAAGCGTCTGGACAACCTGCAACAGGCGCGGACCGTCCGGCCTCCGTGCGCGGACCGTCCGCTGTTCACCAGGAGGCCTCCGACGATACGACAACATCAATGGAGGATGATGACCTGCTGGGAGAAGACCTGGTCGACTACGAGGCTTCTCCAGAACGCCCAGGTATGGATGTAAATATCATTACATTTTCTGCTGATTGTACTATTATCGGCGACGATGAACCTGTTGTTGCCCAGTTTGATTTTGGTCCTAAAGAAGCCGCCTTTACTAAACCAAAGGAATCGGTAAACCATTTAAAGCCGCTCTTCGTGCGCGGCCACATTGATGGGATGCCGATTGCTAGGATGTTGGTAGATGGAGGGGCGGCTGTAAATCTAATGCCTTATTCATTATACAGAAAATTAGGTAAACAAGATGACGAACTTGTCAAAACCAACATGACCCTCAGTGGTGTTGGGAATAGTTCGATTAAAGCCAGGGGAGTCACGTCCGTTGAATTAACCATCGGGACTAAGACCCTTGCTGCTGCATTCTTCGTTGCTGATGTAGAAGGGAATTACAGTTTAATTCTAGGCAGAGATTGGATTCATGCCAATCAATGTATACCTTCTACATTACATCAAATGCTAATACAATGGGTAGGCGATGAAGTAGAACAAGTACATGCTGATGTATCGGCCTGCATCGCTGTGGCCGATGCCCCTGTACTCTGGACTTATGAGACTGCTACATGTCTCACAGGAGTAGATTTTTCTGATTATCAGTTCATAAGTATAGATAAGAAAGGTTTCATTCCTGTAATGCTAGAGCCGATGGAGAATCGGCTAAATCCTAAATAAAGTTTAAATGATGAATACACATGAAGTTCATGAGTCGTTGATCACGGACAATTCGGCTCTCAAAGCCGGATGGTCTGGTCTTTCACAAAACAGTTCGGGCTTTAAGACCGAACATCTACCACAGCGAAAAGACAATATTACGGATGATCCAGTCCCCGAGACCGGAAAGCCCGCCATCACACAAAGATCATCTAATTCCTCTGTGGGGGACATGATAGAGGAATTCAGAGATCTTGATAAACTAGGACAGGGGTTTACATCGGCCGATCCATTGGAGGAGATTGACATAGGAGATGGTAAAACTCCAAGGCCAACTTTTGTAAACAAGACCCTGGAGGCCGATCCTAGAGATGAGATGATCGGTCTATTGAAGGAGTATTCAGATTGTTTTGCTTGGAATTACACTGAAATGCCTGGACTAAGCCGAGAGATTGTCGAACATCGGCTGCCCATTAAGTCTGGTTTCAGACCTTTCAAGCAGAAAGCCAGAACGTTTCGTCCAGATCTTCTCCCACGAATCAAGGACGAAATCCACCGGCTGCTAGAAGCTAATTTTATTAGACCTTGCAGATACGCAGAGTGGGTATCCAATATTGTGCCGGTGGAGAAGAAGGAGTCAGGTAAACTTAGAGTATGCATTGATTTTCGTAATTTAAATAAAGCAACTCCTAAAGACGAATATCCCATGCCCATAGCCGACACATTAATCAATAATGCATCAGGGAATAGAATTATTAGCTTTCTTGATGGTAATGCCGGATATAATCAGATTTTCATGGCCGAAGAAGATGCGTCTAAAACGGCCTTTATATGTCCAGGCTTCATTGGTTTATTTGAATGGGTTGTCATGACATTCGGTCTTAAAAATGCTGGTGCTACTTATCAGAGGGCTATGAATCTGATCTTCCATGAGTTGTTAGGAAACACTGTGGAAGTCTACATTGATGATATTGTAGTCAAATCGGCTAAGTTTAGTTCTCATATAGCTGATTTGCGCAAAGCCTTTGATAAAATGCGTCGGTATGGTTTAAAAATGAACCCACGTAAATGTGCTTTTGGGGTGTCGGCTGGTAAGTTTTTAGGATTTGTCATCCATGAACATGGTATAGAAATAGACCCTGACCGAATCAAGTCTATTCGGAATGTGGGGCCTCCGACTTGTAAGGTCGAAGTGCAGAGGTTTCTCGGCAAGGTGAATTATTTACGAAGGTTTATTTCTAACCTAGCCGGGAAGATTGATGCCTTCACCCCTATCCTTCGGCTTAAGAATGATGCTGAATTCACTTGGGGGGCAGAGCAGCAGGAAGCATTTGATCTCATTAAAAAATACTTGTCTTCGGCTCCCGTGTTAAAAGCACCACAAGTGGGAGCACCATTCAGATTATACATTGCAGCTGAAGACAAGGTTATTGGGGCTGTTCTAACACAAGAAACTGAGGGGAAGGAGCATGTGGTGACATATCTAAGCCGAAGGTTGGTGGATGCTGAAACAAGGTACACTTTTATTGAAAAGTTATGCTTATGCTTGTTTTATGCATGCACCAAATGTAGATGTTATTTACTGTCTAGTCATTGCACTGTTTCTGGTCAAGCCGATGTAATCAAATACATGTTGCATAACCCAATTATGAGTGGTAGAATTGGTAAGTGGGCTTATGCACTCATAGAATATGACTTGGCCTATGAACCATTGAAATCTATGAAAGGCCAAGTCGTAGCGGATTTTATTGTAGAACATCGGGTTAATGATATTCATGAACTAGACATGTCATACCTCACTATTACTCCTTGGACTTTATATTTTGATGGATCGGTTTGCAATGAAGGGCAAGGAATTGGCATTGTACTTGTTTCACCAAGTAATGTCTCCTTTGACTTCTCTAGCCGATTAAAAACTTATTGCACTAATAATCAAGCTGAATATGAGGCCCTCTTATTCGGTTTAGAACTTTTAAATAGTATGGGAGTAAAACATGTGAAGGTATTTGGTGATTCTCAGCTGGTTGTCCAACAAGTGTTAGAGGAATATCAATGTTTTGATGGTACTCTAAATAGTTATCTTGAGAAATGTTGGAGCATAATCCACTCTTTTGACGAATTCAGTATTCGGCATGTCTCTAGAGTTGAGAATCATAGAGCTAACGATTTGGCACAAGATGCATCAGGTTATCGGATAAAGAGAGGGAAATTTCACAAAACTGAAAATCTGATAACCAGTGCAGAGCCAAATTCCCAGGTCGCGGACCGTCCGCGTGACGACGCCGGACCGTCCGGGGTTACCAGAAACGTCCTCTTAATTGATTCGGCTGACAATGAAGCCGATGCAAGTGATTGGAGGACACCTATACTTAATTATTTGCAAAATCCCAATATCAGGACAGATAAGAACATTCGGCGAACAGCTTTCAAGTATGTGTTGATGAGTGATGAACTTTACCGCCGAACGGTTAATGATATCCTGCTTAAGTGCTTGGGCCCAGATGATGCTATATTAGCCATGGCCGAAGTACATGAAGGAATTTGTGGTACCCATCAATCAGCTCCAAAGATGAAGTGGTTGTTGCGAAGGTCTGGTTTTTATTGGCCTAGTATGACAGCTGATTGTTTCAAGTACTACAAGGGGTGCCAAGTGTGTCAAAAATTCGGCGACCTACAGTTGGTCCCTGCAGCCGAATTACATCCTATCATCAAGCCGTGGCCATTCAGAGGATGGGGATTAGACTTTATTGGAGAAATTCATCCTTCGTCATCAAAGGGGCATCGGTTTGTGTTAGTTGCCACTGACTATTTCACCAAATGGACTGAAGCCGTTGCTCTAAAGAACATGACGCACAAGGAGGTAATTGAGTTCATAACTGAGCATATTATTCATAGATTCGGCATTCCCCAGACCTTGACTACAGATCAAGGTACTTCTTTTATGTCAAAGGAGGTACGTGAATTTGCTGAATTATACAGAATTAAGCTGCTTAATTCGTCTCCATATTATGCTCAGGCCAATGGACAGGCCGAGTCTAGTAATAGGACGTTGATTAATTTGATAAAGAAAAAGGTATCTGATAATCCTAGACATTGGCATAAGATTTTGTCTGAAGCTTTATGGGCTCATAGAATATCTAAGCATAGTGCTACTAAAGTATCTCCTTTTGAGCTTGTCTATGGGCAGGAAGCAGTGTTACCTGTGGAAATAAGTTTGAATGCTGTCAGGTTTGCCAGACAAAATGATCTAACTGCTACTGATTATTATAATTCAATGATGGATAATATTGATGAGGTGACCGACAAGAGGATGATAGCTTTGGGAGCAATAGAAAAGGACAAGATCATGGTAGCCAGGGCCTACAACAAGAAGGTCAAAGCAAAATCATTCCAAGTAGGAGACTTGGTGTGGAAGACCATTCTACCTCTAAGGAATAAAGACCGAAAGTTCGGGAAATGGTCGCCAAGCTGGGAGGGTCCTTATAAAGTGAAACAGGTGATGTCTGGTAACGCTTATTTACTACAAACATTACAAGGCAAGGATTTACCTAAGGCTTTGAATGGGCGTTTCCTCAAACAGTACCATCCTAGTATGTGGCAAGATGCCTAAGAAAACCGATGTGATCACATCGAGTTAGTTGCTTTTAGTTCGCTCAGCTCCACCAAAAGGCAGGGGGGCATATGTTCGAACCGGTTTTGAGCCGGCGGACAGTCCGGCCCTGAGGCCGGACGGTCCGCGGTCCGGACGGTCCGCGCCTGTGGGCCGGACGGTCCGCGCGTGCGCAGAACAGATTAGGGTTCCGAGTTTTGTGCTACGGTTGTTAGCTATATTCGCGGGATTAGCTCGGAATCAGTTGTGTAAAGGGTCCAGCCCCCCTCCTCTATAAATAGAGAGGTCTACGGCCGATTTGTAATCATCATCAATCGAATCAATACAACTTCTATTTCGCATTTTATCCTAGAAGTAGTTCTAGTCTAGTTTAGGTTTAGCTATCCAATCCTCAAATTCTTCGTCTCTCTTCGGCTCTACGTCGATTAGAGGAGTCTAGGTCGGCCAGCCCGAGCCTAGACACCACCTAGGATCTCTACTCCCCGACGGGGTCCCTCCCGGGAGCGAGATCCAGGCGCCGTCGGCGATCTTCCGCCGTCCCTGCGTACGCGCGGACCGTCCGGCCCCAGGGCGCGGACCGTCCGGCCGTCAGGCAGGAACCCTAGCCGCGCATCAGGCCGCGGACCGTCCGGCACCAGGCCGCGGACAGTCCGCCCTTGCGCAGAGAGCACCACCGCGCCTCGCACCAGGCCGCGGACCGTCCGGCCCCTGCGCTCGGACCGTCCGCCCCTGTGCAGAGGGCACCGCCACGGTTCTTGTTGAGTGTTTGGCGCTCCGAAAAGGCGTCAACACAGTGGATGAATCGTTAATCGGAGAACGGATCGAGAGTAGATCTAGAGGGGGACTAATGAGAAGAGAAGATGTAGAGAGGGACTAACCTGAGAACCGCACGAAGCTGATGAGGAGGACAACAATAGGGAGAGGTGAGGGTCGCGCGAGCTCGTTTGCGGGCGCGGTGTCGTCACTAAGGTTTAAGAGAGAGGACGACGACGAGCACGTGAGCACGACGATAGAGATGAGAGCCACAGCTGCGGCTGCAGCTGCGGCTGCGAGTGAACCTAGAGACGAGAGAGAGGCGAGTGAACCCTAGCATATTTTTATCGAGTGCAGTCCAGGCCGACCAGCGAAGTGAGTTATCTCTGTTTCGATCGGCTAGGCCACAGAATCAGCTATGGTCCGTCACAGCCATGGTCCGTCACAGCCAGGCTTCCAAGTTGAGTCAGACAACCAAACATGATGTGCCTATTTTAAATGGGCCTGGTCATGAGTTGGGCGAGACAATCAAATACATCATTTATGTTTGATATTCTATTATTTATCTGCTCATTTATCTGTTTATTTTAATATATTAATGAGTACAAAGTCACGAGCCGAGCCGAACCGATCGAATAGGCGAATAGCCCAGGCAGGCAGCAGCGACCAGTTTGCACCGCACCCCTTTTCGCCCTTCGTTCCGGACCTTCCGGTCCGGCGAGTTAGTCGTCGTGCCGCCGGTGCCCGGTATCCATGGCGGCGGCGTTGCGCGCCGTCTTGAGAGGCATCAAGGAGAAGGGGCTCAGCAACTTCATCCGCGACGTCCGCGACGAAGGATACTTGTAAGCCCTCCACTCCCGTCAATATCTTCTCCCTGCGCAGATCAGATGTCCCCCATTTCGATTGCGATCTCGATTCAGACCCCTCCTCTCTTACCTTGCTTTATAGATTTCTCACCGCTAGTATTCTTTATTTGTCGCGGATCTTACGAACTACTTTTCCAACTTCTAATTTGTTTCGATTCGGCTATTGCTGCGGTGTGCGCTCTGGAGCTTTTTGGAACCGTGATATCCCGAACATCCGGGCTTCTAAAAATTGGTATCCCGAACAGAGCAATTGGAATTGTAGTATTATAATCCATTGAAATTCGGAATTTTAGTATCTGAGTCAGTTTTAGCCCAGTAATCCTTGTTGTTACGGCAGTCCGTTTCTTACGACGGATCCACGGGCGCAAAATCTCTCCAGAGCGCGAGAGTTCTCCACGACCGTCGCTGGCGGCGAGGTGGGCACGGCTGACGCTGCCACGGTCGGCGCTGGGCGACGGCGCGCTGTCGGACATCGTGGGGCAGACGAGGCAGGCCAGGATGGAGCTGCAGTCGGTGATGTGGGAGTATGTCGGCATCGTGCGCTCAACGGGGCGGCTGAAGCAGGCGGAGTGGAGGATCGGCGACCTGGAGTCGGAGTGGGAGGAGTTCCTGTTCCGGCGGGGGTGGAAGCCGACCACGGTGGGCGTCGAGGTCTGCGAGATGCGCAACCTCTTCTGCTGCGCCAAGCTCGTCGTCAGGAGCGCGCTGGCCAGGCGCGAGAGCCGCGGCCTGCACTTCACCGAGGACTTCCCGTACCTGGAGGAGAGCAGGAGGAAACCTACGGTCATCTTCCCGGCCGCCGTGCAGGAGCTCACGTGGAGCTCCAAGCCGTTGCAGAGGCAGCTGCAAGCAGATGACAATGCATGCAGTTCATCCGGCTGGGCCTTGGGATTCGTTAATTCATTAATTTTTAAGAACTCTCAGTTAACAGCATACACAAAATCCAGATAGTTAGGCTGTAGTAGCCTGCGTATCTTTGCAATTCTTGCCAGTTCCAGCTGTTGCAACTTGTAAACGGTGTTGTTGGAGCTGCATTATGGTTTATGAACCTTGATCCGTAGTATGCGGAACAGATTGTATGCGGAGACGAGGGAGCAGATGGCAAAAACAACAAATGCCACGAAAGATATGGCAATGGAGCCGTTCGCCATGTTCGGGAAGGAATCGCTCCCCCAGTTCTCAGTCAAATCACTTGCTCGAGCAATTGCTGATGACGATATCAGAAGGTATGCTAGCACCTGAAACGGCAAAAGAAGAAGTTACCATCGGCAGCCACCTGCAGAGACTGAATTGAAAAGCAGAAAGCATCAAGAGAGCAAGCTCGTCCCTGGAGGAGCGGTCGTCGAGGAGGAGCGCTCGTCGGGGTGAGCTGGATCGCCCAGGGAGAGCAGCGCTCGGGGAGAGGAGCGCCCGTAGATCCGTTGTAACAAACGGAATGCCGTAAAAACGAGGATTACTGGGCTAAATGTGACGCAGATACTACAATTTCGAGGTTCAACGAATTATAATACTACATTTCCAATTGCTCTGTTCGGGATACCAATTTTTAGAAGCCCAGTATTCGAGATATCACGGTTCCAAAAAGCTCGTGCGCTCTGGCCTCTGGGACGGGGGAAAATACAAGTAGGGATCTTCCACATACCTTTGGATCGCTATTTGGTCCACGATACTGTCTAGGATAGTACTTGCTCTCATAACACCACAATCACTCATGCTGCATAACACAATCACTTATGCTGCATATGCAAGCGTGGATTCATTTTATCAGGTATACATCAACTAAACTGTCTGTTTGTCGTGTGCTACATACAATATAGATTCATTGCTTGCCACTGTTTGTTAGATTCATCCATTCCATACCCACTTGTATACACCATTCCTGCATTATACTGCATGTCTCGAGTTTTTATATGATGAAATAAGTCCAAGGCTATATGGACTAGGCATGTAGCCCTGTATATTGTAGAATAACTTTTTTTAGACTCTCGGCAAACCTAGCGTCATTGTTCATAGCAGTTCCTTCCTGGTGTGCATACGTGTTCAGTCTGATCCAATTGCTTGGCCAGACATTGCAAATTATGTCATATTAATTGTGAAAACAACATAATCTGTTACTCCATGTGCCAATAATTAGTATAATCAATCTTGATGGGCTATACTCACTTCACAACAATAATTACCTACCGATTTCCACTTTCACCTGGAGTCCTTCAAAATGACACAGTATGGCCATGAATATCAATATTTAACTGTCGATAGTAGCCATGAACGTGTGGCTGTCTTGTACTTATGATCCTTTACTTTTCTGATGGAATGTCACCATGTAAA
Organism: Zea luxurians; assembly: GCA_029449295.1. Classification (NCBI taxonomy): domain Eukaryota; kingdom Viridiplantae; phylum Streptophyta; class Magnoliopsida; order Poales; family Poaceae; genus Zea; species Zea luxurians. Next base: position 1,938,147 of record JAOPSE010000017.1, read on the forward strand.
TTGTCTGTCACATTTTTCTATTTCCTGGGATTGTTTTTGTGTCATGCCTGATATGAGTTCCCCGGTTAGGAGACGTTGCTAAATTCTACAATGCATATGTAAATGTGTTTTTGCCATATTCTAACATCTTGTTATTTACAGCAAATGCCTTCTGGACGGGAACCTTTTGTAAGTGGTCACCTAACTGTTCCTCCATTTTCAAGGAATGGGTGTGATTATGTGTCTCAAACTGTCAGCACAACTATTATTTTCAGGCAAACGAAAATTCACAATATCGGAGCAACACTTGTAGGAGTTGACAAGTTTGGAAACAAATACTATGAGAAACTACATGACACTCAGTACGGTGAGTAAACTCTGTTCTGGTAGTTGATGTGCCATGGTTGTTTTTAGGGGCATTTCCCTGTATACCATTGTGATTTTGTCTAGTACCTTATTTGCTATCACAAATATCCTAATTCCTTCTATGTCACTCGGATGCAATTTTTTACCCTTCTATGCCATCGCCAGCGGCATAGTAGGTATTAGGACATGCAATTTTCTTACCCTTTATGCCACTGGCAATGACATGGAAGGGGAAGCAATTGTGTCCGAGTGGCATAAAAGGGATTACGACATTTGCGATTACAAATACACTGGCAATGACATGGAAGGGGAAGCAATTGTGTCCGAGTGGCATAAAAGGGATTACGACATTTGCGATTACAAATAAGGTACTGGACAAAATTGCAGTGGCATACAGAGAATTTTCTCTTGATTTTATTGTGAAATTATTACGTGATTTGAATTGAGACCATGAAAGCAGTAGACTGACATTAGTAGCAACTATATTTCACCTTTTTTTCTTATCGATCCTATTAGATAAATACCTTAGTTGTTATTACTTTGGGCTTCACTTTACTGATGTGCATGTATTTGTAGGAGCAAAATGTCACTTGCATTGCTGGCCATTGGCCCTTGATAGTACACTAGAACACTAATCGTGGTAAATTTTGCAGGAAGGCATAGGTGGGTAGAATATGCAGAGAAAAGTCGCTACAATGCATCCCAAGTGCCTCCTGAATGGCATGGATGGCTGCACCACATCACAGATAGCACTGGGGATAAGGCAAGTTTCCCTTCATGTTATTTGCTTTAATTCCTGAATAGTGTTCATGCATCAGTCTTCTGACATGCTTGCAACGGTGCTTGATTTCTTTGTCTTGATTGTGTGAAGTGACTTTACAATTGAGCACCAGTATTGATAATTTGGGATATTGTTTAATATAGATTAATAAAATTTGGTTTCTGGAAACACTTCATATTTTTATGTCACCCATATTTTTTGGGCTATTTGCCTGAGGGAATATGGGTGTATATTTCATTTGGTGCAAGGAGCTTCAAGGTGATATCTAATTAGTATCTGAAAGTCAAAATTGGTTAAGCTGATTTGGATTCTTTTTTATTTTCCCTGTGATGCAGCTGCTGAACCAGAAGACTGCTAGGTACCTTGTAGAGCACAAGCAGAACTACTCCGGTGAGGGTGAAGAGCTGATCTACCACTCCAAGGGGCATGCTTTGAATCCGGGGCAAAGGGACTGGACGAGGTATCAGCCCTGGGAGCCAAAGAAAGAGCAAGCCTAGCTATTGAGTACATTGTGGGGAAGCTACTGAAATGTTTGCGTTTTGTTGCATGGCGTTGGGTCAGGTATCACCGAGCTGAATGGACTCTGAGTTATGTTTGAACTGGGCCCAAATAATGTTGTCCTGAATATCAATATCATCTTTGGACATTGAAGTGTTGTTGTTACTGCTGTAAAAACAGCTTTGGGGAAAATCTCATGCATTTGTTACTGCCTTCGGTTATATTTGAAAGTATACGAGAGATTATATATCTTTTTATCTGGTTGGGGGAGCTGTCTACCCAGCTGTTGAGTGTTTCGCACCTCACCCTTGAATTTCATGACCATGGATGAAGACACAACGCTGTGCGGCTGTCTTGTCCATCTCTTTACTTGTTCACACATGGACTATTTCTTCGGTTTCTACCACCGACAACAATTGAGCTGCATGTGTATAGAAATCTGAATTATCCGTGTACGTCGTATTCAATTTTAATATGGATATTAAATAGATATATTCAAATTTGATTTTAAGTATTTTTCTCTATGCGGTTCTAGATTTGTATTTGACAAAACTGTGAAAAATCTAATACTATTTGTATTTGTTAAGAAAAAAGTATTCAATAAAACCATTTTAAAAATCTAACAATTTTAATTTTAATAATATACTAGAAAAATAGTTTACACCATTTAAAATATTAAAAAGTATTTATAGGATAAATAAATAATGATGTTAATCCTATAGTACTTGCGATATACAATGATAAAATTTTAATTAATATTAAAAAGACTAATTGTAAATACATTACTTTATTAGGAATTTTAGAGTCTAAAATATAACTACACCTGATACACAAAAAAAAAAACATATTTAGGGTCCAAAATTCAAATATATCTGGTATACATTTTTAAAATATAATATTCAACTATATCTTTTCATTTTACATAATATACATTGAACCGGAACTTTTCACTTTACACACATTCATATAGGGTATTCGTTCATTTTAGAATGAAAAATTTATTTTTCTTTACATATTTACTATTTATTTCAATTTAATTAATTATTGCATACCTATTTATAGAAACTGTAAAATAATATCTAAATATAGTAAAAAATTCTAAAATTTGTCATGGACATATATTTTGATGATAAAAGCATCATAAAAGTTTCAAAAGATTTTTTAACTTTTTGTGTCAAATTGTTCACAAATAGAACACATTTCAACTAAGTTACATAAACATTCAATTTCAACCCTCCACTTTACACTATAGTTTAGTTTCTTCATTATTTTCATTGAACTTTTGGTACACACATTCATATATGGTAATAATTCATTTAACTAAGTTTCATAGACGTTCATGGCACAACTATTTATGATTTATATCAATTAAATTAATTGTTGCATACCTATTTATAGAAAGTGTAAAAGAATATATAAATAAGGTCATACAATTCTAAAATTTAGAATAGATAGGTATCTTTGTGATAAAAGAATGACATAAAAGTTTTAGAATATTTTACGACCTTTTTTTGTTAAAGTGTTCATAAATAGAACACATCTTAACTAAGTTTTTATTGGTCACTTGCTTTTGATTCCACGAGAATATCAAAAACAAGGCAACATGATTAAATCAAACTTCATCTTCATCCTTCAATCTTCCCCTCTCGGAGAAAGGTTGATTAAAGGACGATGATATACGAAATGAAAAAGAAAAGTAAAAGACATCAAAGATAAACCACACATAAGATAAGGATGAACCTCATAATTCAACCTCATGAGACAATATTTTCTTTCCCTTTTATTATTTGACAAGAGATTGTAAATATACCTTCGACTTCTTAAAATTATAGGATGAAGCTAAGAAAAGTACAACTTTGTAGATAGAGCGATTCAGTTTTCTCTGACCCATAAAAACATGTCCAATGCATGATACTGTTCCTCTATTTATAGGCATTAGGTACAACTTCGGTAGAATTACAAGTATTCCCTTGAGCCTATACATTTGTACTAGCGAGCAAGCTAAGGGTAATACTGTCTTTTCTTGTATCCTCGCTGAATAAGTCATGGTGACCTCATCTTGCTTCAGCTAGTTTCTTCACCAGTGCATGTGTCAATAATCCAAAGTGTTGGTCCTTGTTCTCAAATGCTTCGGCTTGCGAGAAGGTGAAGATGCAAGAGTAACGCAAGAGTGATTACAATCCAACGTGAACAATACGGTGTTACTGTTCATCTATTTATAGGCATGGGACACAGCCCGGATAAGATTATATTCATGCCCCTGACATCTACTCTTAATCATAATGCAAACTATCAAGGACTAAGTAGTCTTTTCTCCCCTAGTCCGGTTTCGTCCTTCATCTTCGCTAACATGCCAAGTCGAAGCTCCTTTAGCCATAGCTTCGACGTCCATCCATGTTGCCTTCGGGTTGTATCCTCATATCACACGCCTTCATCCCAAAGTCGAAGCTTCATGTAATAGTCTGTCATACTGAAAACATATGGTTAGTCATGTTTTTGAGGACCTTCAGAAGAGGAAGGCCCCCAACAGTAGCCCCTCGCAGTATTAATTTGTTTCTTTGTAACAAATTTAGACTGTGACGTGAATGAAGGCCTTTAGCCGAAGGTCCAAGAAAACACCTTCCCTTCGCTAGAATAGCGAAAGACACTGGCATGTATGGCCCACCAAATCGTGAGGCGCTAGGCATATAAATAGAAACTCGCACTGACAGCATTTGTTGTGCCATTTCAGTTGCTTGCGCTATTTTGAGATTCTGAATTATCTTGCTCTACCGAGTTTTAATTGAGTTTTAAGCTTTGGCAATCGTGCAACTGTTGTCTAGATGGCTGAAGAGAAGAAGATTGTTGACCCTGCATTGGCTGGGTTTTATGAAGCTATAGAAAAGACAAATACAGAGAAGATTACCAATGAGATGCTAGTTGGGTTATCTGAAGATTCCGACGATAGTGAAAGTTTTGACTTAGAAAGTGGAAACGAAGGTGCCGAAGATCGGCCCTGGCGGCCGAGTCATACCATCTTCGGTAAATGAACCATCAATCAGAGTCAGATTGATGCAATGAAAGGAAGATACTTCCACGATATTTCTATCATGAGGGCTGGAGGAGATAGCAGTGCCCCTGCGCCCGAAGCAGACAAAGTTGTTGTCTACAGGAGTTTTATGAAAGCAGTGCTTCGATTCCCCCTAAACAAGTTTTTAGTTGAAGTTTTGAAGACTTTTGAAATTTACCTTCATCAGATTACGCCCCGAAGTTATCATCAGAATGGGGATTTTCATTTGGGCCATGAGAAGCCAGGGTTTACAGCCGAATGCAAAATGCTTCTGCAACATGCATGAACTGTCCTATGAGACGGAGGCTACTGGCAAAGAACAATATCATAATAATTTTGGTTGTTACGACTTCGTGCCTCGCTCTGATGTGAGTTATCCCGTCCCAACATTTCGGAAGAGGTGGCCAGGAGCCTAGATGCAAAAGTGGTTTTATGTGAAGAATGACTTAGTTGAAAAAGAAGATATATAGGGGATCATTCAACGCCCTATCTGGTCTCGCTTCGGCACTAGGAGGCCAGCCACTGCCCATGGAAATGATATTCAAGCGTGCCAGACGGCCTTTAACACTATATGTACTTATATTGGCACTAGAGACTTAGTCCAGGAGCATATTGCTTACAGAGTGTGGCCCCTTGGAAGTGGCTGGGAAATGCCGAAGGAAGCTACTGCCGGGTCCAGTCAAGGCAGTTTAGTTTATCTAAAATACACCTTCAGATACATCAGTTGGATGAGCCGAACGATGACTGGTTAGATTGTATTGAGGCAACTAGTGACGAATTGCTTGGGGCCTACACAAGGGCCGAAGACGATGCCATGACATTGGCCTTTGGAGGACGAGGCAAGAAGAGATTAAACAGGGTTTTTATGTAATTGGTTTTATGTATCTAGACTATTGTTATCCCTCGCGAAAGCAGGGAAAGAAAATAAAGGCTGCTACTTCGTCAATCTCTGTCACGCCGAAGGGAAAAAGGTTAAAGTCTTGACACACCGAGCCAGGCACTCTAAAATGGCCACAGTGCCGAAGCTTGTTGAAGGGTCTTCTTCTACCGCTGAGCCATATCATCCCGCTACTGCCGAAGCCATAGTGGGATCAGCCGAAGAGCCAATTCCAAAGACAGCAGCGGAGTAGCCAAAAACTTTTTCACTGCCAGAGGCCGAATTGCCGAAGATTCAAAAAACTACTTTGATAACTCCAAAAAAGAGGAGAATGGCTAGTGTACTGGATGCTGTCATGGAATCGACAAAGGCACTGACTCCTGCCTCTACAGAAGTACCTAGCACGGGCAAGAAAAATACAAAGGAAACTGCCGAAGCTGTCATAACTCGGGTTGAAGCTGAAGCTGGGCCCTCAGTTCCCGCAAAAACAGGGCCTATGGAGCTTGTTGAAAAGGATGCTGAACAAGGACCTTCGGATGCTGCAAAAGCTCCGTTACCGTTAGGAAAAGAGAGAACCAATAAAGAATCTGAATTCTCTGTCGCTGAAGCTTCTACTGAGGGATTGGAATTTATAGTGCGTCATGCGGCAGGGAAAAAGCTATCAGAGGAGCAGGTTGTCGAAGCTATGCAATATGCTAAGGATCTGAAGTATCCCCCAAGATCCCTGGTGTTTAATGGCACTAACGAAGACAATTTTTTGTATTTCCTTCCGGACAACAAGGAAATATATGTTTGTCAGGAGATGGCAGAAAATATAGGTTTCCCGAAGCTAGAGCTTGGCCTGTCTGCAATGTCAAAGGATGACCTTGCAGACAGCCTTGCCTATAACAATCTGAAGGTGAGGATGTTTTAGCTTATAAGCAGATTACTTTTTGTATCTTTTCTTATTGTTGTGTGCTGATCCTTAATTTTTTGTAGGGCTTAATCCTAAGCAAGGCTTTAAGGGCACAAAACAAAGCGGAAGACGAAAGCTGCCAAGTAGCCCTTGGGAACCTTCGGTCAGAAGTTATTTCACTAAGGAATGAAGCGCTTGAAAAGATAAAATTTTGTTTTCTTTAGTGGATAAGATGAAGAGCAACAGAGCAAAACTTAATGCTCAATCTGAAGCTCACCAAGCCGAAGTCGAAGACCTTCAGAAAAAACTTGCCGAAATGAGCGAAAATTTTGAACTTGCAAAGGCAAAACAAGAGATAAGTGAATGGACAAGCTCCAGGCTGGAAAAGAATGTTGAAGAACTTCGGGGTTCCAGAGAGAAATGCTACGAAGTATCCATGGACTGTGCAAAGAAACTGAAAGATAGTTTTGCAAAGGTGGGTGCATACTCATTGGAGCAAAAATTTATTCGAGGCGATCCTGAAGGAGTCATTCAATGGATCGGTGAAGAAGTCAAAGCTTTTGAGGAAATACTTAGCGATCGTGAGGATTTTTGTGCCTTCACTGGTGCCCGAGGGGTTGTAGTAGTTTTGGAGAAAACTGGCTGTGAACATGTTAAAGCTGTAGCCCAGGCAGAAGCCATCTTCTCCATAGACAACATGAAGGAGCCTTCGGCCGAAGCTACTTTGATGGGCGCGAAATTCTATTCCAATGTTTGGATGAAGGGCGACCGCGAGATAGCCGACGAAGCTATAAAGAAAAATGAAAAAGAATCCCATGATGCCAGAGAAGAAGCTAAGCGAGCCGAAGAGGCTGCTGAGCGCGCAAGGCATATAGGTATTATTACTGAATTTTAGCTTCGGTGTTTTGTTTTTGGCTTTGGATTAACAACTTTTTCTTTACTATAGCTGAACTTTCACCGCCGCCTGAGCCATATGATCCCGAGGCTGATTCGGCCATGAGGGGAGCATTAGAAACGATAAGGATTGCCGAAGAAGCCGTTGACGAAGCTGTCAATAGACTCCTAAATGAAGCTGCCGAGAAGATATTGAAAGAAGACTGAATTCTTGTGTACTAAGAAATGTAATATTCATGTATGAGTCGAACATCGAATATTTGTATGTATATTAATGTAATATATTTCTTTGTGATGCATGAAATCTATGTACTTACCTATTTTTGAGCCTTCGGCGAAAAAACACCTTTCCTTCTTTTCATGCTTTGCAAAAAAAAATCATCCCTTCTTATGTCGTAGCTGTCGTATAATATTGTTGTCGACGAAGATTTTCTTGGTATGTAAAATTATAGCTGTCGAAGGTACACTTTGTGTTTCAGCACATTGTTCCATTCATCAAATACTTTGAAAGAAGCATCTTTGCTTCTCCACAGTTCTGTTGCTGATGCGATATGATGTATGATGTAATGCTATGCGAAATGATGTGATGATATGATGCAGCATGATGTTTATGCCGAAGACACACACCCACTCGAAAATGTGCCCAAACTCTGCATCCCCTTAGAAACGACTTTTGAGTCTTTTCACCTTTTACTTAGGTGATATTTCAGCTCTGCATCCCCTTAAGAACGACTTTGGAGCTTCTTCACCTTCTATTTCGATGGCACTTAAGCTCTGCATCCCCTTAGGAACGACTTTGGAGCTTCTTCACCTTTTATTTCGGTGGCATCTTGGCTCTGCATTCCCTTAGGAACGACTTTTGAGCTTCGGAACTTACTCTGTGCTCCCTTAGAAACGACTTTGTAGCTTTAGAACTTACTCTGCGCTCCCTTAGAAATGACTTTGTAGCTTCGGAAGTATTGTTAAGGCGATGCACTCCACACTTGATGGTGCAGCCATGGTATTATTACATCAAATTGGAAATTAATCCTTCGTGAATTTTTTTTCATGCAAGAAAATAAAATGGCAGAAAAAACTAACATACATCAGGGTGGGATATTCTTTAATTGAATCACCATGACACCTTTTAATAGATGTGCTTTGACTCAGACACAGTGTTGTTGACTGTGAGAGCTTCGAACTCCTCCTAAAGGTCGCGCTGTTGCTGAGCATGGTGATGCCCTTCTGGCTGACTACGAACCAGGGCAGGTGCTAGCAGTGGTGGAGGTGGCAACTGAGCCCAGGAAGCTTGAGAATGGCTTGCCGAAGCGATGGAGGCCGTAGGCTGTTGATTGCCTACATACTCCGGGACGTAGGGAGAGTAGCACGAAGCGGTATGCAGAACCTGCTTCGGTTGATTCTACCGTGCTTCTGCTTCGGCAATTTCTTTCTGCTTCTGAATCGTAACTTGGCACGTTCTTGTGGTATGCCCCTTATCTTCACCACAGAACAAACAAAACAGTTTCCTGGGCTGATCTCCATATCTTCCTCCGAAGCTTCTCCCCCTCTGCCTCTTGGAGCCGGTGGCCTGAAAGAGCTTTGTTGTGCTCCTGACGACTAAGAGTTGTGTTGCTGCCTTTGAGTGTGGTTTCCCCTGTCGTCACTTGACATGGCATTATGGATTGACCTGACACGCCTAGGGTGGAATCTTCCTCCGAAGCCCCTGGCCATCTTAGAGTATCTGTAGGCTTCTTCCCTTCTTTGCCAAAAGTCATTGTCGGCTCTAATGTACTCATCCATTTTCTGGAGAAGCTTCTCCAAAGTTTGTGGCGGCTTCCTTGCAAAGTATTGCGACGTTGGTCTAGGTCTGAGTCCCTTGATCATGGCCTCAATGACAATCTCATTGGGCATTGTAGGCGCCTTGGCTCTCAATCGCAGGAACCTTCGGACATACGCTTGGAGGTACTCTTCCTGGTCCTATGTGCACTGGAACAAAGCTTGGGCAGTAACTGGCTTTGTTTGGAAACCCTGGAAGCTAGTGACCAGCATGTCTTTTAGCTTCTGCCACGACATAATTGTCCCCGATCGAAGAGAAGAATACCATGTTTGAGCCACACTCCTGACTGCCATGATGAAGGACTTCGCCATGATGGCAGTGTTGCCCCCATATGAGGATATGGTTGATTCATAGCTCATCAAAAACTGCTTCGGATCTAAATGCCCATCATACATGGGGAGCTGAGGTGGCTTATAAGATTGTGGCCATGGGGTAGCCTACAATTCTGCTGCCAAGGGAGAAGCATCATCAAAAGCAAAGTTGCCACGGTGAAAATCGTCGTACCATTCATCATCATTGATTGAGTTGTCTTGACGAAGCTCCCTGTGTTGGGGTCTTCGGTCTTGGTCATCCTGAGTGAGATGACGCATTTCTTCAGCAGCTTCGTCGATCATTTTCTGAAGGTCGGCGAGCCGAAGAATCTTTTCCATTTTCCTTTGTACATGTTGGTGGATAGCCTCCAAATCCCTGATCTTCTGATCTAACTCCTCCTCCTAAGGTGTTGGGCTATTAGCCTTTCTCTTTTGGCTCCTAGCTTCTCGCAATGTCTCCTGATTAGTGTCCAGTGGCTACAGGGCAGCCCCTGGCACTGTTGTCTTCTTCGGCGGCATTATGAAAGTTGATGCTTGCCAAAGGTGGTCGATTGAGTTCACCGGAGGTGGGCGCCAATGTTGGTCCTTGTTCTCAAATGCTTCGGCTTGCTAGAAGGTGAAGATGCAAGAGTAATGCAAGAGTGATTACAATCCAGCGTGAACAGTATGGTGTTACTGTTCATCTATTTATAGGCACGGGACGCAGCCCAGATAAGATTACATTCATGCCCCTGACATCTACTCTTAATCATAATGCAAACTATTGAGGACTAAGTAGTCTTTTCTCCCCTAGGTTGGTTTCGTCCTTCATCTTCGATAACATGCCAAGCCAAAGCTCCTTTAGCCATAGCTTCGGTGTCCATCCATGTTGCCTTCAGGCTGTATCCTCATATCACATGCCTTCATCCCAAAGCTGAAGCTTTCTATAATAGTCTGTCATACTGAAAACATATGGTTAATCACGTTTTTGATGACCTTCAGAAGAGGAAGGCCCCCAACACAAAGCTCGCACCTTCGTCTCTGCAACTATGATTATTGTACATCATTCCTGAACAAAGGTGTCTTTCGGTATCTATCTTGCTACACTTAAAATAGGCTAAAAATAACTAGTTAGTTAAGGTGAGGACCCTCGGCTAAAGAGGGCCTCTAACAGTTTCATAGACATTCAACTACAACTCTCCATTTGCACTATATAAATTAATTTACTTATTATTTTCATTTAAATTTTGGTACACATATTCATATAGGATATTCATTTATTTTGGAATGCAAAATTTATTTTTTGGGCACATTTACTATTTTATACCAATTAACTGAATTACTGCGTACCTGTTTATAGAAATTGTCAAAGAATATGTAAATGTGGTCAACAAATTCCAAACTTTTGCATGGGAAAATATCTTGATTATAAAATCATAAAATAAATTTAAGAAGATTTTGTTTTTTCTTTGTGTCAAAGTCTTTATAAATGGAACACATTTCAATTAAGTTCCGTAAATGTTCAACTACAACTCTCCACATTGCAATACATAGATTAATTTATTCATTATTTTCATTTAGTTTTTGGTGCACACAATCAATTAGGGTACTCATTCATTTTGAAATGACAAGTTTATTTTTCTGGCACATTTATTATTTTATATAAATTAAAGAATTACTAGATACCATGGCCACTACTGTGCAGACCACCTTTGCTTCCAATGTATGATGGCTTGACAAACCCAAATTAGTTTTTGATGAGTTAAAAAGCTACCATATATGCATACGGTGGTAACTCAACTGTTATGACAAAGTCCTTTGTCATGAAAGTAAAAATGTAGCACAAACATGATATTCTTCTCTTCGACCAGGATCTATTTCTAGGGAATCAATGGGAACGATTGATGTGTGTGGGGACGGAGTGCCCCTTCAAGTTGTGTGTTTAGGTTTACCTTGCAAGGTTAAAAACTCGATTCGAATCATTTGCTTCTTACAGCTAATGGGACTGCTTGATCCATTGTACTGCATTGAGTAAGAAGTACAATGAGGCTTCATGATATAAAGTGTTGCTTGCACTAAATGCTTGTTACCATGTATGCTTAGAAGGATGCTAACCTAGCTTAAGGAACATTATAGAACTTCAAAAACTAAAAACTTGTTTTAGACTCAGCTAGTACTTTTGGCAAATCAAACCCCTCAGCCAAACAGCTTCATGGTCTAGAGGTAGACGAGTAGACTCCTCATATCGGGTAAGTCTAGCTGAGTATTAGTATGCTCGGCCTTGCTTGTGGCACAATTTTATAGGTCTCTTGCAAGAAATGGTTGATGGTGTGACTTGGCCAACCACCCTGCCACCAGGTTGGATGGTCGAGTGGGATGCTGCCTCAGTAGGAGAGGGCCAGGAGGAGTATTGGGCCAGGCTTCACCCGACTCCCCAATTATCTTCGTTAGTTTATCTCCGCTGCACTGAAAAACAATGGTTCCTACTTTTGAACTCTGATTTATGTAATAACTTTAAAGTAATTCATTAATTTGTGGTTTTATGCTTTATTGTATTTCTCTGTGTCTCACCTTCGAGTGAGCGAGTGGTACTCGATTCTTGTGAGTGGTTTTATCAGACTAGATTCGACGGACTAACTGTTTTTTTCGATTTAAGTGTGTCATTGCCTCTGATGCGAGACTTGAACACTTAAGCTAGAATAATTTGGTTGGTTCCTCAACAGTTTATATAGAGCCCCCACTTAATTCTATCCGTTGGTGGAAAGGCTACAGATTCTATAAGCGTGTGCAGCAAAACGTCCGGTCCTGACCTCCACGTCAGCTAGTCATTGCCTTTGTCAGTATTCTAGCCGGTATGGTGCGCCAGCTGCCCAAGAGTCAATTGCAGGGCTCTCTGCACACACAGTTCGGTACACCACCAGGACGATTTGGTGAGCCACCAGTGCGCTAGCTGACAGCCCACTTCTTGAGTCTTCTATCTTCTATTCTTGGACTCTTTTGGTCTTGTACCTTGGAATTGTGCTGAGTATTTGTAAGTCTTCTAGGATTCTTTTAGGTCTTCTTTTGAGGTGTTGCATCCTCAGAGCATTAGTCCAACCCACTTCGCATCCTAAGAACTATAAAGCACAAATACTTGCCAAACATTAGTTCACTGGTTATGTTGTTCATCAAACGCCAAAATCTCTTAGATAAATGGTCTGAGATCCATTTTCCTTATAATATCCCCCTTTGGTGATCTATGACTACACAACCAAAGCAAGCAAAAATTAAATACAGAATTGAAATATGCACTCTACTTGTTATGGATGCATGTGTAAAAGCAAGAAGTATAAGTTACTAAATCGACAGATATGAGTACATTTAGAAATTAAGCACAATCTTGCATATACAACTAGTCCCTAGTGTGTGATTATGGACTTAAGCCTCCCCTAACTCCATAATCCACATACTTCCTATTTTGGACCGAAACCAACATAGATAACCAATTCAAATAAAAAAATAATGGTTTTTGGTATTTGATATATTTTGGTTGCTTTAGTTCACAAATTTCTCCCCTTTGGAATCAAACACCAAAAGGGAAGACATATTAAAGCATATGGGAATCAATAAAGGACTTGCCCTCTACACAAGAATTTCTCCCCCTAAAAGAAAGTTCTCCCCATGGGAGAAAGCAATCTCCCCCTTTAAGAACAGACATACTCCCCCTGTCGAAAAACCCTGTACTTAGGAAGAACATATGAATACAAGAGGAAACAAGACATGATTGAATAGACTAAGTCCCCCTAAAACTATGCATAGAAAATGATATAGGATATTCTAGAGATACCAAATGAAACATTTAACAAAATATGCATATATGGTAACATGGGGAGTGTTGGGGGCCTGCTTCGTCGCCGAAGGTCCTGCGAGAAGAAACACCTTTGGAAGATCAACACAGAAGCAGCGCTGAAACTGTCATCTAAGGAGCTTCAGCATAGTAACGCGCTTTGAGACGAAGGTGTAGCACCGACTTAAAGATGAAAGGACAGATTGACCCATGATAATTTATGTCATAAATGTAGTCAATTGTACAGGGCATAATTGTAATTTCACACAGGCTATGCCCTGTGTCTATAAATAGATGAACAGTACCCCCGTACTGTTCACGCTGATTTGCACTCGCTCGTGTATCACGCTCGGACTTTTGCTTTCTGTCAAGCCGAAGGTATAAATGTAATTCAATATCATTTTTGTTTATCCATAACAATTAAAATATATTAATAACATCATATGATTATTTATGATTATTCATGTTGTATTTCATATTTCATATGCTTCTTCTTACATTAATTTACACTGTGATAACGAAGGTATGTCCTTCATCACCTTCGTCTGAAGATCATTATATCCCATGGGAAATAATGCTTCGGAGGACAAAGGGCATTATCTTTTAACATTTTGTGTTGCCTTGTTCTTGATTCATAGCACTTGAGAACAAGCCCCCAACAGGGAGTATAAGATGAGTAAAGACATAGTCTATTCAAGTATTTGAGAAGACATATAAGTGATACCAATCAAAAGATTTGGATGATGGTTAATGGCATTCTTGTAGTGAAAGCATTTTATCGTTCTCTGAGGCTCCATTTTTCCTTTAATGAGACTACTACACATAATAGACTTGGAATTAGGTGTTAGTCTCAAAGATACAGAATATAGAGTAACGTCCCCCCACAATTGTGCATACAAGTTTTGAATACTTGCAGTAGACATGCACTTTGATTTTGAGATCAAGAGGGGAAATTATCTATAATCCAAACGTTGGCACATGAAAGTCGCCTAGAGGGGGGTGAATAGGCAAAACCTGAAATTTATAAACTTAAAGACACACTAAAGGCTAGGGTTAGCGTTCGAATTAAATTCAAGTCCGAAAGATTGTTTCTCTTGCTAGGAGTTGCTCAAAGAGTGCGGATGACGTATGGGAGCAAACTCAAATTAATACTAGCAAGGAAATGTTAGAGAGAGGAAAGAGGGCAAACAAATCAAGTGAGAATTAAAGCGAGTAGACACAGTGATTTGTTTTACCGAGGTTTGTTTCCAAAGAACCTAGTCCCCGTTGAGGAGGCCACAAAGGCCGGGTCTATTTCAACCCTTTTCCTCTATCTCAAACGGTCACTTAGACCGAGTGAGCCTTCTCCTTAATCACACAGGTCACTAAGACCCCGCAAAGACGACCACACACTTGGTGTCTCTTGCTTAGCTTGGTAATCACTTAGAAAAAGAGTGAGGAAGGAAGAAAGGCAATCCAAGCAACAAGAGCAACAAAAGAACACAAAACACCCTCTCTCAAGTCTCTAATAGAATTGAGTTGATTTGGAGGCTTAGAGATGATTTGATCTATTGATCGTGTCTAGGAGTGAAGTATTTTGCTCTTGCAATGAATGGGATGTTCAGAAAACTTGGATGCCAATGAATGAGGTGGTTGGGGGTATATATAGCCCCCAACTACTTCCTAGCTGTTGGCAAGGGTTGCTGGCGATGGGCGCACCGGACAGTCCAAGGCGCCACTGGACAGTCACTGTGCACTGTCCGGTGCGCGCCACGTCAGCGCAACCGTTAGGGTTCGGAGCAGTTGACCGTTGGAGTCGCTTGTCGTCTTGCTGCACCGGACAGTCCGGTGCCCTCTGACTTCTCGCTCTGACTTCTGCCGCGGCATTGTAGCGCACTATAGCTCTGCACAGTCGACCGTTGGCATGCAGGGAGCCGTTGCTCCACTGGCTCACCGGACAGTCTAGTGGCACACCAAACAGTCCGATGAATTATAGCGGAGGCTGCCCTGGAATTCTCGAGAGTGGCTGGTTTGGAGTTGTACGGGCCTGGTGCATACCGGACAGTGTCCGGTGCACCAAAAAATCAGCACACTCAAGTCCTTTTTGCTCCAAATAAATTGTGTCCCCTAACTGAATTCTTTCTTGGTTTGTGTTGAACCTTATGCACCTATAATAGATGATATCTAGACAAACTAGTTAGTTCATGTGATTTGTGTTGGATGTCAACTACTAAAATTGATTATAGGAAATAGTTAACCCTATTTCCCTTTCAGCACATTAGATCAAAATGACACCAATTGAAGTATATTACTTAAAAACATGCACCGGCGTCATCTATTTAGGAATTTTAATTAAGTTATATGCCATGCTTAGCTACACATGATAAACCATGTAGGCTTGCTTAAACATACAAAATTGAAACCGAGCAATCCTACCATAAGGTAACCTAGTATGCATGCAATTCAATTGAAAACAAGATACTAATTGAAAAGACATGAATAATACTCAATTGAAAAACATAACAATTGAAAAGGCAACTACTAGGCATGAATGGTAAACTAAATACAAGAAAAATAGATATGTGTATCTAAAAACAAGGAATTACAATAAATCTAGTTATCTTAGTCATGGGTGGGGAATTTGGGTCCATAATGTTCTCTAACTCACTTGGCAATAGTCTTGAACTGATATAATGTATCCCATGATATACACCCCAATTTGTCAAGTCTCCAAATTCCCCAAAGTCCTTCGAACTTCTCACTTCCCTCTCGGGACCCAAACCTTCTTGGTGCTTTTCATGGTTGAGATAATCTCCTTAGGCACCAAGATGTGTTTGTGAGAGCACCTAGAGGGGCGGGTGAATAGGTGATCCTGTAAAAATAAAAAACTAATAGCCACAAAACTTGGTTATAAGTGTTAGTGCGGCTAAGTGGCTTGAAGCGCTCTCTTGCGAACACAATTAATCACAGAGAGGAGTAACACAAGAGACACACGATTTTTATCCCGTGGTTCGGCCAAGTGAAACCTGCCTACTTCCATGTTGTGGCGTCCCAATGGATGAGGGTTGCACTCAACCCCTTCCAAGTGATCCAATGATCAACTTGAATACCACGGCTTTCTTCCTTAGTCTTTTCCCCCGTTTGCGAGGAATCTCCACAACTTAGAGCCTCTCGCCCTTACAATGATGATCACAAATGAAGCACATAAGTAAGAGAGGGGAGAGCAACGTACATAAGACTCAAATCACAGCACAATCACGCACACAAGTCACAACTCGAGCTCAAAACACAACGCACGGAGTTCTCAACTCAAATGGAGCTCAAGTCACTATCTCAAAGAATCAAATGCGTGAAGTTGGAGTCTTGGAGTCTTAGAATGTTTCTTGTAAGCTTGGGTCTCTCCATGCGCCTAGGGGTCCCTTTTATAGCCCCAAGGCAGCTAGGAGCCGTTGAAGGCCAACAAGGAAGGCTATCCTTGCCTTTTGTCCGGTGGCGCACCAGACAGTCCGGTGCGCCACCGGACAATCAATGTAGACGGTCCGGTGCAGATTTCTTTCCTATTCTGGCGCAGACGACCATTGCAGATCCGTGGCAGTTGGCGCACCGGACACTGTCTGGTGCAGACCGGACAGTCCGGTGCCCTCTGCCGACCGTTGGCGCGGGCCACGCGTCACCCTTGGACTACGCGGCCGACTGTTGCGCTGGCGGCCGTTGGCTCACCGGACAGTCCGGTGCACCACCAGGCAGTCCGGTGAATTATAGCCGTACGCCGCCGATGTTTCTGAAAGTTCCCTTTGACCCGGGAACAGGATCTGAATGTCGCCTAGAGGGGGGGGGTGAATAGGCGAATAAAACTTATTACTTTAAAACTTAAATTCTTACTCTACTCGAAGACTTAATGCGCAGTGGAGTGAGAAGACTCTTCGAGTAGGTTGCAGCGGAATAGAAGATCCTGTCTCAAAATGTCCTGCACTTCAAATAAAGCTTATACCACAGATAAGTATTGAAGTACAGATACAAAGACGAGTAAGGCAGAGAGTCAGGATACAATACAGAACAGAGCACACAGACGCAAGGATTTATCCCGAGGTTCGGCCAAGCCTGAAATGCTTGCCTAGTCCTCGTTGGAGTTAGCCACACCTGGGCTTGGAGTCTATTTCAACTCCTTCTTCCGTTTGCTCAGATCTGTCAGTATGACAGATAGAGCCTTTCACTATTGAGATGAGTTACAGCAACACCATGGCTGCTTACAAACTTCTTGGCAGCACCTCGACAGAGTAACGATACGCTCAAGACCTTGCTCTAGCTCTAAGCAGCACTTCTCCTCTCTCTAAAGGCTTATAGCTGTGCCTTCTACACAAACTATAGAGTTACACACAAGAGGGAGAGTGAGAATTGATTCGAGTGAAGTCTACACTTGTTGGCTGCGCTTGTATATTGCTTGAGGCGCCTAGGGGTCCCTTTTATAGGCACAAGGGGCCTAGGAGCCATTGGAAGCAATCCAGGAAGGCAAATCTTGCCTTCTGTCGGGTGGCGCACCGGACAGTCCGGTGCCCGATTTCTTTCCTTCTATGGCGAAGTCGACCATTGGCAGTCTTGGAGCCGTTGGCGCACCGGACATGTCCGGTGCACACCGGACAGTCCGGTGCCTCTATCTAGCCGTTGGCTCGGCCACGTGTCCCGCGCAGATCGCGCGGCCGACCGTTGGCCCGGCCGACCTTGGCTCACCGGACAGTCCGGTGCACACCGGACAGTCCGGTGAATTATAGTCGTACGTCGCCAGTGAATTCCCGAGAGCGGCCAGTTCGCCAGAGTTCAGCCTGGCGCACCGGACACTGTCCGGTGCACCACCGGACAGTCCGGTGTGCCAGACTGAGCTGAGTCTTGGCTGTACACAGCCAAGCCCTTTGCACCTCTTTCCTTTTCTTCTTCTTTCTGTTTCTAACACTTAGACAAGTATATTAGTACACTAAAACCAATGTACTAAGTCTAGAAACATACCTTCTCTTAATTATTACATCTATAGCATTTCACATGCTTGAGCTTTGATGTTGGACTCATAAATCATCAAGTTGGCTTGACTTGATCTAGATTGACATTTCTTGGCTCCAACATCCTGCAAAGGTCACATAGAACATCTCCAAACATAGGAACAACCCAAACTAAAGATTAAGGTGAACTTAGCTCTTTTGGGCTGCTTCCAGTTCTGGTTTTGACACTCGTTCTCCTTCTAGTGACCTTGATCTCCTTCTTAGAGCTTGATCTTGAGCCTTATGACTTACACCACATAACTGTAGCTGTTACCTCATTGGCTGTAAGTCACGTCCTTATGTAGTGATCCTTGATGTGCCGTAGCTGTTCTCAACTCGATCACCCTTGACCTTGCAAGCCTTCTTCTTCACCCTTGGCTTTGGGTTCCTCAGCCTCCTTGACCTTCTCCCGTGCACTAGGTACCTCGAAGCTCTTCTTGCCTCCGTCCTTGGCTTGATCAGTTGTCTCCGAGCTATGCACCCGAGTATCACTTTTGCAGTGGCCATCTTACTTGTGATGCCCATTATCTATCATCATCTAGTCCTTGGACCATCACACTTGTTCACTTGTGTTGACCCCTGTAGGCTTTACCTTAAGCACCTGTTCAACACTTAGTACACTTGTTAGTCCTTTAATTGAGTTGTCATCCAAACACCAAAACTCACAAGAGAGCTTTCAATCTTCCCCTTTTTGGTGATTGATGGCAACACAATTAAAGCTTACATAAGAATAAGATTTGAAGCACAAATTTTGAATTCTAAGTTTATAGAATGCTCCCCCTAAATATGTGCTTACTTCAAAAACACAATTTTGGCCTCAGACGCCAATTTGCATATACTTAGGCAATTCGAAGCATTTCTACACCTTAGCACTTTTTAGGATGCATTGTGTCAAGAATCAAACCATGATGCTATAACACACAAATGCACATAATCAGAGTTAAACACCATTCAAATTAGTGGATATATCACAGGAATATCAACCTACCACTATTCACCATTAAGATACCAATTTAAACTAAGATACCAATTTAAAGCAATCTTAAAGCACTTAAAGCACCTTTAGTCTTAAAGCACCATTAACCACATGACTATCTATTACACTATAGAAGCCAAATAATTCATCGCAGCAGAAATACTAGTCCATATGATGCAACACATATAATAATGCAGGAAGCATATGAATAACACACTAGCAAAGCTTAAACTAACACATCACCCCTTAGGATAAGCTTTCCTCTCAGGTTGAGATAAGCTTTAATACACAAATTCTCCCCCTTTGACATCAAACACCAAAAACCATACTCAGGCAAGAACATAGGATGATGTCAAGGGACAGCAGGGTGTCAAGGAGGAAAAACAACTATCAACAACTCCCCCTTACTAATTGAACATATGCACTACCAACATTTAAGTAAGATACATATATGCAAAAAGATTAATACTTTCTTTTGTATCTTTACCATGTTGTAGTGCACTTCCCATCTTGACAGTATTTAATCTCTCAAGAGCTTCTCCACACTTGTGCCTGATTCTTTATCCTAACCTTTTCTTGTTGCTAATACACCAAACTTAGAACAAGTTATAGTATGGGGCACAAGAAGAAACTTCTATTCTAATGATTATCAAAAGATGTCAATTGAAGCAGACTATCACGGCTACCAATTGAAAGAAACCAATTTCAAAGTTCATTTATTATCATAGCTCCATGATATTTAAGAATAAGCATCTATTATCACCAGATATTATAGAGCATGAGCAATCTAAAAATATGCACTTACTCACGACTTGAGATACCAATTTCTTGACTTACAGAGGTACCCAAGTCCTGATTGCTCCATTTCTTGCTTATCTTCTCTTTTCCACCTAGAGACTATACAAGATTGCTCAAGAAACAGTTAGTCTCAAAAGACACAAGTTATGTGTGCTCCCCCTCAAGTTGTGCATCAAGTATTTGAATGACTTGCACTTTGCACATTCTAGCTTCCTTAGAACTAGAGGGGATCACAACATACCTTGGTCAAGGCATACTCTATCACTTTCATCACACAAAGATGCCAATTTGAATATCAAATGAAAAGCCACTTAACATCAATTGAAGACTAAATGAAAGGTTGACTAAATACAACAATGCATGCCTCAGTGGCACCTAAGCCAATTGAATACTCACAGGAAGTATAACATTTACACGTAACTTAGACATGCTTCATACTTAACTATCATTGCATCACATATACTAATTGAAAAACAACATGATCATGTCTAAGCACATCATAGTTAAGAAGATTCTTTAGGTACATCAAAAGAAACATCATTTTAAGGCATAAGTCTCCTAAGCCACGATGCTACCAATGAAATGCAAGAACACAGCTATGATCACTATCAATGGAATTTCAAGATAATCAATAAAATTGCACAGTTCCATTTTCCATCCCTTTGCCTTTATGTGAGCACTAGTTATTACCAATTCAGGACTCCTTTTGCTCATGCATCTCATAGCTCAAAAGGGCACGATATGGATTTGAAATTCACACAGTACCAAACTAGGGTAATCATGTGATCATGGACTAAACAAAATGTCATAATTGCACATAGCATGACTTACAAAAAGTCACAGGTTTATCCATATACACCAAGAGAGTTAATCGTTGTGGATATAACAAATGAAAGAGCTACCCATGAATGATTCAAAAGATGTATCTATATAGCACCAGTCATGATTAAGCAAACATCATTATGATTCATTTAACACAGGCAATCATAAAGCATAACTACTCCAAAGACAGGTAGCACAACAAGCCAACTTAAAATACACGGGTACCATCCTTTGGAGAGCAAGTTGTAGATTCTCATCAAAGTCCTATACTTGATTCACCAATAATGATTCAGGACCTATACACCTTATTTCACTTGAGATGAACATGGGATTAGTGTTTCACAATAATTCAACCTTGGGTCAATAAATACCAAAACAATTGACAGCTTAAGCATAGAGTTTTAGATAACCGTCTTAAGCTCTCCCATGGTCTCCAGTCCATCTCAAGGCACCTGCATGGTCTAGTTAGCACAGTTTGGTACCCATCTCGGGATGGGTCCATAATAATCATCTAAATGTGCCTTTGGTACCCAAATTGCCTTTGTGCTAGTTCTAGGTGATCTTGTTATAGATCTAGCACAAGTGTATGATTTGGGTCTCCTACGCGAATAGGATTGACACAAATTCACTTGCTTAGGAATCTTACCTTTATAACATACCTTGGATAGATGACCCTGCTCACCACACTTGTAGCAGAAGCGTCGCTCAACCTGACATGACGCTTGCTGTGTGTCATTTTTCTTGGTGAGGGTCACCTTGGAGGATGCATATCCTTGATTCTTCATGACCAGACATGAAGTGATCGTGTGGTCCTTATTGTTGCATCCAAAACAACTCCTTGTCCCTTCATTCTTGTCTTTGTACGGACAAGACGCGATGAGGTGGCCTAACTTCTTGCACTTGAAACACCTCCTTTTTCCTTTTCCCTTTTTGTACTTGTGCAAGAATGAAGTTCACATGAATTTAAGTTCGTAATTACGACCTCATGAGCAACTTCAAGCATGATATGTCTATCCAAGAGATTATCATGATAACAAGACAATAAGTCATATTTTTCAGTAAGAGCAAGGTTATCATGACTTAACAATTCTACTTTATTCCTAAGCATAGAATCTTCAATTTTAAGTTGAGCAGCATTAGATAATACATCATGATTATTTCTTTGCTCAATTAAAATCGATTCATACCGTTGGACCAAATTCCCATGAGAGTACTTTAGTTCCTCATGTTCTTTGGTCATCTTCTCCAGGCTGTCGTTGGTTTTGATGAGAGTCTCCTCTAGCCTGAGAAGCGTCTCGCCTTGTTCCTTGTTTCTTCTCAACAACTTAACCAAGAGAGCTTTGTCTGCTTTGTTGAGATGGTTGTAGAAACGGGGAATCTCCTCTTCTTCTACATCATCGGTCTCATTTTCCCTGTCATTAATGTCAGTGGAAGCAATATAGGAAAATGTACCTTGTGATGATGAAGATTCATCCTCGCTATCATCCTCATATTCCTCCTCATTATGGCTTTCGTCTCCACCGTCATTATTAGCAATAAAACATTTATCACTAGTGGAGAACGAACCTGTCGACGAGGTGGATTCATCGTTTGGGTGCCATCGTTCTTGTTCTTCTCCCTTTGGATGGTTAGTATCGCAAGTAATATAGGGAGTGGGAGCATCACAGTTTGCCACAAAATATTTTTCTTTAATCCTATTCCATAAATCATGAGCATCAACAAATAGGTCACTATCACTACTCATGATGGCAAAATAGGCACCTCTGGATAGAGAATCAACTAAGATGTTGCATGCATGGTGATTTAGAGTTAGACATCTTAGTTCTTCATTTGAAGGATTTTTACTAATATTAGAGGGAAAAATACTACTACTAAAGACCTGTCTCAAATCAGGATCAACACTCATGAAAGCACTATAAATAGAGACAGACCAAGACTTGTAATTAGAGCCATCGCCTAAAAGAAGTTCTACAGTTACCTCTTGTGACGACATCGTCATCTCCGGACAGCTAAGCCCACACTGGAGAGGCCTAGCTCCGATACCAATTGAAAGTTCCCTTTGACCCGGGAACAGGATCTGAATGTCGCCTAGAGGGGGGTGAATAGGCGAATAAAACTTATTACTTTAAAACTTAAATTCTTACTCTACTCGAAGACTTAATGCGCAGTGGAGTGAGAAGACTCTTCGAGTAGGTTGCAGCGGAATAGAAGATCCTGTCTCAAAATGTCCTGCACTTCAAATAAAGCTTATACCACAGATAAGTATTGAAGTACAGATATAAAGACGAGTAAGGCATAGAGTCAGGATACAATACAGAACAGAGCACACAGACGCAAGGATTTATCCCGAGGTTTGGCCAAGCCTGAAATGCTTGCCTAGTCCTCGTTGGAGTTAGCCACACCTGGGCTTGGAGTCTATTTCAACTCCTTCCTCCGTTTGCTCAGATCTGTCAGTATGACAGATAGAGCCTTTCACTATTGATATGAGTTACAGCAACACTGTGGCTGCTTACAAACTTCTTGGCAGCACCTCGGCAGAGTAACGATACGCTCAAGACCTTGCTCTAGCTCTAAGCAGCACTTCTCCTCTCTCTAAAGGCTTATAGCTGTGCCTTCTACACAAACTATAGAGTTACACACAAGAGGGAGAGTGAGAATTGATTCGAGTGAAGTCTACACTTGTTGGCTGCGCTTGTATATTGCTTGAGGCGCCTAGGGGTCCCTTTTATAGGCACAAGGGGCCTAGGAGCCGTTGGAAGCAATCCAGGAAGGCAAATCTTGCCTTCTGTCGGGTGGCGCACCGGACAGTCCGGTGCACACCGGACACTATCCGGTGCCCGATTTCTTTCCTTCTATGGCGAAGTCGACCGTTGGCAGTCTTGGAGCCGTTGGCGCACCGGACATGTCCGGTGCACACCGGACAGTCCGGTGCCTCTATCTAGCCGTTGGCTCGGCCACGTGTCCTGCGCAGATCGCGCGGCCGACCGTTGGCCCGGCCGACCGTTGGCTCACCGGACAGTCCGGTGCACACCGGACAGTCCGGTGAATTATAGCCGTACGTCGCCGGTGAATTCCCGAGAGCGGCCAGTTCGCCAGAGTTCAGCCTGGCGCACCGGACACTGTCCGGTGCACCACCGGACACTGTCCGGTGTGCCAGACTGAGCTGAGTCTTGGCTGTACACAGCCAAGCCCTTTGCACCTCTTTCCTTTTCTTCTTCTTTCTGTTTCTAACACTTAGACAAGTATATTAGTACACTAAAACCAATGTACTAAGTCTAGAAACATACCTTCTCTTAATTATTACATCTATAGCATTTCACATGCTTGAGCTTTGATGTTGGACTCATAAATCATCAAGTTGGCTTGACTTGATCTAGATTGACATTTCTTGGCTCCAACATCCTGCAAAGGTCACATAGAACATCTCCAAACATAGGAACAACCCAAACTAAAGATTAAGGTGAACTTAGCTCTTTTGGGCTGCTTCCAGTTCTGGTTTTGACACTCGTTCTCCTTCTAGTGACCTTGATCTCCTTGTTAGAGCTTGATCTTGAGCCTTATGACTTACACCACATAACTGTAGCTGTTACCTCATTGGCTGTAAGTCACGTCCTTATGTAGTGATCCTTGATGTGCCGTAGCTATTCTCAACTCGATCACCCTTGACCTTGCAAGCCTTCTTCTTCACCCTTGGCTTTGGGTTCCTCAGCCTCCTTGACCTTCTCCCGTGCACTAGGTACCTCGAAGCTCTTCTTGCCTCCGTCCTTGGCTTGATCAGTTGTCTCCGAGCTATGCACCCGAGTATCACTTTTGCAGTGGCCATCTTACTTGTGATGCCCATTATCTATCATCATCTAGTCCTTGGACCATCACACTTATTCACTTGTGTTGACCCCTGTAGGCTTTACCTTAAGCACCTGTTCAACACTTAGTACACTTGTTAGTCCTTTAATTGAGTTGTCATCCAAACACCAAAACTCACAAGAGAGCTTTCAGTTTCCCGAGAGTGTCCTATTCACCGGATGCTGGCCTGGCGCACCGGACATTGTCCAGTGCATCACCGGACAGTCCGGTGTGCCAAGCCGAGCCAGACTTTGGCTGTACCAAGCCAAGTCTTTTGCATTTCTTTTCTTCTCTTCTTTTCTCTGTTTCTAGCACTTAGACAATATATGTTAGTACTCAAAACAATATACTAAGTCTAGAAACATACCTTGTTACATAATTTGCACTTCTTGCTTGTTTGGCACATAATCAACTCACTCAATATGTGTTGGACACTTAATCACCAAAACATTATAGAAATGTTTCAAAGGCACATAATCAACTCACTCAATATGTGTTGGAACTTAATCACCAAAACATTATAGAAATGGCCCAAAGGCACATTTCCCTTTCAATCTCCCCCTTTTTGGTGATTTATGCCAACACATCAAAAAGCAACACAAATAAGTGCAACATTGATGCAAATAAGGTCCAAATTGTTTTTGACTCTAATTTGGCATATTTGGATCATTCTATGCCACCACTTGGTTTGTTTTTGCAAATCAGATTCATTTTCCTATCTCTAAGTCAAACTCACTTGTTTGGGCACAAAGAGAGATATTCCAGTGGAAAAATTTATCAAGAGCCAAAAACTCCCCCTTTTCCCATAATCATAAATTCTCCCCCACAAGAGACCAAATTTTGCAATAAGAGTATTTTGGACAAATAAAAAATTCTAACTCTACTATTTTCAAAATATCTCAAGTGGTAGCTGATCCATTTGCTTTGGCCTTAATTTCTCCCCCTTTGGCATTAAGCACCAAAACGGGATCATTCTTGGCCCTTTAATCCCATTGCCTCACCAAAAATTGTTAATTAAGAGCAAAAGGCAATAAGAGCATAAGAATGAACTTGGAGGTGAGTACACTAATACCGGAGTGCAGTGGAAGTCTTTGCATGGTCCAAGTTCACCTTTCCCTTTCAATGCACCTTTGAGACTACATCAAGTAACTCAAACACAAGGATTAGTCTCAAAGGGTCAAGTTGTAGCACTTCTCCCCCTAAATATGTGCATCATTCACACATGGACTTGTGAGGTCCGGGGATCCCTTGCACAACTTGAGCACCATAAATAAGCAATAAATTGCATAAATGTATAAGTAACATCAAAGGCATAAAACACATGTATGCTATGGATCAATCCAAGTTACGCGAATCTAAGACATTTAGCTCACTACGCAGCCTGCAAAAGGTTTTCTCATCTAATGGCTTGGTAAAGATATCGGCTAGCTAGTTCTCGGTGCTAATATGGAACACCTCGATATCTCCCTTTTGCTGGTGGTCTCTCAGAAAGTGATGCCGGATGTCTATGTGCTTAGTGTGGCTGTGTTCAACAGGATTATCCGTCATGCGGATTGCACTCTCATTGTCACATAGGAGTGGGACTTTGCTCAGATTGTAGCCAAAGTCCCGGAGGGTTTGCCTCATCCAAAGTAGTTGCACGCAACACTGTCCTGTGGCAACATACTCGGCCTCAGCGGTGATAGGGCAACGGAAGTTTGTTTCTTTGAACTCCAAGACACCAGGGACCTTCCTAGGAATTGGCACGTCCCTGATGTACTCTTCCTATCAACCTTGCATCCAGCATAATCAGAGTCTGAATATCCAATTAAGTCAAAGGTAGACCCCTTTGGATACCAGATCCTGAAGCAAGGCATAGCAACTAAATATCTAAGAATCCGCTTAACGGCCACAAGGTGACATTCCCTTGGGTCAGATTGAAATCTAGCACACATGCATACGCTAAGCATAATATCCGGTCTACTAGCACATAAATAAAGTAATGACCCTATCATAGACCGGTATGCCTTTTGATCAACGGACTTACCTCCTTTGTTGAGGTCGACATGTCTGTCGGTTCCCATTGGTGTCTTCGCGGGCTTGGCGTCCTTCATCCCCAACCGCTTGAGAAGATCTCGAGTGTACTTCGTTTGGGAGATGAAGGTGCCGTCCTTGAGTTGCTTCACTTGGAACCCAAGGAAGTAGTTCAACTCGCCCATCATCGACATCTCAAACTTTTGAGTCATCACCCTCTAAACTCCTCACAAGACTTTTGGTTAGTAGAATCAAATATTATGTCATCGACATAAATTTGGCACACAAAAAGATCACCATCACAAGTCTTAGTGAAAAGAGTGGGATCGACTTTCCCAACCTTGAAAGCATTTGCAATTAAGAAATCTCTAAGGCATTCATACCATGCTCTTGGGGCTTGCTTAAGTCCATAGAGCGCCTTAGAGAGCTTAAACACGTGGTCGGGATACCTGTCATCCTCAAAGCCAGGGGGTTGTTCCACATACACCTCCTCCTTGATTGGCCCGTTGAGGAAAGCGCTCTTCACATCCATTTAAAACAACCTGAAAGAGTGGTGAGCGGCATAGGCTAACAATATTCGAATAGACTCTAGCCTAGCCACAGGAGCAAAAGTCTCCTCGAAATCCAAACCTGCGACTTGGGCATAACCTTTTGCCACAAGTCGAGCCTTGTTCCTTGTCACCACCCCGTGCTCGTCCTGTTTGTTGCGGAACACCCACTTGGTTCCCACAACATTTTGCTTTGGACGTGGCACCAGGCTCCAAACTTCATTCCTCTTGAAGTTGTTGAGCTCTTCCTGCATGGCCAACACCCAGTCCGGATCTTGCAAGGCCTCTTCTACCCTGAAAGGCTCAATAGAAGAGACAAACGAGTAATGCTCACAAAAGTTAGCTAGTCTTGAGCGAGTAGTTACTCCCTTGCTTATGTCACCCAGAATCTGGTCAACGAGGTGATTCCTTTGAATCGTCGCTCGGACTTGAGTTGGAGGGGCTAGTGGTGCTTCTTCCTCCATAACTTGTTCTTCTTGTGCTCCCCCTTGATCACGCGCCTCTTCTTGAGGGACCTGTTCATCATCTTGAGTTGGGGGATGCACCATTGTTGAGGAAGAAGGTTGATCTTTCTCTTGTTGTTCCTGTGGTCGCACATCTCCAATCGCCATGGTGCGTATTGCGGCCATTGGAACATCATCTTCATCTACATCATCGAGATCAACTTGCTCTCTTGGAGAGCCATTAGTCTCATCAAATACAACGTCGCTAGAGACTTCAACCAAACCCGATGATTTGTTGAAGACTCTATACGCCCTTGTATTTGAGTCATACCCTAGTAAAAACCCTTCTACTGCCTTGGGAGCAAATTCATAATTTCTACCTTTCTTCACTAGAATGTAACATTTGCTCCCAAATACATGAAAGTATGAGACGTTGGGTTTGTTACCGGTAAGATGTTCATACGAGGTCTTCTTGAGGAGGCGATGTAGGTAGAGCTGGTTTATAGCATGGCAAGCTGTATTCACAGCTTCTGACCAAAACCGCTCAGGCGTCTTGAATTCTCCAAGCATCATTCTCGCCATGTCGATAAGCGTCCTGTTCTTCCTCTCTACCACACCATTTTGTTGTGGTGTGTAGGGAGCAGAGAACTCGTGCTTGACGCCTTCTTCCTCAAGATACTCCTCCACTTGCAGATTCTTGAACTTGGACCCATTGTCGCTTCTTATCTTTTTCACCTTGAGCTCAAATTCGTTTTGAGCCCGTCTTAGAAAGCGCTTGAGGGTCCCTTGGGTTTCTGATTTATCCTGCAAAAAGAACACCCAAGTGAAGCGGGAAAAATCATCAACAATAACAAGACCATACTTACTTCCCCCGATGCTAAGGTAGGCAACAGGTCCGAAGAGGTCCATATGTAGTAGCTCCAGTGGTCTTGATGATGTCATCACATTCTTGTTGTGATGCGTGCTCCCCACTTGTTTTCCCGCCTAGCAAGCTGCACAAGGTCTATCTTTCTCGAAACAAACATTTGTTAGTCCTAACACATGTTCTCCCTTTAGAAGTTTATGAAGGTTCTTCATCCCAACATGTGATAGACGGCGATGCCACAGCCAGCCCATACTAGTCTTAGCTATTAAGCATGCATCTAGATCAGCCTCCTCTTTCGAAAAATCAACTAAGTAGAGTTTGTCGTCTAGTACACCCTTAAACGCTAATGAACCATCACTCCTTCTAAAGACAGAAACATCAACATTTGTAAACAAACAATTGTAGCCCATGTGGCACAATTGACTTACAGACAGGAGATTATACCCTAATGACTCTACTAAGAATACATTTGAAATAGAGTGCTCGCTTGTGATGGCTATCTTTCCCAAACCTTTCACCTTGCCTTGGTTCCCATCTCCAAAAATAATCGTATCCTGGGAATCCTTGTTCTTGACGTAGGAAGTGAACATCTTCTTCTCCCTCGTCATGTGGTTTGTGCATCCACTGTCAATAATCCAGCTTGAGCCCCCGGATGCATAAACCTGCAAGGCAATTTACACTTGGGTTTTAGGTACCCAACTCTTGTTGGGTCCTACAAGGTTAGTCACAATAGCCTTTGGAACCCAAATACAAGTCTTGTCTCCCTTGCATTTGGATCCCAACTTTCTAGCAACTACTTTATCATTTTTACATAAGAGCGCAAATGAAGTATTGCAAGCATGGTAAATGGTAGAAGGCTCATTGCATACTCTCCTAGGCACATGATGCACAACATGATTTCTCCTAGGCTTACTTCTACCATGCACAAAAGTAGAGCTAGAAGCAAACATAGCATGTGAATCAAAAGCATCATGATCATAACTCCTATTATAATGAGCATTTCTAGAAAATTTTCTATCATTATAAATGAAAGCATGATTCCTTTGAGTACTATTAGCCATAGGGGCCTTTCCTTTCTCCTTGTTGGGAATGGGAGCCCCTTGGCTTGTTAAGTTCTTGGCTTCCTTTCGAAAGCCAAGTCCATCCTTAATTGAGGGGTGTCTACCAATGGTGTAGGCATCCCTAGCAAATTTTAACTTATCAAAATCAACCTTGCAAGTCTTAAGTTGAGCATTAAGACTTGCCACCTCATCATTTAATTTAGTAATGGATGCAAGATGTTCATTACAAGCATTAAT
Organism: Zea luxurians; assembly: GCA_029449295.1. Classification (NCBI taxonomy): domain Eukaryota; kingdom Viridiplantae; phylum Streptophyta; class Magnoliopsida; order Poales; family Poaceae; genus Zea; species Zea luxurians. The sequence continues at coordinate 1,968,033 of JAOPSE010000017.1, forward strand.
ATCAAAATCCTTGCATCTATTGCAAATTACAACATGTTCTACACATGAACTAGATTTATTAGCTACTTCTAGCTTAGCATTTAAATCATCATTCAAAACATTTAAACTAGAGATAGATTCATGACAAGCAGATAACTCAGAAGATAGCATTTCATTCCTTTTAATCTCTAACGCAAGGTATTTTTGCACACTAACAAATTTATCATGCTCTTCATACAAAATATCCTCTTGCTTCTCTAGCAATCTATCTTTTTCATTTAAAGCATCAATTAACTCATTGATTTTATCTACTTTAGTTCTATCTAAACCCTTAAATAAATTAGTATAATCTACTTCATCATCACTAGAATCATCATCGCTAGAAGTAGTGTATTTAGGGGTATCATGACCACTTACCTTCTTCTCCTTGGCCATGAGGCAAGTGTGTCGTTCATTGGGGAAGAGAGAAGACTTGTTGAAGGCCGAGGCTGCCAGTCCTTCATCGTCAGAGTCAGATGAAGAGCAGTCTGAGTCCCATTCTTTGCCAAGGTGCGCCTCGCCCTTCGCCTTCTTGTAAACTTTCTTCTTCTCCCTCTTCCCATGCTTTTCTTGTTCCTGGTCATTTTCATTATCGGGGCATTGTGCTATAAAATGACCAGTCTTACCACATTTGAAGCAGGAGCGCTTCCCCTTTGCTTTGTTCTTGTTGGGGTGCTCCTTGCGTCCTTTTAGAGCAGTCTTGAAGTGTTTAATGATAAGCACCATTTCATCTTCGTTTAGCCCTGCAGCTTCAACTTGTGCCACCTTGCTTGGTAGCACCTCCCTGCTGCTTGTTTCTTTGAGAGCAACGGGTTGTGGCTCGTAGACGGGTAGAGGACCATTAAGCGCATCGTCTACGTACCGTGCTTCTTTCACCATCATGCGCCCGCTCACGAACTTGTCGAGTATCTCCTCGAGCGTCATTTTGGTGCACCTGGGATTTTCACGAATGAGATTTACAAGATGGGGGTCAATTATCGTGAATGACCTTAGCATAAGTCAGACGACGTCGTGGTCCGTCCATCTTGTACTTCTATAGCTCCTAATCTTGTTGACCAGGGTCTTGAGCCTGTTGTATGTTTGTGTTGGCTCCTCTCCCCTGATCATCGCGAACCTTCCTAGCTCGCCTTCCACCAACTCCATTTTGGTGATCATGGTGGTGTCGTTTCCCTCATGCGATATCTTGAGGGTATCCCAAATTTGCTTGGCGTTGTCCAAGCCGCTCACCTTGTTGTATTCGTCCCTGCACAAGGATGCTAGCAAAACAGTGGTAGCTTGTGCATTCTTATAAATTTGCTCATTAATAAACACAGGGTTATCCGTATTATCGAATTGCATTCCATTTTCAACTATCTCCCAAATACCATGATGGAGAGAAAATAGGTGACTACTCATTTTGTGACTCCAAAAAGAGTAGTCTTCTCCATCAAAGTGTGGAGGTTTCCCAAGTGGAATTGATAGCAAATGAGCATTAGAGTTGAATGGAATGCGAGAATAATCAAATGAAAAGTTTTGATTAACCGGTTTCTTTTTAGACGAGTCATCGTCGTCGTCGTCTCTTGGTGAAGAAGAAGATTCATCGCTGTCGTAGTAAATGATCTTCTTGATGCGCCTCTTCTTATTCCCGTCCTTCTTCTTGTGACTCGAGCCAGAGTCAGTGGGCTTGTCATCTCTTGGCTCGTTGAAGATGGACTCCTTCTCCTTGTCGTTGACCACCATCCCCTTTCCCATAGGATCCATCTCTTCCGGCGATTAATCCCGTATGAAGAGAATGACTCTGATACCAATTGAGAGCACCTAGAGGGGGGTGAATAGGTGATCCTATAAAAATCAAAAACTAATAGCCACAAAACTTGGTTATAAGTGTTAGTGCGGCTAAGTGGCTTGAAGCGATCTCTTGTGAACACAATTAATCACAGAGAGGAGTAACACAAGAGACACGCGATTTTTATCCCGTGGTTCGGCCAAGTGAAACTTGCCTACTTCCACGTTGTGGCGTCCCAATGGACGAGGGTTGCACTCAACACCTTTCAAGTGATCCAATGATCAACTTGAATACCATGACTTTCTTCCTTAGTCTTTCCCCCGTTTGCGAGGAATCTCCACAACTTGGAGCCTCTCGCCTTTACAATGATGATCACAAATGAAGCATAGAAGTAAGAGAGGGGAGAGCAACGTACACAAGACTCAAATCATAGCACAATCACGCACACAAGTCACAACTCGAGCTCAAAACACAACGCACGGAGTTCTCAACTCAAATGGAGCTCAAGTCACTATCTCAAAGAATCAAATGCGCGAAGTTGGAGTCTTAGAATGTTTCTTGTAAGCTTGGGTCTCTCCTCCATGCGCCTAGGGGTCCCTTTTATAGCCCCAAGGCAGCTAGGAGCCGTTGAAGGCCAACAAGGAAGGCTATCCTTGCCTTCTGTCGGGTGGCACACCGGACAGTCATTGTAGATGGTCCGGTGCAGATTTCTTTCCTATTCTGGCACAGACGACCGTTGTAGATCCGTGGCAGTTGGCACACCATACACTATCCGGTGCACACCGGACAGTCCAGTGCCCCCTGCCGATCGTTGGCGCGGGCCACGCGTCGCCCGCGGACTGCGCGACCGATCGTTGCGCTGGTGGCCGTTGGCTCACCGGACAGTCCGGTGAATTATAGTCGTATGCCGCCGATGTTTCCTGAGAGTGGCCTATTCACCAAAGGCTGGCCTGGTGCACCGGACACTGTCCGGTGCACCACTGGACATTCTGGTGTGCCAAGCCGAGCCAGACAGTGGTTGTACCAAGCCAAGTCTTTTGCATTTCTTTTCTTCTCTTCTTTTCTCTGTTTCTAGCACTTAGACAATATATGTTAGTACTCAAAATAATGTACTAAGTTTAGAAACATACCTTGTTACATGATTTGCACTTCTTGCTTGTTTGGCACATAATCAACTCACTCAATATGTGTTGGACACTTAATCACCAAAACATTATAGAAATGGCCTAAAGGCACATAATCAACTCACTCAATATGTGTTGGACAGTTAATCACCAAAACATTATAGAAATGGCCCAAAGGCACATTTCCCTATCAGTTTGGCTCCCTTAACCTTGTTGGCTTGCTTGATGGCCTTGATGTATATCACCTTTTGTTCTTCTTCTTCTTCTTGATCAAATAAGGTGTAGCCACCTATTTATCCACCTTGTTGATGTAAGTATTGGAGATCTTGCTTGTTGGCTTCTTTTTCTTTTCTCCCCCGACCTTCGCCTTGCATTGGTAAGACTTGTGTCCTTCCTTGTGACACAACCAACAAACCACGGTTTCACCCTCCTTAAGCTTTTTCACTCTCCCGGTGGTGTTATCCTAAGGAGGTTGGATTTGTTTGGCTTTGCCTTTCTTATCATACAAAGCCTTACCAAGATGAGCCACTTCTTGCCTTAATAGCTCATTTTCCATTGCAGTCTCATCGGAACAAGTTTCTACAACAACATTCTTAACCACAACTTGATTGCAAGGGTTATAGTTAACATCAATTAAATCCATGAAAGAAGTAGAAGCATCATTTTTAGTAATTTAAAGAATTTCAACAAAAGATGCTCCTGGGGTACTATCGATGCTCTCTAGCTTAGTAGTTAGCTTGTTATTATGTATGTTAAGAATTTCCATTTTCTCTAGCAAATTTTCAATAGCATCTTGAGAGCTAGCTAACTTAGCCTTAAGTTTTTAGTTCTTTTTAATGAAACTATCATCGATAGTTGAGGATGGAGCTTTAGACTCTAATTGCTCAATTTTAGTTGTTAGCTCACAATTTAAATTTGCAAATGTTTCAAAATTTTCTAGCAAACATTTATAATCACCTTGAGAGCTAAACAACTTAGTTTTCAACGTTTTAAATTGAGTCTTTCATTTTATGCATACATCCTTAAAAAATATGGCTTGCGCAAGTTCATCTAAGGAGGGCTTTCCCTCACCATCACTATCATCACTAGAAGGTGGGTCTTGTGATTTACCTTTTGCCATAAGGCATTTGTGTGATGATCGTGAAGAGCGTGATGAAGAGCAACGATCGTGGCTTCTTGAATAATCATCTTCACTTGAATAACCATCCCAAGTCTTGATCATTGTGAGCACCTTGCCTTTGCTCCTCCTTTTCATGGATTGGGCCGTATTTGGGCAATTATCCAGGAAATGACCCTTCTTCCCACATGCGAAGCATCCTCTCTTCATTTGTTTTTCCTATCAATGTTAAATAGAAGATCGTCAAACTACAAGGGCACACCCAATAGATTAATCTTGTGAATCATCATCATTACCTTTTTGGCGCGTTGAACCATTTCTTCATCCTCAAAGAATGATGTCGAGGCTTGATCATCTTCATCATATTCTTCTTCCTCTTCACTAGAGGAACTTGAGCTAGGAGCCTTCTTGTCTTTCTTCTTTTCATCACAAGCAAACACATATAGTGTTGAAGAAGTAACCTCCTCTTGACCCATCTTTCATGACATCTCAAATGCCACAATCTTTCCAATCACGAGCGTCGAGGTCATTTGACTCAAATCCTCCTAGTTGTGAAGTATGGTGATAATGCTCCCATATTTTCATTGAGGTAGCAGGAAGATGATCTTTCTCACAATGTTTGCATCATCTAGCTTGTTAATTCCAATAGAATTGAGTTCATTGATAATTAGATTCAAACAAGGATATATATCTCTAAGAAGCTCATTTTCTTTTATAGCAAAAGAATTATACACATTTAAGACTAGACAATGCTTTTGCTAACAGACATTGGATGTGCCACCATGGAGCTCATGTAATTTAAGCCAAATCTCATTAGCAGTTTTCAAAGTAAATACTTCATTGAAAATTTCCATGCTAAGAGATTCATACAAGCAATTTTTAGCTCTAGCATTCAAATAAATTTCTTTTTTGTCACTCGCGGTGAGCTTCTCGAGAATTCTAGAGGGTTTCATACCATCTCGAGTGACTCTCCAAACACCTAGATCAACTGCTTCTAGGTAGCAAACCATTCTAGCACTATAATAGGGAAAGTTAGTGTCGTCGAAGTGCGATGGCCTATGGGTATCCATCCCCTTCCTCTAAAAAGTGTTGGCTCTATTAGCAATGACGCTAAAACGTTCCAAATGAGCCAAATAGGCTTTAATACCAATTGAAAGGAACACAGACGCCTAAGAGGAGGGTGAATTAGGACTTCTAAAATTCTCATTAAACTAGACCACAAATAAATCTCTAGAACAAAACATATGGAAATAAGTAAATTAGAATGTGCAAACTAAGTTTTGTATAAATGTTGTTCTCTCTACAGCAAAAGGGGTTTTGCAACCTAAGTTTCAATCCTATCTTCTAAACTAAGAATAGTAAAGATTGCAACTTAAATAATCAATGTAAGTGTGGAAGGTAAAGAGCAAAGGTAGAGATGCAAACTCTCGTGGACGACATCGGTATTTTTATCGAGGTATCCGAAACTACGAAAGGTCCCAACTAATCCTCGTTGGTGCCCCTACGCAAAGGGTAGCCCACGCAAGGATAAAGCACCATGGTCGAGTAACTCCGTAGAGAGTCGCGGGCCTTCTCCACGCGCAACTGGTGCTCCCCTTCTGGCTCGTCTCGGATGCTCCTTGTCGTCTCCACTATTGAGCCTCTGGTCAAATCACCACGGGCCTTGTTCCCTTTGGTACACGATGGTGGTCGTATCACAAACGCAGTTGAAACGGTCTCGCAAGAATCTCGCCCCACTCAGTACAATTACAATGGTTCATGCAAGAGTCGAGAGGTTTGTGGGTTGTCTAACCACATTCACACAATTAGGAACAATCCTAGAGCAAGCACCAATGCGGTCTAACTAACCTAAGCCCTTCTCAAAGCACCTACTCTAATTATCGAGTGATTGTATTAAGCACCTGCGCGGTCGAGCTCTTTGAAATATGCCTCTATGCTTTGGACATGTTATCTATGCTCCAACCACTCCAAATGGCTGGCTAGGGGGGTTTAATTCTAGCCATTGGTGTAATGGCTGTAGATTCTGTCTGCGTGCACACCAGAACGTCCCATCCAAACCTCCATGTCAACTTGTCGTTGCCTCTGTCGGCATTGTAGCTGGTTCGGTGTGCCACCCTGTTACACCCTGTTGGGGACTTGTTCTCAAATGCTATGAGTTAAGAACAAGGCAACATAAAGAATGTCAAATGTTAAAGTCCTTCGTCCTTCGAAGCATTATTTCCCTTAGGATATAACGACTCTCGGACGAAGGTTACAGAAAGAGTACCTTCGTAAGTACGACGTATATAAAATGAAGAAGGGTTTATACGAAACATGAACAATGCGAACAATCAAATATGTTATCATTATTGTATTATTTTTGTGTTATTATCATGAATAAGTAAAGATAATGATTTTTTACAAGTGTACCTTCACCTTGAAGGAAGTAAAAATACAAGCGTGACGCAAAAGCAAATGTCCAGTCAGCGTGAACAGCACGGGAGTACTGTTCATCTATTTATAGGCACGGGTCGTAGCCCATGTAAAATTACATCCAGGCCCTTTGCATTTGATAATAACTCTATAGTAATTCATCGGGGTCTAGATAGCATTTTCCTCTTTAAGTCGGTTTCCTTTTTCCTGTCATTATGCCAAAGCTCCCTTGCGTACAGCTTCGGCTCTGTTCCATCCTTCGTTCCCCTTGTGTTTCTTCATACAGTGATTTTGACTCAAGTCCGAAGGGTCCATGTCCGAAGGTACCTGCTCATGTATTATACTCCAGAAACATTGTTAAATCATGTTTTTGAGGACCTTCGGAAGCCAAAGGCCCCCAACAGTAGCCCCTCGCAATATTAATTTGTTAGGATAATAAATTTAGATTGCGATATGGACGAAGGCCCTAAGCCGAAGGTCCGAAAAAACACCTTCCCTTTGCTAGAATAGCAACAGTCAATGACAAGCGGGACCCTCCCACTTGCAATGCCCTGGGCGTATAAATATGTTACGACCGCAGGCTCATTTGGCACGCCTTCTTGCCATCTGCTTTGCCTGCTCAAACAGCTCTTTGCTTACAAACGCTTGACCAGCTTTCTAGATTTTTTATCTTCGGCTCTAAGAGCACGTTTTCAGCATTTTCGAAGAGATGTCTTAGGAAAAGAAAGTTGTTGCCGACATGAAACTGAGCCTTTCTGAGGAGAAGAATCTGGGCTTCATTGAATCGATAGCGAGAACAAATACAGAGAAGATTACTAGAGAAATTTTAGAAGGCTTATCTGAAGATACCGGTGAGAGTGACAGTTATGATGTGGAAAGTGGGGGGGAAGACTCTGAAGATCGACCCTGGCGGCCAAGCCATGCAGTTTTCGGAAAATCAACCATTAAACAAAGCCATCTTGTCAATATGAGGGGGAGATATTTTCGGGATATGTCTATTGTGAGGGCTGACAACGGAGAGAAGACTTGTCCTACTCCCGAAGAAAATGAAGTCGTGATCTTCCGAAGCTTCTTCAAGGCTAGGCTTCAGTTCCCTCTAAGCAGTTTCGTGGTTGAAGTTTTGAAAATATATGAAATCTACCTTCATCAAATTACTCCCGAAGCAATCGTAAGAATGGGAATCTTTGTCTGGGCCGCGAGGAGCCAAGGCTTGGAGCCAAATGCAAAAAGTTTCTGCAGTATACACGAACTGGTTTATGAGACAAAGCCTTGGGGCAAAGAGCAGTATCATAACAATTTTGGCTGTTATAGCTTCGGTGCCCGCTCTGGGTCAAGCTGCCCTGTGCCGACTTTTCGAAAGAGATGGCCCAGGGATTGGATGAAGGAGTGGTTCTATGTAAAAATGATTTAAAAGCTTGAGAGGATATTAAGGATATTATTATGCGCCCTATCTGGCAGCGTTTCGGCCTCCGGAAGCCGAAGGTGGAGATTGATGAAGCAGCCGAAGAATGCCGAAAGGCTTTCGGCATAGTCTGCTCCTTCATCGGGACAAGGGACTTAGTTCAAGAGCACGTGGCCTACAGGATATGGCCGTTGGTAGCCAATTGGGAAATGCCAAAGGAAACTATCAGCAACCCTCACGAAGGTGGTCTGATTCGACTAAAGTATACCTTCAGATTTGTAGACCAGTTTGTCGAGCCAGACGATGATTGGTTGGAAAGTGTTGAAGCTACAAGTGATGAATTGCTTGGGGCGTATTCGAAGACAGAAGATAATGCGCTATCAGCGGCCTTCGGAGGCCGGAAAAAGAAGAGGCTGAACAGAGTTTTTGATGCTATTGGATTCGTCTATCCTGACTACCGTTACCCGCTACGGGGTCAGAAAAGAAAAGGTGCAGTTTCTGTGAGGGAAATTGCTTCAGCCGCTTCTAGTGAGCCTACGCCAAAGAGAAAAATAGGTGAAGGTTCTTACCCACCGGCCACGCTATATTGAGCCGGCCATAGTGCCTGATTTTGGTGGTGAGACCTCCTCGACCACTGAAGCCAGAGAACCTACACATCTGCAGAATATTGAAGAGCCGGCTGCAATGCCGGAGATGGAAAAAATTGAAGAACCGAGGGCTGAAGAGACAAGGACATCAGAAGTTTTAAGTCCTTCGGCAAGAGTTGAGGTGTCAATGCCGAAGGCACAAAAGGATCTTACAACAACTCCCAAGAGGAAGAGAATGGTCAACGTTTTAGATGTGCTAGAAACAATAAAATCTTCAAGCTCTACTCCGAAGAGAGCTGCTGAAGCTTCAAAAACACAAATTGAGGAGACCGAATCTGGGCCTTCAGAGCTCGCCAAGAAGGAATCCTTGGAAATTAGAAAAGAAACAGAAAAAGAATCTGTAGAAGAAATTTTATCTGAGAAAACTGTCATCCCTATTCCCGAAGCATCTTCCGAAGCCCTTAACTATGTTTTACGTCATGCTTTGGATAAAAAATTGACTGAAAAAGAAAAACGAGAAGCTCAGTTCTATGCGCAAAAATTGAAATATCCAAAAGGGGCGCTGATATTCAACGGCAGTGGAGAAGAAGACTTCTTGTATTGTCTCCCTGACAGCAAGGAGATTTCTGTCTGTCGGGAGATGAGCAAGAGCTTCGGATTCCCGACATTAGAAGACAGACTTTCGGTGCTGTCAAAAGATGAGTTGGCCGACAGCTTGGCATACAATAGTTTAAAGGTGAAAAATTGAGATTTTTGTATTTAAAAACAAATTTTTTCATTTGCTTAAACTTAATACCGTATTTTTTGTAGGGCCTTATTCTTAGCAATGCCCTCAGGGCACAAAAAGATGTCGAAGATGAAGGGTGTACCATAGCCTTGAACAACCTTCGTTCCGAAGTAATTGAACTAAGGAACGAAGGTCTTGAAAAAGATAAAATATTAAACTCACTGTTAAGTAAAATAAAAGAAGACGAAGCTGTTTCCAAAGCCCAAGCCGAAGCTCAGAAACAAGAAATCGAAGATCTTCGAAAACAGCTATTCGAAGCTAAAGAAAAATGTGTTGTTGCAGAAGCTAAACGAGAAATTAGCGATCAAAGGACAAAATGTTTAGAGAAAAACATTGAAGAACTTTGTATATCCAAGGAAAAATGTTTTGAGAAATCTATGGATTGTGTGAAGAGAATAAAAATTAGCTTCGCCAACGTTGGCGCGTACTCAAGCGAGGAGAATTTCATAATGGGCGATCCCGAGGGCCCAATTGAATGGACCAGCCACGAAGCTGAAGCTTTTGAGGAAGTTTTGAGTGGCCGTGGGGACATATGCGCCTTCTCGGGTGCTAGGGGGATTGCCGCTATCTTGGAGAGGATAGGCTACGAACATGTGAAATCCTTGGCGCAAACCGAGGCTGCCTTATCTATTGAAGATACAAAAGACCCCTCGGCCGAAGCAAGCTTGGTTGGTGGAAAATTTTTCACCGACATCTGGGAAAATGGCGGTCGGGAGATGGCTCAAGAAATTATAAGGAAAAGTGAAAAAGATACTCACGATGCTAGAGAAGCAGCAGAGGCCGCTGAGAAAACTGCGGATCTCGAGAGGCGAATAGGTATTGATTAACAGCTTTTGACTTTATGTTCTAATTTTATGACTTCGAACTTATTTACGCTTTGCATCACAGCCGCACTATCTCCTCCCCCAGAGCCCGTCGAGCCATTGGTGGACCCCAAAGCAAAGGAGGATGATGAAATTATAAAAATGGCCGAAGCTATTATGGATAAAGTTGTTGATCAACTATTAAACGAAGCTGCATAAGTAGTTTTAAAAGAAGATTAGCTGTTATTGTAAAGACATTTGGAATGTAATATTTGCTGGACAATGTGTGTGATATTTTATAATTTTGAATGTAATATATAAGCTGTTTATAATTCAATTCTTTACGATGCATGAAACTTTACGTACACACCCGGATTTAAGGGCAAACCCGGACGCGTCTCAAATGTGTGCTAGGATTAAGTCTCACACATATGATAACTCATAGTACATAATTCAATGTCACAACTTCATTAAATAATAGAAGTTCTTTACAAAATAGCTAAATAAATACATCATATGATGACAACGATCCTCAACAACCATAGTTGACTAGGAGACGATGTCCTAGACCTCTCACGAACTCATCGTATCATCCTTTATGTTTCTCCCGTGGTACCTGCTCTTGACCTGGTGTGATTATAGTAAGGGTGAACTCACATACGTTCATCGCTCAGCAAGTGTGGGGAATAATGTGCATAAGCTTACATACGGTGGGGGCTCATGTGAAGTGTAAGGCTTAACAAAGAGGATGGTTAAGGCTGAGCATTGTTTTTAATAAGTTGGTCAAAATTTTATTAGCAATTACTAAGTGTAAGTAGATAACATCCCAATTAAATAATAGATCATAGATGAATAATATAATCCCACAATGCAATGCTTGACAAGTGAAGTTTTAATTCCATCAATGAATCATGCGAGAATCCTGGGCCGCTCTTGACCGTGTGCACGGCTAATATATCAGCTTTACACATTGTAGAGGTTGCGCATCATTACCCACAAGTCATGTTACCCATTTGCCAAGCGGTCTCGACTCCCATTCATATCTACCGAGGAGACGAGGCAGGGTAGCACTATGGGGCCTTTCCAAAGTTTCACTAGTTTGAGAAAACCCACTATAGTTTTAGGCAAAAGGGAGCATAGGAATCCCTCACCTAAACAACTATCGTAGATAGTTCGACCCAAGAACCTCCCTATACTCTGCAGTGATTCACTCCCCGCTTGCCCCTTTCGGGTAAGGTAATCTCTCCCTAGCTTTTCTAATAAATTGGCCAAGGGCGTCCCATTCCACCCTTGTGGTAGCATTGTTTTCTCAGGTTAAGCTTCATGTTCCAATTAACAGAATGACCTTATCATGAACAATAAATAATCCATTGACAATAATAATAGACCATGATCATAATTTATATATAGCGTTAATCTCAAAACGAGGTAGAGCAATAGCAAGACTACCCAATAATTCATTTGTTTGCAAGGTATAGGGTAAACAAAACTAGGTAACCTATTAGGTCCCATCAACTTAACCTAATTGTGCTACGGTGATTAACAGAATCATTATTATGTAAAGAAAGTGATCAAGGACACAACTTAGCTTTTACTTGCGATTCTAGGTACTTCTCCAAAGTAGGGCTTTAGATTCCTCACAACCTCACTTCTATTCGCAACAATACATACAAATAAATAAACAATGGCTACGATAACATTACACCAAAACATAAAAACAAAGGGTAATAATATTCGATGCTTCGACACGAGACCGTAGGTTCAAGAATCGGTAAATTCGGAGCTAAACCAGATAAGATATGAATTATACAGGTTTTTGGATTTATTTTTCTATTAAAAATCATTTTTCAAAAATTATTTATATGAATTACTAAAGTTTAGGGACGATAGGTATGATATTTTGAGGACTCGGGGTTCAATTTGTAAATTTTAGGACCTATAACTGTTGTGGATGGCGTGTTGGTTTAAATGAAAACTGTAACACCCTGAATTTGGGGGTATAAAATTTGTTCTCTAAATGCCTACCAAATTCAGGTGTTACCTCTTGTCTCTCTCTCTCTAGTCTCTCTCTCTCTTTTAATTAGAATTAGGTTAATTAGGTGAGGGATTAATTATTTATTTTGTCAAAACTATGTGAGTCATGAATTGGTGCATCATGTTGAACCTAAATTATTCTTTTGTTTGATGCACATGTTTGAAATTATTTGAATTTGAATTGGTGTTTGAATTTGATTTCAATCCATAGAGAAAATAAAATATAAAAGCCATTAGAAATTCTAGGAAAAATAGAAAACCCCATTCCAGCCCAAATAGCCGAGCTCGGCCCACCTAAGCCCTACGCGCGCGCCCGACTTCCTATGACAGGGGGCTCTCGCTGCTCGATGGGGCCGAGCTGTCGGCGCCAACTCCCCTCGCGCGCGTCCCCCTCTCCCTCTCTGTCCCGTGGGCCCCGCTCGTCAGCGCTGACCGCCCGTTCGCTCACCGCTCTCTCTGTTCTGTGGGCCCCGCCTGTCGGAACTGTCCCCCCCTGAACCGCCCGCGCTCTCCGTCGTGGACGCGCCCACGACAGCGCGTTTTTCGGCCACGCCTCCACACGCCCGAGCCTTTTCTAGAGCCCGGCCATACTCAATCGCCCTCCCCCGCTCAGTTGCGCCCCTAGCCGAGCACCCTCGCCCTCTCTCTCGCTCGCGCCGTGAAGCTCGCCATGGTCTGCCTCCCGTTCTGTGGCCACTGTTGAGTCTCTGTCGCGCCCGCTGCCTTGGTGAGCTCCATCTCTTCGCCAGCAACGTGGGACATCTTCCGGTTTGCCCCAACCCTCTGGTTCACCCGGTTCGTGCTCACCGCCGTTCTCCCATGCAGCTGAAGCCCCACCGCCGTCGACCCAAGGCCTCTCTGCGTCCTCGCCATTGCTCCAGTGCTCCAAAGTCTCCACATGAGGTGAGCAACCCCCCATGCCCTTATAACCATTCACTATCTATACACTTTAATTTTATGCCTAGACTATAGGTTAATATATGTAATAGTTTGTTTATGAAGTAAGAAAATAAGAAGGGAAAACCCTAATGGTACTTAGATGTTTAATCTGGTGAGATTAATAATATGTCATGTATGAATTTATCTCTGGTATAATTTTGTGTCTCACTAAAATTAGTGGAACTAAATTATGTAATCCATGGAGAGAGATAATATCTAGGAATCACAAATCTCTAAGTGTACCAGTTCACCCTAGCACATAGGTTTACCTTTTGTGTTTATACTGCTCTGTCAAACTTGTGTTCACTTGTTTGCATCTGTTTGGTGTATTGTTCTTTTGTCTGTATCCAAATGTATTGAATGCATGATCGCTTTGTTTAGACAACGAGCAGCCCATGGTTCCTAAGTGTGTTGCTGAAGATTTTCCTGAGCAACAACCTAGTGAAGGCAAGTGTCCTATTGAGAGCACCTAGAGGGGGGTGAATAGGTGATCCTATGAAAATCAACACTAAATAGCCCAAACTTGGTTTATCAAATGTTAGTGTTGGGGGCCTTCGTCTTCCGAAGGTCCTCAAAAACATGATTTGACAATATTTCCCAAGCGTAATATATGAATAGGTACCTTCGGACTTGGATCAAAACCATATACAATATGAGAAGCACGAACAATGCGAAGGATGACGAAGCTCCGAAGCCACGCGCAGGGAAGCTTCGGAATAGCGGCAGAAAGAGGAACCGACTTGAAGGGGAAAAGGCTATATGGACCTCAATGGATTATCCTAAAGTCAATATTAAATGTAAAGGGCATGAGTGTAATTTTACATAGGCTGCATCCTGTGCCTATAAATAGATGAACAGGGCCCCTGTACTGTTCACGGTGTCTTGTACTGGCTCGTGCCTCACGTTTGCTGCCAAGCCGAAGGTACAAATGTAATTCAATATTGTCCTTACTCACTCATGATTACATAATAAAGATATACACATAATATCATATGATTATTCATGTTATTTCTCATATTTCATATGCTTCATCTTTCATTAATATATGTTGTGATGATGAAGGTACTTCCTTCATGACCTTCGTCCAAAGATCGTTATATCCTTAGGGAAATAATGCTTCGAAGGACATTAACTATTAATATATCCTTTGTGTTGCCTTGTTCTTAATTCATAGCATTTGATAACAAGTCCCCAACATTGGCTTGTTCAACGAAGATGGATGGTATGATGATTTTAATCATGATACCTTTACTTTTGATGATGCTTCTCCCTTGGCAGCAGAACTGCAGGCTAACCCATGGCCCCCGTCATACAAGCCACCTTAGCTTCCCATGTATGATGGGCACTCAAATCCAAAGCAGTTTCTGATGAGCTACAAAGCAACTATATCTTCGTATGGGGGCAATACTGCAGTTATGGTGAAGTCCTTCATCATGGCAGTCCGGAATGTAGCCCAAACATGGCATTCTTCTCTTCGGCCAGGGACTATCACATCGTGGTAGAAGCTTAAGGACATGCTAGTGACCAGTTTCCAAGGTTTTCAGACGAAGCCAGTCACAGCTTAGGCCCTGTTCCAATGCACGCAAGATCATGAAGAATACCTCCAGGCGTATGTCCGAAGGTTCTTGCGATTGAGGGCACAAGCGCCCATAGTGCCCAATGAAATTGTCATTGAGGCCATGATTAAGGGCCTTCGACCAGGACCTACGGCTCAGTACTTCGCCAGGAAGCCCCCACAAACTCTAGAGAAGTTGCTCTAGAAAATGGATGAGTACATCCGGGCTGACAACGACTACCGCCAAAGAAGGGAGGAAGCTTACAAATTCTCGGAAATGACCAGGGGCTTCGGAGGAAGAATCCACCCGAGGCATGTTAGGTCAATCCATAATTCCACTCAGAGTGATGACAAAGGGAGTCGGACTCAGAGGTCGCAATACACTTTGCAATCTTCGGGGCAACAGCAAAGCTCTTTCAGGCCACCAGCTCTAAGGGGCAGAGGCGTCAGGGGCTTCGAGGGAAGATTTGGGGATCAGCCTAGAAAGATCTATTGCTTATTCTGTGGTGAGGACAAGGGCCATACTACAAGAATGTGCCAAATCACCATTCAGAAGCAAAAGGAGATAGCAGAAGCCGAAGCTCGGCAGAATCAGCCGAAGCAGGACTTGCACACTACTTCGTGTCATTCTCCCTACATTCCAGAGTATGTGGGCAATCATCTGGCAGCTTCTGATGCTTCGGCTAGCCATTCACATGCTTCTTGGCCACAACTCCCACCCCCACCACCACTACAACCGACCTATTTCCGAAGCCAGCAGCCAGAAGGGCACCAGCACTCTCAACAGCAACGGGAATTCAGGGAGGAATCCGAAGCTCGCACAGTCAACAGCACTGTGCCGGAATCAAAGCATATTTATTGAGAGATATCCTACCTCTGAAAAATTTATTACATTCTATGTCTTTTTTGTTTTTCAATAAAGAACAAGTAATGTAAATCTAGTTTTAATTCCTTGTAATAGTTTCATTTCTATTAAAATGAAATATATCTTCTTCACAGATTTATGAAGCTCAAAAATTACCGAAGCTCAAAAGTCGTTCCAAAGGGAATACAGAGCTAGATAAATACCAAAGCTATAAGAAAAAGATGTTCCTAAGGGAGCGTAGTGTAAGTTTTGACGAAGCTACAAAAAAGTCGTTCCTAAGGGAGCGCAGTGTAAGTTTTGACGAAGCTACAAAAAAGTCGTTCCTAAGGGAGCACAGTGTAAGTTTTCTGCTCAAAAGTCGTTCCAAAGGGAATGCAGAGCAAATACCACCGAAATATAAGGCGAAGAAGTTCAAAAGACGTTCCTAAGGGAATGCAGAACTTACACCAAAAAGTCAACGGTGATACCGCCGAAATAGAAGGCAAAGAAGTTCAAAAGACGTTCCTAAGGGGATACAGAACTTACACCGAAAAATAAGCGGTGAAGCCAAAAAAATAAACGGCAAAGAGATTCCGATCGTTCCTAAGGGGACGCAGAGATGGTGTGTTCCAGTGTGGGCGTGTGGGTGCGTATCTTCGGCATTAGCATCATCCTTCGCATCATATCATCATATCATCCCGCATAGCATCATATCATACATCATATTGCACTGATGACATGAATTGAATACGAAGTCGACCTTCAGAGACTGCTTTATAAAAAATGAAAATGTGCTAAGGCACAAAGTAAGCTGAGAAATACAGCTTCATCAGCTCTATTGCAAAAGAAGGGATCCTTTGTTTACGAAGCTGGGATGTTTTTACAAAGCATGGATATTTTCACGAAGCACGGGTTTTCTTCTTTATGAAGCATGAAAAGAAGGGAAGGTGTTTTTTCGCCGAAGGCTCAAAAACGGTATGTATATAAAGTTTCATGCATCGCAAAGAACTGAATTACAAATAATTTACATATTAGATTCAAAAATATGCACATCGAATATTACAGTCTTGATACAACAAAGCTACATTGATCATCTAAAAATGTTTTTACAATAAGTACTAGTCCTCTTTTAGGACCTTCTCCGCAATTTCATTTAACAACTTGTTAACAACTTCGTCAACAATGGATTCGGCCATATTGATTATCTCTATTGCTTTCTTTGTTTCTGGGTCGGCCAGGGGGTCAAATGGTTCCGGTGGAGGAGATAGTTCAGCTGCAGTAGAAAAATTAATCATTTCGAAGTCACGAAAACAAATGCTGAAGCTAGATGCCGCGAAATAATACCTATGCGCTTCTCGCTCTGCAGCTTCTTCAGCTTGCTTAGCTTGTACTCGGGAGTCACGGATGTCTTTTTCACTCTTCTTCATAATTTCGTGAGCTATTTCTCGGCCACCATTTGCCCAGATGTCAATGTAAAATTTTCTGCCCATTAAGCTTGCTTCAGCTGAAGGATCCTTTGCGTCATCCATGGAGAAGGCAGCTTCGGCTTGGGCCAGGGTCTTGACATGATCGCAACCTGCCTTCTCCAGGATGGCTGAAATTCCTCTTGCACCGGAGAACGTGCAGACATCCCTGCGATCACTTAAAATTTCTTCAAAAGCTTCGGCCTCTCCGCTTATCCATTCGATAACACCTTTAGGGTCGCCTCGTATAAAGTTATCTTCGTTGGAATAGGCGCCCATGTTGGCGAAGCTAGCCTTTATCTTCTCCACGCAGCCTAGGGATTTTTCGAAGCATCTTTCTTTGGATGCGCGTAGTTCTTCAACTGTTTTTCTAAATAGTTTTTCCAATATTCACTAATATCTCGGTTGGCCTCTGCGAGCCCACATTTTTCTTTGGCTTCAGTTAGCTGTTTCCGAAGGTCTTCGATTTCATTCTTTTGAATTTCAGCTTGAGCCTTGAAACTTGCTTCATCTTCTTTTACTTTATCCACCAATGAAAGTAGAATTTTGTCTTTTTCTGTGGCTTTGTTTCTCAGTCTGATAACCTCTATTCGAAGGTTGTTGAGAGCTATAGTGCAGCTCTCGTCTTCAGCATTCTTTTGCGCCCTTAGGGCGTTGCTAAGTATTAAGCCCTACAAGAAAGAATAAAAGGATTAACATGAGAGTAAAATACTTCATTCCAGAGTTCATAAGCTTCAAAATTCACAATTTATGTACCTTCAGACTGTTGTATGCAAGGCTATCTATGAGATCGACCTTTGTCATGGCGCAAAGGCCAGCTTCGAGCTTCGGGAAGCCCATACTTCTGGCCATCTCCCAATAGACGGATAATTCTTTATTGTCCGGGAGATAGTACAAGAAATCATCTTCGTCCGTACCGTTGAACACTAAGGCCCCCTTCGGGTACTTCAGTTCCCAGGCATAGTGTTTGGCTTCGAAAATTTCTTCTTCGGACAATCTTTTCCCGTAGCATGTCGAATGACATAATCAAAATCTTTGGAGAGTGCTTTGGGAGTAAGGGATTCGCTTTCTTTGGCCACAATTTTCTCAAAAGCTATATTAGTATCTAGAGTTATTCTTTCGGCCCCTTGCTCGGTTGTGGCAAGCTTCGTCTCAGCAGGCACTGTGGGCCCTGCCTCGGTTTCAGCCTGGGTTTTTGTAGCTTCAACTTCTATTCGCTTAGTATCAACTTTGGGTTGCATTTTGTCAGCTTCGGCAACCTTCCCTATGGGAGCAAGACTTATGGAGTCGGTCGTTTCCAATACATCTAATACATTTACCATCCTCCTTCTCTTAGGAATTCTGGCAAAACTCTTTTGTGCCTTCAGCGCTGTTGTTTCTGTTGAAGGACTTAAAATCCCTGGCATCTTTGTTACTTCTTCAGTTTTTGACCTATCAGCCTTATCTTTGTCAACCTTCATTTCAACTAGCTCAACCGAAGGTACTTTCGGCATTGTAGCCAACTTTTCAGTATTTTGTGTAGTTGAAGCAGTTTCTTTTCTTTAGGCAGTAGAAGATGTCCCTGCGCCAAACTCAGGAACCACTGTCGGTTCAATGTAACGCGACCGGTGAGTAAGAACCTTCAATTTTTTGCCTTTCGGCACAGGCTTATCTGGGCTGTCCGAAGCAGAAGTTTTCCTCTTTTTCCCTTGTTCCCACAGCGGGTAGCAGTAGTCAGGGTATACGAACCCGATGGCGTCGAAAACTCTGTTTAATCTTTTCTTTCTTCGGCCACCGAAGGCTGTGGACAAGGCATTGTCCTCGGTTTTAGAGTACGCCCCAAGTAACTCGTCGCTAGTAGTTTCAATACACTTCAGCCAATCATCATTTGGTTCATCAAATTTATCTCCAAACCTGAAGGTGTATTTCAGCCGGACCAAATCACCTTCACTAGGATCATTGATGGTTTCCTTCAGCATTTCCCAGCCTTCCGCAAGTGGCCACCCCCTGAAGGCTATGTGCTCCTGAACTAAATCTCTTGTGCAAATAAAAGAGCAAACAGTGCCGAAGGCCTTCTGACACGCTTCCGCAGCATCATCAATTTCAACCTTCGGCCTTCGGAGGCCGAAGCGAGACCAAATGGGATGCATAATGACTTCCTTAATATCTTCCCTTGCCTTAAAATCATTCTTCACGTAAAACCATTACTCCATCCAACCTCCAGGCCACCTTTTCCGGAATGTTGGTACCGGGTGACTTGCGTTGGGGCGGGCGATAAATCCATAACAACTGAAGTTGGTGTGATACTGTTCTTTACCTGTGGCCTTTGTCTCATACAAAAGTTTGTGCATGCTGCAGAAGCACTTCGTGCTTGGCTCTAACCTTTGGCTTCTTACTGCCCAGACGAAGACTCCCATCCTCAATATGGCTTCGGGGGTCATATGATGAAGGAAGATTTGGTAAGTTTTCAGCACTCTAACTACAAACCTGCTTGTTGGGGGCTTGTTCTCAAATGCTAAGAATTAAGAACAAGGCAACATAGAAAATGTTAAGGGTTAAAGTCCTTCGTCCTCCAAACATTATATCCTTTCAGGATATAAAGGATTTCGGACGAAGGCTACGGAGGGCGTACCTTCGTAAACATAATAGCAAGGAACGAAGTATTCATACAGATCATGAGGTATGAAATAAACATTTAAATATTATCATAGAATCATTTCCATTTTTATTATCATGAACGAATATAAATGACTTTGAATTAAAAATGTACCTTCGATCCTGAGGAAAGCAAAAGTACAGGTGTGATGCGAAAGCAAATGGCAGGTTCGCGTGAACAGTACAGAGGTACTGTTCATCTATTTATAGACACAGGTCACAGCCTGTGACAAATTACAATTATGCCCCTTACAAAAGTTTACAACATTGACTCAGACCTCTATGGATAAAAAGGTCATTCTATCTCTATGTCGGTTTGTAACGCCGAAGCTCCATGAAAAGGAACCTTCAGCCATCTCCTGGGGACAACTTCAGCCGAAGCTGCTTCTTCGTGCAAGACCTTCGGCGCAACGAAGCATGACCCCAACAGTAGCCCCTTTCGCGGTGCTAGATCGTTTTTCGTAACGAGCTTGACCCGTGAAAAAAGCCTCTTCAGCTTCGGGAAGCCGAAGGTCCAAAAAACACCTTCCCTGAGCTCGTTGCTGAGAAACGATCCGGTTTCCGAGCGCGTGCCAGGCCCACCTTGCAGAGTTACTGTTTGATCTTTGCGGTCCACTGCACAGCGAGTACAAGTGACTGCCCGCCTGGTGTAAAAATCCTGCCGCTTCGCCTTCTTACCTGCAGCACTATATAAACAGACGGGTAGGTGTGAAGTTACCACAGCATTCATTGCTATTTGCACTGTTTTGCTGCCAAAATTTTTAACTATAGCCGAAGCTTGACTCTCAGAATCGAACGAAGGTCCATCTCGACGTCTGCTTCGTCAGAAAGAAAGGCTTCGGGAGAAAAGGAAAAAGAAAAAAGTATCTAACTTCCCCAAACTCAGAATCAAATGGCTAGAGTGCGATCTACTGCCAGAGTTGCACGTGAAGGAGACGAAGCCGAAGGTTCGAATACTGTGCCCATCTCCGAAGCGATGCAGCGTTCCGGACTGGTGACTGCGGAAGAAATGCCCGCTGCTGAAGCAAACCCGACAACTGCCGAAGGAGAAGAAGAGAACATTGAAGGGACTGATCCCGAAGATGACTATCGCATTGCCATGCCCAGCAACCCAGTCACCTAGATTTCGGAAAGTCGACTGTTTCAAAGGCAGATCTTTCCAAGATGGTGAAAGCAGGTTATTTCAGTGAAAATCAGAAGAAGCTACTTCGCTTCGGGGGAGAAGAAACCACCCCGAAGCCAGAGAAGGACGAGATTGTCATCTTCAAGAGCTTTTTAAAGGCTGGGCTGAGATTCCCTCTTCACGAGATTATTGCAGAGGTACTGAAGAGGTTTGGTATCTACCTTCACCAGTTAACTCCTAACGCTATCGTTAGGCTTAGCGTTTATATTTGGGCCCTCCGAAGCCAAGCAGTGGAGCCATTTGCCGACAGTTTCTGTCGAGTTCATGAGTTACATTATCAAACAAAGGCCAGAAAAGATGGGCTACATGATAACTTCGGTTGCTACAATTTTGCCTACCGGAAAACCGCAAAGTTTCCTGTAATCAGCTACCGAAGCAAATGGCCGGCAGGCTGGAAATCAGAATGGTTCTATGTCAAGGTTGATGACGACAAAGAGAAGCTTGTGCAAAGTCCACTCGAGCTGATCTTCGGAGAAACCCGACCCCGCTGCAACATGACACCAGAGGGTCAAACACAACAGGCAATGGATGAATTCCGAATTATTGCAGAACATATCAGTACCAGGGATCTGGTTCAAGAATTCTTGGCATTCAGAGTCTTCCCTACTCTGAAAGAATGGGAAATGCCAAAGCTAAAGGGGGAGAAGAAGGAGGGGGAACTTGTCCGGCTTCCTTATCACTTCAAATTCAAGAAATACTTTAAGAAGCCCTGCCAAGAGTGGCTGGACACAGTTGAGGTGATGTGTAATGAAATTCTGGGGAATTATTCCAAAAAAGAAGATCAACTGATGACAGCAGCCTTCGGCACCCGTCCGAAGCGAAGCCTGAACCGAGTGCTTGATGCCCTGGGCTTCGAGTACCCTGACTATGAACGACTGAACAAGGGTGCTGAGGGCCAAAAAAAAAAAGAGTGGCCGAAGCTTTGAACAAGGATGAAGAAAAACCAGCAAAAGAGAAGAAAATTCCCAAGAAGAGAAAAATATCAACTCCAAAGCGAAAATTATCATCCGATGAAGAGGGGTCCCCCGCACCACCTTCTGCCAGCGACGTGGAGGAAATTTTAAAGGTAATGACTGAACCCATGCCCACGAAGCTAAGTCCATTAGGGCTCCAACTGACGAAGCTTTTTCGAAAGGTGGAAGAGCCGGAACAAACGAAGATAACCAAACCAAAGTGGCAAAGAATTGTTGCAGTGACTGAAGTTATCGACAAGACGCCGCCGAGGGCGTCAATTCAGAAAACACCAGCTGTTGAAGGCACCACAAACGTCGAAGTCGCACCTTCGGAGGTCGCGGCTACCGAAGCCGCTACAGCCGAAGATGTAAACTTAGAAACTACCATTGAGGACATCAACAAGATTTTGGAAGACATGGCTGCAGAAGAAGCTGCCACTACTACTGAAAAAACCATGGCCACAGTGCCTGAGAAAGGGAAAGAAATAGCCGAAGACGCTTCGGACGACGAAGCCTACTCTTTTCAAAATTTAGTTGGGCAAAAACTGACGAAGGCCGAAATAGAAGAGCTCAAGGAATATGCCAAATCTTGCGGATACAAGCCAGGAGCTCTTCTATTTGGAGGCATTGATGATGAAAAATTGGGCTGCATTCGTGATCAGGCTGGGGCTAAGGTCATCGGTACTCTATCAAAGAGTATCGGTTTTCCGAAGCTAGAGACAGATATCAGCCGCTACCGACGACAACATATCGTCGGCAGCTTATTTTATTCCAATTTCAAGGTAAACAACCTTTTCTCTGGTTTTTATTGCTTTTAATAATGAAAATGTTACCAACGAAAGTTGTTTCTGTACAGAGCATGCTACTGAGCAAAGCTCTGAAGATGCAGCAAGATTTGGAGGACAAAAAACACGAAGCTATAATTGAAAATTTAGAGAGCAAGATAAAAGAACAATCAGCTATCATTGAAAAGAAAGACTTCGAGCTCCAATCAACCGAAGGCTTGCTGGCAGAGACTGAGGCTAAGGTATCAGAATTGAATTCGAAGCTTATCGGTCAATCAAAACAATTTGAACAGGAGAAGCTAGAGCTTAATTCGAAACTTGAAGCCGAAGTCCAGACCAACTCAGACTTGAAGAAATCATTAACAAGCCTTCAAGACAAGTGCTTGAAATTTAGCAACAACTGTATTGAACGATTAAAAAAGATATTTTACTCTGTTGGAGCCAGCAGCGGGAAGTTTAACCCTTTAGCGGAAAATTTACCACAAGCCTTCGATCATATTGAAGCTGAAATTGAAGAACTTGACGAAGTTATAGCCGGGCACGGTGACTTCTGTGCCTGGGTAGCTTCTCGGGGTACCGCTGCAGCGTTCCTGAAGGCCGGCTGCGAGCATGGAAAAATCGTCAACAGGCCCAACTTCACCCTGTCTCCATCAATTTTGGACGATATTCCTGACCTCGCCCGAAGCATCTCGAATAGATTTATAAAAATGATATGGACAAAAGGCGGGCGAGAGAAGGCTGGAGACGAAGCTCGAAGTCATCTTGATCCAGTATGAAATCATACTTTGTACTTACCTTCTCCTTCACGCTTGATTTTTACTCGCGGTACCTTGATTCATGTAGGATGACGAAGGTGAAGATGATGCTTAAGATATGTCGCCGAAGCTGTCGCCGAAGCTGAAGCTTAATGAAGATCAGTAGAAGTATACTATAGGAAAAAACTCAGGATACTTTTGTAACAACTTTTGTAAATACAATTAAACTGTTCTCAAGGAACTTTGTACATACCTTGTAATATATTCTTACCCTTCTACTGAGGCGCTTTGATGTGGACGAAATCAGTATTTTGAGCCGAAGGCGAAAAAAACACCTTCCCTTCTTTTCGTACACAACGAAGCATAGAAGACCACTTCTTCTTTTTGCCGAAGCTTTTCTTTTTTTTTATACATAACGAATCATAAAAGACCACTTCTTCTTTTTGCCGAAGCAACCACTTTGGTACATAAATGCTATGAATGAATGCTTATGCATGCAAATGCCATGATGTAATGTAATGTGCGAATGAATGTCCAAAACATATGTCCGAAGCCACACTCTCAGCCATTATTTCCTTAGAACCAACCACACATCAGCTCTGCATTCCCTTAGGAACGACTTTGGAGCTTCTTCGCCTTTTACTTAGGCGGTATAAGCTCTGCATTCCCTTAGGAACGTCTTTGGAGCTTCTTCGCCCTTTACTTAGGCGGTATAAGCTCTGCATTCCCTTAGGAACGTCTTTGGAGCTTCTTCGCCTTTTACTTTCGGCGGAATCAGCGTTGACTTTTCGCTGTGAGCTCTGCATCCCCTTAGGGACGTCTTTGGAGCTTCTTCTCTTTTTCAGTTTCGGCACTCGATGGTGCGTTCTCAGCTTTTACATTTACATTCTTTGGGGGATTTTGCTCTTATAAAACTAAAAAGGAAATTACATATGATGGCCCCATTAAAAACCTTTCTCCCCCTTTAGAAAGGAAAAGGGTGCCATGAAAAAGAAAAGAAAAAACATAAAAAGTTACATCGAGTTATACATAATATCGCCGAAGCTCATCCGCATTCCAAGACCTTGGAATTTCGTTGCCATCCATGTCCTTCAATCTGTACGAACCAGGCCTTGACGAAGATGCTACTAAGAAAGGCCCTTCCCATTTCAATTGTAACTTGCCCACTGTATCTGGGTTGGCCATTCTCCGAAGCACCAAGTGTCCCGGCTCAATATTTTTTAGCCGGACCTTTCTATCTCGCCATTTAACTGTTTCAGCCTGGTATTTATTGATATTTTCCACAGCTTGAAGTCTGATCCCTTCTAAAGCATCTTTTTCCACAAGACAATCATCTTCAGGGCTTGATTCTGCCGAAGCTACTACTCTTATTGATCCAGCTTTGGCTTCTTCCGGAGTTATTGCTTCATCACCGAATAATAACTTAAATGGGGTAAAGCCTGTAGACCTTGATGTTGTTGTATTGTGGCTCCACACCACTTTGGTTAACTGATCTGGCCACTTTCCCCTGGGTTCCAATGTTGGGGGCTTGTTCTCAAATGCTAAGAATTAAGAACAAGGCAACATAGAAAATGTTAAGGGTTAAAGTCCTTCGTCCTCCAAACATTATATCCTTTCAGGATATAAAGGATTTCGGACGAAGGCTACGGAGGGCGTACCTTCATAAACATAATAGCAAGGAACGAAGTATTCATACAGATCATGAGGTATGAAATAAACATTTAAATATTATCATAGAATCATTTCCATTTTTATTATCATGAACGAATATAAATGACTTTGAATTAAAAATGTACCTTCGATCCTGAGGAAAGCAAAAGTACAGGTGTGATGCGAAAGCAAATGGCAGGTTCGCGTGAACAGTACAGAGGTACTGTTCATCTATTTATAGACACAGGTCACAGCCTGTGACAAATTACAATTATGCCCCTTACAAAAGTTTACAACATTGACTCAGACCTCTATGGATAAAAAGGTCATTCTATCTCTATGTCGGTTTGTAACGCCGAAGCTCCATGAAAAGGAACCTTCGGCCATCTCCTGGGGACAACTTCAGCCGAAGCTGCTTCTTCGTGCAAGACCTTCGGCGCAACGAAGCATGACCCCAACACTGCTCAGTGGGAATCGAAGCCCAGCTTTGAAGAAGCTTCGGTAAATCACAACTTCGTTTTCCTCGGGGGTAGGGACCTTGTTGTCTCCACCAGCTCTTACAATAGACATATCCCGAAGGTATCTTCCTCTCATATTGTCAAGATGACTCTATTTAATTGTTGATTTCCCAAAGATTGTATGACTTGGCCTCCAAGGCCGATCCTCAGTATCTTCGCCCCCGCTTTCCGCATCATAACTGTCACTGTCACCAGTATCTTCAGACAGGCCTTCCAGTATCTCCTTAGTAATCTTCTCTGTATTTGTTTTTGCCATTGACTCGATAAATCCAGCAATGTAGGGATTCACAGCCTTCTTCTCCTCAAAAAGCTTCTCCTCTTCAGTCAGCTTCGTCTCAGCAGCAACCTTCTTGTCCTGAGACATTTCTCCTTCAGGAAGGACGAAAATGCGTCTTTTTAGCCGAAGCTCATAAAGCTTGAAAAACTAGCAAGCGTTAGTGAGCAAGTCCTGCGAAATTGAGAAAGTAAAACAAATGGCACAAGCAGTGTATCAAATATAGCTGGTGTGAGTTCTAATTTATACGCTCAGCGCGCTCCAAATTGGGGGGCCCCGTTTGTCATTGATTGTTGCTATTCTAGAAAAGGGAAGGTGTTTTTTCGGACCTTCGGCTTAAGGCCTTCGTCCATGTCGCAGTCTGAATTTGTTATCTTAACAAATTAATACTGCGAGGGGCTACTGTTGGGGGCCTTCGTCTTCCGAAGGTCCTCAAAAACATGATTTGACAATATTTGCCAAGTGTAATATATGAACAGGTACCTTTGGACTTGGATCAAAACCATACACAATATGAGAAGCATGAAAAATATGAAGGATGATGAAGCTCCGAAGCCACGCACAGGGAAGCTTTGGAATAGCGGCAGAAAGAGGAACCGACTTAAAGGGGAAAAGGCTATATGGACCTCAATGGATTATCCTAAAGTCAATAGTAAATGTAAAGGGCATGAGTGTAATTTTACACAGGCTGTGTCCTGTGCCTATAAATAGATGAACAGTGCCCCTATACTGTTCACGCTGTCTTGTACTGGCTCGTGCCTCACATTTGCTGTCAAGCCGAAGGTACAAATGTAATTCAATATTGTCCTTACTCACTCATGATTATATAATAAAGATATATACATAATATCTGTTGAGGGCTTGTTCTCAAATGCTATGAATCAAGAACAAGACAACACGAAGATGTTAAGTATTAAATACCCTTCGTCCGCTGAAGCATTATCTCCTCGAGTGTTTAATGAACTTCGAACGAAGGATATAATCGTAATATAACGAAGGTTACGAAGGAAAAGACCTTCGTTAAGTTGGTAAATGAGTAAACAGAATAAATATATATATAAAATGCGGAAGTAATAATACCAGTATTATCATCAATACATTTCCATTATTAAATTCATGAAAACAAATTACAAATGTACCTTCAGACTGATGTAAGGCAAAGGTACAAGTCGTGATGTAAAAAGACGTGTGCCCCGTCAGCGTGAACAGTACGGGAGTACTGTTCACCTATTTATAGGCACGGAACGCAGCCCGTGTAAAATTACATTGATGCCCTTTACATTTATCAATAACTCTATAGTAATTCTTCGAGGTCCAATTTGGCTTTTCATCTTTAAGTCGGTTCCTCTTTTCTGCCGTTATGTCGAAGCTTTTCTGCGCATGGCTTCATGATCGTCTTATCCTTCGTCATGACCGCTTTTCATTCCAGCTTCGTCTTAAACATGCCCTTGTGTATTCGCGACCTGACTCCGAAGGTGCCTGTTCCGAAGGTGCCTGTTCACATTTTACACTTGGAAAACATTGTCAAACTGTGTTTTTGAGGACCTTCGGGAGCCGAAGGCCCCCAACAGTAGCCCCTCTCAATATCAATTTATTGTAAAGATAAATTTATATTGCGACATGGACGAAGGCTTTAAGCCGAAGGTCCGTAAAAACACCTTCCTTTTGCTAGAATAGCAACAGTCATTGACAAGCGGGGCCCTCCAGTTTTCGACATACTGGGTGTATAAATACAAGCTCTCCGCGAGTTTATTTGACACGCCCTTTTGCCACCTGCTTTTTACTCACCAGCTTTCAACCTGCGCACCCTGCTCTTAGCCTGCGCGCAACAACATTTGCTCGGTCTTAAATTTTCAAGCTTCGGCTTTGTCTAGTTTGCCAGCATTCACGAAAATGTCTGAAGATAAGACAGCTGCTGGTGCTTAAAGCTAAGCCTTTCGGAGGAGATGCACCTGGGTTTTCTTGAGTCAATGTCGAAGACCAATACTGAAAAGATTGTCAAGGAAACTTTGGAGGGTTTATCTGAAGATACTGGCGACAGTGATAGCTATGATGTAGATAGTGGCGGAGAGGATTCCAAAGATCGCCCGTGGCGGCCTAGTCACTCAAACTTCGGAAAATCAACTATAAAGCAGAGTCACCTTGAAAACATGAGGGGGAGATACTTCCGAGATATATCCATCGTGAGGGCGGATGACGGAGAAAAAACTACGCCGACCCCCAAAGATAATGAGGTTGTGATCTTCCGAAGCTTTTTAAAGGCTGGGCTACGATTCCCCCTAAGCAAGTTTGTGGTAGAAGTTCTGAAAATATATCAAATTTACCTTCATCAACTTACCCCTGAAGCAGTGATAAGATTGGGAATCTTCGTCTGGGCCGTGAGGAGCCAGGGTTTGGAGCCAAGTGCTAAAAGCTTTTGTAATATACACGAGCTAGTATATGAGATGAAACCATGGGGCAAGGAACAATATCATAATAATTTTGGTTGTTATAGCTTCGGTGCCCGCTCTGGGTCGAGCTGTCTCGTGCCAACCTTTCGGAAGAGATGGCCCGGGGAATGGATGAAGGAATGGTTATATGTGAAGAACGATTTGACGGTTCGGGAAGATATCAAGGATATCATCATGCGCCCTATCTGGCAGCGCTTCGGACTTCGGAAACCAAAGGTAGAAATGGACGAAGCAGCTGAAGAATGTCAGAGGGCCTTCGGGGTAGTCTGTTCCTTTATTGGGACCAGGGATTTAATGCAAGAGCACATTGCCTTCAGAGTGTGGCCACTTGTAGATGACTGGGAAATGCCGAAGGAGACCGTCAAAGAAGCTGACGAGGGTGGACTAATTATACTGAAATATACATTCAAGTACGGAGATAAATTTGTTGAACCGGATGATGATTGGCTGAAAAGTATTGAGAATGTAAGTGATGAATTGCTTGGGACCTATTCAAAGGCTGAAAACACTGCATTATTAGCGGCTTTCGGAGGCCGAAAGAAGAAGAGGCTCAACCGAGTATTTAATGCTATTGGGTTTATCTATCCCGACTACTATTATCCAATGCGAGGTCAAAAGAGAAAAAATACTGCTCCTGCAAAGGACACTACTTCGGCTGCTCCCGGGGAGCCAGCACCGAAGAGGAAGAAAGTAAAAGTGTCCACACACCCTCCACGCTGTATTGAGCCGGCCACAGTGCCCGAGTTTATTGGCGAGGCCTCTTCGGCCACCGATGCCAGAGAACCAACTGCAGCGCTAAAATCCGAAGAAATGGCCGAGGCACCAGCAATAAGAAAGGAGAAATCTGAAGAAAGAAAAACACCAGATGTTATAAGTCCTTCAACAAAAGTTGAGACAGCTAAAAGCCAGAAGGGGCCAGCAGCAACCCCGAAAAGAAAAAGAATGGTTAATGTGCTGGATGTCTTGGAGACAATTAAATCTTCAAGCACAACTCCAAAGAAAATTATTGAGGCGCCTATTGAAGCCTTTGCTGCTGAAACTTCGAAGCAGCAATCTGAAACTGAAGCTGGGCCTTCGGAATCCACCAAGATACAGCCTTTGGAGGTCGAAAAAATGTCAAAGGCAAGTTTAGAAACTGAAAAAGCAACAATAATAGAACCGATTCTGATTGGGGAAATTGGTACTGCCACCCCCGAAACATCCTCCAAAATACATGATTATATTGTGCGACATGCTTCGGGGAAGAAACTGTCTGAAGAAGATATTTTTGAAGCCAATCACTATGCCCGAGAACTGAAATATCCGAAGGGGGCCGTAGTATTCAACGGGACAAACGAAGATGACTTCTTATATTGCCTCCCAGACAATAAAGAATTATCTGTGTGCCGGGAAATGGCTAGAAGCATGGGATTCCCGAAGCTTGAAGCTGGCCTTTGCGCCATGACGAAGGAGGATCTTGCAGATAGTCTTGCATATAACAGTCTAAAGGTACGAAGATTGTAAATTTTGAATTTTGTGGATTTTGAATGAATCCTTTACTGTTGTGTTAATCCATTCATTCTTTTTGAATAGGGCTTAATTCTCAGCAATGCCTTAAGGGCACAAAAGAATGCTGAAGACGAGAGCTGCACCATTGCTCTCAACAACCTTCGAACAGAGGTTATTAGGCTGTGAAACGAAGCCTTGGAGAAAGACAGAATTCTGCTTACATTAGTGGAAAAAATGAAGGAGGACGAAGCTAACTCTAAAACTCAAGCCGAAGCTCAGAGGCGTGAGATTGAAGATCTTCGTAAACAACTAGCCCGAGCCAAAGAAGAACGTATTCTTGAAGAAACAAGACGAGAGTTAAGTGAACAATGGGCAGATCATTTGGAAGTTAATGTTAAAGAGCTTCGTGCTTCTCAAAGAAAATGCTATGTTAAATCCATAGAGTGCGTTAAGAAGATAAAATCCAGCTTTGCCAACGTTGGCGCGTTCTCTAGCGAAGAGAATTTCTCAAGGGGCAATCCCGAAGGTCCGATGGAATGGATTAGTAACGAAGCTGAGGCCTTCGAAGAAATCCTGAATAGCCGCGGAGACATATGTGCTTTTTCGGGTGCTAGAGGAATTGCTACTGTTTTGGAGAAGAAAGGTTGTGAGCATGTAAAATCTTTAGCGCAATCCGAAGCTACTTTGTCCTCCAAAGACATTAAAGACCCCTCAGCCGAAGCAAGCATGATCGGCGGAAAATTTTTCACTGATATCTGGGACAATGGCGGCCGAGAAATGGCGCAAGAAATTATTCAAAAAAGCGAAAAAGGCATCCATGATGCCAGAAAAGTAGCGGCGGTTGCCGAAAAAAGTACCGAGCCCGAAGGGCAAATAGGTATTAATTAGTGATTTTTATTATGTTGTAATTTTTGATTCCAGACTTTGTTCACGGTTTGTAATAGTAATATAGCCGTATCTTCTCTTCGTTCAGAACCTGCTGAGGCATCTCCGGGCCCCCACCCGAAGGGGGACGATGAAATTAGAAAAATGGCCGAAGCCATTATGGACAAGGTTGTTGACCAGCTACTGAACGAAGCTGCAGAAATAGTTCTTAAAGAGGATTAAATGCTACTGTAAAAACATTTGGAACGTAACGTATGTAATATATTGTAACTTTGAATGTAATATATAATCCATGTACAGTTTTAATTCTTTACGATGCATGAAATCTTGCGTACATACCGTTTTTTGAGCCTTCGGCGAAAAAACACCTTCCCTTCTTTTCATGCTTCGTGAAGAAAATTTTATATCACCAGAAGTTGCATACGTTCGTGGTGAAGATTATCCAAGCTTCGTGAAATACTCTCCGAAGCTATAGAAAAGCTTTTGTTGCCTCTCTAATGGAGCTACACTTCTTCTCGGCTTGTCTTGTGCTTTAGCACGATTTTCTCTTTTCCGAATTATTCTCTGAAGATCAATACTGTATCCCCCTCTTGTTCCACATGCAATATGCTGTATGATGCTTATGTTATGCAGAATGATGTGATGATGTTATGTTATGCGAGATGACATTTGTGCCACAGATACATATCCCTGTAATAGAGCATACACACTTTTTATATCAGCGTTGACTTTTCGCTGTAAGCCTCCCTTAGGAGCTTCTTCGCCTTTTACTTTCAGCAGAATCAGCGTTTATTTTTCGCTGTAAGCCTCCCTTAGGAGCTTCTTCGCCTTTTACTTTCGGCAGAATCAGCGCTGACTTTTCGCTGTAGGCTCAGAAAACTTACACTGCGCTCGCTTAGGAACGACTTTTTACTATTTCGAACAACTTGCTCTATGTCTATTAAAACAAAATTTTGATAATACAAAGGTCCTTCATGCCACCATAAATTCGTATGCTTCAACGATTCAAGCCTATGAAAAAGACACATTTTCATTAAAGTGGAAGACGAAAGTGTTACAAGGAATTAAAAAATGATAAAGGACACTTGAACTTCCCATAATTGCTCCTTATTAACAAAAAAGTAATACCGAATGTAAAAATGCAAAAAAACTGCTGCTGAGGTAGGATATTTATCAGTAAATGTGCTTCGACTCTGGCACAGTGCTATTGACTGTGCGAGCTTCGGAGTCCTCTCTGAAATCCCTCTGATTGTGGTGACTCCCTTCTGGCTGGAGCCCTGGTTGCGTCGGTGGCGGCGGTGGAGGCTGTTGCCAGGATGCTTGGGGTTGACTTGCCGAAGCAACAGAAGCTGCAGGGTGATTGCATACATATTCTGGAATGTAAGGCGAATGGTACGAAGCAGTATGCAGGACCTGCTTCGGCTGATTCTGTTGTGCAGCAGCTTCTGCTAGCTCCTTTTGCTTCTGGATGGTAATGTGACACATCCTGGTGGTGTGGCCCTTACCTTCACCACAGAATAGGTAGTATATTTTTCTTGGTTGATCCCCAAATCTTCCCCCGAAGCCCCTGGCGCCTCTGCCCCTTGGCACTGGCGGCCGGAAGGAGCTTTGCTGCTGCCCCGAAGCTTGATAGGAGCACTGTGGCCTTTGCTGTTGACTCGCTTTGTCGTCATTTTGAGTAGAATTGTGAATTGACCTGACGTGCCTTGGATAAAATCTTCCTCCAAAGCCCCTAGTCATTTCAGAGAACCTGAGTGCTTCCTCCCTTCTTTGGCGAAAATCATTGTCAGCTCGAATGTACTCGTCCATCTTCTGGAGCAGCTTCTCTAGAGTTTGGGGAGGCTTCCTGGCAAAGTACTGAGCTGCAGGTCCTGGCCGAAGCCCCTTGATCATGGCCTCAATGACAATTTCATTGGGCACTGTTGGTGCCTGCGCCCTCAGACGTACGAACCTTCAGACATATGCTTGAAGATATTCTTCATGATCCTGAGTGCACTAAAATAAGGCTTGAGCAGTGACTGGCTTCGTCTAAAAGCCTTGGAATCTGGTTATCAGCATGTCCTTCAACTTTTGCCATGAGGTGATTGTCCCTGGCCTAAGGGAAGAGTACCAAGTTTGTGCGACGCTTCTGACAGCCATGACGAAGGACTTTGCCATGACCGCCGTGTTGCCACCGTACGAAGATATAGTTGCTTCGTAGCTCATCAAGAATTGTTTTGGGTCTGAATGACCGTCGTACATGGGGAGCTGAGGTGGCTTGTAAGACTGTGGCCAAGGAACAGCCTGCAGTTCTGTTGACAAGGGAGAAGCATCATCAAAAGCAAAATTTCCATGATGGAAATCTTCATACCAGTCATCCTCGTTGTAGAAACCCTCTTGATGAAGCTCTCTGCGCGGGGGCCTTTGGTTCTGGTCATCTTGAGCAAGATGTCGAAGCTCTTCAGAGGCTTCGTCTATCTGCCTTTGAAGATCAGCTAGACGAGCCATCTTCTCCTTCTTGCGTTGGACCTGTTGATTGAGCATTTCCAAATTTTGGATTTCTTGATCCAATTCGTCCTCCGGAGGTGCTGGACTGGTGGCCTTTCTCTTCTGGCTTCGGGCCTCCCTAAGAGAAACGACATCTTGATTGTGGTCTAGCGGCTGCAGAGCAGCAGCCCCTGTTGCTGAAGCTTTTTTCGACGGCATGACGAAGGTGATGCTTGCCGAAGATTTTCAAAACTCAAAAAGTGGAAGTGAGTTCACCGGAGGTGGGCGCCAATGTTGAGGGCTTGTTCTCAAATGCTATGAATCAAGAACAAGACAACACGAAGATGTTAAGTATTAAATACCCTTCGTCCGCTGAAGCATTATCTCCTCGAGGGTTTAATGAACTTCGGACGAAGGATATAATCGTAATATAACGAAGGTTACGAAGGAAAAGACCTTCGTTAAGTTGGTAAATGAGTAAACAGAATAAATATATATATAAAATGCGGAAGTAATAATACCAGTATTATCATCAATACATTTCCATTATTAAATTCATGAAAACAAATTACAAATGTACCTTCAGACTGATGTAAGGCAAAGGTACAAGTCGTGATGTAAAAAGACGTGTGCCCCGTCAGCATGAACAGTACGGGAGTACTGGTCACCTATTTATAGGCACGGGACGCAGCCCGTGTAAAATTACATTGATGCCCTTTACATTTATCAATAACTCTATAGTAATTCTTCGAGGTTCAATTTGGCTTTTCATCTTTAAGTCGGTTCCTCTTTTCTGCCGTTATGCCGAAGATTTTCTGCGCATGGCTTCATGATCGTCTTATCCTTTGTCATGACCGCTTTTCATTCCAGCTTCGTCTTAAACATGCCCTTGTGTATTCGCGACCTGACTCCGAAGGTGCCTATTCCGAAGGTGCCTGTTCACATTTTACACTTGGAAAACATTGTCAAACTGTGTTTTTGAGGACCTTCGGGAGCCGAAGGCCCCCAACAATATCATATGATTATTCATGTTATTTCTCATATTTCATATGCTTCATCTTTCATTAATATATGCTGTGATGATGAAGGTACTTCCTTCATGACCTTCGTCCAAAGATCGTTATATCCTTAGGGAAATAATGCTTCGAAGGACGAAGGGCATTAACTGTTAATATATCCTTTGTGTTGCCTTGTTCCTAATTCATAGCATTTGAGAACAAGTCCCCAACAGTTAGTAAGATTAAAACTAAGATGCTATATAGAGAACTCTTCACTTGATTGTTCCTTTAGAATGAGTATTGAACTTAGGAACAATAACACATGTGATTAAGTGAGAACTCTAGAAGAAAAACCAATCACAATGAAAAGTGACACAAGAGACACGGTGATTTATCCCGTGGTTCGGCCAATGCCTACTCCACGTTGTGGTGACCTCCTTCGGTCAAGGATTGCACTCAATCCCTCTCAAGTGATCCAATAATCAAACTTGAGTACCACGGTTTTCTTCTTAGTAGATGTTTCCCGTTTGTGAGGAATCTCCACAAGTTGGAGCCTCTCACCCTTACAAAATTGATCTTAATGAAAAGTCACACGAGTAAGGGAGGGAAAGAAACACACGCACAAGCTAGAATCGCAGAAACAATACGCACACAAGTCAAGAAGAGAGCACACAAGAACAGTGCAACAAGTTCACAATGCAACTAGTGCTCAAATCTCAGTATCGATGATCCGAATGCGTATTTGCGGAGTCTAGGTGTCTTAGGATGTTCAATGGGGGCTTGGTGTTGTTCTCCATGCGCCTAGGGGTCCCTTTTATAGCCCCAAGGTAGCTAGGAGCCGTTGGATCTCCATTTGGTAGGCAATTCTTGCCTTCTGGCGGTTGGCGCACCGGACAATCCGGTGCACCACCGGACATGAACAGTGCCCGATTATTTTCCTTTTCTGGCAAAGCTGACCGCTAAGCCTTTGGTCCCGTTGGCACATCGGACAGTCCGGTGCGACCTGGTGACCGTTGGATCTGGACACATGTCGCCCGCTGATCGCGCTGCCGACCGTTGGCGCGGGCGCTGATGGCTCACCGGACAATCCGGTGCACCACCGGACAGTCCAGTGATTTTTAGCCACGTCGCCCTCGCCAATTTCCGAGAGCAGCGAGTTTGTTGCTGAACTAGCCTGTGCACCGGACAGTCCGGTGCACCGAAGGCTGGTGCAAGTTTAGCTAAACTTAGCCAAATTTCTCCAATCTAATTTCTTTTGATTTAAACAAGGTTCCTAGAACTTAGAGAAATATGTTAGTACCAAAAACAAATTACTAAGGCCAGAGTCATACCTTGATTCTGTGATTTTCATCTCTTTAGTACTTAGCTCATATGAACCAAAACATTATGTGTTAGGCATCTAATCACCAAAATATTTATAGAAATGGCCTAAGGGCGCATTTCCCTTTCAATCTCCCCCTGTTTGGTGATTTATGCCAACACATTAAAAGCAACTAAAAGTGCAATGTTATTCTTAAAGAGTGCAAATTGAAGACTAGTTCAACTTACATAGGATTTGGCATATTTGGATCACTTTTGCCACCACTTGGTTTATTTTCACAAAACAAATTATTTTTCCTATCTCTATATCAAAAACACTTGTTTTGGAAAATCAAAAAATCTTTCAAGAGTAAATTTGATCAACTATCACAAACTCCCCCTTTTTCCCATAATCAAAATTCTCCCCCATAAGAGAACAATTTTTGCAAAAAGAGGGTTTTGATCAAACACAAAGATTCTAACTCTACAATTTTTGAAATTCACAAGTGATTAGCTGATCCATTTGATTTGGCCTTAATTTCTCCCCTTTTGGCATTAAGCACCAAAATAGGAGAATTTTTGGCCCTTTAACCCCATTGCCTCACCAAAGTGTCAAATACGAGCAAAAGGCAATGAGAACATTAGTACGAACTTGGGACAAGATACACTTATACCGGAGTGCAGTGGAAGCACTTTCTTTGTCCAAGTTCACTTTTCCCTTTCAATACATCTTTGAGACTATTTCAAGAGTACTCAACAAATAAGTTAGTCTCAAGGGAGTCAAGTTGTAGCACATCTTCCCCCTAAACATGTGCATCATTTGCATAGGGACTTGTGAGGTTCGAGGATGACTTGTACAACTTGAGCACCAAAAATAAGCAATTAAAGAAATGAATGCTTAAAGTAACATGATCAAAGGCATAGAACACATGTATGCTATAGATCAATCCAAGTTACGCGAATCTAAAACATTTACCTCACTATGCAACCTGCAAAACCTTTTCTCATCTAAAGGCTTGGTGAAGATATCGACTAGCTGGTTCTCGGTGCTAAAATGGTAAATATCAATATCTCCCTTTTGCTAGTGGTCTCTCAAGAAGTGATGCCGGATGTCTATGTGCTTAGTGTGGCTGTGTTCAACAGGATTATCCGCCAAGCGGATTGCACTCTCATTGTCACATAGGAGTGGGACTTTGCTCAGATTGTAGCCAAAGTCCCGGAGGGTTTGCCTCATCTAAAGTAGTTGCACATAACACTGTCATGCGGCAATGTACTCAGCTTCAGCGGTGGATAGGGCAACGGAGGTCTATTTCTTGGAGCTCCAGGACACCAGGGACCTTCCCAGAAACTAACAAGTCCCTGATGTACTCTTCCTATCAACCTTGCACCCGGCATAGTCAGAATCCGAGTATCCGATTAAGTCAAAGGCAAACCCCTTTGGATACCAGATCCCGAAGCAAGGCGTAGAAACTAAATATCTAAGAATTCGCTTAACGGGCACAAGGTGACACTCCTTGGGGTCGGATTGAAATCTAGCACACATAGATACACTTAGCATAATATCAGGTCTACTAGCGCAAAGATAAAGCAAAGATCCTATCATAGACCGGTATGCCTTTTGATCAACGGACTTACCTCCTTTATTGAGGTCAAGATGTTCGTCCGTTCCCATCGGTGTCTTTACGGGCTTTGCATCCTTCATCCCAAACCTTGTTGGGGCTATGCTTCGTCGCGCCGAAGGTCTTGCAGGAAGAAGCAGCTTCGGCTGAAGCTGTCCGCAGGAGATGACCGGAGGTTCCTCTTTATGAAGCTTCGGTATTACAAACCGACTTAAAGATAGAATGACCTTTTAGTCCATAAAGGTTTGAGTCAATGTTGTAAACTTTTATGAGGGGCATAATTGTAATTCTTCACAGGCTGTATCCTGTGTCTATAAATAGATGAACAGTACCCTCGTACTGTCCACGTTGACTTGTACTCGATCGTGCATCACACTTGTATCTTTGCCTTCTATCAAACCGAAGCATTTGAGAACAAGTCCCCAACATTGGCGCCCACCTCCGGTGAACTCACTTCCACTTTTTTGAGCTGATGGCTTCGTTCAACGATCAAGCTGGAGCTGCTTCGGCTCCGAAGCTGCTACTCCCGATAACAGGCGGTTCATGTTCAGAGCCAGCCAACAAGAAGCAGAAGAAGGAAGCACAGAGAAGGGTACAGCATGTTGGGGTGCAAGGACCCTTCATCAAGTCGAGATGGTCTCACATTCCTATTACCTTCTCCCAAGAGGACCTTCAACTCAAAGATTACCCACACAACGATGCCATGGTTATCTCTTGTGTTATCAAAGGATTTCTGGTCCACAATGTCTTGGTTGATACAGGCAGTGCAGCTGATATCATATTTGCTAAGGCCTTCAGGCAAATGCAGGAGCCAGAAGATAAGATTCATGATGCTACGCACCCTCTCTGTGGCTTCGGAGGAAGACAGATTGTAGCGCTGGGCAAGATCACCATGTCGGTGACCTTCGGGTTCATCAACAACACTAGAACTGAGCAAGTTGTGTTTGACATTGTTGACATGGAATACCCTTACAATGCAATTATTGGTCGTGGCACCCTCAATGCTTTCGAAGCAATTCTTCATCCTGCCTATCTTTGCATGAAGATACCTTCGGATCAAGGACCCATCGCTATTCATGGAAGTCAGGAAGCTGCCAGAAGGGCCGAAGGAAACTGGACTGACTCAAAAGCAATCCATAACATAGATGGAGCTGAAGTTTGTGAACAGTACAAATTCAGAAGGGAGAAAGCAGCTTCAGCAGATCAGCCGAAGCCCATGCTCTTATGTGAGGACATAGCAGAGCAGAAGGTGCTATTGGGCTCTCAATTATCTGAAGAGCAGGAGAAAACCTTGATAGGGTTTTTGTTTAACAACAAAGATGTTTTTGCATGGTCAGCTAATGACCTCTGCGGAGTAAATAGGGATGTTATTGAACACTCGCTCAATGTTGACCCATCCTTCAGACCCAGAAAGCAGAGGCTTCGGAAAATGTCTGATGATAAGGCCGAAGGTGCTCGTAATGAAGTCAAAAGACTCCTCAGTGCAGGAGTTATCAGAGAAGTAAAGTACCCAGAATGGCTAGCTAACACTGTTATGGTAAAAAAGGCCAATGGCAAGTGGCGAATGTGTATCGATTTTACAGATCTCAACAAGGCTTGTCCGAAGGACGAATTCCCATTGCCAAGGATAGACTCTTTAGTTGATGCAGCAGCTTCTTCAGAGCTCATGAGTCTGCTAGACTGTTACTCAGGCTATCACCAAATCTGGATGAAGAAGGAAGATGAGCCGAAGACTAGCTTCATAACCCCAAGTGGCACATATTGCTATCTTCGGATGCCTGAGGGGCTCAAAAACGCTGGAGGAAGTTTTAGCAGAATGACTGCGAAGGTTCTCCAGTCTCAGATAGGCAGAAATGTGCTAACTTATGTTGATGACATCATTATAAAAAGCACGAAACAAGAAAATCATATTGCTGATTTGCAAGAGACCTTCGCCAGTTTCAGACAAGCTGGCTTAAAGTTGAATCCAGAAAAATGTGTCTTCGGAGTAAAGAAGGGGAAATTTCTTGGATGCTTGGTTTCAACAAAGGGAATTGAAGCTAATCCAAGTAAAATTGAAGATATACTTCGAATGGAGCCACCAACCACAAGAAAGGGGGCCCAAAGATTGACAGGGAGGCTGGCATCTCTCAATAGATTCATATCCAGATCAGCAGAAAGAAATCTACCATTCTTCGAAGTGTTGAAATCAGCCGAAGTCTTTCAATGGGGACCAAGCCAACAAAAAGCCTTTGAAGAACTGAAGCAATATTTGATAGATTTAACAACATTAACTCCACCAACGCCAGGGGCTCCTTTGTTGTTATACGTGGCAGCTTCGCACTCAGCGGTAAGTGCAGCACTTGTCCAGGAGAAGCTTGATGGCCAAGTCAAGAAGCAAGTTCCAGTGTATTTTGTATCTGAAGTTCTTAGTGTATCAAAGAAAAACTATACAGAATTGGAGAAGGTATTATATGTTGTTTTGATGGCATCCAGGAAGCTTCGGCATTATTTTCAAGCATACAATATTGTTGTTCCTTCTTCCCAGCCGTTGAAGGATATTATGAGAAATAGAGAAGCTACTGGACGGATTGGAAAATGGGCTGCAGAGCTCAATGAATTTTGCATTGATTATGTGCATAGATCCTCGATCCAGTCTCAAGCGTTGGCAGATTTCATTGCCGATTGGACGCCAGGGGCTCAGGATGAAGAAACAAATAAAGATGCCGAAGTGTGGACAGTGTTTTGCGATGGGTCTTGGGGAACCTTCGGAGCAGGAGCAGCCGCTGTGTTGGTCTCACCATCCAAAGTTAAAACTTGTTATGCGGCAAGACTCGATTTTAGCTGTACAAACAATATTACTGAGTACGAAGCCCTCCTTTTGGGCCTTCGGAAATTAAAAGCGATGGGAATCAGAAGGGCCATCCTTAAAACTGATTCCCAGGTTGTTTCGGGTCATGTCGACAAGAGTTGCAAGGCTAAAGATCCGAAGCTTGAAAAATATCTAGACACGGTCCGAAGAGTCGAAGCTTCCTTCGAAGGATTTTCTGTCAAAAATATCCCTCGAGGGCAAAATGAGCATGCTGATTTGCTAGCTAAGTCAGCAGCACAGGGGCTGCCTTTACCTTCGGATGTGTTCTTCGAAACAATAAAGGCACCTTCAGTGGAACTCCTTGAAAGAGCAGTCCTCAATATATCTCCTGTTTATAGCGAAGATTGGAGAACTGAGATCATCTCTTACCTTCAGGGTAAGTTCCTTTCAGATGACGAAGCTTATAACAGGAGGATAGAAGCAAGAGCTCGTCCATATGTCATGATAGAAGGGGAGTTGTACAAGCAAGGAGTTTGCGCTCCGCTACTCAAGTGTTTATCTAGAACCAAAGGTATAGAGTTGATGAAAGAAATACATGCAGGCCTGTGTGGATCTCACATTGGATCTAGGCCGTTACTCGGAAAAGTTTTCCGCCAAGGGTTTTATTGGCCGAAGGCAGCTTCGGATGCAGCGGAATTAGTTCAAAAGTGCGAAGGCTGTCAGAAATGTGCAAGAGATCAAAAACAACCTTCGTCTTTAACACAGCTCATACAACCCATTTGGCCATTGCAATGGTGGGGCCTTGACTTGTTAGGTCCATTGCCACCGGCTCAAGGGAATTTAAGATATGTTATAGTGGCTGTGGAATATTTTTCTAAATGGATTGAGGCAAAGCCATTAGCCACAATAACTTCGGCCACTGTCCAAAAGTTTTTCTGGCAGAATATTGTTTGTCGTTTCGGGGTACCAAAGGCCATCACTGTAGATAATGGAACACAATTCGACTCCGAAGCTTTCAGAGATTTCTGTGATCAAATTGGTACGAAGATCCATTTCGCATCAGTCAAGCATCCGGAGTCAAATGGGCTCGTTGAAAGAGCCAACAGCATTATAATGACAGGAATAATGAAGTTAATCTTCAATCAACCCAGGGGAAAGTGGCCAGATCAGTTAACCAAAGTAGTATGGAGCCACAATACAACAACATCAAGGTCTACAGGCTTTACTCCATTCAAGTTATTATTCGATGACGAAGCAATAACTCCGGAAGAAGCTAAAACTGGATCAATAAGAGTAGTAGCTTCGACAGAATCAGGTCCTGAAGATGCTTGTTTTGTGGAAAAAGATGCTTTAGAAGGGATCAGGCTTCAAGCTGTGGAAAATATCAATAAATACCAAGCCGAAACAGTCAAGTGGCGAGATAGAAAAGTTCGGCTAAAGAATATTGAGCCAGGACACTTGGTGCTTCGGAGAGTGGCCAACCCAGACACAGTGGGCAAGTTACAGTTGAAATGGGAGGGACCTTTCTTAGTAGCATCTTCGTCAAGACCTGGTTCATACAGATTGAAGGACATGGACGGCAACAACATTCCTAGATCTTGGAATGCGGATGAGCTTCGGCGATATTATGTGTAACTTGATGTAACTTTTTATGTCTTTTCTTTTTCATGGCACCCTTTTCCTTTCTAAAGGGGGAGAAAGGTTTTTAATGGGGCCATCATATGTAATTTCCTTTTTTAGTTCTATAAGAGCAAAATCCCCCAAGGAATGTAAATGTAAAACCTGAGAACGCACCATTGAGTGCCGAAAACTAAAAAAGGCGAAGAAGCTCCAAAGTCGTTCCTAAGGGAATGCAGAGCTTACAGCGAAAAGTCAACGCTGATTCCGCCGAAAGTAAAAGGCGAAGAAGCTCCAAAGTCGTTCCTAAGGGAATGCAGAGCTTACAGCGAAAAGTCAACGCTGATTTCGCCGAAAGTAAAAGGCGAAGAAGCTCCAAAGTCGTTCCTAAGGGAATGCAGAGCTGATGTATGATTGTTTCTAAGGAAATAATGGCTGAGGGTATGGCTTCGGATATGTGTTTGGACATTCATTCGCACATCACATTACATCATAGCATTTGCATTCATAAACATTCATTCAGGCATATGTAGGATAATCATCATCATGGCATAAGTGGTTGCTCCGGCATAAGAGAAGAGCTTCTTCGCGTACAAAAAGGAGAGCTTCGGAAGAAAGGGAAATGTTGTTTTCTATGCTTTGCTGTGCACGAAAAGAAGGGAAGGAGTTTTTTCGCCTTCGGCTCAAAAAAGATGATTTCGTCCACAACAAAGCACTTCACATACATTAGTAGAAGGGTAAGAGCATAATACAAGGTATGAACAGAACTCATTAAAGACAAGTTTAGTTACATTTACACAAATCTCAAAAGTTTCCTGAGTCTGTCTACAGTCTACTCCTACTTAATCTTCGATGGATTTTAGCTTCGGCGTCACTCTTGTTAATCATCGACTTCGGCTTCGTCATCCTACATGAATTAAGTAGTTATAAATCAAAATCGAGCTTGAAGGAAGAGGTAAGTGCAAGGTAAGATTTTTTACTGGTTCAAGATGACTCCGAGCTTCATCTCCAGCCTTTTCTCGCCCGCCTTTTGTCCATATCATTTTTATAAATCTATTGGAAATACTTCGGGCGAGATCAGGGATGTCATCTAGGATTGATGGTGATAAAGTGAAATTGGGCCTATTGACAATCTTTCCATGGTCGCAGCCAGCTTTTAGGAAAGCTGCAGCAGTGCCCCGAGAAGCTACCCAGGCATAGAAGTCACCATGCCCAGCTATAACTTCGTCGAGCTCGTCAATTTCACCCTCGATATGTTCGAAGCTCTTCGGCAAATCTTCAGCTGAGGGGGTGAATTTCTCACTGCTGGCTCCCACTGAGTGAAAAAATTTTCTTAGTCGTTGAATGCATTTGTTGCTAAATTCCAAACATTTTTCTTGAAGATCCGCTAATAGTTTTTTCAAATCTGAATTTTGTTGAGCTTCGGCATCAAGTTTTGCCTTAAGTTCTTGCTTTTCTTGTTCAAACTGCTTAGATTGGCAAAGAAGCTTCGTGTTCAGTTCTGTTATTTTTGCTTCGGCTTCTGCCAATGAACCTTTAGTTGCCTGGAGCTCAAAGTTTTTCTTCTCAATGTCAGCTGATTGCTCCTTTATTTTGTTTTCTAAATTTTCAATTATAACTTCGTGTTTCTTGTCTTCAAAATCTTGCTGCATTTTCAAGGCCTTGCTCAACAACATGCTCTGCACGAAAACAACTTTCGTTAGACATGTTTTCATTATTAAAAACAATAAAAGTCAAAGGAATAGTAGTTCACCTTGAAATTGGAATAAAATAAACTACCAACGATATGTTGTCGTCGGTAGCGGCTAATGTCCATTTCCAGCTTCGGAAAACCAATACTCTTTGACAGAGTACTGATAACTTTGGCTCCAGTTTGGTTTCGGATACAATCTAATTTTTCATCATCAATACCTCCGAAGAGGAGTGCTCCTGGTTTGTACCCGCAAGATTTGGCATACTCTTTAAGCTCTTCTATTTCGGCTTTTGACAATTCTTCTCCAACTAAATTTTGAAACATGAAGGCTTCGTTCTCTGAAGCTTCGTCAGCAATTTCCTTTCCTTTCCCCGACGCTGCGACCACGGCCTCTTCGGCGGCAGCGGTACCTTCTTCTGTGGCC
Source organism: Zea luxurians (assembly GCA_029449295.1). Classification (NCBI taxonomy): domain Eukaryota; kingdom Viridiplantae; phylum Streptophyta; class Magnoliopsida; order Poales; family Poaceae; genus Zea; species Zea luxurians. The sequence continues at coordinate 2,011,365 of JAOPSE010000017.1, forward strand.
ATGTCTAGCAGTATTTTGTTGATGTGTTCGATTGTGCTTTCCAGGTTCACATCTTCAGTTGAGGCAGCTTCGGCAGCTGCGACCTCCGAAGGTGTGATTTCAATATCTGTTCTTTCCTCAGCCGCTGGTGTCTTCTGAGCCGAAGCTCTCGGTGGTGTCTTGTCAATAACCTCTGTCACAGTGATAATTCTTTGCCTCTTTATTTTAGTCGTCTTCTTCGTTTTTTCGGGCTCCTTTTCCTTCTGAAAAAACTTTGTCAGTTGAGGCCCCAATGGACTTAGCTTTGCAGGCAGGGATTCAGTCATTACCTTCAAAATTTCCTCCACGTTAGTGGCAGAGGGCGATGCGGGGGTTTCTTCTTCGTCAGATATTTTTTGCTTCAGAGAAGACGCTTTCCTCTTCTTCGGAATTTTCTTCTTTGATGGTTCTTTCTCATCTTCATTTAAGGCTTCAGTTGTCCTTTTCCTTTTCTGGCCCCCGGCACCTTTGTTCAGATTTTCATAGTCAGGGTATTCAAAACCCAGGGCGTCCAGCACTCGATTCAGTCTTCGCTTTGGACGGGTGCCGAAGGCCGCAGTCATCAATTGATCTTCTTTTTTGGAGTAATTGCCAAGAATTTCATTGCACATTACTTCAATTGTATCCAGCCACTCTTGACAAGGTGTTTTAAAGTATTTCTTAAACTTGAAATAGTAAGGTAAACGCACAAGTTCACCTTCTTTCTTCTTCCCCTCTAGCTTCGGCATTTCCCATTCTTTTAAAGTAGGAAAAACCCTGAAGGCCAAGAACTCCTGAACCAGGTCTCTTGTACTGATATGCTTTGCAATAATTCTGAATTCATCCATTGCCTGTTGTGTTGGACCTTCTGGTGTCATGTTGCAGCGAGGTCGGGTTTCTCCGAAGATCAGCTCGAGTGGACTTTGCACAAGCTTCTCCTTGTCGTCATCAACCTTGACATAGAACCATTCTGATTTCCAGCCTGCCGGCCATTTGCTTCGGTAGCTGATTACAGGAAACTTTGTGGTTTTCCGATAAGCAAAATTATAGCAACCAAAATTGTCATGCAATCCATCTTTTCTAGCCTTCGTCTGATAGTGCAGTTCGTGAACTCGACAAAAACTGTCTGCAAACGGCTCCACCGCTTGGCTTCGGAGGGCCCAGATATGAACGCTAAGCCTAACGATAGCGTTAGGAGTTAACTGATGAAAGTAGATACCAAACCTCTTCAGTACCTCTGCAATAATCTCATGTAGGGGGAATCTCAACCCAGCCTTTAGAAAACTCTTGAAAATGACAATTTCATCCTTCTCCGGCTTTGGGGTAGTCTCTTCTCCCCCGAAGCGTAACAGCTTCTTCTGATTCTCATTGAAAAAGCCCGACTTTACCATTTTGGAGAGATCAGCCTTCGAAACAGTAGACTTTCCGAAGTCCAAGTGGCTGGGCTTACTGGGCATGGCAATACGATAATCATCTTCGGGATCAGTTTCTTCAACGTTCTCTTCTTCTGCTTCGGTAATTGCTTGTTCTGCTTCAACAGCTGGGGTTCCTTCCGAAGTTACCAGTCCGGAGCGTTGCATTGCTTCGGAGATGGGAACAGTCTCCGAACCTTCAACTTCGCCCCCCTCACGCTCAACCCTAGCGGTAGATCGCACTCTGGCCATTTAATTCTGAGTTTGTGGAAATTAAATACTTTTTTCTTCCGAAGTCTTTCCTTCTGACGAAGCAGGCTTCAAGTTGGAGCTTCGTTCGATTCCGAGAGTCAAGCTTCGGCGATGGTTAAAAATTTTGGCAGCAAAACAGTGCAAATAGCAATGAATGCTGTGGTAACTTCACACCTACTTGTCTGTTTATATAGTGTTGCAGGTAAGAAGGCGAAACGCCAGGATTTTTACACCAGGCGGACAGCCGCTTGCACTCGCTGCGCGGTGGACCGCAGAGACCAAACAGTAACTCTGCAAGGTGGGACCGCTACGCGCTCGAAAACTGAATCGTTTCTCGACAACGAGCTCAGGGAAGGAGTTTTTTGGACCTTCGGCTTCCCGAAGCTTAAGAGACTTTTTTCACGGATCAAGCTCGTTACGAAAAACGATCTAGCGCCGCGAAAGGGGCTACTGTTGGGGCTATGCTTCGTCGTGCCGAAGGTCTTGCAGGAAGAAGCAGCTTCGGCTGAAGCTGTCCGCAGGAGATGACCGACGGTTCCTCTTTATGAAGCTTCGGTATTACAAACCGACTTAAAGATAGAATGACCTTTTAGTCCATAAAGGTTTGAGTCAATGTTGTAAACTTTTATGAGGGGCATAATTGTAATTCTTCATAGGCTGTATCCTGTGTCTATAAATAGATGAACAGTACCCCCGTACTGTCCACGTTGACTTGTACTCGATCGTGCATCACACTTGTATCTTTGCCTTCTATCAAACAGAAGCATTTGAGAACAAGTCCCCAACAAACCTCTTAAGCAAATCTTGAGTGTACTTCATTTGGGAGATGAAGGTTCCTTCCTTGAGTTGCTTCACTTGAAATCCAAGGAAGTAGTTCAACTCGCCCATCATTGACGTCTTGAACTTTTGCATCATCACCCTGGTAAACTCCTCACAAGACTTTTGATTAGTAGAACCAAATATAATGTCATCGATATATATTTGGCATCAAAGAGATCACCATTGCAAGTCTTAGTAAAGAGAGTAGGATCAGCTTTCTCAACCTTGAAAGCATTAGTAATAAGGAAATCTCTAAGGCATTCATACCATGTTCTTGGGGCTTGCTTAAGTCCATAGAGCGCCTTATAGAGCTTATAGACGTGGTCGGGATACCTATCATCCTCAAAGTGAGGGGGTTGTTCCATGTATACCTCCTCCTTGATTGGTCCATTGAGGAAGGCGCTCTTCACGTCCATTTGAAAAAGCTTAAAAGAGTGGTGAGTAGCATAGGCCAATAAAATCCGAATTGATTCTAGCCTAGCCACAGGAGCAAACGTCTCCTCAAAATCCAAACCTGCGACTTGGGCATAACCTTTTGCCACAAGCCGAGCCTTGTTTCTTGTCACCACATCGTGTTCGTCTTGCTTGTTGCGGAACACTCACTTGGTTCCCACAACATTTTGCTTTGGACGTGGCACCAGGCTTCACACTTCATTTTTTAAAGTTGTTGAGCTCTTCCTGCGTGGCCAACACCCAGTCCGGATCCTGCAAGGCTTCTTCTACCATAAAAGGCTCAATAGAAGAAACAAACGAGTAATGCTCACAAAAGTTAGCTAATCGTGAGCGAGTGGTTACTCCCTTGCTGATATCACCCAGAATCTGATCTACTGGATGATTTCTTTGAATCGTTGATCGAACTTGAGTTGGAGGAATTTGTGAAGCTTCTTCCTCCTTATCCTTTTCTTCATGTGCTCCCCCTTGATCCAGTCCTTCATCATAAGGTACATGTTCCTCATCTTGAGTTAGGGTATGCACTAGTGTAGAGGAATAAGGTTGATCTTGCTCTTGTGGTTCCAGTGGTCGCACATCACCTATTGTCATTGTTCGCATTGCGGTCATCGGAACCTCATCCTCATCTATATCATCAAGATCAACTTGCTCTCTTGGAGAGCCATTAGTTTCATCAAATACAACATCGCTAGAGACTTCAACTAATCCTGATGATTTGTTGAAGACCCTATACGCTTTTGTATTTGAGTCATATCCTAGTAAAAACCCTTCTACAGCTTTGGGAGCAAACTTCTAATGTCTACCTTTCTTTACCAAAATGTAACACTTGCTCCCAAATACACGAAAATATGAAACATTGGGTTTGTTACCAATTAGGAGTTTGTACGAGGTCTTCTTGAGGAGGCGATGCAGATAGAGCCGGTTTATGGCATGGTAGGTTGTATTCACAGCTTCCAACCAAAACCGCTCAGGCGTCTTGTATTCTCCAAGCATAGTCCTTGCCAAATCAATTAGTGTCCTATTCTTCCTCTCTACCACACCGTTTTGCTGTGGTGTGTAGGGAGCGAAGAATTCGTGTTTGATGCCTTCCTCCTGAAGATATTCTTCGACTTGAAGATTCTTGAACTCAGACCCATTGTTGCTTCTTATCTGTTTCACTTTTAGCTCAAATTTGTTTTGAGCTCTCCTTAAGAAGCGCTTTAAAGTTCCTTGGGTTTCAGATTTATCCTGCAAAAATAACACCCAAGCGAAGCGGGAAAATCATCAACTATAACAAGACCATACTTACTTCCCCCGATACTGAGATAGGCAACGGGCCCGAAGAGATCCATGTGTAGGAGTTCTAGTGGTCTTGATGTTGTCATCACATTTTTGCTTTGATGAGTACTTCTCACTTGCTTCCTTGTTTGGCATGCTGCACAAGGTCTGTCTTTCTCAAAACAGACATCAGTTAGTCCTAACACATGTTCCCCTTTAGAAGCTTATGAAGGTTTTTCATTCCAACATGTGCTAGACGGCGGTGCTAGAGCCAGCCCATATTAGTCTTAGCAATTAAGCATGCATCTAGATCGGCACTCTCTTTTGAGAAATCAACTAAGTAGAGCTTGCCATCTAATACACCCTTAAAAGCTAATGAACCATCACTTCTTCTAAAGACAGATACATCAATATTGGTAAATAAACAATTATAGCCCATATGACATAATTGGCTTACAGACAACAAATTGTACCTGAGTGATTCAACTAAAAACACATTAGAGATTGAATGCTCGGTTGTGATGGCTATCATTCCTAAGCCTTTGATCTTGCCTTGGTTCCCATCTCTAAAGATGATAGTGTCTTGGGAATCCTTGTTCTTGACGTAGAAGGGGAACATTTTCTTCTCCCCCGTCATGTGGTTTGTGCATCCGCTATCAATAATCCAGCTTGAGCCCCTGGATGCATAGACCTGCAAGGTAATTAAGCTTGGGTTTTAGGTACCCAACTCTTGTTGGATCCTACAAGGTTAGTTACAACAAATTTTGGAACCCAAATGCAAGTTTTGTCTCTCTTGCATTTAGATCCCAACTTTCTAGCAACAACTTTAGCATTTTTACATGATAGTACAAATGAAGCATCACATGCATGATAAATAGTAGTTGGACCAGTGGATACTTTCCTAGGCACATGAGAAACAACATGATTATGCCTAGGCCTATTTCTACCATGAGCATACGAGGAGCTAGTTGCAAACATGGCATGAGAACTAAATACATCATCATGACACATAGGAAAAACAAAATGATTATGACACTTATCATGATGAGTAACATTAGTAACTTTCTTATAAAGATAGGCATGGTTCTTTTGAGAACTACTAGCCATAGGAGCCTTCCCTTTCTCCTTGTTGAGATTGGAAGTGCTATGGCTTGTAAACTTCTTGGTCCCCTTTTGGAAACCAAGTCCATCATTAATTGAGGGGTGTCTACCAATGGTGTAGGAATCTCTAGCAAATTTTAGTTTCTCATAGTTATCCTTGCAAGTCTTAAGTTGAGCATTAAGACTTGCAACATCATTGTTTAATTTAAAGATAGTAGAGGCATGTTCATTACAAGTATCAATATTAATATCTTTACACCTATTGCAAATAACAACATGCTCTATAGATGAGCTAGCCACATTTAATTTTTTTAGTTTTGTATTTAGCTCATCATTCAAAGTTTTGAGACTAGTAATAGAATCATGATAGGTGGACAATTCAGAAGACAACAATTCATTCTTCTTAACTTCTAGTGCAAGAGATTTTTGAAAACTAATAAACTTATCATGTTCCTCATAGAGAATATCTTCTTGTTTTTCTAGTAGCTTTTCTTTTTCATTAAGTGCATCATTCAATTCATTTATCTTGTCTACCTTAGATCTATCTAATCCTATAAAAAGATCACTAGTCTATTTCATCATCATCAGAAAATTCCTCATCACTAGAAGAAGTGTACTTAGGTGTATCTCGTATACGTACCTTCTTCTCCTTAGCCATGAGGCACGTGTGTCGTTCGTTGGGGAAGAGAGAAGACTTGTTGAAGGCCGAGGTAGCTAGTCCTTCATCATCGGAGTCGGATGAAGAACAGTCGGAGTCCCACTCTTTTCCAATGTGAGCCTCGACCTTCGCCTTCTTGTAGTTCTTTTTCCTTTCCTTCTTCCCATATTTTTCTTGTGCCTAGTCATTGTTATTATCGGGACACTGTGCTATGAAATGACCAGACTTACCGCATTTGAAGCAGGAGCGCTTTCCCCTCGACTTGTTCTTTTTAGGGTACTCCTTGCGTCCCTTCAAGGCAGTCTTGAAACGCTTGATGATGAGCGTCATTTCGTCTTTGTTGAGCCTAGCAGCCTCCACTTGTCCTACCTTGCTAGGTAGCGCCTCTTTGCTGCTAGTTGCCTTGAGAGCAACGGGCTACGGCTCGTAGAGAGGAAGCGGTCCGTTTAACGCATTGTCCACGTACCTTGCTTCCTTCACCATCATACGCCCGCTCACAAATTTTTTGAGGATTTCCTCAGGCGTCATCTTGGTGTACCTAGGGTTCTCATGAATGAGGTTTACAAGATGAGGATCAATAGTAGTAAATGACCTGAGCATGAGTCGGACGACATCATGATCCATCCATCTTGTGCTCCTGTAGCTTCGGATTTTGTTGACAAGGGTCTTGAGCCTGTTATACGTTTGAGTTGGCTCCTCTCCCCTTATCATGGTGAACCTCCCCAGCTCACCTTCCACTAGTTCCATCTTGGTAATCATGGTGGCCTCATTACCCTCATGAGAGATCTTAAGGGTATCCCATATTTGCTTGGCATTGTCCAAGCCGCTTACTTTGTTATATTCGTCCCTGCATAGAGATGCTAGCAAAACGGTAGTGGCTTGGGCATTTTTATGTATTTGCTCATTTATAAATACAGGATTGTCAGTGCTATCGAAATGCATTCAATTTTCTACAATTTCCCAAATACTAGGATGGAGGGAGAATAAGTGACTATGTATTTTATGACTCCAAAATGAATAATCCTCTCCATCAAAGTGTGGGGGTTTTCCAAGAGGAATAGATAGTAAATGAGCATTCGATTTATAAGGGATGAGAGAATAATCAAAAGAATAGTTTTGGTTAACCGTTTTCTTTTTTGATGAAGAGTCTTCGTCGTCGTCATCCCTTAGTGAAGAAGAGGAGACGTCGCTGTCATAGTAGATGATCTTCTTAATGTGCCTCTTCTTCTTTCCATCCCTCTTCTTGTGACTCGACCCTGAGTTAGTGGGCTTGTCATCTTTTGGCTCGTAGAGGGTCTCCTTCTTGTCGTTGATCACCATTCCCTTGCCTTTAGGATCCATCTCTTCGGGCAGTTAGTCCCGTAATGAAGAGTCTGGCTCTTATACCAAATGAGAGCACCTAGAGGGGGTGAATAGGTGATCCTGTGAAAATCAACACTAAATAGCCTAAACTTGGTTTATCAAATGTTAGTAAGATTAAAACCAAGATGCTATCGATAGAACTCTTCACTTGATTGTTCCTTTAGAATGAGTATTGAACTTAGGAACAATAGCACAAGTGATTAAGTGAGAACTCTAGAAAAAAACCAATCATAATGAAAAGTGACACAAGAGACACGGTGATTTTATCCTGTGGTTCGGCCAATGCCTACTCCACGTTGTAGTGACCTCCTTCGGTCAAGGATTGCACTCAATCCCTCTCAAGGGATCCAATGATCAAACTTGAGTACCATGGTTTTCTTCTTAGTAGATGTTTCCCATTTGTGAGGAATCTACACAAGTTGGAGCCTCTCACCATTACAAGATTGATCTCAATGAAAAGCCACACGAGTAAGGGAGGGAAAGAAACATACGCACAAGCTAGAATCGCAGCAACAATACGCACACAAGTCAAGAAGAGAGCACACAAGAACAGTGCAACAAGTTCACAACGCAACTAGTGCTCAAATCTCAGTCTCGACGATCCGAATGCGTATTTGCGGAGTCTAGGCATATTAGGATGTTCAATGGGGGCTTGGTGTTGTGCTCGATACGCCTATGGGTCCCTTTTATAGCTCCAAGGCAGCTAGGAGCCGTTGGATCTCCATTTGGTAGGCAATTCTTGCCTTCTATCGGTTGGCGCACCGGACAGTCCTGTGCACCACCGGACATGAACAGTGCTCGATTACTTTTATTTTTTGGCAAAGCCAACCATTGAGCCTTTGGTCCCCTTGGCGCACCAGACAGTCCGGAGCGACCTGGTGACGGTTGGCTCTGGCCACATGTCGCCCGCTGATCGCGCTGTCGACCGTTGGCACAGGCGCTGATGACTCACCGGATAGTCCGGTGATTTTTAGCCACGTCGCCCTCGCCAATTCCCGAGAGCAGCGAGTTTGCTGCTGAACTAGCCTGTGCACCGGACAGTGCCGATTCCCGAGAGCAGCGAGTTTGAGCTGAACCAGCATGTGCACCGGACACTGTCCGGTGCACCGAAGGCTGGTGCAAGTTTGGCTGAACTTAGCCAAACTTCTCCAATCCAATTTCTTTTGATTTAAACAAGGTTCCTAGCATTTAGAGAAATATGTTAATACCAAAAACAATTTACTAAGGCTAGAGTCATACCTTGATTCTGTGATTTTCATCTCTTTAGTACTTAGTGAGAGCACCTAGAGGGGGGTGAATAGGTGATCCTGTAAAAATCAAATACTTGTAGCCACAAAACTTGGTTAATTGTTAGTGCAATAGAACCAAGTGGCTAAGGACCGAGCTCTTGTGAAACACAATGGTCACAAAGAAAGACAACACACAAGACACGGTGATTTATCCCGTGGTTCGGCCAAGTGCAATACTTGCCTACTCCACGTTGTGGCATCCCGATGGACGAGGGTTGCACTCAACCCCTTTCAAGTGATCCAATGATCAACTTGAATACCACGGTGTTTTCCTTTCTTTTACTATCTCCCATTCGCGAGGAATCTCCACAACTTGGAGCCTCTCGCCCTTACAATTAATGATCACAAAGAAGCACGGAAGTAAGGGAGGGGAGAGCAACACACACAAGACTCAAAGCACGAGCACAAACACGCACACAAGCCACAACTTGAGCTCACAACACAATGCGAGGAGTTCTCTACTCAACTAGAGCTCAAGTCACTATCACAAAGAATCAAATGCGCGAGAATGGAGTCTTGGTGCTTAGAGATGATCAAAGAATGCTTGGGTGACTCCTCCATGCGCCTAGGGGTCCCTTTTATTGCCCCAAGACAGCTAGGAGCCGTTGGAGGCAATCTGGGAAGGGAATTCTTGCCTTCTGTCGGGTGGCGCACCGGACAGTCCGGTGCACCACCGGACAGGCACTGTTCATGGTCCGGTGCAGATCGCCTTCCTGAAATGGCACAGCCGACCGTTGCAGAATTGTAGCCGTTGGCGCACCGGACACTGTCCGGTGCACACCGGAGAGTCCGGTGCCTTCTGCCGACCGTTGGAGCGGGCCACGCGTCGCCCGCGGATTTGGCAGCCGACCATTGCGTTGGCGGCCATTGGCTCACCGGACAGTCCAGTGCACCACCGGACAGTCCGGTGAATTATAGCCGTACGCCGCCGACGAATTCCCGAGAGTGGCCAGTTCGCCAGAACCCAGCCTGGCGCACCGGACACTGTCTGGTGCACCACCGGACAGTCCGGTGTGCCAGACTGAGCTAAGTCTTGGCTGCTTCGAGCCAAGTTCTTTTCTTCTTCTTTTTTCTCTGATTCCAGCACTTAGACAAATATATTAGTGCACAAAAACCAATGTACTAAGTCTAGAATCATACCTTTGCTTTGGTTATCACTTTTCTCTTGATTTAGCACAAGAGGGCTCATTTAAATGTGTTGGGCACTTAATCACCAAAACATAATGGAAATTGCCCAAAGGCACATGTTGGGGACTTGTTCTCAAATGCTAAGAGTTAAGAACAAGGCAACATAAAAAGTGTTAAATGTTAAAGTCCTTCGTCCTTCAAGACATTATATCCCTTCGGACATAATGAATTTCGGACGAAGGTTATGAAGGAAAAAACATTCGTAAGCTCGATAGACAATAAAGACGAATTCATATCTCAAATACGAAGAATAATTTATATATTATTATCAATTTATCTTTATTTGCATTATCATATTCAAAATAACAAATTATAAATGTACCTTCGGATTGACGGAAAGTAAAGGTACAAGCGTGATGCGAAAGGCGAATGCTGAGTCAGCGTGAACAGTATGGGAGTACTGTTCATCTATTTATAGGCAAGGGACGCAGCCCGTGTAGAATTACATTTGTGCCCTTTACATTTATCAATACCTCTATAGTAATTCTTCGGGGTCTAATTTGCCTTTTCATCTTTAAGTCGGTTCCCCTTCTCTGCTATCATGCCGAAGCTTTTCTGCGCACAGCTTCGTGGTCATCTTTATCCTTTGTCATAATCGCTTTCTGTCTCGCTCAGGCTTCGTACTGACCATACTCTTGAATACTCATGACCCGATTCCGAAGATACCTGTTCACATATTCCACTTGGAAAACATTGTTAAATCATGTTTTTGAGGACCTTCGGAAGCCGAAGGCCCCCCAACAGTAGCCCCTCGCAATATTAATTTGCTGGAATGATAAATTTATATTGCGACATAGACGAAGGCCTTAAGCCGAAGGTCCGAAAAAAACACCTTCCCTTTGCTAGAATAGCAACAGTCATTGACAAGCGGGACCCTCCAGTTTTCAACGCACCAGGTGTATAAATAAGAGCTTACCCCGAGCTTATTTGGCACGCTTTCTTGCCATCTGCTCTTGTTTACTCGACTTTTTGCCTGCGCGCAACAACGCTTGCCTGGCTTTTTAAATTTTTAAGCTTCGGATTCGAGAGCACTTTCTCAGCGTTCACGAAGATGTCTAAAGATAAGAAAGTCGTTGCTGAATCGAAGCTGAGCCTTTCTGAGGAGATGCATCTCGGGTTTCTTCAATCAATGGCAAAGACCAACACAGAGAAGATCACTAGGGAGATTTTGGAGGGTTTATCTGAAGATACTGGAGATAGTGACAGCTATGATGTAGAAAGTGGGGGTGAAGACTCCGAAGATCGACCGTGGCGACCAAGTCACACAGTCTTCGGAAAATCGAGCATTAAACAGAGTCATCTTGACAACATGAGGGGAAGATACTTTCGAGACATGTCTACTGTGAGGGCAGATGACGGGGAGAAGACTGTGCCTACTCCTAAAGAGAATGAAGTCGTAATCTTCCGAAGCTTCTTAAAGGCCGGACTACGGTTTCCTTTGAGCAGTTTTGTCGTAGAAGTACTGAAGATATTTGAAATCTACCTTCATCAACTTACTCCCGAAGCAATTATAAGAATGGGCATCTTCGTCTGGGCCGTGAAGAGCCAAGGTTTAGAACCAAATGCAAAAAGTTTCTGCAACATACATGAGCTATTGTATGAGACAAAACCCTGGGGTAAAGAGCAGTATCACAACAATTTTGGCTGCTACAGCTTCGGTGCCCGGTCTGGGTCAAGCTGTCCCGTGCCAACCTTTCGAAAGAGGTGGCCCGACGACTGGATGACGGAATGGTTTTATGTGAAGAATGACTTGGAAGCACAGGAAGATATTAAAGGTATCATTATGCGCCCTATCTGGCAACGCTTCGGCCTTCGGAGGTCGAAGGTAGAGATGAATGAAGCAGCCGAAGAATGCCAGAGAGCCTTCGGCGTGGTTTGCTCTTTTATTGGGACAAGGGATTTGGTCCAAGAACACATTGCCTTCAGAATATGGCCACTTGTAGAAAAGTGGGAAATGCCGAAGGAGACTGTTAGAGAAACTGACGAAGGTGGATTAGTTAGGCTAAAATACACATTCCAATATGGAGATAAATTCGTCGAGCCAGATGATGACTGGCTAAAAAGCATTGAGACCGTAAGTGATGAATTGCTTGGATTATACTCGAAGGCCGAAGACACTGCACTGTCAGCGGCCTTCGGAGGCCGAAAGAAAAAGAGACTCAACCGAGTATTTGATGCAATTGGGTTTGTCTACCCCAACTACCGTTATCCAACGCGGGGTCAAAAAAGAAAGAATACATCTTCTGCGAAGGAAGTTGCCTCAGCCGCTCCTAGCGAGCTGGCGCCGAAGAGGAAAAGGGTAAAGGTTCTCACACACCGGCCACGTTATATTGAACCAGCCACAGTGCCTGAGTTTGCCGGTGAGACCTCTTCGGCCACCGAAGCTAAAGAACCAACTCCCCTGCCAAATATTATAGGGCTGGCCGAAGTGCCAGCAACGGAAAAAATAGAAGAACCGAGGGCTGAAGTAACAAAGACAACAGAAGTTCTAAGTCCTTCAGCAAAAATTGAGGCAACAAAAAGCCAAAAGGAGCCAGCAGTGACCCCAAAAAGAAAAAGGATGGTTAATGTGCTGGATGTTTTGGAGACAATTAAATCTTCAAGCACAACTCCGAAGAAAACTGTTGAATCTTCCGAAGTACATACTGAAGCATTTGATGCCGAAACCTCAAAACATCAGTCTGAGACTGAAGCTGGGCCTTCGGAGCCCACCAAGGTGAAATCCTTGGAAGTCGAAGAGACAGAAACAGTAGAACAAATTTCAGCTGAAGAAACTGGTACTGCCGCCCCTGAAGCATCTTCCGAAACCTTCGATTATATCCTTCATCATGCTTCGGGGAAAAAACTGACTGAAAAAGAACAGCAAGAGGCCCAGTACTACGCCCACAAATTGAAATATCCAAAGGGGGCGTTGATATTCAACGACAGTGGAGAAGAAGACTTTTTGTATTGTCTCCCTAACAGCAAGGAGATTTCTGTCTGTCGGGAGATGAGCAAGAGCTTCGGATTCCCAACACTGGAAGACGGGCTCTCGGTGCTGTCAAAAAACGAGCTAGCCGACAGCCTGGCATATAATAGCTTAAAGGTACAGAGAATGAGGTTTTCGTATTTTTTCTTGAAACCAAAATTTTTCGTTTGCTTAAAATTATTGTCGCACTCACATTTTTCTTTTTGCAGGGCCTTATACTTAGCAATGCCCTCAGGGCCCAAAAAGATGCCGAAGACGAAGGGTGTGTTATGGCCCTGAGCAACCTTCGTTCCGAAGTAATTGAACTAAGGAACGAAGGTCTCAAAAAAGATAAAATATTGCATTCATTGATAGATAGAATAAAAGAAGACGAAGCTACTTTTAAAGTTCAAGCTGAGGCTCAGAGGCGTGAAATTGAAGATCTCCGAAAACAACTGGCCAGAGCTAAAGAGGAACGCACACTTGAAGAAACGAAACGAAAACTCAGTGAACAATGGGCAAACCATTTGGAAAAAAGCGTTGAAGAGCTTCGTGCATCTAAGAAAAGATGCTATGAAAAATCTATAGAATGTGTTAAAAAAGTAAAGACCAGCTTCGCCAACATTGGCGCTTTTTCAAGTGAAGAAAACTTCATAAAGGGTGACCCCGAGGGCCCAATCGAATGGATCAGTCACGAAGCTGAGGCCTTTGAAGAAATTTTGAATAGCCGCGGAGACATATGTGCCTTTTCGGGTGCCAGGGAGATTGCTACCATTTTGGAGAGGAAAGGCTGTGAGCATGTGAAGTTTTTGGCACAATCCGAAGCCGCTTTATCCTCCGAAGATATAAAAGACCCCTCGGCCGAAGCAAGCCTGGTCGGTGGAAAATTTTTCACCGACATCTGGGACAATGGTGGCCGGGAAATGGCCCAAGAGATTATACGAAAAAGCGAAAAAGGCATTCATGACGCTAGAAAATTAGCAGGGGCCGCTGAGAGAAGTGCAGAGCCCGAAGGGCAAATAGGTATTGAATAGTGGTTTTTGACTCTTTGTTGTAATTTTTTGATTTCGAACTTGTTCACGGTTTGTAATAGTAATATAGCCGTATCTTCTCCTCCCTCAGAACCTGCTAAACCATCTACGGGCCCCCACGCAAAATGGGATGACGAAATTAGGAAAATGGCCGAAGCCATCATGGATAAAGTTGTTGATCAGCTACTAAACGAAGTTGCAGAAGTAGTTCTAAGGGAAGATTAGATGCTGCTGTAAAAACATTTAGAATATAATGTTTGTTGAGAAACATGTGTAATATTTTGTAACTTTGAATGTAATATATTAACTATTTATGGTTCTATTCTTTACGATGCATGAAACTTCATATACATACCGTTTTTGAGCCTTCGGCGAAAAAACACCTTCCCTTCTTTTCATGCTTCGTAAATAATATCCGTATTTTCATAAAAACGTCCAATCTTCGTAAAATCAATAACCGATAAATCTTTTCATTTCGGAGTTTGACAAAGGTATGCTTCTTCAAAATTTACTTTTTTGTGCCTTGGCTCTGTTTCTTCGAAACAATCTCCAAATATCAACATTGATCCCCTTCTTGCGTCATTGATGCAATATGATGTATGATGTTATGCTATGCAAATGATGTGATGATGTGATGTTATGTAAAATGATATTTGCCGAAGATCGACGTTTATTTTTCACTTTAAGCCTCCCTTAGGAGCTTCTTCGCCTTTTACTTCAGCGGAATCAGCGTTTATTTTTCGTTGTAAGCCTCCCTTAGGAGCTTCTTCGCCTTTTACTTTCAGCGGAATCAGCGTTTATTTTTCGCTGTAAGCCTCCCTTAGGAGCTTCTTCGCCTTTTACTTTCAGCGGAATCAGGGTTTATTTTTCGCTGTAAGCTCTGCATCCCCTTCGGAACGACTTTTGAGCAAAAAACTTACTCTGTGTTCCCTTAGGAACGACTTTTTGCTGCTTCGACTAAATTACGATGTGTTCCTTAGAACAAAATTTTTGATAATTCGAAGATCCTCCTTATCACCATAAATTCTTATGCTTCGTCAACTTAAGCCTGTGGAGAAGATATATTTTCATTATGGTAAAAAGTGAAACTGTTACAAGAGATTAAAAACGACAAAAAAGCACTTAAACCTCCCATAAGTGTTTCTTAGAAAAAGAAAATAATACTGAATGCGAAGAACAGCTGTCGGGGTAGGATATATGTCAGTAAATATGCTTCGACTCTGGCACAGTGCTATTGACTGTGCGAGCTTCGGACCCTTCTCTGAAGTCACGCTGAAGGTGAGCATGCTGGCTCCCTTCTGGCTGTTGGCCGTGTTGCGTTGGTGGTGGAGGTGGAGGCTGTTGCCAAGATGCTTGAGGTTGGCTTGCCGAAGCAACAGAAGCTGCAGGGTGGTTGCCTACATATTCTGGAATGTAAGGCGAATGGTACGAAGCAGTATGCATGACCTGCTTCGGCTGACTCTGTTGTGCTGCAGCTTCTGCTATCTCCTTTTGCTTCTAGATGGTAACATGGCACATCCTGATGGTATGGCCCTTGTCCTCACCACAGAATAGACAATAAAATTTCCTTGGCTGATCCCCAAATCTTCCTCCGAAGCCCCTGGCGCCTCTGCCCCTTGGAGCTGGCGGCCGGAAAGAGCTTTGCTGCTGCTCCGAAGCTTGTGAGGAGTACTGCGGTCTTTGCTGTTGGCTCCCTCTATCATCACTCTGAGCAGAGTTGTGAATTGACCTGACGTGCCTTGGATGAAGTCTTCCACCGAAGCCCCTGGTCATTTCGAAGAACCTGTATGCTTCCTCCCTTCTTTGGCGGATGTCATTGTCAGCTCGAATATACTCATCCATCTTCTGGAGCAGCTTCTCCAAAGTTTGAGGAGGCTTCCTGGCAAAGTATTGAGCTAAAGGTCCTGGCCAAAGCCCCTTAATCATGGCCTCAATGACAATTTCATTGGGCACTGTTGGTGCTTGTGCCCTCAGACGCAGGAACCTTCGGACATACGCCTGAAGGTATTCTTCGTGGTCCTGGGTGCACTGGAATAAGGCTTGAGCAGTGACCGGCTTCGTTTGAAACCCTTGGAAGCTGGTTATCAGCATATCCTTCAGCTTTTGCCATGGGGTGATTGTTCCTGGTCGAAGAGAGGAGTACCAGGTTTGTGCAACACTCTTGACAGCCATGAAGAAAGACTTTGCCATGACTGCAGTATTGCCACCATACGAAGATATGGTTGCTTCATAACTCATCAAGAATTGCTTTGGGTCTGAATGACCGTCGTACATGGGGAGTTGGGGTGGCTTGTAGGACTGGGGCCAAGGTGTAGCCTGCAGTTCTGTTGATAGAGGAGAAGTCTCATCAAAAGCAAAATTTCCATGATGGAAATCCTCATACCAATCATCCTCATTGTAGAAGCCCTCCTGATGAAGCTCTCTGCGCGGAGGCCTTCGGTTCTGGTCATCTTGAACAAGATGACGAACTTCTTCAAAGGCTTCGTCTATCTGCCTTTGCAGGTCAGCTAGACGAGCCATCTTTTCCTTCTTCCGTTGTGTAACACCCTAAAATTCTAACTTGGGATTTTAGAGAAATTCTTCAAAGGTTCTGATTAATATATATAAATTCTTACCTTGGGAATTACTTCTAGATTGAATATCTTTTCTAATAAAAGATCAAATGAAAAGATTACTAAGTGAATTAAGTGATCCCTTTGTTGCACTACATATTTGAAGCATTTATCAAAATGGATAAAAAAAATTAATACACATATATATATATGACTTGCATATCATGATGGATATTTTTGGTTGTTGCATATCGACTTGGATATTAAAACTCAATTACAATTAAGTATGTAATTTGTGAATTGGAATAGATAATAAAACTAAAAATAGGAAGTAAAAAAACAAAAAGGAATTTTTACCTGCGCTTGGGCCAAGTTACAGACCCATCAGTCCACTTCACGTGTGCACAAGCACAATCATATTTCCTTCCGGTTCTTTTTTTTCCTTTTATTTATTCCCCCTAGCCGATGAAGGCTTCACTAATCACTACGACATCACGTCCATGTCATCTGTTGGATTAGTTACATTATGAATTACAGCCACGATCAAGCTTTCTGCGTTCGCTCAACCACCCGGTTTCCCACTAACCTGTGGCCCCTTGGTCGGACTCAACTCCAATCCCAAGCAGCAGGATATACTCGACGGGGTGAGATTTTCCTAGGCTCAACCTCCTAAGCCGTAACAACCAAGCGATAAATTCTCACCACGGACTCGTCCTGGCGCTATATAAAACCTGGCTGCAACCCTTTCCAATGAAGCTACCTCGAAGGATGAGCTAGATGGTGACTGGAACCAAGCGTCATCGTTGAGGGATTGTCGTCGGAGCGTCGCCTGTAGCCTTTGTCGTCGTCTCTGTTGCCGGTGAGTATCTTAGTTACTGCGTTGCTTCCTTCTTCATTCCGTTTTGCGCGACTTGGTCAGGCTAGTACACAGGGACCTCTGGTTGCCGGCCATGGCAACCACCGCGGGTAGGACACAGGGCGCCGCCTCTGCTAGGCACCGTGGGGGAGAAGATGAGGTTTTGAGCGTTGATCCGGAAACGGACTGTCTGGATTAGTTCTAGCCTGCCGTTTGGGCAGTGTGTGCCCCAGCCATCGATGGGATGATGGGTGGCCACGATGTGATTCTGATATTTTAAATCTGAGTCGTGTATTGCGGATCGTGTGGTACGGATCCGAGCGAGTCTAACCCTTCGCGTGATGTAATCTGGGTCGTCCAGATTTAATCCAACAGCCCATAGCTCACGATACCCCTTCAGCCAGCGCATTTTGCAAAAGAACCCTTATGTTTCTATGCAATCGACCCGCCGTCCTGTGCGGGGGAAAACTGAGTCTTAAGCAATTTTATTATTTAGACCCTGGGTTCTCTGTTATTGTGTGCGCAGCCCGGGACTCAGATAAAATAGGAGAAATGAATTTAGAAAATGAATTTTTAATATAAAAAGAATTCCAGAACTTAATTAATTCATAGAAACTTCATACTAAGTCCAAATTAATCCATTCCAATTTCTATAATTTTGTAATATTATTGTTTATCATTTAGTACCACTGTTTTGACATGAAAATCACAATAGAATTTATATCCCATTTAATCTTGTACAAAACACATGAAACCTTTAGAAATTCATAACTTAAAATATATAACTCCAAAATTAACGATTCATGTTCCTAGAATCTTATTTTAATGTGTAGATTATTATTATGTATTTTGTTTATATGTTTGGTGTGATGTTAATTTTGCCTACACCATGTTTGTCTGTATTGCTACGACTAGTGCGAGGTCACGTGTCATCCGAAGATCATCCTGGTACCTGGAATCTCAAGTCCCAGGCAAGTTGTGCCCTTGATCACTTCTTTTTACCCAGCCATGTTCTGATTAATCATAATGATCTGCATAGGTTAATTTTGATGGGACCCAATAGGTTACCCTAGTTTATCTATCTTTATACCTTGTTTACCACTGAACCTTTTGGGTAGTACTTGCTAGTGCTTTATGTGGTTTTGGGTATGAAGGTACATTATTCATGATCACACTTTTATTATATGTTTATTATTACTGTTCATGATAAGATCATTATGTTAATTGGAACATGGAGCGACCACCCGGGAAAACAGTGCTACCACAAGGGAGGAATGGGACCCCTTGGCTGATTAATTAGGAAAGCTAGTGGAAGACTACCTTACCCGAAAGGGGCAAGGGCAGTGGGGGAGTGGTCAGTGTAGGGAGGCCCTCGGGAGGATTTTGCTGCGATGGCGGTCCTGCAAGGGATTCCTGCATTGGAGCTTCCTATAAACTGTAGCGGGTTTTCTGAAGCTAGTGGAACTTTGTAAAGGCCTCGTAGTGCTACCCTGCCTCGCCTCCTCGGTAGAGGTGTATGGGAAGTCGCGATCCCTTGGCAGATGGGTAACATGACTTGTGGGTAAAGATGCGCAACCTCTGCAGAGTGTAAAACTGGTATACTAGCCGTGCTCACGGTCATGAGCAGCTCGGACCCTCACATGATTAATTTATGGAACTAAATTCAATTTGTCATATGCATTGCATCGCAGGTGATGTTGTTACTTTTGTTCTTCTATTTAATTGGGTTGGTATTTACTTACACTTAGTAATTGCTAATAAAATTTTGACCAACTTTAAAAGCAATGCTCAGCTTCAACCATCCTCTTTGGTAAGCCTTACACTTCACGTGAGCTCCCACCTTTGGCGAGTTCATGCACATTATTCCCCACAACTTGTTGAGCGATGAACGTATGTGAGCTCACTCTTGCTGTCTCACACCCCCCACAGGTCAAGAACAGGTACCACAGGATGAGGCGCATGGAGGATGCTGCGATGTTTTCGTGAGAGATCTAGGCCGTCGTCTCCCAGTCAACTTTGGATTGCTGGACCGTTGTCTCCTTATAATGTAATTATTTATTTTGTATAGAACACCTGTTATATAGTAAAGATGTGACATTCGATCCTGTGCCATGATTCATCATATGTGTGAGACTTGGTCCCAGCACACCTAGTGATTATGTTCGCGCCCGGGCTTTGGACCCCTAAAACCCGGGTGTGACAGAAGTGGTATCAGAGGAATGTTGACTGTAAGACGAAACCTAGATAGAACTGGACAACCATTATCTACTTACCTTGCTACTCTGATTCTTTCTAAACTTTTCTTAATCTTTTCTCATCTATTTCCGTTTACTCTGATTATTCTTACCTTTTCTTTCTAAAGAAAAATGTGGATTTCACACTTTGAAATCTTGTGCCTAAAGTGACTTTAGGAATAGGAGACCTACTCTTAGGAACAAAATCAAAACTATTTTTTTATTTTTTTTGTAGGTATCTATACGCTTGAGTGTTTGTTCTTATGATACATGTTTGATTTGGATTTTTGATTGAGTGTGATGGGTTGTGGAGTAATGTCCACAATTACATCTGTATATATACATTTAGGAAAAAAAGAATATTTGTAAGATAACTAGACAACCTAGATTATCTCCCATTAAATATATATATCTTAATAGATTCATCTCATCTTGAAAGATTTTATCTTATCTAGCCTCATCTTGTCCAAAAACACTTTGCTTATCCCACCCTAGTGTAACAACCATGATCTAACCTAAATTATTTAAATGTTATGTAGTCTAATCTAGTCATGACAAATTAATCTAGACTCCATCTAATCTACTATGATCCAATCTAAAATGAGTTACCTAACAAGATAGTCAATCCTGGCGGAGTACATTAGACCCTGCTCCTATAAACAAGTTTGAGATCTTAGATTAACTCGACCCTACCCAACAACTTGACCTACAAAACAGGTTACACAACTAATTCCATCTAGCATATAGCTATTGAACCCTCTACCCATCTTGTCACAAACCCGGATGAAGACACCAAAGCTCGAGGAAGAAAGGATCAACCGCGTTAAGGAAGGATAAGAGTCAAGCCAAATCTGGTCTTCAGCCCCAACTCAAGCCTTCAAAGATCAAGCTAGGTCATCAGATGAATCAAGATCCACAAATCTTGGATGGAGTCTTTCCTTACCGCAATCTTTCTTACCCAAACCTCTCTATGCTTTAAAGACACCTTTTACCATACACAATAAAGTGGATATACATACCCATGCTCTAATAACCACTGTCTAAATAACATGAAACTTCTTAATTCTTAAACTAATTAGAAGTTAAAGGCTAAACTATAAATAAAGTTTTTTTACATCCCTTTCATACAAATCTCGAGGACGAGATTTTTGTTAAGGGGGGTAGAATTTGTAACACCCTAAAATTCTAACTTGGGATTTTAGAGAAATTCTTCAAAGGTTCTGATTAATATATATAAATTCTTACCTTGGGAATTACTTCTAGATTGAATATCTTTTCTAATAAAAGATCAAATGAAAAGATTACTAAGTGAATTAAGTGATCCCTTTGTTGCACTACATATTTGAAGCATTTATCAAAATGGATAAAAAAAATTAATACATATATATATATATATATGACTTGCATATCATGATGGATATTTTTGGTTGTTGCATATCGACTTGGATATTAAAACTCAATTACAATTAAGTATGTAATTTGTGAATTGGAATAGATAATAAAACTGAAAATAGGAAGTAAAAAAAACAAAAAGGAATTTTTACCTGCGCTTGGGCCAAGTTACAGACCCATCAGTCCACTTCACGTGTGCACAAGCACAATCATATTTCCTTCCGGTTCTTTTTTTTCCCTTTTATTTATTCCCCCTAGCCGATGAAGGCTTCACTAATCACTACGACATCACGTCCATGTCATCTGTTGGATTAGTTACATTATGAATTATAGCCACGATCAAGCTTTCTGCGTTCGCTCAACCACCCGGTTTCCCACTAACCTGTGGCCCCTTGGTCGGACTCAACTCCAATCCCAAGCAGCAGGATATACTCGACGGGGTGAGATTTTCCTAGGCTCAACCTCCTAAGCCGTAACAACCAAGCGATAAATTCTCACCACGGACTCGTCCTGGCGCTATATAAAACCTGGCTGCAACCCTTTCCAATGAAGCTACCTCGAAGGATGAGCTAGATGGTGACTGGAACCAAGCGTCATCGTTGAGGGATTGTCGTCGGAGCGTCGCCTGTAGCCTTTGTCGTCGTCTCTGTTGCCGGTGAGTATCTTAGTTACTGCGTTGCTTCCTTCTTCATTCCGTTTTGCGCGACTTGGTCAGGCTAGTACACAGGGACCTCTGGTTGCCGGCCATGGCAACCACCGCGGGCAGGACACAGGGCGCCGCCTCTGCTAGGCACCGTGGGGGAGAAGATGAGGTTTTGAGCGTTGATCCGGAAACGGACTGTCTGGATTAGTTCTAGCCTGCCGTTTGGGCAGTGTGTGCCCCAGCCATCGATGGGATGATGGGTGGCCACGATGTGATTCCGATATTTTAAATCCGAGCCGTGTATTGCGGATCGTGTGGTACGGATCCGAGCGAGTCTAACCCTTCACGTGATGTAATCTGGGTCGTCCAGATTTAATCCAACAGCCCATAGCTCACGATACCCCTTCAGCCAGCGCATTTTGCAAAAGAACCCTTATGTTTCTATGCAATCGACCCGTCGTCCTGTGCGGGGGAAAACTGAGTCTTAAGCAATTTTATTATTTAGACCCTGGGTTCTCTGTTATTGTGTGCGCAGCCCGGGACTCAGATAAAATAGGAGAAATGAATTTAGAAAATGAATTTTTAATATAAAAAGAATTCCAGAACTTAATTAATTCATAGAAACTTCATACTAAGTCCAAATTAATCCATTCCAATTTCTATAATTTTGTAATATTATTGTTTATCATTTAGTACCACTGTTTTGACATGAAAATCACAATAGAATTTATATCCCATTTAATCTTGTACAAAACACATGAAACCTTTAGAAATTCATAACTTAAAATATATAACTCCAAAATTAACGATTCATGTTCCTAGAATCTTATTTTAATGTGTAGATTATTATTATGTATTTTGTTTATATGTTTGGTGTGATGTTAATTTTGCCTACACCATGTTTGTCTGTATTGCTACGACTAGTGCGAGGTCACGTGTCATCCGAAGATCATCCTGGTACCTGGAATCTCAAGTCCCAGGCAAGTTGTGCCCTTGATCACTTCTTTTTACCCAGCCATGTTCTGATTAATCATAATGATCTGCATAGGTTAATTTTGATGGGACCCAATAGGTTACCCTAGTTTGTCTATCTTTATACCTTGTTTACCACTGAACCTTTTGGGTAGTACTTGCTAGTGCTTTATGTGGTTTTGGGTATGAAGG
This sequence comes from Zea luxurians, assembly GCA_029449295.1. Lineage (NCBI taxonomy): Eukaryota > Viridiplantae > Streptophyta > Magnoliopsida > Poales > Poaceae > Zea > Zea luxurians. The sequence continues at coordinate 2,033,969 of JAOPSE010000017.1, forward strand.
TACATTATTCATGATCACACTTTTATAATATGTTTATTATTACTATTCATGATAAGATCATTATGTTAATTGGAACATGGAGCGACCACCCGGGAAAACAGTGCTACCACAAGGGAGGAATGGGACCCCTTGGCTGATTAATTAGGAAAGCTAGTGGAAGACTACCTTACCCGAAAGGGGCAAGGGCAGTGGGGGAGTGGTCAGTGTAGGGAGGCCCTCGGGAGGATTTTGCTGCGATGGCGGTCCTGCAAGGGATTCCTGCATTGGAGCTTCCTATAAACTGTACCGGGTTTTCTGAAGCTAGTGGAACTTTGTAAAGGCCTCGTAGTGCTACCCTGCCTCGCCTCCTCAGTAGAGGTGTATGGGAAGTCGCGATCCCTTGGCAGATGGGTAACATGACTTGTGGGTAAAGATGTGCAACCTCTGCAGAGTGTAAAACTGGTATACTAGCCGTGCTCACGGTCATGAGCAGCTCGGACCCTCACATGATTAATTTATGGAACTAAATTCAATTTGTCATATGCATTGCATCGCAGGTGATGTTGTTACTTTTGTTCTTCTATTTAATTGGGTTGGTATTTACTTACACTTAGTAATTGCTAATAAAATTTTGACCAACTTTAAAAGCAATGCTCAGCTTCAACCATCCTCTTTGGTAAGCCTTACACTTCACGTGAGCTCCCACCTTTGGCGAGTTCATGCACATTATTCCCCACAACTTGTTGAGCGATGAACGTATGTGAGCTCACTCTTGCTGTCTCACACCCCCACAGGTCAAGAACAGGTACCACAGGATGAGGCGCATGGAGGATGCTGCGATGTTTTCGTGAGAGATCTAGGCCGTCGTCTCCCAGTCAACTTTGGATTGCTGGACCGTTGTCTCCTTATAATGTAATTATTTATTTTGTATACAACACCTGTTATATAGTAAAGATGTGACATTCGATCCTGTGCCATGATTCATCATATGTGTGAGACTTGCTCCCAGCACACCTGATGATTATGTTCGCGCCCGGGCTTTGGACCCCTAAAACCCGGGTGTGACACGTTGGACCTGTTGATGGAGCATCTCTAAGTTTTGGATTTCTTGATCCAAGTCGTCCTCCGGAGGCGTCGGACTGGTGGCCTTCCTCTTCTGGCTTCGGGCCTCCCTTAGAGAAAGGACATCCTAATTGGGATCCAGCGGCTGCAGAGCGGTAGCCCCTGTTGCTGAAGCTTTCTTTGGTGGCATGACGAAGGTGATGCTTGCCGAAGGTGTTCAAAACTCAAAAAATGGAAGTGAGTTCACCGAAGGTGGGCGCCAATGTTGGGGACTTGTTCTCAAATGCTAAGAGTTAAGAACAAGGCAACATAAAAAGTGTTAAATGTTAAAGTCCTTCGTCCTTCAAGACATTATATCCCTTCGGACATAATGAATTTCGGACGAAGGTTATGAAGGAAAAAACATTCGTAAGCTCGATAGACAATAAAGACGAATTCATATCTCAAATACGAAGAATAATTTATATATTATTATCAATTTATCTTTATTTGCATTATCATATTCAAAATAACAAATTATAAATATACCTTCGGATTGACGGAAAGTAAAGATACAAGCGTGATGCGAAAGGCGAATACTGAGTCAGCGTGAACAGTACGGGAGTACTGTTCATCTATTTATAGGCAAGGGACGCAGCCCGTGTAGAATTACATTTGTGCCCTTTACATTTATCAATAACTCTATAGTAATTCTTCGTGGTCTAATTTGCCTTTTCATCTTTAAGTCGGTTCCCCTTCTCTGCTATCATGCCGAAGCTTTTCTGCGCACAGCTTCATGGTCATCTTTATCCTTCGTCATAATCGCTTTCCGTCTCGCTCAGGCTTCGTACTGACCATACTCTTGAATACTCATGACCCGATTCCGAAGATACCTGTTCACATATTCCACTTGGAAAACATTGTTAAATCATGTTTTTGAGGACCTTCGGAAGCCGAAGGCCCCCAACAGCACATTTCCCTTTCAATCTCCCCCTTTTTGGTGATTTATGCCAACACATCCAAAAGCAGTGCAAAACATGCAACATCTATTCAAATTGAAGACCAAATTGTTTTAAACTCTAATTTGGCATATTTAGATCATTCTTTGCCACCACTTGGTTTGTTTTTGCAAATCAAAATCATTTTCCTATCTCTAAGTCAAACACACATGTTTAGGCACAAAGCGAGATATTCCAATTGAAAAATTGATCGAGTGCCAAAAACTCCCCCTTTTTCTCATAACCATTAATTCTCCCTGCCAGAGACCAAATTTTGACAATAAGAGTATTTTGACAAAACAAAAGTTCTAACTCTACTATTTTCAAAATTCTCAAGTGGTAGCTGATCCATTTGCTTTGGCCTTAATTTCTCCCCCTATGGCATTAAGCACCAAAACAGGATCATTATAGGCCCTTAAACCCCATTGCCTCACCAAAATCGTCAATTAAGAGTAAAAAGGCAATAAGAGCATGGAGATGAACTTGGAGTAAATTACCCTCTCATCGGAGTGCAATGGAAGTCTTGCATGGTCCAAGTTCACCTTTCCCTTTCAATCCACCTTTGAGACTAAATTAAGTAAACTCAAGCACACGGTTAGTCTCAAAGGGTCAAGTTGTAGCATTTCTCCCCCTAAATATGTGCATCATTCACACATGGACTTGTGAGGTCCGGGGATCCCTTGCACAACTTGAGCACCATAAATAAGCAATAATATGCATAAAGGAACATGATCAAGGACATAAAACACATGTATGCTATAGATCAATCCAAGTTACGCGAATCTAAGACATTTAGCTCACTACGCAGCCTGCAAAAGGTCTTCTCATCTAAAGGCTTGGTAAAGATATCGGCTAGCTGGTTCTCAGTGCTAACATAAAACACTTCGATATCTCCCTTTTGCTGGTGGTCTCTCAAAAAGTGATGCTGGATGTCTATGTGCTTTGTGCGGCTGTGTTCAATAGGATTGTCCGCCATGCGGATTGCACTCTCATTGTCACATAGGAGTGGGACTTTGCTCAGATTGTAGCCAAAGTCCCAGAGGGTTTGCCTCATCCAAAGTAGTTGCGCGCAACACTGTCCTACGGCAACATACTCGGCCTCAGCGCTGGATAGGGCAACGGAAGTTTGTTTCTTTGAACTCCAAGACACTAGGGACCTTCCTAGGAATTGGCACGTCCCTAATGTACTCTTCCTATCAACCTTGCACCAAGCATAATCGAAGTCTAAATATCCAATCAAGTCAAAGGTAGACCCCTTTGGATACCAGATCCCGAAGCAAGGCGTAGCAACTAAATATCTAAGAATCTGCTTAACGGCCACAAGGTGACATTCCCTTGGGTCGGATTGATATCTAGCACACATGCAAACGCTAAGCATAATATCCGGTCTACTAGCACATAGGTAAAGCAAGGAACCTATCATAGACTGGTATGCCTTTTGATCAACGGACTTACCTCCTTTGTTGAGGTCGACATGTCCGTCGGTTCCCATTGGAGTCTTTGCGGGCTTGGCGTCCTTCATCCCGAACCGCTTGAGCAAGTCTTGCGTGTACTTTGTTTGGGAGATGAAGGTGCCGTCCTTGAGTTGCTTCACTTGGAACCCAAGGAAGTAGTTCAACTCGCCCATCATTGACATCTCAAATTTTTGAGTCATCACCCTGCTAAACTCTTCACAAGACTTTTGGTTAATAGAACCAAATATTATGTCATCGACATAAATTTGGCACACAAATAAGTCACCATCACAAGTCTTAGTGAAAAGAGTTGGATCGGCTTTCCCAACCTTGAAAGCATTAGCAATAAGGAAATCTCTAAGGCATTCATACCATGCTCTTGGGGCTTGCTTGAGTCTATAGAGCGCCTTAGAGAGCTTACACACATGGTCGGGGTACTGTTCATCCTCAAAGCCAGGGGGTTGCTCCACGTACACCTCCTCCTTGATTGGCCCATTGAGAAAAGCGCTCTTCACATCCATTTGGAACAACCTGAAAGAATGGTGAGCGGCATAGGCTAACAAAATGTGAATAGACTGTAGCCTAGCCACAGGAGAAAAAGTCTCCTCAAAGTCCAAACATGCGACTTGGGCATAACCTTTTGCCACAAGTCGAGCCTTGTTCCTTGTCACCACCCCGTGCTCGTCCTATTTGTTGCGGAACACCCACTTCGTTCCCACAACGTTTTGCTTGGGACGTGGCACCAGGGTCCAAACTTCATTTCGCTTGAAGTTGTTGAGCTCTTCCTGCATGGCCAACACCCAGTCCGGATCTAGCAAGGCCTCTTCTACCCTGAAAGGCTCAATAGAAGAGACAAACGAGTAATGCTCACAAAAATTAGCTAGACGTGAGCGAGTAGTTACTCCCTTGCTTATATCACCCAAAATCTGGTCGACGGGATGATTCCTTTGAATCGTCGCTCGAACTTGAGTTGGAGGGGCCCGTGGTGCTTCTTCCTCCACAACTTGTTCTTCTTGTGCTCCCCCTTGATCACACGCCTCCTCTTGAGGAACATGTTCTTCATCTTGAGTCAGGGGATGCACCATCATTGAGGAAGAAGGTTGATCTTGCTCTTGGTGTTCCTGTGGGCGCACATCTCCAATTGCCATGGTGCGAATTGCATCTGTTGGAACATCATCTTCATCTACATCATCAAGATAAACTTGCTCTCTTGGAGAGCCATTAGTTTCATCAAATACAACGTCGCTAGAGACTTCAACCAAACCCGACGATTTGTTGAAGACTCTATACGCCTTTGTATTTGAGTCATAACCTAGCAAAAACCCTTCTACAGCTTTGGGAGCAAATTTGGAATTCCTACCTTTCTTCACTAGAATGTAACATTTACTCCCAAATACACGAAAATAAGACATGTTGGGTTTGTTACCGGTTAGAAGTTCGTACGACATCTTCTTGAGGAGGCGATGAAGGTAGACCCGGTTTATGGCATGGCAAGCTGTGTTCACAGCTTCCGACCAAAACCGCTCGGGCGTCTTGAATTCTCCAAGCATCGTCCTCGCCATGTCTATAAGCGTCCTGTTCTTCCTCTCTACCACACCGTTTTGCTGTGGTGTTTAGGGAGCGGAGAACTCGTGCTTGATTCCTTCCTCCTCAAGGAACTCCTCCACTTGAAGGTTCTTGAACTCGGACCCGTTGTCGCTTCTAATCTTTTTCACTTTGAGTTCAAATTCGTTTTGAGCTCGCCTTAGAAAGCGCTTGAGGGTCCCTTGGGTTTCTGATTTATCCTGCAAAAAGAATACCCAAGTGAAGCGGGAAAAATCATCAACAACAACAAGACCATACTTACTTCCCCCTATGCTGAGGTAGGCGACGGGTCCGAAGAGGTCCATATGAAGTAACTCCAGAGGTCTTGATGTGGTCATCACATTCTTGCTGTGATGAGAGCTTCCCACCTATTTACCTGCTTGACATGCTGCACAAGGTCTATCTTTTTCGAAATACACATTTGTCAGTCCTAACACATGTTATCCCTTTAGAAGTTTGTGGAGGTTCTTCATCCCAACATGTGCTAGACGGCGATGCCACAGCCAGCCCATGCTAGTCTTAGTTATTAAGCATGTATCTAGATCGGCCTCCTCTTTCGAAAAAATCAACTAAGTAGAGTTTGCCATCTAGTACACCCTTAAATGCTAATGAACCATCACTCCTTCTAAAGACAGACACATCAACATTTGTAAATAAACAATTGTAGCCCATGTGGCACAATTGACTAACAGACAACAGATTATAGCCTAGCGACTCTATTAGAAATACATTAGAGATAGAGTGCTCATTTGTGATGGCTATCTTGCCTAAGCCTTTGACCTTGCCTTGATTCCCATCTCCAAATATGATTGTATCTTGGGAATCCTTGTTCTTGACGTAGGAGGTGAACATCTTCTTCTCCCCCGTCATGTGGTTTGTGCATCCGCTGTTGATAATTGTAACACCCGGATTTTAGGGATCCAAAACCCGGGGTTAACATAAACACCAGGTATGCTGGGACCAAGTCTCAAACATATGATGTATAGTGGCACAGGATCGAATGTCACATCTTTATATATAACATGAGTTCTATACAAAATAAATAATTACATTATAAGGAGACAACGGTCCAGCAACCCAAAAGTTGACTGGGAGACGACGACCTAGACCACTCACGAACTCATCACAGCATCCTCCATGAGCATCATCCTGCAGTACCTGGTCTTGACCTATGGTGCATGTGAGACAGCAAGAGTGAGCTCACATACGTTCATCGCTCAACAAGTTGTGGGGAATAATGTGCATGAACCCGCCAAAGATGGGAGCTCACTTGAAGTGTAAGGCTTACCAAAGAAGATGGTTAGAGCTGAGCATTGCTTTTAAAGTTGGTCAAAATTTTATTAGTAGTTACTAAGTATAAGTAAATACCAAACCCAATTAAGTAATAGAACAAAAGTATCAACATCACCTGCAATGCAATGCATATGACAAATTGAATTTAGTTCCATAAATTAATCATGTGAGGGTCCGAGCTGCTCATGACCGTGAGCACGGCTAGTATACCAGTTTTACACTCTGCAGAGGTTGCGCATCTTTACCCACAAGTCGTGTTACCCATCTGCCAAGGGGTCATGAATCCCATACACCTCTACCAAGGAAGCGAGGCAGGGTAACACTACGAGGCCTTTACAAAGTTCCACTAGCTTCCGAAAACCCGCTACAGTTTATAGGAAGATCCAGTGCAGGAATCCCTTGCAGGACCGCCATCGCAGCAAAATCCTCCCGAGGGCCTCCCTACACTGACCTCTCCCCTACTGCCCTTGCCCCTTTCGGGTAAGGTAGTCTTCCACTAGCTTTCCTAATTAATCAGCCAAGGGCGTCCCATACCACCCTTGTGGTAGCACTGTTTTCCCGGGTGGTCGCTCCATGTTCCAATTAACATAATGATCTTAACATGAACATTAAGTAACAACTGATAACAAAAAGTGTAATCATGAATAGTGTATCTCCATACCCAAAACCACATATAGCACTAGCAAGTACTACCCAGAAAGATCAGTGGTAAACAAGGTATAAAGATAATCAAACTAGGTAACCTGTTGGGTCCCATCAAATTAACCTATGCAGATCATTATGATTAATCAGAACATGGCTGGGTAAAAAGAAGTGATCAAGGGCACAACTTGCCTGGGCCTTGAGAATCCAGGTACCAGGATGATCTTCAGATGACTCGTGACCTCACTGCTAGTCGTAGCAATACAAACATACATGGTATAGGCAAAATTAACATTACACCAAACATATATGCAAAATACATATTAATAATCTATACATTAAAATAAAACCACAGGAACTGGAATCATTAAATTTGGAGTTGTAGATTTTAAGTTATGATTTTCCAAAGATTATATGTGCTTATTACAAGATTAGTTAAGATAACAATTTTAATGTGACTTTTATGTAAAACCAGTGGCACTAATTAATAAACAATAATATTACAAAATTATAGGAAGTGGAATGGATTAATTTGGAGTTGTAGAATTCAAGTTATGAATTTCCTAAGATTTAAGGTGATTATAATATGATTAAATGATAAATAAATTTTCTGACATAGTTCATGTCAAAACAAAGACACTAAATGATGAAGAATATTATTACAAAATTTTAGAAACTGGAATGGTTCAATTTGGAGCTAAAATGAATTTTCTATGAATTATCTAAGTTTTAGCAATTATTTTCACATTAAAAATCTATTTAATAACCATTTTCTCTGATTTTATTATGTTCTGGACTGGGCCTCAATTATAAGAAAGGTCAGGGGGCTCGGGGTAAGTCTTCTAAGACTCAGAGCACAGTCGCATAGGACGGCGGGTTCTATTTCAAAAAGTCCAGGGGCTCTTTTAAAAGACTGCCAGCGCGAAGGGGTATAATCTAATTCCAGCCGTCAGATCAGGAATCAAGCGCCCGGATTAGATCTGATATAAACCGAACCGGTACGCGACATCAGCCGTCGGATCCGAGATCAACGGTCCACGAATGCCCACGATTCCAAACTACCCCGAACCGCACGATTGAAGCCCGACGGCTCGGATTTAAAATGACGATGGGGGTACGCCCCGATCTAATCACAGCCGATCAAGCGCCATCCGACGGTCCAGCGCCATCGTCCCCGCATCGCTCCCACCCGCGGCGGCGCCGCCCAGTGGCCGCGGTGAGCCATCGCCGGAGGAGTCCAATTCGGGTGATTCCGTACCCCAATCGCAACAATAATTGGTGCTACACGATCCTTGCGACGTGACGACTACTTGGGTGGAGTACTCACCGGCGATAATGTTGTGGCGAAGGCTGACCACGGTGAGGGGCGGCTTCACGGCGGACGGTAAAGATCGGCGAGCAATTCCCCCGGTTTCCCCGGCTTATGAGCCCGACGAACCGCGTCAACACGATCCCGGCACGATGGCAAGGCCCCCCCGACCTTTATCCGACCACCGACCGCAAGCGAAGGTGGAAGTCGAGTGCGGCGGCCCTCACGGCGGAACTCTAAGCTTCGCCCCAAGCTCCCAGGGGTTGGCGTGGAGCGGATGGGGCGAGGGGGTGTACAGCTTTATACCAAGGGCAAAGTCCGAGCAGGTGGGTGCGAGCAGCGAGTTCGGCGGCGAAAATCCAGGAATCGAGCGCGGCTGGAGCGGAGCTTCGTTGCGGCGACTTCGGCGGTAGGTAGGAGATGGCGCTGACGGCCCGGGCCCGGTTCGTCAGTGGGAATGGGACGCGCACAGGTTCCTGGCCAGGTGGGCCCGCATGGCGGTGAAGGAAGGGAGCGCGGGTATGTGAGCAGGGAGACTGAAGGGGTGGCCCCGCCTGTCGGCGCCGTGGGGGAGCGAGTGGGCCGCGCGGGTGAGGGAATGTTTAGGTGGGCCGAATACCAGGTAGCAGGCCCAGTTAGGTTAGAATTCCTTTTCTTTTTATTTTCTATTTTCTTTTCTCCATTTTCAAATCCAATTTGAATTCAAGTTTAAATTCAAACCTTTGTGAATAACTTGTCCTCATTTTGAATAGTATAATTTAATAATATAAGTGTGAAGAATTTTTATTCTGATTTTATTTTATTTTATGTAGTATTTTTCTTAGTTCTTCCCTACTCCTTTTATTTTCTACTTTCCATTTTCCTTTCCCTTTGAATTTCAAATCAACACAAGTTTAAAGTTCAAACACTTAATTTGGATACACATATAGAACTTCAGCATAATGTGCAAAAACCTATTTTATGTATTTCTTTATTTATTTTAGTTCTTTTAGACAAGCTTTTAGTCATATAGTAGAATAATCCCTACCTTATTACTTCTAGGGAAATCAAATTTATATTGTAGACTATATATATTAAGAAATAGTTCAATCCTAATTCTTTTATATATCCTAACCCAAAGGCAATTTAGATTATCTAAGTATCTTTAATTATGTATTTTTAACATATTCATGAGTGGAAACTTCTAAATTATGATTATCTTTAAAGAAAGGTGTTTTGATTCAAAATTTTTGAGAATTTTCCCTTGTCTTCACAAAATTGAACTTTAGGGTGTTACAATAATCCAGCTTGATCCCCCGGATGCATAAACCTGCAAGGCAAATTAGGCTTGGGTTTTAGGTACCCAACTCTTGTTGGGTCCTACAAGGTTAGTTATAATAGTCTTTGGGACCCAAATGCAAGTCTTGTCTCCCTTGCACTTGGCCCCCAACTTCCTAGCAATCACTTTCTTACTCTTAAAACAAATTGCAAAAGTATTGCAAGCATGGTAAATTGTAGAAGGTTCATTACATACTTTCCTAGGCACATGAACAACATTTTTCCTAGGCATATTTCTACCATGCACAAAAGAAGAACTTGAAGCAATCATAGCATGTGAATCATAAGCATAATTCCTATAAGCATTTCTAGAAAATTTTCTGTCACTATAGATGAAAGCATGATTCCTTTGAGCACTATTAGCCATAGGGGCCTTCCCTTTCTCCTTGGCGGAAATGGGAGCCCTTTGACTTGTTAAGTTCTTGGCTTCCTTTTGAAAGCCAAGCACATCTTTAATAGAGGGGTGTCTACCAACAGTGTAGGCATCCCTTGCAAATTTTAGTTTATCAAAATCCACCTTGCAAGTCTTAAGTTGAGCATTAAGACTTGCAACTTCATCATTTAATTTAGTAATGGATGCCAGATGTTCATTACAAGCATTAACATCAAAATCCTTGCATCTATTACAAATTATGACATGTTCCACACATGAACTAGACTTATTAGCTACTTCTAACTTAGCATTTAACTCGTCATTAACACTCTTCAAACTAGAAATAGACTCATGGCAAGCAGAAATTTCAAAAGATAAAATCTCATTCCTTTTAGTTTCTAAAGCAAGAGATTTTTTTACACTAATAAACTTATCATGTTCTTCATACAATATATCCTTTTGCTTTTCTAAGAGTCTATTCTTTTCATTTAAAGCATCAATCAATTCATTGATCTTTTCTACCTTGGCTCTATCTAAACCTTTAAATAAGCTAGAATAGTCTACTTCATCATCACTAGAATCTTCATCGCTAGAAGTAGTATATTTAGGAGTTTCTCGAACGCTTACCTTTTTGTCCTTTGCCATTAGGCAAGTATGGCACTCGTTGGGGAAGAGAGACGACTTGTTGAAGGCCGAGGCTGCGAATCCTTCGTCGTCGGAGTCGGACGAAGAGCAATCCGAATCCCACTCTTTGCCAAGGTGCGCCTCACCCTTCGCCTTCTTGTAGGACTTCTTTGTCTCCGTCTTCCCGCTCTTTTCTTGTCCCTGGTCACTATCATTATCGGGACAATTAGCAATAAAGTGACCAGTCTTACCACACTTGAAGCAGGAGCGCTTTCCCTTTGTCTTGCTCTTGTTGGGATGCTCCTTGTGTCCTTTTAGCGCCGTCTTGAAGCGCTTGACAATGAGGGCCATTTCATCCTCATTTAGCTCGGCCGCCTCAACTTGTGCCACCTTGCTAGGTAGCGCCTCCCTGCTACTTGTTGCTTTGAGAGCAACGGTTTGAGACTTGTAGATGGGCATTGGGCCATTCAATGCCTCATCAACGTATCTTGCTTCCTTGATCATCATACGCCCGCTTACAAACTTTTCGAGTATTTCCTCGGGTGTCATCTTTGTGTACCTAGGATTCTCACAGATTGAGTTCACAAGATGAGGATCAAGAACAGTGAAGGACCTGAGCATAAGTCGGACGACGTCGTGGTTCGTCCATCTCATGCTTCCATAACTCCTGATCTTGTTGACCAGGGCCTTGAGCCTGTTGTACGTTTGCGTTGGCTCCTCTCCCCTGATCATTGCGAACCTCCCCAGTTTGCCTTCCACCAACTCCATCTTGGTGATCATGGTGGAGTCGTTCCCCTCATGAGAAATCTTGAGGGTGTCCCAGATTTGCTTGGCGTTGTCCAAGCCGCTCACCTTATTGTACTCATCCCTACACAAGGATGCTAGCAAAACAGTGGTAGCTTGTGCATTTTTATGGATTTGCTCATTAATGAAAACGGGGTTGTCAGTACTATCAAAAAGCATTCCGTTTTCAACAATCTCCCAAATACTTGGATGGAGAGAGAATAGGTGACTACGCATTTTGTGACTCCAAAATGGGTAGTCTTCTCCATCAAAGTGCGGAGGTTTCCCAAGTGGAATTGAAAGTAAATGAGCATTGGAATTAAACGGAATACGAGAATAATCAAAAGAAAATTCGAATTAACCGGTTTCTTTTTCTCATCATATTCGTCGTCTCTTGGGGAAGAAGAAGACTCGTCGCTGTTGTAGTAGACGATCTTCTTAATGCGCCTCTTCTTCTTCCTGTCTCTTTTCTTATGACTCGAGCCAGAGTCCGAGGGCTTATCATCTCTTGGCTCGTTGATGATGGACTCCTTTGTCTTGTCGTTGACCACCATCCCCTTTCCCTTAGGATCCATCTCTTCGGGCGATTAGTCCCTTGCGTGAAGAGAACGTCTCTTATACCAATTGAGAGCACCTAGAGGGGGGTGAATAGGTGATCCTGTAAAAATCAAATACTTGTAGCCACATGTTGGGGCGAAGGCGAAGATGCCACCCTTCGCTCGAAGGCCTTCGCCACACCTGCTGCAACAACGGAGACAAGACGACTGGCCAACTCTACCCTTCGCTCGACGCACCCGGAGACGAAGGCCTACGGCGAAGCCGTCTTTTCCCGTGACCTTGTCCAGCGTGGAGGCCCACGTGTGATCCGGCCCATCGTAATAGGCCCTGCGTGGCCACTGCGCATTACGGGCCTGGTTTGTAAAGGTCTCTCTGTAATTACAGTCTGTAACCCTGCTTTATGGGAATATTCCGGGGATAACCTAGGCGCCTGAGGGCACATGCGTCCTTAACACTGGTCGCTGGGCACTCAAACACCTATAAATACCCCCGCACAGTGCCCTTGAGAGGCTAGGTTAACAGAGCTATTGTCATCCCAAGTTGTAGCCCCGTTTACACCACCTTTACTCCTCAGTTGGATCAACTCGCTCAGGAGAGCAAGTTCCAACATTTGGCGCCCACCGTTCGTGCTACGAAAACACCACCCACGATGGCTCCCAAGAGAACCTCGTCGAAGGCTGACGAAGCCACGAAGGCGGCACTGCTGGCCGAGAAAAAGGGCAAGGCCCTCGTCGACAACACTCTCCAAGGGCCCTGCGAAGATGACGCAAACAGCAAGAAGTAGCGCAATGAACAACCCACTACCGAAGGCAGCCTCTGCACCTGCAGCTCCGGGGGACCACAGCAGCCTCCCCCAGGCTTCGCTCCACCAGAGGGCACGGACACCATCGAGGACGGCGAAGTCATCGGCGTTTCGGCCGAAGAGCAGCTACAGCTGCGCGCCCTGCGCATCAAGAACCGCAACCTCCAAAAGCAAAAAGAGATCCTCGAGACCAAGCGCCAACGTGTGTCTGCACAAGCCAAGGTGCGACAGATGATATGCGACGAAGAGCAGAAGGCACAGGAGCTTGTACAAGAGATCGCGCTCATGCAGAGCGAAGGCCAACTCGGCCTGCAGCACGGCCCACCCCTCCAGCAGCGCGCACAAATCGAAGACTTGTTCGTCCCTCAGCGCGGACACACCATCCCTCACGCCACGGCTTTCCAAGGCATCAACTACCTTGATGAGCGAGGTCCCCTGGCACCTCACCTGCAAGTGACACCATGGCCCGCCAACTTCAGGGCAGGGACCTATCCCAAGTACAACGGCAGCACTGATCCAGCACAGTACATCATGAGCTACCAAATCGTCGTTGCATCATCCGGAGGGGACGATGCCACCATGGCCAAGTCATTCATCATTGCCCTCGAAGGCCCAGCCCTCACCTGGTACACCAGGTTGCCCCCATTGTCCATCGACTCCTGGAGAAGCCTCCGGGACAAATTCTTGCTCAACTTCCAAGGGTACCGCCCAGATACCGACGCCTTGGCTGAACTCTCACTCTGCAAGTAGCTGGAACGAGAGACTCTGCGGGAGTATTACCGCAAGTTCCTGACCCTCAAGTCACAACTGCCTTCGGTCGATGACCAGATCGCCATCCACTACGCCATCAGTGGCCTTCGGGCCGGCGTCCTCTACAGCCACTGCATCAGGGACCCGCCCAGGAACCTCCAGGAGCTGTATCAGCTGTTTGAGAAATATGCTAGATCTGAAGAGCTCCACCAGCGCAAAGTCGAGTCTCAGAGGAAGCCCAAAGACCCTCCGCAGTCCAGCCGCACTTGGACGAGGCCCTCGCAGACAGACTCCGGCCGGGACGGCCGCCATCAGCAGCAGGTGCACAACATCACCAACCAGCCCCCCGCTGGTGAGGCCCCTCGCCGCCAGGAGTATCCCCCCAGGGCTGCGGAAATGGAACTCGCGGTCGAGGACGGGGGCGTGCGCAGCAGCCACGCAGATTTTACTGCCTATTCCACGGCGAAGACTGCGCACATCCCACAAGGGACTGCCCAGAGACGAAGGCCACCAGAGACAGAATGGCACGGGCACAACAAGCCGACAACCCTAGAATTGTCGCGCACGCATACCAGCAACCCCCTCAACCATACAACCACGGCCCCGCTCTGCCTCCACCGCACCACGCATACCAACACCACCAGGAGGTAGAAATCGTACCTCCCCCACCCCCACCCCCACACCATCAACAGCAAAACATCCACCACCACAACCACCCCCAAGCCCCAAAGCAAGAGGACTTCGCCGATCAACCGTATCGCGGAGTCATCCACATGATTACCGGGGGGTCCAGTGCCGACTTCGACACAAAGCGGCAAAAGAGGGACCATTACCGCAGCGTCAACCACGTCGCCGTCACCGGCCCAGTCGTGCAGACGAAGTGGTCCCACATGCCATTGACCTTCGACGCCCGAGACGTCGATCTGCGCAGCGCCCCCCACATCGATGCCATGGTCATCAACTTCAGCGTGGCAGGCTGGGACTTGCACAAAGTCTTGGTCGATAATGGCAGCCAAGCGGACATCATTTTCCTCCATGCCTTCGATCGCATGGGCATAAGCCACAGCCTGCTCAAGCCCTCGGACAACCCCCTGTACGGCTTCGGTGGCAAGGGCACCTTTCCCATCGGCAAAATAGAGTTGCCCCTCTCCTTCAGTGTAGCACCCAATGCCTGAAGTGAGCAAGTCACGTTCGACATCGTCGACATGGTGTACCCATACAATGCCATAATGGGCCGGGGCTCCATCAATAAGTTTGAGGCAGCCATCCACGGACTTTACCTGTGCATGAAGATCCTAGGTCCGCAAGGCGCCATCACAATTTACGGCAACCAGCAGGTTGCGCGTAACATAGAAAGAGACTTCGTCCCCGGGCAAAGAAACGTACACTGCCTCATGGCCCAACGCGAAGTCCCCGGGTCTGTCAATTCAACCGCCAAAGAGCATGAAAAGGCACAGCTGCAGAGCAACGACGGGACCAAGACCGTCCCCCTCGACCAGGCTACGCCCCAACAGATGGTTACCATCAGCGAAGACCTCACTTCGCACGACGAAGAGCGGCTCCTCGGCTGTCTATCCAAGAATAAAGACATCTTCGCCTGGTCCGCCTTCGACCTGGTCGGAGTCAGTCACTCCATCATCGAGCACGGCTTAGGAATCGACCCTTCGGTGAGGCCGAAGAAACAACGGCTGCGCAAGATGTCTGACGAGAAGACAGAAGCCGCCAAGGCCGAGGTGCATCGCCTGCTCGAAGCCAAGTTTATCGAGCCAATCGCCTACCCCACATGGCTCGCCAACGTAGTGATGGTGCAGAAGAAGAGCGGCAAATGGCGGATGTGCATAAACTTCACCAGTCTCAACAAGGCCTGCCCCAAGGACAATTTCCCGCTGCCTCGAATCGACAAAATCGTCGATAGCGCAGCCGGGTGCGAAGTCATGTCACTCCTTGACTACTTCTTCGGCTACCACCAAATATATATGAAGGAGGAGGACAAGGCAAGCACCAGCTTCATAACACCCTTCGGCACGTATTGTTTCATCAGAATGCCGGAGGGACTCAAGAATGTCGGGTCCACTTTCTCTCGACTCACCAAAACGGTGCTCGAGAGCCAGGTCGGTAGAAATATATTCACATATGTGGACGACATCGTTGTTGCCAGCAGGAGCAAGGAGGACCACCTGGCCGACCTCGCCGAAACGTTCGCGAATATGAGGACTGCAGGACTTCGCCTCAACCCTGAAAAGTGCGTCTTCGGAGTCCGCCAGGGGAAAATCTTGGGCTACCTGGTATCACACCGCGGAATTGAGGCCAATCCAACCAAAATTCAGGCTATCATCAATATGACGCCCCCACAGTCAGCCAGAGAAGTACAATGATTGACAGGCAGGCTGGCCGCCCTCAACAGATTCATCTCCAAGTCCGCGGAGCGAAGCCTCCCTTTCCTCAAAACTCTCCGCGGCGCAAAAGACTTCGCGTGGGGGCCAGAGCAGGCGGCGGCCTTCGCTTCATTAAAACAGTACCGTCGGAATTGGTGATCCTTACAAGCCCCGACCCCTCGCTACCCCTATTGCTTTATGTTGCGGCTTCGCCACATGCGGTCAGCGCTGCACTGGTTCAAGAGCAGACCAGAGAGGGCACAATCAGGCAATGTCTAGTTTACTGCATATCTGAAGTGCTCACAACATCAAAATGTAATATGACAGAACTGGAAAAGATCGCTTATGCAGTCGTGATGGCCTCGCGCAAATTGCGCCACTATTTCGAGGCATCCAAAGTCCGGGTCACCTCAGATAGAGGACTCGGCGAGTTGTTTAGTGGGCAGCCGAACTCTCCGGCTACCACATCACATTTGAACCCAGGACAGCCATCAAGTCGCAAGTCCTGGCAGACTTCGTCGTAGACTGGACTGGACCAATAACACAGCCGGAGTCGTCCGCAGAGAAAGTGTGGACAATCCACTGTGACGGCGCCTGGTGCCATGCGGTGGTAGGCGTCGCTGCAGTCATTACTTCGCCCACCAGGATCAAACACAGATACGCAGCACGCCTCAGCTTTGCTTTGGAATCTGATAGATGCACCAACAATATAGCAGAATACGAGGCTGTCATCCTCGGCCTTCGCAAGCTAAGGGCACTCGGTGTCACCACCTGCATCATCAGAACAGACTCCAAGGTAGTCGTCGGTCAGGTCGAGAAAGACTATGCAGCGAAGGACCCCGCACTCATGCAGTACCTCGCGGCCATACGCAGCCTCGAAAGACAATTCAAGGGTTTCACGTTGCAGCACGTGGACCGAGCCAAGAACAAGGAGGCCGATGCATTGGCCAAGGCAGCCGCCAGGGGCAAGGCCCTACCCTCCGACGTGTTCTACCACGTCATCGGCACGCCAGCCGTCCGCAGCCCTGAGGGGCTCCAAATAACCAATGACAGCGAGGGCCACCGCATAGTCAACCTCATCATGACCGAAGACTGGCGGGCACCAATAACCCTGTTCCTGCAGGGGTACTACCATCCAACCGACATCAACGAGGCCAAGCGCCTCATACACCAAAGCCGGGACTTCGCATTAATCGAAGGCCAACTTTACAAGAAGGGGGTCAGCCAACCGATGCTTAAGTGCGTCACCGAGACTGAAGGCGTCCAAATTCTACGCGAGGTCCACAGCCGGACTTGCGGCTCTCACGCAGGGCCTAGGGCCCTAGCGGCAAAGGTGATTCGTCAAGGTTTTTACTGGCCCGCCATGATTTGCGCCGCAAATCGGGTCACAAGGTCGTGCGAAGCCTGTCAGAAATTTTCTCCACGCTCCGGACGCCCTTTGCAGTTCACGAAGCTAATCGCCCACACGTGGCCCCTTCAGCGCTGGGGCCTGGACATTGTCGGGCCCCTGCCCATGGCTCAGGGGAACCTCAAGTTCACCTTCGTCGCCGTTGAGTATTTCACCAAGTGGATTGAGGCGAGGGCAGTATCCACCATAACATCGAAGACAGCCTAGAAATTCTTCTGCCAAAACATTGTTTGCCGCTTCGGAGTCCCGTCCGAACTCACAGTCGATAACGGCAAGCAATTCGACAACCAAGACTTCAAGGATTTCTGCTTCTCCATCGGCACCAAGCTTGCCTTCGCCTCAGTGTACCACCCCCAATCCAACGGAGTGGTGGAACGCGCCAACGGAAAAATTTTCACAGCCGTCAAGAAAATGCTCCTCGACGACAAAAAAGGCAAGTGGCCCGACCTGTTACCCAAAGTGGTCTGGGCGCTGAACACAACTGAGTGCAGGGTGACTGGGTTCACCCCTTTCCACCTTCTGTACGGATCAGAGGCTATGACTCCGCAAGAAATAAAGCACGGGTCGCCTCGGACAGTTGCGTCGGCCGTCCCCAACGTAGACGAGCCTACTTCGAAGGACCTCATCGACGGAGACCGCGTCTTTGCCCTATAGGCTCTAAACAAATACCAAGTTCAGACAAAAGCATGGCGCGAACACACAGTCATCCCGCGGGACTTCAACGAAGGAGACCTCGTACTCGTCCAGACAGCTCGGACAGAGTCCCGGGGCAAGCTGGAGCCGAAATGGGAGGGCCCTTTCATCGTCAAGACGAAGGCATCCCCCAACGCGTACAGGCTCACAACGCCATCCGGCGAAGACTTAGAACATTCTTGGAACATCGATAATCTTCGCAAATTTTTTGTTTAACTCTTCAGGGCCACTTCGCCCTTGTAATCAGCAGAACAAGTTTTAAGCCGGCCCGCACTCTTTTCCTCCCGGGGGGTGAGGTTTTTAACGAGGCGGAGCCATGTAATATACACGCGAAAAATCCCCCAAAAACTACGTCGAAAAAGACCGCACCAACGGTCTTCGACATTCGACCAACACAAAAGTCACCGCGAGGGGCAGCGATGGCTAACCCTCGCGTGCGACAGTCCGTGCAAAAGTCGCCTAAGGGTGCAGTCGGACTAGCACAACAAGTGCGCAAATTCAAAGTCTTCTCAAAAAGACTATCCGTGCAAAAGTCGCCTAAGGGTGCAGCCGGACTAGCACAACAAGTGCGCAAATTCGAAGTCTTCTCAAAAAGACTATCCGTGCAAAAGTCGCCTAAGGGTGCAGCCGGACCAGCACAACAAGTGCGTGAAGCGAAGTCTTTCCCACAAGACAATCTGCGCAAAAGTCGCCTAAGGGTGCAGCCGGACTAGCATAACGAAAGTAAAAATCGAAGGCGCATTACATCAGTCCGAGAGTCCACAGGCGCAGCCGGACCGACACAACAATATACTAGACCGGGTGCGCAACACCTTACAAACACACCCAGATGCGCGAAGGCAGTCAACCTTATCATACAAACTACAGTTACACGCGTTCAGCAAGGGCATAACACCTTACATAGGTTCAACCTTCGGAATGATCCCCATCTCCCTATAGTTAAATAGCATTATCCTCAGCTCCTCACCCTCAAAAAGCCTTCGCAACTCACCCTCACCCATACTCGCCACAATCGACGAGGACAACAATTCCTGCCTACCAGCCCTGCCCACACGAAGACGACCACCATCAAACCCGCCCACTCTATGCTTCGCCACCGCCCTTTGCCGCCTACGCCCAACACTCGGACCAGGCAACATTTCAACATCCGTAACACGCAGAGAAGCCTCTGCCTCAGCCACATCCAAGGCCGCAAAATAATCTAAGCCTTCATCCGAAGACTCTTCCGTCCATAAAACCAAACTCCCAGAGTCGTCAAACTCAGAAAACTTAGACGTAGATTCATCCGATTCATTACCAGCAACCACGGTCGAAGCCACCACAAAATTAGCGGTAGCGGTTGCGTGCGCAGGCCCAAAATCTTGAACCTGCGCAGCAACCAAGGTTCAGTAACACAGACAAAATTCCCTAACTACCCAATACACACTAATCCACCTGCGAAGACCCAGCGGCCGCCGCGGAGTCCTCCGCTGCTGGCTCCGTCGCCGCCTTCGGGGGATCCTCCGCCATCGGCACATTGGCCGCCGGCGAGTCTCCACCAGACACAGCAGACGCAGGGGCAGCGTGGGAAGCTTCACCGGTCTCTAGGAGCGACGCTGTGTCGACCTCAGCTTCGGCCACCACCGGGTCGGCCTCCGCTTCGGGCAGCGCGCTGTTCAGATGTCCGAAGTCCTCCACCTCCTCGGCACGCGCCATCTGCAACACAGCGCACCGATTCAGCACACCCGCATACACCCACATTCAATAGCACAAAACGAAACACAAACTTTACCTGATCCCTCGCCCGGTCAGCCCGTTCCCTAACCGCCTCCAGACCGTGAGGGCCCCACATCCGGTCGAAGAGGGCCCCCGGCGTCCTTCACCACAGGGTCTTCGACCTTAAAAATCTCACACCCAAAATCTTCATCGGATCGATCGAAGACCTCATAGTGATGGCAACCCTCATGGGCCAGCGCATTCATAGCCCCCTCGCAGGTGACGAGGGAGGCATACGACATGAAGCCCGCCACGATGGTCGGGAGTGCTTGCAACTCCTCTTGCAGCCACTCGAGGCACCGAAGGCCCGCCTCTCGGTCGGGCACCTCGAAGTCGGCGGTCCGCGCACCCAGCTCGCAGTACGAATCCACGAGCTGTTTGTGCGTTCGCTCAACTTCCACGCGAGTAGAGGCCTCGGCCCTCTCCACGTGGGCCTGCAGAGCGTTGAACCGCGCCTCCCACTCCTCGGCGCGCTGGCTTGCGAGGCTTTCTTCCGCCCTCGCCAATTTGGCCTCCGCCTGCGCCGACTGCGCCTTAGTGATGGCCTCATTAGCCTCCTTCCTTTCCTCCACCAGCTGGCGCCGGAGGTCAGTCCTCTCGCCCTCCAAGGCGGCCACCTTCTCTGCCAGCCTGCGGTTTTTGCTCTCCGCAGCCGACTTTTCCCGAACGGCGTCCGCGTGCTGCGGCCGAAGTCTCTCGACTTCGGCATCCACACCCGCCGTAAGGGCGCCCGACGCCACGCGATCGGCGAAGTCGGCCGCCTAACAGACACGCATGAGTCCACAATCAAAAAGAAAGCGGCACACAACGAAGCCCACTTCAACTTACCTGATTCAGCTGCAGCGACGCTTCCTGCAGCCGGCGGGACACAGTGCCCACCTCGTCTTTGACGGCAGTGGCCGCCGACACCTCGCCGCCAGCGCTGGAAGCGCCACCCTTCACCCCAAAAACTGCGGCAGGCGCCGTGGCCGCCACCGCAGGTGAGACGGCAACAAGTTGCCCTTCGCCAGACCCTGCAGCGTATCACCGGTTAAAAAAAACTTACCGACGAGATAGTCATCCACGCAAATATCTGTGCCGAAGTCGGCAATACACTTCCCCGGCGAAGGCAGCTCCCGGACCTTCGCAGCTCCCTCCCGGACGGACTTGGTCCCGCCAGCGCCGGCCGCCTTCGCGCTTTCCGGCAACTTGCCAGTTCCAGGCGCGGCCGCTTTTGCAGCCAGTGAGGGCTGGCTACCGCCGGGGACGGTAGCCTTCGCACTCCCGCGCGCCCTCTTCGGCCTGGCCTCAGGGAGCCTGACGACCGCCCAGCGCTTCTGAGCAGCATCCTGTCGATCCTTGTTCATCACTGCCGACACAACAGCAGCAATATTCCGCCCGTAAGGAAGCACTCTCAAATCACGGGCCATGCGAGAGGTAAAAAAGTCTTCACCAGCCGCGCGGGGGATAGGAACGTTCTTGGGCCATCGACCCCCGGTAACCTCCAGCATCCGCGCCGAAGACTCCTGGAGCTCGGGCGAAGACATCCTTCCCCCGGGGGCCGCGCATGTCCCCATCAACTCCATAGCAAAACTATCGGAGACCCCCAGTTTTCCCATCGCAGTACCTAGCTTCCTCTTCTTAGTAGATGGGGCGGCCTCTGGCGCGGGGTCGTCTTCAGGCGCTGCCGCTGGTTTTTCCCCCAGCGGTCGGCGACGTCTACTTCGGGATAACCGCCATACGGCAAACCATTCAACTCAAAAACTCGGTTCAGGCGATCGTTCGATCCACGTATGTCCCAGCTCCGCTGGGCCTCAGTCCTCGGCACGTAGCGACCAACAATTCTCACCGCCCCATCCTTCGCCTCACGCACAACTGCGGCAGCATCCCGCCCTCGCACATCCAAGGCAAAGAGTGGACTTCGCACCTTCTGCCCGCCAAGGGAGGGCATCACGCGAGGGCATACTTCGCCCAGCGTCCATCCATGTGCCAAAGGCCACACCCCATACCCTATGAATTCCTCAACCAGATCGCGCCCGCTACTCCTACGGGCAGCGATCCGAAGGGCCCGTTCATTCTCGTCGTTCTCCGCCACTTCAAACGGTGGGTACGCCACATAATAATGCGAACACATGATAGCAGCGGGGAGCCTAGGGTGATTTTCGACTTCAGCCTCCGAAACATAGAACCAGTAGTCCCACCAGTTGCCCTACTTATTTCGGGCACAAGGAACCAGCTCCACAACCTCCATCGAAGTCTTCCCAGACTTCGGCGTGAAAGTGCACGATCCGAATTGCGCAATTTCGTCACCAATCCTTCTCTTCTGCCAGTGCAAACAATAGTGCTTGGCGAAGACCTCCACCGAAGGCTGACCGCCATACGACGTTGTTGCCCAGACATACTTCGCCAACGCCACCACGGCGTTCGGTGTCAACTGATGAACTTGGACCCCAAACTTCTGCAGCACCTCCGACACGAAACGATGTGCAGGCAGACGAAGTCCAGCAACAAAAAATGCCTCAAACACAACCAGTTCACCCTCGGGCTCGGGAATCTCCTCTGCCCCCGGCACTCGCCCGACCCCGCCGCCAAAATACCCCAACTGTTGCATATCCTGCATGCGGCCTAACGACATCCGCGAAACACCAAACTCCACCATATCTCCCGGGTGCAATTCGGCCGCCGCATCGCCCGAGAGATCCTAGGAAGGCGTCTCGACCGTCGGTGTGGTCGCAGCAGACGAAGAAGAGGACGGCATGGCTACGGACCGTCGACGGTGGCGCGCGGTCTGCTTCACACGGGCCAGTTCTCCGGCGAACAGGAGCAAGGAGGGCAGACGAGCAAGCGGGCAGCTTGAACAAGGAGGGTTAGGGTTTTCGCGGCACGTAGAAAAGTAAATTTCAATCGGCGCCGCCCCCACCCTTTTTATACACAGGACGCGACGCTTCGGGGAACCCGCAGTCCAACAGTGCAGCGTCAATCAACGGTCATGTCAAAAACCCCCGCGGAACCACTTCGAGCGAGGGCAGTGTCTCCACCATCTAGCAACGCCTTCGGCACCAAATGACTTAGTCGAACTGGTCCCTCGGAGGGCAAATGTTGGGGCGAAGGCGAAGACGCCACCCTTCGCTCGAAGGCCTTCGCCACACCCGCTGCAACAACGGAGACAAGACGACTGGCCAACTCTACCCTTCGCTCGACGCACCCGGAGACGAAGGCCTACGGCGAAGCCGTCTTTTCCCGCGACCTTGTCCAGCGTGGAGGCCCAAGTGTGATCCGGCCCATCGTAATAGGCCCTGCGTGGCCGCTGCGCATTATGGGCCTGGTTTGTAAAGGTCTCTCTATAATTACAGTCTGTAACCCTGCTTTATGGGAATATTCCGGGGATAACCTAGGCGCCTGAGGGCACATGCGTCCTTAACACTGGTCGCTGGGCACTCAGACACCTATAAATACCCCCGCACAGTGCCCTTGAGAGGCTAGGTTAACAGAGCTATTGCCATCCCAAGTTGTAGCCCCGTTTACACCACCTTTACTCCTCAGTTGGATCAACTCGCTCAGGAGAGCAAGTTCCAACACCACAAAACTTGGTTAAGTGTTAGTGCAATAGAACCAAGTGGCTAAGGACCGAGCTCTTGTGAAACACAATGGTCACAAAGAAAGACAACACACAAGACATAGTGATTTATCCCGTGGTTTGGCCAAGTGCAATACTTGCCTACTCCACGTTGTGGCGTCCCAATGGACGAGGGTTGCACTCAACCCCTTTCGAGTGATCTAATGATCAACTTGAATACCACGGTGTTTTCCTTTCTTTTACTATCTCCCGTTCGCGAGGAATCTCCACAACTTGGAGCCTCTCGCCCTTACAATTAATGATCACAAAGAAGCATGGAAGTAAAGGAGGGGAGAGCAACACACACAAGACTCAAAGCACGAGCACAAACACGCACACAAGCCACAACTTGAGCTCACAACACAATGCGAGGAGTTCTCTACTCAACTAGAGCTCAAGTCACTATCACAAAGAATCAAATGCGCGAGAATGGAGTCTTGGTGCTTAGAGATGATCAAAGAATGTTTGGGTGACTCCTCCATGCGCCTAGGGGTCCCTTTTATAGCCCCAAGGCAGCTAGGAGCCGTTGGAGGCAATCTGGGAAGGCAATTCTTGCCTTCTGTCGGGTGGCACACCGGACAGTCCGGTGCACCACCGGACAGGCACTGTTCATGGTCCGGTGCAGATCGCCTTCCTAAAATGGCATAGCCGACCGTTGCAGAATTGTAGCCGTTGGCGCACCGGACACTGTCCGGTGTACACCGGACAGTCCGGTGCCTTCTGCCGACCGTTGGAGCGGGCCACGCCTCGCCCGCGGATTTGGCGGCCGACCGTTGCGCTGGCGACCGTTGGCTCACCGAACAGTCTGGTGCACCACCGGACAGTCCGGTGAATTATAGTCGTACGCCGCCGACGAATTCCCGAGAGTGGCCAGTTCGCCAGAAGCCAGCCTAGCGCACCGGACACTGTTCGGTGCACCACCGGACACTGTCTGGTGCACCACCGGATAGTCCGGTGTGCCAGACTGAGCTGAGTCTTGGCTGCTTCGAGCCAAGTTCTTTTCTTCTCTTCTCTTTTCTCTGATTCCAGCACATAGACAAATATATTAGTGCACAAAAACCAATGTACTAAGTCTAGAATCATACCTTTGCTTTGATTATCACTTTTCTCTTGATTTAGCACAAGAGGGCTCATTTAAATGTGTTGGGCACTTAATCACCAAAACATAATGGAAATTGCCCAAAGGCACATTTCCCTTTCACTTAGCACATATGAACCAAAACATTATGTGTTAGGCATCTAATCACCAAAACATTTATAGAAATGACCTAAGGGCACATTTCCCTTTTACCTCTGACCTATTATGTCCTACATACTTTATAATTCATTGTCCCACATTACTTTATTGAAACCTAAGGATTGACTAGTCTGTATTTACCTTACCCTTGTTTTCCTTTGGGTTATTATGGTTAGCTTTATGCTATTACTTTACTTAAATCAATGAACATGATGTGAATATTTATGATATGATGATGTTAACTCGATGATGATCTTGTGATACTTTAGGGGACTCAGGCTGTTTCCTGAGTACATCTCCGTAAGGACCTGTTCGTTGAGTGACCACTCGGGATAACAGTGCAACCATGAGGGTGGAATGGGATGCCCTTAGCTAATTAATTAGAGGAACTTGAGGTGTAGTTGGCTTCGCCGTAGGGCCGTCAATGGGGTCTGGGCACAGTACTTGCTCTGCCGAGGCTGGTTGGCGAGGTTCTTTTGATTTGGTTTTGTTAGTCACCCTTCCTGTGTGGAGAAGTATTGTGTTTATCAAACTGGAAAAACCTAACGGGCGGCTATGACCTTTGGGAATATTTGTAAAGGCTACGTAGTGTATCCCTGGCCATTCACCTCGGTAGTGAAGATCGGGTCTGTACAACCCAGGCTGGAAAGGGATCACGACTCGTGGGTAAAGTGTGCAACCTCTGCAATGTGTTAGAAACTGGTATATCAGCCGTGCTCACGGTTAAGAGCAGCCTTGAGATCCTCTTTGATTAGAAGAACTTTGGATACTTTTATGATGATTATAATTCTGGTCTCTAGTATTTCCTCTTGGAGGGAGCACATTTGGATAATAACTGGGTTTATTACTAAAATTTGGCTCTACTATTAGTGATAAATACTTGACCAACTAAAAGCAACTGCTTAACCTTAACTCCACATACAGCCAGTCCACTTTAGCCAAACGGGACATTTGCTGAATACATTGATGTGTACTCACCCTTGCTTTAAAAACCACCCCCGGGTTGTCCCCACTGTATTCAGTGCTCAGGAGGAGATGCAGGCAACATGGAGGACTTTGAGGAGTTCCAGAACTATGACGAGTTCTAGTTATGTTAGTGGCAAACCCACAGTCAGCTGCTTGTGAAGACCTTATCTGCTACATTTCCTATTCTGCACTTTGAAAATATTAATGACTATGTTATGTTAATGACTCTATGGATGTATTGGACATCTTGATATAATAAAGTATCTTTTCACTATTTACTTTGAGCAATTGTGATGATGTCCAATTATGTAATCGTTGTGTACATGAGTTTCTGGTCCTAGCACGTACATGGTTCACATTCGGTTTGCCTTTGAAAACCGGTTGCGACAAAAACCGAGGGCGCTTTTAGAAATATTCCTCAGTTGTTTAGTGCTGAGCACCCTGAGCCGACCATCTACTAATTTGCAGCCTAGATTTAAAGGAGCGAAGGGGTACGTGACGATATAATCCTAGCCGATCAAGTTACGATATGCGGCTCCGATTCAAAATAATTGAGATTGATTTGGATCACCCGTTCACAGATAGAGATGGCAATGGGTAAATACCCACTGGGTTTTACTACCCCATACCCATACCCATGAAAAAAAATAACTCCATCGGATCATCCATATACACTGGTGGGTATGGATTTACCCCCATACCCATACCCACGTGGGTATGGGTCACCCATCGGATCACCCGTACCCACAAAACTTAAACATCTATCAAAATATTATATTATACAAATGTTAATATTTCCATCTAAATATCATTATAAAATTTTTAGCATCATTTAACCATCCATTCAACACACCAAAGATAATTGAATAAAGTAGTAACACTAGGACAATACTACATAGCACATTACAGGTTCCATTACATGGTCATTAAATTGTCGTTAAGCCTTCTATGACATTATAGCCTAAAAGGTTGTTAACTAGTAAAAAAGATGGATGACTAAAGTCCAAGTTCATGCTTGGACTAAGTTTATATTGGGTATTTTATACCCATGGGTTAACAGGTATGGGTGAAGGTGGAACGTTCTAATACCCGTTTACCCATTGGATGAAGATTTTTGCCTAATAGCAGGCCCACGGGTAGAATATTTAGCCCACATACATACCCTAATGAAGTAAATACCCATCGGGTATCGGATCGTGGGTACCCATTGTCATCTCTATTCACAGATCGACAATCCACAGCACCTCGGCCGAACCGTTATCCACCATCTAATCTAACCCACCCGCGAGCAAATCTACGGCTCTGCTTGCTCAGCGCTCCTCCGGTGACCAGACACGGTGGCGCCCAAAGCCCCACGTCGACGGCCATGGCCAGGATCATCCACTCCACACACTAGGGCCCCAAATCCGAGAATACAGGTGTTGTGCGAAGAGAAGGGCAAAGCAAACGGGATGGGAGAGTTTCTTGCCGGAATCAGAGGCGGCAATCCCCCTGTTCGTGACGCAGGGCAGACCCATGGCGAAGACTTCGCGCTGGCGAGCAATCCACAAGGCATCGATTGCCAATCATGACAGGAAACATACTTCGCACACAAGGAGTGATTAGGTGAACTCCTTCGGACACCGAATGGAGGCTGGGCGACAGCGTGGACGTGGTGTCAGGACCATGGCGTTAAACAAAGAACAGAAGAAGGAGAAGCGAGTCGCTCGGCCCAACAGCCGTGTCTTTGGGTCAGATTGGACCCAGTAGGCTTCCAGCCTTGTAATTTTTCTGTTGGCCTGTTGGTCGTTTTCTGTGGCGTTAAGAAGAAAGACTGAACCGTGTGGTCAGAGAGAGAAGGAAGAAGGCGGAGGTAGTAGGAGAGAGCGGCAGTTGTGCCAGCTGGTTCTAGCCGAACTCCTGTAAACCCCCAATTCTGGATCTAGTGAAAACTTCGTGAGAGGTGGAGAGCACCGGGAGCGGTGCTCGCGATCTCATTTTCTGGTGTTGGTTTGTTACAATTGGTATCGGGAGTCATCGATCCTGGCAGATCCGCCGGAATTAGTGCTGCGGCCGCAGTACAAAACCCGTGGCCAACGTCAAATGGAAGCCACGGTCGGATCCCTACGCAGAGATGTTGGCCAACTGTCAGAAATGGTGGATGCATTGGTGGCCT
The DNA here is from genome assembly GCA_029449295.1 of Zea luxurians. Lineage (NCBI taxonomy): Eukaryota > Viridiplantae > Streptophyta > Magnoliopsida > Poales > Poaceae > Zea > Zea luxurians. The sequence goes on from JAOPSE010000017.1 coordinate 2,061,660, forward strand.
TCAGGAACCAAGTGCATCCTGCATTCAAGGCGTTTGACAAAAAGTCTCAAGACAGTTCAACTGCGCCGTTGGCTAATTTGGATGCAAATATTCAACATCACCAAGGGGGATTCTCTGGTCTTTGTGAAAGGGAAATGTGCCCTTGGGCCATTTCTAAGTATTTTGGTGATTGAGTGCCAACACATGTGTTTAATTGTGAAGTTATATTCATGGATGAACAAGGTGCAAATCATGAAGTAAAGGTATGTTTCTAAGCCTTAGTACATTGGTTTTATGGACTAACATATTTGTCTAAGTGTTAGAAACAGAAAGAAGAAAAATAGAAAAGGGGAGAGAATGACTTGGCTGTGTGCAGCCAAGTCTCAGTTCGGTCTGGAGCACCGGACTGTCCGGTGTGCACCGGACAGTGTCCGGTGCGCCAGGCTGCCTCGACTCGAACTGGCTGCTCTCGGGAATTCGCCGACGGCGTACGGCTAAAATTCACCGGACTGTCCGGTGTGCACCGGACTGTCCGGTGAGCCAACGGTCGGCCAGGGCCAACGGTCGGCCGCGCAATCCGCGCAGGACACGTGGCCGGGCCAACGGTCGGAAGACGGCACCGGACTGTCCGGTGTGCACCGGACATGTCCGGTGCGCCAACGGCGCCAGATCTGCCAACGGTCTGCAACGGTCGTCTTCGCCGTTTAAGGAAACAAATCGGGCACCGGACAGTGTCCGGTGTGCACCGGACTGTCCGGTGCCCCCGACGACAGAAGGCAAGGATGGCCTTCCAGATTTGTTCTCAACGGCTCCTAGCTGCCTTGGGGCTATAAAAGGGACCCCTAGGCGCATGGAGGAGGACACCAAGCATTCCTACAACACTTCTAAGCACCAAGACATTGATCTCACGCATTCGTTTCGTTGTGATAGCATATAGAGCTCTTTTGGAGTTGTGAACTCTTTGTGTTGCGTTGCGAGCTCTTATTGCGACTTGTGTGCGTGTTGTTGCTCTGATTTCCGAGTCTTGTGTGCGTTGCTCATTCCCACCTTACTCCGTACTTCTTTGTGAATCTTAAGTGTAAGGGCGAGAGGCTCCAAGTTGTGGAGATTCCTCGCAAACGGGATATTGAGGAGAAAAGCATAACACTGTGGTATTCAAGTTGATCATTGGATCACTTGAGAGGAGTTGAGTGCAACTCTCGTCCGTTGGGACGCCACAACGTGGAGTAGGCAAGTTTTGTACTTGGCCGAACCACGGGATAAATCACCGTGTCACCTCTGTCTTGATCTCTTGTGGTATTGTGTTTTGTTGAGACTTCACCTTAGCCACTTGGCAATAATCGTGCTAACACATAACAAGTTTTTGTGGCTTAAGTTTGAAGTTTTTACAGGATCACCTATTCACCCCCCCCTCTAGGTGCTCTCAATTGGTATCAGAGCCGTTCTATTCACAAAGGGACTAACCGCCCGAATAGATGGATCCTAAGGGGAAGGGTATAGTGATCAACGACAAAGAAAAGGAGACCTTCGTCAACGAGCCGAAGGACGACAAGCCTACCGACTCCGGCTCGGGCCAAAGACGGAAGGAAGGGAAGAAGAAGAAGACAAGGCGCATCAAGGAGATCGTCTACTACGACAGCGACGAGTCTACTTCTTCCCAAAAGGATGAGGACCACAACGACTACAAACAAAAGACGGTTAACTCAAACTTTTCTTTTGATTATTCGCGTATTCCACAAAGTTCACATTCACATTTGCTCTCCATTCCACTCGGCAAGCCCCCACACTTTGATGGAGAGGACTACGGATTTTGGAGTCACAAAATGCGTAGTCACTTATTCTCTCTCCATCCTAGCATATGGGAGATTGTGGAGAACGGAATGAAATTCGATAGCTCGGATAGCCCTATGCTTATAAATGAACAGATTCATAAAAATGCACAGGCTACTACTGTTCTCTTAGCATCTTTGTGCAGGGAAGAGTACAATAAGGTGAGCGGCTTGGACAATGCCAAGCAGATATGGGACACCCTCAAGATCTCTCACGAGGGGAACGACATCACCATGCTCACCAAGATGGAGTTGGTGGAGGGCGAGCTTGGACGGTTCGCCATGATAAGGGGAGAGGAGCCAACTCAGACGTACAACCGGCTCAAGACCCTTATCAACAAAATAAGGAGCTACGGAAGCACGCGTTGGACGGATCACGATGTCGTCCGCCTAATGCTCAGGTCCTTTACCGTTCTTGATCCTCATCTCGTGAACAATATTCGTGAGAATCCCAGGTACACGATGATGACGCCCGAGGAAGTACTTGGAAAGTTCGTGAGCGGACGGATGATGATCAAGGAGGCAAGATACGTCGACGACGCGTTGAACGGACCACTCCACGAGCCTCAACCCATTGCTCTAAAGGCAACGAGGAGCAAGGAGTCGCTACCTAGCAAGGTGGCGCAAGTTGAGGCGGCCGGACTCAATGATGAAGAAATGGCTCTCATCATCAAAAGGTTCAAGACGGCGCTAAATGGTCGCAAGGGGCAGCCAAGCAAGACCAAGACAAAGGGGAAGCGCTCATGCTTCAAGTGCGGTAAGCTTGGTCATTTTATCGCTAACTGTCCCGATAATGAAAGTGACCAGGAAAAGGGGAACAAAAGAGAGAAGAAGAAGCAATACAAGAAGGCAAAGGGCGAGGCACATCTAGGAAAGGAGTGGGACTCGGATTGCTCCTCCTCCGACTCCGACAACGAAGGACTCGCCGCCACTGCCTTCAACAAATCGGCTCTCTTCCCCAACGAGCGTCTCACTTGCCTTATGGCAAGAGAGAAGAAGGTGAGTACTCAAGACTCCACTTATGCTTCTTCTAGTGATAGTGAGTCTAGTGATGATGATGACATAGATTATTCTTGCTTGTTCAAGGGCTTAGATAGATCTAAGATAGATAAAATAAATGAATTGATTGATGCTTTGAATGAAAAGGATAGGCTTTTAGAAAAGCAAGAGGATTTATTGTATGATGAACATGATAAGTTTATAGAGGCACAAAAATCATATGCTTTAGAAGTGAAAAGAAATGAAGTGCTTTCTAGTGAAATATCTTCTTGTCATGAAACCATTGCTACTTTACAAAGTGTTAACCATGATTTAAATGCTAAATTAGAAGTAACAAATAAATCTAAGTCTTGTGTTGAAAATGTTACAATTTGCACTAGGTGTAAGGATTTTGATGTTAACACTTGTAGCAAACACTTAGTTTCAATTTCAAAACTAAAAGATGAAGTGGCTAGTCTTAATGCTCAACTTAAGACTAGCAAGAGTGAAGTTGAAAAGATAAAATTTGCAAGGGATGCCTATACAATTGGAAGACATCCCTCAATTAAGGATGGGCTTGGCTTCAAGAGGGAAGCCAAGAACTTAACAAGCCATAAGGCTCCCATCTTCGTCAAGGAGAAGGGGAAGGTCCCGATGGCTAGTAATGCTAAAAAGAATCATGCTTTTATGTATTATGATAGGAGACATGCTAGAAATGCTTATAATCATTTTGATTCACATGTTTATGATTCTCATGCCATGTTTGCTTCTAGTTCTTCTTATAAGCATGGTAGAGATATGTGTAGGAGAAATGTTGTACATATGCCTAGGAGAGATATTGCTCATGTACCTAGAAAGAATGTTATTCATGCTCCTAGGAAAGTAGTGAATGAACCTTCTACCATTTATTATGCTTGTAATGCTCCCTTTGCTATTTGTAGAAAGGGTAAGAAGGTAGTTGCTAGGAAATTAGGGGCTAGATGCAAGGGAGATAAATCTTGCATTTGGGTCCCTAAAGATATTTGTGCTAACCTTGCAGGACCCAACATGAGTTGGGTACCTAAGACCCAAGCCTAAATTTGCCTTGCAGGTTTATGCATCCGGGGGTTCAAGCTAGATTATCGACAGCGGATGCACAAACCATATGACGGGGGAGAAGAAGATGTTCACCTCCTACGTCAAAAATAAGGATTCCCAAGATTCAATTATATTCGGTGATGGGAATCAAGGCAAGGTAAAAGGGTTAGGTAAAATTGCAATTTCTAATGAGCATTCCATATCAAATGTATTCTTAGTGGAGAGTCTTGGATATAATCTGCTATCTGTTAGTCAATTATGTCAAATGGGATATAATTGTTTATTTACAAATATAGATGTGTCGGTCTTTAGAAGATGTGATGGTTCACTGGCCTTTAAGGGTGTACTAGACGGCAAGCTTTACTTAGTTGACTTTGCAAAAGAAGAGGCCGGTCTAGATGCATGCTTAATGGCTAAGACTTGCATGGGCTGGCTGTGGCATCGCCGCTTAGCACATGTGGGGATGAAGAACCTCCACAAGCTTCTAAAGGGAGAACACGTGATAGGTCTAACAAATGTTTATTTCGAAAAAGATAGACCTTGTGCAGCTTGTCAGGCAGGTAAACAAGTGGGAGGAGCACATCACAGCAAGAATGTGATGACCACGTCAAGACCTCTGGAGCTGCTGCATATGGACCTCTTCGGACCCGTCGCCTATCTAAGCATAGGAGGAAGTAAGTATGGTTTAGTTATTGTTGATGACTTTTCCCGCTTCACTTGGGTGTTCTTTTTGCAGGATAAGTCTGAAACCCAAGGGACCATCAAGCGCTTCCTCAGGAGAGCTCAAAATGAGTTTGAGCTCAAGGTGAAGAAGATTAGGAGCGACAACGGGTCCGAGTTCAAGAACCTACAAGTGGAGGAGTTTCTTGAGGAGGAAGGGATCAAGCATGAGTTCTCCGCTCCCTACACACCACAGCAAAATGGTGTGGTAGAGAGGAAGAACAGGACGCTCATAGACATGGCGAGGACTATGCTTGGAGAATTCAAGACCCCCGAGTGCTTTTGGTCGGAAGCCGTGAACACGGCTTGCCGCGCCATCAACAGGGTCTACCTTCATCGACTCCTCAAGAAGACTTCGTATGAGCTACTAACCGGTAACAAACCCAATGTATCTTACTTTCGTGTTTTTGGGAGCAAGTGCTACATTCTAGTGAAGAAGGGTAGAAATTCTAAGTTTGCTCCCAAAGCTGTAGAAGGGTTTTTGTTAGGTTATGATTCAAATACAAAGGCGTATAGAGTCTTCAACAAATCATCGGGTTTGGTTGAAGTCTCTAGCGACGTTGTATTTGATGAGACTAATGGCTCTCCAAGAGAGCAAGTTGTTGATTGTGATGATGTAGATGAAGAAGATGTTCCGACGGCCGCTATACGAACCATGGCAATTGGAGAAGTTCGGCCACAGGAACAAGATGAACGAGATCAACCTTCTTCCTCAACGATGGTGCATCCCCCAACTCAAGATGATGAACAGGCTCATCAAAAGGAGGCGTGTGATCAAGGGGGAGCACAAGATGATCACGTGATGGAGGAAGAAGCGCAACCGGCACCTCCAACCCAAGTTCGAGCGATGATTCAAAGGGATCATCCCGTCGACCAAATTCTGGGTGACATTAGCAAGGGAGTAACTACTCGATCTCGATTAGTTAATTTTTGTGAGCATTACTCCTTTGTCTCTTCTATTGAGCCTTTCAGGGTAGAGGAGGCCTTGCTAGATCCGGATTGGGTATTGGCCATGCAGGAGGAACTCAACAACTTCAAGCGCAATGAAGTTTGGACGCTGGTGCCTCGTCCCAAGCAAAATGTTGTGGGAACCAAGTGGGTGTTCCGCAACAAACAGGACGAGCACGGGGTGGTGACGAGGAACAAGGCTCAACTTGTGGCAAAAGGTTATGCCCAAGTCGCAGGTTTGGACTTTGAGGAGACTTTTGCTCCTGTGGCTAGGCTAGAGTCCATTCGTATCTTGCTAGCATATGCCGCTCACCATTCTTTCAGGTTGTACCAAATGGATGTGAAGAGCGCGTTCCTCAACGGGCCAATAAAGGAGGAGGTGTACGTAGAGCAACCCCCTGGCTTCGAGGATGAACGGTACCCCGACCACGTGTGTAAGCTCTCTAAGGCGCTCTATGGACTTAAACAAGCCCCAAGAGCATGGTATGAATGCCTTAGAGATTTTTTAATTGCTAATGCTTTCAAGGTTGGGAAAGCCGATCCAACTCTTTTCACTAAGACTTGTAATGGTGATTTGTTTGTGTGCCAAATTTATGTCGATGACATAATATTTGGTTCTACTAATCAAAAGTCTTGTGAAGAGTTTAGCAGGGTGATGACGCAGAAATTCGAGATGTCGATGATGGGCGAGTTGAACTACTTCCTTGGGTTCCAAGTGAAGCAACTCAAGGACGGCACCTTCATCTCCCAAATGAAGTACACGCAAGATCTGCTAAAGCGGTTTGGGATGAAGGACGCCAAGCCCGCAAAGACACCGATGGGAACCGACGGACACACCGACCTCAACAAAGGAGGTAAGTCCGTTGATCAAAGAGCATATCGGTCAATGATAGGGTCTTTACTTTATTTATGTGCTAGTAGACCGGATATTATGCTTAGCGTATGCATGTGTGCTAGATTTCAATCCGATCCTAAGGAGTGTCACTTGGTGGCGGTGAAGCGAATTCTTAGATATTTAGTCGCTACGCCTTGCTTCGGGATCTGGTATCCAAAGGGGTCTAACTTTGACTTAATTGGGTACTCAGATTCCGACTATGCTGGATGTAAGGTCGATAGGAAGAGTACATCGGGGACGTGCCAATTCTTAGGAAGGTCCCTGGTGTCATGGAACTCTAAGAAACAAACCTCCGTTGCCCTATCCACCGCTGAGGCCGAGTACGTTGCCGCAGGACAGTGTTGTGCGCAACTACTTTGGATGAGGCAAACCCTCAGGGACTTTGGCTACAATCTGAGCAAAGTCCCACTCCTATGTGACAATGAGAGTGCTATCCGAATAGCGGAAAATCCTGTTGAGCACAGCCGCACAAAGCACATTGACATCCGGCATCACTTTTTGAGAGACCACCAGCAAAAGGGAGATATCGAAGTGTTTTATGTTAGCACCGAGAACCAGCTAGCCGATATCTTTACCAAGCCTTTAGATGAGAAGACCTTTTGCAGGCTGCGTAGTGAGCTAAATGTCTTAGATTCGCGGAACTTGGATTGAATTGTAGCATACATGTATTCATGCCTTTGATCATGTTCATTCTGCATTTTGTTGCTTATTATGGTGCTCAAGTTGTACAAACACTCCCTGGACCTCACAAGTCCGTTGCAAAGTCGATGCACATGTTTAGGGGGAGATGTGTTACAACTTGACCCTTTGAGACTAACCATATGTTTGAGTTTGCTTGTTTTAGTCTCAAAGGAGAGTTGAAAGGGAAAAGGTGGACTTGGACCATGAAAGACTTCCACTGCACTCCGTTGAGGGGTAACTTATTCCAAGTCCATCTCATGAACTCTTATTGCCATTTGCTCTTAATTGAAGATTTTTGTGAGGCAATGGGGTTAAAGGGCCAAGATTTATCCCGTTTTGGTGCTTGATGCCAAAGGGGGAGAAAATAAAGGCCAAAGCAATAAATGGATCAGCTACCACTTGTGAAATTTGAAAATGGTAGAGTAGAGTTTTTGGTTTGTCAAAACCTTTTTATTGTCTCTTTTTGCTTCTTGTGGAGAGAAGTATTGATTATGGGAAAAAGGGGGAGTTTTTGAAATCTTTGATCAATCTCTTTTGGAATGACTCTCTTTTTGCTTAAACATGTGTGTTTAACTTAGAGATAGAGATTTGAGTTTGATTTGCAAAAACAAACCAAGTGGTGGCAAAGGATGATCCATATATGCCAAAATTGAATAAAACTTAAATTTATTTGAAGTGAGTTTGCACTTGTTCTAGTTGCTTTATGTTGTGTTGGCATAAATCACCAAAAAGGGGGAGATTGAAAGGGAAATGTGCCCTTGGGCCATTTCTAAGTATTTTGGTGATTGAGTGCCAACACATGTGTTTAATTGTGAAGTTATATTCATGGATGAACAAGGTGCAAATCATGAAGTAAAGGTATGTTTCTAAGCCTTAGTACATTGGTTTTATGGACTAACATATTTGTCTAAGTGTTAGAAACAGAAAGAAGAAAAATAGAAAAGGGGAGAGAATGACTTGGCTGTGTGCAGCCAAGTCTCAGTTCGGTCTGGAGCACCGGACTGTCCGGTGTGCACCGGACAGTGTCCGGTGCGCCAGGCTGCCTCGACTCGAACTGGCTGCTCTCAGGAATTCGCCGACGGCGTACGGCTAAAATTCACCGGACTGTCCGGTGTGCACCAGACTGTCCGGTGAGCCAACGGTCGGCCAGGGCCAACGGTCGGCCGCGCAATCCGCGCAGGACACGTGGCCGGGCCAACGGTCGGAAGACGGCACCGGACTGTCCGGTGTGCACCGGACATGTCCGGTGCGCCAACGGCGCCAGATCTGCCAACGGTCTGCAACGGTCGTCTTCGCCGTTTAAGGAAACAAATCGGGCACCGGACAGTGTCCGGTGTGCACCGGACTGTCCGGTGCCCCCGACGACAGAAGGCAAGGATGGCCTTCCAGATTTGTTCTCAACGGCTCCTAGCTGCCTTGGGGCTATAAAAGGGACCCCTAGGCGCATGGAGGAGGACACCAAGCATTCCTACAACACTTCTAAGCACCAAGACATTGATCTCACGCATTCGTTTCGTTGTGATAGCATATAGAGCTCTTTTGGAGTTGTGAACTCTTTGTGTTGCGTTGCGAGCTCTTATTGCGACTTGTGTGCGTGTTGTTGCTCTGATTTCCGAGTCTTGTGTGCGTTGCTCATTCCCACCTTACTCCGTACTTCTTTGTGAATCTTAAGTGTAAGGGCGAGAGGCTCCAAGTTGTGGAGATTCCTCACAAACGGGATATTGAGGAGAAAAGCATAACACTGTGGTATTCAAGTTGATCATTGGATCACTTGAGAGGAGTTGAGTGCAACTCTCGTCCGTTGGGACGCCACAACGTGGAGTAGGCAAGTTTTGTACTTGGCCGAACCACGGGATAAATCACCGTGTCACCTCTGTCTTGATCTCTTGTGGTATTGTGTTTTGTTGAGACTTCACCTTAGCCACTTGGCAATAATCGTGCTAACACATAACAAGTTTTTGTGGCTTAAGTTTGAAGTTTTTACAGGATCACCTATTCACCCCCCCCCCTCTAGGTGCTCTCACTTTGTACGGGCATTCCCAACCAGAGTGATGGATTTGGGGTTGTCACTACCCTAACTCCACCTCCGGTCATAGGTATCACTTCAGTTCCTCCTCTTGGTTCACCAGTTCATTCTCCTATGCATATTGTTGGTCGTGGGGGTGAACAATTGTTGTCTCCTTATTATTCTCAGTTAGCTGCCCATTTACCTCAGCTCAATTTCCCTCAGTTTGATGGTCATCACCCTAAGATGTGGAAAGCAAAAAGTGAATCATATTTTGAGGTTTTCTCCACACCACCAGAATTATGGGTTAAAATTGCTACGCTCCATTTCACTGGATCGGCTGCTTTCTGGCTTCAGTCTGTAGATCCCCATATACGTCTCACCACATGGCATGAATTTTGTACTGCTGTGTGTGCTCGATTCGAGAGGGACCATCACAACCAACTTATACGTCAATTCTTTCACATTAAACAGATAGATACGGTCACAGAATACGCTGAACATTTCGATTCTCTCATGCATCAAATTTTGGCTCATGATCCCTCCTTTAGTGTGTCTGCTATTGTTAATAGATTCATAGATGGTCTTAAACAAGACATTAAAGCAGTAGTGTTCATTCATAGACCTCTAGATTTGGATTCTGCTGTTTCTCTTGCTCTGTTACAGGAAGAACTGGTGACACCTTCTGGCAAACCTCTGCCCCCATCAGCAGTGTCCCCATCTTCTTCGCCAATGCCACGCTCTGAAGTTAGTCGTATGACTGAATCCTACAAGTCAAATTCGGACACTAGCAAAGCTACTGCTCTGATGGCGTACCGCAAAGCCAAAGGATTGTGCTACAAATGTGGTCTTCATTGGGGACCAACACATAAATGCAGTCCAACTGTTTCCCTACATGTGGTTGAAGAATTATGGCAGGTGTTGGAAAATTTTGTGTCTGTGGATAGTTCATCTAGTCCTCCTGATGATTCCAGCGAAGATCTCATGACCCTATCAGTTCATGTTGTTTTGGGTACCGAAGCTCCACAAACTATCAAAATATTGGCAACGTTATTGAACAAAAGGGCTCTCATGTTAGTTGACTCAGGCAGTTCAGCTTCCTTTATTAGTGAATAGATGGTTCGAGGTGTCTCTTCTTTGGTTCTGTTAGCCCAACCCGTTCCAGTTCATGTGGCCAGTGGTCAGCTGATTTACTGTACTCAGGAGCTTTCCCAGTGCAAAGTCACTGTTCAAGGTCACACTTTTATGATCAACTTGAAAGTGCTACCATTACAATGCTATGACGTCATTCTAGGTGTGGATTGGTTGGCTTCCAATAGCCCAATGGAATTTCACTGGGTTGATAATTGGTTAGCATTTACTGTCAACAATTCAAGAGTGGTTCTGTATGGTCACAAATCAGATTTTTCTTCCTGTGACACCATTTCAGCATCACAGTTGAATCACCTCTTGTCCCTGGATGAAGTTTGGTGTCTTTTGGAATTGCAACATATCTCGGATGATGACAGTACACAAAGTATTCAGGTGGACATTCAAAACTTGATCACTGAGTATGCTTCACTCTTTGATAAACCAGTGGGGTTGCCTCCCACTCGCTCCCACTGTCATTCCATACCTTTAGTGCCAGGGGCTACATCTTTTCGCCTACGTCCTTATAGATATAACCCAGCACAGAAAGATGAGATTGAACGTCAAGTTAAAGAACTCCTTCAGAATGGTATGATTCATCCTAGTAGTAGTCCCTTCGCCTCTCTGGTTATTTTAGCTCGCAAGAAAACTGGAGATTGGCAACTTTGTGTGGATTACCGTCGCCTGAATGCTTTGACAGTGAAGAACAAATACCCTCTGCCCATTATTGATGAATTATTGGATGAGTTACAGGGTGCAAGGTGGTTTACAAGCTTAGATTTGAGTTTTGGATACCACCAAATTCAAATGGAACCTTTGGATATTCCCAAAACTGTCTTTCAGACACATAATGGTCACTATGAGTATCGGGTTATGCCATATGGAGTGACTGGTGGCCCTGCGACTTTCCAGCTTACGATGAATTTCATACTTGCCCCTTTACTTCGGAAATGTGTAGTGGTTTTTATCGATGATATATTGGTTTATAGCACCAATTGGTGGGATCATTTGGAACATATTCGAGTTGTCTTTAATATCTTGGACAAGCACCAGTTCAAAGTAAATCTATCAAAATGTTCATTTGCTCAAACCAGCCTGCATTACCTCGGTCACATAATCAGTCAAGAAGGTGTGGCCACTGACCCGGAGAAAATATCAGCAGTTAAATCTTGGCCTACCCCTCGTTCAGTCAAGGACATTCGAAGTTTTTTAGGACTTGTCGGATACTATCGTAAATTTGTAAAAAAACTTTGGCATTATGAGTCGGCCTCTCACCTCTCTCCTTAAAAAGGGCCAATTGTTTGTTTGGACCGAGGACCATGATCAGGCTTTTCAAGCTCTGAAAACTGCTTTAGTCTCGGCTCCTGTGCTTGCCCTGCCGGATTTCACTAAAACATTTGAGATTGAAACTGACGCTTGCGATTCAGGCATTGGGGCTGTTCTCCACCAAGCTGGCCACCCTATCGCTTTTGTTAGCAAGACGTTGGGTCCTAGACATCAAGCCTTATCAACATATGAAAAGGAATGTCTAGCAATTCTCATGGCTGTTGATCACTGGCGATCTTACTTGATTTGTGGATAGTTTGTGATACACACTGATCAGAGAAGTCTTATCCATCTTGATGACCAAAGATTAACAACACCATGGCAGCAAAAAGCCTTGACTAAACTGCTTGGTTTGCAGTACAAAATTTGCTACAAGCCAGGTACCTCGAATCGAGTAGCGGATGCTTTGTCTAGACTCTCAAGTGAGCAGATGTTGGCATTATCAGTGTTACAACAATCGTGGCTTCAGGATTTGGCAGATAAATATAATTCCTATTCTGATACTGCACCAATTCTCCAAGCCTTGTCCCTAAAATCTCCATCCGGCCCTTACCAGATTACACAAGGCATTATTTGATATCACAACAGAATTTTGGTTCCAGCAACATCTGAATTCCCTCTCAAAATTTTCACTGCACTCCATGCTGCTCCAATTGGTGGGCATTCTGGTTTCTTGGTCACTTACCATAAGATCAAAAAACACTTTGTTTGGCGAGGCATGAAAAAAATGATCGCTACTTGGTGCAGCCACTGTTCAATCTGTCAACAGGCTAAATCAGAAAGAGTAAAATACACAGGCTTATTACAACCAATCCAAGTTCCTGCAGCCGCTTGGCAAGTTATATCCATGGATTTTATCGAAGGCCAACCCACATCTGATAAGTATAATTGCATTATGGTTGTCATCGACAAATTTTCGAAGTACAGCCATTTTGTTCCACTTCGTCATCCGTTCACTACCCTGAAGGTAGCTACTCAATTCATGGACTAGGTTTTTAAACTTCATGGATTTCCTCAGGCCATCATAACAGACAGAGACCGGCTGTTCACAAGTGCCTTTTGGAAAGAACTATTCAAGCTTGTCGGTGTGGATCTTCGGATGACTACAGCTTATCACCCTCAATCGGATGGACAAACAGAACGTGTGAATCAATGTTTGGAAACGTACCTCCGTTGCTTCATCCAAGCTTGCCCGACGAAATGGAAAAAGTGGTTATCCTTAGCGGAATACTGGTATAACACCAGTTACCATTCCTCTCTTCAAAGAACACCTTTTGAAGTGCTCTATGGCCATATTCCGCGGCAGCTGGGCATTGACCTCCCTGGGCAATGTGATGTTCCTTCACTGACTGATTGGCTGCATGAAAGAAAGCTGATGCTTCAACTGGTTCAGCAACAACTCATCAGAGCTCAACAGCGGCAGAAACATCAGGCTAATAAGCTACGTTCCGAAAGAGTATTCCAAGTTGGCGATTGGGTCTTTTTGAAATTGCAACCTTACGTCCAATCTTCATTGGTGAAACGCGCCAACCACAAGCTTGTGTTTAAGTTTTTCGGTCCCTTCCAAATTGTGGCACGCATCGGACCTGTTGCTTATAAATTGCAATTGCCAGCTACATCTGCTATGCATCCTGTGTTCCATGTCTCCTTGCTCAAGAAAGCAGTGGGCTCTACTGATCAGGTTAGCTCTGTTTTACCTTCCATTTCAGACTCTTTCCAATGGCCAGAGCAGATTTTGCAGCGTCGAGTCGTCCACACCCCCTCCGGCGATGTTTCACGAGTGCTCATCAAGTGGTCGGCATGGCCCGAAGAACTCGCTACATGGGAAGATGAAGCAGTGGTCAAGCAACGTTTTTCTAAAGCTGAGGCTTGGGGACAAGCCTCCACTCAAGGAGGGGAGAATGTCAGGACCATGGCATTAAACAAAGAACAGAAGAAGGAGAAGCGAGTCGCTCGGCCCAACAGCTGTGTCTTTGGGCCAGATTGGACCCAGTAGGCTTCCAGCCTTGTAATTTTTCTGTTGGCCTGTTAGTCGTTTTCTGTGGCGTTAAGAAGAAAGACTGAACCGTGTGGTCAGAGAGGGAAGGAAGAAGGCGGAGGTAGTAGGAGAGAGCTGCAGCTGTGCCGGCTGGTTCTAGCCGAACTCCTGTAAACCCCCAATTCTGGATCTAATGAAAACTTCGTGAGAGGTGGAGAGCACCGGAGCGGTGCTCGCGATCTCATTTTCTGGTGTTGGTTTGTTACACGTGGATTGCCTGCGGCAGCCAACTTCTATCTCCCTGCTCCTTGGTGAGCTCTCTACGGTGGCTTGGTCTCCCCGACGACTTGCGATGGTTTTATAGCATGGGGCGGAGTCCGAATCAAACAGATCCCCACCGATACGCACGAAACAGATTTATGTTGGGTTGTTACAGACGGCAGGGAAGAAGAATCTTCTGGTGACTGGGGTCCACCTGACAGAAATGGACACGAGCACGGCAAGGTTTCCAAGCGGCCCCATATGGCGGTGAACGATCGAGCAGCATACACGCGCGGGAAGAGGCTGAGGTGTGGGACCCACGTGCTAGTGTGACAATGGAGAGCAGGCACGTGTGGTCTAAGACTATCTTCAACAAGAAACGTTAAAGCATTCTGAACTCTATATTTAGCGTTTTTCTACCAACTTTATCGCTCCAACAACAAACGCTATACGGTCCTCTATAATAGCGGAGGTTCTCGGCGCCCGCTAAGTCTAGCGAACTTTTTTAGTCTGTTATCGTTGACGTGAATGCTAACAGCGGACGACCACTAGTGGACAGCAGCAGACGGCCACCAGCAAGCTACTGTGCATGGCGTCTACGACTAGAAAGGGAGCAAGCCACTCGTCGACCAGCACTTGAAAAAGCAAAACAAAGGAAGAAAGAAAATGGGATCTTCTATATGGCATGGATAAGAGAATGGTTTGTGAATTTGTTTGGTATTTATAGTTATTAAAAATATTCATTAATGTATAATTAAAAATTGTTTTGCAATATGTAAACGGCACAATATTTTGTTAAACGTTACAATTGTAAAAACTTATATTAATATTAATATAATCGTGAAAATATAGAAGATGTGATATAGAGGATGAAATTTAGAGGACGTTGTTAGAGACTGAGAAGATATAGAGGATAGAATCTTTTATAGTGTACTATAAAGGACAGAGAATATTCTTTTAGTAGATGGAATTTAGGGGACGTTGCTGGAGACAGCCTAATGTGGTGAGGGTGGGCCGCTACTTGGCCCATTCGGCTATAGAGAAGAGGGGAAAGGGCAGAGAGAGACTAGGTCGGGGAAGTGGAAGCGCTAAGGGCTAGTTTGGAAACTCAAATCCCCTTCGAAATTGAAGGGGGTTGGAGAGAAAATTAGTTTCTTTCTACCTCAATCCCCTCCAATCCCGAAGGGGATTGGAGGTTCCCAAAGTAGCCTAGGTAGGTTATTTTTCCTTCTCTTTTTATTTTCTATTTTCTATTTTGATTTCAAATTTGAATTTCAAATCTTATCTTCAATTTAGTTTTGAATCTTAAATTTATGTGCACACTCAAAAACCAGCATGATGCATACTTAAATTTTTATTTAATTATTTTACTTATTTTATCCATTTATGCTTGTATATATATATATATATATAACTCTAACATTATGTTCTCAATACTAAATAACTACTTAAATTACTTTAGCCAATATTTGGGGTTTACACACTCGTATAGTCCAGTCCGGTGCCAGCCACGTCACATAACCATTGGTGACTAGTTGTAGGACCATGGTCTGTTGGACCATGGTCCGGTGGAGCACCGGACTGGTCCGGCATGCCAGCTGCTCGAGAGCCATATGCAGAGCTCTCTGTGCACACGGTCCGGTGCACCACCGGACCGGTCCGGTGAGCCGCCGGCCAACTGACAACCCACTTCTTGAATCTTATATCTTCTTTTTGTGGACTCTTTTGATCTTGTGTCTTGGACTTGTGCTAAGTATTTGTAAGTCTTCTAGGAGTCTTTTAGGTCTTCTTTTGAGGTTTTGCATCCTCAGAGTCTGTTAGGGACTTGTTCTTAAATGCTGAGTTAAGAACAAGGCAACACAAAATGTTAAATGTTAATGTTCTTCGTCCTTCAAAGCATTATTTCCCTTAGGATATAATGATTTTCAGACGAAGGTTATAAGGGACATACCTTCATAAATAAGACATATATAAACAGAGAATGAAGTTTATAAAATATAAGGGACAACATAAACAATTGCATAGCTTTATCAATTTATTCTCATTTTATTATTATGGAAAAATAAAAACAATACTGAATTATAAATGTACCTTCGACTTGACAAAAAATAAAAGTACAAGTGTGACGCACGAGCAAATGCAAGTCAACATGAACAGTATGGGTACTGTTCATCTATTTATAGACACAGGACGCAGCCCGTGAGAAATTACAGTTATGCCCTTTGCATTTACTATTGTCTTATAGAAAAATCTATGAGGACTGGATAGCCTTTTCCCCTTTAAGTCGGTTCATCTTCCCACGATTAAGCCGAAGCTCCCTTTCGCATAGCTTCGGAGCAACAGCAACCTTCATCATGATCATGCCCTTCTCATCATATATGCTTTTAATCCTGAATCCGAAGGTACCTGTCTATAAACCATACTTGGAAGACATTGTTAAATTACATTTTTGAGGACCTTCGGAGGACGAAGGCCTCCAATAGTAGCCTCTCACAGTATTAATTTGTTTAAGATAACAAATTCAGACTGCGACATGGATGAAGGCCTTAAGCCGAAGGTCCGAAAAAACACCTTCCCTTTGCTAGAATAGCAACAGCCAATGACAGGCGGGACCCTCCAATTTGGGGCGTTCCGAGCGTATAAATAAGAACTCGCAGCAACCACATTTGGTACGCTGCTTGTGCTATTTGCTTTGTTTTCTCAATTTTATAGCTCCTGCTTATTAACGCTTGCTAGTTTTTCAAGCTTTCTCAGCTTCGGTTTAAAAGACACATTTTCGTCATTTCCAAAGAATAATGTCTCAAGACAAGAAGGTTGTTGCGGAGACGAAGCTGACTGAAGAGGAGAAGCTCTTTGAAGAGAAGGAGGCTGCAAATCCTTACATAGCTGGGTTTATCGAGTCAATGGCAAAATCAAATACAGAAAAGATTACTAAGGAGATCCTAGAAGGCCTGTCTGAAGATACCGATGACAGTGATGATTATGATGCTGAAAGCGAGGGAGAAGATTCTGAGTATCGGCCGTGGAGGCCAAGTCATACAATTTTTGGGAAATCGACAATTAAGCAGAGTCATCTTGAGAATATGAGAGGAAGGTACTTTCGAGATATGTCTATTGTGAGAGTTGGTGGAGACAATAAAGTCCCTGCCCCTGAGGAAGACGAAGTTGTGATTTACCGAAGTTTCCTTAAAGCTGGGCTTCGGTTTCCATTAAGCAGGTTTGTGGTCGAAGTGTTGAAAATTTATCAGATTTATCTTCATTAGATAACCCCCGAAGCTATTATTAGAATGGGGATTTTTGTTTGGGCTGTGAAGAGCCAGGGGCTGGAGCCAAACGCGAAATGCTTTTGCAGCATGCATGAACTTGTATATGAGACGAAGGCCATGGACAAGGAACAATATCATAGCAACTTTGGCTGCTATGGATTTATCGCCCGCCCCAACATAAGCTACCTGGTGCCGACATTCCAGAAAAGGTGGCCTGGAGCCTGGATGGAGGAATGGTTTTACGTGAAGAATGACTTAAAGGCAAGAGAAGATATTAAGTGAGAGCACCTAGAGGGGGTGAATAGGTGATCCTGTAAAAACTTGAAACTTAAAGCCACAAAACTTGATTAGGAGTTAGCACAATAAAATCAAGTGGCTAAGGAGAGCTCTTATGAAGCACAATAGACACAGTGAGAACAAGCACAAGAGACACGAGGATTTATCACGTGGTTCGGCCAAGTACAACACTTGCCTACTCCACGTTGTGGCGTCCCAACGGACGAGGGTTGCACTCAACCCCTCTCAAGTGATCCGATGATCGACTTGAATACCACGTTGTTCTTCTTTCTTTACTCTTTCCCGTTTGCGAGGAATCTCCACAACTTGGAGTCTCTCGCCCTTACAATGAGAATCAAAGTGAAAGCACTAGAGTAAGGGAGGGAAGCACCGCACACAAATCCACAGCAATACGCACACACACGGCCAAGACTTGAGCTCAAATGAATATCACAAGGTTCTCACTAGAACGGAGCTCAAATCACTAAGAATGTCAAACGAGTGTGCAAAGACGGAGTGTGAATGATCAAGAATGCTCAAAGTGTGCTTGGTGTACTCCTCCATGCGCCTAGGGGTCCCTTTTATAGCCCCAAGGCAGCTAGGAGCCGTTGAGAGCAATCCAGGAAGGCAATTCTTGCCTTCTGTCGACTGGCGCACCAGACAGTCCGGTGCACCACCGGACACTGTCCGGTGCGGATTTCTTTCCTATTCTGCCGCAGCCGACCGTTGGAGACTTGGAGCCGTTGGCGCACCGGACACTGTCTGGTGCACACCGGACACTGTCTGGTGCACACCGGACAGTCCAGTGCCCCCACCCGAACTTTGGCTCACCGGACAGTCCGGTGCCTCACCGGACAGTCCGGTGAATTATAGTCGTACGTTGTTGACTTGGTTCCCGAGAGCAGCGACTTCGCCGCAGACGACTCACCAGACAGTCCGGTGCACCACCGAACAGTCCGGTGATTTATAGTCGTACGCCGCCGTCGAGACCCGAGAGCAGCCAGTTGACCAGACGCCAGCCTGGCGCACCGGACACTGTCCGGTGCACCCAGACTGACCAGAGTCTTGGCTGCTCGAGCCAAGTCTTTTCCAATTGAATTTTCTCTGATTCTAGCACTTAGACAAATATGTTAGTACACAAAAACCAATGTACTAAGTCTAGAACCATACCTTTGTGTTGACTTTGCACTTGTTCCACCATTTGCCATAGTTTCACACTTAAACCATTTGTGTTGGCACTTGATCACCAAAATACTTAGAAATGGTCCAAGGGCACATTTCCCTTTAAAACTCCCCCTTTTTGGTGATTTATGCCAACACAACAAAAAGCAACTAAAGGAAGTGCAACATCAATGCAAATGAGAACACAAATTTGTTTTGATTCAAATTTGGCGTATTTGGATCATTCTTTGCCACCACTTGGTTTGTTTTTGCAAATCAAACTCAATTTCCTATCTCTAAGTGAAAGTCACTTGTTGAGGCATAGAGAGAGGTATTTCAAGAGAAATTGATCAAGAATTCAAAAACTCCCCCTTTTTCCCATAATCAACCATTATCCCAACAAGAGACCAACATTTGACAATAAGAGACAATAAGAGTATTTTGACAAACCAATAAGCTCTAATTCTATTATTTTCAAAATTCTCAAGTGGTAGCTGATCCATTTCTTGCTTTGGCCTAATTTTCTCCCCCTTTGGCATCAAGCACCAAAACGGGATCAATCTTGGCCCCTAAACCTCATTGCCTCACCAAAATCTTCAAATAAGAGTAAAAAGGCAATAAGAACATGAGATGAACTTGGAGTGAGTTACCCTCTCATCGGAGTGCAGTGGAAGTCTTTCAAGATCCAAGTCCATCTTTCCCTTTCAATCCACTTTTGAGACTAAATCAAGCAAGCTCAAACACATGGTTAGTCTCAAAAGGGTCAAGTTGTAGCACATCTCCCCCTAAATATGTGCATCACTCGCAAATGGACTTGTGAGGTCCGGGGAGTGCTTGTACAACTTGAGCACCATCAATAAACAACAAAATGCATAAGGGAACATGATCAAGGCATAATACACATGTATGCTACACATCAATCCAAGTTCCGCGAATCTAAGACATTTAGCTCACTACGCAGCCTGCAAAAGGTCTTTTCATTAAAAGTCTTGGTAAAGATATCGGCTAGCTGGTTCTCGATGCTAACATAAAACACTTCGATATCTCCCTTTTGCTGGTGGTCTCTCAAAAAGTGATGCTGGATGTCAATGTGCTTTGTGCAGCTGTGCTCAACAGGATTGTCCGCCATGCGGATAGCACTCTCATTGTCACATAGGAGTGGGACTTTGCTCATATTGTAGCCAAAGTCCTGGAGGGTTTGCCTCATCCAAAGTAGTTGCGCGCAACACTGTCCTGCGGCAACGTACTCGGCCTCAACGGTGGATAGGGCAACGGAGGTTTGTTTCTTAGAACTCCACGACACCAGGGACCTTCCTAGGAATTGGCACGTCCCTAATGTACTCTTCCTATCGACCTTACATCCAGCATAATCGGAGTCTGAATATCCAATTAAGTCAAAGGTAGACCCCTTTGGATACCAGATCCCGAAGCAAGGCGTAGCGACTAAATATCTAAGAATTCGCTTCACAGCCACTAAGTGACACTCCCTTGGATCGGATTGAAATCTAGCACACATGCATACACTAAGCATAATATCCGGTCTACTAGCACATAAGTAGAGCAAGGAACCTATCATGGACCGGTATGCTTTTTGATCAACGGACTTACCTCCTTTGTTGAGGTCGACGTGTCCGTCAGTTCCCATTGAGTCTTCGCGGGCTTGGCGTCCTTCATTCCAAACCGCTTGAGCAAGTCTTGCGTATACTTCGTTTGGGAGATGAAAGTGCCGTCCTTGAGTTGCTTCACTTGGAACCCAAGGAAGTAGTTCAACTCGCCCATCATCGACATCTCAAATTTTTGAGTCATCACCCTGCTAAACTCTTCACAAGACTTTTGGTTAGTAGTACCAAATATTATGTCATCAACATAAATTTGGCACACAAATAGATCACCGTCACAAGTCTTAGTGAAAAGAGTTGGATCGGCTTTCCCAACCTTGAAAGCATTAGCGATTAAAAAGTCTCTAAGGCATTCATACCATGCTCTTGGGGCTTGCTTAAGTCTATAGAGCGCCTTAGAGAGCTTACACACGTGGTCGGGGTATCGTTCATCCTCAAAGCCAGGGGGTTGCTCCACGTACACCTCCTCCTTGATTGGCCCGTTGAGGAAAGCGCTCTTCACGTCCATTTGGAACAACCTGAAAGAATGGTGAGCGGCATAGGCTAACAAAATACGAATCGACTCTAGCCTAGCCACAGGAGCGAAAGTCTCCTCAAAGTCCAAACCTGCAACTTGGGCGTAACCTTTTGCCACAAGTCGAGCCTTGTTCCTTGTCACCACCCCGTGCTCGTCCTGTTTGTTGCAGAACACCCACTTGGTTCCCACAACATTTTGCTTGGGACACGGCACCAGTGTCCAAACTTCATTTTGCTTGAAGTTGTTGAGCTCTTCCTGCATGGCCAACACCCAGCCCGGATCTAGCAAGGCCTCTTCTACCCTGAAAGGCTCAATAGAAGAGACAAAAGAGTAATGCTCACAAAAATTAGCTAATCTAGAGCGAGTGGTTACTCCCTTGCTAATGTCACCCAAAATCTGGTCCACGGGATGGTTCCTTTGAATCATCGCTCGAACTTGAGTTGGAAGGGCCTGTGGTGCTTCTTCCTCTTCAACTTGGACATCTTGTGCTCCCCCTTGATCACACGCCTCTTCTTGAGGAACCTGTTCATCATCTTGAGTTGGGGGTTGCACCATTGTTGAGGAAGAAGGCTGATCTTGTTCCTTGTGTTCCTGCGGTCGCACGTCTCCAATCGCCATGGTACGAATCGCGTTCGTTGGAACATCATCCTCATCTACATCATCAAGCTCAACTTGCTCTCTTGGAGAGCCATTAGTCTCATCAAATACAACGTCGCTAGAGACTTCAACCAAACCCGATGATTTGTTGATGACTCTATATGCCTTTGTATTTGAGTCATAACCTAACAAAAACCCTTCTACAGCTTTGGGAGCAAATTTTGAATTTCTACCTTTCTTCACCAGAATGTAGCATTTACTCCCAAAAACTCGAAAATACGAAACTTTGGGTTTGTTACCGGTTAGTAGCTCGTATGACGTCTTCTTGAGGAGGCGATGAAGGTAGACTCGGTTTATGGCGTGGCAAGCCGTGTTCACAGCTTCCGACCAAAACCGCTCGGGCGTCTTGAATTCTCCAAGCATCGTCCTCGCCATGTCTATAAGTGTCCTGTTCTTCCTCTCTACCACACCGTTTTGATGTGGTGTGTAGGGAGCGGAGAACTCGTGCTTGATTCCTTCCTCCTCAAGGTACTCCTCCACTTGAAGGTTCTTGAACTCGGATCCATTGTCGCTCCTTATCTTCTTCACCTTGAGCTCAAACTCATTTTGAGCTCTCCTTAGGAAGCGCTTGAGGGTCCCTTGGGTTTCAGATTTATCCTGCAAAAAGAATACCCAAGTGAAGCGGGAAAAATCATCAACAATTACTAAACCATACTTACTTCCCCCGATGCTAAGGTAGGCGACGGGTCCGAAGAGGTCCATATGCAGCAGCTCTAGGGGTCTTGATGTGGTCATCACATTCTTGCTGTGATGCGCACTTCCCACTTGTTTACCTGCTTGACAAGCTGCACAAGGTCTATCTTTTTCGAAATACACATTTGTTAGACCTAACACATGTTCTCCCTTTAGAAGTTTGTGAAGGTTCTTCATCCCCACATGTGCTAGACGGCGATGCCACAGCCAGCCCATGCTAGTCTTAGCAATTAAGCATGCATCTAGACCAGCCTCCTCCTTTGCAAAATCAACTAAATAGAGTTTGCCATCTAGTACACCCTTAAAAGCTAATGAACCATCACTCCTTCTAAAGACAGACACATCTACATTTTTGAATAAGCAATTGTATCCCATATTACATAATTGACTAACCGACAGAAGATTATAACCTAGCGACTCTACTAAAAATACATTGGAGATAGAGTGCTCATTTGAGATGGCTATCTTGCCTAAGCCTTTAACCTTGCCTTGATTCCCGTCACCAAATATGATTGAATCTTGGGAATCTTTATTCTTGATGTAGGAGGTGAACATCTTCTTCTCCCCCGTCATGTGGTTTGTGCATCCGCTGTCGATAATCCAGCTTGATCCTCCGGATGCATAAACCTGCAAGGCAAATTAGGCTTGGGTCTTAGGTACCCAACTCTTGTTGGGTCCTACAAGGTTAGTTATAATAGCCTTAGGGACCCAAATGCAAGTCTTATCTCCCTTGCATTTTGCCCCTAATTTCCTAGCAATCACTTTCTTATCCTTTCTACAAATTGCAAAGGAAGCATTACAAGCATGGTAAATTGTAGGGTGTTCATTACTTACATTCCTAGGAACATGAACAACATTTCTTCTAGGCATATGATGAATAACATTTTTCCTAGCCAAATTTCTACCATGCATAATAGAAGAACTTGAAGCAATCATGGTATGTGAATCAAAAGCATTATAACTTCTATCATAATGAACATTCCTAGAATATCTCCTATCATGATACATGAAAGCATGGTTCTTTTTAGCACTATTAGTCATTGGAGCCTTCCCTTTCTCCTTGGCGGAGATGGGAGCTTTATGACTTGTTAAGTTCTTGGCTTCCTTCTTAAAGCCAAGCCCATCCTTAATTGAGGGGTGTCTACCAATAGTGTAGGCATCCCTTGCAAATTTTAGTTTATCAAAATCATTTTTGCTAGTCTTAAGTTGAGCATTAAGACTAGCCACTTCATCATTTAATTTAGAAATGGAAACTAGGTGTTCACTACAAGCATCAACATTAAAATCTTTGCACCTATTGCAAATCACAACATGTTCTACACAAGAGGTTGATTTATTAGCTATTTCTAACTTAGCACTCAAGTCATCATTGATACTTTTTAATCTAGAGATAGATTCATGGCATGTAGACAATTCACATGAAAGCATTTCATTTCTTTTAACTTCTAGAGCAAGAGAATTTTGCGCACTAACAAATTTATCATGCTCATCATACAAAAGATCTTCTTGCTTTTCTAAAAGTCTATTCTTCTCATTCAAGGCATCAATAAATTCATTGATCTTATCATTTTTGGTTCTATCTAATCCTTTGAATAAACATGCATAGTCTATTTCATCATCACTAGATTCATCATCACTTGAAGAAGCGTAAGTACTAGTATTGCGAGTGCTTACCTTCTTCTCTTTTGCCATGAGACAGGTGTGATGCTCGTTGGGGAAGAGGGATGATTTGTTGAAGGCGGTGGCGGCGAGTCCTTCGTCGTCGGAGTCGGACGAAGAACAATCCAAGTCCCACTCTTTCCCAAGGTGTGCCTCGCCTTTAGCCTTCTTGTAAGTCTTCTTCTTTTCCCTCTTCTTTTCTTGATCCTGGTCACTATCATTATCGGGACAATTAGCAATAAAGTGACCAACCTTACCGCACTTGAAGCAGGAGCGCTTTCCCTTCGTCTTGTTCTTTTTGGGATGCTCCTTGCGACCCTTTAGCGTCGTCTCGAAGCGCTTGATGATGTGGGCCATTTCTTCCTCGTTGAGCCCTGCCGCCTCAACTTGCGCCACCTTGCTAGGTAGCACCTCCTTGCTACTTGTTGCCTTGAGAGCAATGGCTTGAGGCTCATGAATTGGACCATTCAACGCCTCATCGATGTATCTTGCCTCCTTGATCATCATCCGCCCGCTTACGAACTTTCCAAGTATTTCCTCGGGCGACATCTTGGTGTACCTAGGATTTTCACAAATAGAATTTACAAGATGTGGATCAAGGACAGTGAAAGACCTTAACATTAGGCGGACGACGTCGTGGTCCATCCATCGCATGCTTCCATAGCTCCTTATTTTGTTGACGAGGGTCTTGAGCCTGTTGTATGTTTGGGTTAGCTCCTCCCCCATGATCATTGCGAACCTCCCAAGTTCGCCCTCCACCAACTCCATCTTGGTGAGCATGGTGACGTCATTTCCCTCATGAGAGATCCTGAGGGTGTCCCAAATCTGCTTGACGTTATCCAAGCCGCTCACCTTATGGTATTCATCCCTGCACAATGACGCTAAAAGAACAGTAGTAGCTTGTGCATTTTTATGAATTTGTTCATTGATGAACATGGGACTATCCGTACTATCAAATTGCATTCCATTTTCTACTATCTCCCATATACTTGGATGGAGAGAGAACAAGTGGCTACGCATTTTGTGACTCCAAAATCCATAGTCCTCTCCATCAAAGTGAGGAGGTTTACCGAGGGGAATGGAAAGCAAATGAGCATTGGAACTTTGCGGAATACGAGAGTAGTCAAAAGAAAAGTTTGAGTTAACCGTCTTCTTTTTCTCGTAGTCATTGTCGTCGTCATCCTTTTAGGAAGAAGAAGACTCGTCGCTGTCGTCGTAGTAGAGGATCTTCTTGATATGCCTTTTCTTCTTCCCGTCCTTCTTCTTATGACTTGAGCCCGAGTCAGTGGGCTTGTCATCTTTTGGCTCATTGATGAAGGACTCCTTCTCCTTGTCGTTGATCACCATCCCCTTTCCTTTAGGATCCATCCCTTCGGGCGATTAGTCCCTTTCTTGAAGAGAACGGCTCTGATACCAATTGAGAGCACCTAGAGGGGGTGAATAGGTGATCCTGTAAAAACTTGAAACTTAAACCACAAAACTTGATTAGGAGTTAGCACAATAAAATCAAGTGGCTAAGAAGAGCTCTTGTGAAGCACAATAGACACAGTGAGAACAAGCACAAGAGACACGAGGATTTATCCCGTGGTTCGGCCAAGTACAACACTTGCCTACTCCACGTTGTGGCATCCCAATGGACGAGGGTTGCACTCAACCCCTCTCAAGTGATCCGATGATCGACTTGAATACCACGTTGTTCTTCTTTCTTACTCTTTCCCATTTGCGAGGAATCTCCACAACTTGGAGTCTCTCGCCCTTACAATGAGAATCAAAGTGAAAACACTAGAGTAAGGGAGGGAAGCAACACACACAAATCCACAGCAATACGCACACACACGGCCAAGACTTGAGCTCAAATGAATATCACAAGGTTCTCACTAGAACGGAGCTCAAATCACTAAGAATGTCAAACGAGTGCGCAAAGACGGAGTGTGAATGATCAAGAATGCTCAAAGTGTGCTTGGTGTACTCCTCCATGCGCCTAGGGTTCCCTTTTATAGCCCCAAGGCAGCTAGGAGCCGTTGAGAGCAATCCAGGAAGGAAATTCTTGCCTTCTGTCGACTGGCGCACCAGACAGTCCGGTGCACCACGGGACACTGTCCGGTGCGGATTTCTTTCCTATTCTGGCGCAGCCGACCGTTGGAGACTTGGAGCCGTTGGCGCACCGGACACTGTCCGGTGCACACCGGACAGTCCGGTGCCCCCATCTCACCGTTGGCTCGGCCACGCGTCATGCGCGGATTGCGCGACCGACCGTTGGCTCACTGGACAGTCCGGTGCCTCACCGGACAGTCCGGTGAATTATAGTCGTACGCTGTTGACTTGGTTCCCGAGAGCAGCGACTTCGTCGCAGACGACTCACCGGACAGTCCGGTGCACCACCGGACAGTCCGGTGATTTATAGCCATACACCGCCGTCGAGACCCGAGAGCAGCCAGTTGACCAGACACTAGCCTAGCGCACCGGACACTGTCCGGTGCACCACCGGACAGTCCGGTGCACCCAGACTGAGCAGAGTCTTGGCTGCTCGAGCCAAGTCTTTTCCAATTGAATTTTCTCTGATTCTAGCACTTAGACAAATATGTTAGTACACAAAAACCAATGTACTAAGTCTAGAATCATACCTTTGTGTTGACTTTGTACTTCTTCCACCATTTGCCATAGTTTCACACTTAAACCATTTGTGTTGGCACTTGATCACCAAAATACTTAGAAATGGTCCAAGGGCACATTTCCCTTTCATTAAGGAAGTTATTATGCACCCCATTTGGTCCCTCTTCGACCTCCGAAGGCCGAAGGTTGAAATTGACGAAGCCGCCGAAGCATGCCAGAAGGTGTTTGGTACTGTTTATTTTTTCATTGGTACAAGAGACTTAATCCAAGAGCATATAGCCTTCAGAGTATGGCCGCTTGTAGAAAACTGGGAAATGCCGAAGGAAACTGTCGCTGAATCAAGCAAAGGTGAGTTGGTCCGGCTGAAGTATACTTTCAAATATGGGGATAAATTCGACGAGCCAAACAATGACTGGTTAAAATGCATCGAAGTAACAAGTGATGAACTGATTGGATCATATTCCAAGGCAGAAGATAATGCATTATCCACAGCCTTCGAAAGTCGGGGAAAGAAGAGATTGAATAGAGTTTTTGACGCTATTGGCTTCGTCTATCTCGACTACCGCTATCCGATGTGGGGGGAAGGGAAAAAGAGGAAAGCTACTGCTGCGGTCGCCTCTGCCGAACCTATGCCGAAGGCTACAAGCAAAAAGATGAAGGTACTTACCCACCGGCCACGCTATATTGAACCAGCCGTGGTGCCTAAGTTTGGCGAGGAGGCTTTTTCAGCTGCTGAACCAAGAAACTCGTTCCTCCCACACAGAAGACTGAAGAGCCGGTTATAATGCCGAAGGTACGCTCAGCCGAGCTGGCTGAGTTAAAGACTGATAAAGATAAAGCTGGAGAGCCAAATATTGAAGAAACAAAAGCGCTAGAAATTTTAAGTCCTTCATCAGAAGTAACAGTGCCGAGGGCACAAAAAGGTTTTGCCGCAATTCCCAAAAGGAGAAGGATGGCGAATGTACTAGATGTGTTAGAAACAGTAAAGACTTTGAGCTCTACTCCTTCGAGGAAAGTTGCCGAGGCTTCAAACACTACACGACGGTTGATCTTTAGCGGCCCTTATTAGGTACCAACTGTTGGTTGCTAAAGATTAGGGACCGACGGTCAGTCGCTAAATCCTTTTGTAGCAATTTTTAATCGAGTGTGTTGTAGTCTTGTACCCTAATGTCGTGGGAGTGCTACCGAAGTACTGATAGCAATCACTTTAATTTCATTAGCTCCGTCCTGGCAATCACTTTGGGAAGGTGGTCAGTGGAATAACTTCGCTTAAAAAGCTTGAAGCAGTTGGTAGTGAAACTGGAAATCCTTCTTATCAAGTGAAAATTGTAGACTGTGGTGAAGTTTCCAACACAAATTCTCAGGATCCGCTAAAGGGAGATAAAGGTATAAATAGATGAATACAATG
This sequence comes from Zea luxurians, assembly GCA_029449295.1. NCBI lineage: Eukaryota > Viridiplantae > Streptophyta > Magnoliopsida > Poales > Poaceae > Zea > Zea luxurians. The sequence goes on from JAOPSE010000017.1 coordinate 2,089,334, forward strand.
TACAGCTGCAAATATTTTTATGTTCTTTCTGCTTATCTTTCTAATTGCCACTTTTTGCAGTAAGCTCAAAGACAGATAACAGCAGTTCAGACAGTGAAAAGGGTGGCCATCGTACCAAGCTTTCCTTGCCGAAAGTAGTAATCTAATTCCATTAGATTTAATGTGTGGGTTACATATTTGCTATCGACATATCCTAGTGGACTAGTTACTTTTGAGTGGCTAATGAAAGATCTCGAAATTACAATTCAGAAGATAGGTATGTCTATTAACTACATTAACATAGCTCAGGTATGAAAGAAATGGTCCTTACAGTAGACGCTCGAAATTTCAATAGGTAAATTTAAAAATTAGACTATTTATCAAACTTTGACAGATTTGGCATCTGTACTGATTTCCCATCATGTTCAGGTATGAAAGAAATGGTCCTTACAGTAGACGCTCGCCAGCAAGGAGATACCATGGCTCGCCAAGAGCCAATAGCCCATCCAGGTTCGTTAAACTTTAAAGAAACAACATGTTTCTTCCCAACTATTATTTTATCCTTATTTATGTATTGTTTAATTCCATAGGGTATAATAGTAGAAGTTTGTTTTTAGGATCCAATCTGCTCATTGTAAATAGTCAGTTGGAAGCCATTGCTAATTGGTTGTAATGCCTAAATTATTCAAACTATTATTATTCTACGCCGATGCCAACGCCCAGCGTCATTTCCTAATAAGATTGTTTTCATCTGTTGTAGTACTACCCAAGCCTCAACCGTTCAAAGTGTTGCTCGAAGGGGATATGTACAGGTAATGCATCCATCGTACTATTGATTTAGCCATCCCAACCTGCAAATAACCTTTGCATATTCTGTTTGACATTTTTACATAGTGTTTTCTTTAAATGAAACCGACTCATACTGCTCGGCCTACACAGTGAGTATCCGTTATTTCATCTTGTCGTAATTTCATACTGTTTGGTGATTTATAAAAGCCTTCTTATGAAAAAAAACTTGATCACTGAAGGTGCCCATTCTGCAAAACGCCCAATTATGCTGTGGAGTATCGTGGCGTCAAAACAAAGGAGGAAAGGAGCATAGAGCAGTTTGTAAGTCTTATCTTTTAAATGCTTGCATCTTTCATTTATGCATGTCCAGCTTCTATGCAGTCTTTAGACTGCAATCTGTATTTGTTGTAGCTTATGCATAACATATTGCAGGAAGAACAAAAAGTCATAGAAGCACAATTGAGGATGCGCCAAAAAGAACTCCAAGATGAAGAGGCTAAAATGAAAATAAAACAGAGCAGGTGTTCTTCTAGCAGAACAGTAACCTCAACAACAGAAGTTGAGTATCAGGATATTTGCAGCACATCCTTTTCAGGTTAGCAGGATGTAACTAATATGCTCACTTAATAATGCTATCTTTCTTCGTTGTAGTTTTATAACTTACACAACTGTAATGCCTTGATCTCTGTAGTGCCATCATATCAATGTACTGAACAAGGAAATGAATGTTGTTCATCTGAACCTTCATGCTCTAGCCAGGCTGTTAGACTACCCGTCTAGGGTTTGTGGTGTCCCTCTTGTAATGACTGTCATACCCCCTGTGTAATGGGCCTGGCCCAGTTACTTACCCTATTAATACCACTCCCAACCCCTGTTTAGGGCATGGGTTTAGTTACCAATATGGTATCAGCTTAGGGTTTCGTCCTCCCACCTGCTACAGCCGCCGGGGGGCTTCTTCCCCCTGCAGCCGCCGCTCTCTACCTCTCTCCCGCTGCCGGCCCCCAGCCCCCAGCCGCCGGCCTCCCCTCTACCTCCCTCCCCTTCCCCACCGCCGAGCCGCCCGTCCCCAAGCTCGCGGCTCGTCGCGCCGCCAGGAGCAGCAGCCGCCGCTCTCTGCCCCTCGTCCAGGCGCGCCTTGGACAACCGCCGCCAGGACGCGACCCCGGCTGCACTCGCGCCAGGGAGCCGTGGCGCCCAGGCGCCGACCCCGACGCCGCCCAGCGCCAGGCCGCCTCGCGCCCAGGTCCGCGCCGCGCCCGGCCAGCTGCCGTGCGTCCCTGCGCCCAACACCGACCGCGCGCACAGCACAGCACTGCGCCGCCGACCTCGCCAGGAGCCGCGCCACCAGCGCCCGACGCCCGTCCCCTGCTGCGTCAACGCCCGATGGACGCCCCTGCTGCCACCACGGCCGGATTCCACGTCGGGGACATCACCGGCCCTGGCACACACCCCCCCCCCCATCGCCCCTGCTGCACCCAGCAGCGAGCTCACCCATGGGGGGCCCTACATCGCCGGCCTTGGTCCGATCCACGCCTCCTCCCCGCTGCCCCTGCGTCGCAGCTCACCACCGGGCTTTCCCGCCTTCGCTTCACCCACCTGGAGTCACCGAGTCGCGCCCTCCACCGACTCCCCGCTCGTCGACACCCTCGCCACGATCCAGGCCGCTGTGACGGCCTCGCGGGAGCGCGAGCGCGCTGCCTCCCTCGCCCTGGACCGTGAGCGTGCCCTGGGCGCCGCTCTGACCACCCAGATGGCCACCACGCAGCGCCTCCTCGGCCGTCCGACACTCGCCGATGCGGCGCCCCCAGAGGACCCCCACGCCTCTGACCTCGACGCCGACCTCATCGCTGCTCTCCACGCTTAAGCCGCCGGCCTGCACAACATCCGGGCCCTCGTGTCCGTGGTGTTGGATCCGGCGTCCTCCCACTACCCTCGGTGGCGAGGACAGGTCCTTCTCACGCTGCGGCGGTTCGTCCTTGACGACCACGTCCTCGTCGACCACGACACTCCGTCGCCTCGCTCCTGGTGCCTCATGGACAACGTTGTCCTCTCGTGGCTCCACGGCACCATCACCGTTGAGCTACAGGACATCATCCGCGACCAGGCGGACACTGCGCGCCAGGCATGGCTCGCTCTCGAGGACCAGTTCCTCGGGAATCGGGATGCTCGGGCACTCCACCTCGACGCCCAGTTCCACCTGTTCTCTCAGGGGGACCTCTCCGTGGGCGAATACTGCCGCCAGATGAAGGGCCTCGCTGACTCTCTCCGCGATCTCGGTGAGCCTGTTGCCGATCGTACCTTGGTGCTGAACCTCCTGCGTGGCCTCAGCCCCCGCTACGGCCACCTGAAGGCTCTCATCAAGAGGAGCGTGCCCTTCCCCACCTTCCACGCCGTGCGGAACGAGCTTCTCCTCGAGGAGCTCACCATGGCGAATGAGGCACCCACTCCTGCCTCGGCCCTCTACAGCGCTCCCACCAGTGGTCAGCCGCCTTCAGGGGGCCAGGCCACCCGTCCTCCGTCGACCGGGGCTCCCACCTGCCCCCCACCTGCCGTCCCGGCGGCCCCTCGACCGACTTCCACGACCGACGGGGGTCGTCGCTCCCGCAAGGGCGGCCGTGGGAGCGGCGGCTCCTCTCGTGGTGATCCCTCCGGCCGGGGTGGCGGCCACGCATGGCCGTCCTTCTACAACCCCTGGACCGGGACCATCGCCATGTGGCCGGGCCAGGCACCGAGTACCCCCGTCCTCCGGCGCCCGCCCTCCTGACTACACCTCACTACGGTGCACCTCCTTATGGTGTTCCCGTCGTGCCCCAGGCTCCGCCCGCGCTCCTGCCCCCGGGGACCCACACCTCGACGCCTTGGTCCCCGCCGGCCGGTGGTTGGGACAGCACCTCCCTCGCTGCTGCATTCAGCACCATGGCGATGACCCCACCCCCCTCCGACTGGGTGATCGACTCCGGTGCCTCGTACCACACCACCCCCACGGCAAGCACGCTCTCTCGCTCTCATCCCCCCCTCCCCTCTCACCCATCCTCGATCGTCGTTGGAAATGGTTCCACTCTGCCAGTCACCTCAGTAGGTGCCTCGGTTCTCCCTGGGTCATTTTACCTCAACGATGTTCTCGTAGCTCCCCACATCACTCATAACCTTCTTTCTGTTCGTCGATTCACCACTGACAACTCCTGTTCCATTGAGTTTGACCCCTCTGGTTTTTCTGTGAAGGATCTGGCCACCAGGACCCTTCTCGCCCGCTGTGACAGCTCGGGGCCACTCTACACGCTCCAGCCCTCCACCGCCAGCGTGTCTCCACCTCCTGCCCTGGTCTCCACCACCTCCTCCACCACATGGCATCGACGTCTCGGCCATCCTGGACTCGACGTCATGACCAAGATTACCAGTAGTCTAGATCTTTCATGTAGTAGGGGACATTTTGAGGGTCTCTGTCATGCTTGTCAGTTAGGCCGACATACTCGTCTCCCATTTACTACTTCTTCTTCTCAGGCTGAGCAGGCTTTTGACCTGGTTCACTGTGATCTTTGGACCTCCCCTGTACTCAGTCTTTCTGGCTATAAATATTATTTGGTGATTTTGGATGATTTTTCCCATTTTCTCCGGACCTTCCCGCTTCGGTTGAAGTCGGACACATTCACCACCCTCACACACTTCTTCACCTGGGTTTCCACTCAGTTTCGTCGCCCGGTCCGTGCTCTGCAGTGTGACAATGGCCGCGAGTTCGATAACAACGCCTCTCGCTCTTTCTTCCTCACTCATGGCGTCCAGTTGCGTCTCTCGTGCCCCTACACGTCTGCACAGAACGGCCGAGCCGAACGCATGATGCGCACCACCACTAATATGCTCCGCTGCCTCCTCTTCCAAGCGTCTCTCCCTGCCAGCTACTGGGCAGAGGCCCTGCACACTGCCACCCACCTCCTGAACTGTCTTCCCTCGAAGGCGGTACGCCACCCTACCCCTCACTTCGCCCTATACGGCACAACCCCTTCCTATGACCACCTTCGCGTGTTCGGCTGTGCCTGCTACCCTAACACTTCCGCTACCGCTCCACATAAGCTTTCTCCTCGCTCCACCCGCTGTCTATTCCTTGGCTACTCCCCTGACCACAAGGGGTACCGGTGTCTGGACCTCACCTCCCACCGCATCATCATCTCTCGTCATGTCATCTTCGACGAAGATGTGTTTCCCCTTGCTGGCTCCACCCCACCCACCGATCTTGACTCCCTCCTCGAGTCCGATCCGATTCCTACCCCACCTTCGGCTCCCCGTCTTGCGCCGTTACCTGCTCCTCGTGCGGCCACTACGACCTCTGCCGCGCCACGTGCGGCCACGTCGACCACGCCTGTGCCACGCGCGGCCCCGTCGACCATGCCTACGCCTCGCGCGGCCCCGTCGACCCCGCCTGCGCCACGCGCGGCCCCGTCGACCACGCCTGCGCCACGCGCGGCCCCGTCGACCCCGCCTGCGCCACGCGCGGCTCCGCCGACCACGGCTCGCTTCGCCAACCCCGCCCTCGTCTACCATCGCCGTGGTCCTGCCACTCCCTCGGCACATCCCGACTCGGGCCCGCCTAGAGATGGCAACGGGTACAAACCCGCTGGGTTTTGCCGCCCCAAACCCATACCCGTGAAAAATATCTATGCCCATTAAAAAACCCATACCCATGACGGGTTTGAGATTTTGCCCAAACCCGTACCCATCGGGTTTGCGGGTACCCATGGGTTACCCGCGGGTTTCATCTCCAATATACTTGTTCTTCTCATAATCAATAAGTATCGTAATGATTAATGATATCATGATCCAAAATTTATGTAATGAACAACGAGTTCATGATTTGGTATAAAAATTATTAGTAGAGAAAATGAAATACAAATAATAAGTTGTATAATTAAGTGACCTTGCACTAAGTTATCCATCCACCACATATATAACGCTAGTGAAAACTATAATAGCAAGCAAGCAACACTCTCACCGACTGCTGATACATTCACCAATTGATAAAAATTATGAAGTAAATAAGGAATAACAAGTTTGTTGTTCGTTTATAAAATAAAATGACAATATGCACTAGGTTTGGTCGGGTTTAAAAAATCCACGAGTTCACAGGTTTGGGTACTATAGGAACAAACCCGTACCCATAAACCCGCTGGGTATAGATTTATGCCCATTAACAAACCCATGGGTATGAAAATTGACCCAAACCCGTACCCTAATGGGGTCAAAACCCATCGGGTTTTGGGTTTCGGGTACCCATTGCCATCTCTAGGCCCGCCGATGAGCGCGGCCCGATTCGCCGACCCCGCCGTCGTCTACCACCGCCGCGAGCCGACCATACCCGACGCTCTCGACGTCCCGGCGGTGCCCTCCGAGTCGCCCATATACCACCCGGTCGCCATCCACCGCGACCCCGGGCACGTCCACCCGATGGTGACTCGGCGCGTAGCCGGCGTTCTCCGCCCCGTCGACCGGCTGATCCTGGCAGCCACTACGTCCAGCACCCCCCCCCCCCCCGACGCTTCCCCGGTGCCCTCCTCCGTTCGCACTGCCCTCGCCGACCCACATTGGCGTCGGGCTATGGAGGAGGAGTACGCGGCCCTCTTGGCCAACCACACCTGGGACTTGGTGCCGCGTCCACCAGGCACCAATGTGGTCACCGGCAAGTGGCTATTCCGCCACAAGCTGACCTCGGATGGCTCCCTCGACCGCTACAAGGCCCGTTGGGTCCTTCGGGGTTTCACACAGCGCCCCGGAGTGGACTATGACGAGACCTTCAGCCCCGTCGTCAAGTTCGCCACTGTTCGCGCCGTCCTCTCCCTCGCCCTCTCCCGCGACTGGGCGATTCATCAGCTCGATGTCAAGAATGCCTTCCTCCATGGCACTCTGACAGAGACTGTCTACTGCAGCCAGCCCACCGGCTTCGTCGACGCCGACCGTCCGGATCTGGTCTGCCGGCTGAACCGGTCCCTGTACGGCCTCAAGCAGGCGCCACGGGCTTGGTACAGTCGCTTTGCCTCCTACCTGGCCTCCATCGGCTTCGTTGAGGCCAAGTCGGACACGTCCCTGTTCATCTACCGGCGCGGCGATGTCACACCCGGCTTTAAGGAACAAAGCCCGGTGCATCTCATACATGCGCCAAGAAGACAACATATATAATAACAGAGTGTATAGAGATAAATGTCATAAAACATCAGAGTATTTATTACATAGCGGAAGACTTATTACAAAATAAAGTGATGAAGATAAAACGAACTAAGGATCGTCGGCGCCAATGTCGACTGGGAAACGCCACCTAGATCAGATCGTACTCCTCAGTGTTAGGCGGCTCCTCCTGAACCACCTGATCTTCTCCTGTGAGGGGGTGTGAGACAGCAAGGGTGAGCTCACACATGATCATAGCTCAACAAGTTGTGGGGAACCAGTGGACATAAACTCACAAAGGTGTGAGTTCATGTGACGTGTAAGGCTAATCAATGATAGGGGTTAAAGCTGAGCATTGCTTTTAAATAGTTGGTCAAAATTTTATTAGCAGTTACTAAGTGTAAGTAAATACCAAACCATAAGTAAAGTAATAGAACAAAATTAATAATAAACCCATGTGATGCAAATGACAAAATTGAATTTAAGTTCCATAATTTAAACATCAGAGAGTCCTGAGCTGCTCATGACCTCGAGCACGGCTAGTATACCAGTTTTACACTCTGCAGATGTTGTACCCTTTACCCACAAGTCATGTTACCCATCTGCCAAGGGGTCGCGACTTCCCATACACCTCTACCGAGGAGGCGAGGCAGGGTAACACTACGAGGCCTTTACAAAGTTCCACTAGCTTCCAAAAACCCGCTACAGTTTATAGGAAGTTCCAATGCAGGGTTCCTGGCTGACCGCCATCGCAGCAAAATCAACCAGGGACCTCCCTACGCTGACCACTCCCCTACTGCCCTTGCCCCTTTCGGGTAAGGTAGTCTTCCACTAGCTTTCCTAATTAGTTAGCCAAGGGCGTCCCATTAAACCCTTGTGGTGGCACGTGTTACTCAAGTTAAGCTCTATGTTCCAATTAACATTAATGATCTCAACATGAACATAAACAGAATAACAAGAATAATTGGAACATAGATATAATAAATGATTATCCCAAAACCATGTAAAGCAATAGCAAACTACTCAAGTGATTCGGGGGTAAACAAGGTAATGAGATAAACAAATCTAGGGTGACCTATTGGGTCCCATCAAAATTAACCTATGCATGGATAAGTGATATTAAAGAACATTATTGGGTAAAAAGTGGTCAAGGGCACAACTTGCCTTCAATGAGCTCCTGCTCAGCTACTTCAACCTACTGCTCACCAGGATCCTCAGCAACGGGCTCTTCTACTCGCCACAATACAAACAAGCACAGGATACAGGGAAAATTAACATTACACCAAGCATGTAAACAAAATACACAGAGATATTCTACATAATAAAATAAAAACCTAGGAACTGGAATCATAATTTTCTGAGTTATAGATTTTAAGTTATGCATTTTCAAAGGTTTTATGTGCTTTAAATATGATTAAGTGATAAATAAATTTCTTACTGTTTTCATGAAATAACAGAGGCTCTAGGTGATAAAGAATAAAATTACAAAATTTTAGGAACTGGAACGGATTAATTTGGAGTTAGTATGAATTTTCTATGAGTTATTGAAGTTCTAGCAATTATTTTCCTATTAAAAATCTATTTAATAATCATTTTCTCTGATTTTATTATGTTCTGGACTGGGCCTCAAATTTGTAAAAGGGCAGGGGCTCTGGCGCAAAATAGCCCAGACACAGTGAACAGCGCTCACTGGACGGCGGGTTGATTCACTGAAACCCGAGGGGCTCTTAAGTAAAATGGACCCGCGAAGGGGTATCTTCTAATATCGGCCGCACGATCACCAATGGACGCTACAGATTAGATCTAGCGGCCCCGAACCAGTATTCAACACTAGCCCTACGATTAAAAATCTATGGTGGAGATTTAATGAAGCCTGATTCATTTTGATCCGACTGATCCTAAATCCACGGCTAGGATCACACACGCGAAGGGATATCTCCAATCTAATCCGGTCCGTCACTATGGAGATCAACGGCGCAGAGCCTATCCCCAACCTCCGACTGAGCTCTGGTGACGACCCACGGCGTCGCGGCGGGCCACCATGGCCGGAGTGCCCACAGCGCTCCATGGTACACAATCGCCCCGCAACACGAGTGCAAAATGAAATTGAGAAGGTAACAAACATGGGAGATGTGCTTTTACCGCGATTCCGGCCGTCACCAGGTCTGCCCGCGACGACCCACGGCCCAGCCACGGCGGCGATGAACTTAGCGCCCCACAGGTCACCTTCCGAGCTCACAATCGCCACCCAACCAGTCCTGGGGCTTGGGCGAAGCCTTCTGTCCGCACCCGAGGCCCCAATTTGGCGTCGAGCATGACCGACGACGGGGAGGACGACCTTCCGCCCGCTTGGTTACTACGGCCCTGGCTCTCTCTCTCTCTCAACCCCCCCCCCAGGTGGACGCGAGCTGGACAGAAGATTAGGAAGCGCACGACGCAATTCCTTTTATGTGTAGAAGTTGGTCAACAACGGAATCCGCGCACACCGGTGATCACCGCCATGCTCGGGATTTCAGTTGAACGCGGTAAACTGACAGGCTTGGCCCGTGTGACAGTGACGCTGGGACGAAGGGGGAAACCACGCAGAGGCTGCCCGACCGGGTCCACACGCCAGGTGCGCGCGTGCGGTGGAGTTAGCGGCTGGCACGTGGGCCCCACCTGTCGGCGCACGCGGGCGCTGGGCCGCGCGAGAGTAACAGCAGATGGGCCGAATTGAGAAGATTGAGCCCAGCTAGGCTCTTTCTTTTTTTCCTTTTTCTGTTTCTTTCCTCTTTATTTCCAAATTCAAATTCAAATGCCCGTTTAAGTTCAAATTTCGTGGTAATTTGTCCCCACCTTAAATGTTCAACTTATACCTGGTAAGGTGATCTTTACCTATGTTAATATTTATTTCCTGTTAACTAGTGTTCTCTTTCTTAAGTTCTAAAATTCAATTTGGGTACTAAATTATTTCTATTCACCTTATTTTTTTTTACATTGTCATCAAATGCACACACAAATAAAATATTTAGCATGATGCACAGGTTATTTATGTGTTTCTTTGTTCAAATTATCAAATTTTTAACTAGTGTTGATCACATGTGATGACTAGTAGAGGCCACAACTATGGAGATTATATCAATCCCTTTATTTCACTTTTGAGTATTACAAATCCTACCCCCCTTAAAAATAATCTCGTCCTCGAGATTTAAGAAGATCTAGGGAAAAGGTGGGGGAAATCTATACGAAGCTCTTCTTCTCTTTCCCAAGTTGCTTCATCTTCACCGTGGTGACTCCATTGGACTTTGCACATCTTTATCACCTTATTTCTTGTAACCCGAGTCAATGTATCCAAAATCTTGATCGGGTACTCCGTGTAAGTCAAATCACCTTGAACACTGAGCACTTCCATTGGTAACTGTTCCTCAGGGACACGGAGACACTTCTTAAGTTGAGACACATGGAACACATTATGCACATCCGATAGAGTAGCAGGAAACTCGAGTTTGTATGCCATCTCCCCAACTCTTCTAAAGATCAAGAATGGTCCAATATAGCGAGGGGACAATTTTCCCTTGACTTTAAATCTCCTCATTCCACGAAGTGGTGACACCTTGAGATACACATAATCTCCTTCTTCAAATTCCAGTGGTCTTCGTCTATTATCAGCATAACTCTTTTGCCTGGTTTGAGCCACTCTCAAATTTTCTCGAATTATACGAACTTGTTCTTCTGCTTCTTGAATCAATTCAGGCCCAAAGAACTGTCTTTCTCCAGTCTGATCCCAATATAGAGGAGTCCTGCACTTCCTGCCATATAGAGCTTCAAAAGGTGACATCTTCAGACTGGCCTGATAGCTATTATTGTATGAGAATTCAGCATAAGGCAGACTTTTATCCCAACTTCCTCCATGCTGAAGGGCACATGCTCTCAACATATCTTCCAAAACTTGGTTAGTCCTTTCAGTCTGTCCATCAGTCTGAGGGTGATAAGCCATGCTAAAATTCAACTTTGTACTCATGTTCTCATGAAAGCTTCTCCAAAATCTTGAGGTAAACTGCGAACCTCGATCAGACACGATCTTCTTTGGTACTCCATGCAAACACACAATCCGAGCCATATATAACTCTGCTAGCTGAGAACCTTTATATGTAGTCTTCACAGGAATAAAGTGAGCCACTTTAGTCAATCTATCCACAATCACCCATATAGCATCATATCCTTTCTGGGTGCGAGGCAATCCAGTAATAAAATCCATACCAATCTCTTCCCATTTCCACTCGGGTATCTTCAGTGGATGCAATAATCCAGCTGGCCTCTGGTGTTCAGCCTTAACTCTTTGACATACATCGCACATAGCCACATGTGCAGCTACATCTGTTTTTAATCCATACCACCAATATTTCCGTTTCAAATCCTGATACATCTTGGTACTACCAGGATGAATAGAATAATCCGAGTCATGGGCCTCCTTTAAAATAGCCTCCCGAAGGCTTTTAATATCAGGGACACACATCCTGTCCTTGAACCATACAGTGCCCTGCTCATCTTCCGTGAATTCCGGAACTCGACCTTCAGTAATCAGATCCTTAATCTCTTTTATTTTAGCATCACCAATTTGTCCTTTGCGGATCTCTTGCTCCAAAGTAGGTTCCACATCAATAGTAACTCCCTCAGTATGAGCAACTATCCCCAGGTTAAGTCTCCTGAAATCCTCAACAATCTCATCGGGTAGCTGGGCAACAATAGCTGAATGAACATGCTCCTTGCGACTCAAGGCATCTGCAACCAAATTTGCCTTGCCCGGGTGATAGTGAATCTCCAAATCATAATCCTTAATAAGCTCTAACCAACGGCGTTGCCTAAGGTTGAGATCCTTCTGAGTGAATATATACTTCAGACTCTTATGATCCGTATACACTTGACACTTGGTCCCCATGATATAATGTCTCCAAATCTTAAGCGCATGCACAACAGCTGCCAATTCCAAGTCATGCGTGGGGTAGTTCAATTCATGCTTGCGTAACTGACGAGAAGCATAAGCGATCACATGTCCTTCTTGCATGAGCACACATCCTAAGCCTTGGCCACATGCATCACAATAGATATCAAATCCTTTCTGTAGGTCTGGCATAACCAATACTGGTGGCGACATCAACCTCTTCTTCAATAGATCAAAGCTGTCTTGACACTTCTCGTCCCACTTAAATTCTTTTCCTTTCTCCAAAAGCGAAGTCATAGGCTTAGCAATCTTAGAAAATCCTTCAATAAATCTCCGATAATAGCCTGCTAATCCCAAGAAACTCTGAATCTCAGTAACTGTAGTGGGTACTCTCCATTCCATTATCTCCTTAACCTTAGCAGGATCCACTGCTATTCCTCCATTAGAAATAATATGTCCAAGGAATGGTACCTTGTCAATCCAAAACTCGCACTTGCTGAACTTGGCATATAGCTGGTTATCTCGAAGCTTCTGTAGCACCAACCTCAGATGTTCCTCATGATCGTTATCACTCTGAGAATAAATGAGAATATCGTCGATGAACACCACGACGAATCTGTCCAAATACTCCATAAACACCTTATTCATCAAGTTCATAAAATAAGCTGGTGCATTGGTTAATCCAAACGACATAACAGTAAACTCATATAATCCATATCGAGTCGAGAAAGCCGTCTTGGGAATATCCGATGTGTTAGACTACTCGTCTAGGGTTTGTGTTATTCCCTGTGTAATGACCATTATACCCCTGTGTAATGGGCCTTGGCCCAGTTACTCTCTCTATTTAATATCACTCCCAACCCCTGATTAGGGTATGGGTTCCTATTCTAACATGGTATCAGCTAGGTTTAGTCTCTTCCCTTCTTCCCACGCAGCCACAGCCGCCAGGGGGCTTTCCCCTCCCCTGTAGCCGCCGCCGCCTTCCTCCAGGGGTTCTTCCCCTTCCCTGGCGCCGTCGGCCCTCTCCCTCCCTCGGCCGTCGGCCTCCACCCTTCCCCGGCGCACCTCCCGCCGCCCCTCCCCTGCGCGCTCGTCGCGCCCCGGCCTCTGCCCCTGCGCGACCCCCGCCGCCGGAGCCGCCGGTCGAGCGCAGCGCGCACTGCTCTACGGACGCCGCGCGCCGTTCGCGGGAGCGCTCCTGTTTTTCTGCATCGGCGCCGTCAGCACTGCAGTCGCGTTCAGGACCAGGTGCGCCATCTCCCATCGCCGGATCCGCGCCGACCCCGACACTGCTGCGCCATGGACGCCGGCCGCCTCCCCTACACGGCCGCCGCCGCTACACCGGCCCCTGGCGCGGACCCCGCCGCCGCTGTCGCCCCCAGCGCGGACCCGGCCGCCGCTGCTGCGCCTCGAGCGCGCCTGGCCGCAGGGGCCACGAGCCGGGCCGCCGCCACGCCTGGAGCGGGCCTGGCCGCAGGAGCCGCCCGCCTGGCCTTCACCGCCGCCCCCCTGAGCGCGGCCCCCACCCTGCACGCCGGCCTCACCTCTCCCACGGCCGTCGCACCTCCCCTGCCCAGTCTCACTGCCCCCTGCAGCGAGCGCCCTGGTGGCAGTGCCCCGTTCATCGACGGCCTCGGGCCCCTCCGTGATGCCACTCCCATGGCCCTGCGCCGTGGCTCTCCGCCGGGGTTTCCCACCATACCGGCACCCGCCGAGCACAACCCCTCACTCGTCGCCGCCCTCGCTACGATCCAGGCCGCTGTGGCTGCCTCGCGAGAGCGTGAGCGCGCCACGTCCCTCGCCCTGGAGCACGAACATGCCCTGGGCGCCGCTCTGACCACCCAGATGGCCACCGCACAGCGCCTCCTCCTCGGCCGCCCGCCGGTCGCTTGTGAGGACCCCCCGGCGATCCCTGTGGCCACCCCCGCCACTGGCCTCGACGTCGACCACATCGGTGCTCTCCACGCTCAAGCCGCCGGACTTCACAACATCCGGGCCCTCGTGTCCGTGGTGTTGGACCCGGCGTCCTCCCACTACCCCCGTTGGCGAGGACAGGTCCTCCTCACACTGCGGCGGTATGCCCTCGCCGATCACGTCCTCGACGACCTCGACGCTCCACCGACTCCCTCCTGGTGCCTCATGGACAGTGTCGTCCTCTCGTGGCTCCACGGCACCATCACCGTTGAGCTATAGGACATCATCCGCGACCAGGCAGACACGGCTCGTCAGGCGTGGCTCGCTCTCGAGGACCAGTTCCTCGGTAACCGGGACGCGCGGGCACTCCACCTCGACGCCCAGTTTCACCTGTTCTCTCAGGGGGATCTCTCCGTGGGAGAGTACTGCCGCCAGATGAAGGGCCTGGCTGACTCTCTCCGCGATCTCGGCAAGCCCGTTGCCGATCGTACCCTGGTGCTGAACCTCCTGCGTGGCCTCAGCCCCCGCTACGGCCACCCGAAGGCTCTCATCAAGAGGAGTGTGCCCTTCCCCACCTTCCACGCTGTGCGTAACGAGCTTCTCCTCGAGGAGCTCACCATGGCGAATGAGGCACCCACCCCTGCCTCGGCCCTCTACAGCGCTCCCCCCAGTGGTCAGCCGCCTTCCGGGGGCCAGGCCACCCGTCCTCCGTCGACTGGGGCTCCCACCCGCCCTACTCCTGCCGTCCCGGCGGCCCCTCGTCCGACTTCCACGACCGACGGGGGTCGTCGCTCCCGCAAGGGCGGCCGTGGGAGCGGCGGCTCCTCTCGTGGTGGTCCCTCCGGCCGGGGTGGCGGCCACGCGTGGCCGTCATTCTACAACCCCTGGACCGGGACCATCGCCATGTGGCCGGGCCAGGCACCGAGTACCCCCCGTCCTCCGTCGCCAGCCCTCCTGACTACACCTCACTACGGCGCACCTCCGTATGGTGTTCCCGTCGTGCCCCAGGCTTCGCCCGCGCCACTGCCCCCGGGGACCCCCACCTCGACACCTTGGTCCCCGCCGGCCGGTGGTTGGGACAGCGCCTCCCTCGCTGCTGCCTTCAGCACCATGGCGATGACCCCCCCCCCCCTCCGACTGGGTGATCGACTCCGGTGCCTCGTACCACACCACTCCCACGGCAGGCACGCTCTCTCGCTCTCATCCCCCCCTCCCCTCTCACCCATCCTCGATCGTCGTTGGAAACGGTTCCAATCTGCCAGTCACCTCAGTGGGTGCCTCGGTTCTCCCTGGGCCGTTTTACCTCAACGATGTTCTCATAGCTCCCCACATCACCCACAATCTTCTTTCTGTTCGTCTATTCACCACTGACAACTCCTGTTCCATTGAGTTTGACCCCTCTGGTTTTTCTGTGAAGGATCTGGCCACCAGGACCCTTCTCGCCCGCTGTGACAGCTCGGGGCCTCTCTACACGCTCTAGCCCTCCACCGCCGGCGTGTCTCCACCTCCTGCCCTGGTCTCCACCACCTCCTCCACCACATGGCATCGACGTCTCGGCCATCCTGGACCCGACGTCATGACCAAGATTACCAGTAGTCTCGATCCTTCCTGTAGTAGGGGACATTTTGAGGGTCTCTGTCATGCTTGTCAGTTAGGCCGACATACTCGTCTCCCATTTACTACTTCTTCTTCTCGGGCTGAGCAGGCTTTTGATCTGGTTCATTGTGACCTTTGGACCTCCCCTGTACTCAGTCTTTCTGGTTATAAATACTATCTGGTGATTTTGGATGATTTTTCCCATTTTCTATGGACTTTCCCGCTTCGGTTGAAGTCGGACACATTCACCACCCTCACACACTTCTTCACCTGGGTATCCACTCAGTTTCGTCGCCCGGTCCGTGCTCTACAGTGTGACAATGGCCGCGAGTTCGATAACAACGCCTCTCGCTCCTTCTTCCTCACTCATGGCGTCCAGTTGCGTCTCTCGTGCCCCTACACTTCTGCCCAGAACGGCCGTGCCGAACGCATAATCCGCACCATCACTAATATGCTTCGCTGTCTCCTCTTCCAGGCGTCTCTCCCTGCCAGCTACTGGGCAGAGGCCCTGCATACTGCCACCCACCTCCTCAACCGTCTTCCCTCGAAGGCGGTACGCCACCCTACCCCCCACTTCGCCCTTTACGGCACAACCCCTTCCTATGACCACCTTCGCGTGTTCGGCTGTGCCTGCTACCCTAACACTTCCGCTACCGCTCTACATAAGCTTTCTCCTCGCTCCACCCGCTGTCTATTCCTTGGCTACTCCCCTGACCACAAGGGGTACCGGTGTCTGGACCTCACCTCCCACCGCATCATCATCTCTCGTCATGTCGTCTTTGACGAAGACGTGTTTCCCCTTGCTGGCTCCACCCCACCCAACGATCTTGACTCCCTCCTCGAGTCCGATCCGATTCCTCCCCCACCTTCGGCTCCCCGTCTTGCGCCTTTACCTGCTCCTCGTGCGGCCCCCACGACCTCCTCCGCGCCACGCGCGGCCTCGTCGACCCCGCCTGCGCCACGCGTGGCCCCGCCGACCACGCCTGCGCCACGCGCGGCCCCGTCGGTCCTGCCTGTGCCACGCGCGGCCCCGTCGACCCCGCCTGCGCCACGCGCGGCCCCGTCGACTCTGGCTCGATTCGCCATCCCCGCCCTCGTCTACCATCGACGCGACCACGCCAATACCTCGGCGACCCCCGACTCGGGCCCGTCGACGAGCGCGGCCCGATTCGCCGACCCCGCCGTCGTCTATCACCGCCGTGTGCCGGCCCCACCAGCCGCTCCCGACGTTACGGCGGCTCACCCCGAGCCGTCCGTATACCACCCGGTCGCCATCCATCGCGACCCCGGGCACGTCCACCCGATGGTGACTCGGCGCGCTGCTGGCGTTCTCCGCCCCGTTGACCGGCTCATCCTGGCAGCCGCTACGACCAGCACTCCACCCGACGCTTCCCCGGTACCCTCCTCCGTTCGCACTGCCCTCGCCGACCCACATTGGCGTCGCGCTATGGAGGAGGAGTACGCGGCTCTCTTGGCCAACCACACCTGGGACCTGGTGCCGCGTCCACCAGGCACCAACGTGGTCACCGGCAAGTGGCTATTTCGCCACAAGCTGACCTCGAACGGTTCCCTCGACCGCTACAAGGCCCGTTGGGTCCTTCGGGGCTTCACCCAGCGCCCCGGAGTGGACTACGACGAGACCTTCAGCCCGGTCGTCAAGTTCACCACTGTTCGCGCCGTCCTCTCCCTCGCCCTCTCCCGCGACTGGGCGATCCACCAGCTCGATGTCAAGAATGCCTTCCTCCATGGCACTCTGATGGAGACTGTCTACTGCAGCCAGCCCACCGGCTTCGTCGACGCTGACCGTCCGGACCTGGTTTGCCGGCTGAACCGATCCCTGTACGGCCTCAAGCAGGCGCCACGGGCTTGGTACAGCCGCTTCGCCTCCTACCTGGCCTCCGTCGGCTTCGTCGAGGCCAAGTCGGACACGTCCCTGTTCATCTACAGGCGCGGCGACGACACCGTCTACCTCCTGCTCTACGTCGACGACATTGTGCTCACGGCATCCACCGCCGACCTCCTTCACCGCACGATCGTCGCCCTTCAGCGGGAGTTCGCGATGAAGGACCTGGGGCCCCTCCACCACTTCCTCGGCATCACCGCCGAACGTCGGCCTCAGGGTCTCTTCCTCCACCAGCGCCAGTACGCCATCGACATCCTGGAGCGGGCTGGCATGTCTGACTGCAAGCCCTGCTCCACGCCTGTCGACACTCAGGCGAAGCTCTCTGAGGACGACGGGCCTCCGGTCGCCGACGCGACGTCCTACCGGAGCCTCACCGGCGCGCTCCAGTACCTCACGTTCTCCAGGCCCGACATCGCTTACGCCGTCCAGCAGGTGTGCCTGCATATGCACACTCCGCGGGAGCCCCATCTCACTGCGCTCAAGCGGATTCTACGCTACCTCCGCGGCTCCCTCGACTACGGCCTCCTACTCCGCCCATCCCCGACGTCGGAGCTTGTGGTCTACACCGACGCTGACTGGGCTGGCTGTCCCGACACGCGCCGGTCCACCTCCGGCTACGCCGTCTTCCTGGGCGCCAACCTCGTCTCTTGGGCCGCCAAGAGGCAGCCCGTCGTCTCTCGCTCCAGCGCTGAGGCCGAGTACCGTGCCGTGGCCAACGGAGTGGCCGAGGCCTCGTGGCTGCGCCAGCTCCTTCACGAGCTTCACAGTCCCCTCCAGCGCGCCACCCTCGTCTACTGCGACAACGTCAGCGCGGTCTACCTCTCCACCAACCCCGTGCAGCATCAGCGCATGAAGCATGTGGAGATCGACCTGCACTTCATCCGCGAGCGTGTCGCTGCCGGTGACGTCCGCGTTCTCAGCGTCCCCACCACGCTTCAGTTCGCCGACATCTTCACCAAGGGGTTGCCGTCGAGTGTCTTTGTCGACTTCCGATCCAGTCTCAACATCTGTACAGGATAGAGTTGTGACTGCGGGGGGTGTTAGACTACCCGTCTAGGGTTTGTGTTATTCCCTGTGTAATGACCATTATACCCCTGTGTAATGGGCCTTGGCCCAGTTACTCTCTCTATTTAATATCACTCCCAACCCCTGATTAGGGTATGGGTTCCTATTCTAACACGATGGTCTAATCCTCATCTGATGGTAACCCGATCGGAGATCAATCTTCGAAAATACTCTAGCACCTCTCATTTGATCAAACAGATCCTCAATACGGGGCAACGGATACTTGTTCTTCACCGTAACATCATTAAGAGATCTATAATCCACACACATTCGCTGCGATCCATCCTTCTTCTGTACAAACAAGACCGGTGCTCCCCAAGGTGAGGAACTCGGACGAATGTATCCAGCCTCTTGTAACTCAGTTAACTGCTTCTTAAGTTCCTTCAACTCCTCTATGGACATCCTATATGGCCGTTTAGAAATAGGGGCGGTTCCAGGTAAGAGGTCAATAACAAACTCAACTTCTCTATCAGGTGGCATCCCTGGTAACTCCTCTGGAAAGACATCCGGAAAATCTCTAACCACCCGGATGTTGTCACCAACAAACTCCTCAGGTATAAAGAACATTGCACGCATGGGTGAGGAGGTTACTGCAATATTAACTTGAAACCTTTCTCCTTTAGTGGTAGTGAGTTCTACGGTACCTCTACCACATGCTATAACGGCCTTTGCCTTTCTTAGCCATGACATACCAAGGATCAAATCTATACTGCTTGACTCCAATATTATAGCAGTAGCTCCAAATTCTCTACCCATAATGGTTAATGTCAATCTACGTGTCATTTGATTCGCCTCAACAGGCCCTTTAGGCATAATTACTATCATGGGTTTTCTCATATTTAGCCGTGGTATTTCATTTGTGTTGGCATATCTAGCAGACATGAATGAATGTGTAGCACCAGAATCAAATAATATGGTTGCAGGAATTGCATTAACATAAAACATACCAATTACGAGGTCCCCACCATCAGGAGTATCATCAACGCTGACTTGATTCACCCTGGCTATAGAATATCCCTTGCCAGGGGTCTGTTGCTTGTTCTGAGCTGGAGTAGTAGCAATCCTCTGTGGGCAGACATTTGCATAATGACCAGTCTTCCCACATTTGAAACACGTAGTGCCTGGACTCTGTCTTGCAAACTTCGTCGGAGTGCCAGTAGGGGTAGCCTGTCGAGGAGGTGGAGTCCTCAGTGGTGATTGCTGAATTGGGCGTGGTCCTCCTGGTCGAGTCGGTGTACCCTGTGGTGAACTGTAGCGAGGACGAACACTGCTGCTTCCTTGTCCTTGAGATATTGCCTTTCTCTTCAAATCACCCAGCTGAACACGCTTGTGTTCAATAGCAAGAGCCTTATCCAACAGTCTCTGAAATGATGGAAATGTGTGTGCCACTAGAGCATACTGCAGTGGTCCATTAAGTCCTTCAATGAAATGCTCCTGCTTCCTCTCGTCTTCAGCAACTTCTTCAGGGGCATATCTGGATAACTGAATAAACTTGTCGTGGTACTCGCTGACTGACATACTTCCTTGCTTCAGCGACAGAAATTCCTTCTTCTTGATCTTTATCATACCAGCTGGAATATGGTAGTTTCTGAACTGTGTACTGAACTCTGCCCAAGTAATAGTATCCGCAGCATCATGGGCAGCAGTATAAGAATCCCACCAGTCAGCAGCAGGACCAGTCAGACGTCCAGAAGCATATAAAACCTTCTCCCGGTCCGTGCACTGTGCAATATTCAGCATCTTTTCAACGGACTTTAGCCAATCATCCGCGTCTAGTGGATCAGGTGAGCTTGCAAATGTAGGTGGCTTATGACTCATGAACTCTCTATGCTTGTCTCGGGGTGGAACTGGTGGTGGTGGTGGAGGCAGTGGTACTTGTTGCTGTTGTTGCTGCTGTTGTTGCTGTTGCATTTGTTGTTGCAGCTGCTGTTGTTGTGCCCTCCTTTCCTGGCGTATCTCATCTCGCTCCTGGCGCAACTCCTGGCGTATATCTTCTCTTTCCTGACGCATCTCTTGGCGTTCTTGCTGCATCTGGGCACGCATATCAGCCATAGTGTCTGCCATTTGCTGCATCACCGCCATCTGAGCAGCAACCAGTGGGTCAACTCCGCCTGGTGGAGGATTGGGAGGATTCATCTCTGCAGGTTGTGGCTGGGGTTGTCTATATATCCTCCGAGTGTGCTGATTAGGAGGCAAATCAATTCCGCCACCCCTCCTGGTATTGACCATCTGAGTTAGATACATATGGTAAGAGAGAGCAGTAGACAAGGCAGGTATTTACAAAGCAGGTTACTTTGGGGAATTTTTCTTAGCTATGCAGATTAATATTTTATCTACCAAAGCTAATTCAACACCTTATGGTGGTACATACTAAGATGTCCATCTATAATAATCCAATCAATCAAAGAAGCAAATCAGGCATTTAGCATCAGAACAATCAACCCACATTTTTAAAATAGAGAAAATAGTTTTATTTTCATCTTAGGTTCCCTATCTCTTAAAAAGATCATAGTGGTAGGATTCCAAGGTGTGAAATCCATCTTGTCTTAGAGGAGAAAAGATAAGATTTACCAGAGTAGATTAGCAGAAGGTGAGACAAGATCAAGATGAGATAAGTATAGAATGAGTCAGGGTAAGGTAAGTAGGAGAGGGTTTGTCCATTTCTATCTAGGTCTCGTCCTACGGTCAACATTCCTCTGATACCACTTCTGTCACACCCGGCTTTAAGGAACAAAGCCCGGTGCATCTCATACATGCGCCAAGAAGACAACATATATAATAACAGAGTGTATAGAGATAAATGTCATAAAACATCAGAGTATTTATTACATAGCGGAAGACTTATTACAAAATAAAGTGATGAAGATAAAACGAACTAAGGATCGTCGGCGCCAATGTCGACTGGGAAACGCCACCTAGATCAGATCGAACTCCTCAGTGTTAGGCGGCTCCTCCTGAACCACCTGATCTTCTCCTGTGGGGGGGTGTGAGACAGCAAGGGTGAGCTCACACATGATCATAGCTCAACAAGTTGTGGGGAACCAGTGGACATAAACTCACAAAGGTGTGAGTTCATGTGACGTGTAAGGCTAATCAATGATAGGGGTTAAAGCTGAGCATTGCTTTTAAATAGTTGGTCAAAATTTTATTAGCAGTTACTAAGTGTAAGTAAATACCAAACCATAAGTAAAGTAATAGAACAAAATTAATAATAAACCCATGTGATGCAAATGACAAAATTGAATTTAAGTTCCATAATTTAAACATCAGAGAGTCCTGAGCTGCTCATGACCGCGAGCACGGCTAGTATACCAGTTTTACACTCTGCAGAGGTTGTACCCTTTACCCACAAGTCATGTTACCCATCTGCCAAGGGGTCGCGACTTCCCATACACCTCTACCGAGGAGGCGAGGCAGGGTAACACTACGAGGCCTTTACAAAGTTCCACTAGCTTCCGAAAACCCGCTACAGTTTATAGGAAGTTCCAATGCAGGGTTCCTGGCTGACCGCCATCGCAGCAAAATCAACCAGGGACCTCCCTACGCTGACCACTCCCCTACTGCCCTTGCCCCTTTCGGGTAAGGTAGTCTTCCACTAACTTTCCTAATTAGTCAGCCAAGGGCGTCCCATTAAACCCTTGTGGTGGCACGTGTTACTCAAGTTAAGCTCGATGTTCCAATTAACATTAATGATCTCAACATGAACATAAACAGAATAACAAGAATAATTGGAACATAGATATAATAAATGATTATCCCAAAACCATGTAAAGCAATAGCAAACTACTCAAGTGATTCAGGGGTAAACAAGGTAATGAGATAAACAAATCTAGGGTGACCTATTGGGTCCCATCAAAATTAACCTATGCATGGATAAGTGATATTAAAGAACATTATTGGGTAAAAAGTGGTCAAGGGCACAACTTGCCTTCAATGAGCTCCTGCTCAGCTACTTCAACCTGCTGCTCACCAGGATCCTCAGCAACGGGCTCTTCTACTCGCCACAATACAAACAAGCACAGGATACAGGGAAAATTAACATTACACCAAGCATGTAAACAAAATACACAGAGATATTCTACATAATAAAATAAAAACCTAGGAACTGGAATCATAATTTTCTGAGTTATAGATTTTAAGTTATGCATTTTCAAAGGTTTTATGTGCTTTAAATAGGATTAAGTGATAAATAAATTTCTTACTGTTTTCATGACATAACAGAGGCTCTAGGTGATAAAGAATAAAATTACAAAATTTTAGGAACTGGAACGGATTAATTTGGAGTTAGTATGAATTTTCTATGAGTTATTGAAGTTCTAGCAATTATTTTCCTATTAAAAATCTATTTAATAATCATTTTCCCTGATTTTATTATGTTCTGGACTGGGCCTCAAATTTGTAAAAGGGCAGGGGCTCTGGCGCAAAATAGCCCAGACACAGTGAACAGCGCTCACTGGACGGCGGGTTGATTCACTGAAACCCGAGGGGCTCTTAAGTAAAATGGACCCGCGAAGGGGTATCTTCTAATCTCGGCCGCACGATCGCCAATGGACGCTACAGATTAGATCTAGCGGCCCCGAACCAGTATTCAACACTAGCCCTACGATTAAAAATCTATGGTGGAGATTTAATGAAGCCTGATTCATTTTGATCCGACTGATCCTAAATCCACGGCTAGGATCACACACGCGAAGGGATATCTCCAATCTAATCCGGGCCGTCACTATGGAGATCAACGGCGCAGAGCCTATCCCCAACCTCCGACTGAGCTCTGGTGACGACCCACGGCGTCGCGGCGGGCCACCATGGCCGGAGTGCCCACAGCGCTCCATGGTACACAATCGCCCCGCAACACGAGTGCAAAATGAAATTGAGAAGGTAACAAACATGGGAGATGTGCTTTTACCGCGATTCCGGCCGTCACCAGGTCTGCCCGCGACGACCCACGGCCCAGCCACGGCGGCGATGAACTTAGCGCCCCACAGGTCACCTTCCGAGCTCACAATCGCCACCCAACCAGTCCTGGGGCTTGGGCGAAGCCTTCTGTCCGCACCCGAGGCCCCAATTTGGCGTCGAGCACGACCGACGACGGGGAGGACGACCTTCCGCCCGCTTGGTTACTACGGCCCTGGCTCTCTCTCTCTCAACCCCCCCCCCCCAGGTGGACGCGAGCTGGACAGAAGATTAGGAAGCGCACGACGCAATTCCTTTTATGTGTAGAAGTTGGTCAACAACGGAATCCGCGCACACCAGTGATCACCGCCATGCTCGGGATTTCAGTTGAACGCGGTGAACTGACAGGCTTGGCCCGTGTGACAGTGACGCTGGGACGAAGGGGGAAACCACGCAGAGGCTGCCCGACCGGGTCCACACGCCAGGTGCGCGCGTGTGGTGGAGTTAGCGGCTGGCACGTGGGCCCCACCTGTCGGCGCACGCGGGCGCTGGGCCGCGCGAGAGTAACAGCAGATGGGCCGAATTGAGAAGATTGAGCCCAGCTAGGCTCTTTCTTTTTTTTCCTTTTTCTGTTTCTTTCCTCTTTATTTCCAAATTCAAATTCAAATGCCCGTTTAAGTTCAAATTTCGTGGTAATTTGTCCCCACCTTAAATGTTCAACTTATACCTGGTAAGGTGATCTTTACCTATGTTAATATTTATTTCCTGTTAACTAGTGTTCTCTTTCTTAAGTTCTAAAATTCAATTTGGGTACTAAATTATTTCTATTCACCTTATTTTTTTTTACATTGTCATCAAATGCACACACAAATAAAATATTCAGCATGATGCACAGGTTATTTATGTGTTTCTTTGTTCAAATTATCAAATTTTTAACTAGTGTTGATCACATGTGATGACTAGTAGAGGCCACAACTATGGAGATTATATCAATCCCTTTATTTCACTTTTGAGTATTACAGGCGACGACACCGTCTACCTCCTGCTCTACGTCCACGACATTGTGCTCACGGCATCCACCGCCGACCTTCTACACCGCACGATCATCGCCCTTCAGCGGGAGTTCGCGATGAAGGACCTGGGGCCCCTCCACCACTTCCTCGGCATCACCGCCGAGCGTCGGCCTCAGGGTCTCTTCCTCCACCAGCACCAGTACGCCATCGACATCCTGGAGCGGGCTGGCATGTCTGACTGCAAGCCCTGCTCCACGCCTGTCGACACTCAGGCGAAGCTCTCTGAGGACGACGGACCTCCGGTCGCCGACGCGACGTCCTACCGGAGCCTGACCGGCGCGCTCCAGTACCTCACCTTCTCCAGGCCCGACATCGCATATGCCGTCCAGCAGGTGTGCCTGCATATGCACACTCCGCGGGAGCCCCATCTCACCGCGCTCAAGCGCATTCTGCGCTACCTCCGTGGCTCCCTCGACTACGGCCTTCTCCTCCGACCGTCCCCGACGTCGGAGCTCGTGGTCTACACCGACGCTGACTGGGCTGGCTGTCCCGACACGCGCCGGTCCACCTCCGGTTACGCCGTGTTCCTGGGCGCCAACCTCGTCTCTTGGGCCGCTAAGCGTCAGCCTGTCGTCTCTCGCTCCAGCGCTGAGGCCGAGTACCGTGTCGTGGCCAACAGCGTGGCCGAGGCCTCCTGGCTGCGCCAGCTCCTCCACGAGCTCCACAGTCCCCTCCAGCGCGCCACCCGCATCTACTGCGACAACGTCAGCGCGGTCTACCTCTCCACCAACCCCGTGCAGCATCAGCGCACGAAGCATGTGGAGATCGACCTGCACTTCGTCCGCGAGCGTGTCGCTGCCGGTGACGTTCGGGTTCTCAGCATCCCCACCACGCTTCAGTTCGCCGACATCTTCACCAAGGGGTTACCGTCGAGTGTCTTTTTAGACTTTCGATCCAGTCTCAACATCTGTACAGGATAGAGTTGTGACTGCGGGGGGGGTGTTAGACTACCCGTCTAGGGTTTGTGGTGTCCCTCTTGTAATGACTGTCATACCCCCTGTGTAATGGGCCTGGCCCAGTTACTTACCCTATTAATACCACTCCCAACCCCTGTTTAGGGCATGGGTTTAGTTACCAATACAGGCTAACATGCTCTAGCCGGTATGTTCATGATCTCTTTGATGTTTCACATGAAACCTTTTGATTTTTGTTTGTTGGTGAAATCGGCATCTAACAATTGTGCCACATTTTTTTTTGACAGTGATGATAATGTTGACATGAATCTGGAGGATATGATGGTTATGGAAGCAATTTGGTGTTCCATTCAGGTTAGTGGACATGAACTATTTTGCAAGATGTGTGCAGTTCATAAATTATTATTAGATTATGATTAGTCATTGACATATACTCCCTCTGTCCACAGAAGAATGCAACTATGACATTTGTGCCCGTTTAAGTAGTTCAAATTTGACCAAGTTTACAGTGAATAGTATTTACATTTATGTCTTCAAATCAGTTTATTATGAAAGATTGAAAGTATATTTCATATGATCTAATGATATTTATTTTGTACCATAAATGTTAGTATTTTTTCATACGATTATGGTTAAACTTGAAAGCATTTGGTTTCTCGAAATGCAAAAATTGCATTATTTTGTGGGTGGAGAGAGTAATATCATTCCTGTAAACCAAATTTAGGTATGCATGATCAAGTCAAATTCACATGATGGGCAGAATTTGAACGACAATATAGATGTTTAGAGTCTAGACACAAAAAGTTTTGATGTGGTGAAGGGAATATGTGAAAGGCAGATTGCTCACTCGTCGCTGGAGAGAGAGATTTGTCTTGTTGGGGTTAAACAAATCATGTTACTTATTGCAATTATCATGTTAACATACCATCTTCTTTGGTCGTTTCTGGTGCTAGCATACCTTCTGGTTAACATATCATGTTACTTATTGCAATTATCACTTGTCTTGCAGACAGGCAATTGAAAAGAGAATTGATCTTTTTTATGGGCGAAGTGTTGAAGATGGCTTTGGTGAAGGAAATGTCTTGTTAGCATCAAGTAAGTGGCGACATCACAACCCCTACAAGCTTGTGCCTTAAAACAAGAGGATACAAGAAGTTGGAGTGCTTTTGTGAAGGCTTTTACGAATCACTTGAAGCGTTAGTACTTTTGTGAATGATTTTGTAAAGTGTTTGCAAATATGTGCAAAACATAATAACATGTGTAGGTTTTGTGAATGATTTTGTTGTGGTGCTTGTTGATGGTTTATGTGATGTGGATCTACCATTGTGCAATACTAATTAAATTTGTATATCTATGTGATTATGTGTATAAAAATTGGTGATTTGTGATGCTTTTGTATATATAACAGTTGTTGAATGCTAATTAATGGTATATTATCATTATTAACGACTATAACTAGGAGAAACTTTCTGTTGGTTGCTAAAAGTATAGTATAACGACTTACGATTGGTTGCTAAATCTATAGTACAACAACCCACGGTTGGTCGCTAAATATACAATATTAGCAACGGGCGGTCGGTCGCTAAAAAAATGTCGGTCGCTAAAGCCTTTAGCGACGGCACTTACAGCGACCATCCTTATGGGTCGCTAAAAGTTTTTAGCGACCAACCGTAGGTCGCTGAAGGCCGTTTTAGCAACCAACCGTAGGTCGCTGTAAGTGAACCGTCGTGTAGTGAAAAGTGCAAACCAAAGCTGAAACAAAACCGGTCAAAATTGAAGCTGCAGTAATCTAAGCTGATACCGAAGCTGGGCCTTCAGAGCCCACTGAGAAAAAGCCTTCGGAAATTGAAGAAAGGGCAACAGAAGAAAGGGCCACAGAGCGAACTTCGCCTAAAAAGGTTACCACTCCTGTTCCCGAAGCTTTAAAAGAGACCATTGATTACATCATCTGCCATGCTTAGGAAAGGGACTCTCTAAGGAAGAAGAACGAGAGGCTCAACATTATGCCCAAAAACTGAAATACCCGAAGGGGGCATTAGTGTTCAATGGCAGCGGGGAGGAAGATTTTTTGTACTGTCTCCCGGATAGTAAAGAAATATCCATCTGTCAGGAGATGGGTAGAAGCTTCAGATTTCTGAAGCTAGAAGAAGGCCTTTCAGTGTTATCAAAGGATGAATTGGCTGACAGTTTAGCATATAATAGCATAAAGGTATAAAAGCTAATTTTGTATTTGAAAACGAATTGTTTCATTTGCTTATACCTGATCTTATCCTCCTCTTGCAGGGCCTAATCCTTAGCAATGCCCTTAGAGCATAGAAAAACATTGAAGATGAATTATACAATGGCTCTAAACAACCTTCGTTCGGAGGTGATTGAACTAAGGAACGAAGGCCTTGAAAAAGACAAGATATTAATTTCATTGATAAACAAAATAAAAGAAGATGACGCTAATTCCAAGGCTCAAGCTGAGGTTCAAAAGAATGAGATCGAAGAGCTTCGGAAACAACTAGCAGAAGCCAAGGAAAAATGCGCTGTTGCAGAAGCTGATCGAGAGGCCAGTGAATATTGGAAAAATTATTTTAATAAAACAGTTGAAGAACTTCACGCATCCAAGGAGAGATGTTTTGAAAAATCTTTGGGCTGCGTGAAGAAGATAAAGGCCAACTTCGCCAACGTGGGTGCCTATTCAAACGAAGATAACTTCATACAAGGCGACCCTGAGGGTGTTATCGAGTGGATCAGCGGAGAAGCCGAAGCTTTTGAAGAAATCTTAGGTGATCGTGGGGATGTCTGTGCGTTCTCTGGTGTCAGAGGAGTTTCAGCTATCTTGGAGAAGGCGGGTTGTAATCATGTTAAAACATTGGCCCAGGCCGAAGCTGCCCTCTCCGTGGATGACACAAAGGATCCCTTGGCCGAAGCAAGTTTTCTTGGCGGAAAATTTTTCACTGACATCTGGGAGAATGATGGCCAAGAAATGGCCCACGAGATAATGAAGAAGAGCGAAAAAGATATTCATGACGCTCGAGAAGCAGCGAAAGAAGCTGAAAAAGCTGTAGAACTCGAGAGACGGATAGGTATCGTTTAATTGGTTTTAGCTTCGTCGTTTGTTTTCGTGGCTTCGAACTGATTGATTTTTTCTATCGCAGCTGAATTACCCCCTCCACTGGAGCCGTTCGACCCCCTGGCCAACCCGGAGAAGAAGAAAGCAATAGAAATTATCAACATAGCCGAATCTATTGTTGACGAAGTCATCAACAAGTTGCTTAACGAAGTTGCGGAAAAAGTTCTGAAGGAAGAATAGTAGTTATTGTAAAAACGTTCCTAGGTGATTAATGTAACATTTGTTGGACTAAGTCTGTAATATTTGATGCGTATAGTTTTGAATCTAATATGTAAACTATTTTGCATTTCACTTCTCTGCGATGCATGAAACTTTTTATATACATACCGTTTTTGAGCCTTCGGCGAAAAAACACCTTCCCTTCTTTTCATGCTTCGTAAAGAAGAATATTTATGCTTTGTAAGAATATCCATACTTCGTAAAGAGCATCCAAGCTTCATAAAAATATCAATACTTTGTGACCAATAGATCTCTTCTTCCTCATTAAAGCTGATGAAACTGTAATTCTCAGTTTACTTTGTGCCTTAGCACCTTTTCATTTTTGTGAAGCATTCTCCGAAGGTCGGCTTTGTTTGCAATTCGTGTCATTGGTATGATATGATGTATGATGTGATGCTATGCGATATGATGCGATGATATGATGCAAAGAATGATGCTAATGCCGAAGACACACGCCTTCAGTGAAACACACAATCTTTGTGTCCCCTTAGGAACGATCAAAATCTCTTTGCCGTTTATTTTTCGGCTTCACCGTTTATTTTTCGGTGTAAGTTCTGCATCCCCTTAGGAACGTCTTTTGAACTTCTTCGCCTTCTATTTCGGCGGTATTTTTTGCGTTGACTTTTCGCGCTTCGCCTTATATTTCGGCGGTATTTTTCGCGTTGACTTTTCACGCTTCGCCTTGTATTTCAGCGGTATTTGGCTCTGCATTCCCTTAGGAACGACTTTTGAGCAAAAAACTTACTCTGTGCTCCCTTGGGAATGACTTTTTAAGCTTCAGCAAGACTTTTGCTGCGCTCCCTTAGGAATGACTTTTTAAGCTTCGGCAAACTTTTGCTGCGCTCCCTTAGGAACGACTTTTGAAACTTCGGCAATTTTCGAGCTTCATAAATCTGTGAAGAAGATATATTTCATTTTAACAGAAGCAAAACTGTTACAAAGAATTAAAACTAGATTTGCATTACTTGTCCTTTATTAAAAAACAAAATGGCATAGAGTAAAAAACTGCTTCAGAGGGTAGGATATCTCTCAATAGATGTGCGTTGACTCCGGCACAGTACTGTTGACTATGCGAGCTTCGGATTCCTCCCTAAAATCCCTCTGTTGCTGGGTATGTTGGCTCCCTTCTGGCTGCTGACCCCGTGAATAAGTAGGTTGTAGTGGTGGCGGAGGTGGAAGCTGTGGCCAAGAAGCCTGTGGCTGACTAGCCGAAGCAACAGAAGCTGCAGAGTGATTACCCACATATTCTGGTATGTAGGGTGAATGGCACGAAGCACTGTTGAGAGCACCTAGAGGGGGGTGAATAGGTGATCCTGTAAAAAATTCAACACTAAATAGCCACAAGCTTGGTTATAAAGATGTTAGTGCAATAGAACCAAGTGGCTATAGAGCGAGCTCTTGCGAATCACAATAATCACAGAGAAAGACAACACAAGAGACACAATGTTTTATCCCGTGGTTCGGCCAAGTATAACACTTGCCTACTTCCACGTTGTGGCGTCCCAACGGACGAGGGTTGCACTCAACCCCTTTCAAGTGATCCAATGATCAACTTGAATACCACGATGTTCTTCTTTCTTAGACTTTCTCCCGTTTGCGAGGAGTCTCCACAACTTGGAGCCTCTCGCCCTTACAATTGATGATCACAAAGAAGCACGGAAGTAAGGGAAGGGAGAGCAACACACACAAGACTCAAAATGAGAGCGCAATCATGCACACAAGTCACAACTCGAGCTCAAAACACAATGCAAGGAGTTCTCAACTCAAATGGAGCTTAAGTCACTATCTCAAAGAATCGAATGCGCGAGAATGGAGTCTTGGAGTCTTAGGATCTTTCTTGTAAGCTTGGATTTTTTTTCCTCCATGCGCCTAGGGGTCCCTTTTATAGCCCCAAGGCAGCTAGGAGTCGTTGGAGATCAACAAGGAAGGCCATTCTTGACTTCTGTCGGGTGGCGCACCAGACAGTCTGGTGCGCCACCGGACAGTCACTGTAGACGGTCCGATGCGGATCTCCTTCGTTTTCTGGCGCAACCGACCGTTGCACCTCGACGTCGGTTGGCGCACCGGACACTGTCTGGTGCCCCCTTCCGACCGTTGGTGTGGGCCACGTGTCACCCGCCAATTTTGCTGCCGACCGTTGCGCAGTCGACCGTTGGCTCACCGGACAGTCCGGTGCACCACCGGACAGTCCGGTGAATTATAGCCGTACGCCACTGTCGAGTCCCGAGAGCAACCGGTTCACCTTGGACTCGTCTGGCGCACCGGACAGTCCGGTGCACCCAGACCGAGCAGCAGTTGGCTATACACAACCAACTCTTTTCCAATCTATTTTCTCCTGTTTCTAGCACTTAGACACAATACATTAGTACCCAAATCAATGTACTAAGTCTAGAAACGTACCTTGTTACATGATTTGCATTTCTTCAATCTTTGGCACAAATTAACACTTAGAGAATATGTGTTGGGCACTTAATCACCAAAACCTTTAGAAATGGCCCAAGGGCACATTTCCCTTTCAATCTCCCCCTTATTGGTGATTTATGCCAACACATCCAAAAGCAACCAAAAGAAGTGCAATATCAATGCAAAAGAGAACCAAATTGTTTTTTTACTCTAATTTGGCATATTTGGATCATACTTTGCCACCACTTGGTTTGTTTTTGCGAATCAAATTCATTTTCCTATCTCTACAACAAACTCACTTGTTTGGGCACAAAGAGAGATAATCCAAGAGTAAAATTGATTAAGAGCCAAAAACTCCCCCTTTTCCCATAGTCATAAATTCTCCCCACAAGAGACCAAATTTTGCAATAAGAGTGTTTTGGACAAATCAAAAAGTTCTAACTCTACTCTTTTCGAAATTTCACAAGTGGTAGCTGATCCATTTGCTTTGGCCCTTAATTTCTCCCCCTTTGGCATTATGCACCAAAACGGGATCATTCTTGGCCCTTTAACCCCATTGCCTCACCAAAATTGTCAATTAAGAGCAAAAAGGCAATAAGAGCATAGATATGAACTTGGAGTTAATACCGGAGTGCAGTGGAAGTCTTTGCATGGTCCAAGTTCACCTTTCCCTTTCAATTTACTTTTGAGACTAAATCAAGTAAACTCAACCACAAAGGTTAGTCTCAAAGGGTCAAGTTGTAGCATGCCTCCCCCTAAATAAGTGCATCACTTGCAAATGGACTTGTGAGGTCCGGGGATCATGTGTACAACTTGAGCACCACAAATGAACAAAAATAGATTGAAATGCATAAATTAACATGATCAAAGGCATAAAACACATGTATGCTATAGATCAATCTAAGTTACACGAATCTAAGACATTTAGCTCACTACGCAACTTGCAAAACCTTTTCTCATCTAAAGGCTTGGTGAAGATATCGGCTAGCTGGTTCTTGGTGTTAATATGGTACACCTCGATATCCCCCTTTTGCTGGTGGTCTCTCGGGAAGTGATGTCGGATGTCTATGTGCTTAGTGTGGCTGTGTTCAACAGGATTATCCGCCATACGGATTGCACTCTCATTGTCACATAGGAGTGGGACTTTGCTTAGATTGTAGCCAAAGTCCCGGAGGGTTTGCCTCATCCAAAGTAGTTGCGCGCAACACTGTCCTGCGGCAACATACTCGGCCTCAACGGTGGATAGGGCAACAGATGTTTGTTTCTTTGAGCTCCACGACACCAGGGACCTTCCTAGGAATTGGCAAGTCCCTGATGTACTCTTCCTATCAACCTTGCACCTGGCATAATTGGAGTCTGAATATCCAATCAA
Source organism: Zea luxurians (assembly GCA_029449295.1). Taxonomy (NCBI): domain Eukaryota; kingdom Viridiplantae; phylum Streptophyta; class Magnoliopsida; order Poales; family Poaceae; genus Zea; species Zea luxurians. The sequence continues at coordinate 2,121,646 of JAOPSE010000017.1, forward strand.
GTCAAAGGTAGACCCCTTTGGATACCAGATCCCGAAGCAAGGTGTAGCAACTAAATATCTAAGAATCCGCTTAACGGCCACAAGGTGACATTCCCTTGGATCGGATTGATATCTAGCACACATGCATACGCTAAGCATAATATTCGATCCACTAGCACACATGCATACGCTAAGCATAATATGCTCACAAAAGTTAGCTAGTCTTAAGCGAGTAGTTACGCCCTTGCTTATATCACCCAGAATCTGGTCGACGGGATGATTCCTTTGAATCGTTGCTCGGACTTGAGTTGGAGGGACTCGTGGTGCTTCTTCCTCCAAAACTTGTTCTTCTTGTGCTCCCCCTTGATCACACGCCTCTTCTTGAGGAACCTATCCATCGTCTTGAGTTAGGGGTGCACCATTGTTGAGGAAGAAGGTTGATCTTGCACTTGTTGTTCCTATGGTCGCACATCACCTATCGCCATCGTGCGTATTGCGGCCGTTGGAACATCGTCTTCATCTACATCATCAAGATCAACTTGCTCTCTTGGAGAGCCATTAGTTTCATCAAATACAACGTCGCTAGAGACTTCAACCAAACCCGATGATTTGTTGAAGACTCTATACGCCTTTGTATTTGAGTCATAACCTAGCAAAAACCCTTCTACAGCTTTGGGAGCAAATTTGGAATTTCTACCTTTCTTTACTAGAATGTAACATTTACTCCCAAATACACGAAAGTATGAAACGTTGGGTTTGTTACCTGTTAGAAGTTCATACGAGGTCTTCTTGAGGAGGCGATGAAGGTAGACCCGGTTTATGGCATGGCAAGCTGTATTCACAGCCTCCGACCAAAATCGCTCGGGTGTCTTGAACTCTCCAAGCATCGTCCTTGCCATGTCGATAAGCGTCCTGTTCTTCCTCTCTACCACACTGTTTTGTTGTGGTGTGTAGGGAGCGGAGAACTCGTGCTTGATTCCTTCCTCCTCAAGGTACTCCTCCACTTGTAAGTTCTTGAACTCGGACCCGTTGTCGTTTCTTATATTTTTCACCTTGAGCTCAAATTCGTTTTGAGCTCTCCTTAGAAAGCGCTTTAGGGTCTCTTGGGTTTCTAATTTATCCTGCAAAAAGAATACCCAAGTGAAGCGGGAAAATCATCAACAATAACAAGACCATACTTACTTCCTCCGATGCTGAGGTAGGCGACGGGTCCAAAGAGGTCCATATGAAGTAGCTCCAGAGGTCTTGATGTGGTCATCACATTCTTGCTGTGATGAGTGCTTCCCACCTGTTTACCTGCTTGACAAGCTGCACAAGGTCTATCTTTTTCGAAAAATACATTGGTTAGTCCTAACACATGTTCTCCCTTTAGAAGTTTATGAAGGTTCTTCATCCCAACATGTGCTAGACGGTGATGCCACAGCCAGCCCATGTTAGTCTTAGCAATTAAGCATGCATCTAGATCGGCCTCCTCTTTCGAAAAATCAACTAAGTAGAGTTTGTCGTCTAGTACACCCTTAAAAGCTAATGAACCATCACTCCTTCTAAAGACAGACACATCTACATTGGTAAATAGACAATTATAACCCATATTACATAGTTGACTGACAGTGTTGGGGGCCTTCGTCCTCCGAAGGTCCTCAAAAACATGATTTGACAATGTTTTCCAAGTGGATTATGTGAACAGGTATCTTCGGACTCAGAATTATGAACATGAAGCACGGTCAGGACGAAGCCTGAACCAGACGAAGGACGAGCTGATTACCAAGCTCTACGAAGGATGGTGCACAGCCGAAGCTGTGCGCAGGGAAGCTTCGTCGCGATAGCAGAGGGGGGAACTGACTTAGAGATGAAAAGACTACGTGGGCCTTGACAGATTTTCATAAGTCATTGACAAATGTAATGGACATGAATGTAATTTTACGTGGGCTGCGTCCCACGTCTATAAATAGATGAACAGTACTCCCGTACTGTTCACGCTGACTTGGCATTTGCTTTTGCATCACGCTTGTACTTTTCATCTTCTCTCAGGACCGAAGGTACATTTGTAATTTGAAATCATTTCTATTTTTCCATGTTAATAAAATAGAAATGATTCTATGACGATGTTTATGTTATATTTCACACTTTATATGAATCCTTCGTCATTACTTATTATATCTACGAAGGTATGTCTCTTATGACCTTCGTCCGAAACTCATTATTTCCCGAGGAGAAATAATGTTTGGAAGGACGAAGGACTTTAACACTTAACACTTTTTATGTTGCCTTGTTCTTAACTCTTAGCATTTGAGAACAAGTCTCCAACATTGGCGCCCACCTCCGGTGAACTCACTTCCACTTCGAGTTTTTTGAACACCTTCGGAAGCTATAGACCTTCGCTATGGCGCCGAAGAAAGCTTCAGCGACTGGGGCTGCAGCACTGCAACCGCTGGACCACAACCAGGAGACCGTCTCTCTTCGGGAGGCCCGAAGCCAGAAGAGAAAGGTCGTCAGCCCGACGCTTCAGGAGGAAGAGCTAGACCAAGAAATCAGGGATATGGAGATGCTACATCAACAGGTGCAGAGGAAGAAGGAGAAGATGGCCCGGCTAGCTGAGTTGCAAAGGCAGATAGACGAAGCCTCTGAGGAAGTTCGCCATCTTACTCACGATGAGCAAAACAGAAGGCCTCAGCAGAAAGACCTTCATCAGGAGGGCTTCGTCAACGAAGATGACTGGTATGACAATTTCCATCAGGGAAATTTTGTTTTCGATGATGCTTCTCCTTTGTCCACTGAGCTACAGGCTACACCTTGGCCTCCATCCTATAAGCCACCCCAGCTTCCCATGTTCGACGGCCACTCAGACCCAAAGCAGTTCTTGATGAGCTACGAAGCAACAGTGTCTTCGTATGGGGGCAATGCTGCAGTCATGGCGAAGTCTTTCGTTATGGCCGTCAGGAATGTTGCTCAGACCTGGTATTCCTCCCTTCGACCAGGAACGATCACCTCATGGCAGAAGCTGAAGGATATGTTGTTAACTAGCTTTCAAGGATTTCAGACGAAGCCGGTCACTGCTCAAGCCTTGTTCCAGTGCACTCAGGATCATGAAGAATACCTTCAGGCGTATGTCAGAAGGTTCTTGCGTTTGAGGGCGCAGGCACCAACGGTGCCCAATGAAATTGTTATCGAAGCCATGATCAAGGGGCTTCGTCCTGGACCTGCAGCCCAATACTTTGCTAGGAAGCCTCCTCAGACTCTGGAGAAGCTGCTCCAAAAGATGGACGAGTACATTCGTGCTGATAATGACTTTCGCCAAAGAAGGGAGGAGGCCTTCAGATTTTCTGAGATGACCAGGGGCTTCGGGGGAAGATTCTATCCGAGGCATGTCAGGTCCATCCACAACACTCAAAATGATGATAAGGGGAGTCAGCAGAACAGGCCGCAGTGCTCCTCACAGGCTTCGGGGCAACAGCAAACTTTCTTTCGGCCACCAGCTCCAAGAGGCAGAGGCGCCAGGGGCTTCGGCGGGAGATTTGGAGATCAACCAAGGAGGACATTTTGCTTATTCTGCGGTGAGAACAAGGGCCATACCACCAGGATGTGCCATGTCACCATCCAGAAACAAAAGGAGCTAGCAGAAGCTGCAGCGCAACAGGGACAGCCGAAGCAGGTCATGCATACTGCTTCGTACCATCAGCCTTACATCCCGGAATATGTGGGCAACCACCCTGCAGTTTCCGTAGCTTCGGCGAGTCAACCTCAAGCTTCATGGCAACAGCCCCCGCCTCCACCTCCGCTGCAACAAGGCCAACAGCCAGAAGGGAGCCAATATGTTCCGCACCAAAGGGATCTCAGAGAGCAATCTGAAGCTCGCACAGTCAATAGTACTGTGCCAGAATCGAAGCACATTTATTGACAGATATCCTACTTTGATAACAGTCTTTTCCGTTTAAGTTCTATTTTCTGTGTAATAAAGAACATTTCAGTTTTCATATAATAGTTTCGTGGTTGGTTATGAGGAAAATCTATCTTCTCCACAGGCTTAAGTTGCTGAAGCTTAAATATTTGCGGTAACAAGGAGGACCTTCGAATTATTAAAAATCCTTCGAAGCAACAAAAAGTCGTTCTAAGGAACGCAGAGTAAGTTGCCGAAGTTACAAAAAGCCGTTCCAAAGGGAGCGCAGTGTAAGTTTTTTGCTCCAAAGACGTTCCTAAGGGAATGCAGAGCATACAGCGAAAAGTCAACGCTGATACCGCCTAAGTAAAAGGCGAAGAAGCTCCAAAGACGTTCCTAAGGGAATGCAGAGCTTATACCGCCTAAGTAAAAGGCGAAGAAGCTCCAAAGACGTTCCTAAGGGAATGCAGAGCTTATACCGCCTAAGTAAAAGGCGAAGAAGCTCCAAAGACGTTCCTAAGGGAATGCAGAGCTTACAAATATATTTTGTGTGTATCTTCGGAACAAATGTCATTTGCATAACATAACATCATCACATCATTTTGCATAGCATAAGCATCATACATCATGTTGCATATGGTAAAAGAAGGGGACACAGTATCAACCTTCGAAAGGATGCTTTGAGAAAGAGCAAATTGTGTAAAGTCACGAGGGGATACAATGATAATCTTCGGAAAACAGCTTCGGAGAATGTTTTACGAAGCATGGATGAGCTTCATCAGAGTAATATCAAAATTGTATAGCTTCGGAGAATGTTTACACGAAGCATGGATGTGATTTATCAGAACAGTTTTAACGGAGAATGTTTTCTTCACGAAGCATGAAAAGAAGGGAAGGTGTTTTTTCGCCGAAGGCTCAAAAATGGTATGTATTTAGAATTTCATGCATCGTAAAGAATTGAATAATGAAAAGAGACTTGTATATTACATTCAAATGTACAAAATATTACAAAGATCACACTTCCAATGTTTTTTCTAATAACATTTAGTCTTCTCTTAGTACTGCTTCGGCGGCCTCATTTAGAAGTTGATCAACAACTTTATCCATGATAGCTTCGGCCATTCGTTTAATCTCGTCATCTCCTTTTGTGTGAGGGTCGGCAGTCGATCCAGCAGGTTCTGAGGGAAGAGAATATTTCTTCATTACTATTACAAATCGCGAACAAAGTTTGAAATAAAAATTACAAAACAATAAGAACGACTAATTAATACCTAATTGCCTTTCGGGCTCTGTACTTCTTTCGGCAGCTTCTGCCACTTTCCTAGCATCATGGATGCCTTTTTCACTTCTTTGAATTATTTCTTGCGCCATTTCTCGGCCGCCATTGTCCCAGATATCAGTGAAGAATTTACCGCCAACCATGCTTGCTTCGGTCGAGGGATCTTTGATGTCTTCAGAGGACAGGGCAGCTTCGGACTGAGCTAAGGATTTTATATGTTCACAACCTTTTTTCTCCAAAACAGCAGCAATTCCTCTGGCGCCTGAAAAAGCGCAGATGTCACCGCGGCTGCTCAGGATTTCCTCGAAGGCTTCTGCTTCGTGACTGATCCAGTCCAGTGGACCTTCGGGATTGCCTCTTGGAAAATTCTCTTCACTAGAAAAGGCGCCAACGCTGGCGAAACTGGATTTTATCTTTTTGACGCATTCTACAGATTTAACATAGCATTTCCTCTGAGATGCACGAAGCTCTTTAACACTTAACTCTAAATTATTGACCAAATGATCACTAAGTTCTCGTTTTGTTTCCTCAAGCACACGTTCCTCTTTAGCTCTAGCTAGCTGTTGGGGACTTGTTCTCAAATGCTAAGAGTTAAGAACAAGGCAACATAAAAAGTGTTAAATGTTAAAGTCCTTCGTCCTTCGAAACATTATGCCCCTTCGGGAAATAATGAGTTTCGGACGAAGGTCATAAGGGACATACCTTCGTAATTATAACGAGTAATGACGAAGGATTCATATAAAGCACGAAATATAATATAAACAACATAAAATCATTTCTATTTTATTAACATGGAAAAATAGAAATGATTTCAAATTACAAATGTACCTTCGGTCCTGAAAGAAGGTATAAAGTACAAGTGTGGCGCAAAAGCAGAATGCCAAGTCAGCGTGAACAGTACGGGAGTACTGTTCATCTATTTATAGACGCGGGACGCAGCCCACGTAAAATTACATTCATGTCCATTACATTTGTTAACAGTTTATGGAAATCTGTCGAGGCCCCCGAAGTCTTTTCATCTTTAAGTCGGTTCTCCCGTATGCCATCGCGCCGAAGCTTCCCTGCGCACAGCTTCGGCTGCCCTCGACCTTCGTCTGGTTCAGGCTTCGTCCTGGTCGTGCTCCATATCCATAATTCTGAATCCGAAAATACCTGTTCATATAATCCGCTTGGGAAACATTGTCAAATCATGTTTTTGAGGACCTTCGGAGGACGAAGGCCCCCAACAGTAGCCCCTCGCAATATTAATTTGTAAATAATAAATTCAGATTGCGATATGGACGAAGGCCTTGAGCCGAAGGTCCGAAAAAACACCTTCCCTTTGCTAGAATAGCAACATTCACTGACAAGCGGGGCCTTTTAATTTTCAGCGCCCTAGGCGTATAAATAAGATCACATCGCGAACTCATTTGATACGCACACTTGCCTTTTGCTTCGGCCCACTAAAATTTTTAGCGCTTGTTCATTAAGATTTGCTGTTCTTTTTGATTTCGAAGCTTCGGCCTCGGGAAGAATTTTTGAGCGTTCCCGAAGATGTCTGAAGGCAAGAAGACCCCTGCTGAAACGAAGTTGAAGATCCCTGCTGAGACGAAGCTGAGTCTCGAGGAGGAGAAGAATCTAGGGTTCCTGATAGCGATGGCAGAGACTAATACAGAGAAAATTACGAAGGAAATTCTCGAAGGTTTATCTGAAGATTCTGATGACAGCGACAGCTATGATGTGGAAAGTGGTGGGGAAGAGGCCGAAGATCGACCGTGGCGACCAAGTCACACAGTTTTTGGGAAAACGACCATCAAGCAGAGTCACATTGATAATATGAGGGGGCGATATTTCCGAGACATATCTATTGTGAGAGCTGATGCCGGGGAGAAGACTTCTCCCACCCCCGAAGAGGATGAAGTTGTGATTTTTCGAAGCTTCCTCAGGGCTGGGCTTCGATTCCCCCTGAGCAATTTTGTTGTTGAGGTACTAAAAACATTCCAAGTCTACCTTCATCAACTCACTCCCGAAGCTATTATAAGAATGGGGATTTTTGTCTGGGCTGCAAGAAGCCAAGGTTTGGAACCGAATGCTAAAAGCTTCTGCAACATTCATGAGTTATTATACGAGACGAAACCCTGGGGAAAAGAGCAATACCACAACAACTTTGGGTGCTACAGCTTCGGCGCCCGCTCCGGGTCAAGCTGCCCTGTGCCGACCTTTCGGAAGAGGTGGCCCGGAGCCTGGATGACTGAATGGTTTTATGTAAAGAATGATCTAATAGCTCAAGAGAATGTGAAGAGTATTATTATGCACCCAATCTGGCAACGCTTCGGTCTTCGAAGGCCGAAGGTCGAAATGGACGAAGCCGCCGAAGAATGCCAAAGAGCCTTCGGGGTAGTTTGCTCGTTTATTGGGACAAGGGATTTGGTCCAAGAACACATCGCCTTCAGGGTATGGCCACTTGCAGAAAAGTGGGAAATGCCGAAGGAAACCATCAAAGAATCCGACGAAGGCGGACTAGTCAGACTAAAGTACACATTCAAATATGCAGATAAATTTATTGAACCTGATGATGACTGGCTGAAAAGCATTGAAACGTTAAGTGATGAATTACTTGGGGCATATTCGAAGGCTGAAAATACTGCACTATCAGCAGCCTTCGGAGGCCGAAAAAAGAAGAGACTGAACCGAGTGTTTGATGCAGTCGGGTTCTTCTACCCTGATTATTGTTATCCCATCCGAAGGCAAAAAAGGAAAAACATAACCTCTGAAAAAGAAGAAGCTGGAACCGCTCCTAGCGAGCCAGAACCAAAAGGAAAAAGGTTGAAGGTCCTCACACACCGACCACGCCATATTGAACCAGCTTCGGTGCCTGAGTTCACTGGAGAAACTTCTTCGGCCGCCGAAGCTGAACAGCCAACCTTGCTGCCAGAAATTGCAGAGATGGCCAAAGCACCATCGACAGGAAAAATGGAAGAAGCGAAAAATCTGACTAAGGAAAAAGCATCAGAAATTTTAAGTCCTGTAGTAAATGTCGAAGCAGCAAAAATCCAAAAGGGTCCAATGGTGACCCCAAAAAGGAAGAGAATGGTAAATGTACTAGATGTCTTGGAGACAATTAAGTCTTCAAGCACAACTCCAAAAAAGAGTGTTGAAATCGCTGAAGTTTCCTCTGAAGCTCCGACGCAACAAGCCGAAGATGAAGCTGGGCCTTCAGAGCCCTTCAGGGAACAAACTTTGGAAGCCGAAGCAATAAAAATACCAGAACCAATTTTAATTGAAGAGACTGACACTGCCATCCCCGAAGCGCCTGCCAGCATGTGTGATTACATCATACGACATGCTTCGGGGAAAAAATTATCTGAAGAAGAAACTCATGAAGCTAACCATTATGCAAAGGAGCTAAAATATCCAAAGGGGGCAGTAATATTCAATGGGACAAATGAAGATGATTTTTTATACTGCCTGCCTGACAACAAAGAGCTCTCTGTCTGCCGAGAAATGGCCAGGAGTATTGGTTTCCCGAAGCTCGAATCTGGATTAAGCGCCATGACAAAAGAAGATCTCGCAGACAGTCTTGCGTACAACAGCCTGAAGGTATGGGAATTTAACGCTTGAAAAGAAAACCCTCTTGTATTATTATTATATTTTTTACACGACACATTCGTTTTTTCTTATATGAATTCTTTTTCGTATAGGGCCTGATCCTAAGCAACGTGCTGAGAGCGCAAAAGAGCGCCGAAGATGAAAGTTATGAGATTGCGTTCAACAATTTGCGCTCCGAAGTTATCAAATTGAGGAACGAAGCTCTAGAAAAGGATAAAATTCTTCTTACGCTGATAGACAAAGTAAAAAAGGATGAAGCTGCTTCAAAAACCCAGGCCGAAGCCCACAAGCGTGAAATTAAAGATCTTCAGAAACAGCTGACTAGAGCTAGAGAGGAGCGCGTTCTTGAGGAAACAAAACGAGAACTCAGTGATCATATGGTCAACAAATTGGAGTTAAGAGTTAAAGAGCTTCGTACATCTCAGGGAAAGTGTTATGTCAAATCTATAGAATGTGTGAATAAAATTAAAACCAGCTTTGCCAGCGTGGGCGCCTTCTCCAGCGAAGAGAATTTCTCTCGAGGCAATCCCGAAGGTCCACTGGAATGGATTAGTCACGAAGCAGAGGCCTTCGAGGAGATCCTGAGCAGTCGTGGCGATATCTGCGCTTTTTCGGGCGCCAGAGGAATTGCCTCTGTTTTAGAGAAGAAAGGTTGCGATCATGTAAAATTTCTTGCTCAGTCCGAAGCTGCCTTATCTTCCGAAGACATTAAGAACCCCTCGGCCGAAGCAAGCGTGGTTGGCGGCAAATTTTTTACGGATATCTGGAACGACGGCGGCCGAGGAATGGCGCAAGAGATTATCCAAAGGAGTGAAAAAGGCATCCATGATGCTAGAAAAGTGGCGGAAACTACTGAAAAAAGTACGGAGCCCGAAAGGCAATTAGGTATTAATTAGTTGTTCTTATTGTGTTGTAATTTTTGTTTCAAACTCTGCACTTAGTTTGTAATAGTGATGAAGAAATGTTCTCTTCCCTCAGAAGCTGCTGGGTTGACTGCCGACCCCCACACAAAAGGAGATGAAGAAATCAAACAAATGGCCGAAGCTATCATGGACAAAGTTGTTGACCAACTTTTAAATGAAGTCGCCGAAGCAGTATTAAGAGAGGACTAGATGCTATTAGAAAAACATTTAAATTGTGATCTGTGTAATATTTTGTACATTTGGATGTAATATACAAGTTTCTTTTCATTATTCAATTCTTCACAATGCATGAAACTCTATATACATACCTTTTTGAGCCTTCGGCGAAAAAAACACCTTCCCTTCTTTTCATGCTTCGTGAAGAAGACATTCTTTGTTAAAATTATTCTGATGAATGACATCCATGCTTCGTGAAATCATTATCCGAAGCTATACTCCGAGGTTATACAATCTCAATATTGATCTGAAAAAGCTCACCCATGTTTCATAAAAATATTCTCCGAAGCTGTAATCCGAAGCTATACAATTTCGATATCACTTTCTCAGAGCATCCTTTCGAAGGTTGAGAGTGTCACTTTCTTTTGCCAAATGCAATATGATGTATGATGCTTATGTTATGCAAAATGATGTGATGATGTTATGCTATGCATGTGACATTTGTTCCGAAGATACTCATAAAATATATTCGTAAGCTCTGCATTCCCTTAGGAACGTCTTTGGAGCTTCTTCGTCTTTTACTTAGACGATCTCAGCGTTGACTTTTCGCTGTAAGCCTCCCTTAGGAGCTTCTTCGCCCTTTACTTAGGCGGTATCAGCGTTGACTTTTCGCTGTAAGCCTCCCTTAGGAGCTTCTTCGCCTTTTACTTAGGCGGTATCAGCGTTGACTTTTCGCTGTAGGCTCTGCATTCCTTTAGGAACGACTTCTGAGCAGAAAACTTACACTGCGCTCCCTTTGGAACGACTTTTTGTGACTTCGCAAACTTACGCTGCGTTCCTTAGAACGACTTTCTGTTACTCCGAAGGATTTTTAATTCGAAGGTCCTCCTTGGTAACGGAAAAAATTTTAAGCTTCAGCAACTTAAGCTTGTGGAACAAATAGATCTTCCTCGCGGAAAACAACGAAATTATTACATGAAAACTACCAATGTTTTTTGCTTCACAGAAAATAAAACTGAATAGGAAAGAGTGCTATCAAAGGTAGGATATGTGTCAATATATGTGCTTCGACTCTGGCACAGTGCTGTTAACTGTGCGAGCTTCGGACTGCTCTCTGAAGTCCCTCTGATGTGGAGTGTATTGACTCCCTTCTGGCTGTTGGCCTTGCTGCAATGGAGGTGGGGGCGGAAGCTGTTGCCAGGAAGCTTGAGGTTGACTTGCCGAAGCTACAGAAGCTGCAGGGTGGTTGTCTATGTATTGTGGGATATAAGGTGGATGATACGAAGCAGTATGCATAACCTGCTTCGGCTGAGCTTGTTGGGATGCAGCTTCGGCTATTTCCTTTTGTTTCTGGATTGTAACATGGCACGTCCTAGTGGTGTGGCCCTTGCCTTCTCCACAGAACAAGCAAAACAGTCTCCTTGGCTGATCTCCGAATCTTCCGCCGAAGCCCCTGGCGCCTCTGCCCCTTGGAGCTGGTGGCCGGAAGGAGGTTTGTTGTTGCGCCGAAGCCTGTGAGGAGCTTTGCGGCCTGTTTTGCTGACTCCCCTTATCATCATTCTGAGTGTTGTGGATGGAACGGACGTGCCTCGGGTAGTATCTTCCTCCGAAGCCCCTGGTCATTTCAGAAAATCTGAAGGCCTCCTCCCTTCTTTGGCGGAAATCATTGTCAGCACGAATGTACTCATCCATCTTTTGGAGCAATTTCTCCAGTGTCTGAGGAGGCTTCCGAGCAAAGTATTGAGCTGCAGGTCCAGGACGGAGTCCCTTGATCATGGCTTCGATAACGATTTCATTGGGCACCGTTGGTGCCTGCGCCCTCAATCGTAAGAACCTTCGGACATACGCCTGAAGGTACTCTTCGTGATCCTGAACACACTGGAACAAGGCTTGAGCTGTGACCGGCTTTGTCTGAAATCCTTGAAAGCTGGTCAGCAACATGTCCTTCAGCTTCTGCCATGAAGTGATTGTTCCTGGCCGAAGGGAGGAATACCAGGTCTGAGCAACATTCCTGACGGCCATAACGAAAGACTTCGCCATGACTGCAGCATTGCCCCCGTACGAAGACACTGTTGCTTCGTAGCTCATCAAGAACTGCTTCGGATCAGAGTGGCCGTCAAACATGGGAAGCTGAGGTGGCTTATAGGATGGAGGCCAAGGTGTAGCCTGCAGCTCAGCGGACAGAGGAGAAGCGTCATCAAAAACAAAATTTCCCTGATGGAAATTGTCATACCAGTCATCTTCGTTGACGAAGCCCTCCTGATGAAGGTCTTTCTGATGAGGTCTTCTGTTCTGCTCATCGTGGGTAAGATGGCGAACTTCCTCAGAGGCTTCGTCTATTTGTCTCTGCAACTCAGCTAGGCGGGCCATCTTCTCCTTCTTCCTCTGCACTTGTTGATGTAGCATCTCCATGTCTCTGATTTCTTGGTCTAGCTCTTCTTCCTCGAGCGTCGGGCTGACGGCCTTTCTCTTCTGGCTTCGGGCCTCCCGAAGAGAGACGGTCTCCTGGTTGTGGTCCAGCGGTTGCAGTGCTGAAGCCCCAATTGCTGAAGCTTTCTTCGGCGCCATAGCGAAGGTCTATAGCTTCCGAAGGTGTTCACAAAAGCTCGAAGTGGAAGTGAGTTCACCGGAGGTGGGCGCCAATGTTGGGGACTTGTTCTCAAATGCTAAGAGTTAAGAACAAGGCAACATAAAAAGTGTTAAATGTTAAAGTCCTTCGTCCTTCGAAACATTATGCCCCTTCGGGAAATAATGAGTTTCGGACGAAGGTCATAAGGGACATACCTTCGTAATTATAACGAGTAATGACGAAGGATTCATATAAAGCACGAAATATAATATAAACAACATAAAATCATTTCTATTTTATTAACATGGAAAAATAGAAATGATTTCAAATTACAAATGTACCTTCGGTCCTGAAAGAAGGTATAAAGTACAAGTGTGGCGCAAAAGCAGAATGCCAAGTCAGCGTGAACAGTACGGGAGTACTGTTCATCTATTTATAGACGCGGGACGCAGCCCACGTAAAATTACATTCATGTCCATTACATTTGTTAACAGTTTATGGAAATCTGTCGAGGCCCCCGAAGTCTTTTCATCTTTAAGTCGGTTCTCCCGTATGCCATCGCGCCGAAGCTTCCCTGCGCACAGCTTCGGCTGCCCTCGACCTTCGTCTGGTTCAGGCTTCGTCCTGGTCGTGCTCCATATCCATAATTCTGAATCCGAAAATACCTGTTCATATAATCCGCTTGGGAAACATTGTCAAATCATGTTTTTGAGGACCTTCGGAGGACGAAGGCCCCCAACACTAGCTGTTTCTGAAGATCTTTAATTTCACGTGTTTGGGCTTCCGCCTGGGTTTTTGAAGCAGCTTCGTCCTTCTTTACCTTATCTACCAGTGTAAGCAGAATTTTATCCTTCTCCAGAGCTTCGTTTCTCAGTTTAATAACTTCTGATCGAAGGTTGTTGAACGCAATTTCATAGCTTTCATCTTCGGCACTCTTTTGTGCTCTTAGTGCGTTGCTCAGGATCAAACCCTGCACAAAAAAGAATCCATATAAGAATAAAGGAATGAATTACGTATTGTAAAATTTTTTCAAACGTCTAATTCCTATACCTTCAAGCTATTATACGCAAGACTGTCCGCGAGATCTTCCTTCGTCATAGCACATAATCTAGCTTCGAGCTTCGGGAAACCCATACTTCTGGCCATCTCCCGGCAGACAGATAATTCTTTGTTATCGGGGAGGCAGTATAGGAAGTCGTCTTCATTTGTCCCATTGAACACTACTGCCCCCTTCGGATACTTTAACTCTCTAGCATAGTGATCGGCTTCAAAAATCTCTTCTTCAGATAATTTCTTCCCCGAAGCATGTCGTATGATGTAATCGCGTGTGCTGGCAGGAGCTTCGGGGACGGCAGTGTCAATTTCCTCAACCAAAAATGGTTCTAATGTTTTTATTTTCTCGGTCTCCAAAGATTGTTCCTTGGTGGGCTCTGAAGGTCCAGCCTCAGTTTCAGCTTGTTGTTTCGAAGCTTCAGTAGACGCTTCAGCAAGTTCAACAGTTTTTTTTGGAGTTGTGCTTGAAGACTTAATTGTCTCCAAGACATCTAGTACGTTCACCATTCTTTTTCTTTTTGGGGTCACCAATGGGTCCTTTTGGTTTTTTATTGTTTCAACATTTACCGAAGGACTTAAGATTTTCGATATTTTTGGCTCTTCGACCTTCGGTTTCTCTGCTTTTTCTACTGAAGGCGCTTCAGTCTTTTCTTCCATCTTCGGCACTGGAGCTGGTTCGGTAGCTTCAGAGGCCAAAGAGACTTCAGCAATAAATTCTGGCACTGTGGCCGGCTCAATAAAACGCACTGGGTGGGTGAGCACCTTCATCTTTTTCCTTTGCGGCACTAACTCACTAGTAGCACTCGTCGTAGCTTCCGCCGCAGTAGAAGTATTTTTTCTTTTGCGACTCAATACCGGATAGTGGTAGTCAGGGTAGACAAACCCGACTGCGTCGAATACCCGGTTGAGCCTTTTCTTTTTTCGGCCTCCGAAGGCTGCTGATAACGCAATGTTCTCGGCCTTCGAATATGCCCCAAGCAGTTCGTCACTTAATGTCTCAATGCTTTTCAACCAGTCATCATCAGGTTCAACAAATTTATCTGCATATTTGAATGTGTATTTCAGTCTGACCAGTCCGCCTTCGTCGGACTCTTTGATGGTCTCCTTCGGCATCTCCCACTTTCCTGCAAGTGGCCACACCCTGAAGGCAATATGCTCTTGAACCAAGTCCCTTGACCCAATGAAAGAGCAGATTACGCCGAAGGTCCTTTGGCATTCCTCGGCCGCTTCATCTATTTCAACCTTCGGCCTTCGAAGTCCGAAGCGTTGCCAGATGGGGCGCATAATGATACTCTTGACATTTTCTTGCGCTGTTAAGTCATTCTTTACATAGAACCATTCAGTCATCCAGGCTCCGGGCCACCTCTTCCGAAAAGTTGGCACAGGGCGGCTTGACCCGGAGCGGGCACCGAAGCTGTAACACCCAAAATTGTTGTGATATTGTTCTTTTCCCCAGGGCTTCGTCTCATATAACAACTCATGAATGTTGCAAAAACTTTTAGCATTTGGTTCTAAACCTTGGCTTCTTGCAGCCCAGACAAACATCCCCATTCTTATGATAGCTTCGGGAGTAAGTTGATGAAGGTAGACTTGAAATGTTTTCAGTACCTCAACAACAAAGTTGCTTAGGGGGAATCAAAGCCCAGCCTTGAGAAAGCTTCGGAAGATTACAACTTCATCTTCTTCGGGGGTGGGAGAAGTCTTTTCTCCAGCGTCAGCTCTCACAATAGATATATCTCGAAAATACCGCCCCCTCATATTATCGATATGGCTCTGCTTAATAGTAGACTTCCCGAAAACCGTGTGACTTGGTCGCCATGGTCGATCTTCGGATTCTTCCCCACCACTTTCTACATCAAAACTGTCGCTGTCATCAGTATCTTCGGACAAACCTTCAAGAATTTCCTTGGTGATTTTCTCTGTGTTGGTTTCCGCCATCGCTATAAGGAACCCCAAGTTCTTCTCTTCGTCGAGGCTCAGCTTCGTCTCGGCACTGATCTTCTTACTTTCAGACATCTTCGGAAACGCTAAAAAACTGTTTTTAAGGCCGAAGCTTCAAAATCAAAAAGACCAGCAAATCTTAGAGCACAAGAGCTAAAAATTTAGTGGGCCGAAGCAGATGGCAAGTGTGCGTACCAAATAAGTTTGCGGTATGATCTTATTTATACCCCCAGGGCGTTGAAAATTGAAAGACCCCACTTGTCAGTGAATGTTGCTATTCTAGCAAAGGGAAGGTGTTTTTTCGGACCTTCGGCTCAAGGCCTTCGTCCATATCGCAATCTGAATTTATTATTAACAAATTAATATTGCGAGGGGCTACTGTTGGGGGCCTTCGTCCTCCGAAGGTCCTCAAAACATGATTTGACAATGTTTTCCAAGTGGATTATGTGAACAGGTATCTTCGAACTCAGAATTATGAACATGAAGCACGGTCAGGACGAAGCCTGAACCAGACGAAGGACGAGCTGATTACCAAGCTCTACGAAGGATGGTGCACAGCCGAAGCTGTGCGCAGGGAAGCTTCGTCGCGATAGCAGAGGGGGGAACCGACTTAGAGATGAAAAGACTACGTGGGCCTTGACAGATTTTCATAAGTCATTGACAAATGTAATGGACATGAATGTAATTTTACGTGGGCTGCGTCCCACGTCTATAAATAGATGAACAGTACTCCCGTACTGTTCACGCTGACTTGGCATTTGCTTTTGCGTCACGCTTGTACTTTTCATCTTCTCTCAGGACCGAAGGTACATTTGTAATTTGAAATCATTTCTATTTTTCCATGTTAATAAAATAGAAATGATTCTATGACGATGTTTATGTTATATTTCACACTTTATATGAATCCTTCGTCATTACTTATTATATCTACGAAGGTATGTCTCTTATGACCTTCGTCCGAAACTCATTATTTCCCGAGGAGAAATAATGTTTGGAAGGACGAAGGACTTTAACACTTAACACTTTTTATGTTGCCTTGTTCTTAACTCTTAGCATTTGAGAACAAGTCTCCAACAGACAGACAATAAGTTGTACCCAAGCGATTCAACTAAGAACACATTGGATATGGAATGCTCGGATGAAATGGCTATCTTTCCTAGTCCTTTAACCTTGCCTTGGTTCTCATCTCCAAAGATGATCGAGTCCTGGGAATCCTTGTTCTTGACGTAGGAGGTGAACATCTTCTTCTCCCCCGTCATGTGGTTTATGCATCCGCTGTTGATAATCCAGCTTGAGCCCCCGGATGCATAAACCTGCAAGGCAATTTACACTTGGGTTTTAGGTACCCAAATTTTGTTGGGTCCTACGAGGTTAGTTACAATAGCCTTTGGGACCCAAATGCAAGTCTTGTCTCCCTTGCATTTGACCCCCAACTTCCTAGCAACCACTTTTTTATTTTTACATGTGAGTACAAAAGTAGTGTTGCACGCATGGAAAACAATAGCAAATTCATTACGCATTTTCCTAGGTACATGATGCAAAACATAATTTTTCCTAGGCATATTTCTACCATGCACAAAAGTAGAGCTTGAAGCAATCATAGCATGTGAATCATAAGCATCATAACTCCTATTATAATGAGCATTCCTAGAAAATTTTCTATCATAAATGAAAGCATGATTCCTTTGACTGCTACTAGCCATAGGGGGTCTTCCCTTTCTCCTTGTTGGGAATGGGAGCCCTTTGGCTTGTTAAGTTCTTGGCTTCCTTTCGAAAGCCAAGCCCATCCTTAATTGAGGGGTGTCTACCAACAGTGTAGGCATCCCTAGCAAATTTTAATTTATCAAAGTCACTTTTGCAAGTCTTAAGTTGGGCATTAAGACTTGCCACTTCACCATTTAATTTGGTAAAGGAAGTAAGGTGTTCAACACACGCATCAACATCAAAATCCTTACACCTATTACAAATGACAACATGCTCTATACAAGAACTAGATTTATTAACTCCTTCTAGCTTAGTAGTTAATTCATCATTCAAGCTCTTTAGACTAGAAACAGTTTCATGGCATGCAGACAACTCAGAGGATAGAATTTCATTCCTTTTAGTTTCTAGAGCAAGAGACTTTTGTACACTAACAAACTTATCATGCTCTTCATACAAAATATCCTCTTGCTTTTCTAAAAGTCTATCCTTTTCGTTTAAAGCATCAATTAACTCATTAATTGTATCTACTTTTGCTCTATCTAAACCCTTAAATAAATCGATATAATCTACTTCATCATCACTAGAATCATCATCACTTGAAGTAGTATACTTAGGGGTTTCTCGAACACTTACATTCTTTTCCTTGGTCATGAGGCAAGTGTGGTGCTCGTTGGGGAAAAGTGACAATTTGTTGAAGGCTGAGGCAGCGAGTCCTTCATCGTCGGAGTCGGAAGAAGAGCAGTCTGAATCCCATTCTTTGCCAAGGTGCGCCTCACCCTTTGCCTTCTTGTAGGCCTTCTTCTTCTCCCTCTTCCCGCTCTTTTCTTGTTCCTAGTCATTATCATTATCGGGACAATTTGCTATAAAATGACCAGTCTTACCGCATTTAAAACAGGAGCGCTTTCCCTTTGCTTTGCTTTTGTTGGGATACTCCTTGCGTCCTTTTAGCGCGGTCTTGAAGCGCTTGATGATGAGGGGCATCTCATCTTCGTTTAGCCCGGCAGCCTCAACTTGTGCCACCTTGCTCGGTAGCACCTCCTTGCTGCTTGTTGTCTTGAGTGCAATGGGCTGCGGCTCGTAGATGGGCATTGGGCCGTTTAATGCATCATCAACATACCTTGCCTCCTTGACCATCATGCGCCCGCTCACAAATTTTCTGAATATCTCCTCGGGCGTCATCTTTGTGTACCTGGGATTCTCACGGATGAGGTTCACAAGATGAGGGTCAATAACAGTAAAAGACATGAGCATAAGTCGGACGACGTCGTGGTTCGTCCATCTCGTGCTTCTATAGCTCCTAATCTTGTTGACCAGGGTCTTGAGCCTGTTGTACGTTTGTGTTGGCTCCTCTCCCCTGATCATCGCGAACCTTCCTAGCTCACCTTCCGCCAACTCCATTTTGGTGATCATGGTGGGGTCATTTCCCTCATGTGATATTTTGAGGGTGTCCCAGATTTGCTTGGCGTTGTCCAAGCCGCTCACCATGTTGTACTCGTCCCTGCACAAGGATGCTAGCAAAACAGTGGTAGCTTGTGCATTTTTATGAATTTGCTCGTTAATAAATACAGGGTTATCCGTACTATCAAATTGCATTCCATTTTCAACTATCTCCCATATACTAGGATGGAGAGAAAATAAGTGACTACGCATTTTGTGACTCCAAAAAGTATAGTCCTCTCCATCAAAATGTGGAGGTTTACCAAGAGGAATTGAAAGCAAATGAGCATTGGAATTAAAAGGAATACGAGAATAATCAAATGAATAATTTGAATTAACTGGTTTCTTTTTCTCGTCGTCGTCGTCTCTTGCTGAAGAAGAAGATTCGCCGCTGTCGTAGTAGACGATCTTCTTGATACGTCTCTTCTTCTTCCCGTCCTTCTTCTTGTGACTCGAGCCAGAGTCAGTGGGCTTGTCGTCCCTTGGCTCGTTGAAGATGGACTCCTTCTCCTTATCGTTGACCACCATCCCTTTTCCCTTAGGATCCATCTCTTTGGGCGATTAGTCCCTTACGTGAAGAGAACGGCTCTGATACCAATTGAGAACGGCTCTGATACCTAGAGGGGGGTGAATAGGTGATCCTGTAAAAATTTCAACACTAAATAGCCACAAGCTTGGTTATAAAAATGTTAGTGCAATAGAACCAAGTGGTTATAGAGCGAGCTCTTGCGAATCACAATAATCACAGAGAAAGACAACACAAGAGACACAGTGTTTTATCCCATGGTTCAGCCAAGTATAACACTTGCCTACTTCCACGTTGTGGCGTCCCAACGGACGAGGGTTGCACTCAACCCCTTTCAAGTCATCCAATGATCAACTAATACCACGGTGTTCTTCTTTCTTAGACTTTCTCCCGTTTGCGAGGAATCTCCACAACTTGGAGCCTCTCGCCCTTACAATTGATGATCACAAAGAAGCATGGAAGTAAGGGAAGGGATAGAAACTCACACAAGACTCAAAACGAGAGCACAATCACGCACACAAGTCACAACTCGAGCTCAAAACACAACGCAAGGAGTTCTCAACTCAAATGGAGCTCAAGTCACTATCTCAAAGAATCGAATGCGCGAGAATGGAGTCTTGGAGTCTTAGGATCTTTCTTGTAAGCTTGGATTTTTTCCTCCATGCGCCTAGGGGTCCCTTTTATAGCCCCAAGGCAGCTAGGAGCCGTTGGAGGTCAACAAGGAAGGCCATTCTTGCCTTCTGTCGGGTGGCGCACCGGACAGTCCGGTGTGCCATCGGACAGTCACTATAGACGGTCCGATGCGGATCTCCTTCCTTTTCTGGCGCAGCCGACCGTTGCACCTCAGCGTCGGTTGGCGCACCGGACACTGTCCGGTGCCCCCTTCTGACCGTTGGTGCGGGCCACGTGTCGCCCGCCGATTTCGCTGCCGACCGTTGCGCAGTCGACCGTTGGCTCACCGGACAGTCCAGTGAATTTTAGTCGTACGCCGCTGATCTTCTTCCCGAGAGCGACGACTTCGCCGCGGACGACTCACCGGACAGTCCGATGAATTATAGTCGTACGCCGCCGTCGAGTCCCGAGAGCGGTCGGTTCACCTTGGACTCGTCTGGCGCACCGGACACTGTCCGGTGCACCCAGACCGAGCAGTAGTTGGTTGTACACAGCCATCTCTTTTCCAATCTATTTTCTCCTATTTCTAGCATTTAGACATAATACATTAGTACCCAAATCAATGTACTAAGTCTAGAAACGTACCTTGTTACATGATTTGCACTTCTTCAATCTTTGGCACAAATTAACACTTAGAGATATGTGTTGGGCACTTAATCACCAAAACACTTTAGAAATGGCCCAAGGGCACATTTCCCTTTCAAGTGTGCAAGACCTGCTTCGGTTGATTTTGCCGAGCTTCGGCTTCTGCAATCTCCCTCTGCTTTTGGATAGTGATTTGGCACATTTTTTTTAGTATGGCCCTTGTCTTCACCACAAAATAAGCAGTAGATCTTCCTGGGTCGATCCCCATATCTTCCTCCGAAGCCCCTGGCACCTCTGCCTCTTGGAGCTGGAAGCCCGAAAGAGCTTTGTTGCTGCCCCGAAGATTGTGAGGTATACTGTGGCCTCTGCAGCTGACCTCCTTTGTCATCATTCTGAGTGGAGCTGTGAATTGACCTGACATGCCTCGAGTGGATTCTTCCTCCGAAGCCCCTGGTCATTTCAGAGAATCTGTAGGCTTCCTCCCTTCTGGTGGAAGTCATTGTCAGCCTGAATGTATTCGTCCATCTTTTGAAGCAGCTTTTCTAGAGTTTGTGGGGGCTTCCTGGCAAAATATTGGGCAGTAGGTCCTGGGCGAAGACCTTTGATCATGGCCTCAATGACAATCTCATTGGGCACTGTAGGCGCTTGTGCCCTCAATCGCAAGAACCTTCGTACATATGCCTGAAGGTACTCTTCATAGTCTTGTGTGCATTGAAATAGGGCCTGAGCTATGACTGGCTTCGTTTGAAAGCCTTGGAAACTAGTGACCAACATGTCCTTAAGCTTCTGCCACGATGTGATTGTCCCTGGCCGAAGAGAAGAATACCATGTTTGAGCTACATTCCGGACTGCCATGACGAAGGACTTCGCCATAACTGCGGTATTGCCTCCATACGAAGATATAGTTGCTTCATAGCTCATGAGAAATTGCTTTGGATCTAAATGTCGATCATACATGGGAAGCTAAGGTGGCTTGTACGATGGGGGCCATGGAGTAGCCTGCAGTTCTGCTGCCAAGGGAGAAGCATCATCAAAGGTAAAGGTATCATGATTAAAATCATCATACCATCCATCTTCGTTGAATAGGCCTTCCTGACGAAGCTCCCTGTGCTGGGGCCTTCGGCTTTGTTCGTCTTGAGCGAGATGGCGCACTTTTTCAGTAGCTTCGTCGATCTGCCTTTGAAGGTCAGCTAATCGCGCCATCTTCTCCTTCTTCCTTTGTACTTGCTGATGGATGATCTCCATATCCCTGATCTCTTGGTCCAACTCCTCCTCCTAGAGTGTTGGACTGGTGGCTTTCCTCTTTTGGCTTCGAGCCTCTCGAAGAGAAAGAGTTTCTTGGTTTGGGTCCAGCGGTTGTAGTGCAGCGGTCCCTAAAGCTTTCTTCGGCGGCATGACCAAGGTTAGTGCTTGCCGAAGGTGGTCGAAAAGGGTTCACCGGAGGTGGTCGCCAATGTTGGGGACTTGTTCTCAAATGCTATGAGTTAAGAACAAGGCAACACAAAATGTTAAATGTTAATGTCCTTCGTCCTTCGAAGCATTATTTCCCTTAGGATATAATGATTTTCAGACGAAGGCTATAAGGGACATACCTTCATAAATAAGACATATAAAAACAGAGAATGAAGTTTATGAAATATAAGGGACAACATAAACAATTGCATAGCTTTATCAATTTATTCTCATTTTATTATTATGGAAAAATAAAAACAATACTGAATTACAAATGTACCTTCGACTTGACGAAAGATAAAAGTACAAGTGTGACGCACGAGCAAATGCAAGTCAACGTGAACAGTACGGGGGTACTGTTCATCTATTTATAGGCACAGGACGCAGCCTATGAGAAATTACAGTTATGCCCTTTGCATTTACTATTGACTTATAGAAAAATCTATGAGGACTGGATAGCCTTTTCCCCTTTAAGTCGGTTCCTCTTCCCGCGATTAAGCCGAAGCTCTCTTTCGCATAGCTTCGGAGCAACAGCAACCTTCGTCATGATCATGCCCTTCTCATCGTATATGCTTTTAATCCTGAATCTGAAGGTACCTGTCTATAAACCATACTTGGAAGACATTGTTAAATTACGTTTTTGAGGACCTTCGGAGGACGATGGCCCCCAACAGAGTCTTAATCCAATCCACTTTGCATCCTATAAACTATAAAACACAAATACATGCAAAACATTAGTTCATTGGTTGTGTTGCTCATCAAACACTAAAATCACTTAGATAAATAGGTCGAGGTCCATTTTCCTTACATTGCAGAACATTCTTGAAAGAACACACATATATGAGTTTGATTGTCTAACGTCGCAGTCTATAAGATCTGGGTAATCTCTAGTAAACTCATGAAGAGACCTTGGAGTACGACGTATATGCTCCGCCCGTGGAGGGTACTACTGGTAGCCAGGTACAGGTTTCGACTAAAATCTGTTCACACAAAACTTGCTATTCAAGGCATAGTTTAGTGTCCAAGTTATGAGTTGGTGTAGCTTAAAGTTCTAGGTAGAAGTTCAACTTAACGGTCTCTGCTAAAACACTAGTATATTAAACAATAGTAAACAGTGGCAAAACTGCATATGGGTATTTGGGATCTAGTGGGGGATGTTTGATTTATGGGAAAACTCCAATTGAGAAATTCAATTAAATCCTATGAAAATGACAAAATCTTACATGGCAAGGAAATGGTGGAACCAATAATCCCACATTTCTAGTCTAAGTGGAGTGAGACTAGTATTTATGTGGAGGTTTCCCTCTTCCACCAAGTCATAGTTGCGGAGAGAGAGGACGTAGTGCCACACGTGCGCGTGCTTGCTCGCCTCGCCTAACCTAGGCAGGGTGAAGGGTGCGGACGCACGACATGCGTGTGAATGATTCGCTAAAATCCAGCTCCTCGCCTTAAGGGGTGTGGCTTCCTTTTGTTGTTTTTATTTTTGTTACAAGTTTAGAGCCCTTATCCGATCACGATCAGATAAGGATTTGAACCGTTATCGGACCATGATCAGATCGGATCACGAGTCTATCGGTTCATGGAAGCGATCCTATATAATGCACCTGCCAGCCATCACCAAAGATCCATCCCAACACGAGTTAGGTTTTTGCATCTGCTTACTACTGTGTCGCCGTTGTAGTCTTCTTCATCCCGAGTGTCGGTGTGCATCTACGATCAGGAGAGAAGGTCTCCGAAATCCATCGTCTTCGAGATCCTGCACCGGTAGAAATCGAATACACGACTGCTTGCGAGGCGAATAAGGTTTTTGGAAAACGACTGGTCACGTTCTTCCTGACGATCGATGCCTCTGTCTTTCCTGCTACTTCAGACTGTCATTCAGTATGTTTAAACAGTACGCACCATTGAATATAATCTTGTACTTCAATTTATATGTTGTTATAGATGTATTATGTGTACTAGCTACTAGCCTATTAGGGAACAACATGCTAGTTTCTTTACTGTTAGTCATGATTTATATTCAGAATTTACTCTGGAAATTGTCTAATTATTCAACAATTTATTTCTCAAACTGTACTTTCTATTATATTTTACTACACCACCCTAAAACGTACTCCTACATACAGAACGTCTCCAACCATTCAGTTCCCCTATATACTATAATTTAAACTATAATTTAGTTATTTAACATTTTTTCGGTCGGTTTTTGAAGGTTTAAAAAATCATAGACGGTTTGTACTATCATAATACACATTGTTATCAGGTTACGGTGCTTCAAAAGGATTAATATCATAAAAAATAAAGTAATTAAAGAAAAGAGAGATTAGAACTCACCTCATATATAGAGAGAGTTTTGGAGAAAGTTGTTGGACAATAATTTCACGTGCTCCTACATGGGGTGGGGTGGGGTGAGGGCGTCATTGGAGGTGGCCTAATACACGAATAGTAAATAAGTGAACTAGATGGTGTTTGGTTTCCACCTCCTAAACTTGAGTGACTAAAATTTAGTTATTTTTAGTCTCTAAATTATCAAACAGTACGAGTAAATAAGAATTCTCAAATAGAGATTCTAGGAATTAAAGTTTAGTACCTCAAATTTAGAAATTAAAGTTTAGTCTCTCAAATTGTACAGAAAATTTTAGTCTCTAAGTTTAGTACCTCAAATTAACTGCTTACTACTGCGTCTGGTTTCAGTTAAGACCGCCTAATATGATAATGAGAAAGAGTAAGTACACAGTCCACTCTTGCTGTGTTCTACTTCTACAATTCTTGTCATGCAATTTATGCGGACCGCGTGCTCGCGACGGTGACGGCCACAGTTACTTTTTATTGCCTGAACGGCTGCACCAGCTTCACTCGCGCAGGAATCACATTCCCACGCAAACGCACGGTACATATCTAACTCGTGATGTTTTCCCCCTTGATATTAAAAAAATCTCAATGCTTAATAATCCATGCATCCAGTTCACCAGCTAGAGTTTGTTTTTATTCACCTATCATGTCACCTTCACCCTCCATAGCAATTTAGAGGGTGTTTGGTTGCTAAGTAATAATTCATTTTATTTTATTTTAGTTCTTAAATTATTAAATATAAAAACTAAAACTCTATTTTAGTTTATGTATTTAATAACTTAGAGACTAAAATAAAATAAAATAAAATAGAGTAAATTAGACCTTAGAAACCGAACACCCCTACACAGCTACACTTCCATCACGATGCCACGAGGACCTCCAAAGTCCAAACAAATAAAAGGAATATCCACTACCGTCCATATGCGCATATAGAATTCTAACCTTTAAATTAGATCAAACAGGTACATGATTGTTACAAAAAAAAAACCTCTCATCTCTAGCAGGTTCGTTTTATAGAAAACCTCCTGATATTATATACCATCAAATTTTGATTTTAAAAGCCATGATTGTATGTGCACATATGCACCAGCGTTTTATGTGCACCGGATAGATGCGGATATCATCTATGAAAGAAATCACTGCAGAGAGTAGTAAGATAGATTCTTTACGCTCCAGCTCCAGACAGGAGCTGCAGGGTGGTCACGGAGCCACGTACTAGAAACACGAGATATTTGCATTGACTTTCAGTGAGTGCATGTACGAAAGAGAGAGGATACATCAAAGGAATTCAACAAGGGAGGGCCGACTGTGGACATCTCATAACTCCTACCGCATTTATATCTCCAAAAAATGTGGAGCCAACAATGACTCAAGCCTACGTATATACATGATGACGAAACAAGATAAAAAACGTTGACCACTTCAACTGCACAAATCAACGTCCGGGCAAAAAGGATGCAACCTGATGGATTCCTCGGTGCCCAACCAGCAGCACATTGCTGAGCAACCTGAGGCAGCAGTAACTGCGGATCCGTATGTGGCAAAATCACCAATCACCCTTGACCAACCAACAGTTGCAGACTTCTTAGCGCTACAAAAGCACAGCACACAAGCATTCGATATGGTTCAGCCAGTGCATTCGTAAAGAGAGCCAAACATGTTTTCTCCAAGACTAAGAGACCTTACAGCATCTGCATGACAATAACAGGCTCCACCATGATTGATGAAGTCTAGTGATATCAAAAAGATTTAAGTTCAAGAGTTTCTCCCAGCAAAATTGCACAATGATAGTTCACCTGCTCTTTTGAAAAGGTAACTTCAGTAACGAAACTGGACCTGAATGCAGTAGCAAAATTCGTCTGTTAGCACACCCATCTAAATAGTTACTGTCAATGAACAAATGTAACATAAACAGATTAACATATAGTAGCAAAATTACTTACTATATAAATGAATCAATTACCATAAGCATAACCTCATGGAATCTAGATAGATGGGATTACATGCTACTATGCTATGCGCAACTGTCAGATGGGAAGAAAGGATCACCACTATAGACATTAAGTATGAAAATTACACATAAACACCAGGCAATCTTTTTAAGTATTCAAAATTTCAAGTCATACTTAATGGACCCTACCATACTAGTATTTGTCAAGCAAATAGAAGAACCAGGAAATGAAGTTCAGATCAGGGTCGACCAAAACTGAGAAAGCTAACATTCATCGCCATGGTTGTGACAGTGAGATGACATCGTTTGATACAGCTGCTCCACGATCTCTAAAGATAGCAGATTTGAGCACATTGTACTGGTTAACAACTGAGTTGTACAAGATATTTGTGAATAGCTCCCTTCCCTGGATGATAAAGAAAAAAGTTGTCACAATCACTAACAAATTTCCAAGGAATATATAAGAGGCCATATCATGTGCAATCTGTTAAGTTTTGCAAGCGAGCAATTACATGATCTGAGCCATCTAATGCATATCTAATGGTGATTGCTAATTTTATCATCTCTTTAATCCTTGCTGGGTTAAAGGCACAATTAGCAGTCACCATTAGATATGCATTAGATGGCTTAGATCATGTAATTGCACGCTTGCACAACTTAACATATTGCACAGAATACAGCCTCATGCCCTCATATATAAGTATATAACAACATTAAACATACAAAGACAAGCTCAGTGAGCAACAAGCTAATATAACCTTGGAAAAGTAATAGGCGCTATTATAAGCTAGTATCATGGAAACTTCTTAATGGAAGTTGGGAAAAACCCTAAACCCAGCTGGGTTGGGAGATGTATTAATAATAAGAGTATCTGGGCCTAGGGCCATTACAGAGGGACGAGACTAAACCCTGATACAGTTCTAACACCCCCCGTAGTCACAACTCTTAGCCTGTACAGATGTTGAGACTGGACCGAAAGTCAGAGAATACACTCGACGGCAGCCCCTTGGTGAAGATGTCGGCGAACTGCGGCGTTGTGGGAACACTGAGAACTCGAATGTCGCCTGCTGCGACACGCTCCCGGACGAAGTGCAGGTCGATCTCCACATGCTTCGTGCGCTGATGCTGCACGGGATTAGTGGAGAGGTAGACGGCGCTGACGTTGTCGCAGTAGACTAGGGTGGCGCGCTGTAGTGGGCTGTAGAGCTCGTGGAGGAGCTGGCACATCCAGGTTGCCTCTGCCACGCCGCTGGTCACAGCGTGGTACTTGGCCTCTGCGCTAGGGCGGGAGACGACGGGCTGTCGCTTGGCAGCCCAGGAGACGAGGTTGCCGCCCAGGAACACGGCATAGCCTAAGGTGGACCGGCGCGTGTCGAGGCAACCGGCCCAGTCAGCGTCGGTGTAGACCACAAGTTCCGATGTCGAGGATGGGCGGAGTAGGAGGTCGTAGTCGAGGGAGCCCCTGAGGTAGCACAGAATCCGCTTGAGTGCGGTGAGATGAGGCTCCTGTGGTGTGTGCATGTGAAGGCACACCTGCTGAACGGCGTAGGCGATGTCGGGCCGGGAGAAGGTAAGGTACTGGAGCGCGCCTGTTAGGCTTCGGTAAGACGTCGTGTCGGAGACCAGGGGCCCGTCGTCCTCAGAGAGCTTCGCCTAAGTGTCAACAGGCGTAGAGCAGGGCTTGCAGTCGGACATGCCAGGCCGCTCTAGAATGTCAATGGCGTACTGACGCTGGTGTAGGAAGAGACCCTGGGGCCGGCGTTCGGCGGTGATGCCGAGGAAGTGATGGAGAGGCCCCAGGTCCTTCATCGCAAACTCCCGCTGGAGGGCGATGACCGTGCGCTGGAGGAGGTCGGCGGTGGATGCCGTGAGCACAATGTCATCGACGTAGAGGAGGTAGACGGTGTCCTCGTCTCGCCGGTAGATGAAGAGTGATGTGTCCGACTTAGCCTCGATGAAGCCGATGGAGGCCAAGTAGGTGGCGAAGCGGCTGTACCAGGCCCGCGGCGCCTGCTTGAGGCCGTAGAGGGAGCGGTTCAGCCGGCAGACCAGGTCCGGGTTAGCGGCGTCGACGAAGCCGGTGGGCTGGCTGCAGTAGACAGTCTCCATCAGAGTGCAATGGAGGAAGGCGTTCTTGACATCGAGCTAGTGGATCACCCAGTTCCGGGAGAGGGCGAGGGAGAGGACGGCGCGGATGGTGGCGAACTTGATGATGGGACTGAAGGTCTCATCATAGTCCACTCCGGGGCACTGGGTGAAGCCCCGAAGGACACAGCGAGCCTTGTAGCGGGCGAGGGAGCCATCCGAAGTCAGCTTGTGGCGGAAGAGCCACTTGCCGGTGACCACATTGGTGTCGGGTGGTCGCGGCACCAAGTCCCAGGTGTGGTTGGTCAGCAGGGCCACGTACTCCTCCATGGCTCGACGCCAGTGAGGGTCGGCGAGGGCGGTGCGAACGGAGGAGGGGAGCGGGAAGGCGTCCGGTGGAGTAGTGGTTGTGTCAGCGGCCAGGATCAGCATGTCGACAGGCTGAAGAACACCGGTGGCACGGCGAGTCACCATCGGGTGAGTGTGCCGGGGATCGCGGTGAATGGCGATTGGGTGGTACACCGACGGCTCAGGGGCCGCAGGGTTGGCCGACCCGCGGCGATGATAAACAACGACGGGGTCGGCGAATTTGGTCGTGCTCGTCGAGGGGCATGACTCCGTGGGCGCCGAGGGAGGAATGCTCCCACAGCGATGGTACACGAGGGCGGTATCAGCGAAGCGGTTCCCGCTCGTCGGTGGGGCCGAAGGCGCCGGGGCCACGCGTGGCGCGGGCAGGGTCGACGTGGCCGCGCGTGGCGCAGGCGGGTCGGCGGGGCCGCGCGAGGCACTGGCGGGGTTGACATGGCCGTGCGAGGCGCAGACGGAGTCGATATGGCCGCGCGAGGTGTTGGTAGCGGTGCGAGGCGAGGTGCCTGGGAAGAATGGGTACTCGGATCAGACTCAAGGAGGGAGTCGAGATCGGTGGGTGGGGAGGAGCTAGCAAGGGGAAACAGATCTTCGTCGAAAACGACATGACGGGAGATGATGCGACGGGTGGTGAGGTCAAGACAGTGATACCCCTAGAGATGTCCAAACGGGCCGCCCGGCCCGGTCCGGCCCGGGCCCGGTGAAGCCCGACCCGTTTTGGGATCGGCCCGCCAGGCATGATTAGAAAACCGGGTCGGGCCGTCTAAGCACGCGGGCTCAATTTCTTGTCCGAGCCCGGCCCGCAACGAACCGAAAAAAGCGGGCCGAAAAGCGGGCTATGCGGGCCGAAAAGCACGTTTTAGTGTAAAAAAAGCAGGCTTAACAGGCTTAAAGCTAAACGGGTCGTGCCGGGCTAGCCCACCGTGCCTAATT
The DNA here is from genome assembly GCA_029449295.1 of Zea luxurians. Lineage (NCBI taxonomy): Eukaryota > Viridiplantae > Streptophyta > Magnoliopsida > Poales > Poaceae > Zea > Zea luxurians. The sequence goes on from JAOPSE010000017.1 coordinate 2,151,074, forward strand.
TCCTATCCGAGCCCGGCCCGCTTATTCGTGTCGGGCCAGCCCGGGCCCGCATATAACCGGGTCGTGCCGGGCTCGGACCGGGCCCAAACAGCGGGCTTCGTGCCGGGCTCGCGGGCCTCGTGCTTATTGGACATCTATAGATACCCCTTATGGTCAGGAGAGTAGCCAAGAAAGAGACAACGAGTGGAGCGTGGAGACAACTTATGGGAAGCAGTAGTGGAAATGTTAGGATAGCAGGCACATCTGAACGTGCAGAGGTGGTCGTAGGAGGGGGCTGTGACGTACAAGGCGAAGTAGGGTGTGGGGTGGCTCACTGCCTTCGATGGGAGGCGGTTGAGGAGGAGGGTGGCGGTGTGCAGGGCCTCTGCGCAGTAGCTGGCAGGGAGGGACGCCTGGAAGAGAAGGTAGTGGATCATGTTGGTGGTGGTGTGAATCATGCGCTCTGACCGGCCGTTCTGGGCGGAGGTGTAGGGGCATGAGAGACGCAACTGAACGCCACTGGTGAGGAAGAATGACCGAGAGGCGTGGTTGTTGAACTCGCGGCCATTGTCGCACTGCAGTGCGCGGATCGAGCGACGAAACTAGGTGGAGACCCAGGCGAAGAAGTGAGTGAGGGTGGTAAAAGTGTCGGACTTCAACCGAAGAGGGAAAGTCCAGAGAAAATGGGAAAATCATCCAAAATCACCAAATAGTATTTATAGCTAGAAAGACTGAGTACAGGGGAGGTCCAGAGATCACAATGAACCAGATCAAAAGCCTGCTCAGCCCTAGAAGATGTAAAAGGGAGACGAGTGTGTCGGCCAAGCTGACAAGCGTGACAAATGCCCACAAAATGTCCCCAATTACAAGAAGGATGTAAACTACTGGAGATCTTGGTCATGACGTCATGTCCTGGATGGCCGAGACGACGATGCCAGGTGGTGGAGGTGGTGTTGGAGACCAGGACGGGGGGTGGAGACGCACCGGTGGAAGAAGGCTGGAATGTGTAGAGGGGCCCGACACTGTCACATCGGGCGAGAAGGGTCTTGGTGGCCAGATCCTTCACAGAAAAACCAGAGGGATCAAACTCAATGGAACAAGAATTATCAATGGTGAAACGATGAACGGAAAGGAGATTGTGAGTGATATATGGGGCTACGAGAACATCGTTGAGAAAGAATGGTCCAGGGAGCACCGAGGCACCTACTGAGGTGACCGATAGAGTGGAACAGTTTCCAACGACGATTGAAGTAGGATTTGTGGAAGGCGATGGGTGGGAGTGAGATAGCATGCCTGTGGTGGGGGTGGTGTGGTAGGATGCACCGGAGTCGATGACCCAGTCAGAAGATGGTGGAGCCAGCGCCATGGTGCTGTAGGCAACGACGAGGGAGGTCGTGTCCTAGCCGCCAGCGAACGGGGACCAAGGTGTCGTGGTGGGGGTCCCTGCAGGCGAGAGCACAGGCGGGGCTGTGGTCGTCGAAGGCACATCGTACAACGGCATGCCGTAGGCAGGCGGCGGGGGTGTGCCGTAGGCTGGCGTCGTCAGGAGAGCAGGTGCCGACGCCGGAGGACGGGAGGCACGAGGGACCTGACCCGGCCACATGGAGATGGTGCCGATCCAGGGGTTGTAGAATGACGGCCAACTCTGGCCGCCACCCCGCCGGTGGAACCTCCACGAGAGGGTCCGCCGCCCCCACGTCCGCCCTTGTGGGGGCGACGGCCGTCGTCAGTGGTGGAATGCTGACGAGGAGCCGTAGGAGCCGCAGGAAGGGGTGAGCGAGGGTCCCGGTTGACGGAGCGCGGGGGCCTGCCCCCCAGGAGACGCCTGGGTGCCAGGGGTGGTGTTGTAGAGGGCTGATGCCGGGGTGGGAGCCTCGAAGGCCATGGTGAGCTCCTCGAGGAGAAGCTCATTGCGCACGACATGGAAGGTGGGGAAAGGCACAGTCCTCTTGATCAGAGCCTTCAGGTGACCGTAGCGAGGGCTGAGGCCACGCAGGAGATCCAGCACCAAGGTACGGTCCGCCACTGGCTCACCGAGATCGCAGAGGGAGTCCGCCAGGCCTTTCATCTGGCGGCAGTACTCCGACACAGAGAGGTCCCCCTGGGAGAACTGGTGGAACTGAGCGTCGAGGTGTAGAGCCCGAGCATCCCTGTTCCCGAGGAATTGTTCCTCGAGAGCAAGCCACGCCTGGCGGCCCATGTGCGCCTGGTCGCGGATAATGTCATGGAGCTCGACGGTGATGGTGCCATGAGAGCACCACGATATCCATCAGGGACCAGGCCGGGAACGGCGGGGCAACGATGTCGTCGAGGACGTGGTCGTCGAGGGCAAAGCGCCGCAGGGTGAGTAGCACCTGCCCCCGCTAGCGAGGGTAGTGGGAGGACGCTGGGTCCAGCACGACAGACCGAATGTTGTGGAGGCCGGCATCCTGGGCATGGAGAGCAGTAATGTGGTCGGCGTCGAGGCCAGAGACGTGAGGAGCCTCTAGGTTGGATGGAGGTGTGTCCTGGACGACCGGAGGATGCCCGTGGAGGAGGTGCTAAGCGGTGGCCATCTGTGCTGTCAGAGTGGTACTCAGGGCACGCTCGTGCTCCAGGGCGAGTGTTGCGGCGCGCTCGTGCTCCAGGGCGAGTGTTGCGGCGCGCTCATGCTCCAGGGCGAGTGTTTCGGCGCGCTCGCGGTCGCGAGAAGCAGCAAAGGCCGCCTGTATGGTGGCGATAGCCGTGACGAGCGTCGAGGAGGCCAGCGAGGAGGCAGTGATGCCGGGCCACGTAGGGGCCGCAAGGGCGGGGAAGCCCGGAGGGAACCGCGACGCGGTTGGGCAGCACGGTCGTGTCGGGGAGGGGCCCAAGGCCGGCGAGGTATGGGGCCCCTCCGACAGCGAGCGCGCCGGGGGAACCGACGCCGGTGTCGACGCTCTGGGGGTGAGACCGGCAGCAGTAAGCGCGACGGTGAGAGCAGCGGTGTCCGCTGCCCGTGTGGGTACCAATCCAGCGGCGGCCACGCCGTGGACAGGTGGTGCCACTGCCGCGACGACCGAGCGAATGGCGGTGCTCACCTGTTGGGCCGCGGTGGCGCCGGGGCTAGACAGGGAGGCAGTAGTGTGGGAGGGGGAAGGGGGAGGACCCGCCATGAGCAGGGGCGCGGTCTGACCGGCGGACACGCCCGCGGGCAGGGGCGGCCACGACCGGGCTCGGCTGGGTCGGTCATGGCGGCCATCCGTAGCTTGTCCGCCTCGGAGAGGTCGTCCAGGTCGCCGAGCATGGCCTTGTCCATGGCCGCTGTCGCCGCTACGTGTAACACCCCTGGTGTTACTATGACTAAAACTTGAGTATGGCATCATAAGCATTGACATTGCATATGTTTGACACACCTAGAGTGCATTCACTAGGCAAAAATTTCAAACAAGTTGTATTGTTTTAAGGTTTTCCAAATAGGACCCTGGATAGGAAGCTTTACCCTAAACAAGGATTAAGGGGGTAAGACTTAACCCAACTTGAGAAAATCTAAATACTTTAGGATAATAGTTATAAAATATCCCCAAAAACAAAGTTGAACCACAATTATACCCCTGGGATACTAAAAACCCTAATTGGAACCCTGGAAAACCCTAAATCCAAACCCTAGGGGCTTATGTGCAAAATTAGTCCACTTTTGGACTAATTTGCAAAAACCAAGTTAAATAAGTATCTAAAGTCATTTGGGGCACTCATATGTGAATTTACAAGCCAAACCCTAAGTTTTGGACTTAAATGCAAAAAGGACCCCCAATTGAGATTTCTCTAAGTCTGAATTTCAGATTAGTAAGCTCAACTTTGGAGCATTGGATCTTCCAAATTATTGAGAATTTGCCCTAGGTCACCACATCAAAGTTGAAGACTAAACATAGGAGAACAACTTTGTTTAAGGGTTCAAGCCATGATCCTATGAGAAATTTGGAGAAAAACCCAAGCAAAGATGGACTGTCAGGCTGGTATAGACTGAACTTCTGTTGGACAGTGACCTTGATCCAACATTATGAGACAATTAGACTAATATCCAGTGGAAATCTACCTATGGTTGCCATAGCAAGGTTGTAGTTTGTATAATGCTTTACAAGTTTGCTGCAAAGATTAACTTATGTTACCACAGGAATTTGGGAGAAAATTAAGCTCCAACTTGGTCTGTCAGACAAGCTTTGCACTGAATCAAGGCGCACTGTTCATCGATCTTCAGAAAAATCGCGCCGGCGATAAGAACGCCACCGCCGCGTGGATGGTCGTCGGCGGCCACGGTAAAAGGCTGTTGCAACGTGGCGTTAAAACAGGGAGGTGGCAGGCCCTGGTTAATCGGCGGCCACCATGCCATCACCGTGGTCCTGTCGAAGCTAGGCTCGCCGCACCTCCCTTGCGCGTCGACTGATCGGATAAGACCTCGCCGCCGGCCGATTACTGCCGCGCGCCACGTGCTTAAGCACTAGTCCTCGTCGTGGTGACTCATGGGTTGCATGTCCGGTGATCACCGGAATAACTGCCACGGTGAAAGTCATTTATTCCACGCATGGAGCTCGTCTCTCCTCCGGCCGCCAGCACTGCTCGGCCGAATTCGTCACCGCCGATTAACTTCTCTATAAATTGAAGCCACCGCAAGCTCCGTAGGGTAGTCAAGAACCCCGACACCCAGTATTGTCCCCAGTTGATCGCCAGCGAGCTTGAATTTCACAGTTCCCCCAATTCGGTTTCCGCCACCGTAAGAACACCCTCACCGCGGCCAGCCGTCCCCAGGTCTGCTCATTCCTTTTTCATCCCTGTTCTAGCATACTTACGTATTGGTGATGCTCTCCGACCCTTCCAATCGAACCAAACCGCCCCTAATCGCCGGGAACACGACTGTCTTGCCGTGGGGTTCACGGTCGCCGTGGCCAGTACTCCTTAGATGGTCTTAGATGAAATTGGGTTGGGGGAAAGGCTCGGGGTAGGTCCGTTGTGATGCCCACCGCTCGGGAGCGTCGGTCTTGGCCCCCTCCGGCCGGTATAGCTCGTCGGTGTCGCGCTCTGTCGTGTTGCTCGCCGTCGGGGGCTAGCACGATGAAGAAATAGAACCTTAGGGACTTATCTGTAATCTGTCAGCGACACAGTGTCACAGTGAAAGGGCTCGTTCGCTGTTTGACAAAAACGCGAGGGCCTCTGTGCAAGTCTGCCAGTGCGGGCGCGGGCGCGCGCATTTCTTCTGGTAGTGGGCCGACCTGGGCTGGATTCGGTCCAATACTATTCATCTGTTTTTCTTTTTCTTTTATCTCCAGAGCCAAAACAATTATAGAAAACAGTAGAAAAATGATAAAATTGTGAAACCAATTTTTCTAGGCTCCTTATTTTCCCTAGAATTTAATAAAAATAAGTTGGTGATTTTTAGTGGAAATAAGAAATTTTAGGGCATTTAAAGTAGTTAAAAGTATTAGTTATGGGTTTTTAGAAAGTAATTGGAAAGTCCAAAAATGCCCAAACTTTTTATGGGCACTTAAAACAATATTTAGAAGCCTTGGGTAGAATTTGGGTTGATTTGGACCTTGTTTGATCACTAAACCCCAAAACACCCCCCCTGCCCTATGAACTCCTTTACTGACTCCGGAAACCCTAGGTTCTCGGAGTACCATGAAGGAAAGTTGTACTCAAGACTTAGATAATAAGTTTATATTATCTTTGCATCCTCATGAGCATCCCATGGCATCCATTCTTATGCATATATGTGGTTATGTTAGAACACGAAGAAGAAGAAGAAGTCACTGAAGAAAGGACACCACCACCCTCAGATCCTCAAGCAGGCAACTGCTTTTACTTTGATATTTGCGGATCCGAGCCGGACTCACCTGTTAACAAAGGCAAGCCCCGGTGCATTTGCCACCTTCCTTGATGTTTTTAAAATCTTTCTCACTTGATTGCTGCATTAGGTGATAGGAGTTGATTGCTAAAACAATTCCTGCATTACCTTCCTTGGACTTGATTACCTTCCTTGATCACCCGTTTTATAAAAGATTTTTGATGCTTAGTCTTGCTTTAGAGAAACAAAATGTTTTGTTTTTTTTTACAAAATATGATGTGGCAAAGGTGGGTGGGTTGTTTTCGAAAATAAGACTTGATGGTGAATCCATCACGGCCGTGATGGATTCAACATCGGAAAAGATGTACCTCTGCCAGGTACCAAGTTTTTGGGTTGAAAAGATTAAGCTGAGACCGGGCGGGTGACTTGCACGAGAAAGGAGTCTCGGTGTAGTGTCTCCGTCTGAGTCGATTAAGGACCGTCTCGATGTAGGCTTGATGATCGAGGACCCTTTAACTGGTCACATGCCTCGTCATGGGTAAGCCTTGCCTCGAGCAGACTAAGGCCGGAATAAGATAACACGAAATGGGCGTGGAGCGGTCGCGAGAGTAGCGTGTACCCTCCGTGGCAAGAGGCTGGACGGTGGTGTATCTGTGCTCTCGGTTTGCGTGAACCTGATCCGGTCTTAAGAACCCCGGTGGCGGGTTGACATATGCAAGGGTTAAGTGCTACATATGTCGTGTGATTGGAGATCCTCAGCTGAGTATAATCGATTCGGATCGCCGTACCTTCGCGGTTATGAAGACTTGGTCACTGCCCTACACGTAGCATTCTACTAAAGATGATGGGTATTTGTAAGAAATTGGCTAGTGCAGGACCAGTGATTGAACTAGGGTAGAAAGAACTCTAGTTGCAGGTAATTGAACTTAACTTGACAAATAAAATTGGATTTTTAAGGATCCACTTTAGTAAGCATTTCTGCAAAACAGAGTCTTGATTATTGAAAAGCCTTACCTTGACTCCCTTACAACCAGCATACCCTTGAGAGTCTTTTCTTTAGTCGGGTAAGTCTTGCTGAGTAATTCCATACTCAGGGTTTATCCCTTCGTTGTTTTTAGGTGAGGAAGTAGCAGATTTCTGCTGCTTCTGTGCCAAGGTGGTTCCTAAAGAAGAAAAACAAGACTGAAGTGCGGGAGGACTTGGTCCTTCATCTAGAACTTTTACTTAAAACTTATCAGGAGGAGTTTTTGCCTCCCTTGGTTTGTATAATATTACTACTCAGCACTCGCTCTTAGTTCTGGTCTGTAATAAAACAACTTGAGCTTGTTTTTAAATAAATATAAATTATGTAATCGCTTCCGCAATTCCTTATCTCCGATGTTCTATAATGTCTGCATGACGGGTGAAACGTTCCTGGTAAGGTAAGGAAAGATACCGAACTTGTCAAGTAGTTCAGGGGCACCTATAGGGTTGTCTGAGGTCCGTTGGACAAGGACAACTGTAGGTGGGCCTAATTACTTGGGAGGTTCCGTCACACTACGGATCCAGCGTCAGCCTAGGACGCGGCGTCAAGCGGGAGCAGGGACGGCGCGGCCGTGCGAGGACAGGGATGGCGCGGCCATGCGGGGACGGCGGCGTCGAACGAGGATGGTGGGTTGGCGGGAGGAGGTCGCGACGGCGCGGCTTCGGGAGCAGGAGCGAGCCGTGGTCGGGCCCAGGGTGGAGGCTGGCGACGGCGGCTAGAGGGAGGTGAGAGGGGCGGCAAGAGGGAAGGGAGGGAGAAGCCGGCGGCGGCACCTGTGGGGAGGGAAGGGTGGCGGTGGCGCCTGAGGGGAGGGAAGGGAGGGTTACTGTGGCTCTGGTACCATAATGGAAGTTGGGAAAAACCCTAACCCTAGCTGGGTTGGGAGATGTATTTATAATAAGGGTATCTGGACTAGGCCCATTACAGAGGGACGAGACTAAACCCTGATACAGTTCTAATACTTCTTACTAAGTTACTAATAAGAAACCTTTGTCTCAAAGAACAAGGTATTGAAGATTAAGAGCAACGCGAAACATACATTGTAACAGCCTAACAGGACCATTCAGCCAGCTCCAAGTATAATTAGTAGGGTTTGTGAATATCATACAAAGTCAAAAGAAAAACAAGCATGGAAATATAATAATCAATATTGCACACTGATGCAAGAGCTTAATTCCATCTATAAAAAAATAAGAACGTGCCATTTCCTTATGAATTTTCATGGTATGGAGAAAAGAGAGCCTTCCCTAGACCCCACTCATGTAGGAGCCTGGCACTAGGTCTGCCCTTTTTTATGGAAAAAAGAGAGATGAACCAGTGTTGACTCAATGTAAGAAGTCATACATGAAAGAGACCAAATTACTACGCCAATCTACTTGTTAGACAGCAATATTCATTGCCTTGTATAGCGGCGTGATACCTGGCTTCCATAGCAGCAGGAAAGCCTTGTATAGCAGGCTAGGATAGAGGGAGATTTGGGGAGGAGTCCAGGATGGTAAGGACCAATTAGGGTCCTGCTGTTTCTTAGTTTAGGAGGTTTCCTTTTGCCTCACACTCCTCCCCTATATATGTAACAGCACCCCCTTCTCTATCAAGCGCCCCCCCCTCTTCGGCACTGCTCAATGGCTGGCGGCCACCAAACATCGCCTCCCGCCATCTCCGGCACAGAGTCCGATCTTCCCTGGCTTGTGCACGACAGCAACAACACCGATCTCGTTGCTGCATCATAGGAGCGTGATGCTGCCCAGGAACGTTCACCGCTCTGGCCCACGCTGCCAACGCCGAGCGGGAGGCCGCTGTCGCCCAACAGGAACGCGGCCGACGCTCGCGTACGTGCGGCCCTAGCATGTGCCGCACGTGAACGCGCGGTTGCCGCCTCCCCCCAGCGACGACGCTTCCTCCAACGGACATCGACGGCGACATCCAAGTCAGTGGCCCCTCCCCTCTGAACGCAGCACTCCTTCACCATGAGGCTGCCACCCTGCTGAACCTACACGGGCAGTGGCAATACAGAACATCCGCACCCGCATACCGCTCCTCCTCGACGTCAACTCCACATTCTACGCCCAATGGTGCGGCACCTTCCTCCTCACCCTAACCAAGTTCTCTCTGCATGTAGGAGCCTGGTACTAGGTCTGCCCTTTTTTATGGAGAAAAGAGAGATGAACCAGTGTTGATTCAATCTAAGAAGTCATACATGAAAGAGACCAAATTACTAGGCCAATCTACTTGTTAGACAGCAATATTCATTGCCTTGTATAGCGGCGTGATACCTAGCTTCCATAGCAGCAGGAAAGCCTTATATAGCAGGCTAGGATAGAGAGAGATTTGGAGAGGAGCCCAGGATAGTAAGGACCAATTAGGGTCCTGTTCTTTCTTAGTTTAGGAGGTTTCCTTTTGCCTCACACTCCTCCCCTATATATGTAACAGCACCCCCTTCTCTATCAAGCGCCCCGCCCCCTCCCCCTCCCTCTTCGGCGCTACTCCCAGCGCGCTGTCCTGGCGCTGCTCAATGGCTGGCGGCCACCAAACATCACCTCCCGCCATCTCCGGTATCGAATCCGATCTTCCCCGGCTTGTCCACGACGGCAACAACACCGATCTCGTCGCTGCATCACAGGAACGTGATGCTGCCCAGGAACGCTCGCCGCTCGAGCCGCCGCTCTGGCCCGCGCTGCCGACACCAAGCGAGAGGTCGTTGTTGCCCAGCAGGAACGCGACGCGGCCGACGCTCGCGTACGTGCGGCCCTAGAATGCGCCACACGTGAACGCGCGGCTGCTGCGCCGCCTCACCCCAGCGACGACGCTTCCTCCGACGGAGATATCGACGACGACATCCAAGTCGGTGGCCCCTCCCCTCTGGACACAACACTCCTTCACCATGAGGCTGCCACACTGCTGAACCTACATGCCCAAGCAGTGGCAGTACAGAACATCCGCACCCTCATACCGCTCCTCCTCGACGTCAACTCCACATTCTACGCCCGATGGTGCGACACATTCCTCCTCACCCTAACCAAGTTCTCTCTGGAAGGTCATGTTCTCTCCGACATCGCTGCCTACACCTCACCTGATTGGGTTCGCATGGACGCCATCGTCCGTACGTGGATCCTCAGCACCATCTCCGACGACCTCGCTGACACTCCATATTCTACACCCGATGGTGCGACACATTCCTCCTCACCCTAACCAAGTTCTCTCTGGAAGGTCATGTTCTCTCCAACATCACTGCCTACACCTCGCCTGATTGGGTTCGCATGGACGCCGTCGTCCGTACGTGGATCCTCAACACCATCTCCGACGACCTCGCCGACACTATATCTCCATCGAGTCACAGTTCATGGGGAACCGCACCACCCGTGCCCTCTACGCCGACCAAGAGTTCCGCTCCTTCTCCCAGGGCGACCTCCCCATCACTGAATACTGTCGTCGCTAAAAAAAGCTTGTCGACGATCTTCGCAACATTGGCGAGCCCGCCTCCGACAGAACTCTCGTCCTCAGCATCATCCGAGGTCTTAACGAGCGCTTCCTTACGCTTGGACTGCATCTTCGTCGCACATACCCTCTACTCAGTGTCCTACAGGTCCGCGACGACCTTGCTCTTAAGGAGCTCACCATGGCGAAGGCTCCCCCTGTTGCTGCCCTTGCTGCACTTATTGCGCCCTCCATCGGCGCACCTCGTCATCCCCAGCAGCTAGCTACACAGCCATCGGCCCAGTTGCAGCCCTCTGGGGGAGGCTCCGGCAGCCGCTCCAACTTCAACCAACGCGGCAAGAGGGGCAAACACGACGGTGGTAGGCACTCTACCACCAACTGCGCCGACGCTGGGCTTCCCGCCGACCAGGGGTCCAACTACAACTACTACAGCCCCTAGACAGGGGCTATCTACATGTGGCCTGGTCAGCGCCCACCTTACGCGCCTCGCCCGCCATCCGGCATGCCCTCGTCTCCTCAAGCCCTGCTCGCCGGACCTCCTGGTCAGTGGACCGGGCAGTGGGGCGTTCCACCGGCCTCCTATAGGCCACCTCCAGGCTACGTCTACATGCCTTCTCCCACTCCGTTCTTGGATCAGTAGACCTTGGCTACCAACTTCCAGACTATTGCTCTTCAACAGCCCACCCAGCATGAGTGGCACTTCGACACTGGTGCCACCAGCCACGACCTATGACGCTGGTATCATCTCTCACACCCCTCCTCGTCATATTCCTTCACATATTGTTGTCGGTAATGGTCATCTCATTCCTGTCACTTCCACTGGCACCGCTCACCTTCCACATAACCTATACCTTAATAATATTCTTGTCTCACCATCCCTTATTTAGGATTTGATTTTTGTTCGCCAATTCACTACCGACAACAGCTATTCTTATGAATTTGACCCGCTTGGTTGCTCTGTGAAGGATCTTCCTACTCGGCGCGAGATCATCAGATGTGATAGCTCCAGGCCCCTATACCCCCTACGGCTCCCGACTACCACCCTTCATGCATCTACTACGTCCCTGTGGCACCAGCGTCTTGGGCACCCTGGTCACGTCGTCTTATCCCATCTAGCTCAGTCGTTAGTCATTTCTTGTAATAAAAGCGCAACCGCTCCCTTATGTCATGCTTGTCAATTTTGACATCATGTTCGTCTCCCATTTCATCTATGGACCCCTGTCACTAGTGTTTCTGGTCATAAGTATTATCTTGTTATTTTGGATTATTACTCCCACTATTTATGGACATTCCCTTTACGCCTTAAATCTGACACTTTCTCCACACTCACTACCTTCTTTGCCTATGTTCTCACACAGTTTGGGATCACCATCCAGGGCATTCAGTGCGACAACGGCCGTGAGTTTGACAACCTACACGCCCACACATTCTTCTCCTTCCATGGCATTCACCTTCGTATGTCATGCCCCTACACCTCCACCCAGAATGGCAAAACCGAACGCATTATCCGATCCATAAACAATGTTGTTTGTTCCCTTCTTTTCCACGCTAGTGTTCCACCCACCTTTTGGGTCGCAGCTCTAGGCACTGCTACCTATCTTCTAATAAACAATGTCGTTCATTCCCTTCTTTTCCACGCTAGTGTTCCACCCCCCCCCCCTTTGGGTCGTAGCTCTAGGCACTGCTACCTATCTTCAAAACATCCTACCAACCAAAACTCTTACCCATTGCACACCTCACTTCTACCTATTTGGTGCACACCCATCATATGAACATCTCTGTGTTTTCGGTTGCACATGTTACCCTAACCTTTCAGCCACAGCTCCCCATAAACTTTCCCCTCGCTCCACCCTCTGCGTTTTCCTCGGTATCCCCTCGCCACAAGGGCTACCTTTGTCTTGATCTTCAAACTAATCGCATAATCATCTCATGCCACGTGCTCTTTGACGAAGCCTCTTTTCCTTTTTCCGAGGCCTCTTCCCCTCCCACGCGCGCTGCCCTTGATGTCCTGGATGTTCCACCCAACACGATCTTAGTTCCATTTGAACTGTCACCGGTCATTTCTTCTTTTCCAGGTACCACTGCAACGAAGGACTCTTCACCAGCTACTTGATCATCTACTGGATCCCTCCCGCTGGGCTCTCCACCTGGCAAGCCCCCTGTGACTTGTCTCTGACCGCCCACCACAGTCCTATGGACGGCCGCATGAGCCCCAGCAAACTGCTCCGTCTCCACCAGCAGCGGTCCCGGTTGTCCCCAGGGCAATCACTGTCGACCGTATCTGCGGGCAGGTGTATTCACGTCGTCGACCTCCTGCCTCGGCGTACTCTTCACCAACAGCCCCAGCGCCTAATGCTGCTGGACCAGCAGCCCTAGCGCCCCCTGATGCTCCAGGAACTGCACCAACTGATCCTGTTGGTGTCGTTGCTGCTGAACCAGCAACCCTGGCACCCCCTAATGCTCTAGGAGCTACACCGCCTGTACCTGCTGGTGTTGTTGTTGTGCCCCCTGTGGTCAACCAACATAGTATGACCACTCGTGGCAAGCGCGGTCTTCGATTCCCAGCTCTGTTTGAAGCTTCAGCACTTTCTCCAGTTCCTCGTAGCTATCGCGCTACCCTGGCCGATCCGCATTGGCGCGCTGCTATGGAACAGGAGTATGCCACTCATATTGGAAACAACACTTAGGAGCTCGTTCCTCGGCCGCCTCATTCAAATGTTGTGACAGGCAAGTGGATATTCAAGCATAAGTTCAACGCCGATGGCTCCCTTGAACGTTATAAGGCGCGATGGGTTCTTCGCGGCTTTACTCAACGCCCTGGCATCAACTTCTCTGAGACTTTCAGTCTCGTGGTCAAACCTGCTACAGTCCGGACAGTGCTCTCATTGACTCTTTCACGAGGGTGGCCTATTCATCAGTTGGATGTCAGTAATGCTTTTCTTCACGGCATTCTGTCTGAAACTGTCATCTATGCTTAGCCCACTGGTTTCGAAGACTCCACTCATCTAGATTATGTATGTCGTTTCAACCGATCCCTTTATGGACTCAAGCAAGCCACCCATGCATGGTACAGCAGATTCGCCTCTCACCTTCTGCAGCTCGGTTTCATTGAGGCCGAGACAGATACGTCCCTATTTGTCTATCACAAGGGTGCAGACACGGCCTATCTTCTTTTGTATATGGATGATATTGTACTCACCGCCTCCTCCCTACCAATACTGCAACGCATCATCAGTGCCCTCCAGCAAGAATTTCCTATGAAGGATCTTGGCAGACTTCACCAGGCATGCATGTTCAGCACTCCACCTCGGGCATCTATCTTTCCCAGAGCCAGTACATGATTGAGATTCTTGAGCTGGCTAGTATGAGTGACTGCAAGCCATGCACTACACCCGTTGATGTGAATCCCAAGCTCCCCTCTGATGGCAACCCGGTTTCAGATCCCACTGATTACCGCATTCTAGCAGAAGCTCTTCAGTACCTTACCTTCATCGGTCCAAACTATGGTTTTTAAAGCAGTAAGACGAGACAAGGCGTTGGACCACCGCCTGGACACCTAGGCGGCCACCTAGGCGAGTTAGGCGGGCAAGGCGCCTAGGCATTGGACCTCCATCTAGACACCTAGGCGACGCCTTAAGAACAGAGGTCCAGACATTGCTTATGTTGTTCAGCAGATTTGCCTTCACATGCATGATCCACGGGAACCACACTTAGTTGTCCTCAAGCGCATCCTACACTACATCAGAGGCACTTTGCATTTGGGGTTGTTTCTTCAACCAACTTCTCAATATGAGTTGGTCGTTTACTCTGATGTCGATTGGGCGGGCTGTCCGGACACTCGCAAATCCACTTCTGGCTATGTTGTCTTCTTCGACGACAACCTGGTCTCCTAGTCTTCCAAGCGCCAGAATACTTCAGTGCTGAAGCTGAATACCGTGTTGTTGCCAATGTCGTTAATGAGGCCACCTGGCTCCGACAGCTCTTGACTGAACTGCATGCTCCTCTGCCGAAGACGACTCTAGTCTATTGTGACAATATCAGCTCCGTTTACATGTCTTCCAACCCCGTACAACACCAACGCACCAAACATGTGGAGATCGACATACATTTCGTTCAGGAACATGTTGCTCTTGGTAATGTCCGTGTCCTACATGTACCAACGACTTCCCAGTTTGCCGACATCTTCACCAAAGGCTTGTATAGCAGACTAGGATAGAGAAAGATTTGGAGAGGAATCCGAGATGATAAGGACCAATTAGGGTCCTGTTGTTTCTTAGTTTAGGAGGCTTCCTTTTGCCTCACACTCCTTCCCTTTATATGTAACAGCACCCCCTCTCTATCAATACAAGATACAATTCCTACATTCTAGTTTACTCACACTACTAATATCAACTTTCCTAACAGCATAGATGTCCACACATTTCCACCACTTTTAAATCAATTAATGTGCATGGCATTTAGCAATATTAGTTGCCTACGGAAAGAGAACAATCAGAGTTGTAGAAGCTTATTTGCTTGTAACACTCAAAATCTATTATCAACCTGACTGCCTGAAATTGAGTTCCATCACCCAACTCCAATGTAAAAGGTACAGGTAAATCAGCTTATAGTGTAGCAAAAATTCACACACCAGCTATTTACAGGCACAGTAAGATTGAGGAATGTTGGTTCTTGCTAGTGAATAGCCAATTACCACACAGAAATAGGAGCACAGGAACTATCGAGAAACATGAAAATGTATACAAATATCATTGAGAACAAACCTCATCAGCATTCTTGGTATGAGCAGTAATGTCTCCATAGTTTATTTCTTCAGTTACTGACAAGCCTGCTCCATGGAAGGATATCACCCTCTGCTCACCAATCTCCTTCTCAACCTATCCAACTCGAAGAGAAAGAAAAAATTTCAAAGGGTTACCACAGCAAGAATACTTAAACAGGTACAATGAGCACTAATGAAGTACAGTACCTGTTGTGGTGGAGGCATAACCTCATAGCACAGCAATGATAGTGGATATATGTGCCCAGGAACACCAGCATGCTCCAGAAGCCTCCTCATATTGTCCACTGCAGATGAATCGAATGGTGCCTGCCCTTGTTTTTGCATGTAGCAGATAAAGTAAACCTAAGGGAACATACTTACAAAAGCAGCGGACTTTTCAAGCATGTCTTAGGTAAAAAAACAGATCATTCTTGTCAGACACCTCACACCTCTACAACTGTTACTGTACCATCTCATTTCATTTGTTTGTTAGGCTATCTCCAGCAGCTTAGAGCTTACCCATCCCCATACTCATATTTAAACTCCACTCTGCGAACAGTTCAGTCTACAGTGCAAAATAGTGTTTTGGGTGTGCTGAACACGGTTTTAGCAATGCAGTTACATTGAAAGAGAAGATGAACTATAATGCATAGCTAAGTCAAAATGGAAAAATAAGACCATTTACCGGGTACCATTCTCCTGATGAGGGATTTGGGCGGTCTCTACCACCACTCGGTGCAATCCAAATTAACTGTGAACCACCACTGTGTAATGTTGTAAGAAGATATGTGAGATCAAGCACAAAACAATAAAAACTGCAAATGAATGATGGTACACAAAAGGCTTTAAAAATGAGAAGATGTTTTGGCTCACGAGAACAAGAACCAACTTAGCAAATGAGTAATGATGCTCAAAAAACTTTAAAAAATTTATAGTCGCCATCTCATCATATCAAATCTAAGTAATCATCACTGAAGAAGCATCAGAGTTTGATTGGCCACAAAAATGTCATTTTTCAATTTTTGTGCAAGTGTATAGTTCTTTAATCTTTTACTTGATAATTTGTGCCCTTAGGCACCAGCTTTTGGTACAAGTCATCAAGGTAAACATCAGAGTCAAAGAGACTTAATATTCATACGGAAAAAGAAGTACAGACTAACATGTTATCGTAAGGGAACATACCGTAAAAGCAATGCCATTTCCTTGAGACTTCGAGTATTTGATCTCCTCTTCATCTCAATTAGCTCAGGGAAATCATTCATATGCTTTTTCGAGTACACGCAAATGAGATTTCTGATGAGAGAAAATGCTTAAGTGACATTGATAGAAGCAACATTGTCTCACGTCAAAATATATCTGGGTGAAGAGAAAGACCTTCCCATGCTAAATGGCTTGCAAAGCGGATCGGTAACAACCCTATCGCCAGCAACATAAACCTACATCAGGTGAAAACTTTAAACTGATTTGATTGGATCAAATAGTTCACTGATAACTTTACAGTGTATAATCAAAGAACAGCCTTACTATGTTTTCACTAATCCAAGGATTGGTTTTTTCAAGAAGCAAGGCAATAATTGCTGGGTCTGCTTCTGACTGATGGTTAGACATCAAAACAACATTGTGGCCCTGCGATGACGTACTTCAGTACCATTTTACATAAGAACTTTAGGAAGTATTTATTATAAGAATAAGTGTACCAGGGAAAGTACTGCAACAACCTCATTTCTAACATAAGATGTGTACTAATATGGGAACTACGGACCATGATGTCATTATAACTTATAAGAAAGCAGTATTTGCAATTTGAATGTTCCAATAGATATCTCTAAGCAATTCTCAAAACGAAAAACAAATTATCAGTTCTCGATCAGTCCTACAGAGTGATATACACTTTATTTTCATAAAGAATGTTGATATGATCCTCTTCTTCTGAAAAAAAAAACCTTGATGGTTTTAACTCACAGTACCATTGTAAGATTTAGTGCTGAAAAGTATACTAGTGAGTGACAATTATTGAATGTAATGTGAACTACGTAAGGATAAGATGAATTGACCTGGTGGAGATTCTCTTCGATGTCATGGAAAAGGGAAATGTTGCCAACATAGGAGTTCCTGAGCAGATGAAATGAGGTTAGCAGAAGATAAGGGAACTATTAAGTCTCCTAGCATCCTTTGGTAGTAAATAAACAAAAACATGTTATGACGTTAACAAATAGCCCTATATGTGTTAATGGAAGAGATCAAGGAAATGCACTCAAAAAAAGTTGTGCAAGGAGAAACAAAAAAGAGGAAACAACTTGTGGATTTTGGTGGGTTGTGGATTACACATGAGCAGTTCCACCCATAACAATTCACATGTCAGTTTCTCTTTTTTGTTTCTCCTTGCAATTTTTTGTTCAAGCTCAAATTTTGCATGCACATGATGAATTGTATGTTCTATTCATCCATATTGTTGTTGGTTTTCCATGCACGATTAGAGATCAATATTTTTTCTTGGAGCATCTAAGGTGTTTTTTTGTTAATTGAAGATTCCTCTCTCATTAAACTAATCTATACCTAATATTGAGTAGACCCAGTGTCGGAGGCTCCCAAATAGGTAGGGTTCAGGGAAGGGATAAACCAAGGCAAGCCTTTCCTTGCAAATGTGGAGAGGCTACTTCGAACCTGCGACCTGGTGACTCAATGAGATAGCTCTCACCATTGCACCAGACATGCCCTTCCACATTTTTCAGTCAATTTATTGTATTCGTTTGGTTTTTCATGCCTAGTTTGTCCCGTTTTCGCCTCTTGCATTCACTTTTCCTTTTGTTCATTAGCAGAGAGTTAGAGACCGACACGAATTGAAGGACTTCCAAATCGCTAACACCAGACGCAAGGGATCTGAATTGAGGCCACCCTACACCAGATTGAGATCAAAACAAGAGCACGGATAAAACTAAGACCAAATTGACACCACCACAGACAACTAGACTGAACTGAATCGAAACATATCGAGACATAAATCAAGGAAGGATGGTGGTGGGCAGAAATCAAATGAGCCAAGACCAAATTACAAACCCCTAGGTTCCCTAATAGGCGAGGACGCGGATCCACCTAGGAGACGACAGGCAGGACTGCTCCATGCTCGAGCAAACAGCGGCAGCCTCCCTCACCAGACATAAGTGAAGACTAACGACATCATCCTGCAATGAATTGTGTCGGCCTCCCTCAAGTAGAGGGCACCACTGGCCTCCCCCAAGAACAAAGAGCTGAATCGGAGCTCCATTGATGCTCAAGCTGCGCCGGTGCAAGCGGAGCAGTGGGGCAGTGCTAGGAGCAGTAGGCGACGACAACAGAGCGAGGGAAAACACGACATTGTGGGACATGACCAAGAGGTGGTAGGAAGCGGAGACAGCCTACCGTAAGCAGAGAAAGGTAGTGGCCTCCTGTGAGCAGACGATGACAATGGCCTCTGCCAAGTACGAGGCGCTGGGTCTAAGCTCCATTGATGCTCGAGCTGTGCTGGTGGAAGTGGAGCAATGGGGCGACGCCAATGGAGCAGGGGCTGAAGGTGGCATCATGAGATGCAGGCAGGAGGTAGCATTACCGGTGGCAAGAAGCAGCGATGGATAATGTTGTGTGGGAATGCAATGCAGTGAAGGAACAAGAAGACAAGATTGGGATTTTTTTATTCCAGGAGTGAGGCCCAGTTAAGAGCCAATCCGACCTCATACATATAGTGAGCATGGCCTTTAAAATTAATGGACCCCATCTTTAAGGTTGAAGGCAGTCAAATACCCAAGCAAATGCTCTCCAATAATTATGTTCGTGTTTGTGTATTTGTTTTCTTGTTTTATTTTCTATCGCTGGATAGTTTAGGTCTAGCATTGTTTTCTATTCTTTCTCTTTATGTCTCAGCTTTTTATTCAAAAAAGTATTCGATCGGGGTAGCTGATCGTCCTTATCGTCCGCCTAATCGCGATATATAGCGATTAATCATCGTGTTGGGCAATCAGCCGATAAGCGTTGTGGCAGACTGGCAGTCCAAAAGCCATTTTAGGCTTAAATGTTGTCTGGGGAGTCCAAAGGACGCCCAGTCAGCCAGTCCCTTTAGATGCGGCCTGGAAAGACCAAAGGTCGCCCAGTCCAAAGGACGACAGCTTATCTGTCATTAACAGCAGCTTAGCAGCCTATCTTCTACCTCTAGTCCTCCATTCTCTTCTCCTATTCTTCACTCTTCTTCCGTCGCCTATCTGTCAACAACAACAGCACTCCGGAGATGAGCAGCTCTTCTGAAGGTATGGACGCTGTGCTGCTTTTGTCTGTTCTTCACTCATCTTTGTTCTCTACTCTACTGGTCTAGTAAGTTGTAAACTTGCAGTTTCATAGTCTTATATAAACTTGTTGTTGTTGTGCTGGTATGGAGTTGTCAAGGACCGTATGTGGCAGGGACGCCGGGCCTCGACTACGGAGCTCGTACTCACGCTCCGTGGTAAATCACGGCGGGGTTATGCCCCCACGCCGCTCAACACTCGCCGGGTTTTGCCCCCAGGCGCGTGGCTTATAGACGTGGTAGAAGATTAGACTGAATCATTCCCCCTTCTCAATGTGCGGTTACAGGAATAAATAGCCTCAGGCCCAACCAATCTTCCTAAACTTAAGGACTGCCAAAGGAAAGTAACAAAAGGGAAACAACCCATTACTGAGCTGCCAAAGGAAAGTAACAAAAGGGGAAACAGCCAATTACTCTCTTCCTTCTAATCTTAGCCACTAGAGGAGATCACCTGCTGACTCAGGTGTGCTGCTCGTTCAGCAGCGCAGCGCACATCTCGTGCCCTGTGACGTCGCGTGTACGTCTGCCCGTACATTACATCTCTCCCCTCCTCGAGAGGCAGCTCGTCCTCGAGCTGAAATTGAGGATATCTGGCATGGAACGAGTCGACATCCTCCAAGGTTGAAGAAGCTGGTGACGCCCCTTTCCACTGAATGAGAACCTGGCGCACGCCGCGCACCAATCGTGACTTGACAGCCCGCTCCGGTTCTGGAACGATCGCACCATGGCGAATAGGAGGGAGGGCTGGGGGTTCTTGCGATGGAGTGCCATGGAAATTTTTGAGCAGCCCAACGTGGAAGACGTCGTGGAGGCGAGCTTGAGGTGGCAGGGCCAGGCAAACTGCGACGTCGTTGATGAGCTCGACCACGAGGTATGGCCTGTAGAAGCGAGGCTTGAGCTTGCCAGCCGCTGCCTGGGGCATGGATGCAGTAGGCCGCTGACGAAGACGAAGCAGGACCCAGTCGCCAGCCTGGTAGGTGACCTTGCGGTGAAGACGGTCGTAGTGGCGCTTCTACATGGCCTGGGCCTGCTCGAGCCGGTGCCGAATGTCCTCCAGGAACTCTGTGCGCTCCTCCAGCGTCCGGGCCACCGCCGGCACTCGGGAGTCACCATGCGCATAGGTGCGCAGGGATGGAGGATCGCGTCCGTAGACGACGCAGAACGGCGTGTCGCGTAACGACGACTGGAAGGCAGTGTTGAAGACGTACTCTGCCCATGGAAGCCAGCGTAGCCAGTCGCGTGGACGATCACCTGTCAAGCATCGAAGGTACATGATGATGACTTTGTTAGCGGACTTCGACTGCCCGTCCGACTGTGGGTGGAAAGTCGTCGTCATCTGCAGCTTGGTGCCACTGAAACGCATCAGCTCGCCCCAGAAGTTGGAGGTGAACACGGAGTCGCGGTCGGAGACGATGGAGTGCGGGATGCCGTGCAGCCGAACGATTTCGGTGAAGGACTAGGCCACAGTCTCCGCCGAGTACGGGTGCACCAGGGGAATGAAGTGCGCGTACTTGCTGAAACGGTCCACCACCGTCAAGATGACAGACTTGCCCCAAACGCGCGGCAGCGCCTCGACGAAGTCCATGGCGATGTCCGACCAAACAGCTTGTGGCACAGGGAGTGGCAGCAACAGTCCGGCCAGGTGGAGGTGTTCCGGCTTGTTGCGCTAGCACACTGTACACGCATGAACAAGGTCCTGCACCACACTTTTCATGTTAGGGAAGTGGAAGCCACGACGGAGTCGGTGCAGCGTGCGCTGGACGCCCTCATGGCCCTCCCCATGGACCGCCTGCAGCACCTCCTGCAGCAGCGGTGAGTCAGGCGGCAGGTACAACCTTCCACCGTAGTGGACCAGCCCGTCGATGATGGCCAAGGGCTGCAACTTGGAGCCGCTGCTGATGGCGTCCTGTAAGGCAACTAGCGCCGGGTCGGAGGCATGAGCTTGGCGAAGGCGGTCGAGGAAGTCAAAGCGCGGGCCGGACAGCAGCAGCACCGAGCCTGCCTCCGGAGTATCGCGGCGCGACAGGGCGTCAGCCATGGCATTTGTATGCCTCGGCTTGTACTCAACAGTGAAGTCGAAGCCGAGGAGTTTCCCGACCCAGTGGTGTTGCGGGATTGTGGACAGCCGCTGATCCAACAAGTGCTTGAGGCTGTAATGATCTGTCTTGGTGAAGGGGTGCGGTGGCGGCTGGGCCGCGTGGTGGAGGCAGAGGCGGCTGGGTGGCATTTGGAAGAGGATCGAGAGACTCTGGATACCAGTTTGTCAAGGACCGTATGCGGCAGGGACGCCGGGCCTCGACTACGGAGCTCGTACTCACGCTCCGTGGTAAATCACGGTGAGGTTATGCCCCCACGCCGCTCAACACTCGTCGGGTTTTGCCCCCAGGCGCGTGGCTTATAGACGAGGTAGAAGATTAGACTGAATCATTCCCCCTTCTCAATGTGCGGTTACAGGAATAAATAGCCTCAGGCCCAACCAATCTTCCTAAACTTAAGGAGTGCCAAAGGAAAGTGACAAAAGGGAAACAACCAATTACTGGGTTGCCAAAGGAAAGTAACAAAAGGGGAAACAACCAATTACTCTCTTCCTTCTAATCTTAGCCACTAGAGGAGATCACCTGCTGACCCAGGCGTGCTGCTCGTTCAGCAGCGTGGCGCACATCTCATGCCCTGCGACGCCGTGTGTACGTCTGCCCGTACATTACAGGAGTATGGATTATTCGAGTATTGAATAAACTTGTTGCTGTTGTGCTGGTCTAGTAAGCTGGATGTACTGCTGTTTTGGACTTCCAAGTATTGAAGTTGAATATTGATATTGCTATGTGTTATGGACTATTTAAGTATTTATACTGCTGCAAGTCTCTATACTATATAAGTATATATCTATATATATAGTGTTATATATGGCTATATGTCTATATATATGTCCTGGAATACACAGGACGACCAGGGAGACGATTAGGGTCGATCAGGGGCGACTAATCGCTCTGATCGACGCCTAATCGCGACTAATCGCCTGATCGCCCAGTGGGGTCGATCAGGTGATCTGAAAACTATGATCATAAGAAGAATTAAAATGCATGACACATCATTGAATAAATCTCCAAGCTTTTAATGTTTGTATGAGTTACAGCAAAACACAGCCGATTTGAAGACGAATTGAAACACATGGCATGCTAGTTAAATATTTGAGTCAAAAGTCGTATAAGTGACCATGCAATAAAATAACTGACCATGCAATAAACCATGTGCCCGTTGCAATGCACGGACATTTGCTAGTAGTTAAATAAGTAACAAGTGATTGAAGCAAGATGATGTTGATAAAATGGGGCAGAACTTCCAGAGATGAAAACAAAGGTTACACTATAAATTAAGCACATATTATCACCTTCATCTATGTTAGAGTCGACGAAATATAAACCTCAACAGTGAACAACATGCTGGAAATATCAAAACAAAGAATTTGTTTTATTTGGAAATTACCAATCTGCCATTGTGCTACAGGCTACAATAAGTTTGCATGTCATGAAAAGAAAGGAGCCTTCAAACTCTACGGGTCTATGCTCTAGATAATTAATCCACAGCGAAATAAAACAACAAAGGCATGTTATCCACCCCACTCAAAAGAAATGTCTTCCATAAGATGTACAGCAAACTTTGTGTGGATTATTTGAAATTAAAACACATACATGTTATCAGGTCAGATTTTGTATTACCTGAAATCTACCAGAGGCCTAATGTAGTTCTGACCAAACATGTAATAGTCGAACGGTTCTCGCAAAGCTTTATGATAAGGTGGAAAGTTAAATGGATTCTGCAAAAGGATGGAGCATGATATTAAAGGTCATCTTGGAAAATAAATAGAAGTGTCAGAACAAATTGTGATGGAATTCGGAGTAGATGGTAAACCTGTACATCCAGTAGAACACGATCAAACAAGGTCATCATATTTGAAAGCATGACCTCATATGCATTTGGATCTCCATTTTGCAGAACCTAATAAAGCAAAACATTAACAAGACATGAATCATAACGAGCTGATGATAGCAAATAAAAAATACCGCAAAGATCAGCCCAGCCGTTCTTACCGCATTCCTGTAATTATAATACAGCTCCTCCAGGTTACTGGCAACATCTGCAGGAAGTTTTCCATTATCCAGTTCCTTTCTGATGTGAGAAATGAACTCTGCACGAGTGAATAGGGTAAAAGAGAGGTCATCAGTTTCTCTGTATACCAGATGAATTCTATATTAATGTGGCACGTCAGCATGTGAAATCCCTAGGTCCATTCCATGCGACTACGTGAGCAGTTTGGCATGACACTACTTCAACTGGGCAGTTGTGCCTTATCATTAGAGTAGAGACACCAGTAGTAACAGTGGATAGTGACGCAATTGCAGTTATTAGTGCGAAACAACGAAAAAGATATGGCCGACATAAGCGCAAGGAGGCCTGCATTTGGAAGAAGCAGCAGCAAACCAAACCTTCCTCGTCAAGCAGCGACGATGGTCCCACCACCTCCTCGGCGCCCATATAGGAGGCGAGCACAGCGCCCTTGGCCGGGACCCGCGGGCCCCGTCCCCCTCCGGCAGCCCTCCACGCGGCCTTAGCTTCCAGCCGGAGTGTCCCGCGGCGGGACCGTAGGGGCCTCGCCGGCGCGGCAAAGATGGCGTCCCGCGGCGAGGCCAACCAGGGCGACGGCGAAGCGGAGGCGGTGGTGGGGCAGGCGCCCCCTGCGAACGTGACCAGCGGCGGCGCGTGCATGGAGAGGCGGCGGCGGAAGGTTCTAGAAACCTAATCCGAAAACCCTAGTGGGAGTAGCGTCCTGGGGAATAGCGCACGAGTCCAGCTGCGGAGGACGCGGAAGACGGACGGAGACTCGGAGAGGGCGAAGGCGAAGGCGTCGTCGACACGAGATGAAGCCTCGACCCGCTCGCTCACCCCCTGTCCGCTGCTAACAGCAATTTTTCCTCGACTTCTCTGTTTAGTTTTTCTTCAAAAATTAAAATAGAAGGAAAAATTGTTTATTTGCACACGTACAGAAAAGAAAAGGGATGATATTATCTAGGGCTGTGCGCGGGTAGGATCTGTCGAGTGAACCTATAGGATGGCGCCACACCTCTTTTTCCTGGATTTTGGCACACACATCGTTGTCCTATGCCCATCTCTTCATTAAAAAAACCTCATCAGTACGGTTTTTTAGATTTTTTTTTGCCTAACAATTAGCTGTTCTGGTATAAAAATAGTCTTATAAGTTGTTTTAATTTAATTTGAAACGGCTTCTATCATTTATATAATATTTTATCTCTATGAATTGAAGTTGCAGTCGTCCGAATAGTTGGCTTTAATCCTATGTCCATCTCTTCATTAAAAAAAACCTCATCATTACGGTTTTTTAGATTTTTTTTGTTGCCATAAAATGGATTTTAGGGGTCCAAAACCCAGGCGCGAAATAATCACCAAATGTGCTAGGATTAAGTCTCACACATATAATGACTCATGGTACAAAACGAATGTCACAATATATAACGGAGCTCTATATAAAATAGTTAAATAATTACATCATACGAAGATAACGATCCAGCAACAAAAGTTGACTGGGAGACGACAGCCTAGACTACTCACGAACTCATCATGGCATCATTCATGTGTCTCATCCTATGGCACCTGTCCTTGACCTGGGATGTGAGTACAGCAAGGGTGAGCTCACATACGTTCATCGCTCAACAAGTTGTGGGGAATAATGTGTATGAACTCACCAAAAGTGAGAGCTCATGTGAATTATAAGGCTTACCAAAGAGAATGGTTAAAGCTAAACATTGCTTTTAAAGTTGGTCAAAATTTTATTAGCAATTACTAAGTATAAGTATATATCAATCCAATTAAATAAGAGATCAAGATCAAAAACAACACCCACAATGCAATGCAAATGACAAATTGAGTTTAATTCCATAAGTTAATCATGTGAGTATTCGAGCCGCTCATGACCGTGAGCACGGCTGATATATCAGTTTTACACTCTACAGAGGTCGCGCATCTTTACCCACAGATCGTGTTATCCATTTGTCACGGGGTTGTACAGACCTCATACACCTCTACTAAGGAAGCGAGGCAGGGTAGCACTACGAGGCCTTTCTAAAGTTTCACTAGTTCGAGAAAACCCGCTACGGATTTAGGAAGAAGGAAACATAGGAATCCCGTGTCTGAAAAGCTTTACAGACAGTTCGACCCGAGGACCTCCCTATACTCTAGCAGCGACACCTCACCGCTTGCCCCTTTCGGGTAACGTAATCTCTCCCTAGCTTTCCTAATTACTTGATCAAGGGCGTCTCATTCCACCCTTGTGGTAGCGTTGTTTTCCCAAGTGGTTCTCTATGTTTCAATTAACAATGTGTTCTTATCATGAATAATAATTAAACAACAACATAATTGGAACATGATCATAATAAAACATTAGTTTCCCAAAACTAGGTAATAAAACATTAGTTTTCCAAAACCAGGTAGAGCAATAGCAAATCTACCCAATAGTTCATCTGTTTGCAAGGAGGGGGATAAACAATGCTAGGGAAACTTATTAGGTCCCATCAAATTAACCTGAGCATGTCATAGTGATTAGCAGCGAACATTATTAGGTAAAAATGAGTGATCAAGAACACAACTTGCCTTAGACTCGAGATTCCCAGGTACTTCACCAACTTCATCTTCGGGTGACTCGTAACCTCGCTGCTACTCGTAGCAATACATGCAAATAGACAAGAAGTACATAAAATTAACAGTACACCAAACATGAGAGTGTAAGAACATTCTACACGCTGCTACAAGATCGTAGGTTCCAGAATCACTAAATTTAGAATTACGATTAGAAAGATATGGTTTTCAGAAGTTTTAGGTAATTAAATAGTAAAAATATATCCTATATAAATCATGTGAGAAAAATATTAGAGAAAATACTAATTCTATTTTAACCTAAGTTATAAGTTGAATAGGGATCATATTTTATTCAAAAGTATACTTGTAGAC
The DNA here is from genome assembly GCA_029449295.1 of Zea luxurians. NCBI lineage: Eukaryota > Viridiplantae > Streptophyta > Magnoliopsida > Poales > Poaceae > Zea > Zea luxurians. The sequence continues at coordinate 2,177,403 of JAOPSE010000017.1, forward strand.
AAAATAATATCCTAACTTTGATTAGCAAGTTTAATCATAAGTTAAACATGTATTTATCTACTTTTTAGAACATGTGATATGATAAAAAAACAATGTTGTTTAATGCGTAGGAAATATTTTTATGAAGCTAACGTGACTGGAACGGGCCAAATCGGAGTTAAAATGAATAAGATATAGATTTATTAGTTTCCTAGAATTACTTTTATACTAAAAATCGTTTTATATATTTAATTATATAAATATCCGAGCTGAGTGGATTGCAGGTTCAAATATTGGCAAGGTCAAGGTGTTATTCGCAAATAAAAGGACCTGGTTGCAATAGTTTTAAAACTAGGTGGGACCACAGGTTGAATCTATAATCTTCTAAGGACTATATTGCAAAGTTGGCGCGACTGTTATAACGCACGCCCGATCTGAGACGTTTGATCAAGATCTGAAGGCCTAGATCTAACCGACTGAATCAGTATTCTCAAGATATAATTCCATCCATCCAACCCCAATCGGACGGGCACAAAGCATCGAGGCGAAGGGGTATGGCCGCATCTAATCCGGACCGCCCATCAAAATCCAACGCCCCGGAGGCCATCTTCTCCACCCGACGGCGCCCAACGACAGTGAACAGGCCCCCAGCGGCGACGCCCATGGCCGGCAACCATGCGGAAGTGCCCCTGGTGAATGGAGTAACACGTGAAGGAGCTAAAAACATAACAGAGAACATCGTGAATCAATTGTGGGAGTTCTTGCCTCAAACGGTGGCGACTGCAGTGCTGACCACAACGAGTTGCGGAACTATGGCGAAGTTCTGCGCCGGTGAGCAATTCCTCGAGCCGAGTGCATCCCCCTCGCCCAACGATTGCCCACATGCCACCCGCATGGTTTGCCTTTTACCCAGGAATGCCAGCCGAGGCCCGTCAGCGACCACGGCTCAAAGTTCACCTCGACGGAACTCTCCTCCCTTTGGCTGACGGCGGCGCCGAACCGCATGGCACGAAGGTGCGGGTGGCTGGCTGATATGTTTTAGAGGAGAGGGCGACGCAAATTTATAGCCAACAGGTGCATCCCAACAACCCGGATGGCAAGAGTCATGGGCGCGAGTCCATGTCGATAAGATCGCAAGCAGGGCGACGCAGAAATAGTGATAGACCCAGCCCAGGTGGGGTTGGCCGAGGCCTAACAAATTAGGGTTGCCCAGAGCCCAACAGTTCATTAAGCACACCCAACTCAGTGAAAGGCCCAATCGCCCCAAAAGACTAGTCCAATGGGGGAAGGGTGGCTCTCCCTTTTAAAGTGGCTTCCTCCTCCCAAGTTAAGCGAGGTGGGATAATTCTGGGGTTCACACGGTCGCCGTCTGACTACAATTGGGCCAACTAGGCCAATTGCGTCTTTGCCAACGGGTAATAGTGGAGGATGTCCTCATCATTCCCACCTTCCTAAAATGGGCACTACCTCTGATACCACTTGATAGGAACGGGAGTGCCCGATCTTCCGTCAGGTGTAGGTAACTATCGATTTGGTGGAGATGTCACATAGATGATCCGGCTTCCAATCAACACGACTAGAACCCTACAATCGTAGCACCACTTCTCCTCTGGTTATTAACCGTGCGCTGCGCGATTGACCTCGCCACGAGGGCTAATACTTGCCTGCGAATCGAAGACACAAGAAAGAACACAATCTGGAATATTGTGGATGAATGATTAAGCTCACAAGTTGGGATCTCACAAACCGATCTACGACGACTGTTCTCGACAGATCTAACTTAAGCAAAACTCGCCTCTAACAAGGATGTGGCGGCTATTAATAAAGACTCTAGGGTTATGCAAACCCTGGACGCGCCCCTAATGGGCTCAACAAAGATACATGGCCCAAAAATCCCAAAAGACGGTGTCGCAGCGCGGGAACAGATTCTGAATGTCAACTTGGGCCTCCATCTTGATCCCGACGTCCTAGCTGGTCCTCCCCTTCATTCCTAAGTACAGTTAAATCATTAGGTAGCATAATACTCTCAAATGCACAAGAATAATTACTTAGGAACGAGATCACCTGTAAATTCAATTGTCGAGTGCGTGCGCGAGTAATTGGGTAGTCAACTTGAGGAGTGTTGTTTGTATCCATGGGAGTGATGTCCTCATCAAACAGGGATGTAGTTCCGATCTCGGTGGAGAAGATATGCCTAGTGCGTGGGCCCCATAAGGCGGAGGCAATAATGTCATAGGCGCGCTAGTGCCTAGGCCATGCGGTCGAATTGGGCCGACAGCGAGATTTTGGGCCAGAAACAGGTTTGGCTTCCTTTTCTTTTCTTTTTTTATTCTAGTTTTCCTTTATTTTGGATCTTCTTTAGATTTCAAATTCAAATTAGGTTCTGAACTTCAATTTATTTAGAATGAGCAATCAAGCAAGACCCAACATGATGCAAAACTAAATTATTATTTAATTATCATCTCCTTTTGTTCATTAACAAATGCTTCCTGATCGAGCGCTAGTCAGCTAGCCGTTGGCTTGCCAGCGCGCGCCGACGTCCGACCGTTAAAGGAGGTCCAGTGTGCCACCAGACCATGAACATTTGCGACTTGGTGATTTTTATAATTAAAAACTTAAGACCGCCGAGTTTAGCCTTGCAGTCGGTCCGGTGCGCTAGGCAGCCCAACGACCAAGTCCTGCCCCCCCCACGGACCCGGTCTGGTGCACCACCGCACCAATCCTGTGAGGCCCAAACCAACTGAACTTAGACTCTTTTGAGCCTATCTTCTCCAAGTCTTTTTAGCTATTTTTAGAAGCTTCCCTACTACCTAGACAAACATGATTTAATCCAATTGACTAAGTATGAGAAACTCACTTTTTTCACAGATCTTCAATAGTGTTCCTGATTTGAGTAAAACCAAGTCCAAAATTCACTTTACTTACAGAAATGAGTTAGAAGCCAAACACTTAACATTGGGCATATGCAACTTATTTGAACATTCAAACTAGCTGGTTTTACCATTTTACCCATAGTTTGTGGTGGAACTATCCAGATTATTTCATCTTAAGTGCTCAGGTCCCGCCTTAAAGGCGATGACACACTTAAATCAAAATAAACGGTCAGTCCGTCAGATCTAATCCGATAAAACCACTTACACCAGCTTGAATACCACTTGCTCACTCAAAGATGAGGCACAGAGAAATACAATAGTGCATAATACCACAACTTAAGAGTACCAATAGTTATTACATAATTGGAGTTCAAAAGTAGTAAACCATTGCTTTTTTGCAGCGGAATTAAACTAATGAAGGTAAGTGTAAGGTAAGTGTAAGTGAGTGGAACTGGGGAAAAAGATACCAATAGGAAATAGGCTAGAGAATCTAAGGATTAACTTTTCCTATTTCAATTAAGGCTTCTTTTAGTTATGTACCTTACTTACTTAACCATGGTTTAAACAAGTATTAATGGGTTAAGTCAACAATTTCTTTAAGCAAGATTTTTAATAATAGTATTTTAGCATTATGATGTATGCATGCTCATCCTAGGCGTCCTCTCATCAAGCATAGGAGTGCTACTAAAGCATCTCGCCTATTAATAGTAGTAGCATGTGCGGCATGCTTAAATAGTCACCTAGCTACCCACCTATTTTCTAAGGATTGGCATCCTAGGTCTATTCCTATCGTCCTAATGATCTAACCAACACTTGGTTTCTAGCAAATTTTATTTTTGAAAAGGTTGGTATTTATGACTTACTGACTTATTTGAAATGGTAATCTCTCTGATACTAGCTATGGCGGAACCGCCCAGATTATTCTAGCTTAAGTGCCTAGGTCCCACCTTAGAGGCGATGGCACACTTAAATCGGAATAAAGTGTCATCCCGTTGGATCTAGTTCGATAAAACCACTTACACCAGATCGAATACCACTTGCTCACTCGAAGGTGAGTCACAAAGAAATACAATAGTGCATAATAGCACAACTTAAAAGTACTGATACTTATTACATCATCAGAGTTTAAAAGTAGTAAACCATTGTTTTTCTTGCAGCAGAATTAAATTAACAAAGGTAACTGGGAGTATAGTGAAGCCTAGTCAACTACTCCTCCTGGTCCTCTCCTGCAAAGGCAGCATCCCACTCAACCGTCCAACCCGGTGGTAGGGTGGAAGGCCAAGTCACAACATCAACCATTTCTTGCAAGATATCTAAAATTTTTGGTTCCACAAGCAAGGCTTAGTATACTAATATTCAGCTAGACTTACCTGGTGTGAGGAGTCTACTCCTCTACCTCTAGACCATGAAGCTATTTGGGTGAGGGGTTTGGTTTGCCAAAAGCACTAACTGAGTCTATGTAAAATTTTAGCTTTTTAGGTTCTAGAATATTTCTTAGACTAGATGAGCACCTAACTATCCACACATGGCATCAATCATTAAGTCAAACAACATCTTTTGAAGGTAACCTCAATTCCGCTTACTACTCAATGTAGTACAATGGATCAAGCAGTCTTATTAGCTACGAGAAGCAGACAATTCAAATTGAGTTTTAACCTTGCAATGTAAACCTAAACACACGACATCTAGTGGCACTCCATCCCCACACACATCAACCGCTCCCATAGATTCCTCATCAACAGATCAGACCCCACTCCCTTAACATATAGAGCCCCACTGCCCCAGACCTAGCTGTGCAGCGACTACATCTTGTACCCACCATATCCGGAATGGGAGACCAAATTCTCAGGCAAGTGGGTAAAATGTCTACGGGTAGGTTCAATCAGGTATTAGGCTTGCTGATTTACCATATTTCTCTGTATGTGTTTAGTACTTTCAAACACTTGACACAGTATCCACACATTAACCTTTATTCCAATTCAATTCCCTGGATAGAGCATCCCTCAGGGATCCATCCCCATAAACAATCATAAACCCATTATAAAAATGAATACAACCAATTTCTCACCTCGCAGGAGTGCTAGAAAAATCACTCGACTTCTACCGAGATCCCTATTTAGCATAGTAGTTACTCGACCTAGCATACTAGTATTAATCTCAAAAAGGAACTTGAGTTCATGCATATAGGGTTTCAAACAACTCCTACACTTAAGTGCACAATACAATACTACAAATAGAATTGCAGTAAATTAGCATATATAACGGTTATGCATAGCACTGGGGCTTGCCTTCAGGTGTAGGTGCTGTCGGGATGTCCTCGGTAACAGGCTCGGGAGCAGGTTCTTGTTCTCCTCATAGATCACCCTCTCGCTCCGGAACCAGGACATATTCTCCGTCAGCAAGGTTGCAATCTATCAAATGCAATGCATCATATATGTATTATGATACGCTAGAATTCTTAATGATGATGCAGGGTTTAGTAAAGATTAAGTTACTTAGCATTATGTAGGTGTTTGCACTATTAGGGTAGGTTCTTATAGGAGTTGGCACTTATAGAGATTTTAGCTTAAGGTTTGATTTGGTGAGGTGGATTAAGACTCAACTAATTAACTTAAAAGATTTAGCTTAGGTCTAGGTAGGTTGGCATGTGTTCGTTCCTTAACCTTTACGTGACTCTTAATCTCTCCTCTTTTAATTAAAATTTGTAGTGTGAATTGAACTACAACTATGGTATAGAAAATTCTAAAACTCCTACAAAAATTACATTAGCTTTCTACTAGTTTATAAAGGTTTCCCTATGAATTTGGGGTCAAAAGTAGTTAAGGTCTGTCCTGCACAAAAATGACAAATCGTGCAGAGGGGGCACTTAACACTACATCACCTTTGTAAAAGTGGCTACTGTCCTATTTGGTATTTTACCATCAACTAGGTGAGATATTATAAACTTTCCCAAAGTTTCATAAGGTAGCTCTTAGTTGTCTTTCATCTATGATTTTCTAAAGTTATTGGCCAAAAAGAGCACCTATAACTAACTTGCCCTTTGGAAAGTGTCCAACAACAGGTTTGGCATTTTTTTCTAGATTCCTCTTAGCACAAGAGCAATCATCCTAGGGGTTGAGGTTTTAACTCAGTAAGGATGATTTTCTAGGTTTTCTAAAGTTATCCTTGTTTTGCAAAAATAAAAAGTTTCTATTCACCTTTTCTTTGGACTAGGGTGGTTTATATTTTTCCTAGGGTCTACATCATCTAATTAGTCTAGGAAAAATAGTAAGCTCCCTGGTTACACTTATTTACCAATTATTTTGCTTTTATTTAACTAAGGCCTTATTTAGATTTAGTTGGATTAAACTCTACTAATGACTTAGACCAGGGTGCTATAAAATTTCAAACATTGAAAAATCATGTATTACTTCTTCTCAAAAAATTCCTGGCCTAGTTCAATAGTATCTATATTTTTTCCCTTTATTTTCTTGAAATGGGCAGATTTTGGTTTTAAATAAAGAGTCATAGAAAAAGCCTAGAGACTATGTGGTTTTCTATTTTTTTGTTTAAAGTTTGATTATCCAGAGTATTGCAAAATTGGTTCCACTAATTTTGGACTTATTTTAATTTATTTATGCATTTCCAAAGCTCTCTACATATTTTAAATAAAGTATTTAATCTAAATGCAAAAGAAAAACCATCTTGCGTCGAGATCCCTAGTTGAAAACCCATACTTCTGTTTCAAATATGCCCATGCAACATTATTCATTTGAGTCTCTTACTTTGCGCATAAACCCCTGTTCTTTTCTCCTTCCTAACTCGCGGTCTTCCTCTTCTTAGAATAGTGATTGGCAGTGAGTTTAGGGCAGAGCAGCTTACCAGCGGCAGTAGGGTTCCTAGAGAGTGGTCGGTGAGGTCAGGGACGTCGTGAGGGTCACGTCGATGGTTAGGTAACGGTCGGAGGTGGTTGGAGTCGCTCGGACCACCGCGCAAGCAGCAAAGCTCAACGACGATGAGCGGTTTAGCTCGTCAGTGGTGGTAGAGCTTCAATTGAGTAGCTGTGGAGCTTCACTAGGTCATGGTAGTGCTATGGGTAGGAGGAATTGGTCGGCGATGGTCTACAGTGGGCTGGCAACTTAAAATGCAACAATATTTTCAAAGATAAGCTAAAGAGTGCAAATTGAAGTCCAATTCATCTCACATAGTGTTGGGGGCCTTCTCCTTCTGAAGGTCCTCAAAAACATAATTAACCATTTGTTTTCAGTATAAGCTATTACAGGAAACTTCGTCTTCAAGATACAAGCTTCTCCCTTATGACGAAAGCATACAAGATGAAGACAGATCCAAAGAGGATAAGAGTAAACGCCAAAGCTATCACCAGATGGACAGCTTTGGCTCGCAATGAAGATGATGAATAATGATGATGATCGAAAGAGGAAAATACTACTTAGTCCCTAATAACTTGTATTACAATCATGTGTAAATGTTGAGGACATAAATGTACTTTTGCTTGGGCTGCGTCCCATGCCTATAAATAGATGAACAGTAACACCGTACTGTTCACGCTAGATTGTAATCACTCTCCTGCATTCTCGCCTTTGAGCAAGCCGAAGGTATCAATGTAATATCAATACTGTTGAATATTCATTTACATTTTGTGGAGCATGAATATAAATGGATTAATGAAGATCCAATCTTCATCTTTATTCTCTCGCATTTCCATTCATATATTAAATAATGAATGCTTGTCTTTTGTGATCTTCGTCTGATGAGTAATATCTCTATGTGGAGATAATGCTTCGGAAGACAAAGATCATTAATCCTTAACAATTGTGTTGCCTTGTTCTTGATTCATAGCATTTGAGAACGAGTGGCCAAATTGGCGCCCACCTCCGGCGAACCTCAACGACCACCTTTGGCAAGCATCCACCTTCGTCATGCTGCCGAAGAAAACAACAGTGCCAGGGGCTGCTTTGCAGCCACTGGACACAAGTCAGGACACACTCTCCCTGCAAGAGGCTAGGAGCCATAAGAGAAAGGCTACTATCCCAACGCTTCATGAGGAGGAGCTTGATCATGAGATTAGGGATCTCGAAGCAATTCATTAGCAAGTACAGAGGAAGAAGGAAAAAATGCTTCGGCTGGCCGTTCTTCAGAGGAAGATTGACGAAGTAGCTGAGGAGATGCGTCATCTCACTCAAGATGACCAAGATCGAAGGCCCCAACATAGGGAGCTTCGTCAAGAAAGCCCAATCAACGAAGATGAATGGTATGACTACTTTCATCATGGTAACTCTATTTTCGATGATGCTTCTCCTCTGGTAGCAGAATTGCAGGCTACCCCATGGCCACCATCCTACAAGCCACCTCAGTTACCCATGTATGATGGGCATTCGGATCCAAAGCAGTTCCTGATGAGCTACGAGGCGACAATATCCTCGTATGGGGCAACATTGTCGTCATGGCGAAGTCCTTCGTCATGGCAGTTAGAAGTGTGGCCCAGACATGGTATTTCTCTCTTCGGCCAGGGATAATTACATCATGGCAGAAGCTGAAGGACATGCTAGTCACTAGCTTCTAGGGCTTTCAGACAAAGCCAGTCACTGCTCAGGCCTTGTTCCAATGCACGCAGGACCATGAGGAGTACCTACAGGCGTACGTCGGAAGGTTCTTGCATTTGAGAGCTCAAGCACATACAGTGCCCAATGAGATTGTCATTGAGGCTATGATCAAGGGGCTTCGACTAGGACCCATAGTCTAATATTTTATAAGGAAGCTACCATAGACCCTGGAGAAACTTCTCCAGAAGATGGATGAGTACAACTGAGCTGATAATGATTTTCACCAGAGAAGGGAGGAAGCATATAGGTATTCTGAGATGACTAGGGGCTTCGGAGGAAGACTCCATCCTAGGCATGTTAGGACTGAAAGGGAAATAGGGTCAAACCTTTTCCTAAATATAATTTTGGTGGTTGAATGCCCAACACAAATAATTGGACTAACTAGTTTGCTCTAGATTATATGTCCTACAGGTGCCATAGGTTCAACACAAACCAATAAAAAGAACAAGTTAGGGTTCAAAAGATAAGGAGCAAAAGAAACCAAAGTGTGCCCTGGTCTGGCGCACCGAACACTGTCCGGTGGCAAAGAACAAGTTAGGGTTCAAAAGAAAAGGAGCAAAAGAAACCAAAGTGTGCCCTGGTCTGGCGCACCGGACTGTTCGGTGTGCCACCGGACAGTTTCTGGTGCACCAGGGAGACCAACTCTGAACTCCTCAGCTTCGGGTTTTCTCCAGCGCACTCCGCTAAAATTCACCGGACTGTCCGGTGTAACACCGGACTGTCCGGTGTGCCAAGCGGAGCAACGGCTACTGCGCCAATGGTCAACTACAAAAGTGAATAGTGGTGTGAACAGTGCGCGGACAGTTTGCGCAGAGTCAGAGCAGAGCCAGAAGGCACACTGGACAGTGAACAGTGCTTGTCCGGTGCGGCATCGGACTGTCCGGTGCCCCAAGATGCCAGAGCTCCAACGGTCGAAACCGTCAGAACCCTAACGGTTGGGTGACATGGCTGGCGCACCAGACAGTGTCCGGTGCGCCCATCGACAGCAGCCCTCCCCAACGGCTGTTTTGGTGGTTGAGGCTATAAATACCCCCAACCACCACCATTCAAAGTATCCAAGTTTCCAGCAATTTGCATTCAATGCAAGAGCTCTAGACTTCACTCCAAGACACAAAACAAAAGATCAAATCCTCTCCAAGTCCCAAACTCATTCCAAAGACTTAGTGACTTGTGAGAGAGAGACATTTGTGTTCATCTGAGTTCTTGTCGCTTGGATCGCTTTTCTTCTTCCTCTATTCTTGTTCTCAAGCAACTTGTAATCAAAGCAAGAGACACCAAGTTGTGGTGGTCCTTGTAGGGGTCTAAGTGACCCATTTGATTAAGGAGAAAAGCTCACTCGGTCTAGGTGACCGTTTGAGAGAGGGAAAGGGTTGAAAGAGACCCAGTCTTTGTGACCACCTCAACGGGGAGTAGGTTTGCAAGAACCGAACCTCGGTAAAACAAATCATCGTGTCATCCGCTTCATTTGTCTTTGATTTGTTTTTCACCCTCTCTCGCGGACTCGGATTTTACTCTAACGCTAACCCCGACTTGTAGTTGTGCTTAAAGTTTATAAATTTTAGATTCCGCCTATTCACCCCCCTCTAGGTGACTTTCAATTGGTATCGGAGCCTAGTACTTTATTAGAGCTTAACCGCTCGAAGTGATGTCGGGAGATCACACCAAGAAGGAGATCGTGACCGGTGGTGACAAGCCTATAAGCCACGAGAAGACTCCATCGGGAGAGTCCGGCAACAAGTTGGAGGGATCCCCTTCACACAACAAGTCGCATCGGAGCGGTGAGAAGAAAAAGAAGATGAAGAAGGTGGTCTACTACGAGACCAATTCTTCATCGCCATCCACCTCCGGCTCCGACGCGCCGTCCGTCACTTCTAAGCGCCATGAGCGCAAGAAGTTTAGTAAGATCCCCCTACGCTACCCTCGCATTTCTAAATGCACTCCTTTACTTTCTGTCCCACTAGGCAAACCACCGGTTTTTGACGGTGAAGATTATTGTACGTGGAGTGATAAAATGAGGCATCATCTAACCTCACTCCACGCTAGCATTTGGGACATTGTTGAGTTTGGAGCGCAGGTGCCATCCGTAGGGGATGAAGGCTACGATTCGGACGAAGTTGCCCAAATCCGGCACTTCAACTCCCAAGCCACTACTATACTCCTCGCCTCTCTATATCGAGAGGAGTATAATAAGATGCAAGGGTTGAAAAGTGCCAAGGAGATTTGGGATGTGCTCAAGACCGCGCACGAAGGAGATGAGGTGACAAAGATCACCAAGCGGGAGACGATCGAGGGGGAGCTCGATCGGTTCGTCCTCAACCAAGGAGAGGAGCCACAAGCGATGTACAATCGTCTCAAAACCTTGGTCAACCAAGTGCGCAACCTCGGGAGCACCAAATGGGATGACCATAAAATGGTCAAGGTTATTCTAAGATCACTCGTATTTCGTAATCCTACTCAAGTTCAATTAATACGTGGTGATCCTAGATACAAGCTAATGTCTCCCGAGGAAGTGATAGGAAAGTTTGTGAGCTTTGAGTTGATGATCAAAGGCTCCAAACAAATCGTCGAGCAAGGCGGCACCTCCACACCTGAGGTGCAACCCGTCGCATTCAAGGCGACGGAGGAGAAGAAAGAAGTGTCTACATCAAGTAGGCTCCCCATTGACGCCTCCAAGCTCGACAATGAGGAGATGGCGCTCATCATCAAGAGCTTCCATCAAATCCTCAAGCAAAGGAGGGGGAAGGATTACGAACCCTGCTCCAAGAGGGTGTGCTACAAGTGTGGTAAGCCCAGTCATTTTATCGCTAAATGCCCTATGTCTAGTGATAGTGATAGGGACAACGACAAGAAGGGGAGGAAGAAGGAGAAGAAGAAGTATTACAAGAAGAAGGGCGGCGATGCCCACGTGTGTCGGGAATGGGACTCCGACAAGAGCTCCACCGACTCCTCCTCTGACGAGGACGCCGCCAACATCGCCGACAACAAGGATCTTCTCTTCCCCAACGTCGGCCACAAATGTTTCATGGCAAAGGACGACAAGAAGAAGAAGGTAATATCTAGAGCCTCCACAAAATATACAACATCTAGTGATGAGGCTAGCTCTAATGGTGATGAGGAAAACTTGCTTAGTCTTTTTGCCAACCTTAACATGCAACAAAAGGAAAAATTGAATGAATTGATAGGTGCTATTCATGAGAAGGATGAACTCTTGGATAGCCAAGAGGAATTCCTTATTAAGGAAAACAAAAAGCATGTTAAGGTTAAGAATGCCTATGCTCAGGATGTAGAAAAATGTGAAAATCTATCTAATGAGCTTAGGAATTGACATGATTTAGTTTCCAACCTTAAAACTGAGAATGCCAATTTATTTGCTAAGATTGAGAAGTTAAATATTTGTGATGATTCAATTTCCAATCTTAGAAATGATAATGCTAGCTTAATAGCTAAGATTGATAAGTTGAATGAATCAATTGCTAGCCTTACTTCTGAGAATGCTATTTTAATTTCTAAGGCTAAAGATTTAAATGTTTGCAATAATACTATTTCCAATCTTAGAGATGAAAATGCTATGTTACATGCTAAGATTGATGAATTAAATGCTTGCAAACCCTCTACATCTTCTGTTGATCATGTCACTATTTGTACTAGATGTAGAGATATTAATGTTGATGCTATCCATGATCACCTAGCTTTAATTAAACAATAAAATGATCACATAGCTCAACTTACTGCTAAAATTAATGAGCATGAAATAGAAAATGAAAAATTTAAATTTGCTAGAAGCATGCTTTATAATGGGAGACGCCCTGGCATTAAGGATGGCATTGGTTTCCAACAGGAAAGCAATGTCAAAGTTAATGCCCCTAAAAGATTGTCTAATTTTGTTAAGGGCAAGGCTCCCATGCCTCAGGATAACGAGGGTTACATTTTATATCTTGCTGGTTATCCCGAGCATAAGGTTAGGAGAATTCATTCTAGGAAGTCCCATTCTGGTCCTCATCATGCTTTTATGTATAAGAATGAGACATCTAGCTCTAGGCAATCCACTCATGCTAAATTGCCTAAAAAGAAATCTCCTACTGCATCAAATGACCATAACATTTCATTTAAGACTTTTAATGCTTCATATGTTTTAACTAACAAATCAGGCAAAGTAGTTGCCAAATATGTTGGGGCCAAGCACAAGGGCTCAAAGACTTGTATTGGGGTACCCAAGGTGCTTGTTTCTAACATCAAAGGACCCAAGACTGTTTGGGTACCTAAGAACAAGGCCTAAATTATTTTGCAGGTTTATGCATCCGGGGGCTCAAGCTGGATAATTGATAGCGGATGCATAAACCACATGACAGGGGAGAAAAGAATGTTCTCCTCCTACAAGAAAAACCAAGATCCCCAAAGAGCTATCACATTCAGGGATGGAAATCAAGGTTTGGTCAAAGGACTTGGTAAAATTGCTATATCACCTGACCATTCTATTTCCAATGTTTTTCTTGTAGATTCTTTAGATTACAATTTGCTTTCTGTTTCTCAATTATGCAATATGGGCTACAACTGTCTATTTACTGATGTAGGTGTTACTGTCTTTAGAAGAAGTGATGATTCAGTATCATTTAAGGGAGTGTTAGAGGGTCAGCTATACTTAGTTGATTTCAATAGAGCTGAACTCGACACTTGCTTAATCGCAAATACTAATATGGGTTGGCTCTGGCATCGCCAATTAGCCCATGTTGGATGAAGAATCTTCACAAGCTTCTAAAGGGAGAGCACATTTTAGGACTAACCAATGTTCATTTTGAGAAAGACAGGATTTGTAGCGTATGTCAAGCAGGAAAGCAAGTTGGTGCCCATCATCCACACAAGAACATCATGACAACTGACAGGCCGCTTGAGTTACTCCACATGGATTTATTCGGCCCGATAGCTTACATAAGCATCGGCGGGAGTAAGTATTGTCTTGTAATTGTGGATGATTATTCTCGCTTCACTTGGGTACTCTTTTTGCAGGATAAATCACAAACCCAAGAGACCTTAAAGGGATTCTTGAGACGAGCTCAAAATGAGTTCGGCTTAAGGATCAAAAAGATTAGAAGCGACAATGGAACGGAGTTCAAGAATTCACAAATTGAAGGCTTCCTTGAGGAGGAGGGCATCAAGCATGAGTTCTCTTCTCCCTACACACCTCAACAAAATGGTGTAGTGGAGAGGAAGAATAGAACTCTACTGGACATGGCTAGGACCATGCTTGATGAGTACAAGACACTGGACCAGTTTTGGGCCGAGGCGATTAACACCGCCTGCTACTCCATCAACCGGTTATATCTTCACCGAATCCTCAAGAAGACATCCTATGAACTCCTAACCAGTAAAAAGCCCAATGTTTCATATTTTAGAGTCTTTGGTAGCAAATGTTTTATTCTTGTTAAAAGAGGTAGAAAATCTAAATTTGCTCCTATGGCAGTAGAAGGCTTTTTACTAGGATATGATTCAAACACAAGGGCATATAGAGTCTTTAACAAGTCCACTGGACTAGTTGAAGTTTCTTGTGACATCATGTTTGATAAGACTAATGGCTCCCAAGTGGAGCAAGTTGATCTTGATGAACTAGATGATAAAGAGGCTCCGTGCGTCGCGCTAAGGAACATGTCCATTGGGGATGTGTGTCCTAAGGAATCCGAAGAGCCTCCACAAGCACAAGATCAATTATCATCTTGCATTCAAGCATCTCCACCAACTCAAGATGAGGAATAGGCTCAAGGTGATGAAGAAGAAGATCAAGAAGATGAGCCACCTCAAGAAGAGGGCAATGATCAAGGGGGAGATGAAGAAAATCAAGACAAGGAAGATGAACAAGAAGTACAGGGTCAAAGACCGCCACACCCAAGAGTCCACCAGGCGATTCAAAGAGATCACCCCGTGAACTCCATCCTCAGCGATATTCATAAGGGGGTAACCACTCGATCTCGAGTCGCTCATTTTTGTGAACATTACTCTTTTGTGTCCTCTATTGAGCCATACAGGGTGGAGGATGTATTAAGAGACTCAGATTGGGTGTTGGTAATGCAAGAAGAGCTCAACAACTTCACGAGGAATGAGGTATGGCATTTAGTTCCATGTCCTAATCAAAATGTTATAGGAACCAAGTGGGTATTCCGCAACAAGCAAGATGAGCATGGTGTGGTGACAAGGAACAATGGCCGACTTGTGGCCAAGGGATACTCACAAGTCGAAGGTTTGGATTTCGGTGAAACCTATGCACCCGTAGCTAGGCTTGAGTCAATTCGTATATTACTTGCCTATGCTACTTACCATGGCTTTAAGCTTTATCAAATGGACGTGAAAAGTGCCTTCCTCAATGGACCAATCAAGAAAGAGGTCTATGTTGAGCAACCTTCCGGCTTTGAAGATAGTGAGTACCCTGACCATGTTTATAAACTCTCAAAGGCGCTTTATGGGCTCAAGCAAGCCCCAAGAGCATGGTATGAATGCCTTAGAGATTTTATTATCACTAATGGCTTCAAAGTCAGTAAAGCCGATCCTACTCTCTTTACTAAAACTATTGCAAAAGATTTGTTTGTATGCCAAATTTATGTTGATGATATCATATTTGGGTCTACTAACAAATCTACTTGTGAAGAGTTTAGTAGGATCATGGTACAGAAATTCGAGATGTCTATGATGGGGGAGTTGAAGTATTTTCTAGGATTTCAAGTTAAGCAACTCCAAGAGGGCACCTTCATCAGCCAAACGAAGTATATTCAAGACATTCTTAACAAGTTTGGAATGAAGGATGCCAAACCCATCAAGACACCCATGGGAACTAATGGGCATCTCGATCTCGACACGGGAGGTAAATCCGTAGATCAAAAGGTATACCGGTCGATGATAGGATCTTTACTCTATTTATCTGCATCTCGACCGGATATTATGCTTTCCGTATGCATGTGTGCAAGGTTCCAAGCTGATCCTAAGGAAGTTCACCTTAGGGCCGTGAAGTGAATCATGAGATATTTAATTTATACTCGTAAGTTTGGTCTTTGGTACCCCAAGGGATCCTCTTTTGATTTATTAGGATATTCAGATGCTGATTGGGCAGGGTGCAAAATTGATAGGAAGAGCACATCAGGGACTTGTCAGTTTCTAGGGAGATCCCTGGTGTCTTGGGCTTTAAAGAAATAAAACTCAGTAGCTCTTTCTACCGCCGAAGCCGAGTATATTACCGCAGGCCATTGTTGCGCACAATTACTTTGGATGAGGCAAACCCTTAGGGACTATGGCTACAAATTTAGCAAAGTCCCTCTCCTATGTGATAATGAGAGTGCAATCCGCATGGCAGATAATCCCGTTGAACACAGCCGCACTAAGCACATAGACATTCGGTATCTCTTTTTGAGAGATCACCAACAAAAGGGGGATATCGAGATTGCTTATGTTAGCACCATAGAACAACTAGCCGATATCTTTACCAAACCATTAGATGAGAAAACCTTTACCAAACTTAGGAATGAGCTAAACATTCTTGATTCTCGGAATTTTGATTAATACTTTGCACACATAGCTCATTTATATACCTTTGATCATATCTCTTTTATGTCTATGACTAATGTGTTTTCAAGTATATTCTTATGCTTAGTCATAAAATTGAAAGGGAAATGGAGTATTCGGCAAAGACGACGCTTCCACTCAACTCCATCGGTATTAGTTACTTTTTGCCGGTATTTCGCCATCTCTCCACATTGGTATAATCTTTCACTCATATATTGTTTGCCAAAGG
Source organism: Zea luxurians (assembly GCA_029449295.1). Taxonomy (NCBI): domain Eukaryota; kingdom Viridiplantae; phylum Streptophyta; class Magnoliopsida; order Poales; family Poaceae; genus Zea; species Zea luxurians. The sequence continues at coordinate 2,193,629 of JAOPSE010000017.1, forward strand.
GGGAGAGCATTCAAAAGGGCTCACAAAGTCTCCGTTTTTGGCAATTAATGCCAAAGGGGGAGAGAGTATTAGCCCAAAGCAAAAGGACCGCACCACCACCTAATTTTTAATTGTGTTTTGAAATTTTTATTAGTATATTTCAAATTGGTATTCCTCTAATGAGAGTATGTCAATTGGTATATCCCAAAACCCTATTGAAAGCTAAAAGGAGAATTTCATTTAGGGGGAGTTTTGTTTAAGTCAAAGGAAAAGCATTTGAAACTGGGGGAGAAAATTTCAAATCTTGAAAATGCTTCTTTCAATCTTATTTATACGCCTTTGACTATTTGCAAAAGGATTTTGAAAAGAATTTGCAAAAACAAAACTAGTGGTGCAAGCGTGGTCCAAAATGTTAAAATAGAAGAAAGGAATCCATGCGTATCTAGTAGAAATAAAATGTTGGTTTAATTCAAAGCAACCTATGCACTTACATTATGCAAACTAGTTCAATTCTGCACTTATATATTTGCTTTGGTTTGTGTTGGCATCAATCACCAAAAATGGGGGAGATTGAAAGGGAAATAGGGTCAAACCTTTTCCTAAATATAATTTTGGTGGTTAAATGCCCAACACAAATAATTGGACTAACTAGTTTGCTTTAGATTATATGTCCTACAGGTGCCATAGGTTCAACACAAACCAATAAAAGAACAAGTTAGGGTTCAAAAGAAAAGAAGCAAAAGAAACCGAAGTGTGCCCTGGTCTGGCGCACCTGACTGTCCAGTGCACCACCGGACAGTGTACGTTGCACTAGGGAGATCAACTCTGAACTCCTCAGCTTCAGGTTTTCTCCAGCGCACTCCGCTAAAATTCACCGAACTGTCCGGTGTAACACCGGACTATCCGGTGTGCCAAGCGGAGCAACGGCTACTGCGCCAACGGTCAACTGCAAAAGTGAATAGTGGCATGAATAGTGCATGGACAGTTCACGCAGAGTCAGAGCATAGCCAGAAGGCGCACCGGACAGTGAACAGTGCTTGTCCGATGCGGCACCGGACTGTCCGGTGCCCCAAGATGTCAGAGCTCCAATGGTCGAAACCGTCAGAACCCTAATGGTTGGGTGACGTGGCTGGCGCACCGGACAGTGTCCGGTGGCGCACCCGACTATCCGGTGCGCCCATCGACAACAACCCTCCCCAACGGCTGTTTTGGTGGTTGAGGCTATAAATACCCCCAACCACCACCATTCAAAGTATCCAAGTTTCCAGCAATTTGCATTCAATACAAGAGCTCTAGACTTCACTCCAAGACACAAAACAAAAGATCAAATCCTCTCCAAATCCCAAACTCATTCCAAAGACTTAGTGACTTGTGAGAGAGAGACATTTGTGTTCATCTGAGTTCTTATCGCTTGGATCGCTTTTCTTCTTCCTCTATTCTTGTTCTCAAGCAACTTGTAATCAAAGCAAGAGACACCAAGTTGTGGTGGTCCTTGTAGGGGTCTAAGTGACCCATTTGATTAAGGAGAAAAGCTCACTCGGTCTATGTGACCGTTTGAGAGAGGGAAAGGGTCGAAAGAGACCTGGTCTTTGTGACCACCTCAACGGGGAGTAGGTTTGCAAGAACCGAACCTCGGTAAAACAAATCACCGTGTAATTCGCTTCATTTGCCTTTGATTTGTTTTTCACCCTCTCTCACGAACTCGGATTTTATTCAAACGCTAACCCCGGCTTACAGTTGTGCTTAAAGTTTATAAATTTTAGATTCTGCCTATTCACCCCCCTCTAGGCGACTTTCAAGGACAATCCATAATCCCAATACCAGCGTCCAGCGATGACAGGGCCAATAATGCTTAGAGCAGTCAACACAGCTTGCAGTCTTCGGGCATGCAACAGACCTCTTACAGACCACCAGCCCCGAGAGGCAGAGGGGGGAGAAGCTTTGGCGGAGGAAGGTACATTAATCAGCCTAGGAAATTGTTCTGTCTATTTTGTGGAGAGGACAAGGGACACACAACGAGGACGTGCCAAGTCACGATGCAAAAGCAGAAGGAAATTGCTGAAGCCCAAGCATGGCAGAGTCAGCCGAAGCAGGTCTTGCATACCGCTTTGTGTTACTCTCCGTATATTCCAGAGTACATAGGCAATCAACAACCTACAACTTCTGTTGCGTCAACAAGTCACTCTCAAGCTTTCTAGGCTTAGTTACCACCACCCCCACCACTGGTGCCTGCCCCAAGTAATGATCAGCAGCCAGAAGGGCATCGTCGGCTTAGCATCAACGTGACCTTCGGGAGCAGTCTGAAGCTCGCACAGTTAATAGTACTGTGCCCGAGTCTAGGCATATCTACTAAAGATGGCACAATGTTTTGGCTAAAAGAGAGCTCCGATTTGTTATATTTTTACTCTCTTTGTTTTTATATTTCTTTCTAAAAAGACAATATATGAAGGTTTAACCTTCAACTTGATGTAATAAACCTGTGCTTACACCATCGAGTGTGACAAGAGTAAGTTCTAAAGCTCCAAAGCCGTTCCTAAGGGAGTGCAGAGCTAAGATACCACCTAAATCAAATGTGAAGAAGCTCCAAAGTCGTTCCTAAGGGGATGCAGAGCTTAAATACCACCTAAATCAAAGGTGAAGAAGCTCTAAAGTCGTCCCTAAGGGGATGCAGAGCTTTCTCTAAGGTCGCCGTGACCCCTCATGTGCCAGCGAATGCGCAGAAGTCTCCTCGGTCACTTAAAATTCGTCAAAGGCTTTGACTTCTCCGCTGATCCACTAGACGACACCATCGGGGTCACCACAGATGAACTTCTGCTCGGAAGAGTATGCTCCCACCTTTGCAAAACTGTCCTTTAGAGTTTTGGCGTATGCCAAGGATATTTCGTAGCATCTCTCTTTGGAGTTGCGGAGCTTTGCGACATTCTTTTGTACCCTTAATCTTTCAATTACGCTTATCTCATGCTTCGCCATTACAACTTCAATTTTTTCGCTCGTTTCCGCAAGCTACTTCTTTAAATCTTCAACTTTGGTTTTGTGAGCTTCGGCTTGTGCGCTAAGTTTGGCTTCGCTAGTTTTTAGCCTATCCACTAAGGAAAACAATATCTTATCTTTCTTGAGAGCTTCGTTCCTTAGTGTAATGACCTCAGACCGAAGATTTCCAAGAGCTATTTGACAGCTCTTGTCTTCTGCTTCCATTTGGGCCTTTAAAGCCTTACTTAGTGTAAGGCCCAAAATTGGTAAAAAAATGATAATAATAACAAAATAAATAAACAAATATAGTTATTATAGTGCTTTGGGAATTAGGGAATGAGAAGAGAAAATTGTAATAAAGTCAATTATTGTTAGAGTCAAATATGGGAAGGAGAATAATATTTTGAGTTCATATTGACAAACATGCAATTACTGGATAAATAATAATAATAATGATAATAAATAAAATCAGTAAAATTAAATATTGTGTTTTATGTTGGGCCTTATATGGTTGTCTATTTTGAGTTTGATCTTTGAAGCAAAAAGTGGAATTTAAATATGAATTAGAAAATAAAACAAAAAAGAGAAAAGAATGGGGCTCACATGTGCCTCGGTCGAAAGTTGTTTGACTCGGCCCAAGTCTTCACGCGCCTGCCTCCTTGGTCTGTACGCGGGTGTGCTCACTGTCACATGGGGCCCATGCTCTAGCCTCGCCATCCGCGCTCTTGCACGTTCGCTGACACATGGGGCCCGATGGTCAGTCTCCCCTTCCCTTTGCTTTTCCTATCTCGCTTACGCATGGACCCCACCTTGTCAGCTTCAACGTTCTCCTTCGGATCGCAACAGAACCGCGACAAATTCGCTGCCGTGGATTCCACGCTATTCCGGCCAACTCCCATCGTGGACTTGGTTCCAGCTATAAATTGCTCGGCCCCACGACCCCCTCATCATCCCAACAGGACGATCGGGCTCCATCCATCATAGCTACGAAGAATGACGAGAGCAGAGAGAGGGACAAAAGGGGAAGTCCGCCGCCAACATTGACCAACACGTATGCCACCGTGGAAGTCTTCCTGCCGTGACCCGAGGCCGCTCCAAGTCGTCTCCTTGGTCCTCATTGTCGTTCCAGGGCCATATTACCGAACGGGCGGTGGTAATTTCTCACTGGTGCGCTCATCTCCGTCGTGAATCCGCCTGGTCTGCAGACGACATTGCAACCGCCATTATACCCTGTAAGCCCCCCATAATCAATTCAATATGCTTCGTAGTACATGTACTACGTATTGGCACTAGGAATCGTGCTCCGGGGCGTTGGGCGCCCTGTTCATCTACGCTCGCCGCCGACGGTGAACCTGCGCATCGCCCAACTCCGGCGTCGGGTGGTGATGAGTTAGCGCCGGTCGTTGGATTTGGGACGAACAACCCTGATTAAAAGGTGGAATAACGATTTGACCGGGATCCGCGTCAACCCTAGATCTTTGATCGAGTGGTTGCAGGCTCATAGTGCTCAAGACCCATTATGGTACGTTGGATCGGGATCCAGTGACCTCGGATGCGTACCGATTAGTTTTTTGGTGATGTGATCCTCAGCGTCGGATCAAATTTGGGCGGCCCGGATTAGTTTAAGCATACCGCTTCGGGCGATGGGATCTGTGCCGTTGGATCGGATCTGAGGGCTTGGGTTTCATCAGGGCGTGGGCGTTTTGGGACCACAGATCTTTGATCCGGCGTTCCTGGTGTCATACCGGTCCATTAAGTGATTTGATCTAATGGCAACCGTCGGATTGTGATCGGGCGGTCAAAGATTGAGGATACCCCTTCGTCGTGGCCTATTTGCTAAAGAGACCTCGTATTCTTCTCCAATTAACCCACGGTCCTTCCACCTTTAAGAATCATAACAAGCGGGCCCTAGAATTAACAATAACAACCCTGAACTCCCTGGATTTTGTGTCCACAGTCCATAGGTTATCTAGAAATAATAAATTAATTTAGAAAAAAATTAGAATAAAAATAAATCTAGAAACTTGTTTAATTCATATTTGATTCATTCTAACTCTGTTTTGATCTATTCCAATTGCATTAGACTCATGGAAATATTGTCTATCGTTTAGTAACCTTATTTTACTATGTAACTTAGTTATAAAATTAACACTCAATTTGTTTTATGTTTAACACCCAAATTATTCAGAAAATCATAACTTTTACACCTTAACCCCGATTCAATCCATTCAAATTGCATTAGCCTCATAGAAATATCTACTACACAGTAGCAACATTAATTATACGATATCACGTACTTCTATAATTAACTAATTAGATTAATCTATGTTTATTGGAATTAGCTTTTCTAATGTTAATATAGTATTCTGATCTTATGGTTATAATTTAATTAAAAGATGATCTTTAATCAAGTAATGACTTAGATTAAAGTTGAGTTAATTATTCATAGAATATTCTCTCAATGATGTATACTAATCAATTTATAATATATTTTAACATTTAAATCACGTATATCTTCTATAAATCCTAACTTTATAACCGTAATCCCAATTTTAGTGATTCTCGAACCCACGATCTCGTAGCATCACGTAGAATATTATTACATGGTTTGTTTTTATGTTTGGTGTGATGTTAATTTTACCTATACCATATTTGTTTGTACTGCTACGTTTAGCAGTGAGGTCACGAGTAACTTGAAGAGCAAGCTGGTACCTGGAATCTCAAGTCCCAAGCAAGTTGTGCCCTTGATCACTTCTTTTTACCCAATAATGTTCTTATTAATCATAATGATCTACATAGGTTAATTTTGATGGGACTCAATAGGTTACCCTAGTTTGACTATCTATATACCATGTTTACCACTGAATTTTTGGGTAGTACCTGCTATTGCTTCATGTGGTTTTGGGTATAGAGATACACATTATTCATGATCATACTTTTATTATCTGTTTGTTATTTACTATTTATGATAAGATTATTATGTTAATTGGAACATGGAGTGACCACCCGGGAAAACAGTGCAACCACAAGGGTGGTATGGGACGCCCTTGGCTGACTAATTAGGAAAGGTAGTGGAGGACTACCTTACCCGAAAGGGGCAAGGGCAGCAGGGGAGTGGTCAGTGTAGGGAGGCCCTTGGGTTGATTTTGCTGCGATGGCGATCAGGCGAGGGGTCCCTGCATTGGAGCTTCCTAGAAACTGTAGCGGGTTTTCTGAAGCTAGTGGAACTTTGTAAAGACCTCGCAGTGTTACCCTGCCTCGCCTCCTTGGTAGAGGTGTATGGGAGTGGCCTTCCCTTGGCAGATGGGTAACATGACTTGTGGGTAAACATGTGCAATCTCTGCAGAGTGTAAAACTGGTATATCAGCTATGCTCACAGTCATGAGCGGCTCAGACCCTCACATGATTAACTTATGGAACTAAATTCAATTTGCCATATGCATCGCATTGCGGGTGTTGTTATTACTTTGTTCTACCACTTAATTGGGTTGGTATCTATTTATACTTTGAAAGGGAAACATCCTCAACATTTCTTATAATCGGTTTTGGTGTTTGACGACCATCAAAAACCTTGTGGACTAACTAGTTTGCCTAGTTGATCATTTCTCAGATGCATAAGTTCATCTACAACTATTCTAAGTTGACTGTCCGGAATATTATAGATTATTCTGGATAGGTGAAGCTTTTTTGGAAAAACACCTATGCGCGAACCGTTTAGGCCCTTGCGGCGGACCGTCCGCGATATCAAGGTGAGCCTCGGACTGGAACACTGAAAAATGCAAGTTAACACTACAGACCGTCCGATGGAGAAGCGAGCACCGTCTGAGACTAAGCGCGGACCATCCGGCCTCTGGCGTGGACCGTTCGGTCGGTGAAAAACCAGAAAAACCCGAAGGTGACGGGTTCGGTAAAATGTATTTTTAGCGTCCTCGCGGACCGTCTAGGGTGCACAGCCGGACCGTCCACGACTGCTTTATCTGACATCTGACGACGCATTAAATGCTCTATAGCCATTGATATAACCGTTCCTGCTGACCGTTCGATTTCAGCCGTTGATGTGCAGGGGCAGACGGTCTGGACCAGGGGCGGGGACCGTTCGCGGTCGACAGAATTGAAGCAACGACTAGGAAGTGGTTGGGGGCTATAAATACAACCCCAACCACCTCCATTCAACACACCCAAGCACTCCACTCATACACATTCAATACAAGAGCTAGCAATCCATTCCAAGACACAATCAAAGCTTCCAATCTCTCCAAGTTCCACAATTGAGACAAGTGATCATTAGTGATTAGTGACTTGAGAGAGAGTGATTCGTGTTTCATTTGTTGCTCTTGTTGCTTGGTTTCCTTAATCGTGCTTTCTTCATCTCTCTCTAAACTCTCTAAGTGTGGTGATCCTTGCGGGGTCTTATTGACCCGTGAGATTAAGGAGAAGCACTCAACTGGTCTAAGTGACCGATTGAGAGAGGGAAAGGGTTGAAATAGACCCGGCCTTTGTGACCTCCTCAACGGGGACTAGGTTCTTTAGAACCGAACCTCGGTAAAACAAATCACCGTGTTCACTCGTCAATCTTCACTTGATTTGTTTTTCCCTCTCTAAAAGTTCATTTGCTCATATTGATTTGAGTTTGCTCCAAAGGTCATCTGCATTGATTCAGCAACTCTAAGCAAAGAGAACTATCTTCCGCACTCCAATTTAATTCTAACGCTAACCCTGGCCTTAGTGCAAGTTTAAGTTTATAAATTTTAGGTTTCGCCTATTCACCCCCTCTAGGCGACTTTCAATTGGTATCAAAGCCAGTGCTTCATTAAGAGCCTAACCAACTCGAAGTGATGTCTGGAGATCACGCCAAGAGGGAGATCATGACTGGCGAAAAGCCCACAGGCTCGAGGAGGACTCTCTCAAGGGAGTCCGACAATAAGTATAAGGAGGAATCCTCTTCCTCCATCAAGTCACATCAGAGAGGTGACAAGAAGAAGAAGATGAAGAAGTTGGTCTACTACGAGACCGACTCTTCGTCACCCTCCACCTTCGACACCGAGTCGTCGACTACTTCTAAACGCCATGAGCGCAAGAAGTACAGTAAGATGCCCCTACACTATCCCCGTATTTCAAAGCGCGCTCCATTACTTTCCGTACCCCTAGGCAAACCACCATATTTGATGGTGAAGATTATTATATGTGGAGTGATAAAATGAGGCACCATCTAACCTCACTCCACGAAAGTATTTGGGATATTGTTGAGTTTGGAGCGCAGGCACCAAAGGTGGGAGACGAAGACTACGACTCGGACGAGACCGCCCAAATTAGGCACTTCAACTCTCAAGCAACTTCTATACTCCTCGCCTCCTTGTGTCGAGAGGAGTATAATAAGGTGCAAGGGTTAAAGAACGCCAAAGAAATTTGGGATGTCCTCAAAACCGCGCACGAAGGGGACGAGGTGACTAAAATCACCAAGGGCGAAACGATCGAGGGAGAACTCGGTCAAATCATCCTCAACAAAGGAGAAGAGCCGCAAGCTATGTACAACCGGCTCAAGACGATGGCCAACCAAGTGCGCAACCTTAGGAGCACCAAGTGGGATGACCATGAGATGGTCAAGGTTATTCTAAGATCCCTTGTTTTTTGTAATCCTACTCAAGTACAATTAATACGTGGGGATCCTAGATACAAGCTAATGTCTCCTGAGAAAATTATTGGCAAGTTTGTGAGCTTTGAACTTATGATCAAAGGCTCCAAACACATTGTCAAGTTGGAGTAAGGCGCCACCTCTACACCCGAGGTGCAACCCGTCGCATTCAAAGCGACGGAAGAAAAGAAGGAGGAGTCGACACCAAGTAGGCTTCCAATCGACGCCTCCAAGCTCAACAATGAGGAGATGGCGCTCATCATCAAAAGCTTCCGCCAAATGCTCAAGCAAAGGAGGGGGAAGGATTACAAGCCCCGCTCCAAGAGGGTGTGCTACTGGTGTGGTAAGTCTAGTCATTTCATAGCTAAATTGTCACACCCGGTGTTGGAAGGTAAACCGAATGCGAACCGTGTACGTGCCAGGATCAGAAACTGACGTACACAGCGATTACATAATTGGACATCATCACACATTGCTTAAAGTAAATAGCGGAAATGTACTTTAATTACATCAAGATGTCCAAGACATCCATAGAGTCTAATACATAACCATTGTCTTTAACTATCAAAGTGCGGAAAACGAAACGTAGATGAAAAGCCTACACAGGAAACTCACTAGGGGTTTACCACTAAGATAAACTAGAACTCGTTGTAGTCCTGGAACTCCTTAAAGTCCTCCATGTTGCCAGCATCACCTCCTAAGCACTGAGTACAGTGGGGACAACCTGGGGTGGGGTGGTTTGTAAAGCAAGGGTGAGTACACATAAACGTACTCAGCAAATGTCCCGTTTGGCTAAAGTGTACTAGCCGTATGTGGGGTTGAGGTTAAGCAGTTGCTTTTAGTTGGTCAAACATTTATTACTATTAGTAGAGCCAAGTTTTAGTAATAAACCCAGTTATTACCCAAAAAGTACTCCCTCCAAGAGGAAATACCAAAGATCAGAATTATAACCAACATTATTAACCATCATCATAAAAGTAACCAAAGATCTTCTAATCAAAGAGGATCCCAAGGCTACTCTTAACCGTGAGCACGGCTAATATATCAGTTTCTAATCCTCTGCAGAGGTTGCACACTTTACCCACAAGCCATGATCCCTTTATGCCTTGGGTCGATCAAACCCTCAAACACTACCAAGGTGAGTCGGCAAGGTTTCACTATGTAGCCTTTACAAAGACTCCCCTGGCGCATAGCTGCTCGTTAGGTTTCGCAAGTCGTACAAACGCAGTACACCTCCCCAAGGTGGGTGACTAACAAAACCAAATCGAATGAACCTCTGCACCCCACCTTAGCAGAGCGTGCACCATGCCCCGGCCCCCATTGATGGCCCTCAGGCAAATCCAACTACACTCCTAGGTTCATCTAATTACTCAGCTAAGGGCATCCCATTCCACCCTCATGGTTGCACTGTTATCCCGGGCGGTCACTCCACGAACAGGTCCTTACAGAGAGGTACTCAGGAAAAATGGCCTGAGCCCCATAGAGTATCACAATAGTATCATTGGGATAACATCATCGTATCTTAAATAATCACATCATGTTCATTGATTAGGTTAAAGCAATAGCATAAAGCTACTCATGATAACCTAGAAAGGTAAACAAGGATAAGGTAAATACAGACTAGTCAATCCTTAGGTTTAAATAATGTAATGGGGGACAGTGAATTATAAAGTATGTAGGACATAATGGGTCAGAGGACACTTGCCTTCACCAGGTTGTTGCTCAGGAAGGTCTTCAGCAACACACTTAGGAACCACGGACTGCTCGTTGTCTAAATAAAGCGATCATACATTCAATACATTTGAAAAGTACAAATGAATAGCACACCAAACATGTACAAACATTGGAATACATATAAAAAAGGCACATTATTAAATAAGGAAGAATGAGATCAAAGTATAACATGAACTAATTTCATTTAGGAGTTGATTATTCTTTAAGTGTGGTCCATAATTACATAACCTTATTCTATTCATTTACTGAGACCTAAAAGTTAGACCAGAGATGAATTCATGTAATACATATTATTAATCTCACAAGACTAAATATACTTTAACCTCTAGGATTTTCCTTTTATTTATTTTATTAGATAAATAAATCCACACATATACTAGTTCATAGTTAACCATAAAATTAGAATGTGCAGACAGTAGACAGAACTAATTTATTTAAATAGAGAATATTCCTATGAACATTTTGCAATTTGAATCACTAAATTTAGAGTTCATATGCAAAAGATATGAAATAAACAAGTTTGGAGTTTAAAATATAAAAATAGGTCTAATTCTATAATTATTTATAAGCCTAGGATTCAATCTGCAAGATTACAGGGGCCTGCGCGCAAAAACCAGGGACGTCGGGTTGATTTTCTAAAACTCGAGGGTCTCTTAAGCAAAACTACACGTGAAGGGGTAGCGGACGATCTCAACCATCGGATCAGAGATCGACGGATAGGATTAGATCCACGGGCAACGGCACGCGCGTGCGGGCGAGCGAGGCACTGACAAGCGGGCCACGGGCCAGCGGCGTCAGCGACCGAGGAGTGGGCGCGCTGACCGGTCGGACCCAGCGCCAGGGGCGCAGGTGCTGACCGATGGGGCCTAGGGGCAAAGCGCGGGTAAGGGAGTGGACTCGAGCGGCCGAATCCGAATCAGACGGTTAGGATTCGGTCTGCTCTGATTAAATTTAGGCCACTCGATCTCAAACGGGCAGTTGAGATCTCGCGGCACGCCTGGGTAAGTTCTCCTTGGCTGCCAGCGGTAGCACCGCCCGACTGTGCGGCAGAGCTCTACCGGAGGCGAGGGCATGGGCACGCCAGAGGGTCCTAGGGCGTTGGGGATGGCTCAGGCGGGTTCTAAGCGGTGCGGCAAACTCAGTCGTGGGCTTGACGCTGGCGCAGAGGCACCGAAGGGTACCGGTCTACGGCAGAGCGGCACGGCGGCGGCGCTAGCCAACTGCGGCGAGCAATTACGCGAGCAACAAGGTAGGGAAAGGAAAAATAGGGGCGTGGGGAGTTGAGTTACCTTGGGAGATGGCTTCGGGACCCTTGAACAACGGCAGAGACACGACAGGGGCTTGGGTCGACGGCGGCGGCTCTTCGGCTGCACATGGGTAGCTCTGGTGAGCATGGACAGAGGGAACCAGGGAGGGAGAGGGTAAGGAAAGGCGCGTCTCAGGTTGTGGGCACTAGGGCGGAACTCACCAGGCGAGAGGCACAGCGAAGCTCCAACGGTGATGGCGGAACGAACACGCGGACCCGACGAGCGACGACAGACTTCGAGAGCTCCGAGAGGGAACGACGTGCGGGCGAGAGGGAGTTGGTGCGTCTGCGAGTGGGGGAAATGGTCGAGCGGGCTAAAGGGGGCTTGAATAGGGGCTCGGCATGTGGGTGGTGGCCAGAATTCGCGCGAATGTGGGTGAGGACGTGGGCGCGGCCATAGCGGGCGCGCGGACTAGGGGAGGTTAGAGGAGGGGAGAGGGCTGACGAGTGGGGCCCGGTAGACAGTGGCTCGGCATGCGCTCGTGCGAAGGAACACGCCAACAAGTGGGGCCCAGGTGGCAGAGAGAAGAGGAGAGAGAGGCACACGGGCGCGGGATCCACTGCTGACAGGAGGGGGCCGCCTGTCAGCGTGGGCGGGCGCGGGTGCACGTGCGCGCTGCTGGGCTGGCTTGGGCTGACTTGGGCCGAATTGGTGTTTTCCTTTTTCCTAGAATTTCTAATTGCTTTTCTATTTCTTTTCTCTAGGGTTTTCAATTCAAATTCAAACCAAGATTCAAATTTAAACTAATTCAAACATGTGCAACAATTCAAAGAATATTTAAGCTCAGCATGATGCAACATTCCATGACTCATAATGTTTTAGCAAAGATAGATAATTAATCCCTCCCTAATTAAGCTAAATCTACTCAAAAGGAAAAAGAGAGAGAGAATCAAGAGAGAGATAGAGACTAGAGAGAGAGAGAAGAGTAACACCTAAATTTGGGTGATAATTAGAAAGAAATTTTATACCCCCAAATTTAGGGTGTTACAGACCTATCCCCCTTAAAAAGAACCTCGCCCTCGAGATTCAAGGTTGGCTAGAAAAGAGCTCAGGGTACTTGGCTTTCAAATCATATTCTCTTTCCTAGGTTGCTTCTTCTTCTGAGTGATGGCCCCATTTGACTTTGCACATCCTGATGGTGCTTCTCCGAGTGACCCGATCTGCTATCTCCAAAATCTGAGTTGGCTTCTCAATATATGTCGGATCTTCTTGAACTTCAAGGTCCTATGTTGGCAACTGCTCTTCTGGCACTCTCAAGCATTTTTTCAGCTGAGACACATGGAACACGTCATGCACACCTAACAGACTCTCTGGTAAGTTGAGTTGATATGCCACTCCTCCATGCCTCGCTTGAATCTGGTACGGTTCGATGTATCGAGGTGCTAGCTTGCCTTTGACTCCGAATCTTTTGATTCCTCTCATGGGTGACACCTTTAAGTAGACATAGTCTCCTACTTCAAAGCTCAGTTCTCTTCTTCGGGTGTCAGCATAGCTTCACTGTCTGGACTGCGCTGTCTTCAGATTCTCTCGGACCATCCTGATGTTCTCTTCGGCCCAAAGCAAAATATCTGGACCAAACACCTGTCTTTCGCCGGGTTGGTCCCAATGCAATGGAGTTTTGCAATTCCTCCCGTAAAGCGCTTCGAATGGTGACATCTTCAGACTAGCTTGATAGCTGTTGTTGTAAGAGAATTCTGTGTACGGTAGCCTCTTGTCCCAGCCTATCTTGTCTTGCAAGGCACAAGCTCTCAACATGTCTTCAAGAATCTGGTTGGTTCTCTCTATTTGACCATCTGTCTGCGGGTGATAAGCTAAGCTGAACTTCAAGTGTGTGCCCAAAGCTTCAAGCAACTGCTACAAAAAATGAGAGGTGAACTGAGTGCCTCTATGTGATACTATCTTCTTTGGAACACCGTGCAGCACACAACCCGAGACATGTACAGTTCGGCCAACACTGCACTGTTGTAGGTGGTCTTGACTAGTATGAAATGGGCTGCCTTTGTCAAACGGTCCACTACTATCCAGATGGAGTCATACCAGTACGAGTGCGAGGCAAACCAACTATAAAGTCCATCCCAATCTCATCCCATTTCCACTGAGGGATCTGCAACGGTTGCAACAAACCTGCGGGTCTATGATGTTCTGCTTTAATCCTCTGACAACTGTCACATACAGCTACGTACTCTGCTATCTCCCTTTTCATACCGTACCACTAGAATCATTTCTTCAGGTCTTGGTACATCTTCTTGCTACCAGGATGTATAGAATATGCTGTCTCATGAGCTTCTTTGAGAATTAGTTCCCGGATCGATTTGATGTTAGGAACACACAGTCTATCCTTGAACCATACCACTCCTTTTGTGTCTTCACGGAAATCCTTGCCTTTTCCATCTATGATCAGCTGCCGGATCTCATTGATCTTCTCATCATCCTCCTGACCCTTCCTGATGTCTTGCTCTAGAGTGGGTTCCAACTCAATTGTCACTCCTTGAGTGTTGTTCAGAAATCCGAGACTCAATCTGTCGAATTCCTTTGCTAGCTCCTATGGCATGGGGTGAGCGGCCAACATATTCACTTGACTCTTTCTACTTAGAGCATCTGCAACCACATTTGCTTTTCCTGGGTGATTATGAATCTTTAGCTCATAGTCTTTTATCAACTCTAACCATCTTCGCTGCCTCATGTTTAGCTCCGACTGAGTGAATATATATATTTAAGACTCTTGTGGTCCGTGTAGATATCACACTTCTGCCCATACAAATAATGCCTCCAGGTCTTCAATGCATGAACCATGGCTGCTAATTCCAGATCATGAGTAGGATAATTCTTCTCATGAATCTTCAACTGGCGAGACGAGTATGCCACTACTCTCCCTCCCTGCATTAACACACATCCCAGTTTGGTGTACGAAGCATCACAGTATACTGAGAATGGCTTGTGAATGTCTAGCAAAATCAATACTAGTGCCGTTGTCAATTTCTCCTTCAATGTCTCAAAGGACTTTTGGCATGCTGGGGTCCACTTGAACTCAACCTTCTTTGTCAACAAGGCTGTCATTGGCCTGGCAATCTTGGAGAAACCTTAAATGAAACACCGATAATAACTGACCATTCCAATGAAACTCTTGATTTCTCGGACGTCCTTTGGTGCTTTCCAGTCTAGAATAGCTGCTACCTTCTTCGGATCTACAACCAATCCCTCTCAGTTTATGATGTGACCCAAGAATAGGACTTCACTGATCCAGAACTCACACTTGCTGAGCTTGGCATACAGCTGACAATCTCGTAGCCTCTGAAGTACTTTCCTCAAATGCTCTTCATGCTCTTGCTCATTCTGGGAATATATAAGAATATCATCAATGAACACCACTACGAACTTGTCGAGGTAGTCCATGAACACACTGTTCATCAAGTACATAAAATAGGCTAGCGCATTCATAAAATCGAATGACATGACTGTGAACTCATATAGTCCATACTTGGTGATGAATGCTGTCTTCGGTATATCCGAAGGTCGGATTCTGAGCTGATAATAACCTGACCTTAGATCTATCTTCGAGAACACACTGGCTCCTCTCAACTGATCGAATAGGTCTTAAATTTTGGGTAGGGGGTACTTGTTCTTGACAGTAACTTCATTCAAGGATCTGTAGTCAATGCACATCCTCTTTGTTTCGTCCTTCTTTTCCACAAATAGCACTGGGGCTACCCAAGGCGAGGTACTTCGTCTGATGTAGCCTTTCTCTAACAACTCATCAATATGCTTCTTGAGTTCCACCAATTCTGGTCCGGACACTCGATAGGCTCTCTTGGAAATAGGGGCGGTGCCTGGTATAAGCTCTATGGCAAATTCAACCTTCCTTTCAGGTGGCATACCTGGTAACTCCTTGGGAAACACATCTAGGAATTCTAATACTACATTGATAGCCTTTGATGGTTCAACTTCCTCAATATGGGCGGTGACTCGATGACAGCTTCCTTTCCTTGGTCCAGACAAGACCAACTCCACTAACACTTCTTCTCCTGATAGGGACACTAACTTCACCGTTCTCTTATCACAGCTAAGACTGGCTTGATATTTGGTTAGCTAGTTCATCCTTAGGATGACATCTATAGTTGCATCTTGGTTACCCATAACTATTAGATCAGCGGGGAACTCTATCCCCCTTATTTGAACTCTTGCACTAGGGCAAAATCTATCCGTTTGGGTTCTTCCACCAATTGAACTAACCCTCATAGGTGGATACATGGGTGCTACTAGTATATTATGTGATTCTACCCATGATGCAGTCACAAAAAAATGCGTTGCTCTAGTATCAAATAACACATTTGCAGAATGGTACTCGGCTGGAAACGTACCTAGTGCCACTTTTGGAGTCTCCTAGACTGTGTCGGCCTCCAAGTGGTTCACCTTTCCATACTGGGCACGAGGCTGCCCATGGTTGTTGCCTCCGTGCTGCATTGCATTCTGCCTGACTGGGGCATTGGGAGCTGGTTGCTGCTGAGCTGCTTTCTTTGGGCAGTGATTCGCCCAATGGCCTTGTTCCCCGCAGTGGAAACATGCATGACTTCCTCCTTGCGCTGGAGCTGCTTGGATGTTCTGGTTGGTTGCTGGGGCAAGAAGGCGGGATGCCTGGTTGCTCTGACGCTGATATTGATTTCCTCTCTGCTGATTGTTCTGACGATACTACTACTGTTGCTGAGGAAACTGCCTCTAGTTCTGTTGCTGTTGGTTCTGACGCTGATGCTGATGCTGGTGCTGGTGACCTTGCTTAAATGGCTGAGGTGGGTTGCCTGAGTAGCACGGACGGCTGCTACTCCTGACCTGAGATCCACCAATCTTGCGTTTCCTATCCTCCATCTCCTGACGCTTCCTTTCAGTCATAATTGCTCTGTCGATCAGATGCTGGAAGGTGGGGAAGGTGTGGTTCATCAGCTGGTAATGGAGGGGATCAACCAATCCTCTTAGGAAGCGGTACTGCCTCTTGGCATCCGTGTTGACATCTTCCGGGGCATAACGTGACAGCTGTAGAAACTTGTCCTGTACTCACTGGCAGACAGGGGACCTTGCTTCAGGGCGAGAAAATCCTCCTTTGTCACCATCATCAGTCCCTCGGGCACATGGTAGCGACGGAAGTTATCCCTGGATTCCTTCCAGGTGATGGCTTCAGGGTTGGCATGGGTGGCGAGGTAAGACTCCCACCAAGACTGTGCTGCTCCCCTCAGCTGTTGGGGACCATACAACACCTTCTCACGATCGTTGCACTGGGCAGTGTGAAACTCACGTTCCACGGTACGTAGCCAATCTTTAGCGTCCATGGGATCAGCAGAATGGGCAAAGACAGGGGGATGGCCCCTCATGAATTCTACCCGTTTGTCTCTAGGCACTTATGGCATCTGAACTTGCACTTGAGGTTGAGGTGGGGGTGGCTGCTGCTGCACCTGCTGCATTGCTGCTAGTGTCTGACGAATTGCTTGGACTGCCTGAGTCTACATCAGGAACATCTGCTCAATGGTCATCGGGGGTGGCGGTGGCAACTATTGCTGAGCTGCATCTTCCTAGGGTGCCTGCTGTTCCTACTGAGCACGCCTTGCACCTCTGCGCCTGTTCTCAGACATCTGTAGAAAGCACACACACATCAGATCTGACTATGCGGTCTTTCAGCATAAGAAAAGATATATGGAAATCTCCATAACACTGAACAAATGAACATCTTCATTGATAGCTTCTCAGATAAAGAGGAAAGTGGAAATAAAGGGATTACCCAACTAAATAACTAACTTTATTAATAACTACACCAAGTTGCAGGGGATACCAACACCTTGATGACAATCTTTACAGAGATCCAACTTCATTACATGTTCATCATGACAAGCATTCCAACATATGATAAGCAAACTAACTCTAACTAAGACTAAGACACTGAATTAAGCATTATTACAAACTCCGACTCTGTCGATCTATGGATTCAAATCTATCTGGGTCCTGTAGTCAGGGGTACCATAGTCGGAGCAACCACGGGGCGGTGAACGGTAAGGGTGCTAAATCCCGACAGGGGCAGGAGAACACCATCCAAATAGTGGCGTGCTGCGCACTCAACATGCAATTCCGCAACCTCTGCCCGAACCTTGCCTAACTCGTCAAGGGCGTGGTCCAACTCTATGTTGAGCACGATGGCTAGATTGACCATGCTGTTCAGCCTGGGATTGCCCTCACCAACTGGCGAGACAATCACACCTCCAGCACTGCCGGTCAAACGGTGAGGGTAGTACTTTAGGTTAAGGCCATCAGCTACCCCGCTGAACAACAAGCAATACTGAGAAAGTGCCCGTCGTGCTGCATCTTGCATGGCTGCCTTGACAGTATCCGTCTCAGTAATAGAATAGTGCTCTGAGAAGGCCTCTGCACCCTGGAGATCATCGTCCGGACGGCGCACCAAGCAAGTAGCCTCCCACTGGTCCGGGTATAACCCATGACGATGCTGGTAGACTACACAACGGTACTCGATGGACCTAGTGTGTCGGTCGAAGGCCCGATGCAGCAAGGTATCGAGAGCGTTGTGGAAGTGACACCCGCGAGCGGTGTTGCGAGTGATGGGTCTAGCGATCCACCCCTCCGGCTTCGGCTCCTCCAAGAGCTCTGTGTCGTGGCTCGAATAGTCACCGGCATCATCGTCGTCTCCGTCTCTGTCAGGGTCTCCTCCAGCAGTTGGGATGCCCTGTGGTGGTGGAGGGGGCATCTCTGGCTGAGGTGTAGGGGAAGGCTGCCTCTCAGACTCCACCTCCTGCTGAGGCGAGGGGGAAGAGTCCTGCTGCTCCTGGTCCTGCTCCTGCTCCTAGCATCGGCACTCCTGCTCCTCGTGGAGGCAACGATGCAGTCTCTCTAGGTGACTGGACTAACCTAGCACCGTGCTACGTAGTGGACGCTTCGCCAGGCGAGAAGGCAAAAATGGGATCACAGACTTACGTGCCGTGCATCTAATACAAGCAATCTAAAAAGACATCGTAAGCACAAGAGTGAGAGTATAGAACTATAAGACCAGAAAGTAACTAGAAGGAAAAGTGAGACGAAATTTTGTGAGGTAAGAAAGTAACATAGAGTTGAACAAGATGACCAACTTTTGAAATGACTCCAAAGATCAAGGTAAGAGTGGGGTTCTATAGCCATAGGGCGACATTCTAGTCTAGGTTAGCGGTCCTGCAGTCAA
The DNA here is from genome assembly GCA_029449295.1 of Zea luxurians. Taxonomy (NCBI): domain Eukaryota; kingdom Viridiplantae; phylum Streptophyta; class Magnoliopsida; order Poales; family Poaceae; genus Zea; species Zea luxurians. Next base: position 2,212,458 of record JAOPSE010000017.1, read on the forward strand.
CCTGGCTTTGATACCACTTATGTCACACCCTGTTTTGGAAGGTAAACGAATGCGAACCATGTACGTGCCAGGATCAGAAACTCACGTACACAACGATTACATAATTGGACATCATCACACATTGCTCAAAGTAAATAGCGGAAAGGTACTTTAATTACATCAAGATGTCCAAGACATCCACAGAGTCTAATACATAACCATTGTCTTTAACATAAATATCAAAGTATGGAAAACGAAACGTAGATGAAAAGCCTACACAAGCAACTGACTGGGGGTTTGCCACTAAGATAAACTGGAACTCGTCGTAGTCCTGGAACTCCTCAAAGTCCTCGATGTTGCCAGCATCACCTCCTGAGCACTGAGTATAGTGGGGACAACCTAGGGTGGGGTGGTTTGTAAAGCAAGGGTGAGTACACATAAACGTACTCAGCAAATGTCCCGTTTGGCTAAAGTGGACTAGCCGTATGTGGGGTTGAGGTTAAGCAGTTGTTTTTAGTTGGTCAAACATTTATTACTATTAGTAGTGCCAAGTTTTAGTAATAAACCAGTTATTACCCAAAAGTACTCCCTCTAAGAGGAAATACCAGAGATCAGAATTATAACCAACATTATTAACCATTATCATAAAAGTAACCGAAGATCTTCTAATCAAAGAGGATCCCAAGGCTGCTCTTAACCTAGAGCACGGCTGATATATCAGTTTCTAATCCTCTGCAGTGGGTGCACACTTTACCCATAAGTCGTGATCCCTTTATGCCTCGGGTCGATCAAACCCTCAAACACTACCAAGGTGAGTCGGCAAGGTTTCACTACATAGCCTTTACAAAGACTCCCCTAGTGCATAGCTACTCGTTAGGTTTCGCCAGTCGAACAAACACAGTACACCTCCCCAAGGTGGGTGACTAACAAAACCAAATCGAATGAACCTCTGCACCCCACCTTAGCAGAGCGAGCACTACGCCCCGGCCCCCATTGACGGCCCTCAGGCAAAGCCAACTACACTCCTAGGTTCATATAATTACTCAGCTAAGGGCATCCCATTCCAGCCTCATGGTTGCACTGTTATCTCGGGTGGTCACTCCACAAACAGGTCCTTACGGAGAGGTACTCAGGAAAATGGCCTGAGCCCCCTAGAGTATCACAATAGTATCATTGGGATAACATCATCGTATCATAAATAATCACATCATGTTCATTGATTAGGTTAAAGCAATAGCATAAAACTAACCATGATAACCCAGAAAGGTAAACAAGGATAAGGTAAATACAGACTAGTCAATCCTTATGTTTAAATAATGTAATGCGGGACAGTAAATTATAAAGTATGTAGGACATAATGGGTTAGAGGACACTTGCCTTCACCAGGTTGTTGCTCAGGAAGATCTTCAGCAACACACTCAGGAACCACGGTCTGCTCGTTGTCTAAATAAAGCGATCATACATTCAATACATTTGGAAAGTACAAATGAATAGCACACCATGTACAGACATTGGAATACATCTCAAAAAGGCACAATATTAAATAAGGAAGAATGAGATCAAAGTATAACATGAACTAATTTCATTTAGGAGTTGATTATTCTTTAAGTGTGGTCCATAATTACATAATCTTATTCTATTCATTTTACTGAGGCCTAAAAGTTAGACTAGAGATGAATTCATGTAATACATATTATTAATCTCACAAGACTAAATATACTTTAACCTCTAGGATTTTCCTTTTATTTATTTTATTAGATAAATAAATCCACACATATACTAGTTCATAGTTAACCATAATATTAGAATGTGCAGATAGTAGATGGAACTAATTTATTTAAACAGAGAATATTCCTATGAACATTTTTGCAATTTGAATCACTAAATTTGGGGTTCATATGCAAAAGATATGAAATAAACAAGTTTGGGAGTTAAAAATATGAAAATAGGTCTAATTCTATAATTATTTAAAAGCCTAGGGTTCAATCTGCAAGATTACAGGGGCCTACGCGCGAAAACCAGGGACGGCGGGTTGATTTCCTAAAACTCGAGGGATTCTTAAGCAAAACTACACGTGAAGGGGTATCAGACGATCTCAACCATCGGATCAGATCGACGGATAGGATTAGATCCGCGGGCGAGGGCGCGCGCGCGGGCGAGCGAGGCACTGACAAGCGGGCCAGCGGTGTCAACGATGAGGAGGGGGCACGCTGACCAGTCGGACCTAGCGCCAGGGAGCGCAGGTGCTGACCGATGGGGCGCAGGGGTAGAGCACGGGTAAGGGAGCGGCCCCGAGTAGCTGGATCCGAATCGAACGGTTAGGATTAGGTCTGCTCTGATCAAATCTAGGCCACTCGATCTCAGACGAGCGGTTGAGATCTCGTGGCACGCCTGGGTAAGTTCTCCTTGGCTGCCAGCGGTAGCACCGCCCGACTCCACGGCAGAGCTCCATCAGAGGCGAGGGCACAGGCACGCCAGGGGGCCTTGGGGTGTTGGGGATGGCTCAGGTGGGTTCTAGGCGGTGCGGTGGACTTAGTCGTGGGCTTGACGCTAGCGCAGAGGCACCGGAGGGTACCGGTCTGCGGCACAGCGGCGTCGCTAGCCAACTGCGACGAGCAATTGCGCGAGCAACAAGGTAGGGAAAGGAAAATTAGGGGCGTGGGGAGTTGTGTTACCTAGAGATATGGCTCCGGGACCCTTGAACAGCGGCAGGGACACGGCAGGGGCTTGGGTCGACGGCGGCTGCTCTCCAGCTACACATGGGGAGCTCCGGTGAGCATGGACAGAGGGAACCAGGGAGGGAGAGGGTAAGCTGAGGCGTGTCTCAGGCTGCGGGCACTAAGGCAGAAGTCACCGAGGCGAGAGGCACGGTGAAGCTCCAACGGTGACGGCGGAACGAACACGCGGACCTGATGAGCGACGACGGACTCTAAGAGCTCCGTGAGGGAACGACGTGTGGGCGAGAGCGAGTTGGTGCGTCTGCGAGTGGGGGAAATGGTCGAGCCGGCGGAAGGGGGCTTGAATAGGGGCTCGGCGTGTGGGTGGTGGCCGGAATTCGCGCGAACGTGGGTGAGGACGTGGGCGCAGACCGGGGGAGGTTAGAGGAGGGGGAGAGGGCGGACGAGTGGGGCCCGGCAGACAGCGGCTCAGCACGCGCTCGCGCGAAGGAACGCGCCGACATGTGGGGCCCAGGCGGCAGAGAGAAGAGGGGAGAGAGCACAAGGGCGCGGGATCCACCGCCGACAGGCGGGAGCCGCCTGTCAGTGCGGGCGCGCGCGCTGCTGGGTCGGCTTGGGTTGACTTGGGCCGAATTGGTGTTTTCCTTTTTCCTAGAATTTCTAATTGCTTTTCTATTTCTTTTTCTCTAGGGTTTTCAATTCAAATTCAAACCAAGATTCAAATTTAAACTAATTCAAACATGCAGAACAATTCAAAGAATATTTAAGCTCAGCATGATGCAACATTCCATGACTCATAATGTTTTAGCAAAGATAAATAAATAATCCCTCCCTAATTAAGCTAAATCTACTCAAAAGGAAAAAGAGAGAGAGAATCAAGAGAGAGATAGACACTAGAGAGAGAGAGAAGAGTAACACCTAAATTTGGGTGATAATTAGAAAGAAATTTTATACCCCCAAATTCACGATGTTACATAAATGTCCAATTTCTAGTGAAAGTGACAGGGATGAAGACAAGAAGGGGAAGAAGAAGGAAAAGAAGAGATACTACAAGAAGAAGGGCGGCGATGCGCACATGTGCCGAGAATGGGACTCTGACGAGAGCTCCACCGACTCCTCCGACGAGGACGCCGCCAACATCGCCATCAACAAAGGCCTCCTCTTCCCCAACGTCGGCCACAAGTGTCTCATGGCTAAGGACGACAAGAAGAAGAAGAATGTACACTCTAGAGCCAACCCCAAATATACTACATCTAGTGATGAGGGTAGCTCTAGCGATAATGAGGATGATTTACTTTCTCTCTTTGCCAACCTTAGCATGGAACAAAAGAAAAAATTGAATGAATTAATTAAGACCATTAACGAGAAGGATGATCTCTTGGAATGCCAAGAGGACTTGCTCGTTAAAGAAAATAAAAATTTGTTAAATTAAAAATGCTTATGCTTAGGAAGTAGAAAAATGTGAAAACTTATCTAAGGAGCTTAGCATTTGTCATGATTCAATTTCAACTCTTAGAACTGAGAACGCTAGTTTAGTTTCTAAGATTGAAAAATTGAATGTTTGCAATGATTCAATTTCTAGTCTTAGAATTGAGAATGATAATTTAAATGCCAAGATTGAGGAATTAAGTACTTACAAAGCATCTACATCTACTGTTGAAAATGTTACCATTTGTACTAGATGTAGAGATATTAATGTTGAAGCTATTGATGATCACCTTGCTATGATTAAACAACAAAATGATCACATATCTACATTAAATGCTAAAATTGCCTAGCATGAGTTAGAAAATGAAAATTTTAAATTTGCTAGAAGCATGCTCTATAATGGGAGATACCCTGGCATTAAGGATGGCACTGGATTCTAACAAGGGAACCAACCCAATGTCAAGCTCAATGCCCCTAAGAGATTGTCTAATTTTGTTAAGGGCAAGGCTCCCATGGTTCAGGATAGTGAGGGTTACATTTTATATCCTGCAAACTATTTCGAACACAAAATTAGGAAGATTCATGCTAGGAAACCTCACAATATTTCTCATCATGCATTCATGTATAAAAATGAGGCTTCTAGCTCTAGGCATACCACTTATATTAAAATGCCTAAAAAGAAAATTCCTAATGCATCAAATGAACATAATGTTTCATTTAAGACGTTTGATGTTTCCCATGTTTTAACTAACCAATCAGGCAAAGTAGTTGCCAAATATGTTGGAGGCAAACACAAGAGTCCAAAGACTTGTGTTTGGGTACCCGAGGTACTTGTTTCTAATGTGAAAGGACCCAAGACCGTTTGGGTACCTAAGAACAAGGCCTAAATTTGTTTTGTAGGTTTATGCATCTGGTGGTTCAAGTTGGATAATCGATAGCCGGTGCACAAACCACATGACTGGGGAGAAAAGTATGTTCCCTCTTATGAGAAAAACGAAGATCCCCAACGAGCTATCACATTCGGGGATGGAAATCAAGGTTTGGTCAAAAGTTTGGGTAAATTAGCTATATCTCCTGACCATTCTATTTCCAATGTTTTTCTTGTAGATTCATTAGACTACAATTTGCTTTCTATTTCTCAATTATGCAAAATGGGCTACAGCTGTCTATTTAATGATGTAGGTGTTACTGTCTTTAGAAGAAGTGATGATTCAATAGCATTTAAGGGAGTGCTAGATGGTCAGTTATACTTAGTTGATTTTAATGATAACTAAGCTGAACTAGACACTTGCTTAATTGCTAAGACTAACATTGTAATACCCACTTTGTAAGAAAAGTCTAAAAAGAGAAATTATATTACTTTATATCTATATGTGTTATCTATGTTTCTCATTTCATGTGAACACCACAATTAAACAAATAAATAAATGACAAAATATACCCAAAATAAAACTTGCATCATGTTGAGTTTTTACTTGATTGTGCATTTGTGTTTAATAAAATAAATGTGTCATTAATAGCATATCAATGGATCCATAGAATTTAAACTCTAACTTGAAAATAAAACCATGAAAATAGAGGAGAGAAAGGAATATTATTTAATATAAAATAATATTATAATTAAATAACTTCACCATCTGTGGGTATGACCAAATTGCATGGTTAACACGAATTTGAATTAGCACCTGAGTCAAATTCAAAATTTGAATTCAAATGAATTAAGAATAAAATGGGAAAACAGAAAATAAAAACAAAAGAAAAAGAAAAACTCACCTGGGCCTCGGATTCCTCTTTTGGCCCACCAAGTAATACCATCCGGACGGCCCAGCTCGAGACATCGGCGCCGACACTGCGGGCCCGCAGGTCCGCTAGTCTGGCTCGCGCACCTGTCCTCTGGACGTTGCGTCTCTGGCAAACGGGCCCGTCTGGCCAGATCCTCACACGCGTGCGTGTCCGACTCTTTCGCACTGCACCACTTCCATGTGGGGCCCACTTGTCATCTCGTTGCCCGCATCAACTACCCGAGCGCCATGCGCGGATCCCTTCCTTGCTTCACGCGAGTTAGGCCACGTTCTTGACTTCAGGGGCTCGATGGATAAAAGCCGAGCACACCCACGACTTCCCCTCCTCCTGCCCTCGTGCGCGTTGCCATTGTTGCTCTAGCCGGCCGCTGTTCCGTGTGAGAGAGGGTGTGGTGCAGTCCGCCGCCGGTGAAACTCACCACCGGGGATTGTCTGCTCTTGGCAAGGTGGCCGGTGGCTTCGTCGCATTCGCAGGTGTCTGCGTGTGGTCACCCCGGGCGCTTGCGTCGTTCGGCGAGTGGCTAATTTCACGCCGGAGCTCAACCAGACCCGCCGATCCGCCGTGCGCCATGGCCAGAGGTGTTCGCCCTACAAATTATCGGTATCAACCCTTCTCCAAAGTTTGACGACGTGCCAATTCCATTTTGCGGATGTCAGCACTAGAGATAGGGCGCTTTAGTGACAGAATTGCCCATTGCCGGTGCCTGCGCCGCCGCTAGGTGCGCGCCGCCACGTTTGTGCTCGTGCATAGCTCTGGGTGAGGGAGATCGAGCGTGATCGTTGGATGCGTCGTGGACGGTTGAGATTGCATCAGAGCGTACCGATTGGGGGGACTGTCCTGGATTGTTAGATCGTGATCTGGTGGCACGATGTGGATCTGCGACTCATTAAATCTGGGCCGTTCGCGGTTGATCCGACGTTCGGGGATTCGTACCGCTTGGAGATCTAATCCGGGGCACACGTTCCAGATCCAACGGCCGAAAGCCACTGATACCCCTTCGGCCCTGAAAACTTGCATATGAGTCCTTGTGCTTTTCTAGAATCAACTCACGGTCCGCAGCAGGGTTGGACTGAGTCTCAAGAATATTTGTAGATCAACCCCCGTGCTTCCCAGATATTGGTGCGCTGTCTAGAGAAATTAGAAAATTAGAGAAAATGAATTAGAAATGAATTTTAGTGCAAAAAAAATGCTAGAACTTTAATAAATCATAGAAAATTCATATGAACTCCAAATTGTCCCATTCTAGTTTCTAAAATTTTGTAATTTTATTCTCTATCACTTAGAGTATCTGATTTGACATGAAAACAGTAAGAAAATTTATTTCCCACTTAATCCTATTCTAAGCACGTAAAACCTTTGGAAATTCATATCTTAAAATCTATAACTCCAAAAATTATGATTCTTGTTCCTAGGATTTTATTTTAATATGTAGATTATTATTATGTATTTTGTTTACATGTTTGGTGTGATGTTAATTTTTTCTATATATTGTGCTTGTTTGTATTGTGGCGAGTAGAAGAACCTTTGACTGAGGATCCTGGTGACCAGCAGATAGAAGTAGCTGAGCAGGAGCTCATTGAAGGCAAGTTGTGCCCTTGACCACTTTTATACCCAATAATGTTCTTTAATGTCACTTATTCATGCATAGGTTAATTTTGATGGGACCTAATAGGTCACCCTAGATTGTTTATCCCTTTTTACCTTGTTAACCCTGAATCACTTGGGTAGTTTGCTATTGCTTTACATGGTTTTGGGATAATCTTTCATTATATCCATGTTCCAATTCTTTTGTTATTCTATTTATATTCATGTCAATATCATTAATGTTAATTGGAACATGGAGCTTAACTTGAGAAACATGTGCCACCATAATGGAGGAATGGGACCCCTTGGCTAACTAATTAGGAAAGCTAGTGGAAGACTACCTTACCCGAAAGGGGCAAGGGCAGTAGGGGAGTTGCATGCAAGGAGGTTCTCGGTGTTAGAAATATGCCCTAGAGATAATCATAGAGATGAGCATATTTCTTTGTATCCATGATATATATATTGCTTAATTGAATATCCATGGAAGGCACCTTGTATTGATTAGCAATTATGTGAATTGTTTGTGAGATTCTTTACTTATATGGTTATTCTAAATGATGTCCCTAGTCAGAGTCGATGACTAGCACATGTATTAGTTGATGACTACATTTCACAAGTCATGAACATGGAGATGTTAAACTAATAATGTGGGCGCATGTATGACATGAGGCTGGACCGACCCAACGTGAGATATTGTAATATAGTTCTCTTTTTGCAACATGAATACTGTATCCTTAGACCTGAGATTGTCGCATGTTCTCAAGATGTGAATTGATTTACTTAGGGACTATCAAACGCTATTCCGTAACTGGGTAGTTATAAAGGTAGTTTTGGGTTTGTCAGGAAGCATGCTGTGAGGCATGGTCAGTCAAGATGGAATTTGTCCCTCTCTTTGTGAGAGAGATATCTCTGGGCCCCTCGAGTGATTGGAACAAGAAATGCATGGCCGTGCTAGGGTTAAGAGTTAACCATTGAAAGGATTCCAATTCACAGTATCGAGAAAGAGAGGTCAGCTTGGAGCCAGACCAAATATCGTGAGACAAAGGGAACAACATGTACGTAATGTTGCAATGGTTCGTCTGATATGATCTTTACGTGCGCATAGGAGTTGACATGTCTTGCTAGAGGCCGCTGTCAATTATTGGGCCAAGTAAGAGTACTCGAGCTATGTCTATTTGTACGTGAACCTATAGGGTCACACACTTAAGGGGAAGGAAGCCTAACTCGGATTAGATCCGAAATTAGACTGGGCTTTAGGGTTACTGATGGGCCTCGGTGTCAGAAGCCCACCATAACGCCTATATAATGAGGGGTGGGGGTGCGGTTAGGCTAACCCTAATTGGCCACCAGCAAACGAGTAGCCCCTCGCCTCTCGCCCTCGCCAAGCCGCCGTCGCGAACCTAGCAGTTCGGTACGCGACGCTTCCTCCCTGTACGTGTGGATACCTCGGAGGTGCTACATCTGGAGCACTAGGACGAACCGTGCGAGGACGTGAAGGACGCCGACGATTGCACGACACTGCTCGACGCGTTCGTCTACATCGAGACGTCTTCTGCCGCTCTACGCGTATAGTGGTAATTCCATGACCTATAACCGCAGTAGTTCTTGGTTTTATGGGGTTGAAAATTTTGTTTTGCGCTAGCGTAGCCTCCCCGTAATCCTTGAGTGGTATCAGAGGCAGATTCTGCGTAGTTTTAGGTCTGGATCTAGGTTCATGATATGGATCTACTTGATGCACGGTTTGATTAGATCAATTGGTTATAAAGGGTTGAAGTAGATTACATCGGATATGACTGAAGAGATTAGTTCGTCCTTCTCTGTTATGTGCGCGACTTGCCCCTACCGGCTGGAATCGCCATCGGGGCTAACTGCGTACACAACCAGCAGATTGACGTAACAGATCGACGTCATGAGTGTAATCTTCTTCGGGTCGAAAGTCTCGGATTTGGGTTGATTTGATCAACCGCATGAGATTTTCAGTGGAATTTCCATACATACGGGACCGTCGTGGCTATCTGCTGTAGTGGCGAACATATAGAAACATGTTTGTCTAACCTGTTTTTGCAGGACATCTTGTGATCGGTATGGCTATTATGTGTATATGATGCATATTAATGAATTATTCATGACCTGCGTGTCGTGACCAGGGCAATACGGCTGGAGCCACATGTATTGTCCAAATTTAATGTAATGACCTGCGTGTCAACATGTGATGATCCAAAGCGTATATGTAATTTGTTTACCAGCATACATTAGATAGGTCTTGAAGGACTCATCACCTGAAGGATGGCATACCTATATCATGGAGATGGAGATCATCGTGATGGACAGATTATTGGAGATGGGGATCACCATGTGACAGCAAGCCATACCGAATCACAACTGTTGTGTGAATGTCATTCTTAATGTTCTACTTGTTCATAATGCATATATGTTCTTGCGTGCGATGATATAAGTAGGACGATCCCTCATAAATGTTTAAGCTTAAATGCCTCTCCAAACCTTGCACTATCATAAGTCTTGTACAATTGGTGGTGGGTCTATGAAATTAGGGTGCCACCAGTTTTCCTTGACTAGATAGGTTTGTATCGGATACGAACTGCAGAAAGGGTTGGTTAACTTAAACAAAGTCAGCTTAATGGTTAAGGACTTTGGGGCATAAGGTTGGGAGCCGAGACATAGAGATGTCACCCAACAACAGAAGTCATATATATGATATGATTAGAAGGAGTTGCTTACCGATCTACCTTGTCTTCTAGCGGTGATGCTAAAGCTCACTAGTAGACTTGTTAGTTGTGGGTTCTGAATCACTAAGTATCAATCGAGGGATATTGATTTTAGTGGGAGTAGACTATTAAATATTTAATATGATTTACTCTGTCATGGATATTTTTGTCTTAGTATTTTGCATTATTTTGTTATAGATAAATGGCACCTAGCACACCAACATTTACTTTGCGATCAATTCTTGAAAAGGATAAGTTAAATGGAACAAACTATACGGATTGGATCCATAACCTGAGAATTGTTCTCAGGGCTGAAAAAAGGAAGACATTCTAGACACCCCACTGCCAGAGGATCCTGGTGAAAATGCAACTGCTGCAGCTAAAACCGCTTACAAGAAAGCAATGGATGCTAATCTTGAAGTGAGTTGCCTAATGCTTGCTTGCATGGAGCCTGAGCTACAGATGCAGTTTGAGACAAACCATGAGGTGCACGATATGATTGTGGCGCTCAAGGATATGTTCCAGACTCAGGCTAGGACTGAAAGGTTCAATATGTCCAAAGCCTTTCTGGAATGCAAGCTAGCAGAAGGCGCAGCAGTTGGGCCACATGTAATCAAAATGGTTGGTTACAGTCAGAGGTTGGAGAAGCTAGGCTTCACAATAAGCCAAGAGTTGGCCACTGACTTCATTTTGGCATCTCTTCCGCCCAGCTATGGAAACTTCATTACGAACTACCATATGCATGGTGCGGAGAGGGGCCTCAATGAACTATGTGGCATGCTGAAAACAGCAGAGGGGGACATAAAGAAAAGCGCTGGCAGCAACGGCCATGTGATGGCGGTTCAAAACAAACCCAACTTTAAGAAGAAGGGTAAATCTCAAAAGAAGAAGGGCAAGGCAAAGGATATATTATCCAAGCCAAATCAAAAGCCCAAGGCTAGACCAGCTGCAGATGTAGAGTGCTTTTATTGCAAAGAACTTGGTCACTAGAAAAGGAATTGCAAGCAGTACTTGGCCTCTATTAAGGATCGCGACGATAAGGGTACAGCCGCAGCAGGTACACTTGCTATTCACATTACATAAATTTTTCTTGCTGATTCTTATATTAATTCTTGGGTATTTGATACCGGATCGGTTGCCCATATTTGCAATTCGATGCAGGGAATGATAAGAAGTAGAAGCGTGAAAAGAGGAGAAGTTGATTTCCGGGTAGGCAATAATGCAAGAGTTGCTGCGTTGACCGTTGGGATGATGCAACTCCACCTCCCATCAGGATTTATTTTGGAGTTAAATAATTGTTATCTAGTTCCTAGTATGAGTCGAAACATTATGTCTCCTTCATGTTTGATGAAGGATGGTTATTCATTTGCGAGTGAAAACAATGGTTGTGTGATCTCTAAGAATGGCATGTTTGTGGCTTTTGCATCCATTATGAATGGGTTATTCATTTTAAATCTTGATGATGCACCTATCTATAATATTAGTGCTAAAAGGCCTCGGCCTAATGATTTAAGTCCTACCTACATGTGGCACTGTCGTTTGGGTCATATAAGTGAGAATCACATGAAGAAGCTTCATTCTGATGGGCTTTTAACTTCGTTTGATTTTGAATCATACGAGACATGTGAAGCTTGCTTACTTGGTAAGATGACCAAGGCGCCCTTCACGGGTTTACCGGAGAGGACATTAGATTTATTGGAACTCATACATACTGATGTGTGCGGACCAATGAGTACGGCAGCTAGGGGAGGATTCCAATACTTCATAACCTTCACTGATGATTTTAGTAGATATGGGTATGTCTACTTAATGAAACACAAGTCTGAATCCTTAGAAAAGTTCAAAGAGTTTCAGAATGAAGTAGAAAATCAGCGTGGCAAGAAAATTAAAGCACTGCGATTGGATCGTGGAGGTGAATATTTGAGTCATGAGTTTAGCAATCATCTAAGGAGTTGTGGAATTGTTCCACAGCTTACGCCGCCTGGAACGCCTCAGAGGAATGGCGTGTCTGAGCGACGTAATCGGACTTTATTGGATATGGTTCGATCAATGATGAGCCAGTCGGACCTACCTTTGTCGTTTTGGGGATACGCTCTAGAAACAGCAGCTTTCACACTAAATAGGGTACCGTCTAAGTCCGTAGTTAAGACACCATATGAGATGTGGACTGGGAAGACTCCCAGTTTGTCTTTTCTGAAGATTTGGGGTTGTGAGGTTTACGTCAAGCGACTTTAGTCGGATAAACTCACTCCAAAATCGGACAAGTGCATGTTCGTGGGATATCCAAAGGAAACTTTAGGATATTACTTTTACCACCGGTCAGAGGGCAAAGTGTTTGTCCCCGGAACGGTGTGTTCTTAGAGAAAGAGTTTCTCAAAAGAGAGAAAAGTAAACAAAAGGTGTATCTTGAAGAAGTTCAAGATGAGCCAGTGGGACAAGATTCAACAAGTGATGCTAATGTAGCAGAACAAGTTGAGACGTCTATGGCAAGAGAATCACCACCACAACCACGAAGGTCAGCAAGGCTTCGCGAGGCACGAGGAGAAGTGCTATTGTTGGGCAATGGGGAAGTGTTGTTGTTAGACAACGACGAACCTGCAACATATGCAGAAGCGATGATGGACGCAGATTCCGAGAAATGGCAAGTCGCCATGAGATCCGAGATAGATTCCATGGGAGAAAATCAAGTTTGGAACTTGGTTGACCCGCCTGATGGTGTTAGACCCATAGAATGCAAATGGATCTATAAGAAGAAGAAAGACATGGATGGAAATGTTCACATCTATAAGGCCCAACTTGTTGCAAAGGGTTTTCGACAAGTTCAAGGAGTTGACTATGACGAGACATTCTCGCCAGTAGCGATGCTTAAATCTATTCAGATCATTCTAGCTATTGCCGCATATTTCGATTATGAGATTTGGCAGATGGATGTCAAAACAGCTTTCCTTAATGGAAACCTAGATGAGGACGTGTATATGATACAGCCCGAGGGTTTTGTCGATCCGATCAATGCCGGAAAGATATGCAAACTTCAGAAATCCATTTATGGGTTGAAGCAAGCATCTCGAAGTTGGAACATTCATTTTGATGAAGTGGTCAAAGGGTTTGGTTTTCATCAGAACGAAGAAGAAGCTTGTGTTTACAAGAAGGAAAGTGGGAGCGCTGTTGTATTTCTGATCTTGTATGTGGATGCCATATTATTGATTGGGAATGACATTCCTATGCTGGAGTCCGTCAAGGCTTCATTGAAAAAGAGTTTTTCTATGAAGGACTTAGGGGAAGCAGCATATATTTTGTGCATAAGGATCTATAGAGATAGGTCAAAGAGGCTTATAGGATTAAGTCAAGATACGTACATTGACAAGGTTTTGAAACGGTTCAACATGGAACAGTCCAAGAAAGGGTTCTTACCTATGTCACATGGTATACACCTTAGCCAGATGCAATGTCCTGCGACGGCTAATGAGCGGGAGCGCATGAGTAAGGTACCATACGCCTCAGCAATTGGATCAATCATGTATGCCATGATAAGTACACGCCCAGATGTTTCATACGCTATAAGTGCTACGAGTAGGTACCAGGCTGATCCAGGTGAGGGTCACTGGACAGTGGTAAAAGGCATTCTTAAGTACTTAAGAAGGACTAAAGATATGTTCCTGGTATATGGGGGTAAGGAGGAGCTCGTTGTAACTGGTTACACCGATGCTAGCTTCCAAACTGACCAAGACGAGTTAAAATCGCAATCAGGTTTTGTGTTCACAATAAATGGTGGTGCTGTTAGTTGGAAGAGTTCCAAACAGGAGACTGTGACTGATTCTACAACAGAAGCCGAGTACATTGCAGCTTCTGAATCTGCGAAGGAAGGTGTTTGGATAAGGAAGTTCCTCATCGAGCTTGGTGTGTTTCCTAATGCATCTAGTCCATTGAACCTCTACTGTGACAACAATGGGGCTATTGCGCAAGCTAAGGAGCCAAGGAACCACCAGAAAAGCAATCACGTACTACGGAAGTTTCACCTCATACGGGAATTTGTTAGGTGGGGTGAGATAAAGATATGCAAAATACATACGGATTTGAATGTTGCTGATCCTTTGACAAAACCTCTTCCACAACGTAAGCATGAGGCACACATGAGATCTATGGGTATTAGATATCTTCTAGATTAACTCTAGTGCAAGTGGGAGACTGTTAGAAATATGCCCTAGAGATAATCATAGAGATGAGCATATTTCTTTGTATCCATGATATATATTGCTTAATTGAATATCCATGGAAGGCACCTTGTATTGATTATCAATTATGTGAATTGTTTGTGAGATTCTTTACTTATATGGTTATTCTAAATGATGTCCCTAGTAAGAGTCGATGACTAGCACATGTATTAGTTGATGACTACATTTCACAAGTCATGAACATGGAGATGTTAAACTAATAATGTGGGCGCATGTATGACATGAGGCTGGACCGACCCAACATGAGATATTGTAATATAGTTCTCTTTTGCATCATGAATACTGTATCCTTAGACCTGAGATTGTCGCATGTTCTCACGATGTGAATTGACTTACTTAGGGACTATCAAACGCTATTCCGTAACTGGGTAGTTATAAAGGTAGTTTTGGGTTTGTCAGGAAGCATGCTGTGAGGCATGGTCAGTCAAGATGGAATTTGTCCCTCTCTTTGTGAGAGAGATATCTCTGGGCCCCTCGAGTGATTGGATCAAGAAATGCATGGCCGTGCTAGGGTTAAGAGTTAACCATTGAAAGGATTCCAATTCACAGTATCGAGAAAGAGAGGTCAGCTTAGAGCCAGACCAAATATCGTGAGACAAAGGGAACAACATGTACATAATGTTGCAATGGTTCGTCTAATATGATCTTTACGTGCGCATAGGAGTTGACATGTCTTGCTAGAGGCCACTGTCAATTATTGGGCCAAGTAAGAGTACTCGGGCTATGTCTATTTGTACGTGAACCTATAGGGTCACACACTTAAGGGGAAGGAAGCCTAACTCGGATTAGATCTGAAATTAGACTCGGCTTTAGGGTTACTGATGGGCCTCGGTGTCAGAAGCCCACCATAACGCCTATATAATGAGGGGCGAGGGCGCGGTTAGGCTAACCCTAATTGGCCACCAGCAAACGAGTAGCCCCTCGCCTCTCGCCCTCGCCAAGCCGCCGTCGCGAACCTAGCAGTTCGGTACGCGGCGCTTCCTCCCTGTACGTGTGGATACCACGGAGATGCTACATCTGGAGCACTAGGACGAACCATGCGAGGACGTGAAGGACGCCGACGACTGCACGGCACTGCTCGACGCGTTCGTCTACATCGAGACGTCTTCCGCTGCTCTGCGCGTCTAGTGGTAATTCCATGACCTATAACCGCCGTAGTTCTTGGTTTTATGGGGTTGAAAATTTTGTTTTGCGCTAGCGTAGCCTCCCCGTAATCCTTCACTCGGGTTGATTTTGCTGCGATGGCGGTCAGATGGGGATTCTTGCAAGTGCTCTTCCCATAAACTGTAACGGGTTTTCAGAAGCTAGTGGAACTTTGTAAAGGCCTCGTAGTGTTGCCCTACCTCGCTTCCTAGGTAGAGGTGTATGGGAGTCGCGATCCCTTGGCAGATGGGTAACATGACTTGTGGGTAAAGAGTACAACCTCTGCGGAGTGCAAAACTGGTATACTAGCCGAGCTCACGGTCAAGAGCAGCTCAGGACTCTCGCATGATTAATTTATGAAACTTAAATTCAATTTGTCATTTGCATTGCATGGGATTATTATTAATTTTGTTCTATTACTTTATTTAAGGTTTGGTATTTACTTACATTTAGTAACTGCTATTAAAATTTTGACCAACTAATTAAAAGCAATGCTCAGCTTTAACCCATGTTGTTGATTAGCCTTACACATCACATGGACTCCCACCTTTGGCGAGTTCATGTCCACTGGTTCCCCACAACTTGTTGAGCTATGATCATGTGTGAGCTCACCCTTGCTGTCTCACACCCCCACAGGAGAAGAGCAGGTGGTTCAGGAGGAGCCACAAAGCGAGGAGTTTGATCTGATCTAGGTGGCATTTCTCAGTTGACATTGGCACCAAGGATGATCCTTAAGTTCATTTTATATTTATCCTTTATTTTGTAATAAGACTTCCGCTATGTAATAAATACTTTGATGTTATTGTGACATTTATCTCTATACACTCTATTATTATATATGTTGTCTTCTTGGCGCATGTATGAGATGCACCCGGCTTTGTTCCTTAAAGCCTAGGTGTGACAGAAGTGGTATCAGAGAAAATGTTGACTGTAGGACGAAACCTAGATAGAAATGGACAAAACCCTTACCTACTTACCTTACTCTGAATCATTCTATACTCACCTTATCTTGATCCTGTCTCACCTTTTGATGTTCTACTCTGATCATTCTTACCTTTTCTACTCTAAGACAAGATGGATTTCACACCTTGGAATCCTACAGCTATGATCTTTTAAGAGATAGGGAACCTAAGACAAAATTTAAAACTATTTTCTCTATTTATAAATGTTGGTTGATTGTTCTGATGATAAATGCCTGATTTGCTTCTTTGATTGATTGAGATATTATAAATGGACATTTAGCATGTACCACCATAAGGTATTGAGTTAGCTTTAGTAGGTAAAACATTAATCTGCTTAGCTAATAAATCCTCCAAAGTAACCTAATTTGTAACCACTTGCCTTGTCTACTACTCCCTCTTACTGAAAGTCGCCTAGAGGGGGGGATGAATAGGCGGAATCTGAAAATTATAAACTTAAAGCACAACTACAAGCCGGGGTTAGCGTTAGAATTAAATCCGAGTCCAAAA
Organism: Zea luxurians; assembly: GCA_029449295.1. Lineage (NCBI taxonomy): Eukaryota > Viridiplantae > Streptophyta > Magnoliopsida > Poales > Poaceae > Zea > Zea luxurians. The sequence goes on from JAOPSE010000017.1 coordinate 2,229,500, forward strand.
GAGAGGGCAAAAACAAATCAACTAAGAAATGGAGCGGATGACACGGTGATTTGTTTTTACCGAGGTTTGGTTCTTGAGAATCTACTCCCCGTTGAGGTGGTTACAAAGACCGGGTCTCTTTCAACCCTTTCCGTCTCTCAAACGGTCACTTAGACCGAGTGAGCTTTCTCCTTAATCAAGCGGGTCACTTAGACCCCTACAAGGACCACCACAACTTGGTGTCCCTTACTTTGATCACAAATGTCTTGAGAACAAGAATGGAGGAAGAAGAAAGCGATCCAAGAACAAGAGCTCAAAGAACACAGGCAAAACTCTCTCTCTAATCACTATTTGTTTGGAGTGAAGATGGGACTTGGAGAGGCTTTGATTCTCTTAAATTGTGTCTTGTATTGATTGCACTAGCTCTTGTATTGAATGAGAAGTCTGAAAAACTTGGATACTTGGAGTGGTGGTGGTTGGGGGGTATTTATAGTCCTCAACCACCAATTCAACCGTTGGGGAGGCTGTCTATCGATGGGCACACTGGACAGTCCGGTGCGGCACCGGACACTGTCCGGTGCGCCAACCACGTCACCCAACCGTTAGGGTTCTGACGGTTTCGACCGTTGGAGCTCTGACTTTTTGGGGCACTGGACAGTCCGGTGCCGCACCGGATAGGCACTGTTCACTGTCTGGTGCGCCTTCTAGCGTTGCTCTGTCTCTGCGCGAACTGTCCGTGCACTGTTCACGCGCACTGTTCACTTTTGCAGATGACCGTTGGCGCAGTAGTCGTTGCTCCGCTTGGCGCACCGGACTGTCCGGTGCAGCACCGGACAGTCCGGTGAATTATAGCGGAGCGGCCTCCGAGAAACCCGAAGCTAAGGAGTTCGGAGTGTATGGTTCCTGGTGCACCGGACACTATCCGGTGGCACAACGGACAGTCCGGTGCGTCAGACCAGGGCAGCCTTCAGTTTCTTTTTGCTCCTTTCTTTTGAACCCTAACTTGTTCTTTTTATTGGTTTGTGTTGAACCTTTGGCACCTGTAGAACATATAATCTAGAGCAAACTAATTAGTCCAAATATTTGTGTTGGGCAATTCAACCACCAAAATCATTTAGGAAAAGGTTTGACCCTATTTCCCTTTCAATCTCCCCCGTTTTGGTGATTGATGCCAGCACAAACCAAAGCAAATATATAAGTGCAGAATTGAACTAGTTTGCATAATTGTAAGTGCATTGGTTGCTTAGAATTAAACCAATTTATATTTTTAATGGATATGCATGGTTGCTTTCTTTTTATTTAACATTTCGGACCACGCTTGCACCACTTGTTTTGTTTTGCAAATTCTTTTGGAAATTCTTTTCAAACTTCTTTTGCAAATAGTCAAAGGTATATGAATGAGATTGAAAGAAGCATTTTCAAGATTTGAAATTTCTCCCCCTGTTTCAAATGTTTTTCCTTTGACTAAACAAAACTCCCCCTGAATGAAATTCTCCCCTTAGTGTTCAAGAGGGTTTTATTAATTTTTGAAAATACTAAAAACTTTCTCCCCTTTTGAAAACATATTGAGATACAAATTTGAAAACTTCTTTTGAAAATTAAAATTTGGGTGGTGGTGCGGTCCTTTTGCTTTGGGCTATTATTCTCTCCCCCTTTGGCATTAATCGCCAAAAACAGAGACGTTTTGAGAGCCCTTTACTTTCTCCCCCATTGGTACAAGTAAATATGAGTGGAAAGATTATACCAATGTGAAGTGATGTGAAGTAACGACGAAGTGTAAATGATACCGGTAGAGTGGAGTGGAAGCCTTGTCTTTGTCGAGTACTTCATTTCCCTTTCAATCTATGACTAGCTTAAGGACATACTTGAAAGACACATTAGTCATAGCAAAAGAAAGAGATATGATCAAAGGTATATAAATGAGCAATGTGTTCAATGTTTCAATCAAAATTCCGAGAATCAAGTATATTTAGCTCATTCCTAAGTTTGCAAAAGGTTTTCTCATCTAAAGGCTTGGTAAAGATATCAGCTAATTGATCTTTGGTGTTTATATAAGCAATCTCGATATCCCCCTTTGTTGATGATCTCTCAGAAAGTGATGTCGAATGTCTATGTGCTTAGTGCGGCTGTGGTCAACGGGATTATCCGCTATGCGGATTGCACTCTCATTGTCACATAGGAGAGGGACTTTGCTCAATTTGTAGCCATAGTCCTGGAGGGTTTGCCTCATCCAAAGTAATTGCACACAACAATGGCCTGTGGCAATATACTCGGCTTCGGCGGTTGATAGGGCTACTGAATTTTGTTTCTTTGAAGCCCAAGACACCAGGGATCTTCCCAGAAGCTGACAAGTCCCTGATGTGCTCTTCCTACCCTGCCCAATCAGCATCGGAATATCCTATCAAATCAAAGGTGGATCCCTTAGGGTACCAAAGACCAAACTTAGGTGTATAAACTAAATATCTCATGATTCTTTTCACGGCCCTAAGGTGAACTTCCTTAGGATTGGCTTGGAACCTTGCACACATGCATAATGAAAGCATAATATCTGGTCGAGATGCACATAAATAGAGTAAAGATCCTATCATGGACCGGTATACCTTTTGATCTACGGATTTACCTCCCGTGTCGAGGTCGAGATGCCCATTAGTTCCCATGGGTGTCCTGATGAAACTTATGCACTCGTAGCTAGGCTTGAATCAATTCGCATATTACTTGCCTATGCAACTTACCATGGCTTTAAGCTTTATCAAATGGACGTGAAAAGTGCCTTCCTCAATGGACCTATCAAAGAAGAGGTCTATGTTGAGAAACCTCCTGGCTTTGAAGATAGTGAGTACCCTAACCATTTGTATAAACTCTCAAAGGCGCTTTATGGGCTCAAGCAAGCCCTAAGAGCATGGTATGAATGCCTGCGAGATTTTCTCATCACTAATGGCTTCAAAGTCGGTAAAGCCGATCCTACTCTCTTCACTAAAACTATTACAAAAGACTTGTTTATATGCCAAATCTATGTAGATGATATTATATTTGGGTCTACTAACAAGTCATCTTGTGAAGAGTTTAGTAGGATAGTGAAGAGTTTCCTTGGATTTCAAATCAAGCAACTCCAAGAGGGCACCTTCATCAGCCAAACCAAGTACATTCAAGACATACTTAAGAAGTTTGAGATGAAGAATGGAAAACCCCATCAAGACACCCATGGGAACCAATGGACATCTCGACCTTGACACGGGAGGTAAATCTATAGATCAAAAGATATATTGGTCGATGAAAGGACCGTTACTCTACTTATGTGCATCTCGACCGGATATTATGCTTTCTTTTTGCATGTGTGCAAGGTTCTAGGCAAATCCTAAGGAAGTTCACCTTAGGGCCGTGAAAAGAATCATGCGATATTTAGTTTACACTCCTAAGTTTGGGCTTTGGTACCCAAAGGGATCTACCTTTGATTTAATTGGGTATTCCAATGCCGATTATGCCAGATGTAAAATAGATAGAAAGAGCACATCAGGGACTTGTTAGTTTCTGGGAAGATCCCTAGTGTCTTGGGCTTCAAAGAAATAGAATTCGGTAGCTCTTTCCACCGTCGAAGCCGAGTATATTGCCGCAGGACATTGTTGTGCACAATTACTTTGGATGAGGCAAACCCTTAGGGACTTTGGCTACAAGATGAGCAAAGTCCCTCTCCTATGTGATAATGAGAGTGCAATCCGCATGGCAGATAATCCCGTTGAACACAGCCGTACTAAGCACATAGATATCGGGTATCACTTTCTGAGAGATCACCGACAAAAGGGGGATATCGAAATTGCTTATGTTAGCACCCACAACCAATTAGCCGATATCTTTACCAAGCCACTAGATGATAAAACTTTTAGCAAACTTAGGAATGAACTAAATATACTTGATTCTCGGAATTTTGATTGAAACATTGCACACATAGCTCAAGTATATACCTTTAATCATGTCTCTTTCATTTGGTACAAATGCATATTTCTTATTCTTCTTGTGCCAAGGCTAATACTAATGTGTTTTCAAGTATATCTCTATAATTAGTCTTAGATTGAAAAGGAAATGGAGTATTCGGCAAAGACAAGGCTTCCACTTCAACTCTGACAGTATCACTTACCCTTTGCCGCTACTCATGTATCTCTCAATTGGTATGACCCTTCACTCATATTTCCTTACCAATGGGGAGAAAGTATTAAGTTAAAGGGCTCTCAAGTTCTCCGTTTTTGGTGATTAATGCCAAAGGCGGAGAAAGTATTAAGCCCAAAGCAAAAGGACCGCACCACCACCATTTCAAATTTTCACAAATGTTTATCTCAATTGGTATGTGAAGTGAATTTTCAATTAGTATCTCATTTGGTATTTCAAAATTGTTTTTCAAATTGATATCTTCAAAACTTCACATTAGTATGAAAAAATTCAATTGGTATAATTTCACTTGGTATCTATTTCAAAACCCTCTTGAAAGCTAAGGGGAGAATTTTCTTCAGGGGGAGCTTTTATTTAGTCAAAGGAAAAGCATTTGAAACAGGGGGAGAAATATTCAAAATCTTGAAATCATATTCTTAGACCTTTGGCTATTTCCAAAATAATTTGAAATTACTTCTCTCAAAGGATTTGCAAAAACAATCTCAGTGGTGCAAATGTGGTCCAAAATGTTAAATATATCAAATCAAACTTATATGCTTAGAAATGCTTTCATTTCAAAATAACTTAAGCACATCTATCAAAATGCAAACTAGTTATATTTCTACACTTTGTATTTGCTTTGGTTTGTGTTGGCATCAATCACCAAAAAGGAGGAGATTGAAAGGGAAATAGCCTCAACATTTCCTATAATCGATTTTGGTGTTTGACGACCATCACAAACCTTGTGGACTAACTAGTTTGCCTAGTTGATCATTTCTCAGGTGCATAAGTTCATCTACAACTATTCTAAGTTGACTGTCCGGAATACCATAGATTATTCCGGACAGGAGAAGTTTTTTTTTGGAAAAACACCTATGCGCGGACCGTCCGGGCCCTTGCGGCGGACCGTCCGTGACATCAAGGTGAGCCTCGGACAGGAACACTGAAAAACACAAGTTAACACTACAGACCATCCGATGGAGAAGCGAGCTGTTGAGATCCAAATTGAGCGGACGGTCCGGGCCCGGCCCTTGGGCCCGGACACTCCGCGTGCCCCGAGATTAGATTAACTCGGGTGGTTATCCTTATCCCGTGCGTGGTTATCCATCTAATCACGTGGGAGTTGTTGGCTATCTCTTAGGAAAAGGTCCAGACCTCCTCCCCTATAAATATAAAGGGGTACGACCGATTGAGAACCCCCCAACAATCGATCAAATCAAGTCTATTTCTCGTTTTTACCTTATGCAACAGGAGTAGTTCTAGTTTAGCCCTAGTTTAGTATTCCAATCCCCAAATTCTCTGCTTCTATTCGACTTTACGTTGATTAGAGGAGTCTAGGTCAGCCTGCCGAGCCTAGGCAACCCATACTATCTCTCCTCCCCGACGGGGTCCCTCCAGGGAGCGAGATCCAAGCGCCGCCGGCGACCTTCGCTGCCCCTGCGCACGTGTGGACCGTCCGGCCCCATGGTGTGGACCGTCCGGCACGTCAGGCAGGGAACCCTAGCCCTGCGCCAGGTCGTGGACCGTCCGGCCCCTGGCCGTAGACCGTCCACGCCTATGCAGAGAGCACCGCCGCCGGTTCTTGTTAGTGATTGGCGCCCCAAAAAGGCACCAACACGAGCACCGTCCAAGACCAAGCGCTGACCGTCCGGCCTCAGGCACGGACCGTCCGGTCGGTGAAAAACTAGAAAAACCCGAAGGTGACGGGTTCGGTAAAATGTATTTTTAGCGTCCTTGCGTACCGTTCGGGGTGCACGACCGGACCGTCTGTGACTGCTTTATTTGACATCTGACGACACATTAAATGCTCTATAGCCGTTGATATAGCCGTTACTGCTGACCGTTGCGATTTCAGCTGTTGATGTGCAGGGGCGGACCGTCCGGACCAGGGGCGCGGACCGTCCGCGGTCGGCAGAATTGAAGCAATGACTAGGAAGTGGTTGGAGGCTATAAATACAACCCCAACCACCTCCATTCAATACACCCAAGCACTCCACTCATACACATTCAATACAAGAGCTAGCAATCCAGTCCAAGGCACAATCAAAGCTTCCAATCTCTCCAAGTTCCACAATTGAGACAAGTGATCATTAGTGATTAGTGACTTGAGAGAGAGTGATTCGTGTTTCATTTATTGCTCTTATTGCTTGGTTTCCTTAATCATGCTTTTTTCATCTCTCTCTAAACTCTCTAAGTGTTTTGTAAAGCTTGCAAGAGACACCTATTTGTGTGGTGATCCTTGCGGAGTCTTAATGATCCATGAGATTAAGGAGAAGCACTCAACCGGTCTAAGTGACCGATTGAGAGAGGGAAAGGGTTGAAATAGACTCGGCCTTTGTGGCCTCCTCAATGGGGACTAGGTTCTTTGGAATATAACCTCGGTAAAACAAATCACCGTGTTCACTCATCAATCTTCACTTGATTTGTTTTTTCCTCTCTAAAAGTTCCTTTGCTCATATTGATTTGAGTTTGCTCCCAAAGGTCATCCGCATTGATTGAGCAACTCTAAGCAAAGAGAACTGTCTTCTGCACTCCAATTTAATTCTAACGCTAACCCCAGCCTTAGTGCAAGTTTAAGTTTATAAATTTCAGGTTTCGCCTACTCACCCCCCCTCTAGGCGACTTTCATACTTAGTAATTGCTAATAAAATTTTGACCAACTTTAAAAGCAATGCTTAGCTTTAACCATATTCTTTGGTAAGCCTTACACTTCACATGAACTCCCACTTTTGGTGAGTTCATACACATTATTCACCACAACTTGTTGAGCGATGAACGTATGTGAGCTCACTCTTGCTGTCTCACACCCCCACAGGTCAAGAACAGGTACCACAGGATGAGCCGCATAGAGGATGATGTGACGAGTTCGTGAGAGGTCTAGGCCATCGTCTCTCAGTCAACTTTGGGGTTGCTGGATCATCGTCTCCTTATGATGTAATTATTTATTTATTTTATATAGAACTTCTATTATATAGTAAAGATGTAACATTCGTTTCTGTACCATGATTCATGATATGTGTGAGACTTGGTCCCAGCACACTTGGTGATTATTTCACGCCCGGGTTTTGGACCCTAAAACCTGGGTGTGACAGAAGTGGTATCAGAGGAATGTTGACTGTCGGACGAAACCTAGATAGAACAGGACAACCATTATCTACTTACCTTTGCTACTCTGATCCTTTCTAAACTTTTCTTAATCTCTTCTCATCCACTGCTGCTTTACTCTGATTACTCTTACCTTTTCACTCTAAAGACAAAAGTGGATTTCACACTTTGAAATCCTGTACCTAAAGTGACTTTTAGGAATTGGAGACCTACTCGTAGGAACAAAAATAAAATTATTTTTTATAGATATCTATGAACTTGAATGTTCGTTCTTATGATACTTATCTGATTTGGATCTTTGATTGAGTGTGATGAGTTGAGTAATATCCGTAATTACATCTGTATACACATAGGCAAAATAATAATAATAATAATTATGTATATAAGGTAACTAGACAACTCAGATTATCCCCCACTAGAATATATCAAGCCTAATAGGTCCATCTTATTTTAAAAGATTCCCTCTTATCTTAATAGATTCATCTTATCTTGAAAGATTGTCTTATCCTAACAACTTTACTTATCTCATGCTAAAGTAACAACTAGGATCTAATCCAAAATAATGAGATCTTAGCTAGTCTAATCTAGTTACACAATTATAACCTAGATCTGGTCTAATGTGACAGATTAATCTAACCTAACGAAGGCTAACCTCCAGTTGAGCTAAGCTAATGTAAGTTGCTTAACAAGAAATATAATACTGATGAAATAAATGAGACTCTACTCTTATAAAAATGTTTTAACTTAATTCACTCTACACTAAATTAAGAATGACCGACCAACTCGGCCTTATGCAACTACCTTAACCATCCGATGGTTGTATAACCCCTATGTTTTAACCTAATAGAGATTCTGACCTACCTACACCATATAACCCATCCTATCTCAAAAGATTATAACATACCCTAATAATATTTATTCTACCCTAGTAGATCTATCTAACCTAAACTAGCCTATTCTAGTCATACCCAATCCTATCTAATCTATTATGATCAAACCTAATGTGAGTCACTAAAACATGATTAGCTAATGCTGAGGAAATACATTAGACCCTGCTCCTATAAACAAGTTTGAGATCTTAGATCATCCTGACCCTACTCAATAACTTGACCTACTAAAGCAGGTTACATAACTAATCCCATCTAGCATATAGCTACCTACTAAACCCTCTACCTATCTGTTACTTACAGATCTATCTTGACCTCTTGTCCCAAACCCGAAGGGTGACACCCAAGCTCAAGAAGGAAGAGATCAATCTCATTAAAGAAGAATAGGAATCAAGCTAGACCCCAAAGGAATCTCGATTATGCCACAGTACACTCATTCTATGTCAACACTCCCCTAATAGTTAAAACCTGATGTACCCTTGTTTTCTATGCCACACCTGCTATTGACGTGAAAATTTTAGGTGTATAAAAAAATACTAATTGAAAGTTCCACTTAGATAAAAAATACTAGAATTTCATAAAGATAAAGTCAACTTGATATGCTTAACTAAATGATATTCCTAAATAGGATTATAGAATCTAATGTGATCTAAATCTAATGTGATCTAATCTATTGTGGCCTACTTAAACAAGATTAATTATACTGGTAGAATAGATTAGACCCTACTAGCCAGGTGTTAACTTAACATAGCACATTAGACTAACTCAACCATGAGCAGAAATGCTAACCCAACCAATAGAGTCATGATGAATTGTATAATCTATCTATCCCCACATAACATCAAACAAGATTTTGACCTACATCAGGTAGTCTATCTCACCCATATCTATCTCATCTCAACAAATTATATCTTACCTTTGGACATTCACCTTATACGGCTAGTTGCCCCAATCTTGACATAAAACAATAGATCAAGCCCTGCTAAAGGATTTTCAGTTCATAACCAGCTACTAGCCTATTCGTTCTGCCTACCAAATAATTTTTCTTGCAAAACTATCTTACCATATGCTTCTAACTCCGATGGTTAATGCTAGGAAGGGAGGAGGAATCAATCTACCAGCCAACCCCCACAACAGGAGGATTATCAGGCAACAACAAACAGAAATGAATCCTCCACCGGCTGGAACCGATCCAGTGGTTGCCGCCCAAATGCAAGTACTACAACAAATGACAAACACGGTGAACAAAATGCAAAATCAGATAAGGCAAGAATGCCAGGAAATGCGTCAGGACCGGCTGGAGATGCATCAAGAAATGAGGCAAGAACGGTTGGAAAGACAACAACAACACCCACTACCTCCACCACCACCACCACTAGACCACTAGCTCCACCAAGATACACACACACACACACACATATATATAGATTACTATTTGTAAGACCTAAATAACACTTTAGTTAGTAGCTATTGTTTACTATTTTAGGAATAATGATAAGGTCTATTTGATCCCATGTGTTGCTAACAAGTTATGCCTCATGCCGAGACTTTTGTTTGAGCATATGTTCTGAGACAATATGGGTATACATCATTTTTCTTACAAATCTCGAGGACGAGATTTCTGTTAAGGGGGTAGGATTTGTAAGGCCTAAAATTGGTAAAAAAATGATAACAATAATAAAATAAATAAACAAATATAGTTATTATAGTGCTTTGGGAATTAGGGAATGAGAAGAGAATTTTGTAATAAAGTCAATTATTGTTAGAGTCAAATACGGGAAGGAGAATAATATTTTGAGTTCATATTGAAAAACATGCAATTACAGGATAAAATAATAATAATAAATAAAATCAGTAAAATTAAATACTGTGTTTTATGTTGGGCCTTATATGGTTGTGTATTTTGAGTTTTAGCTTTGAAGCAAAAAGTGGAATTTAAATATGAATTAGAAAATAAAACAAAAAAAGAGAAAAGAATGGGGCTCGCGTGTGCTTGGGCCGAAAGTTGCTTGGCTCGGCCCAAGTCTTCACACGAATGCCTCCTTGATCTGTACGCGGGTGTGCCCACTGTCACATGGGGCCCACGCTCCAGCCTCGCCGTCCACGCTCTTGCACGTTCGCTGGCACATGGGGCCCGACGGTCAGTCTCCCCTTCCCCTTGCTTTTCCTATCTCGCTTACACATGGACCCCACCTTGCCAGCTTCAATGTTCTCCTTCGGATCGCAATAGAACCGCGACAAATCCACCGTCGTGGATTTCGTGCTTGTTGGGGGTCTTCTTCTCCGCTGAAGGTCCTCCAGACAAAAACACCTTTGACAAGACAGTACAAAGGCAGGTGTGACATGAAGATATAAGCCAAAGATAATGCGGACAAAGCCGAACCTACGATTGAAAGAGCTTTGGCTTGGTGTCATGCTAAAAACAAAGAACGATACCAACTTAAAAAGAGGAAAAGACTGTATGGTCCCTAATAGTTTGTATTATGATCATAACTAGTTATCAGGGACATGAATGTAATTTCGTCCGGGCTGCGTCTCGTGCCTATAAATAGATGAACAGTACCCCCATACTGTTCACGCTGGACTATAATCTCGCTTGCGTCACTCTCACATTTCTACCTTCTGGCAAATTGAAGGTATCAATATCATATAAATATTACGAGCAATTATTCATATTTATAAAATGAGAATATAAATGATTCATTGATTCATTATCATTATTTATGCTTTTTTATATTTCATGTACTTTCATTTATAACTGTTTACTGAGATGATGAAGGTACGTCCTTCATGACCTTCGTCTAAGGATCATTATACCCGAAAGGAGAAAATGTATAAAAGGACGAAAGTCTTTAATCGTTAACAATTGTGTTGCTTTGTTCTTGACGTATAGCATTCAAGAGCAAGGACCAACATTGGTGCCCACCGTAGGGCTCGAACTCACGACCACAAGGTTAATTCCGGCCAACTCCCATCGCGAACTTGGTTCCAGCTATAAATTGCTTTGCCCCGCGCCCCCCTCATCATCCCAACAGGACGGTCGGGCTCCATCCATCATAGCTGTGAAGAACGATGAGAGCAGAGAGAGGGAGGAAAGGGAAAGTCCACCGCCATCATCGACCAACACGTACGCCACCGCGGAAGTCTTCCTGCCATGACCCGAGGCCGCTCCAAGTCGTCTCCTTGGTCCTCGTTGTCGTTCTAGGGCCGTATTACCGAATGGGCGGTGGTAATTTCTCACCGGTGCGCTCATCTCCGTCGTGAATTCGCCTGGTCCGCGGACAGAATTGCGACCACCATTATACCATGTAAGCCCCCTGTAATCAATTCAATATGCTTTGTAGTGCGTGTACTACGTATTGGCGCTAGGAATCGTGCTCCGGGCCATTGGGCACCCTGCTCACCGGCACTCGTCGCCAACGATGAACCTGCGCACCGCCCAACTCCGGCATCGGGTGGTGACGAGTTAGCGCCGGTCGTTGGATTTGGGATAAACAGCCCTGATTAAAAGGTGGAATAACGATTTGGCCGGGATCCGTGTCAACCCTAGATCTTTGATCAAGTGGTTGTAGGCTCATAGTGCTCAAGATCCATTATGGTACGTTGGATCAGGATCCAGTGACCCCGGATGCGTACCGATTCATTTTTTGGTGATGTGATCCTCAGCGTCGGATCAAATTTGGGTGGCCCGAATTAGTTTAAGCATACCGCTTTGGGCGATGGGATCTGTGCCGTTGGATCGGATCCGAGGGCTTGGGTTTCATCAGGGTGTGGGCGTTTTGGGACCGCAGATCTTTGATCTGGTGTTCCTAGTGTCGTACTGGTCCATTATTTGATTTGATCTAATGGCAATCGTTGGATTGTGATCGGGCGGTCGAAGATTGAGGATACCCCTTCACCGTGGCCTATTTGCTAAAGAGACATCGTATTCTTCTCCAATTAACCCGCGGTCCTTCCACCTTTAAGAATCATAACAAGCGGGCCCTAGAATTAACAAAAACAACCCCGAACTCCCTGGATTTTGTGTCCACAGTCCATAGGTTATCCAGAAATAATAAATTAATTTAGAAAAAAAGGATTTTTTAGAATAAAAATAAATCTAGAAACTTGTTTAATTCATATTTGATTCATTCTAACTCTGTTTTGATCCATTCCAATTGCATTAGACTCATGATAATATTGTCTATCGTTTAGTAACCTTATTTTACTATACAACTTAGTTATAAAATTAACACTCAATTTGTTTTATGTTTAACACCCAAATTATTAAGAAAATCATAACTTTTACACCTTAACCCCGATTCAATCCATTCAAATTGCATTAGCCTCATAGAAATATCTACTACACAGTAGCAACATTAATTATACGATATCACGTACTTCTATAATTAAGTAACTAATTAGATTAATCTATGTTTATTGGAATTAGCTTTTCTAATGTTAATATAGTATTATGATCTTATGGTTATAATTTGATTAAAAGATGATCTTTAATCAAGTTATGACTTAGATTAAAGTTGAGTTAATTATTCATAGAATATTCTCTCATATGATGTATACTAATCAATTTATAATATAGTTTAATATTTAAATCACGTAGATCTTCTACAAATCCTAACTTTATAACCGTAATCCCGATTTTAGTGATTCTCGAACCAATGATCTCGTAGCATCGCGTAGAATATTATTACGCGGTTTGTTCTTATGTTTAGTGTGATATTAATTTTACCTATACCATGTTTGTTTATATTGCTACGTTTATCAGTGAGGTCACGAGTCACTTGAAGAGCAAGCTGGTACCTGGAATCTCAAGTCCTAGTCAAGTTGTGCCCTTGATCACTTCTTTTTACCCAATAATGTTCTTATTAATCATAATGATCTGCATAGGTTAATTTTGATGGGACCCAATAGGTTACCCTAGTTTGACTATCTTTATACCTTGTTTACCACTGAATTTTGGGTAGTACCTGCTATTGCTTTATGTGGTTTTGGGTATAGAGATACACATTATTCATGATCATACTTTTATTATCAGTTTGTTATTTACTGTTCATGACAAGATCATTATGTTAATTGGAACATGGAGCAACCACCCGGGAAAATAGTGCAACCACAAGGGTGGTATGGGACACCCTTGGCTGATTAATTAGGAAAGCTAGTGGAGGACTACCTTACCCGAAAGGGGCAAGGGTAGGAGGGGAGTGGTCAGTGTAGGGAGGCCCTTGGGTTGATTTTGCAGCGATGGCGGTCTGGCGAGGGGTCCCTGCATTGGAGTTTCCTAGAAACTGTAGCAGGTTTTCTGAAGCTAGTGGAACTTTGTAAAGGCCTTGTAGTGTTACCCTGCCTCGCCTCGTTGGTAGAGGTGTATGGGAGTGGCCTTCCCTTGGCAGATGCATCACATTGAGGGTGTTGTTATTACTTTTGTTCTACCACTTAATTGGGTTGGTATATATTTATACTTAGTAATTGCTAATAAATTTTTGACCAACTTTAAAAGCAATGCTCAGCTTTAACCATCCTCTTTGGTAAGCCTTACACTTCACATGAACTCCCACTTTTGGTGAGTTCATACACATTTATTCCCCACAACTTGTTGAGCGATGAACGTATGTGAGCTCACTATTGCTGTCTCACACCCACCCACAGGTCAAGAATAGGTACTGTAGGATGAGGCGCATGGAGGATGCTGTGACGAGTTCGTGAGAGGTCTAGACCGTTGTCTCCCAGTCAACTTTGGGTTGCTAGATCGTCATCTCCTTATGATGTAATTATTTATTTATTTTGTATAGAACTCCTATTATATAGTAAAGATGTGACATTCGTTTATGTGCCATGATTCATCATATGTGTGAGACTTGGTCCCAACACACTTGGTGATTATTTCGTGCCCGGGTTTTGGACCCTAAAACCCGATTTGACACTTAGAATCAAGCCCTAATAATAAAAAATATATGAGAACATAACAATAGCAAGAAAATCTACATATATAGTTTATTTTACAAGAAAAAAATATATATGCACCTTCAGGCTATTATAAGCAAGGCTATCTGCAAGATCATCCTTCGACATTGCAGATAGGCCGAGTTCAAGCTTCGGGTACCCCATATTTTTCATCATCTCTCGGTAGACAGAGATCTCTTTATTGTTTGGCAGACAATAAAGAAAATCATCCTCATCATTGCCACTATACACCAAGGATCCTCAGGGGTACTTCAGATCCTTGGCATACTATCTTGCTTCGGCAATCTGCTCCTCCGATAATTGCTTCCCCGAAGCATGTCGCACAATGAACTCCAGCTCTTCGGCAGGTGCTTGTTGGAACTTGCTCTCCTGAGCGAGTTGATCCAACTGGGGAGTAAAAGTGGTGTAAACGGGGCTACAACTCGAGATGGCAATAGCTCTGTTAACCTGGCCTCTCAAGGGCATTGTGTGGGGGTATTTATAGGTGTATGAGTGCCCAGCGCCCAGTGTTAAGGACGCATGTGCCCTCAGGCGCCTAGGTTATCCCCGGAATATTCCCATAAAGCAGGGTTACAGACTGTAATTACAGGGAGACCTTTACAGATTAGGCCCATAATGCGCAGCGGCCACGCAGGGCCTATTACAATGGGCCGGATCACACATGGGCCTCCGTGCTGGACGAGGGCGCGGGAAAAGGAGACTCCACCGTAGGCCTTCGTCTTCCAGTCTGTGGAGCGAAGGGTAGAGCTCGCCAGTTGTCTTGTCTCCGTTGTTGCAGCGGGTGTGGCGAAGGCCTTTGAGCGAAGGGTGGCGTCTTCGCCTTCGCCCCAACATTTGCCCTCCGAGGGACCAGTTCGACTAAGTCATCTGGTGCCAAAGGCTTTGCTAGATGGTGGAGACGCTGCCCTCGCTCGAAGTGGTTCCGCGGGGGTTTTTGACATGACCGTTGATTGACGCCGCACTGTTGGATTGCGGGTTCCCCGAAGCGTCGCGTCCTATGTATAAAAAGGGGTGGGGCGCGGCGCTGATTGAAATTTACCTTTCTGCGCGCCGCGAAAACCCTAACTTTCCTTGTTCAAGCTGCTCGCTTGCTCGTCTGCTCTCCTTGCTCCTGTTCGCCGGAGAACTGGCCCGCGTGAAGCAGACCGCGCGCCGCCGTCGACGGTACGTAGCCATGCCGTCCTCTTCTTCGTCTGCTGCGACCACGCCGACGGCCGAGACGCCTTCCGAGGAACTCTCGGGCGGTGCGGCGGCGGAATTGCACCCGGGTGATACAGTGGAATTTGGTGTTTCGCGGATGTCGTCAGGCCGCATGCAGGATATGCAACAGTTAGGGTATTTTGGCGGCGGGGTCGGGCGGGTGCCGGGGGCAGAGGAGATTCCCGAGCCCGAGGGTGAACTGGTTGTGTTTGATGCATTTTTTGTTGCCGGACTTCGTCTGCCTGCGCATCGTTTCGTGTCGGAGGTGCTGCAGAAGTTTGGGGTCCAAGTTCATCAGCTGACACCGAACGCCGTGGTGGCGTTGGCGAAGTATGTCTGGGCAACAACGTCGTATGGCGGTCAGCCTTCGGTGGAGGTCTTCGCCAAGCACTACTGTTTGCACTGGCAGAAAAGACGGATTGGTGACACAATTGCGCAATTCGGATCGTGCACTTTCACGCTGAAGTCCGGGAAGACTTCGATGGAGGTTGTGGAGCTGGTCCCTTGTGCCCGAAATAAGTGGGGCAACTGGTGGGACTACTGGTTCTATGTTTCGGAGGCTAAAGTCGAAAATCACCCTGGGCTCCCCGCTGCCATCATGTGTTCGCATTACTATGTGGCGTACCCACCGTTTGAAGTGGCGGAGGACGACGAGAATGAACGGGCCCTTCGGGTTGCCGCCCGTAGGAGTAGCGGGCGCGATCTGGTTGAGGAGTTCATAGGGTATGGGGTGTGGCCTTTGGCACATGGATGGACGCTGGGCGAAGTATGCCCTCGCGTGATGCCCTCCCTTGGCGGGCGGAAAGTGCGAAGTCCACTCTTTGCCTTGGATGTGCGAGGGCGGGATCCTGCCGCGGTTGTGCGTGAGGCGGAGGATGGGGCAGTGAGAATTGTTGGTCGCTACGTGCCGAGGACTAAGGCCCAGCGGAGCTGGGACATATGTGGATCCAACGACCGCCTGAATCGAGTCTTTGAGTTGAATGATTTGCCGTATGGCAGTTATCCCAGAGTAGACGTCGCCGACCGCCGGGGGAAAAAACCAGCGGCAGTGCTTGAAGACGACCCCGCGCCGGAGGCCGCCCCATCTACTAAGAAGAGGAAGCTAGGTACTGCGATGGGAAAACTGGGGGTCTCCGATGGTTTTGCTATGGAGTTGATGGGGACATGCGCGGCCCCCGGGGAAAGGATGTCTTCGCCCGAGCTCCGGGAGTTTTCGGCGCGGATGCTGGAGGTTACCGGGGGTCGATGGCCCAAGAACGTTCCTATCCCCCGCGCGGCTAGTGAAGACTTTTTTACCTCTCGCATGGCCCGTGATTTGAGAGTGTTTCCTTACGGGCGGAATATTGCTGCTGTTGTGTCGGTAGTAATGAACAAGGATCGACAGGACGCTACTCAGAAGCACCGGGCGGTCGTCAGGCTCCCTGAGGCTAGGCCAAAGAGGGCACGCGGGAGTGCGAAGGCTGCCGTCCTCGGCGGTAGCCAGCCTTCGTTGGCTGCGAAGGCGGCCGCGCCTGGATCTGGCAAGTTGCCGGAAGGCGCGAAGGTGACCGGCGCTGGCGGGACCAAGTCCGTCCCGGAGGGAGCTGCGAAGGTCCGGGAGCGGCCTTCGCCGGGGAAGCGTATTTCCGACTTCGGCACGGATATTTGCGTGGACGATTATCTGAAAGTTCCCTTTGACTCGGGAACAGGATCTGGATGTCGCCTAGAGGGGGGGGTGAATAGGCGAATAAAAATTATCACTTTAAAACTTAAATCTTACTCTACTCGAAGACAGGATCGCAGTGGAGTGAAGAATCCTTCGAGTAGATTGTAGTGGAATTGAAGTTCCTGTCTTACGAATATCCTGCACTTCAAGGAAAGCTAGTACCACAAGTAAGTAGTGAAGTGCAGATATATAAGGAGTAAGACAGAGAGTCAGAGTACAATACAGAACAGAGCACACAGACGCAAGGATTTATCCCGAGGTTCGGCCAAGCCTGAAATGCTTGCCTAGTCCTCGTTGGAGTTAGCCACACCTGAGCTTGGAGTCTATTTCAACTCCTTCCTCCGTTTGCTCAGATCTGTCAGTATGACAGATAGAGCCTTTCACTATTGAGTGGGGTTACAACAGAACCGCGGCTGCTTACAAACTTCTTGGCAGCACCCCGGCAGAGTAACAATACGCTCAAGACCTTGCTCTAGCTCTTGGCAGCACTACTCCTCTCTCTAAAGGCTTATAGCTGTGCCTTCTACACAAACTATAGAGTTACACACAAGAGGGAGAGCTAGAATTGATTCCAATGAAGTCTACACTTGTTGGCTGCACTTGTTCATTCCTCCATCCGCCTAGGGGCTCCTTTTATAGCCCCAAGGCAGCTAGGAGCCGTTGAGAGCAAATCCGGAAGGCCATCCTTGCCTTCTGTCGTCGGGGGCACCGGACAGTCCGGTGCACACCAGACACTGTCCGGTGCCCGATTTCTTTCCTTATCTGGCGCTTCCGACCGTTGCAGACTGTCGCAGACCCCGGAGCCGTTGGCGCACCGGACATGTCCGGTGCACACCGGACAGTCCGGTGACATCTTCCGACCGTTGGCTCCGCCACGTGTCCCGCGCAGATTGCGCGGCCGACCGTTGACCCGGCCGACCGTTGGCTCACCGGACAGTCTGGTGCACACCGGACAGTCCGGTGAATTTTAGCCGTACGCCGTCGGCCAATTTCCCGAGAGCGGCCAGTTCGAGCCGAGTCAGCCTGGCGCACCGGACACTGTCCGGTGCACACCGGACAGTCCGGTGCTCCAGACCGAGCTGGGTCTTGGCAGCACACAGCCAAGTCTTTTCTCCTCTTCTCTCTTCTTCTTCTTTCTGTTTCTAACACTTAGACAAGTATATTAGTACACAAAACCAATGTACTAAGGCCTAGAAACATACCTTCTCTTAATCATTAGATCTATAGCATTTCACATGCTTGAGCTTTGATGTTGGACTCATAAATCATCAAGTCGGCTTGACTTGATCTAGATTGACATTTCTTAGTTCCAACATCCTGCAAAGGTCACATAGAACATCTCCAAACATAGGAACAACCCAAACTAAAGATTAAGGTGAACTTAGCTCTTTTGGGCTGCTTCCAGTTCTGGTTTTGGCACTTGTTCTCCTTCTAGTGACCTTGATCTCTTTCTTAGAGCTTGGTCTTGAGCCTTATGACTTACACCACATAACTGTACCTGTTACCTCATTGGTTGTAAGTCACGTCCTTATGTAGTGATCCTTGATGTGCTATAGCTCTTCTCAACTCGATCACCCTTGACTTTGCAAGCCTTCTTCTTCACCCTTGGCTTTGGGTTCCTCAGCCTCCTTGACCTTCTCCCGTGCACTTGGTACCTCGAAGCTTCTCTTGCCTCCGTCCTTGGCTTGATCAGTTGTCTCCGAGCTTCGCACCCGAGTCTCACTTTATGCAATGTCCATCTTACTTGTGATGTCCATTATGTATCCATAATCCAGTTCTTGGACAATCACATTTGTTCACTTGTGTTGAACCCTGTAAGCTTTACCTTAAGCACCTGTTCAACACTTAGTACACTTGTTAGTCCTTTAATTGAGTTGTCATCCAAACACCAAAACTCACAAGGGAGCTTTCAATCTCCCCCTTTTTGGTGATTGATGGCAACACAATTAAAGCTTACATAAGAATAAGATTTGAAGCACAAATTTTGAATTCTAAGTTTATAGAATGCTCCCCCTAAATATGTGCTTACTTCAAAAACATAATCTGGACCTCAGACGCCAATTTGCACATACTTAGGCAATTCGAAACATTTCTACACCTTAGCACTTTTTAGGATGCATTGTGTCAAGAATCAAACCATGATACTATAACACACAAATGCACATAATCAGAGTTAAACACCATTCAAATTAGTGGATATATCACAGGAATATCAACCTACCACTATTCACCATTAAGATGCCAATTCAAACTAATACCAATTTAAACTAAGACACTAAATTTAAGACAATCTTAAAGCACCATGACAATCTTAAAGCACCATTAACCGCATGACTATCTATTACACTCTAGAGACCAAATGATTCATAGCAACGGAAGCACTAGTCCATATGATGCAACACATATAACACTGCAGGAAGCATATGAATGACACACTAGCAAAGCTTAAACTAACACACCCCTTAGGATAAGCTTTCCTCTCAAGTTGAGATAAGCTTTAATGCACAAATTCTCCCCCTTTGACATCAAACACCAAAAACCATACTCGAGCAAGAACATAGGATGATGTCAAGGGACAGCAGGGTGTCAAGGGGAAAAACGACTATCTAAAACTCCCCCTTTCTTATTGAACATATGCACTATCAACATTTAGGTAAGATACATATATGCAAAAAGATTTACTCCCTTTGTACCTTTACCATGTTGTAGTGTACTTCCCATCTTGAAAGTAGTTAATCTCTCGAGAGCATCTCCACACTTGTGCCTGATTCTTTATCCTAACTTTCCTTGTTGCTAAGACACCAAACTTAGAACAAGTTATAGTATTGGGCACAAGAAGAAACTTCTATTCTAATGATTATCAAAATGAAGCAAACTATCACAGCTACCAATTGAAAGATACCAATTGCAAGTTCATTTATTATCATGGCTCCATGATATTTAAGAATAAGCATCTATTATCACCAGATATTATAGAGCATGAGCAATCTAAAGATATACAATAACTCATGACTTAAGATACCAATTACTGGACTTACAGAGGTACCCAAGTCCTGATTGCTCCATTTCATGCTCATCTTCTCTTTTCCACCTTGAGACTGTACAAGATTGCTCAAGAAACAGTTAGTCTCAAAAGACACAAGTTATGTGTGCTCCCCCTCAAGTTGTGCATCAAGTATTTGAATGACTTGCACTTTGCACATTCTAGCTTCCTCAGAACTAGAGGGGATCACAACATACCTTGGTCAAGGCATACTCTATCCCTTTCATCACAAAGATGCCAATTTGAATATCAAATGAAAAGCCACTTTACACCAATTGAAGGCTAAACGAAAGGTTGACTAAATACAACAATGCATGCCTCAGTGGCACTTAAGCCAATTGAATACTCACAGGAAGTATAACAATTACACGCAACTTAGACATGCTTAACTATCGTTGTATATACCAATTGAAGATCAACACAATCATGTATATAAAGCGAAATATCTAAGCATGTCATAATTAAGGAGGTTTCTTAGGTGCACAAAAGAAACAACATTTTAAAGGCATAAATTATCTAAGCCAAGATACTACCAATGAGATGCAAGAACACAGCTATGATCACTATTAATGGAATTTCAAGATAATCAATAAATTGCATAGCTCCATTTTCCATACCTTTGCCCTTATGAGAGCACTTGTTATCACCAATTCAGGGCTCCTTTTGCTCATGCACCACATAGCTCAAAAGGGCACGACATGGATTTGAAATTCACACAGTACCAAACTAGAGTAATCATGTGAACATGGACTAAACAATATGTCATAATCGCACATAGCATGACTTACAAAAAGAGGTTTATCCATATACACCAAGAGAGTTAATCGTTGTGGATATAACAAATGAAAGAGCTACCCATGAATGATTCAAAAGATATATCCTATATAGCACCAGTCATGATTAAGCAAACATCATTATGATTCATTTACCACAGGCAATCATAAAGCATAACTACTCCAAAGACAGGTAGCACAACAGGCCATCTTAAGAGCAATACTAAATTGTACTTAAAATACACAAGTACCATCCTTTGGAGAGCAAGTTGTAGATTCTCATCAAGGTCCTTTACTTGATTCACCAATAATGATTCAGGACCTACACACCTTATTTCACTTGAGATGAACATGGGATTAGTGTTTCACAATAAAGACACCAAAACAATTAATACTAAAACAATTAATAGCTTAAGCATAGAGTTTAAGATAACCGTCTTAAGTTCTCCCATGGTCTCCAGTCCATCTCAAGGCACCTGCATGGTCTAGTTAGCACAGTTTGGTACCCATCTCGGGATGGGTCCATAATGATCATTTAAATGTGCCTTTGGTACCCAAATTGCCTTTGTGCTAGTTCCAGGTGATCTCGTTATAGATCTAGCACAAGTGTATGATTTGGGTCTCCTACCCGAATAAGATTGACACAAATTCGCTTGCTTAGGAATCTTACCTTTATAACATACCTTGGATAGATGACCCTGCTCACCACACCTGTAGCAGAAGCGTCGCTCAATCTGACATGACGCTTGCTGTTTGTCATTTTCCTTGGTGAGGGCCACCTTGGAGGATGCACATCCTTGATTCTTCATGACCGGACATGAAGTGATCGTGTGGTCCTGATTGTTGCATCCAAAACAACTCCTTGTCCCTTCATTCTTGTCTTTGTACGGACAAGACGCGATGAGGTGGCCTAACTTCTTACACTTGAAACACCTCCTTTTTCCTCTTCCCTTTTTGTGCTTGAAGGACATGGAGAGATGATTAGTACAAACAACATGACTAATTGAATTCTTACCTTTTTCCTTGTTCATATTGATTTCTTCATTTATAGCTTTGGGAACATTCTTCTTATTGAGCTTAACACTTGCTGCAGTTTTTCCTTTCTCAAGCTTCTTCACCACGCGCCCGTGGATATCTTGAGAGAGTTGAGCTAAGCGTCTTCTCCTCAATTGTCGTTGCTTCTTATTCCCACAGAATTTCTTTTGTGACCCTAAAACTTGTTGCTCAATCAATGATTGGCTTTCTTTTGAGCAACAGGGGTTAGCACATGATGATATACAATTCAAATGCGCACACGTGCGAGAATGAGGTTCACATGAATTTATGTTTAAAATTACAACCTCATGAGCAACATTAAGCATGATATGGTTATCAACTAATTCATTATGAGAATAAGATAGCATATCATATTTTTCACTTAGCGCAAGTTTTTCTAAATTTATCATTTCCACTTGACTCTTAAGCATAGAATTCTCAGTTTTAAGTTGAGCAACATCAGATAATACATCATGATTATTTCTTTGCTCAAATAAAATAGATTCATACCGTTGGACCAAATTATCATGAGAGCACTTTAGCTCCTCATGTTCTTTGGTCATCTTCTCTAGGCTGTCGTTGGTTTTGATGAGCGACTCCTCTAGCCTGAGAAGCGTTTCGCCTTGTTCCTTGTTCCTTCTCAACAGCTTAACCAAGAGTGCCTTGTCCTCTTTGTTGAGATGGATGTAGAAACGACGAATCTCCTCTTTTTCCACATCATCGGTCTCATTTTCCCTGTCATTAATGTCAGTGGAAGCCAAATAGGAAAATGTACCTTGAGGTGATGAAGATTCATCCTCGCTATCATCCTCATATTCCTCCTCATCATGGCTTTTGTCTCCACCATCATTGTTAGCAATAAAACATTTATCACTAGTGGAGAGCAAACCTGTCGATGAGGTGGATTCATCGTTTGGGTGCCATCGTTCTTGTTCCTCTCCCTCTGAATGGTTAGTAACACAAGTAATATAGGGAGTAGGAGCAACATAATTTGCCACAGAATATTTTTCTTTAATTCTACTCCATAAATCATGAGCATCAACAAATAAATCACTATCACTCCTCATGATGGAAAAATAAGCACTTCTAGAAAGAGAGTCAACTAAGATGTTGCAAGCATGGTGATTGAGAGATAAACATCTTAGTTCTTCATTGGAAGGATTTTTACTAAAATTAGAGGGAAAAATACTTCTACTAAAGATCTGTCTCAAATCAGGATCAACATTCATGAAAGCTTTGTAAATAGAGACAGACCAAGATTTGTAATTAGAACCATCGCCTAAAAGAAGTTCTACAGTTACCTCTTGTGACGACATCGTTATCTCCGGACGGCTAAGCCCACACTGGAGAGGCCTAGCTCTGATACCAATTGAAAGTTCCCTTTGACTCGGGAACAGGATCTGGATGTCGCCTAGAGGGGGGGGGGGGTGAATAGGCGAATAAAAATTATCACTTTAAAACTTAAATCTTACTCTACTCGAAGACAGGATCGCAGTGGAGTGAAGAATCCTTCGAGTAGATTGTAGTGGAATTGAAGTTCCTGTCTTACGAATATCCTGCACTTCAAGGAAAGCTAGTACCACAAGTAAGTAGTGAAGTGCAGATATATAAGGAGTAAGACAGAGAGTCAGAGTACAATACAGAACAGAGCACACAGACGCAAGGATTTATCCCGAGGTTCGGCCAAGCCTGAAATGCTTGCCTAGTCCTCGTTGGAGTTAGCCACACCTGAGCTTGGAGTCTATTTCAACTCCTTCCTCCGTTTGCTCAGATCTGTCAGTATGACAGATAGAGCCTTTCACTATTGAGTGGGGTTACAACAGAACCGCGGCTGCTTACAAACTTCTTGGCAGCACCCCGGCAGAGTAACAATACGCTCAAGACCTTGCTCTAGCTCTTGGCAGCACTACTCCTCTCTCTAAAGGCTTATAGCTGTGCCTTCTACACAAACTATAGAGTTACACACAAGAGGGAGAGCTAGAATTGATTCCAATGAAGTCTACACTTGTTGGCTGCACTTGTTCATTCCTCCATCCGCCTAGGGGCTCCTTTTATAGCCCCAAGGCAGCTAGGAGCCGTTGAGAGCAAATCCGGAAGGCCATCCTTGCCTTCTGTCGTCGGGGGCACCGGACAGTCCGGTGCACACCGGACACTGTCCGGTGCCCGATTTCTTTCCTTATCTGGCGCTTCCGACCGTTGCAGA
Source organism: Zea luxurians (assembly GCA_029449295.1). NCBI lineage: Eukaryota > Viridiplantae > Streptophyta > Magnoliopsida > Poales > Poaceae > Zea > Zea luxurians. The sequence continues at coordinate 2,253,531 of JAOPSE010000017.1, forward strand.
CCGTCGCAGACCCCGGAGCCGTTGGCGCACCGGACATGTCTGGTGCACACTGGACAGTCCGGTGACATCTTCCGACCGTTGGCTCCGCCACGTGTCCCGCGCAGATTACGCGGCCGACCGTTGACCCGGCCGACCGTTGGCTCACCGGACAGTCCGGTGCACACCAGACAGTCCGGTGAATTTTAGCCGTACACCGTCGGCCAATTTCCCGAGAGCGGCCAGTTCGAGCCGAGTCAGCCTGGCGCACCGGACACTGTCCGGTGCACACCGGACAGTCCGGTGCTCCAGACCGAGCTGGGTCTTGGCAGCACACAGCCAAGTCTTTTCTCCTCTTCTCTCTTCTTCTTCTTTCTGTTTCTAACACTTAGACAAGTATATTAGTACACAAAACCAATGTACTAAGGCCTAGAAACATACCTTCTCTTAATCATTAGATCTATAGCATTTCACATGCTTGAGCTTTGATGTTGGACTCATAAATCATCAAGTCGGCTTGACTTGATCTAGATTGACATTTCTTAGTTCCAACATCCTGCAAAGGTCACATAGAACATCTCCAAACATAGGAACAACCCAAACTAAAGATTAAGGTGAACTTAGCTCTTTTGGGCTGCTTCCAGTTCTGGTTTTGGCACTTGTTCTCCTTCTAGTGACCTTGATCTCTTTCTTAGAGCTTGGTCTTGAGCCTTATGACTTACACCACATAACTGTACCTGTTACCTCATTGGTTGTAAGTCACGTCCTTATGTAGTGATCCTTGATGTGCTATAGCTCTTCTCAACTCGATCACCCTTGACTTTGCAAGCCTTCTTCTTCACCCTTGGCTTTGGGTTCCTCAGCCTCCTTGACCTTCTCCCGTGCACTTGGTACCTCGAAGCTTCTCTTGCCTCCGTCCTTGGCTTGATCAGTTGTCTCCGAGCTTCGCACCCGAGTCTCACTTTATGCAATGTCCATCTTACTTGTGATGTCCATTATGTATCCATAATCCAGTTCTTGGACAATCACATTTGTTCACTTGTGTTGAACCCTGTAAGCTTTACCTTAAGCACCTGTTCAACACTTAGTACACTTGTTAGTCCTTTAATTGAGTTGTCATCCAAACACCAAAACTCACAAGGGAGCTTTCATTATCTCGTCGGTAAGTTTTTTTTGACCGGTGATACGCTGCAGGGTCGAGCGAAGGGCAACTTGTTGCCGTCTCGCCCGTGGTGGCGGCCACGGCGCCTGCCGTGGTTTTTGGGGTGATGGGTGGCGCCTCCAGCGCTGGCGGCGAGGTGTCGGCGGCCACTGCCATCAAAGACGAGGCGGGCACTGTGTCCCACCGGCTGCGGGAAGCGTCGCTGTAGCTGAATCAAGTAAGTTGAAGTAGACTTTGTTGTGCGCCGCTTTCATTTTGATTGTGGACTCATGCGTGTCTGTTAGGCGGCCGACTTCGCCGATCGCGTGGCGTCGGGCGCCCTTACGGCGGGCATGGATGCCGAAGTCGAGAGACTTCGGGCGCAACACGCGGACGCCGTTCGAGAAAAATCGGCTGCGGAGAGCAAAAACCGCAGGCTGGCGGAGAAGGTGGCCGCCCTGGAGAGCGAGAGGACTGACCTCCGGCGCTAGCTGGTGGAGGAAAGGAAGGAGGCCAATGAGGCCATCACCAAGGCATAGACGGCGCAGGCGGAGGCCAAATTGGCGAGGGCGGAAGAAAGCCTCGCAAGCCAGCGCGCCAAGGAATGGGAGGCGTGGTTCAACGCTCTGCAGGCCCGCGTGGAGAGGGCCGAGGCCTCTACTCGCGTGGAAGTTGAGCGGACGCGCAAACAGCTCGTGGATTCGTACCGCGAGCTGGGTGCGCGGACCACCGACTTCGAGGTGCCCGACCAAGAGGCGGGCCTTCGGTGCCTCGAGTGGCTGCAAGAGGAGTTGCAAGCACTCCCGACCATCGTAGCGGGCTTCATGTCGTATGCCTCCCTCGTCACCTGCGAGGGGGCTTTGAATGCGCTGGCCCGCGAGGGGTGCCATCACTATGAGGTCTTCGACCGATCCGATGAAGATTTTGGTCATGAGATTTTTAAGGTCGAAGACCCTGTGGTGAAGGACGCCGGGGGGCCCCTCTTCGACCGGATGTGGGGCCCTCACGGTCGGGAGGCGGTTAGGGAACGGGCTGACCGGGCGAGGGATCAGGTAAAAGTTTGTGTTCTGTTTTGTGTCATTGAATGCGGGTGTATGCGGGTGTGCTGAATCGGTACGCTGTGTTGCAGATGGCGCGTGCCGAGGAGGTGGAGGACTTCGGACGTCTGAACAGCGTGCTGGCCGAAGCAAAGGCCGACCCGGTGGTGGCCGAAGCTGAGGTCGACCCAGCGCCGCCCCCGGAAACCAGTGAAGGTTCCCATGCTGCCCCTGCGTCTGCTGTGTCTGGTGGAGACTCGTCGACGGCCACTGTGCCGATGGCAGAGGATCCCCCGAAGGCGGTGATGGAGCCAGCAGCGGAAGATCCCGCGGCGGCTGCTGGGTCTTCGCAGGTGGCTTAGTGTGTAAGGGGTAGTTAGGGAATTTTGTCTGTGTTACTGAACCTTGGTTGCTGCGCAGGTTCAGGATTTTGGGCCTGCGCACGCAACCGCTACTGCTAATTTTATGGCGGCCTCGACTGTGGTGGCTGGTAATGAATCGAATGAATCTACGTCTAAGTTTTCTGAGTTTGACGACTCTGGGAGTTCGGTTTTGTGGACGGAAGAGTCTTCGGATGAAGGCTTAGATTATTTTGCGGCCTTGGATGTGGCTGAGGCAGAGGCTTCTCCGCGTGTTACGGATGCTGAAACTTTGCCCGGTCCGAGTGTTGGGCGTAGGCGGCGAAGGGCGGTGGCGAAGCGTAGAGTGGGCGGGTTTGATGGTGGTCGTCTTCGTGTGGGCAGGGCTGGTAGGCAGGAATTGTTGTCCTCGCCGGTTGGGGCGAGTATGGGTGAGGGTGAGTTGCGAAGGCTTTTTGAGGGTGAGGAGCTGAGGATAATGCTGTTTAATTATAGGGAGATGGGGATCATTTCGAAGGTTGAACCTATGTAAGGTGTGATGCCCTCGCTGAATGCGTGTAACTGTAGTTTGTATGATAAGGTTGACTGCCTTCGCGCATCTGGGTGTGTTCGTGAGGTGTTGCGCACCTGGTTTGGTATATTATTGTGTCGGTCCAGCTGCGCCTGTAGACTTTCGGACTGATGTAATGCGTCTTCGATTTTTACTCTCGTTATGCTAGTCCGGCTGCACCCTTAGGCGACTTTTGCACGGATTGTCTTGTGGAGAAGACTTCGATTTACGCACTTGGTGTGCTAGTCCGGCTGTGCCCTTGGGCGACTTTTGCACGGATAGTCTTTTTGAGAAGACTTCGAATTTGCGCACTTGTTGTGCTAGTCCGGCTGCACCCTTAGGTGACTTTTGCATGGATAGTCTTTTTGAGAAGACTTCGAATTTGCACATTTGTTGTGCTAGTCCGGCTGCACCCTTAGGCGACTTTTGCACGGATAGTCTTTTTGAGAGGACTTCGAATTTGCGCACTTGTTGTGCTAGTCCGGCTGCACCCTTAGGCGACTTTTGCATGGACTGTCGCACGCGAGGGTAGCCATCGCTGCCCCTCGCGGTGACTTTTGTGTCGGTCGAATGTCGAAGACCGCTGATGCGGTCTTTTTCGACGTAGTTTTTGTGGGGGATTTTTCGCGTGTATATTACATGGCTCCGCCTCGTTAAAAACCTCACCCCCCGGGAGGAAAAGAGTGCGGGCTGGCTTAAAACTTGTTCTGCTGATTATAAGGGCAAGGTGGCCCTGAAGAGTTTAAACAAAAAATTTGCGAAGATTATCAATGTTCCAAGAATGTTCTAAGTCTTCGCCGGATGGCGTTGTGAGCCTGTACGCGCTAGGGGACGCCTTCGTCTTGACGATGAAAGGGCCCTCCCATTTCGGCTCCAACTTGCCCCAGGACTCTGTCCGAGCTATCCGGACGAGTACGAGGTCTCCTTCGTTGAACTCCCTCGGGGTGACTGTGTGGTCGCGCCATGCTTTTGTCTGAGCTTGGTATTTGTTTAGAGCATGTAGGGCGAAGACGCGGTCTCCGTCGATGAGGTCCTTCGAAGTAGGCTCGTCTACGTCGGGGACGGCCGACGCAACTGTCCGAGGTGACCTGTGCTTTATTTCTTGCGGAGTCATAGCCTCCGATCCGTACAGAAGGCGGAAAGGGGTGAACCCAGTCGCCCTGCACTCAGTTGTGTTCAGCGCCCAGACCACTTCGGGTAACAGGTCGGGCCACTTGCCTTTTTTGTCGTCGAGGAGCATTTTCTTGATGGCTGTGAAAATTTTTCCATTGGCTCGTTCCACGACTCCGTTGGATTGGGGGTGGTACACTGAGGCGAAGGCAAGCTTGGTGCCGATGGAGAAGCAGAAATCCTTGAAGTCTTGGTTGTCGAATTGCTTGCCGTTATCGACTGTGAGTTCGGACGGGACTCCGAAGCGGCAAACAATGTTTTGCCAGAAGAATTTCTGGGCTGTCTTCGATGTTATAGTGGATACTGCCCTCGCCTCAATCCATTTGGTGAAATACTCAACAGCGACGAAGGTGAACTTGAGGTTCCCCTGAGCCGTGGGCAGGGGCCCAACAATGTCCAGGCCCCAGCGCTGAAGGGGCCACGTGTGGGCGATTAGCTTCGTGAACTGCGAAGGGCTTCCCGAGCGTGGAGAAAATTTCTGACAGGCTTTGCAGGACCTTATGACCTGATTTGCGGCGCAAATCATGGCGGGCCAGTAAAAACCTTGACGAATCACCTTTGCCGCTAGGGCCCTAGGCCCTGCGTGAGAGCCGCAAGTCCCGCTGTGGACCTCGCGTAGAATTTGGACGCCTTCAGTCTCGGTGACGCACTTAAGCATCGGCTGGCTGACCCCCTTCTTGTAAAGTTGGCCTTCGATTAACACGAAGTCCCGGCTTCGGTGTTTGAGGCGCTTGGCCTCGTTGATGTCGGTTGGATGGTAGTACCCCTGCAGGAACAGGGTTATTGGTGCCCGCCAGTCTTCGGGCATGATGAGGTTGACTATGCGGTGGCCCTCGCTGTCATTGGTTATTTGGAGCCCCTCGGGGCTGCGGACGACTGGCGTGCCGATGACGTGGTAGAACACGTCGGAGGGTAGGGCCTCGCCCCTGGCGGCTGCCTTGGCCAACGCATCGGCCTCCTCGTTCTTGGCTTGGTCCACGTGCTGCAACGTGAAACCCTTGAATTGTCTTTCGAGGCCGCGGATGGCCGCGAGGTACTGCATGAGTGCGGGGTCCTTCACTGCATAGTCTTTCTCGACCTGACCGGCGACTACCTTGGAGTCTGTTCTGATGATGCAGGTGGTGACACCGAGTGCCCTTAGCTTGCGAAGGCCGAGGATGATAGCCTCGTATTCTGCTATGTTGTTGGTGCATCTATCAGACTCCAAAGCAAAGCTGAGGCGCGCTGCGTATCTGTATTTGATCCCGATGGGCGAAGTAATGATTGCAGCGACGCCTGCCCCCGCATGGCACCAGGCGCCGTTGCAATGGATTCTCCACACTTTCTCTGCGGACGACTCCGGCTGCGTTATTGGTCCAGTCCAGTCTACGATGAAGTCTGCCAGGACTTGCGACTTGATGGCTGTCCTAGGTTCAAATGTGATGTGGTAGCCGGAGAGTTCGACTGCCCACTTGGCAATCCGCACTGATGCCTCGGGGTTTCTAAATAGCTCGCCGAGTCCTCTATCTGAGGTGACCCAGACTTTGAATGCCTCGAAATAGTGGCACAATTTGCGCGAGGCCATCACGACTGCATAAGCGATCTTTTCTAGTTCTGTCATATTACATTTTGATGTTGTGAGCACTTCAGAGACGTAGTAAACTTGACATTGCCTGATCGTGCCCTCTCTGGTCTGCTCTTGAACCAGTGCAGCGTTGACCGCATGTGGCGAAGCCGCGACATAAAGCAATACGGGTAGCGAGGGGTCAGGGCTGGTAAGGATTGCCAATTCCGACAGGTACTGCTTTAATGAAGCGAAGGCCGCCGCCTGCTCTGGCCCCCACGCGAAGTCTTTTGCGCCGTGGAGTGTTTTGAGGAAAGGGAGGCTTCGTTCCGCGGACTTGGAGATGAATCTGTTGAGGGCGGCCAGCCTGCCTGTCAATCGTTGTACTTCTCTGGCTGACTGCGGGGGCGTCATGTTGATGATAGCCTGAATTTTGGTTGGATTGGCCTCAATTCCGCGGTGTGATACCAGGTAGCCCAAGATTTTCCCCTGGCGGACTCCGAAGACGCACTTTTCAGGGTTGAGGCGAAGTCGTGCGGTCCGCATATTCGCGAACGTTTCGGCGAGGTCGGCCAGGTGGTCTTCCTTGCTTCTGCTGGCAACGACGATGTCGTCCACATATGTGAATATATTTCTGCCGACCTGGCTCTCGAGCACCGTTTTGGTGAGTCGAGAGAAAGTGGACCCGACATTCTTGAGTCCCTCCGGCATTCGGATGAAACAATACGTGCCGAAGGGTGTTATGAAGCTGGTGCTTGCCTTGTCCTCCTCCTTCATATATATTTGGTGGTAGCCGGAGAAGTAGTCAAGGAGTGACATGACTTCGCACCCGGCCGCGCTATCGACGATTTTGTCGATTCGAGGCAGCGGGAAATTGTCCTTGGGGCAGGCCTTGTTGAGACTGGTGAAGTCTATGCACATCCGCCATTTGTCGCTCTTCTTCTACACCATCACTACATTGGCGAGCCATGTGGGGTAGGCGATTGGCTCGATGAACTTGGCTTCGAGCAGGCGATGCACCTCGGCCTTGGCGGCTTCTGTCTTCTCGTCAGACATCTTGCGCAGCCGTTGCTTCTTCGGCCTCACCGAAGCGTGGATTCCTAAGCCATGCTCGATGATGGAGCGACTGACTCCGACCAGGTCGAGGGCGGACCAGGCGAAGACGTCTTTGTTCTTGGATAGACAGCAGAGGAGCCGCTCTTCGTTGTGCGAAGTGAGGTCTTCGCTGATGGTAACCATCTGCTGGGGCGTAGCCTGGTCGAGGGGGACGGTTTTGGTCCCGTCGTTGCTCTGCAGCTGTGCTTTTTCATGCTCTTTGCGGTTGAATTGGCAGACCCGGGGACTTTGCGTTGGGCCGTGAGGCAGTGTACGTTTCTTTGCCCGGGGACGAAGTCTCTTTCTATGTTACGCGCAACCTGCTGGTTGCCGTAAACTGTGATGGCGCCTTGCGGACCTGGGATCTTCATGCACAGGTAAAGTCCATGGATAGCTGCCTCAAACTTATTGATGGAGCCCCGACCCATTATGGCATTGTATGGGTACACCATGTCGACGATGTCGAATGTGACTTGCTCACTTCGGGCATTGGGTGCTACACCGAAGGAGAGGGGCAACTCTATTTTGCCGACGGGAAAGGTGCCCTTGCCGCCGAAGCTGTATAGGGGGTTGTCCGAGGGCTTGAGCAGGCTGTGGCTTATGCCCATGCGATCGAAGGCATGGAGGAAAATGATGTCCGCTTGGCTGCCATTGTCGACCAAGACTTTGTGCAAGTCCCAGCCTGCCACGCTGCAGTTGATGACCATGGCATCGATGTGGGGGGCGCTGCGCAGATCGACATCTCGGGCGTCGAAGGTCAATGGCACGTGGGACCACTTTGTCTGCACGACCGGGCCGATGACGGCGACGTGGTTGATGCTGCGGTAATGGTCCCTCTTTTGCCGCTTTGTGTCGAAGTCAGCGCTGGACCCTCCGGTAATCATATGGATGACTCCGCGATACGGCTGATCGGCGAAGTCCTCTTGCTTTCGGGTGGTTGGGGTGGTGGATGTTTTGCTGTTGATGCTGTGGGGGTGGGGGTGGGGGTGGGGGAGGTACGATTTGCCGAATTTTTTGTTTTTGAGTCCTTTTTGTGTCAATAATTTTCAATTAGACCCCCAGAAAACTTAAATGCAATTTTGGACCCATTTCTCGGCGCCATGAGCTATGGCGCCGAGTTTACACATCTCGGCGCCATAGATCTTGGCGCCGAGTTACCTGCCGCTCTGTCGTCCACCAGCCGACGTGGCGCCGACGTGGCAGCGATCTCGGCGCCAAGATCTATGGCGCCGAGCTTGAATGTGTAATTACAAAACTTGTCTAGCTCAGTTGGTATAGTGCAAGGCTCTTAACCTTAAGGTTGTGGGTTCGAGCCCCACTGTAAGCGTTCAATATTTTTTGTCTTTGTCACTTATTTGTTTTTTTATTGTCTAGATTTTTCGTTTATGCCACTAATTTGTCCATGCGTTCAATATTTTTAAGCTTGATAATGTTATACACTATTTTTTTTGTATAATGTCGTTTATATAATGTCGTTACGGGAGACGTGTTTGGACTTTGGAGCAACATAGCTAGTTGGCCATCTCTTCCTCAGCTTGAGCCATAGGAGTGGTCCTTTTCAAACAGCGTCAAGGATTGGTACCGTTGAGTTGGATCCTTGCTCGGCTCCCTCTTGCTTCCAGTAAATTGGAAGGTTTGGAAAGAGAGGAATTCGCGTACGTTCATTTTAGCAGAGAAAGAGTGGTCGATCGGCGCTGGAGAAAACATATAAAAATCCAGTTCTGGATCACAACACATGGCCCATTTTTTGTTTATTTTTTCCCCTGGTACCAGTAGCGAATTATACTCAAAGAGTAGCCAACAGGATCATCAGCCTCAGCAGGCAGGCCAACCAATTTGAGTTGGAGCCAACCACAGGCCCCAGTATCCAACTGCCCCAATCAGCAAGCAGTTTACTATTCAACCAATCGACATGCACCTGTATTGAGCTATACTACTCTGATACTGCTACACATGACACCCCACATTTCCTTCACAGCAGCTGAGCTGAGCTCATTTCCTTTCTTTGCCATTGATTCCAGTACTAAAATCGCCGGTGTCGGAGGCCAAAACAAGCACACCGACCTTGTTACAAAATTTCCATTTCATCCAGAAGGGAGAAGAAAAAACAAAGAGGGGGAAGAGAAATCTGACAGGCAATGAAGAAGAAGAGAGGGGTGGGGAGCAAAAGCAGATCAAAATCTGTCTAGGCTCGCTTGCTCATTCGCTATCCGTCGAGGGTTTCTTTGGAAAATAGCATGGCAAGGAGAGGGAGGTGAGGAGGGCTTTTTTTTGTGAATTTTACAGCAACCGTTGGATCGGAAATGGAAGGTCAAAAATCGATGACAAGAAGGGATGACTAAATCAGCGGCATAAACGAAAAAAGCTGGACAATAAAAAAATAAATTAGTGACAAAGATAAAAAAAATATTGAACGCACGGACAAATCAGCGGCATAAACGAAAAAATCTGGACAATAAAAAAACAAATCAGTTATAAAGATAAAAAATATTAAACGCTCATGATGGGGCTTGAACCCACAACCTTAAGGTTAAAAGCCTTGAGCTTTACCAACTAAGCTAGAGAAGCTTTGTGATTACATATTCGAGCTCGGCGCCATAGATCCTGGCGCCGAGCTCGGTGCCACATCGGCGCCGCGTCAGCTGGTGGACGACAGCGCGGTAGGTAGCTCGGCGCCAAGATCTATGGCGCCGAGATGTGTAAACTCGGCGCCATAACTCATGGCGCCGAGAAATGAGTCCAAAATTGCATTTAAGTTTTCTGAGGGTCTAATTGGAAATTATTGACACAAAAAGGACTCAAAAACAAAAAATTCGGTACGATTTGTACCTCCTGGTGGTGTTGGTATGCGTGGTGCGGTGGAGACGGAGCGGGGCCGTGGTTGTATGGTTGAGGGGGTTGCTGGTATGCGTGCGCGACAATTCTAGGGTTGTCGGCTAGTTGTGCCTGTGCCATTCTGTCTCTAGTGGCCTTCGTCTCTGGGCAGTCCCTTGTGGGATGCGCGCAGTCTTCGCCGTGGAACAGGCAGTAAAATCTGCATGGCTGCTGCGCACGCCCCCGTCCTCGACCGCGAGTTCCATTTCCTCGGCCCTGGGGGGATACTCCTGGCGGCGAGGGGCCTCACCAGCGGGGGGCTGGTTGGCGATGTTGTGCACCTGCTGCTGATTGCGGCTGTCCCGGCCGGAGTCTGTCTGCGAGGGCCTCGTCCAAGTGCGGCTGGACTGTGGAGGGTCTTTGGGCTTCCTCTGAGACTCGACTTTGCGCTGGTGGAGCTCTTCGGATCTAGCATATTTCTCAAACAGCTGATACAGCTCCTGGAGGTTCCTGGGTGGGTCCCTGATGCAGTGGCTGTAAAGGACGCCAGCCCGAAGGCCACTGATGGCGTAGTGGATGGCGATCTGGTCGTCGACCGAAGGCAGTTGTGACTTGAGGGTCAGGAACTTGCGATAATACTCCCGCAGAGTCTCTCGTTCCAGCTGCTTGCAGAGTGAGAGTTCAGCCAAGGCGTCGGTGTCTAGGCGGTACCCTTGGAAGTTGAGCAAGAATTTGTCCCGGAGGCTTCTCCAGGAGTCGATGGACAATGGGGGCAACCTGGTGTACCAGGTGAGGGCTGGGCCTTCGAGGGCAATGATGAATGACTTGGCCATCGTGGCATCGTCCCCTTCGGATGACGCAACGGCGACTTGATAGCTCATAATGTACTGTGCTAGATCAGTGCTGCCGTTGTACTTGGGATAGGTCCCTGCCCTGAAGTTGGCGGGCCATGGTGTCACTTGCAGGTGAGGTGCCAGGGGACTTCGCTCATCAAGGTAGTTGACGCCTTGGAAAGCCGTGGCGTGAGGGATGGTGTGTCCACGCTGAGGGACGAACAGGTCTTCGATTTGTGCGCGCTGCTGGAGGGGTGGGCTGTGTTGCAGGCCGAGTTGGCCTTCGCTCTGCATGAGCGCGATCTCTTGTTCAAGCTCCTGTGCCTTCTGCTCTTCGTCGCGTATCATCTGTCGCACCTTGGCTTGTGTAGACACACGTTGGCGCTTGGCCTCGAGGATCTCTTTTTGCTTTTGGAGGTTGCGGTTCTTGATGCGCAGGGCGCGTAGCTGTAGCTGCTCTTCGACCGAAACGCCGATGATTTCGCCGTCCTCGGTGGCGTCCGCGCCCTCTGGTGGAGCGAAGCCTGGGGGAGGCTGCTGTGGTCCCCCGGAGCTGCAGGTGCGGAGGCTGCCTTCGGTAGTGGGTTGTTCATTGCGTTGCTTCTTGCTGTTTGCGTCGTCTTCGCAGGGCTCTTGGAGAGTGTTGTCGACGAGGGCCTTGCCCTTTTTCTCGGCCAGCAGTGCCGCCTTCGCGGCTTCGTCAGCCTTCGACGAGGTTCTCTTGGGTGCCATCGCGGGTGGTGTTTTCGTAGCACGAACAGTGGGCGCCAAATGTTGGAACTTGCTCTCCTGAGCGAGTTGATCCAACTGGGGAGTAAAAGTGGTGTAAACGGGGCTACAACTCGAGATGGCAATAGCTCTGTTAACCTGGCCTCTCAAGGGCATTGTGCGGGGGTATTTATAGGTGTCTGAGTGCCCAGCACCCAGTGTTAAGGACGCATGTGCCCTCAGGCGCCTAGGTTATCCCCGGAATATTCCCATAAAATAGGGTTACAGATTGTAATTATAGGGAGACCTTTACAGATTAGGCCCGTAATGCGCAGCGGCCACGCAGGGCCTATTACAATGGGCCGGATCACACGTGGGCCTCCGTGCTGGACGAAGGCGCGAGAAAAGGAGACTCCGCCGTAGGCCTTCGTCTTCCAGTCCGTGGAGCGAAGGGTAGAGCTCGCCAGTCGTCTTGTCTCCGTTGTTGCAGCGGGTGTGGCGAAGGCCTCTGAGCGAAGGGTGGCGTCTTCGCCTTCGCCCCAACAGTGCTCCAGAAGCAGGAGACTTGGATTCCTCAGGGGCACCCTCTTTTTCTAGGATTACTGGTGTAATTTCCGAAGGTCATGCTTCGGCAGAAGCTGAGGGTCCAGCCTCAGAAACAGTTTGCGTCATGCCAGCCTCGTCAGATTTCTTTGAAATTTCACCTTCTGTGCTAGGCACTTCAGCAGAAGCAGGAGTTGATATCTTCACAGATTCCATAACAGCATCTAGCACGCTGGCCATTCTCCTTTTCCTTGGAGTTGTTGGAGGGATCCTTGTTGGCTTCGGCAGTTCCGTTGTGCACGTTGGACTCAGAGCTTTCAACTTCTCTATCGCCTTCTCCAGTTTTGGATCTTCAGCCGGTTCTGTCCTAGCTTCGACAAGCACAGAGTAACTCGACTCAGACACAGAAGCGGACCCTTCAAATAGCTTTGGCACCTCGACCGTCTCAATGCGCCTAGGTCAACGCGTCAAAACTTTAACCTTTTTGACTTCGGCACGCTAGAAGTCGCCGAAGTAGCAGTTTTTCTCTTCTTTCATTGCTTCTGTGAAGGATAATAATAGTCTGGATATACAAATCCGATGACATCAAATACCCTGTTCAGCCTCTTTTTGCCCCGAGCTCCGAAGGCAGTTGTCATGGTGTCATCTTCGGCCTTCGAATATGCTCCAAGCAATTCATCACTAGTCGCCTCTATGGCATCTAGCCAGTCGTCATTTGGTTCATCAAATTGGCTCTTGTACCTGAAGGTATACTTCAGGTAGACTAAACCACCTTGACTAGAGCCAATAGCAGTCTCCTTCGGCATTTCCCACCCATCTTCAAGTGGCCAAACTCTATAAGCAATGTGCTCCTGCACCAAGTCCCTTGTGCCTATGTAAGTACACACTATATTGAAGGTCGGCTGGCCTATTTCTATATCATTCCCAAGGGCAGTGGTTGGCCTCCTAATGCCGAAGCGAGACCATATAGAACGTTGAATGATCCCTTTTACATCCTCCCTTTGATTTAGGTCATTCTTCATGTAGAACCATTCCTGCATCCAGGACCTAGGCCATCTCTTCCGAAATGTGGGAATTGGGTAGCTCTTCTCAGACCGAGGCACGAAATTGTAACAACCAAAGTTGTTGTGATGTTGCTCCTTTCTGGTAGCCTTCGTCTCATAAGACAATTCATGGATGTTGCAAAAGCACCTCGCATCTGGTTCTAGTCCTTGGCTCCTCATAGCCCATATAAAGATCCCCACTTTAATGATGGCCTCGGGAGTAAGTTGATGAAGGTAAATTTCAAAGGTTTTCAGAACCTCGACCAACAATTTGTCCAGGGGGAACCGAAGTCCCGCTTTCATGAAGCTTCTGTAAACTACCACTTCGTCAGCTTTGGGAAGAGGAACATTATTCTCTCCTCCGATCCTTACGATTGAGATATCACGAAAATACCTCCCCTCATTGCATCGATTTGCCCTTGTTTAATAGATGATTTTCCAAAGACGACATGGCATGGTCTCCAGGGCCGATCTTTGGCATCTTCATTTCCACTTTCTACATCAAAACTTTCACTGTCGCTAGAGTTTTTAGATATTCCAGCCAACATCTCATTTGCAATCTTCTCTATGTTGGTTTTCTCCATAGCTTCGTAAAATCCGGCCAGCCGGAACAACAACCTTCTTTCCATCAGCCATTTGGTCGATGGTTGCTAGAATTCCAAAGCTTAAAATCCAGTCAAACTCGATGAGCCAAGAAAGGTTAAAATGCTGAGCACAATGTAAACAACTTAAATAGCACGAAAAATACTCACAATGTAGGCTCCTATTTATATGTTCAGAGCCCACAGTCTGGTGGGTCCCATAGGTCAGTGTAATTCGCAATTCTAGCGAAGGGAAGGTGTTTTTTCGGACCTTTGGCTAAAGGCCTTCGTTCACGTCACAGTCTAAATTTGTTACAAAGAAACAAATCAATACTACGAGGGGCTATTGTTGGGGGCCTTCTCCTTCCGAAGGTCCTCAAAAACATAATTAACCATTTGTTTTCAGTATAAGCTATTACAGGAAACTTCGTCTTCAAGATACAAGCTTCTCCCTTATGACGAAGGCATACAAGATGAAGACAGATCCAAAGAGGATAAGAGTAAACGCTGAAGCTATCACGAGATGGATAGCTTCGACTCGCAATGAAGATGATGAATAATGATGATGATCGAAAGAGGAAAAGACTACTTAGTCCCTAATAACTTGTATTACGATCATGTGTAAATGTTGAGGACATAAATGTACTTTTGCTCGGGATGTGTCTCGTGCCTATAAATAGATGAACAGTAACACTGTACTATTCACGCTGGAATGTAATCACTCTCCCGCATTCTCGCCTTCGAGCAAGCCAAAGGTATCAATGTAATATCAATATTGTTGAATATTCATTTACATTTTGTGGAGCATGAATATAAATGGATTAATGAAGATCCAATCTTTATTCTCTCGCATTGCCATTCATATATTAAATAATGAATGCTTGTCTTTCGTGATCTTCGTCTGATGAGTAATATCACCATGTGGAGATAATGCTTCGGAAGACGAAGATCCTTAATCCTTAACAATTGTGTTGCCTTGTTCTTGATTCATAGCATTTGAGAACGAGTGTCCAACACATAGGATTTGACATATTTGGATCACTTTTTCCACCACTTGGTTTATTTTCACAAAACAAATTCTTTTTCCTATCTCTATGTCAAAAACATTTGTTTTGGCAAATCCAAAGATCTTTCAAGAATAATTTTGATCAACTACCAAAAACTCCTCCTTTTCCCATAATCATATATCTCCCCCATAAGAGAACTATTTTTCCAATAAGAGGGTTTTGATCAAACACCAAAAATTCTAACACTAAAATTTTGAAATTCACAAGTGGTTGGCTGATCCAGTTGCTTTGGCCTTAATTTCTCCCCCTTTGGCATAAAGCACCAAAACTGGAGAACTATTTGGCCCTTTAACCCCATTGCCTCACAAAAATGTCAAATAAGATAAAAAGCAATGATAAAACACAAATAAGAACTTGGGACAAGATACATTGATACCGAAATGCAGTGGAAGCCCTTTCTTTGTCCAAGTTCACCATTTCCCTTTTAATTCAACTTTGAGACTATATCAAAAGTACTCAAGCAAACATGTTAGCCTCAAAGGATCAAGTTTGTTGGGGACTTGTTCTCAAATGCTATGAGTTAAGAACAAGGCAACACAGAAAATGTCAAACGTTACAGTCCTTTGTCCTTCGAAGCATTATTTCCCCTGGGATATAATGATCTTCGGACAAAGGCTGTGAAGGGCATACCTTCATCGACATAACATATAATGATGAAGAAAGAATCATATAAAACATAAGAGATAATATAAACAGTCATATATTATTATCAGCCCATTTCTATTTTATTACTATGGAAAAATAGAAATGATAACAAATTAAAAGTGTACCTTTGGCTTGAAAGAAGGTAAAAATACAAGCGTGACGAGAAAGCAAATACCAAGTCCGCGTGAACAGTACGAGAGCACTGTTCATCTATTTATAGGCATGAGATGCAGCCCATGTAAAATTACACCCATGCCCTTTACATTTGCTAATAACTCTATAGTAACCCGTCGAGGTCTAAAAGCCTTTTCATCTTTAAGTCGGTTTCCTTTTCTGCTATCATGCCGAAGCTCTTCTACGCATAGCTTCGGCTACGCGCCATCCTTCGTATTCCTTTTGTGCTTCTTCACACTGTGGTTTTAACTCAAGTCCGAAGATACTTGTTCATGCATTATACTCCAGAAACTTTGTTAAATCATGTTTTTGAGGACCTTCGGAAGCCGAAGGCCCCCAACAGTAGCCTCTCGCAATATTAATTTGTTAGAATGATAAATTCAAATTGCGATATGGACGAAGGCCCTAAGCCGAAGGTCCAAAAAAACACCTTCCCTTTGCTAGAATAGCAACAGTCACTGACAAGCAGGGCCTTCCAATTTTCAACGCACTAGGCGTATAAATAAGAGCGCACCACGAGCTTATTTGGCACACTTTCTTGCCATCTGCTCTTGCTTAATTTTTAGCTCTTGCGCACCAACATTTGCTTGGCTTTTTAAATTTTTTAAGATTCGGCTTTGAGAGCACTTTTTTAGCATTTCCGAAGATGTCCCAAGATAAAAAAGCTGTTGCTGAAACGAAGCTGAGCCTTTCTGAGGAGAAGAATCTTGGCTTTCTTGAATCAATAGCAAAGACAAATACAGAGAAGATTACAAGGGAGATTTTGGAAGGTTTATCTGAAGACACTGGTGACAGTGACAGTTATGATGTGGAAAGTGGCGGGGAAGACTCCGAAGATCGACCCTAGCGACCAAGCCATACAGTTTTTGGAAAATCAACTATTAAACAAAGCCACCTTGACAATATGAGGGGGAAATATTTTCGAGATGTGTCTATTGTGAGGGCTGATAGCGGAGACAAAACTTCTCCTACCCCCGAAGAAAATGAAGTCGTGATCTTCCAAAGCTTCTTCAAGGCTGGGCTTCGGTTCCCTCTAAGCAGTTTCGTGGTTGAGGTTTTGAAGATATTCTAGATTTTTCTTCACCAGATTACTCCCGAAGCCATTATATGGATGGGAATCTTCATATGGACTGTGAGGAGTCAGGGCTTGGAGCCAAATGCAAAAAGTTTCTGCAGCATGCACGAACTTTTATATGAGACGAAGCCCTAGGGTAAAGAGCAGTATCACAACAACTTTGGCTGATATCGCTTTGTTGCTCGCTCTGGGTCAAGCTACCCTGTGCCGACTTTTCAGAAGAGATGGCCCGGGGATTGGATGAAAGAATGGTTCTATGTGAAAAATGATTTAAAGGTACGAGAGGATATTAAGGAGATTATCATGCGCCCTATCTGGCAACGCTTCGGCCTCCGGAAACCGAAGGTAGAACTTGACGAAGCGGCTGAAGAATGTCGCAAGGCCTTCGGCTTAGTCTGCTCTTTCATCGGGACAAGAGACTTAGTTCAAGAGCACGTGGCCTACAGGATATGGCCATTGGTAGCCAACTGGGAGATGCCAAAAGAAACCATCAGCAACCCCCACGAAGGTGGTTTGGTTCGACTAAAATATACCTTCAGGTTTAGAGACCAGTTTATCGAGCCAGACGATGACTGGCTGAAAAGCGTCGAAGCTACAAGTGATGAGCTGCTTGGGCTATATTCCAAAGTGGAGGACAATGCGCTATCTACGGCCTTCGGAGGCCGGAAAAAGAAGAGACTAAATAGAGTTTTCGATGCTATTGGGTTCATGTACCCTGACTACCGCTACCCGTCACGAGGGCAAAAAAGAAGAGGTGCAACTTCTAGGAAAGATGATGCTTCGGCTGCTCCGAGCGAGCCTGCGCCAAAGAGGAAAAAGGTGAAGGTCCTTACTCACCGACCGTGCTTCATAGAACCGGCCATAGTGCCCGAATTTGGCGGTGAGACCTCTTCGGCTACTGAAACCGAAGAACCTGTGGTTACACAGAAGACTGAAGAGCCAGCTGCAATGCCGAAGTCTAATAAAATCGAAGAAATAGAGGTTTAAAAAACAAAGATATTAGAAGTTATAACCCCTTCGGCAGAAGTGACAGTGCCGAAGGCGCAAAAAGATCTTACAACGACCCCCAAAAGAAAAAGGGTGGTCAATGTATTAGATGTGCTGGAAACGATGAAAACTTCAAGCTCTACTCCGAAGAGTATTGCTGAAGCTCCAAAAACACGAATTGAGGCAAAATTGTTTGAAGCTGAAGCTGCTAAGAGCCAGGTCGAAGCCGGGCCTTCAAAGCCCGCCAAGGAGAAATTCTTGGGAGTCGAAGAAGAAACGAAAAAAGAAACTGCAGAACAAACTCTGTCTAAAAAAACTGCCATTCCTATTCCCGAAGCATCTTCCGAAGCTCTCGATTATATTGTACGACATGCTTCGGGAAAAAGGTTATCTGAAGAAGAAAAGCGAGAGGCTCAATATTACGCCCAGAGACTGAAATATCCAAAAGGGGCATTGATATTCAATGGCAGCGGGGAGGAAGACTTCTTGTATTGTCTCCCAGACAGCATGGAGATTTCTGTCTGCCGGGAGATGAGCAGGAGCTTTGGATTTCCGACGCTAGAAGACGGGCTCTCAGTGCTATCAAAGGATGAATTGGCCGACAGCTTGGCATACAATAGCTTAAAGGTGAGAGAATGTGTTTTTCGTACTTAAAAGCAAAAATTCTTTCCATTTGCTTATGCCTTATACCGCGCTCCTTTTGCAGGGCCTCATTCTTAGCAACGCCCTCAGGGCGCAAAAAAGTGCTGAAGACGAAGGATGCACCATAGCTTTGAACAACCTTCGTTCCGAAGTAATTGAACTAAGGAACGAAGGTCTTGAAAAAGATAAAATATTAAACTCATTGTTGAACAAAATAAAAGAAGACGAGGCTATTTCCAAAGCCCAAGCTGAAACCCAGAAATGTGAAATAGAAAACCTTCGGAAACAGCTGGCAGAAGCGAAATTGAAATGTGCTATTGCTGAAGCTGACCGAGACGCCATTAACTATTGGAAAAATCATTGGGAGAAGACAGTTGTGGAACTTCGCTCTTCAAAAGAGAAACGTTATGAAAAATCCATAAAATGTGTGGAAAAAATTAAAACTAGCTTCGCCAATGTTGGCGCATTCTCCAGCGAGGACAACTTCGTAAGAGGCGATCCTGAGGGCCCAATTGATTGGATTAGCAACGAAGCTGAAGCTTTTGAGGAAATTTTGAGTGGTCACGGGGATGTGTGCGCTTTCTCAGGTGCTAGGGGAATCACAGCTATTTTAGAAAAATCGGGCTACGATCACGTGAAAACTTTGGCCCAAGCCGAAGCTACTTTATCTGTTGAAGATACAAGAGACCCCTCGGCCGAAGCAAGCCTAGTTGGCAGAAAATTCTTCACTGACATCTGGGAGAATGGCGGCCGAGGGGTGGCCCACGAGATAATAAAAAAGAGTGAAAAAGATTCTCACGATGCAAGAGAATCAACGGAAGCAGCTGAAAAAGCTGCGGAACTCGAAAGGCGGATAGGTATTGCTTGGTAGCTTTTAACTTTATTTTTTAATTTTGTGACTTCGAACTTATTTACGTTTTCTGCCGCAGTTGAGCTATCTCCTCCCCCAGAGCCCATCGAGTCATTGGCCGACCCCGAAGCAAAGAAAGAAGATGAAATTGCTAAGATGGCCGAAGCTATTATGGATGAAGCTGTTACTCGACTACTAAACGAAACCGCGGAAGCAGTTTTAAAAGAAGAATAGCTATCATTGTAAAAACATTTGGAATGTAATATTTGCTGAACAAAGTGTGTAATATTTTATGATTTTGAATGTAGCATATAAGCTTTTTGTAATTCAATTCTTTACGATGCATGAAACTTTGTGTACATACCGTTTTTGAGCCTTTGGCGAAAAAACACCTTCCCTTCTTTTCATGCTTCGTGAAGAATATCCATATTCCGTAAAATCATCCAATGTCCGTAAAAATATTATGCTTCATAAGCAATAGATCTCCTTTCATTTTAGAGTTGATGAAGCTATACTTCTTCAAAACTTATTTTGTGCCTTGGCACAACTTCTTCGAAGCAATTTCCGAAGATCAACATTGTATTCTGTTCTTGTACCATTGATGCGATATGATGTATGATGTTATGTTATGCGAATGATGTGATGATGCTATGCTATGCAAAATGATATTTGTGCCGAAGATACACACACATTCCCACAGTATAATCTCTTTGCCGTTTATTTTTCGGCTTCACCGCTTATTTTTCGGTGTATCAGCGTTGACTTTTCGCTGTAAGTTCTGCATTCCCTTAGGAACGTCTTTTGAACTTCTTTGCCTTCTATTTCGGTGGTATTCGCGTTGACTTTTCGCGCTTCGCCTTATATTTCGGCGGAATCAGCGTTTATTTTTCGCTGTAAGCTCTGCATTCCCTTTGGAATGACTTTTGAGCAGAAAACTTACGCTGCGCTCCCTTAGGAACGACTTCTTGTTGCTTCGGCAAAACTTACGTTGCGTTCCTTAGAACGACTTCTTGTTGCTTCGGCAAAACTTGCAATATGTTTGTGAACCCCGCATTCTCTTGAGAACAATTTTCGTGTCTCACCGACTTTTTGGAACTTCGTGAGTCTGTGAAGAAGGTATATTATATCATGACAATAACGAAGCTATTACAAGAATCTGAAAACAACAAAAGAACTATGCTTTCAATGATTGCCCCTTATTAAAAAGAAAATGATGGCTAATGCAAAAACTATTGCAGAGGTAGGATATCTTCTAGTAGATGTGCTTCGATTCTGGCACAGTGCTGTTGACTGTGCGAGCTTCGGACTCCTCTCTAAAGTCTCGTTGCTGGTGAGTGTGCTGGCTCCCTTCTGGCTGCTGGCTTCATTGCATTGGTGGTGGAGGTGGAGGATGTTGCCAAGATGCCTAAGGTTGACTTGCCGAAGCAACAGAAGCTGCAGGATGGTTACCCACATACTCTGGGATGTACGGTGAATGATACGAAGCAGTATGCATAACTTGCTTCGGCTGGTTCTGTTGGGCTGCAGCTTCTGCTATCTCCTTCTATTTCTGGATGGTGACATGACACATCCTTGTAGTATGGCCCTTGTCCTCACCACAGAATAGACAATAAATTTTCCTGGCTTGATCCCCAAACCTTCCACCGAAGCCCCTGGCGCCTCTGCCCCTTGGAGCTATGGGCCGAGGATAGCTTTGTTGCTGTCCCAAAGCTTGGGAGGAATACTGTGGCCTCTGTTGCTGACTTCCTCTATCGTCATTCTGAGCGGAGTGGATTGACCTGACGTGCCTTGGGTGAATTCTCCCTCCGAAGCCCCTGGTCATTTCGGAGAACCTGTAAGCTTCCTCCCTTCTCTGACGAAAGTCATTATCAGCGCGGATGTATTCATCCATCTTTTGGAGCAGCTTTTCTAGAGTCTGAGGGGGTTTCCTAGCGAAGTATTGGGTCGTAGGTCCTGGCCGAAGCCCCTTGATCATGGCCTCAATGACAATTTCGTTGGGCACCTGTAACACCCGGTTTTAAGGAACAAAGCCGGGTGCATCTCATACATGCGCCAAGAAGACAACATATATAATAACAGAGTGTATAGAGATAAATGTCATAAAACATCAGAGTATTTATTACATAGCGGAAGACTTATTACAAAGTAAAATAATAGAGATAAAACGAACTAAGGATCGTCGGCGCAAATGTCGACTGGGAAACGCCACCTAGATCAGATCGAACTCCTCAGTGTTAGGCAGCTCCTCCTGAACCACCTGATCATCTCCTGTGGGGGGGTGTGAGACAGCAAGGGTGAGCTCACACATGATCATAGCTCAACAAGTTGTGGGGAACCAGTGGACATAAACTCACAAAGGTGTGAGTTCATGTGATGTGTAAGGCTTAATCAATGACAGGGGTTAAAGCTGAGCATTGCTTTTAAGTAGTTGGTCAAACTTTTATTAGCAATTACTAAGTGTAAGTAAATACCAAACCATAAGTAAAGTAATAGAACAAAATTAATAATAAACCCATGCAATGCAAATGACAAAATTGAATTTAAGTTCCATAATTTAAACATCAGAGAGTCCTGAGCTGCTCATGACCGTGAGCTCGGCTAGTATACCAGTTTTACACTCTGCAGAGGTTGTACCCTTTACCCACAAGTCATGTTACCCATCTGCCAAGGGGTCGCGACTCCCCATATACCTCTACCTAGGAAGCACGGCAGGGCAACACTACGAGGCCTTTACAAAGTTCCACTAGCTTCCGAAAACCCGCTACAGTTTATAGGAAGATCCAGTAAAGGGTTCCTGGCTGACCGCCATCGCAGCAAAATCAACCAGGGACCTCCCCGCACTGACCTCTCCCCTACTGCCCTTGCCCCTTTCGGGTAAGGTAGTCTTCCACTAGCTTTCCTAATTAGTCAGCCAAGGGCGTCCCATTCCACCCTTGTGGTGGCACGTGGTTCTCAAGTTAAGCTCTATGTTCCAATTAACATTAATGATAACAACATGAACATAAACAGAATAACAACAAGAATTGGAACATAGAGGTAATAAATGATTATCCCAAAACCATATAAAGCAATAGCAAACTACCCAAGTGATTCAGGGGTAAACAAGGTAATGAGATAAACAATCTAGGGTGACCTATTGGGTCCCATCAAAATTAACCTATGCATGAGTATGTGATATTAAAGAACATTATTGGGTAAAATGTGGTCAAGGGCACAACTTGCCTTCAATGAGCTCCTGCTCAGCTACTTCAACCTGCTGCTCACCAGGGTCCTCAGCAACGGGCTCTTCTACTCGCCACAATACAAACAAGCACAGTGCACATAGAGAAATTAACATTACACCAAGCATGTAAACAAAATACACAGAGATATTCTACACATTAAAATAAAATCCTAGGAACAGAAATCATAATTTTCTGAGTTATACATTTTAAGTTATGGATTTTCAAAGGTTTTATGTGCTTTAAATAGGATTAAGTGATAAATAAATTTCTTACTGTTTTTATGCCAAAACAGAGACACTAAGTGCTAGAGAATAAAATTACAAAATTTTAGGAACTGGAATGGATGAATTTGGAGCTAGTATGAATTTTCTATGAATTTATAAAGTTCTAGCAATTATTTTCATATTAAAAATTCGTTTTCTATTTATTTTCTCTGGTTTTATTATGTTCTGGACTGGGCCTCAATAAATGGGAAACACAGGGGTCTCGGTGTAAATTTCTACAGACACAGAGAACATTGGAGGTGGATGGCGGATTGGTTTCTAGTAAGTGTAGGGGTTCTTTTGTAATACGCGCAAGCCGAAGGGGTATCCGTCTATATGGGCCGTCCGATCGGCAATCAATGCGCCAGATTAGATCCCAGACTTAATGAATCGGTATGCGACGTCGACCGTCCGATCTGAGATTAGCGCTCTAGATTTAATGATATCCGGATCCAGCGCTGATCGTCGATCCACCGACCGACGGCCACGATCCGATCATGCGAAGGGGTACACTCACTCTAATCCTGGCCACACACTAAGGATCTAACGGCGCTCGATCCATCGTCAACCTCTGAGGAACATACCACCAGAGCAGAGCCACCGCGCGGCGGCGCATTGCCGGAGCAGCGTGCCAATGGTCATCCCGACGGCTAGGACCCAACCCGAACCGTGCTAGACGAAGTGCAGGGTACTATGAATAGCAGGGAAGGGCAATTACCGGCTCAGATCGCGAGTTGAAGCCAGTCCACGGTGTGCAGCGGAGCCAAGGCGGAGGTTGCACGGCGGTGAGAAATCGAGGGGGCCACGGGGCTCAATCCCAACCAGGGCGACTATGAATAGCTCCCTGGCGACCACCCGAAACTCCATGGCCCCATTTCAATCATCAATCGGAGGCGTGGGTGGATGGCAATGGTGGCGGGTTGGATCCGTTCATCCTGCACGAATGACGGCTCGACGAAATCCTCCCTTGTGGCTCTGGTGCGTGGAGGGTAAGAGGGAAGGCGAAGATCCCCGAGGCCCGCTTTATGGTCTTCGGGAGGTCTGTCCGAGGTGCGCGCAACGGTCGCCGAGAATTTCGCCACGGCGAGTGCATCCGCGCAGGTGGTTGTGAGAGACGAGCTATCGTCCCACCAGCTGATGAGTAGGTCCCGCATTCCGAGCCGCCATACCAGGGCAACGGCGGTTGAATCGGCTTGCCCGAGGACCCCAGTGGCGCGGTCCCAATCTCTGGACTTGGCCCGACGCGGTGGATCCGAAAAGCGGGGGAGGAAGAAGCTCCCGACATCCCGGGCCCGCACGCAAGTGAAACGCAGAAGCTAGAAACTCAACCGCGGCGTGAGGCCGACCTGTGGGCTCCACCCGCCAGAGAGGACGCGGCAACGCGGGTATGGAAGCAGGCCGCGCGGGTACTAACTCCTGATGGGCTGAATTGGTAGCAGCCGGCCCAGGTGGGTTCTTTTCCTTTTTCTTTTCTTTTTTTTTCTGTTTTCTTTAATTGTTTTGAATCCAAATTTGAATTTGAATTGTGAGTTTCTATTTGGAGTCCATTATACAAATTCACACTCTAATGTTGGAATAATGTATTTTCATTTACATAGTTTTATCCTTACATTATTTATTTCCTTCTCTTTTCTAGATTCAAGAATTTCTTTTAGGATTTAATTTTCCATTTGGATATTTAACCTTTTTCACATTATTATATGTTGTCACAAAAATGCACACGGAATAAAATCGAGCATGATGCATAATTTGGTAGTTTATGTTTTTATTAATTGTCTTTGGGCATGATGTTCACATCAGATGATGCATAAAGATCAAACTCACATAAAGAGAAATTGTTTCTCTACTGGTATTATTTCTAGCAATTACAAAGTGGGTGTTACAAATCCTACCACCCTTAAAAATAATCTCGTCCTCGAGATTTAAGAAGAACGAGGAAAAAGGTGGGGAAAATCTATACGAAGCTCTTCTTCTCTTTCCCAAGTTGCTTCATCTTCACTGTGGTGACTCCATTGCACTTTGCACATCTTTATCACCTTATTTCTTGTAACTCGAGTCAAAGTATCCAAAATCTTGATCGGGTACTCCGTGTAAGTCAAATCACCCTGAACACTGAGCTCTTCCATTGGTAACTGTTCCTCAGGGACACGGAGACACTTCTTTAGTTGAGACACGTGGAACACATTATGCACATCCTATAGAGTAGCAGGTAACTCGAGTTGGTATGCCATCTCCCCAACTCTTCTAAAGATCAGGAATGGTCCAATATAGCGAGGGGATAATTTGCCCTTAACTTTAAATCTCCTCATCCCATGAAGTGGTGACACCTTGAGGTACATATGATCACCTTCTTAAAATTCCAGTGGTCTTCGTCTATTATCAGCATAACTCTTTTTGCCTGGTTTGAGCCACTCTCAAATTCTCTCGAATTATACGGACTTGTTCTTCTGCCTCTTGAATAAGTTCAGGCCCAAAGAACTGTCTTCCTCTAGTCTGATCCAATATAGAAGAGTCCTACATTTCCTGCCATATAGAGTTTCGAACGGTGACATCTTTAGACTGGCCTGGTAACTATTATTGTATGAGAACTCAGCTTATGGTAGACTCTTATCCCAACTTCCTCCATCCTGAAGGGCACATGCTCTCAACATATCTTCCAATACTTGGTTAGTCCTTTCGGTCAGTCCATCAGTCTGAGGTAGGCCAAACTAAAATTCAACTTCGCATCCGTATTCTCATGAAAACTTTTCCAAAATTCTGGGGGTAAACTGTGATCCTCTTATCCAAAACGATCTTCTTTGGTACTCCATGTAAACACACAATCCGAGTCATGGGCTTCCTTTAAAATAGTCTCACGAAGGCTTTCAATCTCGGGGACACATATCTTGTCCTTGAACCATATTGTGCCTTGCTCATCTTCCGTGAATTCCGGAACTCGATCTTCGGTAATCAGATCCTTAATCTCTTGTGTCTTAGCATCACCAATTTATCCTTTGCGGATCTCTTGTTCCAAAGTAGTTTCCACATCAATAATAGCTCCTTTAGTGTGAGTAACTATCCCCAGGTTAAGTCTCCTGAAATTCTCAACAATCTCATCAAGTGGCTGGGCAACAACAGCTAAATGAACATGCTCCTTTCGACTCAAGGCATCTGTAACCAAATTTGCCTTGCCCGGGTGATAGTGAATTTCCAAATCGTAATCCTTAATAAGCTCCAACCAACGGCGTTGCCTAAGGTTGAGATCCTTCTGAGTGAATATATACTTCAAACTCTTATGATCCGTATATACTTGGCACTTCTCGTCCCACTTGAATTCTCTTTCCTTCACCAAAAGCGAGGTCATAAGCTTAGCTATCTTAGAAAATCCTTCAATAAATCTCCATTAATATCCTGCAAGTCCCAAGAAACTTCGATCCTCCGTAACCGTAGTGGGTATGCTCCACACCACTATCTCCTTGACTTTAGCAGGATCCACTGATATCCCTCCATTAGAAATGATATGTCCAAGAAATGGCACCTTGTCAATCCAAAACTCGCATTTACCGTACTTGGCGTAGAGTTGATTATCTTAAAGCTTCTGTAGTACCAATCACATATGTTCCTCATGATCACTATCACTCTTGGAATAAATAAAATTATCGTCCATGAAAACCACGACGAATCCGTCCAGATCACGCACCTTATTCTTCAGATCCATAAAATAGGTTGGTGCATTAGTTGGTCCAAATGACATAACGGTGAACTCTTATAATCCATCTCAGGTCGATAGAATTGTCTTGAGAATATCCGATGGCCTAATCTTCATTTGATGATAACCCTATCGGAGATCAATCTTCGAGAATACTCTAGCACCTCTCATCTGGTCAAATAAATCCTCAATACGGGGCAACGGATACTTGTTCTTTACCGTAACATCATTAAGAGATCTATAATCCACACACATCCGCTGCGATCCATCCTTCTTCTGTACAAACAAGACCGGTGCTCCCCAAGGTGAGGAACTCGGACGCATGTACCCAGCCTCTTGTAACTCAGTTAACTGCTTCTTAAGTTCCTTCAACTCCTCCACGGACATCCTATATGGCCGTTTAGAAATAGGGGCGGTTCCAGGTAAGAGGTCAATAACAAACTCAACTTCTCTATCAGGTGGCATCCCTGGTAACTCCTCTGGAAAGACATCCGGAAAATCCCTAGCCACCCGGATGTTGTCACCAACAAACTTCTCATCTTACTAAGAATGCCGCTAGTCTGATGGTGGTAGTTACTGCAACTTCAACTTCAAATCTTTGTCCTTTGAAACTGGTGAGTTCTACGGTTCCCTTAGCACAGTGTATATACTGCCTTTGTCTTTCTTAACCATGACATACCAAGGATCACGTCTATAGTGCTCTCTTCTAACACTATAGGGGTAGTCCATCTGGGTTAGAAATACAGGGTAAGAAAGAAAGAATTGTAGACAAGGCGAGTAATTATGAGGAATGTTACTGCGGGGGACTTATTAGCTAAGTAGATTAGTGTGTCACCTACTAAAGCTAATACAGTACCTTATAGTGGTATATGCTAAAATGTCCATATATAATATCTCAATCAATCAAAGAAGCAAATCAGGCATTGATCATCAGAACAATCAACCAACATTTTTAATAGAGAAAATAGTTTCAATTTTTGTCTTAGGCCTCCTATCTCTTAAAAATGTCATAGGGGTAGGGATTCCAAGGTTTGAAATCCATCTTGTCTTAGAGTAGAAAAGGTAAGAATGATCAGAGTAGAACAGTAGAAGGTGAGACAGGATCAAGATAAGAAAGAACCAGAGTAAGATAAGTATGGAATGAATCAGAATGAGATAAGTAGGTAAGGGTTTGTCCGTTTCTATCTAGGTTTCGTCCTACAGTCAACATTTCCTCTGATACCACTTCTGTAACACCCGGTTTTAAGGAACAAAGCCGGGTGCATCTCATACATGCGCCAAGAAGACAACATATATAATAACAGAGTGTATAGAGATAAATGTCATAAAACATCAGAGTATTTATTACATAGCGGAAGACTTATTACAAAGTAAAATAATAGAGATAAAACGAACTAAGGATCGTCGGCGCAAATGTCGACTGGGAAACGCCACCTAGATCAGATCGAACTCCTCAGTGTTAGGCAGCTCCTCCTGAACCACCTGATCATCTCCTGTGGGGGGGTGTGAGACAGCAAGGGTGAGCTCACACATGATCATAGCTCAACAAGTTGTGGGGAACCAGTGGACATAAACTCACAAAGGTGTGAGTTCATGTGATGTGTAAGGCTTAATCAATGACAGGGGTTAAAGCTGAGCATTGCTTTTAAGTAGTTGGTCAAACTTTTATTAGCAATTACTAAGTGTAAGTAAATACCAAACCATAAGTAAAGTAATAGAACAAAATTAATAATAAACCCATGCAATGCAAATGACAAAATTGAATTTAAGTTCCATAATTTAAACATCAGAGAGTCCTGAGCTGCTCATGACCGTGAGCTCGGCTAGTATACCAGTTTTACACTCTGCAGAGGTTGTACCCTTTACCCACAAGTCATGTTACCCATCTGCCAAGGGGTCGCGACTCCCCATATACCTCTACCTAGGAAGCACGACAGGGCAACACTACGAGGCCTTTACAAAGTTCCACTAGCTTCCGAAAACCCGCTACAGTTTATAGGAAGATCCAGTAAAGGGTTCCTGGCTGACCGCCATCGCAGCAAAATCAACCAGGGACCTCCCCGCACTGACCTCTCCCCTACTGCCCTTGCCCCTTTCGGGTAAGGTAGTCTTCCACTAGCTTTCCTAATTAGTCAGCCAAGGGCGTCCCATTCCACCCTTGTGGTGGCACGTGGTTCTCAAGTTAAGCTCTATGTTCCAATTAACATTAATGATAACAACATGAACATAAACAGAATAACAACAAGAATTGGAACATAGAGGTAATAAATGATTATCCCAAAACCATATAAAGCAATAGCAAACTACCCAAGTGATTCAGGGGTAAACAAGGTAATGAGATAAACAATCTAGGGTGACCTATTGGGTCCCATCAAAATTAACCTATGCATGAGTATGTGATATTAAAGAACATTATTGGGTAAAATGTGGTCAAGGGCACAACTTGCCTTCAATGAGCTCCTGCTCAGCTACTTCAACCTGCTGCTCACCAGGGTCCTCAGCAACGGGCTCTTCTACTCGCCACAATACAAACAAGCACAGTGCACATAGAGAAATTAACATTACACCAAGCATGTAAACAAAATACACAGAGATATTCTACACATTAAAATAAAATCCTAGGAACAGAAATCATAATTTTCTGAGTTATACATTTTAAGTTATGGATTTTCAAAGGTTTTATGTGCTTTAAATAGGATTAAGTGATAAATAAATTTCTTACTGTTTTTATGCCAAAACAGAGACACTAAGTGCTAGAGAATAAAATTACAAAATTTTAGGAACTGGAATGGATGAATTTGGAGCTAGTATGAATTTTCTATGAATTTATAAAGTTCTAGCAATTATTTTCATATTAAAAATTCGTTTTCTATTTATTTTCTCTGGTTTTATTATGTTCTGGACTGGGCCTCAATAAATGGGAAACACAGGGGTCTCGGTGTAAATTTCTACAGACACAGAGAACATTGGAGGTGGATGGCGGATTGGTTTCTAGTAAGTGTAGGGGTTCTTTTGTAATACGCGCAAGCCGAAGGGGTATCCGTCTATATGGGCCGTCCGATCGGCAATCAATGCGCCAGATTAGATCCCAGACTTAATGAATCGGTATGCGACGTCGACCGTCCGATCTGAGATTAGCGCTCTAGATTTAATGATATCCGGATCCAGCGCTGATCGTCGATCCACCGACCGACGGCCACGATCCGATCATGCGAAGGGGTACACTCACTCTAATCCTGGCCACACACTAAGGATCTAACGGCGCTCGATCCATCGTCAACCTCTGAGGAACATACCACCAGAGCAGAGCCACCGCGCGGCGGCGCATCGCCGGAGCAGCGTGCCAATGGTCATCCCGACGGCTAGGACCCAACCCGAACCGTGCTAGACGAAGTGCAGGGTACTATGAATAGCAGGGAAGGGCAATTACCGGCTCAGATCGCGAGTTGAAGCCAGTCCACGGTGTGCAGCGGAGCCAAGGCGGAGGTTGCACGGCGGTGAGAAATCGAGGGGGCCACGGGGCTCAATCCCAACCAGGGCGACTATGAATAGCTCCCTGGCAACCACCCGAAACTCCATGGCCCCATTTCAATCATCAATCGGAGGCGTGGGTGGATGGCAATGGTGGCGGGTTGGATCCGTTCATCCTGCACGAATGACGGCTCGACGAAATCCTCCCTTGTGGCTCTGGTGCGTGGAGGGTAAGAGGGAAGGCGAAGATCCCCGAGGCCCGCTTTATGGTCTTCGGGAGGTCTGTCCGAGGTGCGCGCAACGGTCGCCGAGAATTTCGCCACGGCGAGTGCATCCGCGCAGGTGGTTGTGAGAGACGAGCTATCGTCCCACCAGCTGATGAGTAGGTCCCGCATTCCGAGCCGCCATACCAGGGCAACGGCGGTTGAATCGGCTTGCCCGAGGACCCCAGTGGCGCGGTCCCAATCTCTGGACTTGGCCCGACGCGGTGGATCCGAAAAGCGGGGGAGGAAGAAGCTCCCGACATCCCGGGCCCGCACGCAAGTGAAACGCAGAAGCTAGAAACTCAACCGCGGCGTGAGGCCGACCTGTGGGCTCCACCCGCCAGAGAGGACGCGGCAACGCGGGTATGGAAGCAGGCCGCGCGGGTACTAACTCCTGATGGGCTGAATTGGTAGCAGCCGGCCCAGGTGGGTTCTTTTCCTTTTTCTTTTTTTTTTCTGTTTTCTTTAATTGTTTTGAATCCAAATTTGAATTTGAATTGTGAGTTTCTATTTGGAGTCCATTATAC
The DNA here is from genome assembly GCA_029449295.1 of Zea luxurians. Lineage (NCBI taxonomy): Eukaryota > Viridiplantae > Streptophyta > Magnoliopsida > Poales > Poaceae > Zea > Zea luxurians. Next base: position 2,283,800 of record JAOPSE010000017.1, read on the forward strand.
AAATTCACACTCTAATGTTGGAATAATGTATTTTCATTTACATAGTTTTATCCTTACATTATTTATTTCCTTCTCTTTTCTAGATTCAAGAATTTCTTTTAGGATTTAATTTTCCATTTGGATATTTAACCTTTTTCACATTATTATATGTTGTCACAAAAATGCACACGGAATAAAATCGAGCATGATGCATAATTTGGTAGTTTATGTTTTTATTAATTGTCTTTGGGCATGATGTTCACATCAGATGATGCATAAAGATCAAACTCACATAAAGAGAAATTGTTTCTCTACTGGTATTATTTCTAGCAATTACAAAGTGGGTGTTACAGCACCATTGGCGCCTGTGCCCTCAGACGCAAGAACCTTCAAACATACGCCTGAAGGTATTCTTCGTGATCTTGGGTGCACTCGAACAAAGCTTCAGCGGTGACCGGCTTCGTCTGAAACCCTTGGAAACTGGTGATCAGCATGTCCTTCAGCTTCTGCCATGATGTGATTGTTCCTGGCCGAAGAGAGGAGTACCAGGTTTGTGCAACATTCTTGACTGCCATGACGAAAGACTTCGCCATGACTGCAGTATTGCCACCATACGAAGATATGGTTGCTTCGTAGCTCATCAAATACTGCTTCGGATCTGAGTGTCCGTCATACATGGGGAGCTGGGGTGGCTTGTAAGACAGGGGCCAAGGTGTAGTCTGCAGTTCTGCTGACAGAGGAGAAGCATCATCAAAAGCAAAATTTCCATGATGGAAATCCTCATACCAGTCATCCTCGTTGAAGAAGCCCTCTTGATGAAGCTCCCTGTGCTGGGGCCTTCGGTTTTGCTCATCTTGAGCAAGATGACGAACTTCTTCAGTGGCTTCGTCTATCTGCCTTTGTAGGTCAGCTAGCCGAGCCATCTTTTCCTTCTTCCTTTGCACTTGCTGATGGAGCATCTCCATATTCCTGATCTCTTGGTCCAAGTCGTCCTCCTGGGGCGTTGGACTGGTGGCCTTCCTCTTCTGGCTTCGGGCCTCTCGAAGAGAAAGGGTCTCCTGGTTTGGGTCCAGCGGTGCAGAGCGGCACCCCCTGTCGCTGAAGCTTTCTTTGGCGGCATGACGAAGGTCGATGCTTGCCGAAGGTGGTCGAAAAGGGTTCACCGGAGGTGGGCGTCAATGTTGGGGACTTGTTCTCAAATGCTATGAGTTAAGAACAAGGCAACACAGAAAATGTCAAACGTTACAGTCCTTCGTCCTTCGAAGCATTATTTCCCCTGGGATATAATGATCTTCGGACGAAGGTTGTGAAGGGCATACCTTCATCGACACAACATATAATGATGAAGAAAGAATCATATAAAACATAAGAGATAATATAAACAGTCATATATTATTATCAGCCCATTTCTATTTTATTACTATGGAAAAATAGAAATGATAACAAATTACAAGTGTACCTTCGGCTTGAAAGAAGGTAAAAATACAAGCGTAACACGAAAGCAAATACCAAGTCCGCGTGAACAGTACGAGAGCACTGTTCATCTATTTATAGGCACGGGACGCATCCCATGTAAAATTACACCCATGCCCTTTACATTTGCTAATAACTCTATAGTAACCCGTCGAGGTCTAAATAGCCTTTTTCATCTTTAAGTCGGTTTCCTTTTCTGCTATCATGCCGAAGCTTTTCTGCGCACAGCTTCGGCTACGCGCCATCCTTCGTATTCCTTTTGTGCTTCTTCACACTGTGGTTTTAACTTAAGTCCAAAGATAGTTGTTCATGCATTATACTCCAGAAACTTTGTTAAATCATGTTTTTGAGGACCTTCGAAAGCCGAAGGCCCCCAACAAAGTTGTAGTACATCCTCCCCCAAAACATGTGCATCATGTGCATAGGGACTTGTCAAGTCCGGGGATGACTTGTACAACTTGAGCACAAAAAATAAGCAAGTAAAGACATTAATGCTTAAAGTAACACGATCAAAGGAATAAAACACATGTATGTTATAGATCAATCCAAGTTCCGCGAATCTAAGACATTTAGCTCACTACTCAGCATGCAAAGCCTTTTCTCATCTAAAGGCTTGGTGAAGATATCGGCTAGCTGGTTCTCGGTGCTAATATGATAAATATCGATATCTCCCCTTTGTTGGTGGTCTCTCAAAAAGTGATGTTGGATGTCTATGTGCTTAGTGTGGCTGTGTTCAACAGGATTATCCACCAAGCGGATTGCACTCTCATTACCACATAGGAGTGGGACTTTGCTCAGATTGTAGCTAAAGTCCTAGAGGGTTTGCCTCATCCAAAGCAGTTGCGCGCAACACTGTCCTGTGGCAACATACTCGGTCTCAGCGGTGGATAAGGCAATGAATGTTTGTTTCTTAGAGCTCTAGGACACCAGAGACCTTCCCAGAAACTGACAAGTCCCTGATGTGCTCATCCTATCAACGTTGCACCCGGCATAGTCAGAATCTGAATATTCGATTAAGTCAAAGGTAGACCCCTTTGGATACCAGATCCCGAAGCAAGACGTAGAAACTAAATAACTAGCACACATGCATACACTAAGCATAATATCCATTCTACTAGCACAAAGATAAAGTAAAGAACCTATCATAGAACGGTATGCATTTTGATCAACAGACTTACCTCCTTTGTTGAGGTCCAAGTGTCCCTCTGTTCCCATCGTCGTCTTAGCGGGCTTTGCATCCTTCATCCCAAACCTCTTGAGTAAGTATTGAGTGTATTTTGTTTTATAGATGAAGGTTCCTTCCTTGAGTTGCTTCACTTGGAATCCAAGAAAGTAGTTCAACTCGCCCATCATAGACATCTCAAATTTCTGCATCATTACCATGCTAAACTCCTCATAAGACTTTTGATTAGTAGAACCAAATATTATGCCATCGACATATATTTGTGAAAGGGAAATGTGCCCTTGGGCCATTTCTAAGTATTTTGGTGATTGAGTGCCAACACAAGTGCTTTTGTGTTAATCTATGTAAAGTGGTGGACAAAGTACAAATCATGTCAAAAGGTATGTTTCTAGACTTAGTACATTGTTTTATGGACTAATGTATTGTGTCTAAGTGCTGGAAACAGGAAAAATTGAATTGGAAATGAGATGGCTTTGTTCAGCCAAAGCCTGCTCAGTCTGGGTGCATCGGACTGTCCGGTGGTGCACCGGACAGTGTCCGGTGCGCCAGGCTAGCTCTGGCGAACAGGCTGCTCTCGGGACTTCGACGGCGGTGTACAACTATAATTCACCGGACTGTCCGGTGGTGCACCGGACTGTCCGATGAGCCGTTCACAGGCAAACTCGTCGCTCTCGGGAGATGATTAATGGCGTACGGCTAAAATTCACTGGTCTGTCCGGTGGTGCACCGGACTGTCCGGTGAGTCAACAGTCAGCCGGGGCAATGGTCGGCTGAGGATTCCGCGCGTGACGCGTGGCTGAGCCAACGGTCACAATGGTGCACCGGACTGTCCGATGTGCACCGGACAGTGTCCGGTGCGCCAACGGCTCTCAGACTCCAACGGGCGGCTTCGCCAAATAAGGAAGGATATCCGCACCGGACAGTGTCCGGTGGTGCACCGGACTGTCCGGTGCGCCAGTCGACAGAAGGCAAGATCTGCCTTCCAGGATTGCTCTCAACGGCTCCTAGTTGCCTTGGGGCTATAAAAGGGACCCCTAGGCGCATGGAGGACAATACCAAGCATTCCTTGAGCACTCTTGATCACTCACACTCCATTCTTGCGCACTTGTTCGACATTCTAGTGATTTGAGCTCCGTTCTAGTGTGCTAGTCTTTTGAGCTTAAGTCTGGGTCTTGTGTGTGCGTATTTGCTGTGATCTTTGTGTCTTGTGTGAGTTGCTAATCCCTCCCTTACTCCGTGCTTCTTTGTGAACTTCAAGTGTAAGGGCGAGAGGCTCCAAGTTGTGGAGATTCCTCGCAAACGGGATTAAGAAAAGCAAGCAAAACACCATGGTATTCAAGTGGGTCTTTGGACCGCTTGAGAGGGGTTGATTGCAACCCTCGTCCGTTGGGACGTCACAACGTGGAGTAGGCAAGCGTTGGTCTTGGCCGAACCACGGGATAACCACCGTGCCATCTCTGTGATTGATCTCTTGTGGTTATTGTGTTTTGTTGAGACTCCTCTCTAGCCACTTGGCGATTATTGTGCTAACACTTAACCAAGTTTTTGTGGCTTAAGTTTCAAGTGTTACAGGATCACCTATTCACCCCCCCTCTAGGTGCTCTCAATTGGTATCGGAGTCGTTCTCTTCACAAAGGGACTAATCGCCCGAAGAGATGGATCCTAAGGGGAAGGGAATCGTGATCAACGATAAGGAGAAGGAGTCCTTCATCAACGAGCCGAAGGATGACAAGCCTACCGACTCGGGCTCCAGGCACAAACGCAAAGATGGGAAAAAGAAGAAGACAAGGCACATCAAGGAGATCGTCTACTACAACGACAGCGACGAGTCCACTTCTTCCCAAAAGGACAACGACCACAACGACTACGAGAGAAGGAAACCAGTTAATTCGAACTTTTCTTTTGACTACTCTCGTATTCTACAAAGTACAAATGCTCATTTGCTCTCCATTCCACTTGGCAAACCTCCTCACTTTGATGGAGAGGACTACAGATTTTGGAGCCACAAAATGCGTAGTCACCTGTTCTCTCTCCATCCGAGCATATGGGAGATTGTGGAAAGTGGAATGAAATTTGATAGCTCGGATAGTCCTATTTTTATTAATGAACAGATTCATAGAAATGCACAAGCTACTACTGTGTTGTTAGCCTCCTTGTGCAGGGACGAGTACCATAAGGTGAGCGGCTTGGACAATGCCAAGCAAATCTGGGACACCCTCAAGATCTCTCATGAGGGGAACGACGTCACCTTGCTCACCAAGATGGAGTTGGTGGAGGGCGAGCTTGGACGATTTGCGATGATAAGGGGCGAGGAGCCAACCCAAACATACAACAGGCTCAAGACCCTTATCAACAAAATAAGGAGCTACGGAAGCACGCGATGGACGGACCACGACGTCGTCCACCTAATGCTAAGGTCCTTCACTGTACTTGATCCACATTTGGTGAACAATATTCGTGAAAATCCCAGGTACACCAAGATGTCGCCCGAAAAAGTCCTTGGAAAATTCGTAAGCGGGCGAATGATGATCAAGGAGGCGAGGTACGTGGACGACGCGTTGAACGGTCCAATCCATGAGCCTCAACCCATTGCTCTCAAGGCAACAAGGAGCAAGGAGGCGCTACCTAGCAAGGTGGCGCAAGTTGAGGCGGCCGGACTCAATGATGAAGAGATGGCCCTCATCATCAAGCGCTTCAAGACGGCGCTAAAGGGTCGCAAGGGACAGCCAAGCAAGACCAAGGCCAAGGGGAAGCGTTCATGCTTCAAATGTGGTAAGATTGGTCATTTTATTGCTAACTATCCCGATAATGAAAGTGACCAGGAAAAAGGGAACAAAAGGGAGAAGAAGAAGAATTACAAGAAGGCCAAGGGCGAAGCACATATCGGAAAGGAGTGGGATTCGGATTGCTCCTCCTCCGACTCTGACAATGAAGGACTCGCCGCCACTGCCTTCAACAAGTCATCCCTCTTCCCCAACGAGCATCACACATGCCTCATGGCGAAGGAGAAGAAGGTATGTACTCGAGACAGTACTACTTATGATTCTTCTAGTGATGATGAGTCTAGCGATGAGGAAATAGATTACTCTAGCTTGTTCAAGGGATTGGATAGAAATAAAATTGATAAAATCAATGAATTGATTGATGCCTTGAATGAAAAGGATAGACTTTTAGAAAAGCAAGAGGATTTGTTGTATGAAGAACATGATAAATTTGTAGAGGCACAAAAATCTTATGCTTTAGAAGTTAAAAGAAATGAAATGCTTTCTTATGAACTATCTACTTGTCATGAAACCATTTCTACTTTAAAAGGTGTTAATGATGATTTAAATGCTAAACTAGAAGTAGCTAGTAAATCTAACTCTTGTGTAGAACATGTTTGCACTAGGTGTAAAGATCTTAACGTTGATACTTGTAGTGAACACCTAGAGTGCATTTCCAAACTAAATGATGAAGTAGCTAGTCTTAATGCTCAACTTAAGACTAGCAATAGTGAATTTGACAAACTAAAATTTGCAAGGGATGCCTATACAATTGGTAGACACCCCTCAATTAAGGATGGTCTTGGCTTCAAGAGGGAAGTCAAGAACTTAACAAGCCATAAGGCTCCCATCTCCGCCAAGGAGAAAGGGAAGGCCCCTATGGCTAATAGTGTGCAAAAGAACCACACTTTTATGTACCATGACAGGAGACAATCTAGAAATGCTTATAGGAGTTATAATGCATATGATGCTTTCAATTCTCATGCCATGTTTGCTTCTAGTTCTTCCTATGTGCATGATAGAAATGTTGGTAGGAGAAATGTTGTTCATAATATGCCTAGGAGAAATGTTGTTAATGTTCCTAGGAAAGTTAATGAACCTTCTACAATATATCATGCTTGCAATGCTTCTTTTGCCATTTATAGAAAGAATAAGAAGGTAATTGCTAGGAAGTTAGGGGCAAGATGCAAGGGAGATAAAACTTGCATTTGGGTCCTTAAGACAATTGTGACTAACCTTGTAGGACCCAACAAGAGTTGGGTACCTAAGACCCAAGCCTAAATTTGCCTTGCAGGTTTATGCATCCGGGGGTTCAAGCTGGATTATCGACAGCGGATGCACAAACCACATGACGGGGGAAAAGAGGATGTTCTCTTCCTACGTCAAGAACAAGGATCCCCAAGATTCAATAATATTCGATGATGGGAACCAAGGCAAGGTAAAAGGGTTAGGTAAAATTGCTATTTCATCCGAGCACTCTATTTCTAATGTGTTTTTAGTTGAGTCGCTTGGATATAATTTGTTATCTATTAGTCAATTATGCAATATGGGATATAATTGTCTATTTACAAATATATATGTGTCTGTCTTTAGAAGATGTGATGGTTCACTAGCTTTTAAGGGTGTACTAGACGGCAAACTTTATTTGGTTTATTTTGCAAAAGAAGAGGCTGGTCTAGATGCATGCTTAATTGCTAAGACTTGCATGGGCTGGCTGTGGCATCGCCGCTTAGCACATGTGGGGATGAAGAACCTCCACAAGCTTCTAAAGGGAGAACACGTGATAGGTCTAACTAATGTACATTTCGAAAAAGATAGACCTTGTGCAGCTTGTCAAGCAGGGAAACAGGTGGGAGGCTCTCATCACACCAAAAATGTGATGACCACATCAAGACCCTTGGAGATGCTTCATATGGACCTCTTCGGACCCATCGCCTATCTAAGTATAGGAGGAAGTAAGTATGGTCTTGTTATAGTTGATGATTTTTCCCACTTCACTTGGGTATTCTTTTTGCAGGATAAATCTGAAACCCAAGGGACCCTCAAGCGCTTCCTCAGGAGAGCTCAAAATGAGTTTGAGCTCAAAGTGAAGAAGATAAGGAGCGACAACGGGTCCGAATTCAAGAATCTTCAAGTGGAGGAGTTCCTTGAGGAGGAGGGGATCAAGCACGAGTTCTCTGCTCCCTACACACCTCAGCAAAATGGTGTGGTAGAGAGGAAGAACAGGACACTCATCGATATGGCGAGGACTATGCTTGGAGAGTTCAAGACCCCCGAGCGTTTTTGGTCGGAAGCCGTGAACACGGCTTGCCACGCCATCAACAGGGTCTATCTTCACCACCTCCTCAAGAAGACTTCATATGAGCTGCTAACTGGTAACAAACCCAATGTATCTTATTTTCGTGTATTTGGGAGCAAGTGTTATATTCTTGTGAAGAAAGGCAGAACTTCTAAACTTGCTCCCAAAGCTGTAGAAGGGTTTTTATTAGGTTATGACTCAAATACAAAGGCGTATAGGGTCTTCAACAAATCATCAGGTTTGGTTGAAGTCTCTAGCGACGTTGTATTTGATGAGACTAATGGCTCTCCAAGAGAGCAAGTTGTTGATCTTGATGATGTAGATGAAGAAGATGTTCCAACGGCTGCAATGCGCACCATGGCGATTGGCGATGTGCGACCACAGGAACAATTGGAGCAAGATCAACCATCTTCCTCAACAATGGTGCATCCTCCAACCCAAGATGATGAACAGGTACCTCAAGTGGAGGCGTGTGATCAAGGGGGAGCACAGGATGTTCAAGTTGAAGAGGAAGAAGCACCTCAGGCACCTCCAACCCAAGTTCGAGCGACGATTCAAAGGAATCATCCCGTCGACCAAATTTTGGGTGATATTAGCATGGGAGTAATTACTCGCTCTAGATTAGTGAATTTTTGTGAGCATTACTCTTTTATCTCTTCTATTGAGCCTTTCAGGGTAGAAGAGGCCTTGCTAGATCCGGACTGGGTGTTGGCCATGCAGGAAGAGCTCAACAACTTCAAGCGTAATGAAGTTTGGACACTGGTGCCTCGTCCCAAGCAAAATGTTGTGGGAACCAAGTGGGTGTTCCGCAACAAACAGGACGAGCACGGGGTGGTGACAAGGAACAAGGCTCGACTTGTGGCAAAAGGTTATGCCCAAGTCGCAGGTTTGGACTTTGAGGAGACTTTCGCTCCTGTGGCTAGGCTAGAATCAATTCGTATTTTGCTAGCATATGCCGCTCACCATTCTTTCAGGTTGTACCAAATGGATGTGAAGAGCGCTTTCCTCAACGGGCCGATCAAAGAGGAGGTGTACGTGGAGCAACCCTCTGGCTTCGAGGATGAACGGTACCCTGACCACGTGTGTAAGCTCTCTAAGGCGCTCTATGGACTTAAGCAAGCCCCAAGAGCATGGTATGAATGCCTTAGAGACTTTCTAATTGCTAATGCTTTCAAGGTTGGGAAAGCCGATCCAACTCTCTTTACTAAGACTTGCGATGGTGATCTTTTTGTGTGCCAAATTTATGTCGATGACATAATATTTGGTTCTACTAACCAAAAGTCTTGTGAAGAGTTTAGCAGGGTGATGACGCAGAAATTCGAGATGTCAATGATGGGCGAGTTGAACTACTTCCTTGGGTTCCAAGTGAAGCAAATCAAGGATGGTACCTTCATCTCCCAAACGAAGTACACGCAAGACTTGCTAAAGCGGTTTGGGATGAAGGACGCCAAGCCCGCAAAGACACCGATGGGAACCGACGGACACACCGACCTCAACAAAGGAGGTAAGTCCATTGATCAAAAGGCATACCTGTCGGTGTTTAGGGTCCGACCGCACACCCGGGGTTGCCCCTCAAGGTGTTTTAGGAGTAGGAAGGTGTCGACAACTGTAGCAGAATGGTTCGTGCCGATCGCACGAGGGACGGTGGACAAGATTTACAGGTTCGGGCCGCTTAGTGATGCGTAACACCCTACGTCCTGATGAGTATGCTTGGTGGATATGATTACAAGAGAGCTCTCTGGATCGAGGATACAGAGAGTTGATGTGGGTGGCTAAGTAATGGGTCGATCGTTCTGAAGGGGTGCCCCCTAGGCCTTATATACTCGACCGTGGGGCAGTACACATGGATAAGATAACAACAAGTGGCTAAAAGATAGTGAACCTCTCGAGATTATCTTTTACGTAACCCTCGCCGACTTATCCTCACGTGGCTTCGCTGCATGGAGGCCCCGACGCGGGAAAATCGGATCTCTGCGGCGGCCAACGGCTCGACGCTATGGGCCGTCCGGGTTTGCACCGATCCGGCCTCATGTCGCCCTGTGTCGCTGGTCGTTTTTCCCCAGGCCCACGAAAGAATAACCTTACGATTTATTGGGCCCTTGGGCCTTTCGTGAGGTCCTTTACTCTTTTAGTGGACCCGGGGGATATCTATCCCCCACAAGCCCCCGATCTTTGGGTTAATTTAGAGGTAATCAACCCGAAGATCCCAGGTCCAGCTTGTAGGTGATTTGAAGAAAGATGACTTCCTGCTGTTCTCTCCTGCTTCGATCGCTTGTTGACCAGAGCCTAGCTCGGTGCCTGTGCCTTAGAGTTCGACATTCTTGTTTGTAGGATTCTGGACTTCATTGGGTGCACCGGAGGTGCACCCAATGGGTGTAGCCCCCGAGCTTCGAGTAGATTTTAGAAAACAATCTACTCGAAGGTCTTCAGCAGAGATCACTTTCATTTGTGTTCCTTTATTCCAGTTGAAGATTGGCTTCTTAATCTTGTCCCATGCCTTTAGGAATTGGTGTTATCCTGGCTTAGAATGACAATCCATGGGGTGCACCGAAGGTGCACCCAATGGGTGTAGCCCCCGACCTTCAAGTGGATTTTTGAGGATAATTCGCTTGAAGGTCTTCTTTTTGTGTCCTCTTGCTGAAAATCACTCTTTCTACTTATAAAAAAGTTGGCATGATGTCATCCGTGCTATGTCATCAATATTATGCTTCAGAGGTCAGCATATGTTTTGTCTTTTGCAGCTGAATTTGCAATCCTTCCGTATCTTGCTAGGTAGCATAGTGTATTTGCTCTGCACTTGATTGGACATTCGATGGACGTTCCCTGTCTAGTCTTCAAGTCATGTCTGTCGACCATATTTTGCACTCTGCTGGCTATACTTGGCTTCTCTTTAACTCTTGTTGATATCTCATTTTTGTCTTGAGGCATTCACTGCATGCTCTGCACAGATGTGACCATTTTGAAAAATATACTGACAATTCCTGGGCGTCCCCCCCCAATGGGTGTGGGCAAGGGACGGCTTGGTACGCTGAGTGTTTTAACCGGCTGCTTCTGAGTTGTAATGTGATGGGACGGCGAGTGTAATCATATCCTTTGCGCTGTTGACTGGAGTCCCAATGGGTGTAGTGCTGCATGAAACGGCGCCCGCCGCCTGACGTGTCTTTGGACGGGTGGAGTTGTGTATTGAATGCTTAGCGACTGTTCAGTGACCGTGGTTGGAGGTGAGCGGTTGCCTTTCTCTTCTATAAATAACGCTGTTGTTCCTCTGGTTTCTTCACACCCCTTCGCTATTCCTTACTACTTCCTTCTCTTCTTTTCTGCTTGCTTCCATGGGAAAGAAACGCAAGCGTGAGCCGACTCCTCCATCGGAGGACTTCGGCGACTCGGAGTACTCGGAGGAGGAGTTCTCCTCCGAGTCCGAGAGGTCCCCGGCCCCCGTCTCTCCCCCGGCGTCGTCCGATGACTCGGACGACTCCCAGGGGTTAGCCGCGGAGGTCTGGTCCTACATCCGGGCCGTCGAGCGCGCCGGGCTCGAGGGCTCGGATGAGTCCGAGTACTCCTCGGAGGAGGAGGACTCGGACGACGGCGGCGAGGGCGGGGACGACGACGACGACGACGACGATGACGACGATGACGACGACGACGACGACGACGACAGCGGCGGTGGCGGGGGCTGCACCAGGGGCGGCGGCGACAGGGGCGGCACCAAGAGCGGCGGCGGCGGAGGCGGCACCAAGAGCGGCGGCGGCGGGGGCGGCACCAAGAGCGGCGGCGGCGGCAGGGGTAGGGCCAGTGGCTAGATGCCACTGGTCCTTTTAAATATTAGTATAGATTAGAAATAGTATAGTTAGATAATGTAGTAGTATTAGTAATGTAGAATAGTATAGTGTAGCGTAGTAGTAGTAGTAGCAGTAGAGTGTAGTATAGTAGTAGAAATAGGGAAGTATCAACTCATAATGAGTTGATTTGTAAATGTTGTTACTTCCCTTGAATGAAGAACAAGTCCGGTTTCCTTTAGATGAATCGTTTCGTTTGACTGTGAATCTGAGTCTTTTGAGGCCATAGACGAACAGCTTGATCATTATACTGATGCTTCCGAGCAATATTGCAGTCTGTATCAATGTCTTTAGGAGTAATGCCGAGTGATCGGAAGTCGCCGTCGACATTTTAGAAGTAATGCCGAGTGATCGGAAGTCGCCGTCGACATTTTAGAAGTAATGCCGAGTAGTTGAACTCTAGATCATCGTTTTAGAGGCAACGCCGAGTGACTAAGTAGTGACTTCGGCATTTTAGAGGCAATGCCCAACAATTTAACTCAAGGTCAGCGTTTTAGAGGCAACGCCGAGTGATTGAGGGTCAACGTTGGCATTTCTAGAAGTAATACCGAACGGTTGAGCCCGAGGTCAGTGTTTTAGAGGCAACACCGAGTGACTGAATAGTGACGTCGGCATTTTAGAGGCAACGCCGAGTTATTGAGCTCGAGATCAGCGTTTTAGAGGCAACGCCGAGTGATTGAGGGTCAACGTTGGCATTTTAGAAGTAATGCCGAACGATTGAACTCAAGATCAGCGTTTTAGAGGCAACGCCGAGTGACTGAATAGTGACGTCGGCGTTTTAGAGGCAGCGCCGAGTTATTGAACTCGAGGTCAGCGTTTTAGAGGCAACGCCGAGTGATTGAAGGTCAACGTCGGCATTTTAGAAGTAATGCCGAGTGATTAAACTCGAGATCAGCGTTTTAGAGGCAACGCCGAGTTATTTTGAGGATTAACGTTGGCATTTTAGAAGTAATGCCGAACGATTGAACTCAAGATCAGCGTTTTAGAGGCAACGCCGAGTGACTGGATAGTGACGTCGGCATTTTAGAGGCAACGCCGAGTTATTTCGAGGATTGGCACCCGAGTGAGGAGAGGGCCCACCAGTTTTCTGGGAAATAACTGCTGAATGACCACGTGGCATGCTGGGATTTCGGAAATAACTGCCGAGTGATGACTGGGCACTTTTTGAAACGGTGTCTGGTCCGAGAATATCCCATAAGAGTTGCACTTTTAGCCGCCTTTGCTTTCCGCGCCCTAGTTCTTGCGTTCCTGCTTCCAAATCCTCTCTGCGCTTGCTTCCAATTCGCTCGCTGGTGAAATTGAGATGGCTCCCAAGAGGAAAATCGCGAGTTCTTCCGCTGTGGTGATTCCCCCAATTGATCCCAACAGCCAGTTGCCTTTCGCAGGTAACCACACGTCCATCATCTCTGAAACCGAACTCCTCCACCTCGTGTCCATTGGGGTTCTTCCTCCACGGGAACTCTGTTCTTGGCGGATTTGCCAGGGAACTACGGTCCCGACGGAGGATACCCACGAGTCCGTGGTTTACGCTCCCTTTCTTCTCCGCGGCCTTGGCCTTCCTATTTCTCCCTTTTTCCGTGGTCTTCTTGATTTCTACCACATCAACTTAACCCATCTGAACCCTAACTCAATTCTGCAAATTTCTATCTTCGTCCACTTATGTGAGGCTTTTCTTGGCGTGCTGCCGCATTTTGGCTTGTGGAAACACCTGTATCATTGTCGCCCTGGGATGGCCGGGGGACAGCATCAGTTGGTTGGAGGTGCCAGCTTGGAGATGCGCCGGGGACGGAAAACTGAGTATCTTGAGATCCCCCTTAAAGACAGCATTAAGGGATGGTGCCTGGAATGGTTTATAGTTGATAACTGTGGAAATTCTCTCCCCCCCCGGTCAGGAAGATAGCCAGATGTTCGCACCCCGAGTTGGACCGAGTCTCCTACAGACGAAGAGGTGGCTGAGGCCAGTGTGCTGCTAGCTGAAGTTGGGCTATTGAAAGAGAGGGGTTTGACTGCTGAAGCTATAGTTGCTGACTTCGTTTTCAAAAACATTCAGCCATTGAAAGACAGGGTCCACCCGGCTTATCTGTATCAAGGGCTAGCCGATCCAACTCGAGTTACCGATAGAAGAATCCCTTCTGCAGATTTGGTGAGCCGACTGGAGATGATTCTCAGAGGCAAAGTATCCAATGTTGGTGCTCCGGTGGCGTATTCAGCCTGGAATCTGCCTCCTGCCAAGGCCTCCACTCATTTCGTGTCAAACCCACCTTCAACTGATGGCAATTTGGGCCTTAGAACGCGGCCTTCTGACGAGGAGGTTAGTGCTTTGGTTGCCTCACTTGGGAAAATCCCTGATGATGAACGACAAATCCATTTCGAGGTGCCGTTGGATCCTACTGATGCTGAAATAAATGCCGTGCTTGACATGTTGGCTGAAGATTCTTCTGACGCTATTCCTGCTGATTTATTGGCGGTGGCACCTCTCCCAGAGGTCGGTATAATCTTGGATGTTCAGAGACCTGTCCGTGCTCGCTCGAAGCGTCCCCGCCGAACCAATCAGACTGATCTTCCTGTTGATGAGCAGAAAAAGAAGAAGAGACGTATTCGGCGAGTATCTAGTTTGGATCAGGGTGCTGGGCCCTCGGTTCTTGCTGATGAGGAGGTTCCTGCGCCTGAATTTGTTGATGCTGATCCCAATGGGTGTGGTACAACTGTTGCTGATCCCAATGGGTGTGGTACAACTGTTGCTGATCCCAATGGGTGTGGTACAACTGTTGCTGATCCCAATGGGTGTGGTCCATCTGTTGCTGATGAAGACGACGAAGAGGAAGAGGATGAGGTTCCTCTGACTCGGAAGAACAGTCGGCAATTCCTCGCCAGTGGGGAAAGTAGTGGGGTTCCTTCTCCGGCTTTATCTGCTCTTGTTGGTCTGCAAAACATATCCCTGGCCGACTTTGATCAAACTCTCGAGGATATGGTCCCAGAGGATTTGCTATCAGGGCCAGTGGATGATGATGTTACAGAAGCTTGTGATGCCGTGCCGGACGCTGGGTTGAGGTCATCCCGTGCCTCATCAACCTTAGAGCGCGATCTTGAGGGACGGGATGTTAACCTGGATTGTCCTGATTCCATGGAAGTAGCCGAGGGCCCATCAACCTTAGAGATGGTTATTGCTGAAAATCTGGACCCCAGGGATGGTGTTGATACCTGTCCAGCCCCCGAGGGTGTCGTCGGGGACGACTTAGCCCGGGCGAAGAGTGCAAGCTACTGCCCAGCCCCCGAGGGTGTTGCCGGGGATAACCCGGCTCAAGTGGGCAGTGCCAACTATGGCCCAGTCCCCGAGGGTGCCCAAACAGGGTCTCCTTCCGGCGCTTCCATGGACGTTCACGCTGGGTCACCTCCACACTCTGGCTGCATGGTGGTGGCCCAAACTTCAGACCGGGGTGTCGCTTTGGAGAGCAGCGTCCCCGTTGATCGAGTATCCGGCTCTGTTGAAGGAGATGAACTGATTCCCACTGTTCCATTGCATGCTGCTTCGGGTGATGACCTTGCGCCGGGTTATCATCTGATTTCTCCTGACTTGGGGATCCCTTCGTTCTTCTCCAACCTCCAGGTACTGTGCTGTTTCTTAGCTTGACTTTCACATAAACTCTTGCCATTATGCTCATCTGCTCTTCTCATCAGGTTTTGATGGACGGGATGACCAGCCAGCTGAAATTGCATGGCGCTCCTATCCCTGAAGTAGCTTCATCCTTTTCGTGTTGGAATCCGGTGTCTCTTCATCGCCGTGTATCCAAGTTGGAGGCGGCTAACGCTGGTTAGTGCCCCTTTTTCTTTTCTTCGTGCTTGTTGTGGACTGTTTCACCTTCTGACCTTGCTTTGTTTGGTTATCCTTCGCTAGGAATGACTCGACAGATTACACTGCTTGAGGAGAAACATTCTCAAGAACGGGCTGAATTGTCTCAGCGGTGCACTGATCTTGAGGAAAAGTATTCTCAAGGTTAGATTGAGCTGAGTCAAGTCTCTGCCGCCCTAGATGATGCCAACGCGTTGAGTTCTTCCCTGCATGCTCAGCTCGACTCTGAAAAGGTGAAATACGAAACTGTGCTTTTGTCTTGCTGTGCTCCTGTTATCTGCCTGGTTTTCTGAAGTAACCGATTTGCGCTTGCAGGAAGAAAAATGCATCCTTGCCGCTTCTCGTGACAATCTTGATAGGTTGTATCGAGATTCTAGCAACTCGTTGACTATTCTGGAGAGGAGTCATCGCTTTTCCATGGAGGAGTTGAACAATCTTCGCTATAAGCTGCAGGAGTCCTTGGATGATGTGATTCGCCTTCGGGAGTTGATATCGGCTAAAGACGTTGTCATCAAGAATCTGCGTGCTTCCAAGAAATCCGTTACCCAGGAGCTAGAAGCTGCCCAGTTGGCTGCCAAGGTTGCTGAAGAGACTTCCAATACTCTGAGAGCCCAACGCGATAGGGCCATGGATAAGGCCATTCGGGCGGGACGAATTCTGATGAGGAGGCCCGGCGTCGTCGTTCCTGAAGATATAAAGGCTGACGTGAACGCTGCCCCTGACTCCTCGAGTCGTCCTTCTTCGTCGACTGCTCCTGGAAAAGACATTGCAAAATAGAGAAAACATTTCGCGTGCTCCGAGCGCGCAGCTTGCATGATTAAACATTTGTTAGAGGACACCAGTTTATTTGAATAACATAGTTATTCACTTATTGTATCAGAATTTTTTAGTTAATGAGTTCGGCAGTTATGACGTATGATGACTATGAATTTTGTCTGTGGGATATGGAAATCATCCCCTGAATTAAATAGGCGAGAGCATGTTGCATTGGTCTTAAGTAGACGCCAACTGGAGTTGATTGCTTCGTTAGCTGGGCATAGTGGTCGCCCTGGGTTAAGTAAAGCGTGAGCATGTCACACCGCCTTGAGTCGTTGCCGACTCAAGTCGATTGCTCCATTAGCAGGGCATAGTGGTTACCCCGAGTTAAGTAAGCATGAGCATGTCGCACCACCTTAAGTCGTTGCCGACTTAAGTCGATTGCTCCGTTAGCAGGGCATAGTGGTCACCCCGAGTTAAGTAAGCGTGAGCATGTCGCACCGCCTTAAGTCGTTGCCGACTTAAGTCGATTGCTCCGTTAGCAGGGCATAGTGGTCACCCCGAGTTAAGTAAGCGTGAGCATGTCACACCGCCTTAAGTCGTTGCCGACTTAAGTCGATTGCTCCGTTAGCAGGGCATAGTGGTCACCCCGAGTTAAGCAAGAATGCGAGTCAATCGTAAATAAATTGAGTATCCTTGAAACCTTTTCTTTATTGATGACATATTTCCACTTTACAGAGTACATCATTGTTATCCCAGCAGTTTTGAGGTACGGCTAAGGATAAAACTTTCTCAGGTGTTCTATGTTCCAAGAGTTCCCGACTTCCGTGCCATCCATTTGAGTGAGGCGATATGATCCAGGCCGAGTGACTTCTGCTACTATGAAGGGTCCTTCCCATAAGGGTGATAACTTGTGTCGTCCTTCTCCTGTTAGAATTCGGCGAAGGACGAGCTCCCCTACTGAAAAGGATCGTTGCCGCACAGCCTTGTCGTGATAGCGCCTTAGAGTCTGCTGGTACCTCGCTGACTGGATTACTGCGCTTAGCCGTTCTTCTTCGAGTACGTCTATGTCCTCCAGCCTGGTGGTCTCAGCTTCTGCTATGCTTTCAAAAATCAGCCTTGGCGCCCCAAACTTGAGATCAGCAGGCAGCACTGCCTCCGACCCATAGACCATGAAGAAAGGAGTGTTTCCATGCAAAGCTCGGCTAGGTTGGGTTCTTAGGCTCCAAACAACATAGGGTAATTCCCTTATCCACTTTCCTGCGAATTTTTCGTTCTTATCGAAAATCTTTTTCCTGAGTGCATCCAATATCATCCCGTTGGCTCGCTCAACTTGCCCGTTGGCTCTTGGATGGGCTACAGATGCATACTTGATCTGAATGCTTTTTTGCTCGCAGAAGTCAAAGAATTCTGAACTCGTGAAATTGGATCCTAAGTCAGTTATGATGCTGTTTGGTATCCCGAATCTGAATATTATGTCTTGTATGAATTCCACGGCCTTAGCAGAAGTTAAGGAGGCAATGGGCTTGAACTCTATCCATTTAGTGAACTTGTCAATTGCTACCAACACACGAGTATATCCCCCTTGAGCTTTCTTGAAAGGTCCAATCATGTCCAGCCCCCAGCATGCGAAAGGCCAGGTTACTGGTATGGTCTGCAGCTGCTGTGCTGGCAGATGTTGTTGCTTTGACAAGTATTGGCAGGCTTCGCATCTCTGAACTAACTCGGCTGCATCATTCTTTGCTGTTGGCCAATAGAATCCTGACCTGAAGACCTTCCCAACTAGTGTTCTGGAGGCTGCATGTATCCCACATTGTCCAGCGTGGACCTCTTCTAAGAGTTGCTTTCCAGTGGATGGGAGAATGCACTTCATGAAGACACCTGATGCACCCCTTCTGTATAATGTTTCCCCAATAAGTGTATAGTGAGCTGATTGTCTTGCAATGCGCTCTGCCGAGTTCTTATCGTCTGGTTCTTCTTCATTCCTTATGTACTTAATGATTGGCTTTCTCCAGTCATCGGGATCTGACTCGGGTTGATCTATGATGTTGCATTCTTCCATTTGACCCAATGAGATACTTGGTTGCAGAATTTCTTGCACAAAAACCCCGGGTGGAACCTGAGCTCGACTGGATCCTAGCTTGGACAGTACATCGGCTGCTGCATTCCGATCTCTCTCCACATGATGAAATTCCAGACCCTCGAACTTATCCTCCAGTTTTCGGACGGCAGTGCAGTATCTTCCCATCGAATCGTTTGAGCAATCCCACTCCTTATTTATCTGGCTGATGACTACCAGAGAATCCCCATATACCATTAATCTTTTGACGCCCAGTGATATGGCAATGTTCAATCCATGGATCAAAGCTTCATACTCGGCTGCATTGTTGGAGGCCGGGAATAGCAACTGGAGGGCGTACTTGAGGTGTTCGCCTCCTGGTGCAGTGAAAAGAATCCCCGCTCCTGCTCCCTGCAGCTTGAGTGAGCCATCAAAATACATTCGCCATACTTCTGCAGTCTCCGGGTTGTCTGGTACTTGTTGTTCAGTCCACTCTGATACGAAATCAACCAGTGCTTGGGTTTTGATTGCAGTGCGAGGCCGAAACTCGATGTCATGAGATCCCAGTTCACAGGCCCACTTGGCTATTCGACCGATGGCTTCCTTGTTGTGAAGAATATCCCCTATTGGAAAACTTGTGACTACTATGACTTTGTGGTCGTCAAAGTAGTGACGCAGCTTGCGGGCAGTTAGAAGTACTGCATACAATAATTTCTGAACTTGAGGATACTTTTTCTTTGAGGGGCCGAGGACCTCACTGATGAAGTAGACAGGATGTTGTACCGGGTAGGCATGCCCTTCTTCTACTCGCTCGACTACCAACGCGGTGCTTACCACGTGAGTCGTGCAAGAGATATACAATAGCAAATCTTCAGCTGGTTGAGTTGATGTAGCTCGCCGAGGTGGTTTCAGCACTGGTGGTGTTGTCAAGAATTTTTTCAGAGCATCCAGAGCTTCTTGTGCTTCTGAAGTCCACTGGAATTTATCCACCTTCTTGAGTAACTTGTAAAACGGCAAACCTTTTTCTCCCAGCCTGGATATAAATCTGCTCAAAGCTGCCATGCATCCAGTAAGTCGCTGAACCTTCTTCTGCGACCGAGGTGCTTCCATTTTCATGATAGCCTCAATTTTATCCGGATTAGCTTCAATTCCCCGGTTGCTGACAATAAATCCGAGCAACTTTCCGGCTGGTACCCCAAAAACACATTTCTCGGGATTAAGCTTCCATCTATACCGCCTCAGGCTGTTGAAAACCTGTTGCAAATCTTCAATGAAGTCTTTTGAGTCCTGTGTTTTGATCACCACGTCATCCACATAAGCCTCCACACGCTTGCCCCAGTGATTGGCTAAGCATGTCTGAATAGCTCTCTGGTAAGTTGCTCCAGCGTTCTTGAGGCCGAACGGCATGGAGGTATAACAGAAAGCGCCAAACGGAGTAATGAATGCCGTTTTTTCTTCATCTTCCTTCGCCAGACTGATCTGATGATACCCGGAATAGCAATCCAAGAAAGACAGCATAGAACACCCAGCGGTGGAGTCCACCACCTGATCTATCCTCGGGAGCCCGAAGGGATCCTTCGGACAGTGTTTGTTGAGATCGGTATAATCAACACACATGCGCCAGTCCACTTTATTCTTTTTGAGTACAAGAACAGGATTGGCTAACCACTCAGGATGTAGTACTTCTCTAATGAATCCAGCCGCGACCAAGCGAGCTAACTCAGCGCGAATGGCTTCCCTCTTATCAGGCGTGAAACGGCGTAACTTCTGCCGGATCGGCCTCGCCTGGAGAAAAACTTTCAGTTTGTGCTCGGCCAGTTCTCTCGGGACTCCCGGCATATCCGCAGGTTGCCATGCGAATACATCTCGGTTATCTTGCAGAAACCGGACGAGCGCGCTTTCCTATTTGTCATCCAAACTGGAGCTGATGATGGCCGTCTTGCGCTCATCAGCAAACCCCAGGTTGATTCTCTTGGTTTCTTCAGTCGGCCGCATAGAGGTCGCGGTCTGAGCTTCATTTGCTGGTATTGCGAGGTCCTCCTCAGGCTTAGAGTTCGCCATTGCGGAGGGAGCTGTCGATGACTTGGCGGTGAGGGCTGCTTGAATAGCCACTCGGAAACATTCTGCGGCGCCTTGGAGGTCGGCGCGCACAGTTATGATCCCTTGTGGCCCTGGCATCTTTAGTATCATGTATGTGTAATGCGGAATGGCCATGAACTTGGCCAATCCTGGTCTCCCGATGATGGCGTTGTACCCGCAGTCGAAGTTCGCCACTTCAAACCTCAGGAACTCGGTTCTGTAGTTCTCCGGAGTTCCAAAGGTGACCGGCATGTAGATGTGGCCCAGCGGGTATTCCCCTTCCGTCGGCACGATGCCGAAGAAAGGAGTGTCCGACTCGTGGAGCTCTTTGAGATGAACTCCCAAGCTCTGGAGTGTCCGGGGGAAGGTGATGTTGATGCTGCTCCCCCCGTCCACTAACACCTTTTTCACCCGGCTCTCTCGGATCACCGGATCGACGAGAAGCGGGTACTTGCCCGGGTGGTCGAAGTTGAGCCATTGATCCGCCCGAGTGAAGGTGATCGGGTGCTCCGACCATCGGTATGGGGCGGGAGGGCCGATGGTCGCCACCAGTATCTGGCGATCATTGAGCTTTTGCTGTCTTCTGCTCTCCTGCGATCCGTGTCCGCCGAAGATGACGTTGACCTCCCTGTCAACGCGCGGGAAAGCTCCTCCTCCTCCTCCCTCCTCCTGCCGATGGGGTTGTCGGGGTTCATCTGGTCCTCCCCTCGGCGGAGGAGGAGGTAGAGGTTGGAAGGGTCGGCCGTGTCCGACGGAGTGCTTGAAGTCTCGGCAGTTACGAAGAGTATGGCGCATGTCCTTGTGGTACGGGCACTGGGCGTCGAGGATGTCATCCAGCGTGCGCTCGCCTCCACGAGGTCCTCCTCGAGCGCGAGAAGCAGGTGGTCCGCCGGCGGCGTGCACTTCTTCGCGTGGCCTCTTCTCCCACCGCTTGTCGGGTTGCTGGTTCGTGTCGCGTCGTGGTGCTGCCGGTGTGGGCTTTGCTCCTCCGATGAGATCCTGGGCTCGCTCGTCGGCAGTGATGTAGAGGTCGGCTTCCCGGAACAGCTCCTCCGAGGTGGTCGGCGCCCTTTGCAGTATGGCTCGGACGAAAACCGAGTCATTAGATCCTCGGTAGAAGTCCTCGGTCACGGCCGCCTCCGTGACATCGGGGATTCGATTCCTCATGGTTTGAAACCTCTTGAGGTACGATCGGAGAGTTTCGTCCCCCCGGCGCTTGATAGATTTAAGGTCCCACGGTTGCGCCGGCTTGTCGGAGAGGGACTGGAAGTTGGCGGTGAAACGCCGACTGAAGTCTCCCCAGGCGTCGATGCAGTGTCGGGGTAGATGTCGTAGCCATTGCAGCGCGTCTTGTCCAAGGACGATGGGCAAGTACGCGGTCATCACGTCTTCGGATGCTCCGGCAGCTCGAGCAGCGGTGGTGTAGACGGCTAGCCAACCCCATGGATCCTGCTTAGGTTCATACTTGTCAACATTGGATACCTTAAAGTTGGGAGGCCATTGGATGGCCCTAAGGCGCGGAGTAAGGGCGGACACTCCGCACGTGTCCTCCTGTCGTCGGGGTCGATGCCTGTCCCGGGGAGGGGAGTTGTGGTTGTGATTCCTCGACCGTCCCCGGGAGGTTCCGCCAGTTGAAGCCGTCGCCGACTCAGTCCTGGTAGCTTGGCTCTGAGTCGGGGCGCCATGATCCCTGTCGTACTCCTCTCGACGACGAAGTTCGTTCTCATGCCGCCGTTCCCCGCGAAGCGTTGATGGAGCTCCGCGCGTCCCGGCGACTGTTAATGGCGTGTCGTAGATCGTTCGGCGGGTGAGCAAGCGGTAGAAGATGGTTGGCCGCCTGGGTGAACAGTCGTCGGTAGCCGTCGGCGTCAGGAGTCCGAGGAAGTCCTTCTGCTATCCGAGCCAGCACCCCTCCGACTTCGCTCGGCGTGTTCATGGCTCGGGCGAAGTCGGGGTTCAGATTGCGCCCGAAGAGTGGATTCTCTCGACGTTGCCTTTCATCCTGCTCAACCTGTTCCTGAGCTCGTCGGCGATCACGTCGTCGGGAGTTCCTTCGCTCTCTGAAGACGCGTTCTTCCGGGGTTTCTCCTATCTCTGAGACCTCGTCTCGTGAGACAGGTTGTTCCGGATTCCGCTCCCCGGCTGCGTGATGTCGTCGAACATTCCTGCGCCGGTTCCTTCGTCGACGGGACTC
Organism: Zea luxurians; assembly: GCA_029449295.1. Classification (NCBI taxonomy): domain Eukaryota; kingdom Viridiplantae; phylum Streptophyta; class Magnoliopsida; order Poales; family Poaceae; genus Zea; species Zea luxurians. Next base: position 2,306,270 of record JAOPSE010000017.1, read on the forward strand.
TCGCTGAGGCGGTTCCTCCCCGGGTACAGTCGGCTCGTCGTCGGAGATGGTGGGCGATTCTGCCCTTCCGACGAAGAGGACGTCGGGGTAGAACGGTGCTGCCGTCGTGGTGATCTTCTTCCGGGGGGTTGGAGGTCACGCCTCTCCGGTATTGTCGGAGTTTGTTGAGGAAGACTCCTTTTCCGGCGGATCCGCGATACGGTGCAGAGTTCCTTCTTCGTCCGCTACGAATGAGATTGTCCCGAAGCAGAACATAGATCCGGGGCGTAGGGCGATCTTGCTGTAGAAGGAGATGGCCATTGAGCTAGCTTGGATTGTCGACACACCCCCTACCTGGCGCGCCAGCTGTCGGTGTTTAGGGTCCGACCGCACACCCGGGGTTGCCCCTCAAGGTGTTTTAGGAGTAGGAAGGTGTCGACAACTGTAGCAGAATGGTTCGTGCCGATCGCACGAGGGACGGTGGACAAGATTTACAGGTTCGGGCCGCTTAGTGATGCGTAACACCCTACGTCCTGATGAGTATGCTTGGTGGATATGATTACAAGAGAGCTCTCTGGATCGAGGATACAGAGAGTTGATGTGGGTGGCTAAGTAATGGGTCGATCGTTCTGAAGGGGTGCCCCCTAGGCCTTATATACTCGACCGTGGGGCAGTACACATGGATAAGATAACAACAAGTGGCTAAAAGATAGTGAACCTCTCGAGATTATCTTTTACGTAACCCTCGCCGACTTATCCTCACGTGGCTTCGCTGCATGGAGGCCCCGACGCGGGAAAATCGGATCTCTGCGGCGGCCAACGGCTCGACGCTATGGGCCGTCCGGGTTTGCACCGATCCGGCCTCATGTCGCCCTGTGTCGCTGGTCGTTTTTCCCCAGGCCCACGAAAGAATAACCTTACGATTTATTGGGCCCTTGGGCCTTTCGTGAGGTCCTTTACTCTTTTAGTGGACCCGGGGGATATCTATCCCCCACAATACCAGTCTATGATAGGGTCTTTACTTTATTTGTGTGCTAGTAGACCGGATATTATGCTTAGCATATGCATGTGTGCTAGATTTCAATTCGATCCAAGGGAGTGTCACTTAGTGGCCGTGAAGCGAATTCTTAGATATTTAGTCGCTACGCCTTGCTTCGGGATCTGGTATCCAAAGGGGTCTAACTTTGACTTGATTGGATATTTAGATTCCGACTATGCTGGATGTAAGGTCGACAGGAAGAGTACATCGGGGACGTGCCAATTCTTAGGAAGGTCCCTGGTGTCGTGGAATTCTAAGAAACAAACTTCCGTTGCCCTATCCACCGCTGAGGCCGAGTACGTTGCCGCAGTACAGTGTTGCGCGCAACTACTTTGGATGAGGCAAACCCTCCGGGACTTTGGCTACAATCTGAGCAAAGTCCCACTCCTATGTGACAATGAGAGTGCTATCCGAATAGCGGAAAATCCTGTTGAGCACAGCCGCACAAAGCACATTGACATCCGACATCACTTTTTGAGAGACCACCAGCAAAAGGGAGATATCAAAGTGTTTCATGTTAGCACCGAGAACCAGCTAGCCAATATCTTCACTAAGCCTTTAGATGAAAAGACCTTTTGCAGGCTGCGTAGTGAGCTAAATGTCCTAGATTCGCGGAACTTGGATTGATTTATAGCATACATGTGTTTATGCCTTTGATCATGTTCCTTATGCATATTGTTGCTTACTATGGTGCTCAAGTTGTACAATCACTCCCCGGACCTCACAAGTCCTTGTGCAAGTGATGCACATATTTAGGGGGAGTTGTGCTACAACTTGACCCTTTGAGACTAACCGTTTGCTTGAGTTTGCTTGATTTAGTCTCAAAGGAGGTTTGAAAGGGAAAAGGTGGACTTGGACCATGAAAGACTTCCACTGCACTCCGATGAGAGGGTAACTTATTCCAAGTTCATCTCATGTCCTCTTATTGCCTTTGTACTCTTATTTGAAGATTTTGGTGAGGCAATGGGGTTAAAGGGCCAAGATTGATCCCGTTTTGGTGCTTGATGCCAAAGGGAGAGAAAATAAAGGCTAAAGCAATAGATGGATCAGCTACCACTTGAGAAATTTTGAAAATAATAGATTAGAGCTTTTGGGTTTGTCAAAACTCTTTTATTGTCTTTTTTGTCAAAAGTTGGCCTCTTGTGGGGAGAAGTGTTGATTATGGGAAAAAGGGGGAGTTTTTGAAATCCTTGATCAATTTCCTTTAGAATACCTCTCTTTATGTCTCTACAAGTGAATTTGACTTAGAGATAGGAATTTGAGTTTGATTTGCAAAAACAACCCAAGTGGTGGCAAAGAGTGATCCATATATGCCAAATTTGATTCAAAACAACTATTGGGTTTCATTTGCATTGATATTGCACTTGTTCTTGTCACTTTATGTTGTGTTGGCATAAATCACCAAAAAGGGGGAGATTGAAAGGAAAATGTGCCCTTGGGCCATTTCTAAGTATTTTGGTGATTGAGTGCCAACACAAGTGCTTTTGTGTTAATCTATGTAAAGTGGTGGACAAAGTACAAATCATGTCAAAAGGTATGTTTCTAGACTTAGTACATTGTTTTATGGACTAATGTATTGTGTCTAAGTGCTGGAAACAGGAAAAATTGAATTGGAAATGAGATGGCTTTGTTCAGCCAAAGCCTGCTCAGTCTGGGTGCACCGGACTGTCCGGTGGTGCACCGGACAGTGTCCGGTGTGCCAGGCTGGCTCTGGCGAACAGGCTGCTCTCGGGACTTCGACGGCGGTGTACGACTATAATTCACTGGACTGTCCGGTGGTGCACCGGACTGTCTGGTGAGCCGTTCACAGGCAAACTCGTCGCTCTCGGGAGATGATTAACGGCGTACGGCTAAAATTCACCAGTCTGTCCGGTGGTGCACCGGACTGTCCGGTGAGTCAACAGTCAGCCGGGGCAACGGTTGGCCGAGGATTCCGCGCGTGACGCGTGGCCGAGCCAACGGTCACAATGGTGCAACGGACTGTCCGGTGTGCACCGGACAGTGTCCGGTGCGCCAACGGCTCTCAGACTCCAACGGTCGGCTTCGCTAAATAAGGAAGGATATCCGCACCGGACAGTGTCCGGTGGTGCACGGGACTGTCCGGTGCGCCAGTCGACAGAAGGCAAGATCTGCCTTCCAGGATTGCTCTCAACGGCTCCTAGCTGCCTTGGGGCTATAAAAGGGACCCCTAGGCGCATGGAGGACAATACCAAGCATTCCTTAAGCACTCTTGATCACTCACACTCCATTCTTGCGCACTTGTTCGACATTCTAGTGATTTGAGCTCCGTTCTAGTGTGCTAGTCTTTTGAGCTTAAGTCTGGGTCTTGTGTGTGCGTATTTGCTGTGATCTTTGTGTCTTGTGTGAGTTGCTAATCCCTCCCTTACTCCGTGCTTCTTTGTGAACTTCAAGTGTAAGGGCGAGAGGCTCCAAGTTGTGGAGATTCCTCGCAAACGGGATTAAGAAAAGCAAGCAAAACACCGTGGTATTCAAGTGGGTCTTTGGACCGCTTGAGAGGGGTTGATTGCAACCCTCGTCCGTTGGGACGTCACAACGTGGAGTAGGCAAGCGTTGGTCTTGGCCGAACCACGGGATAACCACCGTGCCATCTCTGTGATTGATCTCTTGTGGTTATTGTGTTTTGTTGAGACTCCTCTCTAGCCACTTGGCGATTATTGTGCTAACACTTAACCAAGTTTTTGTGGCTTAAGTTTCAAGTGTTACAGGATCACCTATTCACCCCCCTCTAGGTGCTCTCAATTTGGCAGACAAACAAATCACCATTATAAGTCTTAGTAAAGAGAGTAGGATCACCTTTCCCAACCTTGAAAGCGTTAGAAATAAGAAAATCTCTAAGGCATCCATACCATGCTCTTGGGGCTTGTTTAAGTCCATAGAGCGCCTTAGAGAGCCTGTAGACGTGGTTAGGATACCTATCATCCTCGAAGCTTGGGCGTTGTTCCACATATACTTCCTCCTTGATTGGTCCATTGAGGAAGGCGCTCTTCACGTCCATTTGAAACAACTTAAACGAGTGGTGAGCAGCATAGGCCAATATTATGCGTATTGATTCGAGCCTAGCTACAGGAGCAAAAGTCTCCTGAAAATCCAAACCTACGACTTGGGAATAACCTTTTGCCACAAGTTGAGCCTTGTTTCTTGTTAGCACCCCATGCTCATCTTGATTGTTGCGGAACACCCACTTGGTTCCCACAACGTTTTGTTTCGAACGTGGCAGCAGGCTCCATACTTCATTTCTCTTGAAGTTATTGAGCTCTTCCTGCAAGGCCAATACCCAGTCCATGTCCTGCAAGGCTTCTTCTACCCTAAAAGGCTCAATAGAAGAAACAAACGAGTAATGCTCACAAAAGTTAGTTAAACGTGAGCGAGTAGTTACTCCCTTGTTGATGTCACCCAGAATTTGATCGACTAGATGGTTTCTTTGAATAGTCGCTCGGACTTGAGTTGGAGGTGCTTGTGGTGCTTCTTCTTCCTTATCCTATTCTTCATGTGCTCCCCCTTGATCCATGCCTTCATCTTGAGGTATGTGTTCCTCATCTTGAGTTGGGGGATGCACCAGTGTTGAGGAAGATGGTTGATCTTGATCTTGTTGTTTCTGCGGTCGCACATCACCTATCGCCATTGTTCATATTGCGGCCATTGGAACCTCATCCTCATCTACATCATCATGATCAACTTGCTCTCTTGGAGAACCATTAGTCTCATCAAATACAATGTAGCTAGAGACTTCAACTAAACCCAATGATTTGTTGAAGACTATACGCCTTTATATTTGAATCATAACCTAGTAAAAACACTTCTAGTGCTTTGGGAGCAAATTTTGAATGTCTACCTTTCATTACCAAGATGTAGCATTTGCTACCAAATACACGAAAGTATGAAACATTGGGTTTGTTACCAGTTAGGAGTTCATAAGATTTCTTCTTAAGGAGGCGATGAAGATAGAGCCGTTTATGGCATGACAAGTTGTATTTACAGCTTTCGACCAAAACTGCTCAGGTGTCTTGTACACTCCAAGCATTTTCCTCGCCATGTCGATTAGCGTCCTGTTCTTTCTCTCTACTACACCATTTTGTTGTGTTGTATGGGGAGCAGAGAACTCATGCTTGACGCCTTTCTCCTCAAGATATTCTTCCACTTGAAGGTTCTTGAACTCAGATCCATTGTCACTCCTTATCTTGTTTTTCTCCTTCTTCCATTTCTTTTCTTGTCCCTGGTCATTTTCATTATTGGGACATTGTGCAATAAAATGACCGGACTTACTGCATTTGAAGTAGGAGTGCTTTCCCTTTGACTTGTTTGGGTACTCCTTGCGTCCCTTCAAGGCGGTCTTGAAACGCTTGATTACAAGTGCCATTTCGTCCTCATTCAGCCCGACAGCCTCCATTTGTGCTACCTTGTTAGGTAGCCCCTCCATGCTAGTTGTTGCTTTGGGAGCAATGGTCTGCAGCTCATAAATAGGCAGTGGTCCATTTGCAATATCATCCACATACCTTGCTTCTTTTACCATCATGCGCCCGCTCAAAGGCATAAAACATATGTATGTTATAGATCAATCCAAGTTGCACGAATCTAAGACATTTAGCACAATACACAACATGCAAAACCTTTTCTCATCTAAAGGCTTGGTGAAGATATCGGCTAGCTGGTTCTCGATGCTAATATGATAAATATCGATATCTCCCCTTTGCTGGTGGTCTCTCAAAAGTGATGCCGGATATCTATGTGCTTAGTGTGGCTGTGTTTAATAGGATTATCCGCCAAGTGGATTGCACTCTCATTATCACATAGGAGTGGTACTTTGCTCAGATTGTAGCTAAAGTCTCGGAGGGTTGCCTCATCCAAAGCAGTTGCGCGCAACACTGTCCTGCGGCAACATACTCGGTCTCAACGGTGGATAGGGCAACGAATGTTTGTTTCTTAGAGCTCCAGGACACCAGAGACCTTCCCTGAAACCGACAAGTCCCTGATGTGCTCTTCCTATCAACCTTGCACCCGACATTAGTAAGAATCTGAATATTCGATTAAGTCAAAGGTAGACCCCTTTGGATACCAAATCCTGAAGCAAGGCGTAGAAACTAAATATCTAAGAATTCGCTACACGACCACAAGGTGAAATTCCTTGGGGTCGGATTGAAATCTAGCACACATGCATACACTAAGCATAATATCCGTTCTACTAGCACAAAGATAATGTAAAGAACCTATCTGTTGGTCACTTGTTCTCAAAAGCTATGAATCAAGAACAAGGCAACACAAATGTTAATAGTTAAAGACCTTCGTCCTTTGTAACATTATCTCCTTTAGGATATAATGATCTCCGGACAAAAGTCATGAAGGACATACCTTCATCATTTCAATATATATAAAGATATAAAGAGGCTCGTATGAAATATGAAAAGAGTATGAACAATCAACTTGAATTATTAGATTATCCATATTCTTATTATATAATCATAAACAAATATCAGTGATGTATAGATTACATTTGTACCTTCAGCTTGACAGAAGGTGTCACACCCGGGCTTTAAGGAACAAAGCCGGGTGCATCTCATACATGCGCCAAAGAAGACAACATATATAATAACAGAGTGTATAGAGATAAATGTCATAAAACATCAGAGTATTTATTACATAGCGGAAGACTTAATACAAAATAAAAGAATAAACATAAGACAAACTAAGGATCGTTGGCGCCAATGTCAACTGAGAAACGCCACCTAGATCAGATCATACTCCTCGCACTGTGGCTCCTCCTGAACCACCTGCTCCTCTCCTGTGGGGGGTGTGAGACAGAAAGAGTGAGCTCACATATGATCATAGCTCAACAAGTCGTGGGGAATAATGTGACATGAACTCACCAAAAGTGGGAGTTCATGAAGTGTAAGGCTGATCAACGAAATAAAGGCTGAAGCTGAGCATTGCTTTTAGAAGTTGGTCAAAGTTTTATTAGCAGTTACTAAGTGTAAGTAAATACCAAACCATAGTAATAATAAGTAAAAGTAATAATAAAATAATCCCAAATGCAATGAGATGACAAATTAAGTTTAAGTTCCATAAATTAATCATGTGAGTGTCCGAGCCGCTCATGACCGTGAGCACGGCTAGTATACCAGTTTTACACTCTGCAGAGGTTGCACATCTTTACCCACAAGTCGTGTTACCCATTTGCCACGGAGTTGATCAGACCCCATACACCTCTACTAAGGAAGCGAGGCAGGGTACCACAACGAGGCCTTTACAAAGTTCCACTAGCTTCAGACTACCCGCTACAGTTTATAGGAAGCTCCAGTGCAGGAATCCCTCGCCTGACCGCCATCGCAGCAAAATCAACCCAAGGACCTCCCTACACTGACCACTCCCCTACTGCCCTTGCCCCTTTCGGGTAAGGTAGCCCTCCACTAGCTTTCCTAGTTACTCAGCCAAGGGCGTCCCATTAAACCCTTATGGTAGCACTGTTTTCCCGGGTGGTTCTCCATGTTCCCATTAATATAATGATCTTATCATGAACATAAAATAATGAACAGATAATAACAAGTGTAAAAATGAGTAATGAATATCTCTATACCCAAAGCCACATAAAGCATTAGCATGCACTACCCAAAAATTTAGTAGTAAAACCAGTGGTGAATCAAGGTATAAAGATAGTCAAATCTAGGGTATCCTATTGGGTCCCATCAAAATTAACCTATGCAGATTATTATGAATAATAAGAACATGAATGGGTAAAAGAGGTGATCAAGGGCACAACTTGCCTTCCACGAGCTCCTGCTCAGCAGTCTCTACCCGCTGAACCCCGGAATCCTCTGTAGCTTGCTCGTCTACTCGCATCAATACAATACATACATGGTATAGCAAAAATTAACAACACAACAAACATGTAAATAAAATACACAGTAATAATCTAGACATTAAACTAAGATCGCAGGAACTGGAATCATTAAATTTGGAGGTATAGATTTTAAGTTATGGATTTTCTAAGGTTTTATGTATTTAATACATGATTAAGTGATAGATAAATTTTAAATTATCTTTTATGTCAAAACAGTGGCACAAATGGATAGACAATAATATTATGAACATTTAGAAACTGGAATGGTCAAATTTGGAGTTTATATGAATTTTCTACAATTTAAACAAGTTCTAGCAATTATTTTTGTATTAAAAATACATTTCTGATTTATTTTCTCTGGTTTTATAATTCCCTGGAGTGGGCCTCAAATACCAGAAAGCGCAGGGGCAAGCGTGAAAGAATCTCTAGACTCAGTGAACAGTACTCTCTGGATGGCGGGTTAGTTTTCCTAATATTATAAGGGGTTTTCTGCGAAATGGCACGGTGAAGAGGTATCAGCCGATAACGACCATCCGATTAGAAATGAACGGCGCCGATTAAATCTAAGTGAGTTACACAACCGCGCACGACCCCGATTGTCAGATCCTGATCCAATGGCTCAGGTGAAATCAGTGAACGGTATTCTTGGGTTTTAATCCTAGCCGCCCAACCGAATCTGACGGCCACGCACACGTCGCCCCAACTTCTAATCCTAATCGCTCGGCAAGGATCCAACGGTTGCACACTAAGTCTTCCTCCCACCAGAGCACATCCCCGACGGCAGACTACGCACCACGGCGGCGCCATGACCTTGGCACAGCGCCCGCGATCCCAGGTGGCCAAGCACAGATCCGAATAGCCCAACACATGCCAGGGACCAAGGCAAATTTAGCATACGGACTCATACCGAAGGTAGTGGTGACGGTGGTGCTGTCGACGACGCGATGCGGAGCCGCGGCGGCACCCAACTCCGGTGACGAATTGAGGTTGACATGGACCCGATCCTTGCACGCCGAGTGAGTTTACAGCTCCGCCACCCCGAGATGATTATCCCGCGCCGCCCAATTGGCTCCTAATGACGGCGAGACGGCAAACCGACGATGGCGGCGCAATGCACTTCTCCACCTCACGCCGCGAAAGCTGGTATGGCCTCGGGACGTGGATGCATCGCGCCAGAGGCTAGGGGCGCTACTTATGTGTCGCAACATTGGCGCACGAGGGGGCTCGGGGTCCGTTGTACCGGCCAGCTGAGCCGGTCAAAGTGCGGCGGAGGTTGCGCCCGCGGAGAAACAGGAGGAAGAGGAGACTTCGTGTGCGTGGTGGCCGACCGGTGGGTCCAGCGAAGTCAGCGAGACAATACTGAGTCCGCGCGGTAATGGATGGCTGACCAGTGGGTCCCCCCCGCCAGGTGACAGCGCGCGCGGTGGAAGAGTGAGTGTGGGCCGCGCGGGGTGTTTCTGCAGTTGGACCGAAAGCAAGATCTTGGCCCATTCAAGCGTTTCCCCCCTTTTTCTTTTATATTCTATTTTCCTTTTCTTTTCTTTTTAATTTCCCACTTCATAATTTAAATTCCCATTCAAGTTTAAATTTCTTGGCACATTTGTTTTCTCATAAAATGTTCCTCTTACACATGGTAGGAGTGATTTACCTATTTTAATATTCATTGGGTGATTATTAGTGCTTCTCTTTCTTAAATCCTAGAGTTCCCCCTTTTTTATTTTAACTTCCACTTTGGAATTTTAATATATTCTCTTTTTTACATTATTTTATATTTTCACAAAAATGCACACAAAATAAAACTTCAGCATGATGCATATTCTATTTTAGTACCATTTATTTTGACCAATAACTCTGACTTATAGGTACGTTCTTGCTATGATGAATATATGGCACATAAAATAGAAAGATCAACTATATCCTTATTGTATACGTTTCTGGATATTACAAATCCTACCCCCCTTAAAAAGAATCTCATCCCCGAGATTTAAGAAGATCTAGGGAAAAGATGGGGGAAGTCTATGCGAAGCTCCTCTTCTCTTTCCCAAGTAGCTTCTTCTTCACCATGGTGACTCCATTGTACCTTGCACATCTTTATCACCTTATTTCTTGTAACTCGAGTCAAAGTGTCCAGAATTTTGATAGGGTACTCATCATAGGTCAGATCATCCTGCACACTGAGGTCTTCCATTGGTAGTTGCTCCTCAGGTACCCTGAGGCACTTCTTTAGCTGGGACACATGAAACACATCATGTACATCTGACAGATGATTGGGTAACTCCAGTTGATATGCAACTTCTCCCACTCGCTTTAAGATCAAGAAAGGTCCAATGAAGCGAGGGGACAACTTTCCTTTAACTTTAAATCTCCTCATACCCCGGAGTGGTGACACCTTCAGATAGACATGATCACCCTCCTTAAACTCTAGTAGTCTTCTCCTATTATCAGCATAGCTCTTTTGCCTGGATTGTGCAATCCTCAAATTTTCTCTTAGCATTCGAACTTGTTCTTCTGCCTCTTGAATAAGTTCAGGCCCAAAGAACTGTCTTTCTCCAGTCTGATCCCAATACAGTGGTGTCCTGCACTTTCTGCCATATAGAGCCTCAAATGGTGACATCTTCAAACTGGCCTGGTAGCTATTATTATAAGAAAACTCAGCATAGGGTAAGCTCTTCTCCCAACTTCCACCATGTTTAAGAGCACAAGCTCTTAGCATATCCTCCAGCACTTGATTAGTCCTCTCTGTCTGCCCATCAGTCTGGGGATGGTAGGCTGAACTAAAATTCAACTTTGTATCCAAACTCTCATGTAACTTCTTCCAAAACCGAGAAGTAAACTGTGATCCTCGATCAGACACGATCTTCTTAGGTACTCCATGTAAACAAACTATCCGAGTCATATACAATTCTGCTAGCTTGGCTCCTGTATAATTAGTCCTCACAGGTATGAAATGAGCCACTTTTGTCAATCTGTCTACAATCACCCAAATAGAGTCATACCCAGCAGGGGTGCGGGGTAGTCCAACAATGAAGTCCATACCAATTTCTTCCCATTTCCACTCGGGTATCTTCAATGGGTGCAATAATCCAGCTGGTCTTTGATGTTCGGCCTTGACTCTTTGACACACATCACACTTAGCCACATGGGCAGCGACATCTCTTTTCAGTCCATACCACCAATACTTTTGCTTCAAATCTTGATACATCTTAGTGCTACCAGGGTGGATAGAATAATCAGAATCATGGGCTTCTTTCAATATAGTCTCACGAAGGCTTTCAATATCAGGGACACACATTCTGTCCTTGAACCATGTAGTACCTTGCTCATCCTCCGTGAATTCTGGAACTCGACCTTCCGTAATCAGATCCTTAATCTCTTGAATTTTAGCATCTCCAACCTGACCTTTATGAATCTCTTGCTCCAAGGTAGGTTCCAACTCAATGGTAACTCCTTCAGTGTGAGTAACAATTCCCAGGTTGAGCTTCTCAAAGTCTTTTGCTAATTCATCGGGTAGCTGGACGACAAAAGCGGAGTGAACATGCTCTTTCCTTCTCAAGGCATCTGCAACCAAATTCGCCTTGCCCGGGTGATAGTGAATCTCTAAATCATAATCCTTAATAAGCTCCAACCAACGGCGTTGCCTAAGGTTGAGATCCTTCTGAGTGAATATATACTTCAAACTCTTATGATCTGTGTATACTTGGCACTTAGTTCCCATGATGTAGTGTCTCCAAATCTTAAGTGCATGTACAACCGCTGCTAGTTCCAAGTCATGAGTGGGGTAGTTCAGTTCATGTTTCCTCAACTGACGAGACGCATAGGCGATCACATGTCCTTCTTGCATAAGAACACACCCCAATCCTTGGCCACATGCATCACAATAAATGTCAAATCCCTTCTGCAGATCTGGCATAACCAACACTGGTGGAGACATCAATCTCTCCTTCAAATGATCAAAGCTTTCTTGGCATTTCTCATCCCACTTGAATTCTCTTCCTTTCTCCAAAAGCGATGTCATAGGCTTGGCAATTTTAGAGAACCCTTCAATGAATATCCGATAATATCCTGCGAGTCCCAAGAAACTCCGAATCTCAGTAACTGTAGTGGGCACTCTCCACTCCATTATCGTCTTCACTTTAGCAGGATCCACTGCTATTCCTCCATTAGAAATAATATGACCAAGGAATGGCACCTTGTCAATCCAAAACTCGCACTTGCTGAACTTAGCGTAGAGTTGATTATCTCGCAACTTCTGTAGCACCAACCTTAGATGTTGTTCATGATCACTTTCATTCTTAGAATAGATAAGAATATCGTCGATGAACACCACGACAAATCTGTCCAAATACTCCATAAACACCTTATTCATCAAATTCATGAAATAAGCCGGTGCATTGGTTAATCCAAATGACATAACGGTAAACTCATATAATCCATATCGGGTTGAGAAAGCCGTCTTAGGAATATCCGAGGGTCTAATCTTCATCTGATGGTATCCTGATCGGAGATCAATCTTCGAGAATACCCTGGCTCCTCTCATCTGATCAAACAAATCCTCAATACGGGGTAATGGATACTTGTTCTTCACCGTGACATCATTAAGTGATCTATAGTCCACACACATCCGTTGCGATGCATCCTTCTTCTGCACAAATAACACCGGTGCTCCCCAAGGTGAGGAACTCGGACGAATGTACCCCGCTTCTTGTAACTCAGTTAACTGCTTCTTAAGCTCCTTCAGTTCTTCTACAGCCATCCTGTATGGTCGCTTAGAAATAGGGGCAGTTCCAGGTAAAAGGTCAATCACAAACTCAACTTCCCTATCTGGTGGCATCCCTGGTAACTCCTCTGGAAAGACATCCAGAAAATCTCTAACCACCCGGATGTTGTCACCAACAAACTCCTCAGGTATAAAGAACATTACACGCATGGATGAGGTGGTTACTGCAATATTAACTTGAAATGTTTCTCCTTTAGGACTAGTGAGCTCTATAGTACCTCTATCACATGCTATAATGGCCTTTGCCTTCCTTAACCATGACATTCCAAGAATCAGATCTATACTGCTGGCATCTAATATTATAGCAGTAGCTCCAAATTCTCTTCCCATAATTGATAATGTCAATCTACGTGTCATTTGATTCGCCTCAATAGGCCCTTTAGGCGTGATTACTATCATTGGTTTTCTCATATTTAGCAGGGGTATCTCATTAGTGTTGGCATATCGAGCAGACATGAATGAATGTGTAGCACCAAAATCAAATAATATTGTTGCAGGAAGGGCATTAATGTAAAACATACCGAGTACGATGTCGGCACCATCAGGAGTATCATCAACGCTGACTTGATTCACCCTGGCTATAGAATATCCCTTGCCAGGAGTCTGTTGCTTGTTCTTAGCTGGTGTACCAGAATTTCCCATAGGACAAGCATTAGCATAGTGCCCAATCTGACTGCACTTGAAGCATGTAGGGCCGGTCTTCTGTCCTGTAGGCCTCGTCGGGGTGCCAGTGGGAGTGGCCTGACGAGTAGGTGTCCGTGGAGACCCCTGTGGAGCATACTGAACTGGGCGTGGTCCTCCTGGTCGAGTCGGTGTACCCTATGGCGGTACGTAGCGGGGACGAACACTGCTGCTACCCTGTCCTTGTGAGATAGCCTTCCTCTTCAAATCACCCAGTTGAACACACTTGTGTTCAATAGCAAGAGCCTTATCCAGTAGCCTCTGAAATGATGGAAAAGTGTGTGCAACCAGTGCATACTGCAAGGGTCCATTAAGTCCCTCAATAAAGTGCTCCTGCTTCCTCTCATCCTCAGCAACTTCCTCCGGAGCATATCTCGACAGCTGAATGAATTTGTCTCTATACTCGCTGACCGACATGTTGCCTTGCTTCAAAGACAGAAACTCCTTCTTCTTGATCTTTATCATACCAGCTGGAATATGGTAGTTCCTGAACTGCGTACTGAACTCTGCCCAAGTAATAGTATCAGCAGCATCATGGGCAGCCGTATAAGAATCCCACCAATCAGCAGCGGGACCTGTCAGACGACCTGAGGCATAAAGAACTTTCTCCCTGTCTGAGCATTGGGCAATGTTGAACATCTTCTCAATTGCTTTCAGCCAATCGTCTGCATCTAGTGGATCTGGCGAGCTGGCGAAGGTCGGTGGCTTATGGCTCATAAATTCCTGGTGCTTATCACGAGGTGGAACTGGTGGTGGTGGTGGAGGCAGTGGCACTTGTTGCTGTTGTTGAAGTTGTTGTTGCAGCTGCTGTTGTTGCGCCCTTCTCTCCTGGCGTATCTCCTCTCTCTCCTGGCGCAACTCCTAGCGTATATCTTCTCTTTCCTGACGCATCTCCTGGCATTCTTGCTGCATCTGTGCACGCATATCAGCCATAGTGTCCGCCATTTGCTGCATCACCGCCATCTGAGCTGCACCAGTGGATCAACTCCGCCTGGTGGAGGATTAGGAGGATTCATCCCTGCTGGCTGTGGCTGAGGTTGTCTATATATCCTTCGAGTGTGTCTATTAGGGGGCAAATCAATTCCACCACCCTGCCTGGTATTTACCATTTGAGTTAGATACATAAGGTAAGAGAATAGTAAACAAGGCAGTAATTACGAATCATGTTACTTTGGGGGATTTATTAGCTAAGCAATTTAATGTTTTACCTACCATAGCTAATTTATTACCTTATGCTGGCACATGCTAAGATGTCCATATATAATATCTCAATCAATCAAAGAAGCAAATCAAACATTTGTCATTAGAACAATCAACCAACTTTTTTTTATAGAGAAACTAATTTTTTTTCTTAGGTCTCCTATCTCCTAAAAATGTCATAGGGGTAGGGATTCCAAGGTTTGAAATCCATCTTGTCTTAGAATAGAAAAGGTAAGAATGATCAGAGTAGAACAGTAGAAGGTGAGACAGGATCAAGACAAGATGAGTATAGAAAGAATCAGAGTAAGATAAGTAGGTAAGGGTTTGTCCATTTCTATCTAGGTTTCGTCCTACAGTCAACATTTCCTCTGATACCACTTCTGTCACACCCAGGCTTTAAGGAACAAAGCCGGGTGCATCTCATACATGCGCCAAAGAAGACAACATATATAATAACAGAGTGTATAGAGATAAATGTCATAAAACATCAGAGTATTTATTACATAGCGGAAGACTTAATACAAAATAAAAGAATAAACATAAGACAAACTAAGGATCGTTGGCGCCAATGTCAACTGAGAAACGCCACCTAGATCAGATCATACTCCTCGCACGGTGGCTCCTCCTGAACCACCTGCTCCTCTCCTGTGGGGGGTGTGAGACAGCAAGAGTGAGCTCACATACGATCATAGCTCAACAAGTCATGGGGAATAATGTGACATGAACTCACCAAAAGTGGGAGTTCATGAAGTGTAAGGCTGATCAACGAAATAAAGGCTGAAGCTGAGCATTGCTTTTAGAAGTTGGTCAAAGTTTTATTAGCAGTTACTAAGTGTAAGTAAATACCAAACCATAGTAATAATAAGTAAAAATAATAATAAAATAATCCCAAATGCAATGAGATGACAAATTAAGTTTAAGTTCCATAAATTAATCATGTGAGTGTCCGAGCCGCTCATGACCGTGAGCACGGCTAGTATACCAGTTTTACACTCTGCAGAGGTTG
Organism: Zea luxurians; assembly: GCA_029449295.1. NCBI lineage: Eukaryota > Viridiplantae > Streptophyta > Magnoliopsida > Poales > Poaceae > Zea > Zea luxurians. Next base: position 2,321,805 of record JAOPSE010000017.1, read on the forward strand.
CGCATCTTTACCCACAAGTCGTGTTACCCATTTGCCACGGAGTTGATCAGACCCCATACACCTCTACCAAGGAAGCGAGGCAGGGTACCACTACGAGGCCTTTACAAAGTTCCACTAGCTTCAGACTACCCGCTACAGTTTATAGGAAGCTCCAGTGCAGGAATCCTTCGCCTGACCGTCATCGCAGCAAAATCAACCCAAGGACCTCCCTACACTGACCACTCCCCTACTGCCCTTACCCCTTTCGGGTAAGGTAGCCCTCCACTAGCTTTCCTAGTTACTCAGCCAAGGGCGTCCCATTAAACCCTTGTGGTAGCACTGTTTTCCCGGGTGGTTCTCCATGTTCCCATTAACATAATGATCTTATCATGAACATAAAATAATGAACAGATAATAACAAGTGTAAAAATGAGTAATGAATATCTCTATACCCAAAGCCACATAAAGCATTAGCATGCACTATCCAAAAATTTAGTAGTAAAACCAGTGGTGAATCAAGGTATAAAGATAGTCAAATCTAGGGTATCCTATTGGGTCCCATCAAAATTAACCTATGCAGATCATTATGAATAATAAGAACATGAATGGGTAAAAGAGGTGATCAAGGGCACAACTTGCCTTCCACGAGCTCCTGCTCAGCAGTCTCTACCCGCTGAACACCGGAATCCTCTGTAGCTTGCTCGTCTACTCGCATCAATACAATACATACATGGTATAGCAAAAATTAACAACACAACAAACATGTAAATAAAATACACAGTAATAATCTAGACATTAAACTAAGATCGCAGGAACTGGAATCATTAAATTTGGAGGTATAGATTTTAAGTTATGGATTTTTTAAGGTTTTATGTATTTAATACATGATTAAGTGATAGATAAATTTTATATTATCTTTTATGTCAAAACAGTGGCACAAATGGATAGACAATAATATTATGAACATTTAGAAACTGGAATGGTCAAATTTGGAGTTTATATGAATTTTCTACAATTTAAACAAGTTCTAGCAATTATTTTTGTATTAAAAATACATTTCTAATTTATTTTCTCTGGTTTTATAATTCCCTGGAGTGGGCCTCAAATAACAGAAAGCGCAGGGGCAAGCGTGAAAGAATCCCTAGACTCAGTGAACAGTACTCTCTGGATGGCGGGTTAGTTTTCCTAATATTATAAGGGGTTTTCTGTGAAATGGCACGGTGAAGAGGTATCGGCCGATAACGACCATCCGATTAGAAATGAACGGCGTCGATTAAATCTAAGTGAGTTACACAACCGCGCAGGACCCCGATTGTCAGATCCTGATCCAATGGCTCAGGCGAAATCAGTGAACGGTATTCTCGGGTTTTAATCCTAGCCGCCCAACCGAATCTGACGGCCACGCACACGTCGCCCCAACTTCTAATCCTAATCGCTCGGCAAGGATCCAACGGCTGCACACTAAGTCTTCCTCCCACCAGAGCACATCCCCGACGGCAGACTACGCACCACGGCGGCGCCATGACCTTGGCACAGCGCCCGCGATCCCAGGTGGCCAAGCACAGATCCGAATAGCCCAACACATGCCAGGGACCAAGGCAAATTTAGCATACGAACTCATACCGAAGGTAGTGGTGACGGTGGTGCTGTCGACGACGCGATGCGGAGCCGCGGCGGCACCCAACTCCGGTGACGAATTGAGGTTGACATGGACCCGATCCTTGCACGCCGAGTGAGTTTACAGCTCCGCCACCCCGAGATGATTATCCCGCGCCACCCAATTGGCTCCTAATGACGGCGAGACGACAAACTGACGATGGCGGCGCAATGCACTTCTCCACCTCACGCCGCGAAAGCTGGTATGGCCTCGGGACATGGATGCATCGCGCCAGAGGCTAGGGGCGCTACTTATGTGTCGCAACATTGGCGCACGAGGGGGCTCGGGGTCTGTTGTACCGGCCAGCTGAGCCGGTCAAAGCGCGGCGGAGGTTGCGCCCGCGGAGAAACAGGAGGAAGAGGAGACTTCGTGTGCGTGGTGGCCGACCGGTGGGTCCAGCGAAGTCAGCGAGACAATACTGAGTCCGCGCGGTAATGGATGGCTGACCAGTGGGTCCCCCCCGCCAGGTGACAGCGCGCGCGGTGGAAGAGTGAGTGTGGGCCGCGCGGGGTGTTTCTGCAGTTGGGCCGAAAGCAAGATCTTGGCCCATTCAAGCGTTTCCCCCCTTTTTCTTTTATATTCTATTTTCCTTTTCTTTTCTTTTTAATTTCCCACTTCATAATTTAAATTCCCATTCAAGTTTAAATTTCTTGGCACATTTGTTTTCTCATAAAATGTTCCTCTTACACATGGTAGGAGTGATTTACCTATTTTAATATTCATTGGGTGATTATTAGTGCTTCTCTTTCTTAAATCCTAGAGTTCCCCCTTTTTTTATTTGAACTTCCACTTTGGAATTTTAATATATTCTCTTTTTTTACATTATTTTATATTTTCACAAAAATGCACACAAAATAAAACTTCAGCATGATGCATATTCTATTTTAGTACCATTTATTTTGACCAATAACTCTGACTTATAGGTATGTTCTTGCTATGATGAATATATGGCACATAAAATAGAAAGATCAACTATATCCTTATTGTATATGTTTCTGGATATTATAGAAGGTAAAAGTTCAAGAGTGACGTGCGAGTGATTACAAGTCAACGTGAACAGTACGGTGTTACTGTTCATCTATTTATAGGCACATGACGCAGCCTGGGTAAAATTACATTCATGTCCCTCACATTTACTATTAGCTAAAAGGTATTCTGTCGAGGACTGAGCAGTCTTTTCCTTTTAAGTTGGTTTCATCCTCCATCATCATCCTTGTGCTAAGCCAAAGCTTCTCCAGTCACAGCTTTGGAGTCAGTCTATCCTTCTTCCAGATCATGCTTTTTCACACCATGCATGCCTTCGTCTTAAACCCGAAGCTTCTTGTGACAGTATACTGTACTGGAAAGCATGTTAGCCGTGTTTTTGAGGACCTTCGAAAAATGAAGGCCCCCAACAGTAGCCCCTTGCCATGTTAATTTGTTGTTTAACAAATTTAGACTGCGATGTGAACAAAGGCCTTTAGCCGATGGTCTGAAAAAACACCTTCCCATCGCTAGAATAGAGAAAGACAATGATAAATGGGGCTCGCCAAGTTGCAATGCACTAGGCATATAAATATAAACCCACAACGAGAGCATCTTCTACGCCATTTCAATTGCTTGTGCTGTTTTCTCAAGTTTTAAATTTCTTGCTGTCAGATTTCACTTGTTTTGTGAGCTTTGGCATTTGTTCGATTTTCCACCAAATGGCTGACGAGAAGAAGTTTGCTGATCCTGCCCTGGCTGGTTTTTACGAGGCCATGGAAAAAACAAACACAGAGAAGATTACAAATGAAATACTAGCTGATTTATCTGAAGATTCTAATGATAGTGATGACTTTGATGTGGAAAGTGGGAATGAAGATGCCGAAGACCGGCCCTGGCGGCCAAGTCATACCATCTTTAGAAAGTCGTCCATTAAACAGAGTCAGATTGATGCGGTGAAGGGAAGATACTTTCGTGACATGTCTATTGTGAGGGTTGGGGGAGACAGCGCCGCCCCCGCACCCGAAGAAGATGAAGTTGTTGTTTACAGAAGCTTTATGAAGGCAGGTCTTCGATTCCCCTTGAGCAGATTTTTGGTTGTAGTTTTGAAGACATTTGAAATCTTCCTTCATCAAATCACTCTATAATCAGAATGGGTATTTTTGTTTGGGCCATGAGAAGCCAAGGGCTGGAGCCGAGCGTGAAGTGCTTCTGCAACATGCACGAATTACTGTACAAGACGAAGGCCACTAGTAAAGAGCAATATCACAACAACTTCAGTTGTTATGGCTTCGTTCCTCACTCCGATGTAAGTTATCCCATTCCAACATTTTGAAAAAGGTGGCCCTGGGCCTGGATGGAGGAATGGTTTTATGTCAAGAATAATCTAATTGAAAGGGAAGACATAAAGGGGATTATCCAACGCCCCATCTGGTCTCGCTTCGGCCTCCGAAGGCCGGCTACTTCGTTTGAGAATGATACCAAAGCATGTCAGAAGGCTTTTAATAATGTTTGTGCCTTCATTGGCACGAGAGACCTGGTTCAAGAGCACATAGCCTATAGAGTATGGCCACTTGTGGAGACTGCTATTGGGTCCAGTCAAGGTGGATTGGTTTACTTGAAATACACCTTCAGATACAGAGACCAGTTCGACGAACCAAACGATGACTGGCTGAAATGTGTTGAGGCGACTAGCGATGAGTTACTTGGAGCGTACACAAGAGCCGAAGATGATGCCTTGAGCTTAGCCTTCAGAGGGCGAGGCAAGAAAAGGTTGAACAGAGTTTTTGACGTTATCGGCTTCGTATATCTAGACTACATTTACCCCTCACGAAAGCAGGGGAAGAAAAGGAAAACTGCTGCCTTGGCCATCTCTGTTGCGCCGAAAGGCAAGAAGATCAAGGTTTTGACCCACCAGCCAAGATACATTGAAACGACCACAGTGCTGAAATTTGGTGAAGGAACATCTTCCACTATCGAAGCGGAACAAGCTACTCCTATCAGTCGGAGCATCGAAGAATCGGCTACAGTACCGAAGGTTTCTACAACCGGATCAGCCGGAGTGCTGATACAAACTGCTGAAGCTAAAGGAAAAACGGTCGAGAAACCAGACCGATAGGAAACGGCAGGACCGTTGGAGCCAAAATTGCCGAAGGTGGCAAAAACTCCTGCAATAACTCCCAAGAGGAGAAGAATGGCAAGCATGCTAGATGCTGTCATGGAGACAACAAGGGCGTTGACTCCTGCTCCTGCAAAAAAGGTTGCCGAAGCTGTGGCAGCTCATGCTGAAACCAAAGCTGAGCCCTCAGCGCCGACGGAGGCAGAGCCTGCTGCAACTGAGAGAGCTGAGCAAAAATCTCTAGATACCGGCATGGCTCTAGAGAAGGATGCGCTCGAAAAAGCTAAAACTCCTATTCTCGAAGCCCCATCCGAAGATTTTGACTTTATTATTCGACATGCTTCGAGGAAAAGACTATCTGAAGAAGAAATTGCAGAAGCCACACACTATATGCCCGGGAACTAAAATACCCGAAGGGGGCCTTGGTGTACAATGGCATAGATGAAGATGACTTCCTATACTGTCTCCCAGACAATAAGGAAATATCCGTCTATCGGGAGATGGCAAAAAATATGGGATTTCCGAAGCTTGAAGCTGGCCTCTCCACCATGTCAAAAGATGACCTCGCATACAACCTTGCATATAACAGTCAGAAGGTACAGAAGCTACGGATTTATGGATTCATTTCGTCTTTTATTGTCGCGCTGATCCTTCATCTCCCCCCTTTTTGCAGGGCTTAATTCTTAGCAACGCTTTGAGGGCACAGAAAAATGCCGAAGATGAAAGTTGTCAGATAGCGCTTAGCAACCTTCGGTCAGAGGTTATCAGACTAAGGAATGAGGCTACAGAAAAAGATAAAGTTTTGCTTTCCTTAGTGGACAGAGCGAAGAAAGATGAGGCAAAATCCAATGCTCAATCCAAAGCATATGAGGCTGAAATCAAAAACCTTCGGAAACAACTCGCTGAAGCTCATGAGAATTTTGAAGTTGCAGAAGCGAGCCAAGAAATAAGTGAATGGAAAAACACTAGACTTGAGAAAAATGTTGAGGAGCTTCGCGAATCCAAGGAGAGATGTTTTGAGAAGTCCTTGGATTGCGTAAGAAAATTGAAAACCAGCTTTGCTAAGGTAGGTGCATATTCTTCCGAAGAGAATTTCATTCGAGGTGACCCCGAGGGTGTTATTGATTGGATAAGCGGAGAAGCCGAAGCTTTTGAAGAGATCCTCAGTGATCGCGGGGACATCTGTGCCTTCACCGGCGCTCGAGGGGTTGCAGCAATTCTGGAGAAGGCTGGTTGTGACCATGTTAAAGCTGTAGCCCAGGCAGAAGCCGCCTTCTCCACAGACGACACGAGAGATCCCTCGGCCGAAGCTACTCTAGTGGGCGGAAAATTTTATTCCGATGTCTGGGTAAACGGTGGCCGAGAACTGGCCAATGAAATTATAAAGAAGAATGAAAAGGAAACCCACAGTGCTCGAGAAGAAGTGAAACGAGCCGAAGAAGCTGCCGAGCGCGCAAGGCACATATGTATTATTCTTGAATTTTAGCTTCGGCGCTCACTTGATGTCCTCGGACTAACAGTTTATCTACTACAGCTGAACTCTCATCGCTGCCCGAGCCATATGACCCCCAAGCCGATCCCGTTATGAAAGAGGCGCTTCATGTGATGAGTGTTGCTAATTCCACCATCGACAAAGTTGTCGATAAACAGCTGAATGAGGCTGCTGAGAAAATTCTCATAGAAGACTAAGCTCTTGTTGTGGTGATACAATGTAATATTTTACGTATGCAACAATTGTGAAACAATGTAACATTTGTGTATGAAACAATTGTGGAACAATGTAACATTTGTGTATGTTGATGTAATATATTTCTTTGCGATGCATGAAATTTACACACATACCGTTTTTTGAGCCTTTGGCAAAAAACACCTTCCCTTCTTTTCATGCTTCGTAAAGAAAGAAACCTCTTTTTTATGGCGAATATGTTGTGTGATACTGTTAACAAATTTACCTAATAGAATCGAATCGGTCGAAGGTTTGATTCGTGCCTCAGCACATTTTCATTCAACAAATTGTTGCCGAAGGTCTGTTTCGTGCTCGACCTTTTGTTGTTCATGCAATGTGATGTATGATGTAATGGTATGCGAAATGATGCGATGATATGATGCAACATGATGTTTATGCCGAAGACATACGCCCACACTAAAAAACCCAAGACTCTGCATCCCCTTGGGGATGACTTTGGAGTCTTTACGCTCTGCATCCCCTTAGGAACGACTTTGGAGCTTCTTTGCCTTATATTTCGGCGATATCTAAGCTCTAGATCCCCTTAGGAATGACTTTGGAGCTTCTTCACCTTCTATTTCGGTGGTATCTAAGCTCTGCATCCCCTTAGGAACGACTTTGGAGCTTCTTCATCTTCTATTTCGGTGGAATTTTGGCTCTGCATTCCCTTAGGAACGACTTTTGAGCTTCGGAACTTACTATGTGCTCCCTTAGGAACAGCTTTTGTAGCTTTGAAACTTACTCTGCTCTCCCTTAGGAACGACTTTTGTAGCTTCAGAATTTACTCTTCGCTCCCATAGGAACGACTTTTGTAGCTTCGGAATTTACTCTTCGCTCCCTTAGGAACGACTTTTGTAGCTTCAGAACTTTGTTAAAAGAAAGCATTCCACTCGATGGTATGAGCACTGTTATTACATATTAGAATTCAGTCCTTCGTGAAATGTTTTCCATGCAAGAAAAAATAAGATTGCAAAAAAGGGTACACCAGTTGTAGGATATTCTTCAGTAAATGTGCTTGGATTTAGGCACAGTGCTATTGACTATGCGAGCTTCAGACTCCTCCCGAAAGTCACGCTGCTGTTGAGCGTGCTGGTGCCCTTCTGGCTGCTGGCTTCAGGTTAGAGTAGGTGGTAGCGGTGGTGGTGGTGGAAGCTATGCCTAGGAAGCTTGAGAGTGACTTGCCGAAGCGACAGAGGCCGTAGGCTGTTGATTGACTATGTACTCTGGGACATAAGGAGAGTAGCATGAGGCAGTATGTAGGACCTGCTTCGGCTGATTCTGTTGTGCCTCAGCTTCGGCAATATCCTTTTGCTTCTGAATTGTGACTTGGCATGTTCTTGTAGTGTGGCCCTTGTCTTCACCACAGAATAAGCAATATAGTCTTCTGGGTTGATCTCCATACCTTCCTCCGAAGCCCCTGCCGCCTCTGCCCCTTGGGGCTAGTGGCCTAAAGGAGCTTTGTTGTGACCCCCAAGACTGAGAGCTGTGTTTCTGCCTTTGAGGTTTACTTCCTCTATCATCACTTGGGTTGGAATTATGGATCAATCTGACGTGCCTGGGGTGAATTCTTCCTCCGAAGCCCCTAGTCATCTCAGAAAACCTGTATGCTTCTTCCCTTCTTTGACGGAAATCATTGTCAGCCTGGATATACTCATCCATCTTCTGAAGAAGCTTCTCCAGGGTTTGTGGGGGTTTTCTGACAAAATACTGAGCCATAGGTCCTGGCCGAAGCCCCTTGATCATGGCCTCAATGACAATTTCATTGGGAACTCTTAGCGCTTGTGCTCTTAGATGCAGGAACCTTCAGACATACGCCTAAAGGTACTCCTCATGGTCCTGCGTGCACTGAAACAAAGCTTGAGCAGTGACTGGCTTCGTTTGAAAGCCTTGGAAGCTAGTGATTAGCATATCCTTGAGCTTCTGCCATGATGTGATTGTCCCTGGCCTGAGAGACAAATACCAAGTTTGAGCTACACTTTTGACTGCCATGACGAAGGATTTCGCCATGACTGCAGTATTGCCCCCATATGAAGATATGGTTGCCTCATAGCTCATTAGGAACTGCTTCGGGTCTAAGTGCCCATCATACATAGGAAGCTGAGGTGGCTTGTATGATGGAGGCCATGGAGTAGCCTGCAATTCTGTTGCCAAAGGAGAAGCATCATCAAAAGCAAAAATACCATGATGAAAGTCATCGTACCTTCATCGTCGTTGAGTGAAGTCTCTTAACGAAGCTCCCTATGCTGGGGCCTTCGGTCTTGGTCATCTTGAGTAAGATGACGCATTTCCTCAGCAGCTTCGTCAATCTTCTTCTGTAAATCGGCCAGACGGGCCATCTTCTCCTTCTTCCTTTGTACTTGCTGGTGAATGATTTCTAGGTCCCTGATCTCCTGGTCTAGCTCCTCCTCCTGAAGTGTTGGGCTAGTAGCATTCCTCTTCTGGCTCCTGGCTTCATGCAGCGTCTCCTGATTAATGTCCAGTGGCTGCAATGCAGCCCCTAGCGCTGCTGTCTTCTTCGGCGGCATGACGAAGGTCGATGCTTGCCGAAGGTGGTCAAATGAGTTCACCGGAGGTGGGCACCAATGTTGGTCACTTGTTTTCAAAAGCTATGAATCAAGAACAAGGCAACACAAATGTTAATAGTTAAAGACCTTCGTCCTTTGTAACATTATCTCCTTTAGGATATAATGATCTTCGGACGAAAGTCATGAAGGACATACCTTCGTCATTTCAATATATATAAAGATATAAAGAGGCTCGTATGAAATACGAAAAGAGTATGAACAATCAACTTGAATTATTAGATTATCCATGTTCTTATTATATAATCATAAACAAATATCAGTGATGTATAGATTACATTTGTACCTTCAGCTTGACAGAAGGTAAAAGTCCGAGAGTGACGTGCGAGTGATTACAAGTCAACATGAACAGTACAGTGTTACTGTTCATCTATTTGTAGGCACAGGATGCAGCCTGGGTAAAATTACATTCATGTCCTAGACATTTACTATTAGCTAAAAGGTAATCTGCCAAGGACTGAGCAGTCTTTTCCTTTTAAGTCGGTTTCATCCTCCATCATCATCCTTGTGCTAAGCCGAAGCTTCTCCAGTCACAGCTTCGGAGTCGGTCTATCCTTCTTCCAGATCACGTTTTTTCACACCATGCATGCCTTCGTCTTAAACTTGAAGCTTCCTGTGACAGTATACTGTACTAGAAAACATGTTGGTCATGTTTTTGAGGACCTTCGGAAAATGAAGGCCCCCAACACTATCTTAGACCGGTATGCCTTTTGATCAACAGACTTACCTCCTTTGTTGAGGTCCAAGTGTCCGTCCGTTCCCATTGGCGTCTTAGCGGGCTTTGCATCCTTCATCACAAACCTCTTGAGTAAGTATTGAGTGTATTTTGTTTTAGAGATGAAGGCTCCTTCCTTGAGTTGATCCAAGGAAGTAGTTCAACTAGCCCATCATAGACATCTCGAATTTCTGCATCATTACCCTGCTAAACTCCTCATAAGACTTTTAATTTGTAGAACCAAATATTATGTCATCGACATATATTTGGCAGACAAACAAATCACCATTACAAATCTTAGTAAAGAGAGTAGGATCAACTTTCCCAACCTTGAAAGCATTAGAAATAAGAAAATCTATAAGGCATTCATACCATGCTCTTGGGGCTTGTTTAAGTCCATAGAGCGCCTGTAGACGTGGTCGGGATACATGTCATCCTCGAAGTCAGGGGGTTGTTCCACGTATACTTCCTCCTTGATTGGTCCATGGAGGAAGGCAGTCTTCACGTCCATTTGAAACAACTGAAATGAGTGGAGAGCAGCATAGGCCAATAGTATGCGTATTGATTCAAGCCTAGCTACAGGAGCAAAAGTCTCCTCAAAATCCAAACTTGCGACCTGGGCATAACCTTTGCCACAAGTTGAGCCTTGTTTCTTGTCACTGCTCCGTGCTCATCTTGCTTGTTGCGGAACACCCACTTGGTTCCCACAATGTTTTGTTTTGGACGTGGCACCAGGCTCCATACTTCATTTATCTTGAAGTTATTGGGCTCTTCCTGCATGGCCAATACCCAGACTGGATCCTGCAAGGCTTCTTCTACATTGAAAGGCTCAATAGAAGAAACAAATGAGTAATGCTCACAAAAGTTAGCTAAACGTGAGTGAGTAGTTACTCTCTTGCTGATGTCACCGAGAATTTGATCCACTGGATGGTTTCTTTGAATAGTCGCCCGGACTTGAGTTGGAGGTGCTTGTGGTGCTTCTTCTTCCTTATCCTGTTCTTCATGTGCTCCCCCTTGATCCATGCCTTCATCTTGAGGTACATGTTCCTCATCTTGAGTTGGGGGATGCACCAGTGTTGAGAAAGATGGTAGATCTTGATCTTGTTGTTCCTGCGGTCGCACATCACCTATCGCCATTGTTCACATTGCGGCCATTGGAACCTCATCCTCATCTACATCATCATGATCAACTTGCTCCCTTGGAGAGCCATTAGTCTCATCAAATGCAATGTCGCTAGAGACTTCAACTAAACCCGTTGATTTGTTGAAGACTCTATACGCCTTTATATTTGAATCATAACCTAGTAAAAACCCTTCTACTGCTTTGGGAGCAAATTACGAATGTCTACCTTTATTTACCAAGATGTAGCATTTGCTCCCAAATACACGAAAGTATGAAACATTGGGTTTGTTATCAGTTAGGAGTTCATAAGATTTCTTCTTGAGGAGGCAATGAAGATAGAGCCGGTTTATGGCATGGAAAGTTGTATTTATAGCTTCTGACCAAAACCGCTCAGGCGTCTTCTACACTCCAAGCATTGTCCTCGCCATGTCGATTAGCGTCCTGTTCTTTCTCTCTACTACACCATTTTTTGTGGTGTATAGGGAGCGGAGAACTCATGCTTGATGCCTTCCTCCTCAAGATATTCTTCCACTTGAAGGTTCTTGAACTCAGATCCATTGTCGCTCCTTATCTTGTTTTTCTCCTTCTTCCATTTCTTTTCTTGTCCCTGGTCATTTTCATTATCGGGACATTGTGCAATAAAATGACTGGACTTACCGCATTTGAAGTAGGAGCGCTTTCCCTTTGACTTGTTTTTGTTTGGGTAGTCCTTGTGTCACTTCAAGGCGGTCTTGAAACGCTTGATTACAAGTGCTATTTCATCCTCATTCAGCTCAGCAGCCTCCACTTGTGCTACCTTGTTAGGTTGCCCCTCCTTGCTGGTTGCTGTTTTGGGAGCAACGGTCTGCGGCTAATAAATAGGCAGTGGTCCATTTGCAATGTCATCCACATACCTTGTTTCTTTTACCATCATGCTTCCGCTCACAAGATTTTCGAGAATTTTCTCGGGCATCATTTTGGTGTACCTTAGATTTTCACGGATGAGGTTTACAAGATGAGGATAAATAACTGTAAATGACCTTAGCATGAGTCGAACGACATCATGATCCGTCCATCTTGTGTTCCCGTAGCTTTGGATCCTGTTCACTAGGGTCTTGAGCCTGCTGTAGGTTTCAGTTGGCTCCTCTCCCTTTTTATGGTGAACCTTCCCAGTTCTCCTTCCACCAGTTCCATCTTTGTGTTCATGGTGGCGTCATTACCCTCGTGAGAGATTTTGAGGGTATCCCATATTTGCTTGGCATTGTCCAAGCCACTGACTTTGTTGTACTCATCCTTGCATAGAGATGCTAACAGCACAGTAGTAGCCTAGGCATTCTTATGAATTTGTTTACAAAGAAATATGGGATTGTCGCTACTATCAAAATGCATTCCATTCTCAACTATTTCCCAAATGCTAAGATGGAGAGAGAATAAATGATTGTGTATTTTATGGCTCCAAAACGAGTAATCATCTCCATCAAAGTGAGGGGGGAGTTTACCAAGTGGAATGGATAATAAATGAGCATTTTAATTGTATGCCATGCGAGAATAATCGAAAGAATAATTCTAATTAACCGTTTTCTTTTTCGTGGATGAGTCGTCGTCGTCCCTTGGTGAAGAGGAGGAGGCATCACTGTCGTAGTAGATGATCTTCTTGATGCGCCTCTTCTTCTTCCCATCCTTCCTCTTGTTGTTTGAGCCTGAGTCGGTGGGTTTGTCACCTTTTCGCTCATCAACATAGAGGGTCTCCTCCTTTTCTTTGTTGTTGATCACGATCCCCTTTCCCTTAGGATCCATCTCTTCGAGCGGTTAGTCCCTTGATGAAAAGAACGGCTCCGATACCAATTGAGAGCACCAAAAAGGGGGTGAATAGGTGATCCTGTAAAAAATAGCTTAACAACACAAACTTGGACTAATATTAGATTAATGAAAGCTAAGTCCAAGTTCAAGAGAGAAGTACAAACGGAGTAAACTTCTTCACTTAATTGCTCTCCACAAGATGAGTATTAAACTTAGAGAAATTATGCAAGTGAAGTGAATGGAGATAGAGAGAATCGCACAAGAATAAAGACAAGTGACACAACAATTTTTATCTCGTGGTTCGGTCAAGTAGAATACTTGCCTACTCCACGTTGTGGCGTCCCAACGGACGAGGGTTGCACTCAACCCCTTTCAACTAATCCAATGATCATTTGAATACCACAGTTCTCTTTATCTCAACAATATCCCATTGTGAGGAATCTCCACACTTTGGAGTCTCTCACACCTTACACAAATGATCTCAAATGAACACAAGAGTAAGGTGGGAATAGCAACACACACAAGAGTGAGAGTTGCAGCAACAACACACACAAGACAAGAACGAGCACACAGAAGTAGCAGAGAGAGTTACAACTCAGAAAAGTGCTCGAATCTCTATCACAGTGAACCAGATGCGTGAATGCGGAGTCTCGGCGTCTTAGGATGTTCAATGGATGCTTGGTGTACTGCTCCATGCACCTAGGGGTCCCTTTTATAGCCCCAAGGCAGCTAGGAGCCGTTGGAACTCCATTTAGAAGGATTTAGTTGTCTTCTATCCGTGGGCGCACCGGACAGTGAACAATATACAATTTCCTTCCTTTCCCGGTGAAGCCGACCGTTGCAGCCACGGCCCTCGTGGCACACCGGATAGTCTGGTGTGACCTTTCGACCATTGGTGAAGTCCACGTGTCTCCCACTGATTGTGCAGCCGACCGTTGGCTTGGGCGCGGCTGGCTCGTCGGAAGCTTGGTGCACACCAGACAGTCCGGTGAATTATAGTCACGACACGTTGAGTTTTTTCCCGAGAGCGGCCTATTCGCCAGGGCGCCAGCCTGGGCACCGGACATTGTCCGGTGCACCTCAAGCTGGTGCAAGTCTGGCTGGACTTAGCCAAACTTCTCCAATCCAATTTCTCACGTTTTGACAAGGTTCCTAGTACTTAGTAGAATAATGTTAGTACCAAAAACAATTTACTAAGGCTAGAATCATACCGTGCATTTCCATTTGCATCTCTTTGACACTTAGCACAAAAACAATTTGTGTTGAGCATCTAATCACCAAAACATTTATAGAAATGGCCCAAGTGCATATTTCCTTTCACTTTCCCAATATACAGACTCTACTCAACAAGGAAATTGGCCTAGAAAGCAAGAGAAGGGAATTGTCTGATCATAAGAGGAAATTCCAAGGACAGTTTAGCAGAAACACCCAATAAAGCAACTCCCAAGGTTCTCAGTTCGCTCAAGAAATCAGAGTGGAAGTAATAACTATCAAGTGCAACGCTCTGGACAATAGGGACAAAGAAACAACCAATACCAGAACCAACAGAGAAATAATTCTCAGACCGGTCAAAGGTCTAGTGGTTATCAACAAAATCGTCAAGGAAACGCCGTGAACACATCGGCTATGAATAACAATAGAACTACTCCAGTCCAACCCAGTGGATGTTTTAAGTGTGGTGAACTTGGTCATTACGCTAACAATTGCCCTAAGCGCAACCCACAGACACCCCAGAGGAACAACAACCAAAGAGCTGATCAAAATACACCTGCTCATGGAACTACATAGAACAAGACTCCGCGGAACCAGCGTAAGGGAAGAGTTAATCACGTAACAGCAGAAATAGTTCCTGAAGATGCCGACATGGTGTATGGTACGTTTCTTATTAACTCCATACTTGCATCCATTTTAATTGATTCTGGAGCATCTTACTCTTTCGTAACAAAGTCATTTATGGAAAAGCATAATATATCAAACTATCCTTTGAAGAGGAAACTATTAATTAGATCACCAGGAAATGAACTTAGACCACTTACTCATGCCCTCAGATTAAGCTTGAGATTAAAGGAATAAGCTTTCTAGTAGAGCTGATAATCTTGGAATCGAGTGGAATCGTTGTGATACTTAAAATAGACTACTTAACTAAGTACGATGGAGTAATATCTTGTGCTAAGAGAATGGTTACATTAACAAGTCCGCAAGGAGAGAGAATTGAAGTCGATGTTAGTATGCCAGCAGAAGTAGAAGCCATGGTAAATCATTTGTAGGAGAAATCTTTGGAAAGCATCAGAATAGTGTGTGAATACCTAGACGTATTTCCAGAGGAATTACCAGGTATGCCACCTGATCGTGATATAGAGTTTTCTATTGAGTTATTACCTGAAACATCACCGATTTCAAAAAGAGCTTACAAAATGGAATTTAAATATTTAATTGAACTAAAGAAACAAATAGAAGAATTACTAGAAAAAGGTTTATTCACCCAAGTTTGTCTCCCTGGGGAGCCCCAAATCTATTTGTGAACAAGAAAGATGGTTCGAGAAGAATGTGTGTCGATTATAGGAACTTGAATGAAGTGACAATTAAGAACAAATACCCGTTACCTCGGATTGAAGATTTGTTTGATCAGATGAGAGGAGCCAAGGTATTCCCAAAAATAGATCTAAGATCAGGGTACCATCAGTTGAAGATTTGAAATGAAGACATACCTAAGGCAATCTTTACTACAAGATATGGACTATATGAGTTCTTGGTTATGTCATTTGGATTAACCAATGCATCGGCTTACTTTATGAACTTGATGAACAAAGTATTCATGGAATATCTTGACCAGTTTGTTGTTGTGTTCATCGACGACATACTTGTATACTCTTAGAATGAAGAAACACATGAAGATCATCTGAGACTAGTTCTGCAGAAGCTTCGTGACAACTAGTTGTATGCGAAATTCTGAAAATGTGATTTTTGGCTGAAGGAAGTCGCTTTCCTAGGTCATATTATTACAAATGGAGGAATCAAGGTAGACCCCAATAAAATAAGTGAAATATTAAATTGGAAGCAACCAACAGATGTGTCTAAGATCAGGAGTTTTCTTGGATTAGCATGATACTATAGAAGATTTATCAAAGGCTTCTCCAAAATAGTGAAATCTCTTACTTCACTGCTGGAGAAAGGAAAAGAGTTTAAATGGGATGAAGCATGTTAAAAATGTTTTGATGAGTTAAAGGAAAGGCTAACCACTGCAAAAGTTTTGATAATGCCTGATATTCACAAAGGATTTGATGTGTATTACGATGCATCACATCTAGGACTTGGATGTGTATTAATGCAAGAAGGATAAGAATTATCCTACGCATGATTTGGAATTAGCCGCCGTAGTGCACGCTTTGAAGATTTGGAGACACTACATGATTGGAAATAAGTGCAAAATCTTCATAGATCACAAAAAGCTTGAAATACATCTTCACACAGAAAGAACTCAGCCTAAGACAACGAAGATGGCTTGAGTTAATCCAAGATTATGATTTGGATATACAATATCACCCAGGAAAAGCAAATGTAGTGGCAGATGCATTGAGTCGTAAAGGTTAAGTGAATAATGTTACTACCTATTTGATGCCACAAGAATTTTGTTGGGAAATGGAACAACTTAACCTTGGTATGCTTAATAATACGGAAGCAACACTCATGGAAGTTGAATCTACTTTGGAACAAGAGATTCATAAAGGACATGAATCCGATGAGAAAATCAAGGAAATTAAAGCACAAATTAATTTAGGAAAGACCTCAGATTTCATGGAAGATGAACAAGACATAGTATGGTTTAAAAAGAGAATCTGTGTACCAGAAATCGATCACCTACGCCAACTTATTTTAAGAGAAGCTCACAATTCGGTTTATTCTATTCACCCTGGAAGTACTAAGATGTACCATGATCTGAAGGAAAAGTATTGGTGGTACGGTTTGAAAAGAGATGTTGCTACTCATGTTGCACTTTGTGATGTGTGTCAACGAGTTAAGGCGGAACATCAAAGACCAACAGGTTTGCTACAACCTCTTAAGGTACCAGAATGGAAATGGGAAGAAATTGGTATGGATTTCTTAGTTGGATTACCCTGTACTCGTGATGGCTGTGATTCCATATGGGTTATTGTTGACAGGTTGACTAAAGTTGCACACTTTATACCTGTGAAGACAACTTACTCGGGAGCCCAGTTAGCAGAACTATACATGTGAAGGATTGCCTGTCTGCATGGAGTGCTAAATAAGATCGTATCAGATCGAGGAACGCAATTTACCTCGCGCTTTTGGAAAAGATTACATGAGTCCATGGATACCAAGTTAAATTTTAGCTCAGCTTACCATCCACAAACAGATGGACAAATAGAGAGAATAAATCAAGTGTTAGAAGATATGTTAAGAGCTTGCGCTTTAAAGCATGGTAGAAGCTGGGATAAAAGTTTGCCCTATGCGGAATTCTCGTATAACAATAGTTACCAAGCAAGTCTAAAGATGTCACCGTTTGAAGTACTCTATGGACGAAAATGCAGAACACCGTTATATTGGAATCTAATGGGAGAAGTCAAGTATTTGGTCCAGAAATTCTCCAAGAAGCAGAAAAGCAAGTATAGATTGTCAGAGAGAATCTAAAAATAGCACAGTCAAGGGCTCAAGGCAGAAAAGCTATGCTGACAATAGAAGAAGAGAATTAATCTTCGAAGTTGGAGACTTCATATATCTTAAGGTTTCCCCAATGAGAGGAATGAAAAGATTTAAGGTTAAAGGTAAATTATCTCCTCGCTACATTGGCCCATTCAAAATTTTGGAAAGAAAAGGTGAAGTAGCGTATCAGTTGGAGCTACCCGATAGTTTATCGGACGTGCATGACGTATTTCATGTATCACAACTCAAGAAATGTTTAAGAGTACCGAAGGAACAATTACCTATCGAAGAACTCAACGTTAATGAGGATTTAACTTATTCGGAGTATCCTATCAGAATTTTGGAAACATCTCGCAGAATTACTCGAAGTAAAGTTATCAACATGTGCAAAGTTCCTCCCTCTCTCACCACCACGTGGGCCCCACCCGCCAGCACCTTCTTCCTCTGGTCGTTCCCATGCCCGAACCCACGCTAGCGCGCATGCCTGCGTCGCGTCCACGCCTGGTCAAGCCGCCTGTGCCTGCGCCAGATTGGACCGTCCGCGCGTCCAACCCCTCGCCTAACCATGCCTGAAACCGCCGCTGCCGGCTCTTCCTCTCCCTCCCCCATTCATTCTCCCCTAATGAAACCGGTCGCCATTATTGGCTTTGATGGAGACACGACCGACCTCCCCTATCCACTGGCGCCTCTTCCCTTCCCCCTCTCCCTCTATAAATTGGACAATCGAGCCCCTGCTCCTCCCTTCACCCAAGCTCGCCCTCTTTCCCTCATCCTCTCTCTCACTGTTCGCCGCCGTGATCCAGTTCGGCCGCGTCGTGGCCTGCCGGATAGTTCGCTCGGCCGTGCCCGTGCCCTGCTCGGATCGTCCGCCGTCGACCGTGCCCGCACAGTACGCCGGTCACGCCCAAGCCCTCACGGTCGCGTCCGCCCCGCTCCTACTCGTCAAGTCCCTCCCCTGCATGCGAAGGCTAGCCCAAGGTAGAAGATGACCACTTTGCATTCTAGTCCTTGGATTTGTGTAAATTTAGTTCAGACATTTTCCAGTTCAGAAACCATTAAAAAGAGATCCCTGTTTATTTCTTGCTACTCTGTGGTGTATACGTTTAATTGTGAATCAGCCCCTGCAACAATATTTTAGATATGGATATTATTTTTATATTTTGAAAATAAATAATGTCACAATTCATTAACTTTGTGATTTAATACTAGAAACGTTTGCGATTAGCTTCTCATTTTAGCGCATAAAAGAATATTGTATTAGTAGTTGTTTAAGTATAATTTTACTGATATAAGAAATTGAAGAGGTACTAGGCCACATCTTGTTGGTCAGGTTAAAATTTAGATTTTTGCTAGTCATGATACATGTGTTCATACGCATATCGATTATTCACTAAGAATTAGTAGAATATCTATTTATGTCGAAATAGCCATGATTATGTTACTAAAGTCTAAAATTAGTAGTTTACATTAGTTGTTAGAATATTAATGTTATGTGATTTATAAAACTAAAAGATAAAACTAAAAGAATATCATTAGTCAATAAAATAATTAATCGGTAAGTTATTTCTGTAGAATTGGTTAAGTCATTACATCTAAGCTATGTTAGGTAAAATACTTTCGTAGTCGCATGTCCATATAAGTTTCATCAGTGACAATCCAAAATAGAGATTTTTAGTGGATTAATAAAATAATTATGAATTAGGCACTATTTATAAGTATAGGTTGTGTGGTATTGTTCATGCAATGGTGAATGTTACCCATGTAATGGTGTATATTTTCTTTTGTATGTACGATATGCGAATCGATATTAGAAGCTGACTAGGTGGTAGACGAACCAAACGTGTTCGAAGACGACCCGCATGACACGTTCGAGCAAGACAAGTGGATTCTTCCTCTGCATTTCTGTTTATACCCAAGTAATGCATATAATAATGTTTACTTTTTAGATATTTGCATAATTTGATGGGATTTTCCTAAATAGGATTTCCTAGAAATACCAACCATATTCCTTGATTACCCTGGGATAAATACTATGCTTAGCAATTTGTGCTACTGCTCAACTTGATAATTATGATGTCACTCTTTAATGATACTATTGTTTCGGAAATGAAATTTGTATTATGATGTTAACCCAATGGTTAAACAAGATCATTTAGTATTAAATGGAACATGGAGAGACCATCCAGGATAATAGTGCAACCGCGAGTGCTATAATGGCTCTGGCCTTGGTAATTAGCTCTACAAACTTAGTGCTTAGCAACTGTACCTGAAAGATTCTAACACCCTAAATTTGGGGGTATAAAATTTTCTTCTCTAAATGCCTACCAAATTCAGGTGTTACCGTTTGCCTCTCTCTAGACTTCCTCTCTCTTCTTTTTAATTAGAGCTAAGTTAATTAGGTGAGGGATTAATTATTGATTTTTGTCAAAACTTATGTGAGTCATGAAATGTTGCATCATGCTGAACCTAAATTATTTTTTGATTTGATGTACATGCTTGAATTATTTGAATTTGAATTTGTGTTTGAATTTGAATGGAGTTCACTAGAGAAAATAAAAAAGAAAAGCAATTAGAAATTCGGAGAGAAGGGGAAAACCGATTTCGGCCCAACTCAGCCCAGTCCAGCCCAGCGGGGCCACGCGCGCACCCACGTCGCCTGACAGGTGGGCTCCACCTATCAGCGCTAGTTCCCTCGCCCTCGCACTTTATCCCCCTCCCTCTGCCTGGTGGGCCGGTCTGTCGGCGCCGGTTGCCTTCGCCCACGCGCGCACGCTCTTTCTCTGTTCCGTAGGCCCGGCCCGTCGGCGCAATGAGTTGTTCCCTCCGCGCGCCCGTCCCCTCTCGCTGCGCCATGGGGCCTCCTTGTCAGCTCTGCCTTCGTCGTGAACCGCCGTGGACCAGCGCGCATGCACGCCGAGAACCCTAGCCACATCACCTGCCCACACGCCCTAGCTCCCTTTTGAGCACCGCCCACACCCGCTCTCTCTCCCCTGCCTCATTTCGCGCAAGCTCACTCTCTCACGCGCTCTGCTCACATCGCTCGCGCTTGCCGGAGACCTGCGCCCTCCGTCCAGCCCAACGGAAGCTGCGCCAAGCCACCCCGAGTTCCGTCCCGAGGTGAGGAACTTGTTCCCATGCTTGGTTTTCCTTATTCACGCCTGGTATTAGCCAATTTGGCCTCACCAAAGTTCATCCGCGCCGGTACGCCGCGCCCCACACGGTGTCTAGCCAAATTGATCTCGTCCCAAGCCCCTGCGTTGGTCCATAGCATTCCCCTTCCCTCGCTAGAGCTAGTCCGAGCATTAGCACACCCGATTCCCCCTCCCCGTGGCCAGGATTCCTCGCTATAGTCACCATGACCCGCGTGGAGCTTTCCCTCCACCATTCTCTCGCCCTGGTCTCGGTCTCATGGTTGGAACCCCACTAGCGAGTTCGTCGGGTCCTTCTCGCCGGTCCTGGCCAACTCCGATGACCTCGGAGCCCCTGTAGCCTGCACCCACCCTAGCTCCGGTGACTTCACCGCCGTGGGCAGGAGCAGCGCCACCCACAGCCGTCAACCCCTGGTGTTTGATCTCAACCGTCAGATCTCGATCGCGCGGTCCAGATCTCCGGATACCGTTTCGGGCACGCGCCTTGCCCCTGGGCCCCATCTGTCGGTCGCCTATGCCCCTGGCGCTGGGCCCGACTGGTCAGCCCACCTCCCATACCCAGTCGCTGACCACCCTAATCCACTTGTCAGCCACGCACGTGCGCCCACGCCCGTGGATTCACCCGCGGGATCTTTTCTCGGCCGCTGATCTGAGATTTGATGGCTGGTAGAACCCGATACCCCTTCGTGTGGTAGTTTTGTTAAAGAGACCCCAACTTTTTAGAAATCAACCCATCGTCCCTTGTTTTCGTGCAGGCCCCTGTACTCTTGCAGATAGAACCCCATGCTTTTATTTAATCACAGAATTACACCTAATTTAGGGTTTTAAATTCCAAAACTTGTTTATTTCATATCTTTTGCATATTAACTCCAAATTGAGTGATTCAAATTGCAAAATGTTCATGGGATTATTCTCTATCTATTAAAATTATGATCATTCACTGTATGCACATTCTAATTTTATGCCTAGACTATAGATTAGTTTAGGTAATGGTTTATTTATTAAATAGGAAAAACAAAAAGGAAAACCCCAATGGTAATTAGATGTTTAACTTTGTGAGATTAATAATATGTAATGTATGAATTTATCTCTGGTATAATTTTTGTGTCTCATTAAAATAAGTGGAATTAAATTATGTAATTTATGGAGATAGATAATACTTAGAGAATCACAAACTTCTAAGTGTGCTAGTTCACCCTAGAACCTAGGTTACCTCTTGAGTTTATACTGTTCTTTTGAGATGTGTTCACTTGTTTTTTCATGTTTGGTGTATTGTTCATTTGTCTTTATCCAAATGTATTGAATGCATGATCGCTTTATTTAGACAACGAGCAGCCCGTGGTTCCTAAGTGTGTTGTCGAAGATCTTCCTGAGCAGCAACCTGGTGAAGGCAAGTGTCCTCTGACCTATTATGTTCTACTTACTTTATAATTCACCATCACACATTACTTTATTTGAAACCTAAGGATTGACTAGTCTGTATTTACCTTATCCTTGTTTACCTTGGTTAGCTTTATGCTATTGCTTTACCTTAATCAACGAACATGATGTGAATCTTTATGACACGATGATGTTATCCCGATGATAATCTTGTGATACTTTAGGGGACTCAGGCTGTTTCCTGAGTACCTCTCCATAAGGACCTGTTCGTTGAGTGACCACCCGAGATAATAGTGCAACCATGAGGGTAGAATGGGATGCCCTTAGCTAAATAATTAGATGAACCTAGAGGTGTAGTTGGCTTTGCCGGAGGGCCATCAATGGGGGCCGGGGCATAGTGCTCACTCTTCTAAGGGTGGGTGTCGAGGTTTATTCGATTTGGTTTTGTTAGTCACCCACCTTAGGGAGGTGTACTGTGTTTGTACGACTGGCGAAACCTAATGAGCAACTATGCACTAGGGGAGTCTTTGTAAAGGCTATGTAGTGTATCCCTAGCCATTCACCTCGGTAGTGAAGTTCGGGCCTGTACAACCCAGGCTGGAAAGGGATCATGACTCGTGGGTAAAGTGTGCAACCTCAGCAGAGTGTTAGAAACTGGTATATTAGCCGTGCTCACGGTTAAGAGCAGCCTCGGGATCCTCTTTGATTAGAACTTTGGATACTTTTATGATGATGATAATATTGATGATTATAATTCGGGTCTCTGGTATTTCCTCTTGGAGGGAGTACTTTTGGGTAATAACTAGGTTTAATACTAAAACTTGGCTATACTATTAGTAATAAATATTTGACCAACTAAAAGCAACTACTTAACCTTAACTCCACATACAGCTAGTCCACTTTAGCCAAACGAGACATTTGCTAAGTACATTGATGTGTACTCACCCTTGCTTTAAAAACCACCCCACCCCAGGTTGTGCCCACTGTATTCAGTGCTCAGGAGGAGATGCAGGCAACATGGAGGACTTTGAGGAGTTCCAAGACTATGACGAGTTCTAGTTATGTTAGTGGCAAACCACCAGTCAGCTACTTGTGAAGGCCATATGTGCTACGTTCGCTTTTCCGCACTTTGATAATGTTAATTACTATGTTAAGTAATGACTCTGTGGATGTCTTGGACATCTTTATGTAATAAAGTACCTTTTTACTATTTACTTTGAGCAATGTGTGATGATGTTCAATTATGTAATCGCTGTGTATGTGAGTTTTCTGATCCTGGCACGTACATGGTTCGCATTCGGTTTGCCTTCCAAAATCCGGTGTGAAAAAGATGGGCAAGAGGGGGCGGCAGTGGTTTGGTGGCAGCTCATGTTAACCTGGGGTGATAGTCTTGGCTAAGTTACCTCGCCCAGAGGGCCATCAATACTGACGTGAAACCTTAGCGGGTGGCTTTGTACTAAGGATATTTTTTGAAAGCCTCATAATGGATCCCTAGCCATTCACCTTGGCAATGTTTATGGATCCGTACAACCCAGGCTAGATGGGATACATGGCTTGTGGGTAAAGTTGTACCACCTCTGCAGAGTGTAAAACTGATATGTCAGCCAAGCTCACGGTTAAGAGCAACCTGGACCCTCACATGATAATTGAACTTAAAGATGGAAAATAAATCGTGATCCGATGATTGATAAATGGTTTACTTAAGTGGTTTCACTTAAGTGTTTTTGATATATAATCATGTACTTATGTTTAATTGGGAATTTTGGGATACACTTACAATTAGCAAGTCAGGCGTTGTTAATAAAATATTGACCAACTAAAATGCTTACCGCTTATCCATAGCCTAACTTGTTAATCTTGCATTACTCCTCCCACTTGCTGAGCCTCGACCATAAGTGAGCTCACCCCTTGCTAATATTTTGATTAGAGGGTGATGAAGAAGACTTTGCAGATGATGTTGACGAGTACTAAGTCTAACGATGCGCCAGTCATCTTCCTGTGGAAGATTGCCCATGTTATATCCGTTGTACTTTGATGATGAAACTATTTAAGACATTTATGTCTGGATGATGTAATAAAGTTATTATACTCTCTTTACGCCTTTATTGCATTGTATTTTGATATATTACACTTGTGACATCAACATATGTGTGGAAAATGAATCTTGGCACACATATGCTATGCATTCGGTTTTGCCCGCAAAACCGGTTGTGACAGTATACTTGTGTGAAGCATTTGAACGTACTAAGCTCATGCCAAGAAATATGGCAATTAGTAAGCCTAGTACCTGATTGAACCTGCCCACAGACATATCCCCCACTTGCTCTGAACTTTTGGGTTCCCATTCCGGGTATGGTGGGTACAAGTGTTGTCATTGCACGTCGGTAGCCGGGGTTAGTGGAGCATTGTATGCCAAGGGATGTGGGACCTATTCTATTAACGGGGAATCAAAGGGGACAACTGATATGTGTGGGGATGGGTGCCCCTACATATCGTGTGTTTAGGTTTACCTTGCAAGGTCAAAACTCGATTTGAATCGTCTGCTTCTCGCAGCTAATGAGACTGCTTGATCCACTGTACTGCATTGAGTAAGATGTAAAATGAGGTTTCGTGATATAAAGTGTTGCTTGCACTAAATTCTTGTTACCATGTACGCTTAGAAGGATGCTAACCTAGCCAAGGAATAATATAGAATATGAAAAAGCTAAAATTTGTTTTAGACTCAACTAGTGCTTTTGGCAACACAAACCCCTCAGCCAAACAACTATATGGTCTAGAGGTAGATGAGTAGACTCCTCACACCGGGTAAGTCTAGATGAGTATTAGTATACACAGCCTTGCTTGTGCCATAATTTTACAGGTCTTTTGCAAGGAATGGTTGATGGTGTGACTTGGCCATCCACCCTGCCACCGGGTTGGACGGTCGAGTGGGATGCTGCCTCAGCAGGAGAGGACCAGGAGGAGTGACTTGGCCAAGCCTCACCTTGTTACTCAGTATTGTCATTAGTTTATTTTCCGCTGCAACAAAAATAATGGTTACTTCTTTTTAAACTCCGGTGGTGTAATAACTTTTAAGTACCTTCTTAATATGTGGTATTATGTTTTATTGAATTTCTCTATGTCTCACCTTCTAGTGAGCAAGTGGTATTCGATCCTTGTTAAGTGGTTTCATCGGACTAGATCCGACGTATTGACAGTTTATTCCAATTTAAGTGTGTCGCTGCCTCTAAGGCAGGACTTGGGCACTTAAGCTAGAATAGTCTGGGCAGTTCTGCCACATTACTAATGCCTTATTTAGATTTAGTTGGAATAAACTCTACTAATGACTTAGACCAGGGTGTTATAAAGTTTCATACAGTGACAAATCATGCATTACTTCTTCTCAAAACTTTCCAGGCCAAGTTCAACAACATCTCTATTTTTACCTTTATTTTCTTGAAATGGGCAGATTACGATTTTAAATAAAAAGTCGTAGAAAAAGCATAGAGACTATGTGGTTTTCTACTTTTGGTTTAAAGTTTGATTTATCCAGAGTTTTGCAAAATTGGTTCCACTAGTTTTGGACTCATATTTATTTAGTTATGCATTTCCAAAGTCCTCTGCAAATTTTAAATAAAGTATTTAATATAAATGGAAAAGGAAAACCATCTTGCACGGAGACCCCTGGTTGAAAACCCATTTTCCCTTTCAAATATACCCTTGCAGCATTATTCATTTGAGGTTATTACTTTATGCATAACCCCATGTTCTTTTCTCCTTTCTAACCTGCGGTCCTCCTCTTCTCAGAACAGTGACTGGTGGCGAGTTTAGGGCGATGCGGCTTACTGACAGCAGTAGGGTTCCTGGAGAGTGGTCAGCGTTGTCGGGGATGTCGCAAGGGTCACGCCGATGGTCGGGTCATGACCAGAGGTGGTTGTAGGAAACAGGTGATGCCTAAGAGGGGGGTGAATTAGGACTTCTAAAACTTTTACTAAACTAGGCCACAATTAAATCCCTAGAGCAAAACCTATGCAAGTAATCAAACTAGAAGGTGCAAACTAGGTTTTGTCTAAGTGTTGCTATCTCTACCGCAAAGGCTAAGTTTCAATCTACACTAAATAAGTATGAATACAAGATTGAAACTTAAATGCTTAATATAAATGCAGAAACTTAAAGAGCAAAGTAGAGAAGCAAACTCTCGTGGATGACGCCGGTATTTTTATCGAGGTATCCGGAACCACGCAAGGTCCCGACTAATCCTCATTGGTGCCCCTACGCAAAGGGAAGCCCACGCGAGGGCCAAGCACCACAGTCGAGTAACTCCGTAGAGAGCTGCGGGCCTTCTCCACGCGCAAGTGGTGCTCCGCTTCCGGCTCCTCTCGGACGCTCCCCGCCGTCTCCACTATCGAACTTCTGGCCGAAACGCCGTGGGCCTCGTTCCCTCCGGTACACGGTGGCGGCCGTGACACAAACACGGTTGTCACGGTCTCGCAAGACTCTCGCCCCACTCGGTACAATTACAACGACTCACGCAAGAGCCGAGGGGTTGTGTGGTTTTACAAAACTCACTCAACTAACTAGGGTTCACCTAGAGCAAGCGCTAAAGCGGTCTAACTAACCTAAGCACTTCGCAAAGCACCTACGCTAATCACTGAGTGATTCTATTAAGCACTTGGGTGTTTGAGCTCTTGGAAATGTGCACTATATGCCTTGGTATGTTTCTTGGGCTCCCACACCTTCAAATGGCCGGTTGGGTGAAGTATATATAGGCCCCAACTCCAAAATAGCTGTTGGAGAAAAGCTGCAGTTCTCTGCGGCACACTGGACAGTCCGGTGGTGCACCGGACATCGCACTGTAGCCTGTCCGGTGCGCCTAGCCGTTGCTCTGTCAGAGCAGGTGACCGTTGGTGCTGCAGGCTTTTCCACACCGGACAGTCTGGTGCTGACACCGGACAATCCGGTGGTCTTCTCTCCGGGTGCCACCTGGAACTAGCCGTTGGGCTGGAGTTCCCTGGTGCACCGGACAGTCCGGCGTGTGGGCACTAGACAGTCCGGTGTGCCACCGGACAGTCCGGTGCGCCTTCGCACAGACAGTCCACAGCAGCACACTTGGACTTTTCTTGGATCTTCTTAATGTCTTCTTTTGAGGTGTTGCTTTCCTCAATTCCTTAGTCCAAGTAAATCTTGCATCCTGTGAACTACAAACACAAACACTAGAAAACTTATTAGTTCATGGATTGTGTCGTTCATCAAACACCAAAACTCAATTCGCCAAATGGCCCGGGGTCCATTTTCCTTACAATCTCCCCCTTTTTGGTGATTGATGACAACACAACCAAAGCAAGCAAATAATACAAGTATTTGAATGAAAATATGCAATCTACTTGCTAGGATGCATGATTGTCCCCACAATGTGATATTATGGACTTAAGCCTCCCCCTAACTCCATAATTCACTTACTTCCTATTTTTGGACCAAATAACCAAAACCACTTGAAAAACATTTGTAGATATAAAATTTTAAATTGGTGGTGTTTGGTGTTTGATATAGTTTTCATTGCTTTGGTCCCTGAACTTCTCCCCCTTTGGCATCAACCACCGAAAAGGAAGACATTAAAAGCATGTAGGAAGAAAATAAAGGCTTGCCCTCATTAAGAATTTAATCAGATGATACCACTTGAAGAATACAAAATTAAACCACATGAATGATATCAGTTGAAAGGATTACTCCCCCTAAACGAGTGTTCTCTTTAGAAAGAATTTTCTCCCCCATTTTAGAGATGAAGAAATACTCCCCCTGACAGAGATCCTCTACTTAGGAAAAAGCATTGTGAAAATTAGAGGTGCAAGACATGATTTGAAAAGACTAACTTCCCTTATGCATAGGTAACAGAGTATGAGTTAACCACTTATGCATTTTTAGCAACATGGAAGTATATGATATGAAATATAGTCTAATCAAATATTGGAGAAGACATGTAAATGATACTAGACGTAGTCTTAAAAGATACTGATTGAAATTCAATGGCAAGCTTGAGAGACATGAGAGTTCTTGGAGATTTTGCAGTGGAAGATTGTTGTCTTTCTCCGGGGACCTCATTTTCCTTACAATGAGACTATCACATGAAATAGACTTGAAAAGGTGTTAGTCTCAAAGTATTAGATTATAGAGTAACCTCCCCCTAAAAGTGTGCATACAAGTTTTGAATACTTGTAGGAGACATGCACTTTGATTTTATATCAAGAGGGGCAAATTATCTATAATCTAGACTTTGGCACATATAAGTTAAATGATACAACTTGTAGGAATCAAAATTTTCACTTGATGCATCATTTACTATGGAGTGATATAGAAGCTATGTGTCGTGCTTTAACTAAACATTTTAAGCCATGTAGGTTTGCTTAAGTATACGAATTGAAAGCAAGCAATCCTACCATGTGATTTACCTAGTATGCATAATTTTGAACAAAAGTAAATAACAAATGTAATACTAGGCAGGAAAGGTAAACTAGATAAAAGGTAAATAGATACGCATATCTAAAAAACAAGAGATACAATAAAACTAGTTACCTTAGTCATGGGTGGGAAATTTGGGTCCAAAATTTTCACTAACCCACTTGGCGATAAACTTGATCCAATATGATGTATCCCATGATATACATCCCAAATTTGCCAAGTCTCCAAATTTCCCGATGACCTTTGGTCCACTCACTTCCCTTTCCGGATCCAAACTTTCTTGGTGCTTTTCATGGTTGTAATAATTTCCTTTGGCACCTAGATGCGTTTGGCCCCTTTTCCTTTATTGGCTTGCTTGTTGGCCTTGATTGCTATCACCTTTCCATTCTTTTTCTTCTTGATCAAATATGGTGTAGCATCCTTTTTGTTCACCTTTTTGATGTAGGTGTTGGAGATTTTGCTTGATGGCTTTTGTTTGAGCTTTTGCCTTTGTTTATCCCCGGTCATCGCCTTGCATTGGAAAGACTTGTGGCCTTCCATGTGGCATAGCCTACAAATCACAGTTTCTCCCTCCATAGGCTTGTTCACTCCCGCAGTGGTGTTATCCTGTGGAGGTCGGATTTGTTTGGCTTTGCCTTTCTTGTCATACAAAGCCTTGCCAAGGCGAGCCACTTCTTGCTTTAATTGTTCATTTTCCTTTGCAACCTCATCCGAACATGTCTCTTCAACAGTATTCTCAACAATGACTTGGTTGCAGTGGTTAGAATCATCAATTAAATCAAAGCAGGAAGTAGAAGCATCTTTCTTGATAATTTCAGGTATTTCAACTAAAGATGCTGCTGGGGTGCTACCAATGTTTTCTAGCTTAGTAGTTAGCTCATTATTGTGTATGCTAAGAATTTCCATTTTCTCTAGCAAATTTTCAATAGCTTCTTGGGAGCTAGCTAACTTAGCCTTGAGTTTTTCATTCTTTTTAATAAGGCTATCATCGGTAGCAGTGGATGGAGCACTAGATTCTAATAGCTCAATTTTAGTTGATAGCTCACCATTTAAGTTTGCAAAAGTTTCAAATTTTTCTAGCAAACATTTGTAATCATTTTGAGAGCTAACCAACTTATTTATCAAAGTTTTAAGTTGAGCTTTTTGCTTAGTGCAAACATCCTGGAAAAATTATACGGCTTCCGCAAGCTCATCTAGATAGGGCTTTCCCTCACCTTCATCATCACTACTACTTTCATCACTAGAGGATGAAATGCTTTTGTTACCTCTTGTCATAAGGCATTTGTGTGATGACCGTGATGAGCGTGACGAGGACCGGTGGCTGCGCGTCCTTGGAGGTTCATCTTCACTTGAAGAATCATCCCAAGTTCTAACACTTGTTAGCGCCTTGCCTTTGCTCCTCTCCTTTTTGGGTTTGGCCATATTTGGACAGTTGTCCCTGAAGTGGCCCTTCTCCCCACATGCGAAGCATCCTCTCTTCCTTTGCTTTTTCCTGTCAATGTTAAAGAGAAGATCCTCGACCTGCAGGGGCACACCCATTAGATTAATCCTGCGGATCATCCTCATTACCTTTCCGACGCGTCGGATTGTTTCTTCGTCGTCGGAGGATGATGTGCATGGTTGATTATCTTCATCATCATCACTTTCTTCTTCCTCCTCTTCTTCACTTGAGGAACTTGGAGTGGGATCCTTCTTTTTGCCCTTCCTTTCATCACATGCAAAAGCATATGGCCTTGAGGAAGTTGGCTCCTCTCCCCGACACATTTTTCGCGACATCTCAAAAGCCACGATTTTCCCAATCACAATGGTCGGGGTCATGTTGCTCAAGTCCTCCATATTGTGAAGGATGGTGATGATGCTCCCATATCTTTGTTGTGGTAGCAGGGAGATAATCTTCCTCACAATGTCCGCATCACCTAGCTTATTAATGCCAATAGAATTGAGCTCATTGATAATTAGATTCAAACGAGAATACATGTCTCTAACAAGCTCATCATCTTTCATAGCAAAAGAATTATACTCATTTAAGACTAGGCAATGTTTTTGCTCACGGACATTGGATGTGCCGTCATGGAGCTCATGCAATTTTAGCCAAATCTCATTAGCAGTTTTCAAGGTAAATACTTAATTAAAAATATCCATGCTAAGAGATTTATACAAGCAATTTTTGGCTCTAGCATTTAAATGAATTTCTTTTTCCTCACTCGTGGTGGGTTTCTTGGGATTCTTGAGGGGTTTCATCCCGTCATGAGTGACTCTCCAAACACCTAGATCAACGGCCTCTAGGTAACAAGCCATTCTAGCACTATAATATGGGAAGTTAGTGCCGTCAAAGTGTGGTGGCCTATGGGTATCCATCCCTTCCTCTAAAAAGGTCAGCTCTTTTAGCGATGAAGCTAAAGCGTTTCAAATGAGCCAAACCGGCCTCTGATACCACTTGTAGGAAACGGGTGACGCCTAAGAATGGGGGTGAATTAGGACTTCTAAAACTTTTACTAAACTAGGCCACAATTAAATCCCTAGAGCAAAACCTATACAAGTAATCAAACTAGAAGGTGCAAACTAGGTTTTGTCTAAGTGTTGCTATCTCTACCACAAAGGCTAAGTTTCAATCTACACTAAATAAGTATGAATACAAGATTAAAACTTAAATGCTTAATATAAATGCGGAAACTTAAA
Source organism: Zea luxurians (assembly GCA_029449295.1). NCBI lineage: Eukaryota > Viridiplantae > Streptophyta > Magnoliopsida > Poales > Poaceae > Zea > Zea luxurians. The sequence continues at coordinate 2,352,753 of JAOPSE010000017.1, forward strand.
GAGCAAAGTAGAGAAGCAAACTCTCGTGGATGACGCCGGTATTTTTACCGAGGTATCCGGAACCACGCAAGGTCCCGACTAATCCTCGTTGGTGCCCCTACGCAAAGCGAAGCCCACGCGAGGGCCAAGCACCACGGTCGAGTAACTCCGTAGAGAGCCGCGGGCCTTCTCCATGCGCAAGTGGTGCTCCGCTTCCGGCTCCTCTCGGACGCTCCCCACCATCTCCACTATTGAGCTTCCGGCTGAAACGCCGCGGTCCTCGTTCACTCCGATACATGGTGGCGGCTGTGACACAAACGCGGTTGTCACGGTCTCGCAAGACTCTTGCCCCACTCGGTACAATTACAACGACTCACGCAAGAGCCGAGGGGTTGTGTGGTTTTACAAAACTCACTCAACTAACTAGGGTTCACCTAGAGCAAGCGCTAATGTAACACCTCAGGTGTTACCATGGCTAGAGCACACCTTGGCACTAACTACTGTGATCACATGTGGGAGAAAACTTAAGGAGCAAAGTGTAAGAGCCTTGGAGGCTAGGTTTTAACCAAGAGATGTGAATGACCAAAAACATTACCCTAGTTGTGTGCAACTACCACTTTGGACAAGGGGGGAGTAAACCCTAGACCCCTCTTGAACCCTATCTTCCAAAGCCATGGTTAAAAGGGGGAGAGAATAAGCAATTGTGCAAACCATGAGTTAATCTTTAACCAAACTTTAAGTAACTTTATAACCAGCAATTATGGGAAGGAAATGTTGCAAAAAGACCCCTGGAGAAACCCCAATTCCATTCCTTAAGTGGAGAGAAAGCTAGAGCTCTCAAATTCCCTCTAAGTCAAAAACTACACCTACACTAAAGATCAACCATGTTCACCTTGAAGATGGCACCAAAACCACCTATGTTCTATACCAAAAATGTGGCATACCACCTAGGGCACCCACTGGAAAAAGCTGAGCCCGAGACCTTGACGTTTGACATGCCTTGGCATGGTTTTTGTCGCGAAGTGGGCAGAGTGACATACCTGATTTGGCGACCGAAGATCTCCCTACCTAGGCCATATCTGCCATGGCAACTCACGGATGAGAGACAGCCCTAGGTGCCAGGAAAAGACTCGCGCCGGATTTTTGCCAAGATTCGCACGTTTGCGACTTGGGTGAGCTGTGGAACATGGGCAGAAGAAAACTTACACGTGTTCGACGCGCTCTGCGCACGCCAGAGCACGCCCGTGCCCGACCCTGCGCCGCGCCGAGCCGCGCCTGTGTCCCCTGTGTGCGCCACGCCTATAAAGCCCACTCAAGCGTCGTCCATACCCTCCCACGCACGCTCAAACCTCCCCGGAGCTCAACTCACCGTCGTTTGCCCGTGCACGGCGTGTCCTCGGCCACCCGAGCCCCTGCCGCCGTAGACCGGCCAGCCCAGCCTTTCCCAACCCTGTCCAACCCTCGGAGACAAGTGAGCACACCTCGGTGAAGCTCCCCGAGCGAGGAATCGAAGCCTGCTTCGCCGGAGAGGCCAGTCCACGGTCGCCGGAGTTCACAACCCCGCCGGAGTGCGTGGACCGGGTAATCCACTGAACCATTTTCCGATTCCTTGTGCACACAGTCTCTACATCACCCCGTGGAGCTCACAGTGCCATTGGATTGAACCAGATCGCCGTGATTTGGCCGGCACACCCGCCGCCGACGAGGACACCCGCCTGCGCACGTGGACCGAGCGATTCCGGCCATCCCCGCCGTCGAGCCGTACATCGCTGTGACCGCCAGGGCCTCCCCGAGCCAACCCCGCCCCTCGCCGGACCTATCTCGCCGCCGGTAAGCCGCGCCACCCTTTTCTTTCTTGCGGGCACTGTTTAAACCTAGGGAATGACCGCGGGGGAGAAGGAAAGAAGTCTGGGGGGGTTTGTGAAATGTCAGTGACTCAAATGAATAGTAGCGCGGGGGTATAACTGAGAGAGTTAGTTTGGAAATACCCCAGGGTCCTCGGTGTAAACTGCTTTTCCAGAAAACCTTTATTAAATCTGATTTTAAATTTGAACAGAAACTTTAATAATTCATAACTTCTGTTTAGTTCATCCAAATTTAGTCAAACCAATTTTGTCAGACTCTAAATAATGTAAACTACTTAGGAAAAATATAAAACCCCTATGTACTATAGAAAACTTTAGGGTTCTAATTTAATTATTGTTTTGACCAAAAGCTAAATAATAGGGATAAAAATAGTTGCACTATTTGACTAGAGTTAGAAAAATTTGGAGAAGTTTATATCCACCTACTGACCTGTTTAAAAATGCTAAAACTCTCTTTCCAACCCATTAAGTTAGTTTTTGCCATTTATTTTACAATATGCTTAAGATTAAGAAAAATAGAAAAGATGATTTAAATAATGAACCAGAGGGCACCCCTATTTTTGTTAGAGTACTTATTCAATGTAGTTTACTAGAAAAATCTATTACACCCTGGTTTAGTATGAAATAAATAGGATCCCTTTTATTTTTAGAAAACAAGGAAAAATTAGAAAAACCCTACAAAAATAACCCCAAGGTGAAAACACCCCAACCCTTGGAATAACTGATATTTTGTTATTAAGAACTTAGGAAAAATATGAAATCTGCTGTTTGACATTTTTCAAATAACAATGTAGTAGAAAGTGCCTTTTGGGCATTAAACTTTAGAAAATCCTAACTAAATAACCATCCCTTAGCTTTCTGTGGTTTTTGGCACAGAAGCTTATTATTACTGTTAGATGCCAACAAAAATAACCTTTAGGGCATAACCCAACCCCAATTAAGAGATGTAGTGCAAAGTGGCCCATTTTACACAACTTTTGTCATTTTTGTCTAAAGCATAGCCTTTTTATTTTAAACCCCAAATTCCTAGAATAGGCTATAGTGACCCATAGCAGCCCACTGTAATTTTTACAGAATTTTTGGAAAAAGTTAACTCATTGTTGTAGTTCAAACCTACACTAGAATTCATAAATAGAAAATAAAGAAAGGGAAAATGAATAATGGAAATTAGTGTCATCCTAAAACCCTTTGTGAATTGTCCACTAAAATGTATAAAGGAAATACCAACCCACTATGCTTATCCTTAACAAAACCTAAACCTAGAGTGATAAGCATAAACCACTAAAAGCCACATATGACCAATGAACCCTAAGTTGCCAACTAACTTAGTTTTTCTTCCCTTAGCATAATGTTATTAAATCCTGCAGAATCATGACATACATATTCATTGCATTTCGATAGACTGTAACCTCGCTGACGGAGAGTACGTCCTCGTGCCGGAGCAAGGAACTGCTCAGGAGGTAGCCCCGGATCCAGCACCAGAGCCTGTACCAGAGGATCTGCCTGCCCCCGCTTTGGAAGGCAAGCCCCGGTTTTATGCATAACCTGTTATTTATGCTATTTTACTATACTTAATGATTGTAGGATTGATTGTGCACTTAAGTGTAGGAGTTGTTTGAAACCCTAGTTGCATGATCTCAGGAACCCCATTGAGATGAATACTAGTATGCTAAGTCGAGTAGCTGCTTCATTAATTAGGATCTCGGTAGAAGTTGAGTGATTTTTCTAGCACTCGCGCGAGGTCAGGAATTGGCTGTATCCACTTTCTTATCATATTGATGTTGGTTTGTGGGCAACAATCCATGGGGATTGGTTGTCTACAGGATAAAAATTGGAATAAGGATTAAGGTGTGGTACCGTGAGTCAAGTGTTTGAACGTACTAAGCACATGCCGAGAAATATGGTAAATCGGTAAGCCTAGTACCTGATTGAACCTAGCAATGGACTTTACCCCTCACGCGACCTGAGACGTGGTCTCCCATTCCGGTTATGGTGGGTACAAGTGCGGTCACTGCACGACGGCAGTCGGGGTCAGTGAGGCATTGTACGCCAAGGCGGTGAGCCCTGATCTGCTGACGGGGAATCGATGGGGACGGTTGATGTGTGTGGGGACGGAGTGCCTCGCCACGTCATGTGTTTAGGTTTACCTTGCAAGGATAAAAACTCGATTCGAATCGTCTGCTTCTCGCAGCTAATGAGACTGCTTGATCCATGCTGCTACATTGAGTAACAAGTGGAAATGTGATGAGTTGACAAAAGAGGTTGATTGCTAAAAATGTTTGATACCATGTATGAGTAGACAGTACACTTTTAGCCTTAAGAGAGTCACACTTAAATTTGACAAAGTTAAAACTTGACTTAGAAACTCAGCTAGTGCTTTTGGCAACCAAACCCCACAGCCAAACAGCTGCATGTCTAGAGGTAGAGGAGTAGACTCCTCACACCGGGTAAGTCTAGCTGAGTATTAGTATACTCAGCCTTGCTTGTGGCATAATTTTACAGGTTCTCTAGAGGACATGGTTGCTGGAGTGACTTGACCGTCCATCTTGCCACCGGGTTGGACTGTCGAGTGGGATCCTACCTCGGCTGAGGAGGAACATGAGGAGTGATGGGACAGGCTTCCCCATCTCTCTGTTTATTTACCGTTAGTTTTATTCCGCTACACTTCAAACAATGATGGTTACTTTTGCAAAAACTCCGATGATGATGATGTAATAATTTAATACTCTTACATGCATGGTTTTATGCTTTATTGTATTTGCTCTGTGACTCACCATCGAGTGAGCTTGTGGTACTTGATCCTGTCAGTGGCCGTGTCGAACTAGATCCGAGGGATTGACGGGTTATTCCGATTTAAGTATGGTCTAGCCTCTAAGGCAGGGCTTAGGCACTTAAGTTGGAATAATTCGGGCAGTTCCGCCAGCTGGTATCGGAGCTTGTACCACCATAGAGGAATCAATAAAATATAAATACCATCCCTTTCCTAAATAAAACTTGATAGAAACAATGTTGGATAGATCGTAGGACGAGCAGGATAGATCTAGGACGTGAAGCCTTAGGATGATAGAAGGGTAGCTAGGTGGCTAAGTAATTAGGCCCCACAGGCCACTTTAGGGGATGGGAGTTCTTCCCTAATCCCTTCTCATTGCTATGAGGTCGTTCAGGACGAGCATGCATGCATTCTTAATTTAAACAAATGGAAAAATTTAGTAAGGACTTAAAATTATGACCAACTAAGTTTCCCAGTACTATTCTGTCTTAATTAGAGAGGAGCTGAGTCTTATTTTTTCCTTGTACTTTTTATAATTCTTTTCCTTTACTTACGCTTAACCGTCCACAGATGGCTTCCCACGGATCCTCAGACAACGGGAATGCACTGTCCCACACTGTCGGGCTTGCACGAGAGGGCTTTCCCCGCATTTTGTGGGAGGTACTTCAGGGGGGCGGGTACATGACACCCCCTCAGTACGCGGTGCAGCAGTTCGAGAAGCACCGGGTGCCCCGCTGTAGGGTGAGGATGACCTTGGAGCCTCATCCCCTGCAGCCAGGCTGGCGTTCACTGGACTCTGAGTCCTTTGGATATCGGGCTGAGGACACGATTGAGGCGATTGCTCTGCACGGGTTGACCACTTTCTGCGGATTCCATCCCTTGGAGCTGTCCACCCACCCCATTGGCTTGTTCCTCGCTGAGAAGGAGGACGACCCAATGTGGAAGGATCGGGTGGAGCATGCCAAGGACATCTGGGCTCTCTACACAGGCCAGACTGCTCACTTGACGGTACGATGCATGAATGCCCTGTATCGCCTGCAAGTGATGCGTGGTGAGGCGATGTCCCATCTGATGGCGTTGCTGGAAGCAACTAAGATCACCCTGGGTAACAGGGAGGAGCTTGTGGTTGACTTGTCCCAGGAGATGGTGGAAAAGGACTTACAAGTGGAGCAGTTGTCAGATGAGATCCAAGAGCTGGAGGAATTAGTGGGGACAAGGGAGAACACCATTGAGGTTCTCGAGGATCAGCTCATCAACACCCAGCAGCAGCTCGCCGAGGCTAATGAGCACCTAGATATGCCTCACCAGGAAATCCATGATGTGGAGGCTAACGAGGACGTCGACATTGAGGGAGGGGAGAAGCCTGCTTCCAGTGTGGACACTGCTGGCTCAGGGAGGCCACCTTCCCCCGAGTCGAGTGTTGCCTCGTTCGCTCACTAGGTATCAGGGGTAGGAATAGAAGTTGGTAATGTTAGGACTCCTCGCAGCTAGCTTAGCTTTTGCACCCTTGGGGTACTAGGCTAGATAGAGTTGAGTCTTTTTGGGCCATTAATGTAATCGTGATAAACTCTTTTGGGAGCACCCGTCATGACTGGTATCTTTACAGTTTTGAATTATCCTGCTATTATTCTTTTTGATTCTGGTGCATCGCATAGTTTTATCAGTGCCAAATTTAGTGCCAAGTGCCAGTTGCCTTTTCACCACACCAATGGGGGTATCACAATTTCAACACCAGGGGGCAGGGTTGCCACTAATCAAATCAGCAGGCATGTGCCCATAAAATTTGGTAGTCTTGTAATTAAAACCACCCTCCTCATTTTGGGTTTGGATAGCGTGGATATTATATTGGGAACTGACTGGTTAACCAGGCACCAAGCAGTTATTGATATTGCAGCTAGGACCATTGAAGTGCACTCACCAACTTGTGGTGAAACTACACTATATCTGCCCGACCAGGGATGCACCCGTTCTTGTGCCTTCGTTATGATAGAATCCCCAGTGGAAAAGATCCCAGTGGTCTGTGACTACCCATATGTTTTTCCGGATGAATTGCCAGGAATGCCACCTGACAGAGACATTGAGTTTGCAATTGAATTGCAACCCGGGACTGCTCCTATCTCCAAGAGACCCTATAGGATGCCTCCCGCGGAACTGGCAGAACTGAAGAAGCAACTGCAAGAATTGTTGGACAAGGGGTTCATTTGCCCAAGTACTTCACCTTGGGGATGTCCTGCATTATTTGTGAAGAAAAAGGATGAGAGTTTGAGAATGTGTGTTGACTACCGCCCTCTCAATGCGGTGACCATCAAGAACAAATACCCACTACCCCGTATTGATGTCTTGTTTGATCAATTGGTGGGAGCCAAAGTATTCTCCAAGATAGACCTTCGCTCGGGCTACCATCAAATCAAGATCCGTGCCAGTGATATTCCAAAGACTGCTTTCTCTACCAGATATGGGCTTTATGAGTTTTTGGTGATGTCTTTTGGGCTGACCAATGCCCCGGCTTATTTTATGTACCTAATGAACTCAGTATTCATGCTAGAGTTGGACAAGTTCGTGGTCGTTTTCATTGATGATATTCTGGTCTATTCCAAGAATGAAGATGAACATACTGAGCATCTGCACATCGTGCTTCAGCGACTGCGCGATCATCGTCTTTATGCTAAGTTGTCTAAATGTGAATTCTGGCTGAAGGAAATTAAATTCTTGGGTCACACAATTTCTCAGGATGGGATATCTGTTGATCCTGAGAAGGTACAAGAGGTGATGGATTGGAAACCCCCGACTACAGTGAGGCAGATTTGGAGTTTTCTGGGATTGGCAGGGTATTATCGACGATTTATTCCGAATTTTTCCAGGATTGCCAAACCAATGACTGAACTATTAAAGAAGGGAGTCAAGTACAATTGGAGCCAAAAGTGCGAAGATGCTTTTCATACGCTGAGGCAGCATTTGACAACAACCCCAGTGCTGGCTCAACCTGATAACACCAAGCCCTTCGAAGTATATTGTGATGCTTCTGGTACGGGTTTGGGATGTGTCTTGATGCAAGATAACAGAGTAATTGCTTATGCTTCCCGAGCACTCAGACCCCATGAGCAGAACTACCCAACACATGATCTGGAGTTGGTAGCTGTGGTTCATGCTCTTAAGATATGGAGACACTACTTGATGGGAGCTCACTGTAACATCTACACGGATCACAAGAGTCTCAAATACATCTTCACTCAGGCAGATCTGAACATGAGACAGAGGAGATGGTTAGAATTGATCAAGGACTACGATTTGGAGGTGCATTACCATCTTGGCAAAGCCAATGTTGTAGCAGATGCCTTGAGCAGAAAGGCCCAGTGCAATTGTATGAGCATGGATGCAAGAGTTACCACCCTGTGTAATGAGTTGTGTAAGCTGAACCTGGAAGTTGTTCCTTCCGGTGAATTAAGTTATATCTCGGTGGAGCCCACATTGCAAGAGCAAATAGTCCAGGCACAGATTGGGGATAAGGGTGTTCAGGTTATCAAAGACATGATCAAGCAGAAGGCAGAAAAATACAAGTGCTTCCGTCAGGACAGTAAGGGAATTTTATGCTTTGGAGATCGATTGGTTGTTCCCAAGGACCCTGTGCTCAGAAAGAAGATACTGGATGAAGCTCACCTTTCAAAATTCTCCATGCACCCTGGTAGCAACAAGATGTATCATGATCTCAGATCTTTATACTGGTGGACCAGAATGAAGAGGGAAATTGCCAAGTACATATCCGAGTGTGACACCTACCAAAGGATTAAAGCCAGTCATTTGAAGGCAGCAGGCCCTTTGCAACCCCTTCCCATACCATCTTGGAAATGGGAGGACATTTGCATGGACTTTATCATGGGACTGCCCAACACCTCCAGGCACCATGATTCAATTTGGGTTATTGTGGACCGATTGACCAAGACCGCTCATTTCTTGCCAGTACATACCACCCACAGGACGGAGAAGTATGCGGAAATCTACATTGACCAGATAGTTTGTTTGCATGGGATACCAAGGACTATAGTGTCAGACAGAGGAGCACCATTTGTGGCACGATTTTGGGAACAATTGCAGGAATCACTTGGGACCCATGTAGTACGAAGCTCAGCATACCATCCTCAAACAGATGGCCAGACAGAAAGGGTAAACCAGATTTTGGAAGACATGTTGAGGTCATGTGTGCTACACTATGGAAAGGATTGGGACAAGTGTCTTTCTTTAGTAGAGTTTTCTTATAATAACAGCTACCAGTCCAGTTTGAAGATGGCACCTTTTGAGGCCTTATATGGGAGAAGATGTAGAACCCCGCTGAATTGGTCTCAAGCAGGAGAGAGGGAAATATTTGGGCTAGATTTGGTACTGGAAGCAGAGGAAAAGGTCAGAGTCATCAAGAAGAACTTAGAAGCTGCTCAGGCCAGGCAAAAGAGCTATCATGATAAGAGGCGGAAACCTCTACAGTTTGCAGTGGGAGACCATGTTTATCTTAAGGTGTCACCCACCAAGGGTGTCCAGAGATTCGGGATCAAGGGCAAGTTAGCTCCTCGTTACATTGGACCCTACGAGATCAAGGAGACTTGTGGACCTGTAGCATATCAATTGAAGTTGCCACCCAGCATGTTAGCTGTTCATAATGTGTTACATGTATCTCAGCTGCGGAAATGTGTACGCCTACCCACTGAAGTGCTACCAGAACCGGACATTGAGATAGAACCAGACCTATCCTATCAAGAGTACCCCGTCGAGGTATTGGATCAGAAGGAGAGATCGACACGGGCAAGATCAATCAGAATGTATAAGGTTCAGTGGAGTCACCATTCAGCAAAAGAGGCTACATGGGAGACTGAGGATTTTCTACGCTCTCGCTTCCCCGACTTTCTGCCCAAAGGAGTCGGTATGTAATCCAAAACCCCACCCCCACCTGCCCTTTGAATACAATTATAAGAAAAACTTAGATAGCAAGGATAGTCTAAGTTGTGGAATTAACTTTAAAAGGGCTTCCTTCTGAAGTTGCAAAGAGAATGACATTCGAAGAGCAGTTAACTAGAGAAACTTGAATGAAAGAAGGAACATCACACCAACGCGCTTTCGTATCACCCCTCTAGAGGACTCTGCCTAAAATCTCGGGATGAGATTCCTTTAAGGGGGGAGTGCTGTAACACCTCAGGTGTTACCATGGCTAGAGCACACCTTGGCACTAAGGACTGTGATCACATGTGGGAGAAAACTTAAGGAGCAAAGTGTAAGAGCCTTGGAGGCTAGGTTTTAACCAAGAGATGTGAATGACCAAAAACATTACCCTAGTTGTGTGCAACTACCACTTTGGACAAGGGGGAAGTAAACCCTAGACCCCTCTTGAACCCTATCTTCCAAAGCCATGGTTAAAAGGGGGAGAGAATAAGCAATTGTGCAAACCATGAGTTAATCTTTAACCAAACTTTAAGTAACTTTATAACTAGCAATTATGGGAAGGAAATGTTGCAAAAAGACCCCTGGAGAAACCCCAATTCCATTCCTTAAGTGGAGAGAAAGCTAGAGCTCTCAAATTCCCTCTAAGTCAAAAACTACACCTACACTAAAGATCAACCGTGTTCACCTTGAAGATGGCACCAAAACCACCTATGTTCTATACCAAAAATATGGCATACCACCTAGGGCACCCACTGGAAAAAGCTGAGCCCCAGACCTTGAAGTTTGACATGCCTTGGCATGGTTTTTGTCGCGAGGTGGGCAGAGTGACATACCTGATTTTGGCGACCGAAGATCTCCCTACCTAGGCCATATCTGCCATGGCAACTCACGGATGAGAGACAGCCCTAGGTGCTAGGAAAAGACTCGCGCTGGATTTTTGCCAAGATTCGCACGTTTACGACTTGGGTGAGCTGTGGAACACGGGCAGAAGAAAACTTACACGTGTTCGACGCGCTCTGCGCACGCCAGAGCACGCCCGCGCCCGACCCCGCGCCGCGCCGAGCCGCACCCGTGTCCCCTGTGTGCGCCACGCCTATAAAGCCCACTCAGGCGTCGTCCATACCCTCCCGCGCACGCTCAAACCTCCCCGGAGCTCAACTCACCGTCGTTTGCCCGTGCACGGCGTGTCCGCAGCCACCCGAGCCCCTGTCGCCGTAGACCGGCCAGCCTAGCCTTTCCCAACCCTGTCCAACCCTCGGAGACGAGTGAGCACACCTCGGTGAAGCTCCCCGAGCGAGGAATCGAAGCCTGCTTCGCCGGAGAGGCCAGTCCACGGTCGCCGGAGTTCACAACCCCGCCGGAGTGCGTGGACCGGGTAATCCACTGAACCATTTTCCGATTCCTTGTGCACACAGTCTCTACGTCACCCCGTGAAGCTCACCGTGCCATTGGAATATTGGATTGAACCAGATCGCCGTGATTTGGCCGGCACACCCGCCGCCGACGAGGACACCCGCCTGCGCACGTGGACCGAGCGATTCCGGCCATCCCCGCCGTCGAGCCGTACATCGCTGTGACCGCCAGGGCCTCCCCGAGCCAACCCTGCCCCTCGCCGGACCTATCTCGCCGCCGGTAAGCCGCGCCACCCTTTTCTTTCTTGCGAGCATTGTTTAAACCTAGGGAAGGACCGCGGGGGAGAAGGAAAGAAGTCTGGGGGGTTTTGTGAAATGTCAGTGACTCAAATGAATAGTAGCGCGGGGGTATAACTGAGAGAGTTAGTTTGGAAATACCCCAGGGTCCTCGGTGTAAACTGCTTTTCCAGAAAACCTTTATTAAATCTGATTTTAAATTTGAACAGAAACTTTAATAATTCATAACTTCTGTTTAGTTCATCCAAATTTAGTCAAACCAATTTTGTCAGACTCTAAATAATGTAAACTACTTAGGAAAAATATAAAACCCCTATGTACTATAGAAAACTTTAGGGTTCTGATTTAATTATTGTTTTGACCAAAAGCTAAATAATAGGGATAAAAATAGTTGCACTATTTGACTAGAGTTAGAAAAATTTGGAGAAGTTTATATCCACCTACTGACCTGTTTAAAAATGCTAAAACTCTCTGTCCAACCCATTAAGTTAGTTTTTGCCATTTATTTTACAATATGCTTAAGATTAAGAAAAATAGAAAAGATGATTTAAATAATGAACCAGAGGGCACCCCTATTTTTGTTAGAATACTTATTCAATGTAGTTTACTAGAAAAATCTATTACACCCTGGTTTAGTATGAAATAAATAGGATCCCTTTTATTTTTAGAAAACAAGGAAAACTTAGAAAAACCCTACAAAAATAACCCCAAGGTGAAAACACCCCAACCCTTGGAATAACTGATATTTTGTTATTAAGAACTTAGGAAAAATATGAAATCTGCTGTTTGACATTTTTCAAATAACAATGTAGTAGAAAGTGCCTTTTGGGCATTAAACTTTAGAAAATCCTAACTAAATAACCATCCCTTAGCTTTCTGTGGTTTTTGGCACAGAAGCTTATTATTACTGTTAGATGCCAACAAAAATAACCTTTAGGGCATAACCCAACCCCAATTAAGAGATGTAGTGCAAAGTGGCCCATTTTACACAACTTTTGTCATTTTTGTCTAAAGCATAGCCTTTTTATTTTAAACCCCAAATTCCTAGAATAGGCTATAGTGACCCATAGCAGCCCACTGTAATTTTTACAGAATTTTTGGAAAAAGTTAACTCATTGTTGTAGTTCAAACCTACACTAGAATTCATAAATAGAAAATAAAGAAAGGGAAAATGAATAATGGAAATTAGTGTCATCCTAAAACCCTTTGTGAATTGTCCACTAAAATGTATAAAGGAAATACCAACCCACTATGCTTATCCTTAACAAAACCTAAACCTAGAGTGATAAGCATAAACCACTAAAAGCCACATATGACCAATGAACCCTAAGTTGCCAACTAACTTAGTTTTTCTTCCCTTAGCATAATGTTATTAAATCCTGCAGAATCATGACATACATATTCATTGCATTTCGATAGACTGTAACCTCGCTAACGGAGAGTACGTCCTCGTGCCGTAGCAAGGAGCTGCTCAGGAGGTAGCCCCGGATCCAGCACTAGAGCCTGTACCAGAGGATCTGCCTGCCCCCGCTTTGGAAGGCAAGCCCCGGTTTTATGCATAACCTGTTATTTATGCTATTTTACTATACTTAATGATTGTAGGATTGATTGTGCACTTAAGTGTAGGAGTTGTTTGAAACCCTAGTTGCATGATCTCAGGAACCCCATTGAGATGAATACTAGTATGCTAAGTCGAGTAGCTGCTTTATTAATTAGGATCTCGGTAGAAGTCGAGTGATTTTTCTAGCACTCGCGCGAGGTCAGGAATTGGCTGTATCCACTTTCTTATCATATTGATGTTGGTTTGTGGGCAAAAATCCATGGGGATTGGTTGTCTACAGGATAAAAATTGGAATAAGGATTAAGGTGTGGTACCGTGAGTCAAGCGTTTGAACGTACTAAGCACATGCCGAGAAATATGGTAAATCGGTAAGCCTAGTACCTGATTGAACCTGGCAGTGGACTTTACCCCTCACGCGACCTGAGACGTGGTCTCCCATTCTGGTTATGGTGGGTACAAGTGCGATCACTGCACGATGGCAGTCGGGGTCAGTGAGGCATTGTACGCCAAGGCGGTGAGCCCTGATCTGCTGACGGGGAATCGATGGGGACGGTTGATGTGTGTGGGGACGGAGTGCCTCGCCACGTCGTGTGTTTAGGTTTACCTTGCAAGGATAAAAACTCGATTCGAATCGTCTGCTTCTCGCGGCTAATGAGACTGCTTGATCCATGCTGCTACATTGAGTAACAAGTGGAAATGTGATGAGTTGACAAAAGAGGTTGATTGCTAAAAATGTTTGATACCATGTATGAGTAGACAGTACACTTTTAGCCTTAAGAGAGTCACACTTAAATTTGACAAAGTTAAAACTTGATTTAGAAACTCAGCTAGTGCTTTTGGCAACCAAACCCCACAGCCAAACAGCTGCATGTCTAGAGGTAGAGGAGTAGACTCCTCACACCGGGTAAGTCTAGCTGAGTATTAGTATACTTAGCCTTGCTTGTGGCATAATTTTACAGGTTCTCTGGAGGACATGGTTGCTGGAGTGACTTGGTCGTCCATCTTGCCACCGGGTTGGACTGTCGAGTGGGATCCTACTCGGCTGAGGAGGAACATGAGGAGTGATGGGACAGGCTTCCCCATCTCTCTGTTTATTTACCGTTAGTTTTATTCCGCTGCACTTCGAACAATGATGGTTACTTTTGCAAAAACTCCGATGATGATGATGTAATAATTTAATACTCTTACATGCATGGTTTTATGCTTTATTGTATTTTCTCTGTGACTCACCATCGAGTGAGCTTGTGGTACTTGATCCTGTCAGTGGCCTTGTCGGACTAGATCCGAGGGATTGACGGGTTATTCTCATTTAAGTGTGGTCTAGCCTCTAAGGCAGGGCTTAGGCACTTAAGTTGGAATAATTTGGGCAGTTCCGCCATAGCTAAAGCGGTCTAACTAACCTAAGCACTTCGCAAAGCACCTACGCTAATCACCGAGTGATTCTATTAAGCACTTGGGTGTTTGAGCTCTTGGAAATGTGCACTATATGCCTTGGTATGTTGCTTGGGCTCCCACACCTTCAAATGGCCGGTTGGGTGAAGTATATATAGGCCCCAACTCCAAAATAACCGTTGGAGAAAAGCTGCAGTTCTCTGCAGTGCACCGGACAGTCCGGTGGTGCACCGGACAGTCCGATGGTGCACCGGACAGCGCACTGTAGCCTGTCCGGTGCGCCTAGCCGTTGCTCTATCAGAGCAGGTGACCGTTGGCGCCACAGGCTTTTCCACACCGAACAGTCTGGTGCTGACACCGGACAGTCCAGTGGTCTTCTCTCCGGGTGCCACTTGGAACTAGCCGTTGGGATGAAGTTCCCTAGTGCACCGGACAGTCCGGCGTGTGGGTACCGGACAGTCTGGTGCACCTTCGCACAGACTGTCCGCAGCAGCACACTTGGACTTTTCTTGGATCTTTTTAATGTCTTCTTTTGAGGTGTTGCTTTCCTCAATTCCTTAGTCCAAGTAAATCTTGCATCCTGTGAACTACAAACACAAACACTAGAAAACTTATTAGTTCATGGATTGTGTCGTTCATCAAACACCAAAACTCAATTAGCCAAATGGCCCAGGGTCCATTTTCCTTACAGTGGTCGAAGTCGCTCAGATCACGTGCACATGCGACGGAGTTCACCGACGGTGAGCGATTTGGCTCATTGGCAATGGTAGAGCTTCAATTGTGTAGCTGGGGAGCTTCACTAGGTCACGGTGGTGCAATGGGTAGGAGGAATTAGCTGACGATGGTCTAAAGTGGGATGGCCACGTTCTCCCCTGGGGGTGCGTACTCCGACGAGCTGTGGCACACCGTGGTAGGGGAGTACAAGTCCGCAGAATGGGTTGTGAAGCTTCACTGAGCTACCAGGGTCACGGTGTCGAACATGTGGGCGTTTGCTTCTGCCTGTGCTCAAACGTTCATTAGTCGGCCCAAACATGGTTATCTCGGCCAAAGTCCTTATGTAAGGTCTCTTCACCATGTTATGTTCTATCAACTCCATGCAAGTCCCAAGTGTAGATATGGTCAGGATTTGAAGTTGTTTGAGTGCCAAAGGGGGTCTGTCCATCTGCTCCATCCTGAGGGAAAAGCTATGTCTTGGCATGTCAAACGATGGCGTCTCGATCTGAAACTTAACTAGGATGCTCCTAGGGTAATTAGACACATTTCATAATTGGAGCTAATGGCTTTGGGTTTATAGCTTGGTGAACATGTAGGATGTTGTGATAGGGCTGATTTCTTGAGTTATGGAAATCCTAAATTTTTCTCCCCTTTCCCACACATATGACATGGTTTAGACTATTTATATGCCATTTTGGGGTTTAACACTTATTAACTCATGTTAGGCACTTAATTAGATAAACTTTTGTTAAGGGCCCACTTTTGTGATCAAGTGATTTAGTTAGCATTCTTAACCACTTTATATGTGTGCTTCTAGGCTTCTTAAAAGGGTGAAGTTAGGGTTTTGAGTTTGGTCACCTCTCCTCATTTGATCATTATGGGTTGGCTAAACTAAACCTTCTAGAATGTTTAGCACTCAATTGTGCCTTTGACCCTTGACTTTGGTGACCTTTGCTTCAAGTAATCCATATGTGATAATGAGACAATTGCATATTTGGGACTCTAAACATTATGCTTCGCACAAATACCATCCAAAATATTTTCTTCGCAAAAAAGGGACTACAAACGTTTTATAATTGATTATACTACCATTTAACGTATATTCTTCCTTTTATAAAAGTGTTTCCATGTATTTAGCATCGAAGAGTAACAATTGGCCCTACGTCTCTCTCGTTCGTCCGTCTCTCTCGTTCGTCTTTGTCTCTTGCTTCGACTGTGTTTCTCTCGTATCTCTGGCTCATCTCTCGCCTTGCATGACGATGGCGCAAAGCTTGCCACCGAACGACGATCTCCACTGGCTACCACCACGCCGGACTTCACCATGGAGGAGCAGGCCGCGGGGTTCGCCATCCCCGCGCCGTCCGCCGGGCTCGGCCCTGCTGCGACATCCATGCGGTCTGGCCAAGGCCACGCTTGGCAAGAAATTGCTGGTCGAGGCTGCTACCTCCGTTGATGATGCTACTATACGTGTTATGTTGTTTGTGTGCAGTTGAGCTGTTTACTGTTGAGTTGTTCGAATCCATTGACCAACAAATGTTCAATAAATAAAATAGCAAAGGAATTACTAACGAGACCAGAGAACACACGTTCCCGGGTGGAAGGAAAAAATAAAACAAGTTGCAAACATCGCTGTTGCGCGAGCGTGATCCTGCTGCCTAGCATCCCTGTTGCCTAGCTCCCCCTGTAGGGCTTGTTTGGATAATCTTGGATTGGAGTGGATTAAGGTGGTATAAGGTGTATTGAAGTGTAATATGAACTAATTTCCCTTTTAATCCCTAAAATACACCTCAATCCACTTCAATCTCTCTTTATCCAAACAAGGCTGTAGGCGAGTGTGATCCTGGTGACTGGTGACCAAATTCCAGATTTCGGGTGGGGAGCTGCAAAATCATTTAGTGCGTATAACTAGAGGGGTAAAAGCGTCTCGTTAGAGAAAAAATACATGAGATTATATTATAAAAAGGAAGAATATACACTAAATGGTAGTATAATCAATTATAAAATGTTTGTAGTCCCTTTTTTGCAAAGAAAATCTTTGAAATGGCATTTATGTGAAGCATAATGTTTAGAGTCCTAAAAATGCAATTGTCTCATGTGATAATAGGTTAATGAGTGTGGGTTGAATTAACCTCCTTTGCTAACACCTGAGGTGTCACATAGTTGCACTTTGTAGCCCCCATTCCATCTCATTTGGACTTAGAGCCTTCAAATTGTCTTCATTGAACCTGTGCTCATACTCATATCAACCAAGTTAGTTCTAGATGGTATGTTTGACACTTAATCACCAAAATAGGTAGAAATGACCCTATGGCACATTTCCCTTTCAATCTCTCCCTTTTTGGACTTTTATGCCAACACACCTAAAGCAACTCAAATAATCAACTCGAAGTTCAAACTCAACCTAAAGGAGTATTCAAATGATTGACATCTTTGGATCACTTAGCCACCACTTGTTTTTGTTATTGTAATCAAATCCATTTTTCTAACTCCTAAGACACAAAGCACTTGGATTTTCCAATTCAAACCAGTTTTAAACACTTGTTTTGATCAAATACCAAAACTCCCCCTTTTACCATAGTTTTCTTAGCCGTAGTGCAAATGTCATATTATTTTTTATCATTATTACCACTTATTTATCCAAGACCTGAATTAAATAATAAATTCTAGAAACAATACTGGACTAGGGGTTTTCTATTTTCGTTCTATAGTCCAATTCAGATAGAGTCCAACAAAATTTGTTTGACCAAGGTTGGATGCTTAAATTACAAGTGATGAATTTTTGAAGCTATCTGAAGGATTAAAAAAGGATTTAGTTTTAAGGGAAAATAGAGAAAGTCGGTTTGCATTCAGACCCTTGGTTATTTCTTCTCTCTTCTTTCACACATAAACCTTCGGTGTACTATTCAACTGAGTCGCTGACCTTGCGAAACACCCCCTGGCATTTGATTAATCTAACCCACCATCCTTAAGGTCACTGAAACAGTGACGGGTGGAAAAAAATCACGGCAAGGCTTACCGGCGGTGGTAGGGCTCCGGCGAGGTGGTCGGTGAGGTCGGGGAGGCTTCGGCGAACACGTCGACGGTCAAATTATGGCCGGTGGTGGTCGGAGCTGCTTGGTCCCTGTGCGCAGGCGGAGGTGATCAGCGGTGGCTCCAAATCCTAATCAACGACGGTGGTAGAGTTCAATTCCACCAACAGGGAAGCTTCACAGTAGGTCGAGGGGGTTACTGGTGCAAGGAATCGGGCGATAGTGCACGGGTTAGTGCTGGCCATGTTCGCTGGCGCTCGAGTAAAGTCCGACGAGCGGTGGCACATTGCTGGAGGGGAGTAGAGGGTGAATGGCTTGGCTGAGGAGCTTCACTACGACTCAGGGAAGCTTTTGGTGGCGTTTGCGCGGTTGTAAGGTGGCTGCACCCGTCGAACCATGGTGGTTGACGCTCGGGTGGCAATGCAGGAGGTGGCATGCTCGGCTGTGGTGAATTCCGATGAGGAATGGCTTGCCAGTGGCCAGGGTGGGAGAGGCCGAGGGCGAGGCGCTACTTATAGGCGCGGGCGCGCGTGACACTGCGGTTCCCTAGCCATGGCGTAGAGCATGAACTTGGGTGTGGGTTGGTGCGCGAGCAGACAGACAGAGCCTGTTTGGCTGCTGCCAGCCGACGTCGAACACCTGGCACATGTTCGTTTGGTCGCCTCCCTTGTGTATTGTCGCTTGTTCGAGCCTGATCTTAGCAAAATCTTCATCTACGATTTGTTTCTTATACCCTAAGCTAGAGATGTTGTATGGGAGTCGTTGGGTTTTACTCACTGGCTGAGAAGATATGGTATACTCAAGTGTGATCTGTCTAGCAGACCATTAACGAGGTAAAACCCATGGTTTGGTCATGTCACACTCTGAGTTCCAATGTCAGCTTATGGTATATGTTAGGGCAGCTAATTAGGTACGACATTGTCAATTGGAGCCATTAGTTTTATGGTCTGAATCTTAATGAACATGAAGATGTCCAATTAGAGGCTGATTTTCAAAATAGAGGTATTCTGTGATTTCATTTGCTTCTCCCACTTTGTAGCTTGTTTGGGGGATTTTAACCAACCTTTTTGTGGTAATTTGCTTACTAATTTTTGTAGTTAATTTGGTGTGCTACCCTTTTTATTTTAATGGTCCAATCATAACAGTATGGTTCAATTAGTTTTCCTATTTGATTTCTCTTGCTTAAGGTAGGAGCATTTTGGGGTTTGGTCACTTTCTTTCCTTGATGACCATGAGGTAATAAAGGTAATGTCTTATGACAACTTGGCATTTACTTAGGTCCTTGATTCCTAAGTATGACATTACTTGCTTTATTTTACCTACATGTGATAACAAGGTTGGTGAAGGTGCCAAGCAGGAACCCTAGTAACACATGGGGTGTTACATCCGTCCCCCTTTAAAAGAATCTCGTCCCGAGATTTGAGTTGGGGTCCTCAGGGGTGAGGAGACAGGTAACTGCTACTTGATCAGAGTGGTATACCTACTTAGGGATCTTGAGAAAACTGGCTCTTCGAATGCCACCCTCTTTGCAACTTCAGAAGGAAGCCCTACAACACCTAGTTTCACAATTTGTTGCTTATCTTAACAAGAGTATCTTTTCTATATTTGGAATCATAGGGTAGGGGGCTAGGGTATGGTTACGTACCAACACTTTTAGGTAGGAAATCAAGGTAGTTCTTGCTCAGATAGTCCTTAGTCTCCCATGTGGCTTCTTCCTCCGTGTGGTTGCTCCATTGGATGTAATACATCCTGATTACCTTCTTGCGAGTGGATCTTTCCATGCAATCTAGAATCTTGACAGGGTGTTCTTGGTAGGACAGGTCGGGTTCTATTTCTACTTCAGGCTCATTCAAGATTTTTTTGGTACCTGAACACACTTCTTCAGTTGAGAAACATGGAACACGTCATGTATTGCAAGCATGCATGGTGGTAGTTTTGACTTATAAGCCACTGGTTCACATGCCTCAGTGATCTCATAGGGTCTAGTATAGCGAGGGGCTAATTTACCTTAACCTCGAATCTCTGTACTCCTTTAGTGGGTGAGACCTTTAGATATACATGATCTCCTACTTCAAACTGCAGAGGTTTCTTTCTTTTGTCATGACAGCTCTTTTGCCTAGCTTGAGTAGCATCCAAATTCTTTCTGATTATCCTGACTTCAAACTGTAGAGGCTTCAAGTACTAAATCGGGTCCAAAGATTTTTCCTTCGCATGCTTGTGACTAGTTTAGGGGTGTCCATCACCTCCTTGCGTACAAGGCCTTGAAGGGTGCCATTTTTAGACTAGCTTGAAAGTTGTTGTATGAGAACTCTGCTAAGGAGAGACATTTATCCCAATTTTTACCATAATGGATTGAGTAGGCTCTCAACATGTCTTCAAGAATCTGGTTCACTCTTTTTGTTTGGCCATCGGTTTGCAGATAATATGCCAAACTTCTTATCAGCTTGGTCCCTAAGGACTCTTGCAACTGTTCCCAAAATCCGGCTACGAGTTTGGTTCCTCGGCCAGAGACAATTTTCCAAGGCAATCCGTGTAAATACATGATTAGATCGATATATAATTCCGCATACTTTTGTGCCTTATCAGTTGTGTGCACTGGAGAAAATGAGCCAATTTTGTCAATCTATCCATAATAACCTAGATTGAATCGTGATGTCGAGAGGCATTGGGCAATCCCACAATAAAGTCCATACTAATATCATCCCACATCCAAGAAGGTATTGGGAGTGGTTGCAAGGCACCGACTGCTTTTAGGTGACTTGCTTTAATCTTTTGACAGGTGTCGCACTCAGACATGTACTTTGCGATTTACCTCTTCATCCTTGTCCACCAATATAGGGGTTTTAGATCATGGTACATCTTGTTGCTTCCCAGGTGTATGGAGAATTTGGAGAGGTGAGCCTCGTCCAGAATTTTGTTTATGAGTTCTTCATTCTTGGGGCCTACTAGTCGGTCTTTGAACCACAATGTTCCCTTACTGTCTTGGCAAAAACATTTAGACTTTTCAATCTTCTGATTTAGCATTTCCTTGATGATTTGCACTCCTTTATCACTATGCTGGGCCATTACAATTTGGTCTAGCAGGGTTGGTTCAATGGAGATGAAATCCAAGGTGCCAGAAGGAACTACTTGTATCTTCAACTTATTCAACTCATTGCACAATGTATTAGCACAAGAAACCATGGTTAAACAATTGCATTGTGCCTTTTGACTTAGGGCATCAGCTACCATGTTGGCCTTCCTAGGGTTGTAGTGCACCTCTAAATCGTAGTCCTTGATCAATTCCAGCCACCTTCTCTGCCTCATATTAAGATCAGCCTAGGTGAAAATATACTTGAGGCTCTTGTGATCGGTGTAGATGTTGCAGTGAGTTCCCATCAAGTAATGTCTTCGGATTTTTAAGGCATGGACTATGGCTGCTAACTCCAGATCATGTGTTGGAGCACTTTGTGTAGATGCTTGGCATGTTCGGCTTCACTCTTCGAGTATACCAAGATATCATTAATAAAGACCACCACGAACTTGTCTAATTCAGCCATGAATACTGAATTCATCAAGTACTTGAAGTAGGCTAGCACATTGGTTAACCTGAATGACATCATCAAATACTCATAGAGCCCATATCTAGTTGAGACATCTGTCTTCGGAATGTCACTCATCCAGATCTTGATTTGATGATAGCCAGAGCGAAGGTCTATTTTGGAAAACACCTTGGTTCCAACCAGTTGGTCAAAAAGAACATCAATGCGAGGCAAAGGATACTTGTTTTTGATAGTTATCGCATTGAGAGGGCGATAATCTATGCACAACCTTAGGCTCTCGTCCTTCTTCTTTACGAACAAAACTGGACATCCCCAAGGTGAAGTACTTGGGCAGATGAATCTCTTGTCCAGCAGTTCTTGTAATTGCTTCTTTAACTCTGCCAGTTCGGTCTGTGGCATCTTGTAGGGTCTCTTGGAGATAGGCGCAGTACCTGGCTGTAATTCTATGGCAAACTCTATGTCTCGGTCTGGTGGCATTCCCGACAACTCATCTGTGAAGACATCTGTGTACTCATAGACTATGAGGATTTTCTTCAAAGGTAGTTGTATCATGGAAAAAGCATATGGCCGAGTACTTCCTTGACTAGGTAGAGACAAGGTAGGTTCACCAAAAGTTGGGGAATGGATTTCAAGAGCCCTTGCAGCTATATCTAATAGAACCTGGTGTTGGGTCATCCAATTGGTTCCTAAGATAATGTCTACGCTTTCCAAGCCTAGAATTAGGAGTGTAGTTTTGAAGGTCTTACTTCCCAACTAGATAGGCACACTATGGTTTAGTTGATTGGTTGCAACCTTGCCCCTGGTGTTTCTATCATAAAGGCCCCTTGGTGTCACACCCGGTTTTGGAAGGTAAACCGAATGCGAACCATGTATGTGCCAGGATCAGAAATTCACGTACACAACGATTACATAGTTGGACATCATCACACATTGCTCAAAATAAAAGCGGAAACAATAATTTATTACATCAAGATGTCCAAGACATCCACAGAGTCATTAACTTAAGTCATAAACATAATCAAAGTGCGGATACGAAACATAGTACGATATGGTCTTCATAGGCACCTGACTGGGGGTTTGCCACTAAACTAATCTAGAACTCATCGAAGTCCTGAAACTCTTAAATTTCCTCCATGTTGCCTTCATCTTCTCCTGAGCACATATTGCAATGGGGACAACCTGGGGTTGCGTGGTTTTTAAAGCAAGGGTGAGTACACATCAACGTACTCAACAAATGTCTCGTTTGGCTAAAGTGGACTAGTTGTATGTGGAGTTAAGCTTAAAGTAATTGCTTTTAGTTGGTCGGGTATTTATTACTAGTAGAAAGCCAAGTTTTAGTAATAAACCCGAGTTATTACCCAAAAGTACTTCCTCCAAGAGTTATAATCATGACCATTAACCATCATCATAAAAGTATCCAGAGTTATTCTAATCAAAGGAGCTCCCAAGGCTACTTATAACTGCAAGCATGGCTGATATACCAGTTTCTAACACTCTGCAGAGGTTGCACACTTTACCCATGAGTCATGATCCCTTCCCAGCCTAGGTTGTATAGACCCGATCTTCACTACCGAGATGAATGGCCAGGGATTCACTATGTAGCCTTTACAAAGATTCCCTAGATGTCATAGCCGCCCATTAGGTTTCTCCAGTTTGATAAACACAGTACCTCTCCCCATAGGAAGGGTGACTAACAAAAGAAACACGAAAGAACCTCGGCACCTAGCCTCGGCAGAGCAAGTAATGTGCCCGGACCCCATTGACGGCACGACGGCGAAGCCGACTACACCTCAAGTTCCTCTAATTATTCAGCTAAGGGTGTCCCATTCCACCCTTATGGTTGTACTGTTTTCCTGGGTGGTCATCCAACAAACAGGTCCTTACAGAGAGCCACTCGGGAAACAGTCCGAGTCCGCTAAAGTATCACAAGTTCATCATCATATGCAAAATAACATCATCGTATCATAAATATTCTCATCCTATTCATTGATTAAAGTAAAGCAGTGGCATAATACTAATCATAATAACCAATTCCCAAAGGGTAAACAAGCACAGGAAAACAGAATACTAGTCAATCCCTAGATTGATCATGGTATGCGGGACAATGAATTATAAAATAAGTAGGACATAATGGGTCAGAGGACACTTGCCTTCATCAGGTTGCTGCTCAGGGAAGTCTCCTGCAACACACTCGGGAACCACAGACTGCTCGTTGTCTATGCAAAGCAATCATTCATTCAACACACTTGGGGAATAACAAAGAACATTGCACCAAACAAATGCAACAGATCAAACACATGTTCAGTAGAAGAGTACAGATCATAAGTGTGGGGGACAGATATCCCCCGGGTCCACTAGAAGGCAAGAAGGCCTTGTGAAAGGCCTTAGGACCATTATTTCACAAGGCCATCTGTGGCGGAACTGCCCGAATTATTCCGACTTAAGTGCCTAAGTCCCGCCTTAGAGGCTAGACCACACTTAAATGGGAATAACCCGTCAATCCCTCGGATCTAGTCCGACAAGGCCACTGACAGGATCAAGTACCACAATCTCACTCGAAGGTGAGTCACAGAGCAAATACAATAAAGCATAAATCCATACATTAAGGAGTATTAAATTATTACATCACCATCGGAGTTTTGCAAAAGTAGTCATCATTGTTCGGAGTGCAGCGGAATATAACTAACGATAGATAAACAGAGGGATGGGGAAGCCTGTCCCATCACTCCTCATGCTCCTCCTCGGCCGAGGCGGGGTCCCACTCGACAGTCCAACCCGGTGGCAAGGCGGACGACCAAGTCACTCCAGCAACCATGTCCTCCAGAGAACCTGTAAAATTATGCCACAAGCAAGGCTGAGTATACTAATACTCAGCTAGACTTACCCGGTGTGAGGAGTCTACTCCTCTACCTCTAGACATGCAGCTGTTTGGCTGTGGGGTTTGGTTGCCAAAAGCACTAGCTGAGTTTCTAAATGAAGTTTTAACTTTGTTAAATTTAAGTGTGACTCTCTTAAGGCTAAATATGTACTATCTACTCATACATCGTAGCAAACATTTTTAGCAATCAACATCTTGTATCAACTCATCACCTTTCCACTTGTTACTCAATGTAGCAGCATGGATCAAGCAGTCTCATTAGCTGCAAGAAGCAGACGATTCGAATCGAGTTTTTATCCTTGCGAGGTAAACCTAAACACACGACGTGTCGAGGCACTCCGTCCCCACACACATCAACCGTCCCCATCGATTCCCCGTCAGCAGATCGGGGCTCACCGCCTTGGCGTACAATGCCTCACTGACCCCGACTGCCGTCGTGCAGTGACCGCACTTGTACCCACCATAACCGGAATGGGAGACCACGTCTCAGGTCACGTGAGGGGTAAAGTCCACTGCCAGGTTCAATCAGGTACTAGGCTTACCGATTTACCATATTTCTCGGTATGTGCTTAGTACGTTCAAACGCTTGACTCACGGTACCACACCTTAATCCTTATTCCAATTTTTACCCCGTGGACAACCAATCCCCATGGATTGTTGTCCACCAACCAACATCATTATGATAAGAAAGTGGATACAACCAATTCCTGACCTCGCGCGAGTGCTAGAAAAATCACTCGACTTCTACCGAGATCCTAATTAAATAAAGCAGCTACTCGGCTTAGCATACTAGTATTCATCTTAATGGGATTCCTGAGATCATGCAACTAGGGTTTCAAACAACTCCTACACTTAAGTGCACAATACAAGCCTACAAACATTAAGTGTAGTAAAATATCATATAGAACAGGTTATGCATAAAACCGGGGCTTGCCTTCCAAAGCAGTGGCAGGCAGATCCTCTGGTGCAGGCTCTGGTGCTGGATCTGGGGCTACCTCCTGAGCAACACCTTGCTCCGGCACGAGGACATACTCTCCGTCAGCGAGGTTGCAGTCTATCGAATGCAATGAATATGTATGTCATGATTATGTAGGATTTTACAACATTATGCTAAAGGAAGATAAAACCAAGTTAGTTAGTAACTTAGGGTTTCTTGGTCATACGTGGCTTTCAGTGGTTTATGCTTATCACTCTAGGTTTAGGCTTTGTTAAGGATAGACATAGTGTGTGTGTATTTCCCTTATATTTTTCAGTGGACAATTTCAAAGGGTATTAGGATGACACTAATTTCCCTTATTCATTTTCCCTTTCTTTATTTTCTATTTATGAATTCTAGTGTAGGTTTGAACTACAACAGTGATTTCAAAATTTTCAAAAATTTGGTAAAAATTACAGTGGCTTGTTATTGGTCAATGTAGTCTGTTCTGGGAGTTTGAGGTTCAAAATAAAAAGGTTATGCTTTGGACAAAAATAACAAAAGTTGTGTAATTGGGCCACTTTACACTACAACTCTTAACTAGGGGTAGGTTCTGCCCTGAGGGTTATTTTTGTTGGCATCTAACAGTAATAATAAGCTTCTGTGCCAAAAATCTCAGAAAGTTTATTGGTGGTTATTTAGTTGTGATTTTCTAAAGTTTTATGTTAAAAAGGTGCTTATAACTAACTTGTTATTTGAAAAATATCAAACAACAGATTTTGTATTTTTCCTATGTTTATAATAACAAAACATTAGCTATCCCAAGGGTTGGGGTGTTTTCCCCTTGGGGTTATTTTTGTAGGGTTTTCCTAAGTTTTCCTTGTTTTCCTAAAATAAAAGGTATCCCATTTATTTTATACTAAACCAGGGTATCATAGATTTTTCTAGTGAACTACACCGAATAAGTGTCCTAACAAAAATAGTAGTGCCCTCTGGTTCATTATTTAAATCACCTTTTCTATTTTTCTTAACCTTAAGCATATTGTAAAATAAATGGCAAAAACTAACTTAATGGGTTGGACAGAGAAGTTTAGCATTTTTAAACAGGTCAGTAGGTGGACAAAAGCTTCTCCAAATTTTTCCAACCTTAGTCAAATAGTGCAACCATTTTTAATCCTATTATTTAGCTTTTGGTCAAAACAATGATTAAATCAGAACCCTAGAGTTTTCTGTAGTACATAGGGGTTTTATATTTTTCCTAAGCAGTTTATATTATTTAAGATCTAACAAAATTGGTTTGACTAAATTTGGACGAATAAAACAGAAGTTATGGATTATTCAAGTTCTGTTCAAAATTTAAATCAAATTTAATAAAGGTTTCCTGGAAAACTACGTTGCGCCGAGGACCCTGGGTTTAATCCAAATCAATCCACTCAAGTCTACCCATGCGCCACTATTCATTTGAGTCACTGACATTTCACAAAACCCCCCAGGCTTCTTTCCTTCGTCTTCATTCTTGGAATAGACCAGAATATCATCAATGAAAACGACCACAAACTTGTCCAGCTCTGGCATGAATACTGAGTTCATCAGGTACATGAAATAAGCCGGGGCATTAGTCAATCCAAAAGACATTACCAAAAACTCGTAAAGCCCATATCTGGTTGAGAAGGCCGTCTTGGGAATATCACTGGCACGGATCTTGATCTGATGATAACCTGAGCGAAGATCTATCTTTGAAAACACTTTAGCTCCCACCAATTGATCAAACAAGACATCAATACGGGGCAGTGGGTATTTGTTCTTGATAGTCACCGCATTGAGAGGGTGGTAGTCAACACACATTCTCAAACTCTCATCCTTTTTCTTCACAAATAAAGCAGGACATCCCCAAGGTGAAGTACTTGGGCGAATGAACCCCTTGTCCAACAACTCCTACAGTTGCTTTTTCAGCTCTGCCAATTCCGCGGGAGGCATCCTATAGGGTCTCTTGGAAATAGGAGCAGTCCCGGGTTGCAATTCAATTGCAAACTCAATGTCTCTGTCAGGTGGCATTCCTGGTAATTCATCCGGAAAAACATCTGGGTAGTCACAGACTACTGGGATCTTTTCCACTGGGGATTCTATCATAACGAAGGCACAAGAACAGGTACAACCCTGGTCGGGCAAATATAGTGTGGTTTCCCCACAAGTCGGTGAATGCACCTCAATGGCCCTAGCTGCAATATCAATAACTGCCCGATGCCTTGTTAACCAGTCAGTTCCCAATATGATATCCACGCTATCCAAACCCAATATGAGGAGGGTGGTTTTAATTATTAGACTACCAAACTTTATGGGCACATGCCTGCTGATTTGATTAGTGGCAATCCTGCCTCCTGGTGTTGAAATTGTGATACCCCCATTGGTGTGATGAAAGGGCAATTGACACTTGGCACTAAACTTGGCACTAATAAAGCTATGTGATGCACCAGAATCAAAAAGAATAATAGCAGGACAATTCAAAACTGTAAAGATACCAGTCATGACGGGTGCTCCCTCCGGAATATCAGCCATGGTGGTAAAGTTCAGCTTGCCCTGCCTCACTTGCACCTTCTGTCTCTTGCCTTGATTCTGGTTAACATTCTGCCCCTGCCTCTGCTGGTTCCTGGGGCAATTCTTGGCATAATGCCTGGTGTTGCCACATGTGAAACACCTGTTGTCATTTGCCTGGCGATACTGCTGCTGCTGCTGATTGTTCCTCTGAGCTGGAAACTGGGTACGGTTGGGTGCCTGCTGCTGCTGCTGTGGTCGGATCACCCAACGCCTTTGCTGCTGCTGAGGTCCCCTGTTCTGAGTGTCAGACACAATCCTGAAACGCTGTGGCTGAGCTGAAGGTCTTGCCACAGGGGTCTTCCTCTTCTTCTCTGCCTGCCGAGTTGTGATACAGTCCTCCTGGGAGATGGCCATGTTGACCAACTCATTGTAGCTGTTGACCCTGACGGTGTTGAGACGGTCACGGAGCTTAGTGCTGAGCCCCCTTCTGAACCTGTCTCTCTTCTTCTCGTCCGTATCTGCATGATACCCGGTATACTGGCACAGATCATTAAAAGCCTGAGCATACTGCAACACTGTCCTGTTGCCTTGAGTAAGTGCCAGAAACTCGTTGAGCTTATGGTCCATAATGCCAGCTGGGATATGGTGTCCCCTGAAAGCTGCCTTGAACTCCCTCCAATCCACTTCATGGTCAACTGGTTGCATAGCAAGATAGTGGTCCCACCATGTCCGCGCGGGTCCGCGAAGCTGCTGGGTGGCGAACCTGACCTTAGTCACTTCGGAACAAACTCCATTGAGTAGTGGGAATTTAGATTCCACTACCCTCAGCCATACATCAGCATCAAGTGGGTCCTCTGCCCTGGTGAACAACGGCGGCTGAGTACTGAGGAACTCCTGGTAAGTGGCTACTGCGGGGTGACGCTGATGATCTCCACCACCATAGTGCTGAGGTGGTGGCTGGCGCTGAGCTAGCTGCCTCAAGATCTCATTCTGCTGAGCCATTAGCTCCTGTAGAGTGGGAGGCGGTGGCGGTGGTGGAGGAATGCGCTCATTCTGTCCACGACGCGCTCTTCCGGCCATCTGAAAAATCACATATATCTCAATAACACATCTTCAAATTTAAGGTTTAATCGTGGCGAAAGAGTCAAAAGGCGAATGGATAGATTCCGACATAGACATAAAAGATTTAAAAAGGCATAAACTTTTCTTCCCAATTTAAAACTGAGAGCATCCATCAACCATGCATCCAAAAGAGTTCATAATGATTACATCAATGGCCCCAAAGACTCAACTCTATCTAGCCCAGTACCCCAAGGGTGCAAAAGCTAAGCTAGCTGCGAGGAGTCCCACCATTACCGACTTCTAGCTCTACCCCTGATACCTAGTGAGCGAACGAGGCAACACTCGACTCGGGGGAAGGTGGCCTCCCTGAGCCAGCAATGTCCACACTAGAAGCAGGCTCCTCCCCTCCCTCAATGTCGACGTCCTCGTTAGCCTCCACATCCTGGATCTCCTGGTGATGCATATTCAGGTGCTCATTAGCCTCGGCAAGCTGCTGCTGGGTGTTGATGAGCTGATCCTCGAGAACCTCGATGGTGTTCTCCCTTGTCCCCACTAATTCCTCCAACTCTTGGATCTCATCTGACAACTGCTCCACTTGTAAATCCTTTTCCACCATCTCCTGGGACAAGTCAACCATAAGCTCCTCTCTGTTGTCCAGGGTGATCTTAGTTGCCTCCAACAATGCCATCAGATGGGACATTGCCTCACCACGCATCACTTGCAGACGATACAGGGCATTCATGCATCGTACCGTCAAGTGAGCAGTCTGGCCTGGGTAGAGAGCCCAGATGTCCTTAGCATGCTCCACCTGATCCTTCCACATTGGGTCGTCCTCCTTCTCAGCGGGGAACAAGCCAATGGGGTGGGTAGACAGCTCCAAGGGATGGAATCCGCAGAAAGTGGTCAACCCGTGCAGAGCAATCGCCTCGATCGTGTCCTCAGCCCGGTATCCAAAGGACTCAGAGTCCAGTGAACGCTAGCCTAGCTATAGGGGATGAGGCTCTAGGGTCATCCTCACCCTACAGCGGGGCACCCGATGCTTCTCGAACTGCTGCACCGCGTACTGGGGAGGTGTCATGTAACCAGCTCCCTGAAGTACCTCCCACAAAATACGGGGAAAACCCTCTCGTGCAAGCCCGTCAGTGTGGGACAGTGCATTCCCGTCGTTTGAGGATCCGTGGGAAGTCATCTGCGTACGGTTAAGCGTAAGTCAAAGAAAAAGAATTATAAAAAGAAAGGGAAACGCAACCCAGTCTCTCTCTAAATATGACAATGGTACTGTGGTACTTAGCTGGTCATTATTTTGCATTAAAGTTTTTACTCAATTATCTATTTATTTATTTAAGAATGCATGCATGCTCGCCCTGAACGACCTCACATCAATATACAGGGAATAGGGAAAGACTCCCATCCCTCATAGTAGCCCGTAGGGCTTAATCACTTAGCCACCTAGCTACCCCTCTATCATCCTAAGGCTTCACGTCCTAGGTCTATCCTGATCGTCCTACGATCTATCCAACATTCGTTTCTATCAAGTTTTACTTCGAAAAGGATGGTATTTATATTTTATTGATTCCTCTGTGGTGGTACAAGCTCCGATACCAGCTGTGGCGGAACTGCCCGAATTATTCTGACTTAAGTGCCTAAGTCCCGCCTTAGAGGCTAGACCACACTTAAATGGGAATAACCCGTCAATCCCTCGGATCTAGTCCGACAAGGCCACTGACAGGATCAAGTACCACAATCTCACTCGAAGGTGAGTCACAGAGCAAATACAATAAAGCATAAATCCATACATTAAGGAGTATTAAATTATTACATCACCATCGGAGTTTTGCAAAAGTAGTCATCATTGTTCGGAGTGCAGCGGAATATAACTAACGATAGATAAACGGAGGGATGGGGAAGCCTGTCCCATCACTCCTCATGCTCCTCCTCGGCCGAGGCGGGGTCCCACTCGACAGTCCAACCCAGTGGCAAGGCAGACGACCAAGTCACTCCAGCAACCATGTCCTCCAGAGAACCTGTAAAATTATGCCACAAGCAAGGCTGAGTATACTAATACTCAGCTAGACTTACCCGGTGTGAGGAGTCTACTCCTCTACCTCTAGACATGCAGCTGTTTGGCTGTGGGGTTTGGTTGCCAAAAGCACTAGCTGAGTTTCTAAATGAAGTTTTAACTTTGTCAAATTTAAGTGTGACTCTCTTAAGGCTAAATATGTACTATCTACTCATACATAGTAGCAAACATTTTTAGCAATCAACATCTTGTATCAACTCATCACCTTTCCACTTGTTACTCAATGTAGCAGCATGGATCAAGCAGTCTCATTAGCTACAAGAAGCAGACGATTCGAATCGAGTTTTTATCCTTGCGAGGTAAACCTAAACACACGACGTGTCGAGGCACTCCATCCCCACACACATCAACCGTCCCCATCGATTCCCCGTAAGCAGATCAGAGCTCACCGCCTTGGCGTACAATGCCTCACTGACCCTGACTGCCATCGTGCAGTGACCGCACTTGTACCCACCATAACCAGAATGGGAGACCACGTCTCAGGTCGCGTGAGGGGTAAAGTCCACTGCCAGGTTCAATCAGGTACTAGGCTTACCGATTTACCATATTTCTCGGTATGTGCTTAGTACGTTCAAACGCTTGACTCATGGTACCACACCTTAATCCTTATTCCAATTTTTACCCCGTGGACAACCAATCCCCATGGATTGTTGTCCACCAACCAACATCATTATGATAAGAAAGTGGATACAACCAATTCTTGACCTCGCGCAAGTGCTAGAAAAATCACTCGACTTCTACCGAGATCCTAATTAAATAAAGCAGCTACTCGGCTTAGCATACTAGTATTCATCTTAATGGGATTCCTGAGATCATGCAACTAGGGTTTCAAACAACTCCTACACTTAAGTGCACAATACAAGCCTACAAACATTAAGTGTAGTAAAATATCATATAGAACAGGTTATGCATAAAACCGGGGCTTGCCTTCCAAAGCAGTGGCAGGCAGATCCTCTGGTGCAGGCTCTGGTGCTGGATCTGGGGCTACCTCCTGAGCAACACCTTGCTCCGGCACGAGGACATACTCTTCGTCAGCGAGGTTGCAGTCTATCGAATGCAATGAATATGTATGTCATGATTATGCAGGATTTTACAACATTATGCTAAAGGAAGATAAAACCAAGTTAGTTAGTAACTTAGGGTTTCTTGGTCATACGTGGCTTTCAGTGGTTTATGCTTATCACTCTAGGTTTAGGCTTTGTTAAGGATAGGCATAGTGTGTGTGTATTTCCCTTATATTTTTCAGTGGACAATTTCAAAGGGTATTAGGATAACACTAATTTCCCTTATTCATTTTCCCTTTCTTTATTTTCTATTTATGAATTCTAGTGTAGGTTTGAACTACAACGGTGATTTAAAAATTTTCAAAAATTTGGTAAAAATTACAGTGGCTTGTTATTGGTCAATGTAGTCTGTTCTGGGAGTTTGAGGTTCAAAATAAAAAGGTTATGCTTTGGACAAAAATAACAAAAGTTATGTAATTGGGCCACTTTACACTACAACTCTTAACTAGGGGTAGGTTCTGCCCTGAGGGTTATTTTTGTTGGCATCTAACAGTAATAATAAGCTTTTGTGCCAAAAATATCAGAAAGTTTATTGGTGGTTATTTAGTTGTGATTTTCTAAAGTTTTATGTCAAAAAGGTGCTTATAACTAACTTGTTATTTGAAAAATATCAAACAACAGATTTTGTATTTTTCCTATGTTTATAATAACAAAACATTAGCTATCCCAAGGGTTGGGGTGTTTTCCCCTTGGGGTTATTTTTGTAGGGTTTTTCTAAGTTTTCCTTGTTTTCCTAAAATAAAAGGTATCCCATTTATTTTATACTAAACCAGGGTATCATAGATTTTTCTAGTGAACTACACCGAATAAGTGTCCTAACAAAAATAAGAGTGCCCTCTGGTTCATTATTTAAATCACCTTTTCTATTTTTCTTAACCTTAAGCATATTGTAAAATAAATGGCAAAAACTAACTTAATGGGTTGGACAGAGAAGTTTAGCATTTTTAAACAGGTTAGTAGGTGGACATAAGCTTCTCCAAATTTTTCCAACCTTAGTCAAATAGTGCAACCATTTTTAATCCTATTATTTAGCTTTTGGTCAAAACAATGATTAAATCAGAACCCTAGAGTTTTCTGTAGTACATAGGGGTTTTATATTTTTCCTAAGCAGTTTATATTATTTAAGATCTAACAAAATTGGTTTGACTAAATTTGGACGAATAAAACAGAAGTTATGGATTATTCAAGTTCTGTTCAAAATTTAAATCAAATTTAATAAAGGTTTCCTGGAAAACTACGTTGCGCCGAGGACCCTGGGTTTAATCCAAATCAATCCAATCAAGTCTACCCCTGCGCCACTATTCATTTGAGTCACTGACATTTCACAAAACCCCCCAGACTTCTTTCCTTCTCCCCCACGGTCCTTCCCTGGATTTAAACAGTACCCGCGAGAAAGAAAAGGGTGGCGCGGCTTACCGGCGGCGAGAGAGGTCCGGCGAGGGGCGGGGTTGGCTCAGGGAGGCTCTGGCGGTCACAGCGATGTACGGCTCGACGGCGGGGATGGCCGGAATCGTTCGGTCCACGTGCGCAGGCAGGTAACTTCGTCGGCGGCGGGTGTGCCGGCCAAATCACGGTGATCTAGTTCAATCCATTGGCACGGTGAGCTTCACGGGGTGATGTAGAGGCTAGCTGTGCCTTGAATCAGAAAATGGCGCGGTGGCTTACCCGGTCTACGCTCGCCGGCAGTCGGAGGGAGTCCGGCGACCGTGGACTGGCCTCTCCGGCGAAGCAGACTTTGATTCCTCGCTCGGGGAGCTTCACCGAGGTGTGCTCAGTCGTCTCCGAGGGTCGGACGGGGTTAGGAAAGGCTTGGTTGGCCGGTCTACGGCGGCAGGGGCTCGGGTGGCCACGGACACGCCGTGCACGGGTAAACGACGGTGTGGTTGAGCTCCGGTGAGGTTGAGTGTGCGCGGAAGGGTATGGTCGACGCCTGAGTGGGCTTTATAGGCACAGGCGTGGGCCATGGCATCGGCTTGCCTTTGGCGCGACGCGGGGCGCGCGCGGGCGTGCTCTGGCGTGCACAGAGCGCGTCGAACACGTGTAGGTTTTCTTCTGCCCATGTTCCCCAGCTCGCCCAAGTCGCAAGCGTGCGAATCTTGGCAAAAATCCAGCGCGAGTCTTTTCCTGGCACCTAGGGTTGTCTCTCATATGTGAGTCGCCATGGCAGATATGCCCTAGGTAGGGAGATCTTTGGACGCCAAATCAGGTATGTCTCTCTGCCCACCTCACGACAAAAACAATGCCAAGGCATGTCAAACGTCAAGGTCTCGAGCTCAATTTTTTCCAGTGGGTGCCCTAGGTGGTATGCCACATTTTTGGTATAGAACTTAGGTGGTTTTGATGCCATCTTCAAGGTGAACACGGTTGATCTTTAGATTAGGTGTAGTTTTTGACTTAGAGAGAATTTGAGAGCTCTAGCTCTTTCTCTACTTAAGGAAGGGATTTGGGGGTTTTTAAGGGGTCTTTGTGCAACATTTCCTTCCCATATTTGCTGGTTAAAAAGTTACTTAAAGTTTGGTTAAAGATTAACTCATGATTTGCACATTTGCTTATCCTCCCCCCCTCTCAACCATGGTTTTGGGGAGATAGGGTTCAAGAGAGGTCTAGGGTTTACTCTCCTCTTGCCCAAGGTAGTAAGTGCACAAAAGCTTGAGTGATGCCCTTAGGTCATTAACAATCTTGATTAACACATGGTCTCCAAGGTTCTTATGTTCTTCTCAAGTTTCTACCACATGTGATCACAGTCATCAGTGCATAGATGTGCTCTAGCCATGGTAACACCTGAGGTGTTACACCATCCCTTCGTGGCCAGGGGAGGAATGTCTGGCAAAATGGATCGGCGCAAGATTGGATCAACTCGAGCCCGGGCGGCCCAATGAATTCAAGCATTATCCACAGGAGTGATCTGATTCTCCCGCGCTGTGGCCTCAGGCGTCGAAACTGAACGATGATAAGTCGGCAAGATCGTAGGAAGATAAGATCAGTCGGTTCACTATTACTTAGGCGCACGTTGTTATCATATCTACATGTATCGCCCCACGGTCGAGTATATAAGACCTAGGGGGCACCCCATCAAAAACATCGATCTCACTCATTAGCCATCTACTCAGCTCTCTAGCACCCCTCATACTAGAGAACTCCCCTGTAACCCGCCACATAAAAGACCCATACTAGGACGTAGGGTGTTACGCATCTCAAAGCGACCCGAACCTGTACAAGATTATCTACTGTCTCTCGTGCATCTGGCACGAACCATCGAGCTACAGTCGATAACACCGTCCTACTCCAAAAAGCACCTTGAGGGGCAACTCTGGGTGCATGGTTGGACCCAAAACACCGACAGCTAGCGCGCCAGGTAGGGGATGTGTCGCTGATCCAAGCTAGCTCAATGGCCATCACTTTCCAGCGCAAGATCGTCCTTCGCCCTGGATCCGTGTTTTGCTTCGGGACCATCTCATCCATGGCAGACGAAGAAGGAACTCTACATCGCATCGAGGATCCGCCGGAGAGAAAACCTTCCTCAGCAATCTCCGGGAAAGCCAGAGCGAAGCAGGAAAAAGCACAACCTCCAGCGCTCCGAGGGAAGACTACCTCCTGCGAGCCAAGAGCAGAAGATCCGTCTACCCGGAAAACCCCGCTGTCCACCTCCTCTACGGAAAAATGAACGTGGGTCACAAAGAAAAGGGAAACAAACAAGGAGAAAGCCCGTCAAGCTGCTCTGGTACCTTTGCCCTCAAAGGAGAACAGAAAGAAGCTTGTCGCTACAACAGTTCCATTCTACCCCGACATCCTCTTCATCGGGGGGAGAGTGGAATCGTCCCCTATCTCCGACGATGAACCAACCACGCTGGGGGAGGAACCTCTTCTGTGGGAATCTCGCCGACGAAGGAACCAACGCAGAAATATCCGGCGACATCATGAAGCCGGAGAGCGGGACCCGGCGCAACCTGTATCACGAGATGAGATCTCAGAGATGGGAGAAACTCCAGAAGAACAGGTCTTCAGGGAAAAAGGAATTCCCGACGACGTGATCGTCGGCAAGCTCAAGAGTAGGCCGAACAGGAGGCAAGACAACGTTGAGAGAACCCTCTTCTCGGATGGAACCTGAACCCCGACTTCGCCCGAGCCATGAACACACCAAGCGAGGTCGGTGGAGTGTTGGCTAGGATAGCCAATGGCCTCCCCCAGACTCCAGACGCCGAGGGCTATCGACGGCTGCTCACTCGGGCATCTAACCATCTTTTGTCTCTCGCTCATCCTTCGAGCGATCTACGACATGCCATCAATAGTCGATGGGACACGCGGAGCTCCATCAACGCCTCGCGCGAATGACGACATGAGAACGAGATTCAGTGCCGAGAAGAGTATGATCGGGATCACGGCGTCCCCGCGCGAAGTCAAGCCACTGGAGTTGAGTCGGCGACAGCTTCAACTAGCGGCATGACCCGAGGGCGATTGAGGCAGCACATCGACAACTCCCCTCCCCGGGACCGACATCATCACCGTCGACAAGAGGACACGTGTGGAGTGTCAGCACTCACTCCACGCCTCAGGGCTATTCAGTGGCCCCCTAACTTCAAAGTCTCCAATGTCAACAAGTACGAGCCTAAGCAGGACCCTGGAGGCTGGTTAGCCGTCTATACCACCGCCGCTCGGGCCGCTGGGCCAACTGAAGATGTGATGACTGCATACTTACCCATTGTCCTTGGGCAAGACACACTGCAATGGCTGCGACACCTGCCCCGACACTGCATCAATGACTGGAGCGATTTCAGTCGGCGCTTCATCGCCAACTTCCAATCTCTCTCCGACAAGCCGGCGCAGCCATGGGACCTCAAATCCATCAGGCGCCGAGAGGATGAAACTCTCTGGTCTTACCTCAAAAGGTTTCAGACCATGAGAAATCGTATCCTCGAGGTTGCGGAGGTAGCCGTGATCGAGGACTTCTATCGGGGATCCAATGACTCGGCCTTCGTCCGAGCCATACTTCAAAAGGCGCCGACTACCTCCGAGTAGTTGTTCAGGGAGGCGGACCTCTACATAACCATCGACGAACGGGCTCAGGACCTCATTGGAGGAATGAAGCCTACACCACCAGCACCACGACGCGACACGAACCAACAACCCGACAAGCGTTGGGAGAAGAGACCTCGCGATGAGGTTCACGCTGCCGGACCACCCGTCTCTCGTGCCCGAGGGGCACCCCATGGAGGCGAACGAACTTTGGATGACATCCTCGATGCCCAATGTCTGTACCACAAGGACATGCGCCACACCCTTAAGAACTGCAGAGATTTCAAGCACTCCATCGGGAACGGTCGACCTTTCCAACCTCTACCGCCTCCCCCACCACGAGGAGGACCCGGAGAACCTCGACAACCTCGGCAGTAGGAAGGGGGAGGAGGTGGATCATTCCCCCGTGTCGACGGAGAAGTCAATGTCATCTTTGGCGGACACGGGTCTCAAGAGAGCAAGAGGCAGCAGAAGCTCAATGACCGTCAGATACTGGTAGCGGCCACCGGTCCTCCCACTCCGTACCGATGGTCCTATCACTTTCACTCGGGCGGATCAGTGGCTCAACTTCGATCATCCGGGCAAGTACCCGCTCCTCGTCGATCCGGTGATCCGAGAGAGT
Organism: Zea luxurians; assembly: GCA_029449295.1. Taxonomy (NCBI): domain Eukaryota; kingdom Viridiplantae; phylum Streptophyta; class Magnoliopsida; order Poales; family Poaceae; genus Zea; species Zea luxurians. The sequence goes on from JAOPSE010000017.1 coordinate 2,390,350, forward strand.
AGGGTAAAGAAGGTGTTAGTGGACAGGGGGAGTAGCATCAACGTCACCTTCCCCTGGACACTCCTAGGCTTGGGAGTCGCACTTAAAGAACTCCATGAGTCAGACACTCCTTTCTTCGGAATCATACCGACTGAAGGAGAATATCCACTTTGACACATCTACATGCCAGTCGCCTTTGGGACTCCAGATAACTACAGAACCGAGTTCCTGAGATTCGAGGTAGCAAGCTTCGACTGCGAATACAACGCCATCATCAGCAGACCTGGATTGGCGAAGTTCATGGCCATCCCGCATTATACGTACATGATATTGAAGATGCCTGGACCACAAGGAATCATCACTGTGCGCACTGACTTCCAAGGCGCCGCAGAGTGCTTCCGAGTGGCCATTCAGGCGGCCCTCACCACTAAACCATCGACGACTTCTTCTGCGCAGGCAAACTCAAAGCTTGCGGAAGATCTCACAGTACCCGCAAATGAAGCTCAAGTCGTGACCTCTATGCGGCCGATTGAGGAAGCAAAGAGAATCAACCTCGGGTTTGCTAATGAACGCAAGATTGCCATCATCAACTCCAGCCTGGATGACAAATAGGAAAGCGCGCCCATCCAGTTTCTGCAAGATAATCGAGACATATTCACATGGCAACCTGCGGATATGCCAGGAGTCCCAAGAGAGCTGGTCGAGCACAAACTGAAGGTCTATCCCCAGGCGAGGCCGATACGACAAAAGTTGCGTCGTTTCACGCCCGACAAAAGAGAAGCTATTCATGACGAGCTAACTCGCTTAGTCGCAGCAGGGTTCATTAGAGAAGTACTGCATCCTGAGTGGTTAGCAAATCCTGTTCTTGTACTCAAAAAGAATAAAGTGGATTGGCGCATGTGCGTCGACTATACGGATCTCAACAAACACTGTCCAAAGGATCCCTTCGGACTTCCTAGAATAGACCAGGTGGTAGACTCAACCGACGGGTGTTCTATGTTGTCCTTCTTGGATTGCTACTCCGGGTACCATCAGATCAGCCTAGCAAAATAAGATGAGGAAAAAACTACATTCATCACCCCGTTTGGAGCTTTCTGCTATACCTCCATGTCGTTTGGCCTCAAAAACGCTGGAGCGACTTACCAAAGAGCCATTCAGACATGCTTAGCCGATCACTCGGGCAAGCGTGTAGAAGCTTATGTGGATGACGTGGTGATCAAGACAGAAAACTCAGAAAACTTCATTGAAGATTTGCAGCTGGTCTTCAACAGTCTGTGACAATATCGGTGGAAGCTTAATCTAGAAAAATGTGTCTTTGGAGTACCAGCAGGAAAATTGCTCGAATTCATTGTCAACCACCGAGAAATTGAAGCCAACCCGGAGAAAATCGAAGCTATCATGAGAATAGAAGCACCACAATCGCAGAAGAAAGTACAGAGGCTTACTGGATGCATGGCAGCTTTGAGCAGGTTCATATCAAGGCTAGGAGAAAAAGGCCTACCGTTCTACAAGTTGCTCAAGAAGGTAGACAAGTTCCAATGGACTTTGGAAGCTCAGGAAGCCCTTGATGCACTGAAGAAGTTCCTGACGACACCGCCAGTGTTAAAGCCACCACGCCGAGCCACGTCGAGTCAACCGGTCGAAGATCTATTGTTGTACATCTCTTGCATGACTCACGTGGTGAGCACCGTGTTGGTAGTCGAGCGAGCAGAGGAAGGACATGCATATCCAGTACAGCATCCTGTCTATTTCATTAGTGAAGTTCTGGGACCCTCAAAGAAGAAATATCCTCAAGTTCAAAACTATTATATGCAGTACTTCTAACTGCACGCAAGCTCCATCATTACTTTGACGACCACAAAGTCATAGTAGTCACTGGATTTCCAATATGGGATATTCTCCACAACAAAGAAGCCATCGGAAGAATAGCCAAGTGGGCTTGCGAGCTAGGAGCTCACGACATTGAGTTTCGACCTTGTACTGCAATAATGACTCAGGCACTAGTTGACTTCGTATCAGAATGGACCGAGCAACAAGTACCAGACAACCTGGAAACTGCAGAAGTATGGCGGATGTATTTCGATGGCTCGCTAAAGCTGCAGGGGGCAGGCTCAGGGATCCTCTTCATTGCACCTGGAGGTGAGCAACTCAAATATGCTCTTCAGTTGTTATTCTCGGCGTCCAATAATGCAGCAGAATATGAAGCTCTGATCCATGGATTAAACATTGCCATATCACTGGGCATTAAGAGGTAGATGGTATACGGAGATTCACTGGTGGTCATAAGTCAGATAAACAAAGAATGGGATTGCTCGAATGACTCCATGGGCAAGTACTGCACAGCCGTCCGAAAGTTAGAATATAAATTTGAAGGGCTGGAATTTCATCATGTAGAAAGAGATTGCAATGCGGCAGCAGACGCGTTGTCGAAACTAGGATCCAGTCGGACCTAGGTCCCACCTGGAGTTTTCGTCCAAGAAATACCACGCCCGAGTATTTCCTTAGATCGGACAGAAGAGTGCAATGTTTTGAGCTAGCCAGAGTCAGACTCTAATGACTGGAGGGAGCCCATCATCAGATACATAAAGAATGAAGAGGAATCGGATGACAAAGCTGCGACAGAACGCATCGCAAGGCAGTCAGCTCACTACACCCTCATTGGGGAGGCACTGTACAGAAGGGGCGCAACAGGAGCCCTCATGAAGTGCATTCTTTCGGCTACTGGGAAGCAACTGCTAGATGAGATTCATGCCGGACAGTGCGAGGTACACGCAGCATCCAGGACTCTGGTTGGGAAGGTCTTCAGGTCTAGTTTCTACTGGCCGACAGCAAAGAGTGACGCAGCTGAGTTAATCCAGAGGTGTGAAGCTTGCCAATTCTTATCAAAGCAGCAGCATTTACCGGCACAACAATTGCAGACTATACCCGTAACATGGCCAGGGAGGATATACTAACGTGCTGGTCGCCATTGACAAATTTACCAAATGGATATAATATAAACCTATTACTTCTTTGACTTCAGCCAAGGCGGTCGAATTCATACAAGATATAATATTCAGGTTTGGGATACTGAATAGCATCATAACCGACCTAGGATCCAATTTCACTAGCTCTGAATTCTTTGACTTCTGCGAACAACGATGCATCCAGATCAAATATGCGTCAGTAGCACACCCAAGAGCCAACGGACAGGTAGAAAGGGCTAATGGAGTGATACTGGAAGCACTCAGGAAGAAAGTCTTTGATAAGAATGAAAAGTTCGCGGGAAAATGGATCAGAGAATTGCCGTATGTGGTTTGGAGCTTAAGAACTCAACCTAGTCGAGCTTTGCATAGAAATAATCCTTTCTTCATGGTCTATGGTTCGAAGGCAGTGCTACCTGCCGATCTCAGGTTTGGGGCACCAAGGCTGGTCTTCGAAAACATAGCTAAAGCAGAAGCTACCAGACTAGAGGATATTGACCTATTAGAAGAAGTGCGATTGAATACAGTAATTCAGTCAGCTAGATACCAGCAAACCCTCAGGCGATACCATGATAAAACTATACGACATCGATCTTTCATAGTGGGAGACTTGGACCTTCGCCGAATTCTAACAGGGGAAGGACGGCACAAATTGTCACCACTATGGGAAGGACCATTTGTGGTAGCAGAAGTCACTCGGCCAGGATCATACCGGCTTACTTAAATGGATGGCACGGAAATAGGGAATTCGTGGAATATAGAGCATCTCAGGAAGTTTTACCCCTAGCTAGATTTCAAAGGCTATCGGGGCAGCATTGTATTCTGTAACTGGAAAAAACATCATCAATAAAAAGGCTCATTCTCAAGGGCACTCGAACTGTTTATTACTAATCAGCACGCTTACTTGACTTAGGGTGACCACTATACCCTACTAATGGAGCAATCGGCTTGAGTCGGCAGTGACTTAAGACAGTGCAACATGCTCACGCTTACTTGACTTAGGGTGACCACTATACCCTACTAACGGAGCAATCGGCTTAAGTCGGCATTGACTTAAGATGGTGCAACATGCTCACACTTACTTAACTTAGGGTGACCACTATACCCTACTAACGGAGCAATCGGCTTAAGTCGGCAGTGACTTAAGACGGTGCAACATGCTCACACTTACTCGACTTAGGGTGACCACTATACCCTACTAACAGAGCAATCGGCTTGAGTCGGCAATGACTTAAGACGGTGCAACATGCTCACGCCTACTCGACCTAGTATAACATGCTTACAATCACTCATCTTAGGGCGATTTCTATGCCTCACTAGCTAATCAATTAGGAAAAAACTTTGAAACCAGCACACTACATTTACTTCTGCAATCATAATAGCCGTTGAAATCCAACAACAGAAAAACAAAAATAGCATTCAAGAACTCGCTCTAATAGAGTATTCGGCCACATTGATCACGTACACATATAGTTCATGAATTATTCAGTATTTCTACTTGGCAATGTTTTTCTCAGGAGCAACTAATGAAGAAGGGCGACTCGAGGAGTTAGGAGCAGCTTTAACATCGGCAACTATATCATCAGGAACAACTACGCTCGGCCTTCTCATCAAGATCCGCCCTGCGCGAATGGCTTTGTCCATAGCCTTGTCGCGCTGAGCCTTCAGAATGGTGGAATTGTCTTCTGCAACTTTGGTAGCCAGTCGAGCAGCCTCTAGCTCCTGGGCGACTGACCTCTTAGAGGCACGCAGATCCTTGTGATGGAATCTTTGCTCGACACCAATTGCCTAAGACGCAGGATCTCATCCTGGGATACTTGCAGCTCGTGACGATGATGATCCAGGTCCCCCATGGTAAAGCGGTGACTCCTCTCCAAGATGGCCAAAGAATTGCTGGCGTCACGATACAACCTATCAAGGTTATCATGAGAGGCCACAAGCACCCGTTTCTCCTCCTACAGACAAGAATCAGCTCTCAAGTATCCAGTAAGCAGTAAAAACACAACAGAGAAAGTCAAGTAAGTTTACCTCGTTAGCCGCCCTTTCAGAGTCAAGCTGAGCACTAAGAGAGGAATTCAAAGAATTAATATCATCTAAAGAGGTAGAAACTCGAGCTAGGTCAATCTGACCTTGGGAATACTCCCCCTCGAGTTTAGAACACCGCCGGGCCATATCTAACAAAAAACCGTCAAAGAAGGACACACAATTAAAAACAGACTAATCAATCAGCCAAAGGAAGAGACAAAGACACCAACTAGCATTTGACATTTTCAAATTAGATATCTGCTTCTGAAGCAGCAATGGATTCCACTACATCAGAACTCCTTCTGGGATAGAGATACCATGTGATCTCAATTGACCGATCATCCCCTCAACCAAAGCCTGGTATCAAAAACAAATGAATACAAAGAAAGAGATTTGCTAGAAGTACTGACAGAACAGGAAAAGCTAGGCTACCTGAAGATTGGAAAAAAGCGAAGAAAATCCCAAGTCATGAGAAGCTGGGTCATAGCTCGACGAAGGTATATCAGCTGGGACAATCTGTAGAACATCATCAGGAATTGATTCCGCTCCACTAGCAAATATCATAATTCCAGCGTCTGGTGCGTCGACCTCTAAGGCGACTCCTTCACTTGAAGCTAAAGAAGTGTGCACTGCCATCACTCCACCAGAATGTGGTGGAGACGGCCCTATGAGGACATCCATGGAGGTATGGGAAGGGGAGCTCGCCTGGACACCCTCGGGGGCTGGGTCGCAGCTCGCGCTACCCACCAGAGCCGGATCATTATCAGTAACACCCTCAGGGGCTGGGTCGTAGCTCGCGCTACCCACCAGAGCCGGATCATTACCAGCAACACCCTTGGGGGCTGGGTTTTCTGCAACAGTCGCCTCTGCGGCCGAAGGACCCTCAGCCACCTCCATGAGAGTCGGGCAATCATGACCAACCTCTTGACATTGAAGACTGCCCTCCAAAGTCGACGATGCGCGAGATGCTGCTCGGGAGGCCTCTAATCCTGCGTTTGGAATTTCAGAGCAAACATCCATCATATCACCATCAGTTGGCTCTGACAGCATATCTTTAGGGACAACATCCTCGAGAACCCGATCAAAATCTGTTATGGATAATTCTTGTAGGCTAACAAGAGCAGACAGAGCGGGAGAAGTAATATCGCTACTCCCCCCACTGACTCTGTAACGCCGACTGTTTTTCCGAATCAATGGGACTTCCTCTTCTTCTTCGTCCTCGTCAACAATACGGACCATAAACGGCGTAGGGTCACACCCATTGGGTTCAGCATCAGCAGGGTCACACCCATTGGATTCAGCTCCAGTAAAGATTTCCACCGATACTTCTTCAATGGCAGGAGCAGAAGGGCCAGCATCCTGGTCCAAACACGATACTCGCCGAAGCCATCTCTTTTTCTTCTTCTTCCCCTCGGAGGGTGCCGTTGGATGACTGACTTGGCGGAGACGTTTCAGGTGAGTACCCTCAGGATTTTGGGTGTCCATGGTTTTTTCAAGCTCTGGGATAGTTGCAACAGCCATTGTTTCAGTAGGGACCGACCAGAAGAATCCCCAGCCAACATGTCCAGCATAGCACTTATCTCTGCACCACCAGGACTCGTAGGCATCTCAAAGTGAACTTGCCTCTCATCATTGGGAAGATCAACAAGTGAAGCAACCAGGACATCAACTTCTTCAAGAGAGGGTTGCACTCTAAGACCCAAACCACTATCACCAGCAGGAGGATTGGACACAAAATCAAAAAAGGACTTAGAAGGTGGCAGATTCCAAGCAGAATATGCAACACAAGCACCAATATTTGATACTTTGCCCCTCAAGATCATCTCCAGTCGGCTCACCAAATCCATAGCAGGAATCCTCTTGTTGGTAACCAGGGTTGAGTCAGTGACACCACTATACAAATAAGTCGGGTATGCTCTGTCCTTCAGTGGTTGAATATTCTTAAAAACAAAGTCTACTACCACAGCTTCAGTGGTCAGATCTTTCTCCTTCAGCAAGCAAATTTCTGCAAGCAGAACCTTGGCTTCTGTTATCTCCAAGTCTGTAGGAGACTCAATCCAACTTCGAGTGCGAACATCCGGCTGTCTCCCTGACCGAGGGGGGAGGGATTTGCCATGGTTTTCCACAATGAACCACTCTAAACGCCATCCTTTAATGTTATCCTTAAGTGGGATATCAAGGTATTCCGTTTTTCTCCCACGGCGCATCTCCAGACTCGCGCCGCCCACAAGCTGGTGCTACCCCCAGCCATCCCAGGACGACAGTGATACAAGTACTTCCACAAACTAAAGTGAGCAAGAATTCCGAGGAAAGCCTCACACAAATGAACAAAAATAGAAATTTGCAGAATAGAATTGGGGTTCAGATGAGTCAGATTCAGACTATAAAAGTCAAGGAGACCGCGAAAGAAGGGAGAAATGGGAAGAGCAAGGCCGCAGATGAGAAAAGGGATGTAAACAACAGACTCGTGGGTATCCTCTATTGGGACAGTAACCCCACGGCAAATCTACCAAGAACAAAGCTCTTTCGGAGGAAGAATTCCAACATCAACAAGGTGGAAGAGATCCGACTCTGAAACAACAGACATATGGTTACCTATGAAAGGCAACTGGCTGTTGGGGTCGATAGGCGGGATGACCACAATAGCAGAATTTCGGTTCTTCCGCTTCGGCGCCATCAAAATCTCGTCAGCGGAATGAACGGAGGCGAAATCAAAGGGAAACAGAAGATGTTTGGAGGCAAAAAGTGAGGCTAGGGCTCAGAGCACAGAGGCGTGCGGCGACGTGAGATAAATGGGGTTTTCCCGGGTCAGACACCGTTTCTAAAAACGCCAAGTCATCACTCCAAGAAAAAACAAGACTTCATGGCATGACTTGGTTGTTACTTCTAAAACGCTGACGTCGTCAAGTACCACTCAGCTGTTACTTCCAAAACACTGACGTGGCCCAGCATGACTCGGCTGTTACTTCTAAAACGCTGACGTCATCAAGTACCACCTGGCTGTTACTTCTAAAACGCCGGTGTGGCCCGGCACAGCTCGGTCGTTACCTCTAAAACGCCGATGAAATCTAGCATAATTCTGTTGTCACCTCTGAAGACACCAGCAGTAACCCGACCGTTCTTTCTCTACGTAAATGCAAGCAGAGTTTAATACGATGCAGCAATTACAAGTCGTTACTCGAGCGTTATCTCTGAGAACAACGGCTGCGTTGGGCACAAATACAAGCTGTCGATCAACTATAAAGGAACGATGGAAAGGTAACAGATATGCACTGAACAAGCCAAAGTTTTCTTCATTATAAGGGAAGTCCTTCCACAAACTTAAAGGCCGACTCATTATGAGCCGGTCTTCTTCCCATTTTTTTCGATACATTACATTACTACCTACACTACACTATACTACTAACTACTACTATATTATTCCACTAATACTACTTCTACTACTATTTATCTATACTAATATTTAAGCCAGTGGCGCTTTGCCACTGGCCCTGCCGCTGCCGCTGTTGCCCTTGCTGCTGCCGCCATCGCCCTTGCCGCTACTGCCGTCGCCCTCGCCGTCGTCACCGTCGCCCTTGCTGCCGTCGCCGTCACCCTCGTCGTCGTCGTCACCGTCGCTCTCCTCCTCGGATGAGTCAGAGGAGTTCTCCTTGTCCGAGGAGACCCCCGACTCATCCGAGCCCTCGAGCCCGGAGCGCTCGACAGCCCGGATGTATGTCCACACCTCGGCGGCGATCCCCTGGGAATCGTCCGAGTCATCGGACGATGCTGGGGGAGAGGTGTAGACCGGCGACCCCTCGGACTCGGAGGAAAACTCCTCCTCCGAGTACTCGGAATCGCCAAAGTCCTTCGAGGGAGGGCTCGGCTCGCGCTTCCTCTTGTCGCCGGAGTGGTGCGAGGAACTTCCATTTTTCTTGCTCTTGCCCATGGTGGAGTAGAAGAGAAGAGAAAAAGAGGAGAACAAGCAGCAAATGGCTGAGAGATGTGTGAAGACACCAGTGAAGCAAGCGCTCTATTTATAGGGGCGGGAGGCAACCGCTCGTCTCCTACCATGGTCACTGAACAGTCACAAATATTCAATATGCAATTCAAATCGTCTAGAAACAAGTCAGGCAGCAGACGCCGCTTCACGTAATATGACACCCATTGGATCTGAAGTCAACCGCTTGGACGATATGATTACACCCCGCGGTCACATCAAGTTACTACTCAGAGGCAGTCCGCTAAATGCTCAGTGCACCAAGCCGTCCCTTGGCTACACCCATTGGGGAGGGGGGCGTCTAAGAATTTTCAATAGATTTTCCCAAGCAGTCGCATCCATACAGTATACGCAATAAATGTATCAAGACAGAAGGAAGATATCGATAGAGATCGGAGAAAAGCCAAAAATAGTTGCTGGAGTACAAGTCTAATCAATAGAAGCATTGAAGCACGAAGCGAAATGAAGACTGGCCAAAGAGCTACCTACTGGACATCCAATCTATCACCGATCAAATAAATCTCAAACCTAACAGGACATGGGTAGATCACATTGCGGATCCCAAAGACAAAACCATATGCTGATCTCTAAAGCATAAAACCCGATGATATAATGCTGAATTCTAAGGCATTCAACGAAGATATAATGTTGATTTCTAAAGCATAAGATGAAGACCCTCGAATGGATTATTCAGAATAATCCACTCAAAGCTCGGGGGCTACACCCATTGGGTGCACCTCCGGTGCACCTAGTGAATCACTAACCCCAGAAGACAGAATGCTGATCTCTAAAGCATGAAGCTGATAATAGAGTGCTGATTTCTAAAGCATGACTTGATGGTAAAATGTTGATTTCTAAAGCATGAGATGAAGACCTTTGAGTGGACTATTCTCAATAATCCACTCAAAGCTCAGGGGCTACACCCGTTGGGTGCACCCAATGAATCCTGAACCCTAGAGAGCAGAATGCTGATCTCCAAAGCATAAGCCCGAGACAAAGCACCGATTTCTAGAGAATGAAGCGAAGACCGATGAATAATGACATGAGAGGATAACAAAAGATTGTTTTTACCAAGTTACTCAGAGTTTAGAAGCAACAATTCGATAGGCGTATTTTCAAAGCATTCCTTACCAAAATCAAAAGCTACAAGCTGGACCTAGAATCTTTGGGCCGATTATTTCAAAATCAACCCAAAGATTGGGGGCTTGTGGGGGACAGATATCTCTCGGGTCCACTAGAAGGCAAGAAGGCCTTGCGAAAGGCTTTAGGACCATTATTTCGCAAGGCCATCCCTTTATGGGCCAGGGGTGGAATGTCTGGCAGAATGGATCGGCGCAAGATTGGATCAACTCGAGCCCGGGCGGCCCAATGAATTCAAGCATTATCCACAGGAGTGATCCGATTCTCCCGCGCTGCGGCCTCAGGCTTCGGAACTGAACGATGATAAGTCGGCAAGATCGTAGGAAGATAAGATGAGATCAGTCGATTCACTATTACTTAGGCGCATGTTGTTATCATATCTGCATGTATCGCCCCACGGTCGAGTATATAAGGCCTAGGGGGCACCCCATCAAAAACATCGATCTCACTCATTAGCCATCTACTCAGCTCTCTAGCACCCCTCATACTAGAGAACTCCCCTGTAACCCGCCACATTAAAGACCCATACCAGGACGTAGGGTGTTACGCATCTCAAAGCGGCCCGAACCTGTACAAGATTATCTACTGTCTCTCGTGCATCTGGCATGAACCATTGAGCTACAGTCGATAACACCGTCCTACTCCAAAAAGCACCTTGAGGGGCAACTCTGGGTGCATGGTCGAACCCAAAACACCGACAATAAGTGAACTCTATGTTCTAGGGTAGATCACTATGTTTAAGGTTCTACTATTCTCTAACTAATTTTATCTCAGTAGATTACTTCCCTAACTAGGTATATCTTAATAAATTACTTACTTAACTAAAGTTATTCCCGGAATGGGATTATACATTAAATGAGTTTAAGTTTACAAAGTCAAACACTTAAACATTCATTAGGGCTTTACCTTTTATTTAATTCCTAAATAAATATTCTATTACTTTAAGTTAACCTAGAGTCTAGCCACAAAATTAAGACATGAATACTGTCACACCCGGATTTTAGGGGTCTAAAACCCGGGCGCGAACATAATCACCAGGTGTGCTGGGATCAAGTCTCACACATATGATGAATCATGGCACAGGATCGAATGTCACATCTTTACTACATAACAGGAGTTCTATACAAAATAAATAATTACATTATAAGGAGACAACGGTCCAGCAACCCAAAGTTGACTGGGAGACGACGGCCTAGATCTCTCACGAACACTTCACAGCATCCTCCAAGCGCCTCATCCGGTGGTACCTGTTCTTGACCTGTGGGGGGGGTGTGAGACAGCAAGAGTGAGCTCACATACGTTCATAGCTCAACAAGTTGTGGGGAATAATGTGCATGAACTCGCCAAAGGTGGGAGCTCACGTGAAGTGTAAGGCTTACCAAAGAGGATGGTTGAAGCTGAGCATTGCTTTTAAAGTTGGTCAAAATTTTATTAGCAATTACTAAGTATAAGTAAATACCAAACCCAATTAAGTAGTAGAACAAAAGTAACAACATCACCTGCGATGCAATGCATATGACAAGTTGAATTTAGTTCCATAAATTAATCATGTGAGTGTCCGAGCTGCTCTTGACCGTGAGCATGGCTAGTATACCAGTTTTACACTCTGCAGAGGTTGCGCATCTTTACCCACAAGTCATGTTACCCATCTGCCAAGGGATCGCGACTTCCCATACACCTCTACCGAGGAGGCGAGGCAGGGTAACACTACGAGGCCTTTACAAAGTTCCACTAGCTTCAGAAAACCCGCTACAGTTTATAGGAAGTTCCAATGCAGGAATCCCTTGCAGGACCGCCATCGCAGCAAAATCCTCCCGAGGGCCTCCCTACACTGACCACTCCCCTACTGCCCTTGCCCCTTTCGGGTAAGGTAGTCTTCCACTAGCTTTCCTAATTAATCAGCCAAGGGGTCCCATTCCTCCCTTGTGGTAGCACTGTTTTCCCGGGTGGTTCTCCATGTTCCAATTAACATAATGATCTTATCATGAACAGTAAATAGCAACTGATAACAAAAGTATGAATAATATGTATCTCAATGCCCAAATCCACATATAGCACTAGCAAGTACTACCCAGAAAGTTTAGTGGTAAACAAGGCATAAAGATAGACAAACTAGGGTAACCTATTGGGTCCCATCAAAATTAACCTATGCAGATCATTATGATTAATTAGAACATGAGTGGGTAAAAAGAAGTGATCAAGGGCACAACTTGCCTGGGACTTGAGATTCCAGGTACCAGGATGATCTTCAGATGACACGTGTCCTCACTGCTAAACATAGCAACACAGACATACATGGTATAGGCAAAATTAACATTACACCAAACATATATGCAAAATACACAGTAATAATCTACACATTAAAATAAAATTCTAGGAACAGAAATCATAATTTTTGGACTTATAGATTTTAAGTTATGAATTTTCAAAGGTTTTATGTGTTTAAAATAGGATTAGGTGAGAAATAAATTTTAATATTGTTTTCATGACAAAACAGAGGCTCTAAGTGATAGAGAATAAAATTACAAAATTTTAGAAAGTGGAATGGATCAATTTGGACTAAAAATGGATTTTCTATGATTTAAACATGTTCTAGCATTTATTTATCTATTAAAAATCCATTTATAAATTATTTTCTCTGTTTTATAATACTCTGGACTGGGCCTCAATTACTGCAAAGCGCAGGGGGCTAACTTGAAATATTTCCCAGACTCAGGCTTCTGTATACTGGACGACGGGTTATTTTCCAGAAAACGCAGGGGCTTTTTAAGAAAAGTGCACGGCGAAGGGGTATGGATGAGTATCTACCGTCCGATCAGAGATGGATGCCCCGATTAAATCGAGTACCACCCCGAACCGGTACGCGCTGGTGGCCGCTCGATCCGAGATCAACGTCACCGATTCTTCCACGTCAAACTTGCACCCGAGCCCACCGATCTGATTGCTACGGTCACGATTTAATGCCCCGAATCGGTATCCAGAGATCTAATCAGAGTCGTTCGTTTAAGATCCCACGGCCACGGCTCGTCTTCTTCCACGCCCGGTCACCAGAGCGGCGGCGCACAGGCTCGCCGCGGCGGCGCCCATGGACGGACCTCCCAACTACCAGCTACGGCGCCCAATTCTAGTTTGGACGGATGCTACACGCTGCGGAGAGAGAGGCAAACTCAATGGAGGTGTCCTTACCAAGGATTAGCATGCTGACGAGGCTGTCCACGCACCGTGGCGGATCCACGGCGAATTAATCCACTGGTGAGAAATTACGGGCACCACACGCCGAATTGGTGATCGCCCCAGCACCCAGACGTCCCGGAGATGCCCCCGGCCTGGTTCCGCGATCTCGGCACGGTCCAGAGGTCCGAATCGACCGCGGCCGCCTGCTTCTCCAATCTCTCCCCGCACACCCACCCGCGGAATCAATGGAGCCCTCGGTGAAGAGATCGTGGTGAGCGCGTGCGTATTTATACACCCTCAGCAGAGCCCGATGAACGGTCAGCGCGATTTCCACGCGCGAAGAACGGCGGATCCGTTCGCTCAGGCTTACGATGCGGACTCCATTCGAGGGGGCACGCGAGGAAGGCGGAGGACAGGGACTGCCACGTGGGCCCACATGACGGTGGCTGGGAGGGAGTTCGCGCGGGAGGGATGTTGCCAACCATCGGCGAGAATCACGGTCGGATTCTAGTGCTACCGCGCGCGGTCGCAACAATCCGAGATGCGCGTAAGTTAGTTGAGGTGAGGTGGGTGGAGCTTCTGACAGACGGGGCCCATTGGTCAGTTTCACGGTGCACGCGTGGGTGGGAGCGGCTTATGACGAGTGGGCCCCACCTGTCGGCACGGATGCAAGACGGGCTGGTATAGTCGAGCAGTAACTGGGCTAGAGTGGGGATTCGGCCCAAGTAGTGGTAGGTCTTCTTCTTTTCTTTTTTTTTCTCTTTTCTTTATTGTTTCTATTTTCCTTTCTTATTTCAATTTCAAATCAAACCAAGTTTTAAATTCTAAATTTCAAATTTATGCACAAGATAAACTTTCACATGATGCACAATTACTACATAGTATTTCTTCATTTATTTTATTATTATATTAACTAAGTAATGTTTTCAACATGAAGTACACACACCACATTATAGCAATATATTATTATTTGAGTGTGTAGTAGAATTAAAGGTATGTTCAAAAATTCTCCCTTTGTTTTGATAGGAACATTTTTTCCAATGTCTAATCTTTATTATGATTTATTTTAACCATCGTTATTTTATTATGATCATTTACCTTTTTTTAAAAAAAATGAATTATAAAGTTTAATTATTTATCAAGGGTACTTTGCCCAGATTTCTTCTTCCAATCCCATATTCAGAATTTGGGTGTTACAAATCCTACCCCCCTTAAAAATAATCTCGTCCTCGAGATTTGTACAAAAAGGGATGTATATTCATATTGTTCTCGGAACATATGCACAAACAAAGAAATCTCAGCATGAGGTATAATTCTTTAACAAAACATAGGGTCAATAGACCTTATTATTCCTTCTAAAATAATATCATATCATCTACTAACTAAAGTAACATTTAGATCTTACAATTAATCATAATTTATATATATGTTTATGTAGCTTGGTGGAGCTGATGGTGGTGGTGGAGGTTGTTGTTGTTGTTGTCTCTCCAACCGCGCTTGCCTTATTTCTTGGCGGACCTGACGTATTTCCTCGCGTTCTTGTCTTATCTGATTTTGCATCTCGGTCACCAGGTCTATTAATTGTTGTATTACCAGTCTTTGGGCAGCAACCACTTGTTCGGTTTCAATAGGTGGAGGATTTGGAGAATTCATTTCTGTTTGCTGTTGCGTGATAATCTTTCCTTTCCTGGTATTGACCATGAAAGTTAGAAGCATATGGTAATAGTTTTGCAAAAGGAAATTATTCAATAAGCGGAATAAATAAGCTAGTAGCTGGTTATAATCTGAAGATTCTTTAGTAGGGCTTAATCTTTGTTTTATGTTCAGATTGAGGTAACCAGTCGTATAAGGTGAATATCTAAGGGTAGGATAGAATCTGTCAAGATGAGGGATATGTATGGGTGAGATAGACTACAAAATGTAGGTTACAAGTTTGTTTGTTGTTAGGTGGGAATAGAAAGGTTATACCATTCATCATGGTTCTAGGTTAGGTTAATACATGGCTAGTAGGGTTTAATCACTTCTACCAGTATCACTAATATGTTTAAGTAGACCACATTAGATTAGATCATATTAGATTAGATGGGATCTAGATTAGACTGGTATGACTAGTTTGACTAGATAAGATATAATTAATTTGCATTAGATCATGGTTGTTTAAACTAGGGTGAATAAGTATGCTTATTAGGATAAGATGGATCCATAAAGATAAGATAGAATCTTTTGAGACCAGTTAGATCTATTAGGATGAAATACAATCTTTTCAAGATAGGATGAGTATCTTTTAAGATGAGATGGATCTATTAAGATAAGGGAGAATCTTTAAGATAAGATGGGTATTGTTAGGCTAGATACTTTATTGAAGGATAATTTAGTTTGTCTAGTTATTTTATAAATATATTTTTATACCTATGTGTATATGCAGATGCAATTGTGGACATTACTCCACAACTCATCACACTCAAACAAAGATCCAAATCAGACAAGTATCATAAGAACAAACATTCAAATACATAGACACTTATAAAAATAGTTTTGTTTTTGTTCCTAGGATTAGGTCTCCTATTCCTAAAGGTCACTTCAGTCACAGGATTTCAAAGTGTAAAAATCCACCTTTGTCTTTTAGAAAGAAAAGATAAGAATAATCAGAGTAAGCGGAAATAGATGAGAAAAGATTAAGAAAAGTTTAGAAAAGAATCAGAGTAGCAAAGGTAAGTAGATAATGGTTGTCCAGTTCTATCTAGGTTTCGTCCTACAGTCAACATTCCTCTGATACCACTTCTGTCACACCCGGATTTTAGGGGTCCAAAACCCGGGCGCGAACATAATCACCAGGTGTGCTGGGATCAAGTCTCACACATATGATGAATCATGGCACAGGATCGAATGTCACATCTTTACTACATAACAGGAGTTCTATACAAAATAAATAATTACATTATAAGGAGACAACGGTCCAGCAACCCAAAGTTGACTGGGAGACGACGGCCTAGATCTCTCACGAACACTTCACAGCATCCTCCAAGCGCCTCATCCGGTGGTACCTGTTCTTGACCTGTGGGGGGGGGTGTGAGACAGCAAGAGTGAGCTCACATACGTTCATAGCTCAACAAGTTGTGGGGAATAATGTGCATGAACTCGCCAAAGGTGGGAGCTCACGTGAAGTGTAAGGCTTACCAAAGAGGATGGTTGAAGCTGAGCATTGCTTTTAAAGTTGGTCAAAATTTTATTAGCAATTACTAAGTATAAGTAAATACCAAACCCAATTAAGTAGTAGAACAAAAGTAACAACATCACCTGCGATGCAATGCATATGACAAGTTGAATTTAGTTCCATAAATTAATCATGTGAGTGTCCGAGCTGCTCTTGACCGTGAGCACGGCTAGTATACCAGTTTTACACTCTGCAGAGGTTGCGCATCTTTACCCACAAGTCATGTTACCCATCTGCCAAGGGATCGCGACTTCCCATACACCTCTACCGAGGAGGCGAGGCAGGGTAACACTACGAGGCCTTTACAAAGTTCCACTAGCTTCAGAAAACCCGCTACAGTTTATAGGAAGTTCCAATGCAGGAATCCCTTGCAGGACCGCCATCGCAGCAAAATCCTCCCGAGGGCCTCCCTACACTGACCACTCCCCTACTGCCCTTGCCCCTTTCGGGTAAGGTAGTCTTCCACTAGCTTTCCTAATTAATCAGCCAAGGGGTCCCATTCCTCCCTTGTGGTAGCACTGTTTTCCCGGGTGGTTCTCCATGTTCCAATTAACATAATGATCTTATCATGAACAGTAAATAGCAACTGATAACAAAAGTATGAATAATATGTATCTCAATGCCCAAATCCACATATAGCACTAGCAAGTACTACCCAGAAAGTTTAGTGGTAAACAAGGCATAAAGATAGACAAACTAGGGTAACCTATTGGGTCCCATCAAAATTAACCTATGCAGATCATTATGATTAATTAGAACATGAGTGGGTAAAAAGAAGTGATCAAGGGCACAACTTGCCTGGGACTTGAGATTCCAGGTACCAGGATGATCTTCAGATGACACGTGTCCTCACTGCTAAACGTAGCAACACAGACATACATGGTATAGGCAAAATTAACATTACACCAAACATATATGCAAAATACACAATAATAATCTACACATTAAAATAAAATTCTAGGAACAGAAATCATAATTTTTGGACTTATAGATTTTAAGTTATGAATTTTCAAAGGTTTTATGTGTTTAAAATAGGATTAGGTGAGAAATAAATTTTAATATTGTTTTCATGACAAAACAGAGGCTCTAAGTGATAGAGAATAAAATTACAAAATTTTAGAAAGTGGAATGGATCAATTTGGACTAAAAATGGATTTTCTATGATTTAAACATGTTCTAGCATTTATTTATCTATTAAAAATCCATTTATAAATTATTTTCTCTGTTTTATAATACTCTGGACTGGGCCTCAATTACTGCAAAGCGCAGGGGGCTAACTCGAAATATTTCCCAGACTCAGGCTTCTGTATACTGGACGGCGGGTTATTTTCCAGAAAACGCAGGGGCTTTTTAAGAAAAGTGCACGGCGAAGGGGTATGGATGAGTATCTACCGTCCGATCAGAGATGGATGCCCCGATTAAATCGAGTACCACCCCGAACCGGTACGCGCTGGTGGCCGCCCGATCCGAGATCAACGTCACCGATTCTTCCACGTCAAACTTGCACCCGAGCCCACCGATCTGATTGCTACGGTCACGATTTAATGCCCCGAATCAGTATCCAGAGATCTAATCGGAGTCGTTCGTTTAAGATCCCACGGCCACGGCTCGTCTTCTTCCACGCCCGGTCACCAGAGCGGCGGCGCACAGGCTCGCCGCGGCGGCGCCCATGGACGGACCTCCCAACTACCAGCTACGGCGCCCAATTCTAGTTTGGACGGATGCTACACGCTGCGGAGAGAGAGGCAAACTCAATGGAGGTGTCCTTACCAAGGATTAGCATGCTGACGAGGCTGTCCACGCACCGTGGCGGATCCACGGCGAATTAATCCACTGGTGAGAAATTACGGGCACCACACGCCGAATTGGTGATCGCCCCAGCACCCAGACGTCCCGGAGATGCCCCCGGCCTGGTTCCGCGATCTCGGCACGGTCCAGAGGTCCGAATCGACCGCGGCCGCCTGCTTCTCCAATCTCTCCCCGCACACCCACCCGCGGAATCAATGGAGCCCTCGGTGAAGAGATCGTGGTGAGCGCGTGCGTATTTATACACCCTCAGCAGAGCCCGATGAACGGTCAGCGCGATTTCCACGCGCGAAGAACGGCGGATCCGTTCGCTCAGGCTTACGATGCGGACTCCATTCGAGGGGGCACGCGAGGAAGGCGGAGGACAGGGACTGCCACGTGGGCCCACATGACGGTGGCTGGGAGGGAGTTCGCGCGGGAGGGATGTTGCCAACCATCGGCGAGAATCACGGTCGGATTCTAGTGCTACCGCGCGCGGTCGCAACAATCCGAGATGCGCGTAAGTTAGTTGAGGTGAGGTGGGTGGAGCTTCTGACAGACGGGGCCCATTGGTCAGTTTCACGGTGCACGCGTGGGTGGGAGCGGCTTATGACGAGTGGGCCCCACCTGTCGGCACGGATGCAAGACGGGCTGGTATAGTCGAGCAGTAACTGGGCCAGAGTGGGGATTCGGCCCAAGTAGTGGTAGGTCTTCTTCTTTTCTTTTTTTTTCTCTTTTCTTTATTGTTTCTATTTTCCTTTCTTATTTCAATTTCAAATCAAACCAAGTTTTAAATTCTAAATTTCAAATTTATGCACAAGATAAACTTTCACATGATGCACAATTACTACATAGTATTTCTTCATTTATTTTATTATTATATTAACTAAGTAATGTTTTCAACATGAAGTACACACACCACATTATAGCAATATATTATTATTTGAGTGTGTAGTAGAATTAAAGGTATGTTCAAAAATTCTCCCTTTGTTTTGATAGGAACATTTTTTCCAATGTCTAATCTTTATTATGATTTATTTTAACCATCGTTATTTTATTATGATCATTTACCTTTTTTTAAAAAAAATGAATTATAAAGTTTAATTATTTATCAAGGGTACTTTGCCCAGATTTCTTCTTCCAATCCCAAATTCAGAATTTGGGTGTTACAAATACAGTGGGTGAATATAATTTAAACAGATAGAGAATAACATTATGAACATTTTGCAATTTGAACCATCCAATTTGGAGTTCATATGCAAAAGATATGAAACTCACAAGTTTTGGAATGTAAAACCCTAAATTAGACACCTTTTAATCAAACTAAAGCACGGGGCTCTTTCTGCAGAAGTCCAGGAGCTCGGCTGAAAGAAAAAAGGGCGGGTTCTAACACCCGAAAATCGAGGGTTCTTTTTACAAAACGGCAAACCGAAGGGGTATTAGATCTCCTCGGCCGTTAGATATCGGATCAACGTCCGAGATTAGAACTGGCGGGCGGGAGCGCGAGCGTGGGCACCTGACAGGTGGGGCTCCGGGCGGGGCGCAACGCTGACGCGCGGGGCCCATAGGACAGCGGTGCACCGAGGGCGAGGGGCACTCTGGTCGCTAGATCTTGGATCAACGGCCCTGGTTCAACGAACCACGCGAACCGTTATCCGAAAGCGTGGGCCATCAAATAAGGGGTAGACGGTTTCGAGGGACGAAGGCCTTTAACGTTTGACAAATGTGTTTCCTTGTTCTTGATTCACAGCGATTGAAAACAAGTGACCAACACCGGTTTCTTAGGAATCAACCCGTCGTCCTGTTTTCTTGCGCCCGAGCTCCTGGTTTCTTGCAAAGATACTCATGGACTTTATTTTAATCACAAAAATAGGTTTAAATTAGGGTTTTGAATCCCAAAACTTGTAAATTTCATAACTTTGTCATATGAACTCCAAATGCAATGGTTCAAATTGCAAGATGTTCATTATAATATTTTCTATCTGTTTAAATTATGACCATTCACTGTTTCTGTAACACCCTGAATTTGGGGTATAAAATTTCTTTCTAATTATCTACAAAATTCAGGTGTTACTCTTGTATCTCTCTAGACTTTCTCCCTCTTTTTTCTTTTAGCTAGAATTGAGTTAATTAGGTGATAGATTAATTATTTATTTTGTCAAAACAATATGAGTCATGAAATGTTGCATCATGCCGAGCTTCAAATATTCTTTGAATTGTTGCACATGTTTGAATTAGTTTGAATTTGGAATTTGGTTTGAATTTTAATTGAAAACCCTAGGGAAAATAAAATAAAAAAGCATTAGAAATTCTAGGAAAAAGGGAAAAGTCATTTCGGCCCAAGCCAGCCCAGTCGGCCTAGCCTACACGCTCGCGCCCGCGCGCCTGCTCGCCATGACAAGCGGCCCCCACCTGTTAGCCTATCCCACGCGCGCCCCCTCTCCCTCTCTCTTTCGCTGCTCTATGGGGTCGGCCTATCAGCGCCGATCCCCTCGCGCACGCGCTCATCCTCTCTCTCTCTCTGCCCCGCAGACCCCACTTGTCAGGCCCCTCGTCCCTAACTTCTCGCCCGCGCACTCCCACCGTGGACGCGCCCATGTCCGCGCATTTCCCGCCACCTCTGCATGCCCTCGACCCCTTTAGAGCTCGCACCCTGCTCGCCCACTCCCCCCTGCTCATTTGCGCCCTCATCTAAGCACTCTCGCTCTCTCTCTCGCCCTACGAGCGCACCCAGGAAGTTTCACCGCTCGTCGTGGTTCCGTCGCCGTTCTATGGTCGCCGTCGAGCCCCCGCCGTGTTCGTTGCCCCAGTAAGCCCTGCCTTATCACCAGCCACCTGAAACGCCCCTCGGTTCGCCCTCTCTCCTTCTGATTCACCTGGTCCGCGCTCACCAGAGCGTTTCTTGCGCAGCTGGAGAGCCACCGCCGTCAACTCGCGTCCTCTCCGCGCCTCAGACGCTGTTTGTGAGCCCCTGAGTCTCCATTTGAGGTAACCGTCCTAACCCTGCCCTTATTTTCCCCTGCCTTGCACTTTCTCACCCGCGATTGCTCGCCGGAGTGCCCTCGGTACACCGAGGACCTCCCCTCCGCCGTCTAGTTGCCTCACCCCCGTTCCTGCTACCCCGATCCCGCCATGGTGTTCATCGGGTCCTCCCTAACCTCCCTGGTTACTCAGACCACCCTAGTGCCCCTAGGAGCCCTAGTCCATTTTGCCACCGGTGGCTGCGCCGTCGCGGGTGCGTATGGTGCCGCCCCTGGCCGGCCGGAGAGGACAAAGTCCCTAGTGCCCAATCCTAACCGTCCAGTCTTCATCGGATAGCCCGGATGCGCGGATAACGTTTCGCATGGACCGTGGAGCCAGAACCGTTGATCGATAATCTAGCGGCCAGCGCGCCCCGCACTCTCAGCACCCCGCTGACCCATGGGCCCCGTGCGTCAGTGCCTCAGCCCTTCCCTGCCCCACCTGTCAGTCGCGCCCGCGCACCCGCACGCTCGCCCGTGGGATTTGATCTCAACCATTCGCTTGTGATCGTGCGGTCAAGATTACCCGATTCCCCTTCACGTGGCGGTTTTGCTTAAGAGACCCTCGGGTTTCCAAGAATCAACCCACCATCCTGCAATTTAGCATGCAGGCCCCTGACTTCTTTTAAATAGGCCCCTGACCTTTTAAATAATCATAGATTTGGGGTTAGTTTCTTATTTCAAACTTCAAAACTTGTTTATTTCATATCTTTTTCATATGAACTCCAAATTTAGTGGTTCAAATTGCAAATTGTTCATAAAAATATTCTCTGTCCAAATAAATTATGTTCATCCATAGTCTGAGTACTCTAATTTTTGGTCTAAGCTATAGGCTAGTTTATGAGTTGATTTATTTATTTAAGAAAATAAATAAAAAGGAAACGCTAAGGGTACTTAAATGTTTAATTTTGTGAGATTAATGAAATGTTGTGCATGAATTGATTCCTGGTATAATTTTGTGTCTCACTAAAATTAGTGGCACTAAACTATATAGTACATACTATCTAGGGAATCATTGATCTCTAAATATATTAATCCCTAGCATTTAAGTCTACCCTTTATGTTCATAGTGTCTTATCAAACTTGTGTTCACTTGATTGTACATGTTTGGTGTGTTGTTCATTTGTACTTTCCAAATGTATTGAATGTATGATCGCTTTATTTAGACAACGAGCAGCCCGTGGTTCCTGAGTGTGTTGCCGAAGATCTTCCTGAGCAACAACCTGGTGAAGGCAAGTGTCCTCTAACCTATTATGTCCTACATACTTTATAATTCACTGTCCCGCATTACATTATTGAAACCTAAGGATTGACTAGTCTGTATTTTCTTATCCTTGTTTACCTTTTGGGTTATCATGGTTCGCTCTATGCTATTGCTTTAACTTAATCAACGAACATGATGTGAATATTTATGATACGATGATGTTATCGTGGTGATGTTCTTGTGATACTTTAGGGGACTCAGGCCATTTTCTTGAGTACCTCTCCATAAGGACCTGTTTGGGGAGTGACAACCCGAGATAATAGTGCAACCACAAAGGTGGAATGGGACGCCCTTAGCTGTAATTAGAGGAACCAGAGGAGTAGTTGGCTTCGCCGTAGGGCCGTCAATGGGGTTCAAGCATAGTACTTGCTCTGCCGAGGCTGGTTGTAGAGGTTCTTGATTTGGTTTTGTTAGTCACCCTTTCTTTTGGGGAGATGTATTGTGTTTATCAAACCGGAGAAACCTAACGAGTGGCTATGACCTCTGGGAAATCTTTGTAAAGGCTACGTAGTGATACCCTGCCAGGCTACCTAGATAGTGGTCAATGGAGATTGGCTCTTTCCGGGCAGAATGGGAATCACGGCTTGTGGGTAAAGTGTGCGACCTCTGCAGAGTGTTAGAAACTGGTATGTCAGTCGTGCTCACGGTCAAGAGCGGCCTTGGGATCCTCTTTAATTAGAAGAACTTTGGTTACTTTTATGATGATGATTAATGATGATGGTATAATTATGATCTCTGGTATTTCCTCTTGGAGGGAGTACATTTGGGTAATAACTGGGTTTATTACTAAAACTTGGCTCTACTTATAGTAATAAATACTTGACCAACTAAAAGCAACTGCTTAACCTTAACTCCACAAACAGCTAGTCCACTTTAGCCAAATGGGACATTTGCTGAGTACGTTGATGTGTACTCACCCTTGCTTTACAAACCACCCCACCCCAGGTTGTCCCCATTATACTCGGTGCTCAGGAGGAGATGCTGGCAACATGGAGGATTTTGAGGAGTTTCAGGACTACGATGAGTTCTAGTTTATCTTAGTGGCAAACCCCCAGTCAGCTGCCTATGAAGGCCTTATCTTCTACGTTTCATATTTCTGCACATTGATGATATTAATGTTAATGACTATGTTATAGTCTCAGTGGATGTCTTGGACATCTTGTTGTAATAAAGTACTTTTCCGCTATTTACTTTGAGCATGTGTGATGATGTCCAATTATGTAATTGCTGTGTATGTGAGTTTCTGATGCTAACACGTACATGGTTCGTATTCCGTTTACCTTCCAAAACCGGGTGTGACAGTTTCCATGTCTCAATTTTGTGGTTAATCTCTAGGTCTGTGTAAGGTTATATAATCTTTATTGGAAATGAAAATAAAGGTAAAACCCTAATGAATGTTCAAATGCCTAACTTTGCAGACTTAATCCCATTTAATGTATGACCCCATCCCTAGAATAAGTTTACTTAAGTAAGTAATTTACTCAGATAGACTTAGTTAGAGAACAATAGACGACTAGGCATAGTGTTCTAACCCAAAACCTAGATCGCACCTGTGTGTCTTTACCTTGCACTTGTGTTCACTCTATTGCATATGTTGGTGTATTGTTCTTTTGTCATTCCCCAAGTGTGTTGAATGAATGATTGCTTTGCGTAGACAACGAGCAGTCCGTGGTTCCTAAGTGTGTTGCAGGAGACTTCCCTGAGCAGCAACCTGGTGAGGGCAAGTGTCCTCTAACCCATTATGTCCTACTTACTTTATAATTCATTGTCCCACATACTATGATCAACCTAAGGATTGACTAATGTTCTGTTTTTCCTGTCCTTGGTTATCCTTTAGGAATTGGTTACTATGATTAGTATCATGCTATTGCTTTACTTTAATCAATGAACATGATGAGAATATTTATGATACATTGATGATATATGGATTATAATGATGAGCATGTGATACTTTAGGGGACTTGGGTCGTTTCCCGAGTACCTCTTCGTAAGGACCTGTTTGCTGGAAGACCACCCGAGAAAATATTACAACCATGAGGGTGGAATGAGACACCCTTAGCTGATTAGTTGCATGAACTTGGGGGTGTAGTTTGCTTTGTCGTTGTGCTGTCAATGGGGACTAGGGCATAGTGCTTGCTCTGTTAAGGATGGGTGTCGAGGTTCATTCAATTTGGTTTTGTTAGTCACCCACCTTAGGGAGGAGTACTGTGTTTGTACGACTAGCGAAACCTTGCGGGTAGCTACACACTAGGAGAATCTTTGTAAAGGCTACGAGTGATACCCTACCAGACCACCTAGGGAGTGATCCATGGGGAGTAGTGCTCCTCGGGCAGAAAAGGGAATCACGGCTCATGGGTAAAGTGTACAACCTCTATAGAGTGTTAGAAACTGGTATATCAGTCGTGCTCACAGTTATGAGCGGCCTTGGGAGCTCCTTTGATTAGAGTAACTCTGGATACCTTTATGATGATGCTTAATGATGATGATTATATTTATGGTATTTGGTATTTCCTCTTGGAGGGAGTACTATCTAGATTATTAACTTGGGATTATTGCTAAAACTTGGCTCTTTACTAGTAATAAATACCTGACCAACTAAAAGTAACTACTTTAAGCTTAACTCCACATACAGCTAGTCCACGTTAGCCAAACGGGACATTTGTTGAGTAAGTTGATGTGTACTCACCCTTGCCTTAAAACACCAAAACCCCAGGTTGTCCCCATTGCAACCAGTGCTTAGGAGAAGATGAAGGCAACATGGAGGACTTTCAGGAGTTTTAGGACTACGACGAGTTTTAGAATAGATTAGTGGCAAACCCCTAGTCAGCTACCCGTGAAGGCCTTATCTTACTGTGTTTTATTTAGCACTTTGATTATGACTTAAGTCAATGACTTTGTTGATGTTTTGGACATCATGATGTAATAAAGTACTTATTTCTGCTAGTATTTTGAGCAATGTGTGATGATGTCCAACTATGTAATTGTTGTGTACGTGAATCTCTGATCCTGGCATGTACATGGTTCGCGTTCAGTTTGCCTCCCAAAACCGGATGTGACAGGTATCAATCAAATTCTAAAGAAGCCCATTGGACAGCTGTGAAGAACATCCTTAAGTACTTAAGAAGAACTAAGGATGCGTTGGTGGGGAGGAAGAGCTCGTTGTAACTGGTTACACCGATGCTAGCTTTCAAACAGACATAGATGATTCTAGATCGCAATCTGGTTTTGTTTTCTATCTCAATGGTGGGGCAGTGAGTTAGAAGAGTTCCAAACAAGATACAACAACAAATTCGATGGCGGAAACTAGGTATATTGCGGCTTCAGAAGCTGTAGAAGTGGTTGTTTGGATCGAAAATTTTGTTTCTGAGTTGTTCCTAGTGCATCTAGTCCAGTGGATCTCTATTGTGATAATAGTGGAGCCATTGCACAGGCAAAGGAGCCTAGATCTCATTCGAGAGATCATAGAACGAGGTAATGTGAAGATTTGCAAGGTGCACACAGATTCAAATGTTGCAGATCCATTGACGAAACCTCTTTCACAAGCAAAACATGAGGCACACACAAGATCAATGGGTATAAGATGCTCACATCAGTGATTCTAGTGTGAATGTGTGAGAGACCTATGTCATGACTATGTTTATGTACTATTGAATAAAGTATTGTTTGAATAACTATCATTTACATCGATTATCAAGTATGTGACTTGTTCATGAAACTCTTTGTTGATTATGGTGTTATTCTAGATAATCCCTAGTCCAAATCGTTATATGAGATAATGAGTACGCACGGACTAGCACATATATTAATTGATGATCATGTTTCACGGATCATGGATACAGAGATATCAGGTTAATAATGTGAACACATGTTAATGAACATGGTGTTGGATCGACCCACCCCGAAACACTGTTGGGATTGTTATTCTTTATGTGCCATAAGTTGTTTTTGAGTGGTACACCTACTAAATCCTTAGACCTGAGATCGCCATTATTTCTCACTGTGTAGTTGTGCATTTTGGGACCCCAATCGCTACGCCATAATTGGGTAGTCATAAAAGGAGTCTTCGGGTGTACCATGAAGCATGGAATGCAATATGTGCGGATCAAAATGAGATTTGCCCCTCTTAAATAATAGGAGAGATATCTCTGGCCCCTCGAGATGGTTAAATTGGAAAGTTCATGGCCATGCCAATATGATTAAAGAGTTAATCACAATGACTAAATGTTATTCATGAATTGAATCCACTATTTGATCGAGTGAATGGTT
This sequence comes from Zea luxurians, assembly GCA_029449295.1. Classification (NCBI taxonomy): domain Eukaryota; kingdom Viridiplantae; phylum Streptophyta; class Magnoliopsida; order Poales; family Poaceae; genus Zea; species Zea luxurians. The sequence continues at coordinate 2,417,159 of JAOPSE010000017.1, forward strand.
AAGCTATAACAAGGATGGCACGTACCTTGCCTTGAGCTTGATAGATATCGTGCGGGAAAGGGATTGGTACGTGAATGTATCAAGGTTCAGTCGATATGATTTTAATGTACATTTGGGAGTTAGTATGTCCTGCTAGGTACCACTACTGACTTGTGGTTTGGAAAGGTTCCATTCACTGCCATCTGAACATGAACCTAACGGGTCCACACACTTAAGAGGTTGGAACATTGGAACTTGCCTATATGATTGTCCCTAGTGCAAGTGGGAGATTGTTAGTGATATGCTCAAGAGGCAATCATACATAATTCAGATTAGGGCCCAATTGGGATTAGAGGTTTAATGGGATGCAGCCCATTAACACGCTCTATAAATATATGGGAAGGGGCTAGGGTTAAAGCTCTCCACCACACATGCAAACCCTAGCCATCGTCTTCCTCATACCTATTCGTGAGACCCTCTGCTACGCGCGCAGTGCTATCACACCGACGCATGATGTTCCTTCCCCGTACGTGTGGACTACATGGAATGCAGCTACGACTACTGCGGTGACATACTACGGAGGAGGAGGAGACGATCGTGATCGGCTACTTCCTCTCCATCGACGCGTGCCTACGTTGGATCTAGGGCTCGAAAAAAGCTCGAGCTTGACGAGCTAGCTCGGGATTGCAGCAGCTCGGCTCGGCTCGGACCGGCTCGACGCTGAGAACGAGCCCGAGCTGAGCCTGTTTTTGTGGCTCGTGAAAAGAGCGAGCCAGCTCGGCTCGGCTCGCTGCAGCTTGCGAGCTAGCTCGTGGCTCGACCCAACAACAATTTGTTATATAAAATCCTAATTAGCATATAATATTAGTATTGAGTAGACAATTAATTTATGTTATTTGAGATTAATATACAAAATTAATCTATTTTCTACATTATATTAGTAATATATCTATTTTACTAATTTAAAATATGTTATTTAAAATATTTTTAAGATTTTATATTATAATTTAGAGAACAAATTCACGTTCATGGTTAAGCTCGTTGGCTCGGCGAGCCAGCTCACGAGCCAGGAGTGAGCCGAGCCGAGCCTCTTTCTCAAGCTCGTTGCATGAGCGAGCCGCAACGAGCCGAGCCGAGCGTTGCGGCCGAGTCGAGCTTGGCTCGGCTCGTTTCTACCCCTAGTTGGATCACCGCTCCAACTCGTCTTCCGCTGTGTCGCGTGTCTAGTGGTAACAATCCATGAACTCTTACTTGCAAGTTTCCTACGTGATATGGTAGATGTGTCTAGCACGTTTCCTCAGATGATTAGCCTCGCAGTTGAGCGGACTCTAGCCATTTGTAAATATTGACGAAGCTTTGGTGGGGGGGGGGGATGGAGCTATAAGAAAGGGCTTCGGAGGCAGAGAAATTGGTGGTAGCAGGTTGATGTGAAGCAATAAATGTCGTAAAAATCTGCGGGGTCGATCACCTTTTATAGTCTTGTGAAGCGATGAAGCTGAGGGGACGTGCCGCTTCTGCCCGCTATCTAGTGGGCTGTGGTAACTATTTTCATTCTTTAATAATATGTTCAGGAAAAGCGTTTTTCGGACCTTTGGTACAAGGCCTTTTATCTATTTCACGGTCTGAGCTCGTTATAAAAAATGAACTAATTCCACAAGGGGCTATTGTTGGGGTCCTCATTAGCCGAAGGTCCTCAAAATGTAATCTCATAAACTATTGGTAAGACTGTTTTAAGGTTAACAAGTCAGAATGCTGAAGGGTACCTTCGGCTGAAGAGAGCATGCATATACTGAAGACAAGAAGACGAAGCCAAGAGCTTCGGAGTTTTAACATATACATACGATAAAAAGCTAACCGGAATAAAGCAAAGCCCTCAGGACTTCTTCAGCAAGAATACCAGCGAAAAAGATAGCATTACCCTTAGCTTGCTTGCTAATACAAACATATAGGCTTAAGGGCATAATTGTTATTTTGTTGAAATTGTACCTCGTGTCTATAAATAGAGGAACAATACCATACATTATGCACGCTTTTTAGCCTAGAGAAAATTATTTTGCTCTGCCTACGAAGTTGTATCTCTATTACCTTTGCATTGTAACTTTAAGTAGCCGAAGGTATATTTATAATCCTTTATTAAAGAATAAAATGAAAAAGGAAGCATTGCCCATCAAGGTTGAATCATATGTTTCACCTTTACACTACATCATCTTCATTCTTAATGATCAACATTTGTTTTCTGTTAACTCTCAACATCTTAGTCCTTCATTCTATCTTCCTTCGAGATAGACAGAATGAAGGGTGAAGATGAAGCTTAATTTAATTGTGTTGCCTTGTTTTTGTCTCTTAAAGAAATAAAAAATGAGTGAACAACAATGGTTTTCTCCGCTGCATAGCCATGGAGAATGCACGTGTTGTTTAGATCGGCCAACAAATCCCCTATGGCGTGGGCCAGATTCGTGAAACACGACATGCAAATGCAACTCACTAAAATTATATAAATTGGCCCACTAGTCAGTCAGTAACTTATATTTTATCTCTATGACTTTATTTCTACTATATTTAAGTGTCAATAATCTTCCTTGGTACATCTCCTCTCTCATGCGAGCGGTGATACTAGGTGCCAGGGTTCCCCACATCGGAGCGCGTAGAAACGAAAAATATAACCAGCCCCTCGTCCAAGGACATAACACTCAATTGTTAACCAATACATTTCATTTGCAGTTGTGTTTTAGAAATGATAGATATTAAGCTACACAAAAGATAAATATTGTAAATACATATTTATGCAAGATTTATCTATATAATATTTATAAAACATAGCAATGTACAAATAACTAACTCATCATAAATAATATTGGAAACACCGATTGGCTGCGAAGGCAAATATGAACGTAGGAAAAAATCAGAAGAATCCGGCATCAGCACGTCGCCTTTGGCCCGGTAACGCACGCAAACTAGTAGGATTTTTATTAATTTACCAAAACAAAATAAAAATCTGCAATGTCTGGACGGCCGTGATGCGGCTGCTGTGGGGACAGAGATAGTTGACCGCATTTGTGAACCGTCCGATGCACACACGTCGGCATGACGCCGTTGGCATTTTGCTTACGGCGCAAGGAAACAAGCGGGGCAACTTGGCATCCAAGTTCGAGCCGCGCGTACCCGCGCCCAGGTGGGTCCGGGCCCATGCGTCGGAGAGCGCTTGAGGACGAAGGGCGGTGGGTGAAACGCAATTGCTAATAATGCAAGTGGGGTCACGGCAAAGGTGTGGCGCGTGCGTGGACCTCGCCCTCATCTCGTCTCCTCCGGCGGTCCGGCCTGTCCAATAATTCCAGTATTCCACCGCCGCACACCTCCTTTCTTCCTTCACCTTCGCGCTCCGCCGCCGCCGTCGATTCGTGCTGCTCTCACCCCTAACCTGTCCAACATCGCCGGGGAGGAAAGCAGCAGAAGAAGCTCCCCCTACCTCCGGCTATCGCCTGAGGATAAAGTGGGGTCTGTAGGGGAGTCTTAGGGGGGAGCAAAAGGGATAGGATAGGGAGAGATGAAGCAATCAATTTCTTCGTCTGCCTTCGCCCCTGCTTACGTCCCCGCTACTAACCCTAGGTAAGCATCGTCGATCGACGGATCTGCATCTGCTCCTCTGACTGTCTGATTGCTCGCCGAAGATGATCCCCTTGTATATATGTGTAGTTTCGATCTAGAAACTTTAGCCCTCCCATGTTGGATATGCTGGATGTCAGTTAGATGTACTATGAAGATGTAAATTGTTGGGGCTAAAGCAGATTTGAGATTATTGTTGACTTTTCAAAATTACAATTTTTAAAGTTCCTGTGACTGCTGTCCTGTTTAATTACTTGTTAAATTATCTGAAATCCTTGCGTGAACGTGTGGATCACTAACCATGGGGGAAACTGATTGAATTTTGTCAGAACTTCGCTGAATCTTACCATATGCACCTTATTCTGATATTACTTTTATTACTTGATGAGTCGCTCACTCTCCTTCCATGTACTATGCGATGGATATGGTCTAAGATACAAGTTTTCTTACTCCATGTTCAGTTAAATTCATGGTTAACTACTAATTTGTGCATGAAAGATAATTTTTTGTGCTTTAATTCATCACTCAATAGATTATTTCATAACTATGCCATCAAGGTTAGTACAAGTATCATGTTCCCTCTTGCCGCAGACCTTCATGACTAATAACAATACGAGTAAAAGCCTCTGTATCTGTCTGTATGCTTGCAGCACACCCTAGGCATCTTTGGTCAATCGGTTGACTTATTTTGCATGGAAAGACATTGTTGCACCATGACAAAAGATACGTGCACTTTTGGTCATGATTAATATATAACAGCTAGTGACAACATTAAGATTTGTTTTTCTAGGGTCTTACTGCAAAATTGATACCATAGTTAATCCTTTTCTGAGTGTCCTGCTGTAATCCAATATTGTTCTGTTGTATATATTTCAAATGCAGCAAAAATGTATCTTACTGCATTCAGTCGATTTTCTCTTTGCAGGATCATTCTGTCTTTTCTCGTTTCTTATCCGACTCTTCTTCGTTTTATGCCTATCAGTTATGAGGTTGAACGCCTTCAGAAGCTTCTCTACTAGATTAGTGTAAATAGTAGACTTGTTCGGGTTTAGCTTGGCTGGAAGAATTAGTCTCTGGTCCGTGTTTATATCTGCTAGCAATAATGGCTCCGATGAACGGAGAGGTATTGGGTGAATGTGGAAGGAACATAAATAGTCTCAAGAGAAAGCGGGAGAGCCCCGCTGCATATGCTGCTGGCGTATTCTGCACCTCTGAATTGCATCAGCATACTGTCAATGATTCTGCTGTTAGGTTTCATCTTGATAAAGACCGTAAGGCAAAGATCGTGTGCCACTTCAACAAGCAGGTTTTGCAGAGCTATAAGAAATTCATGAGTAGTGCACCACCTAAGCGTATTTTGCTTCGCCAAGGTGCTGTCTGGAAAGACTTTCCAGAAAAGATTGTCAAATTGGCCCAAGCTGACTTCAGGGCAAAAAAGATGATCACAGAAACAGGATATCAGAACCAGCTATTTTTGCTGGATTTTGCCCGTATGACATTCATAGACACAAAGACAGGTTTTCAGAGGCCAATTGCTTGGATCGATGAAAATGAAAAGTGCTACTTCCCGGAATCATTTATACAAGATCAGAAGTTATTTATGAAGAAAGATTTTGGCAACGGAAATCATGAGTACATTAGTGAAGAGCGAAATGGGACACGAGAAACGAATCACCAGTTTGGAGCATCAGAAAGTTCTGCTGAAAGCTCAAACTTTGAGTCAAGTATTGGAGATGTTTCTAGTCCTAAGAGAGCTAGGGCTGAAAAGAATTTCATTGTAAAAAAATATTGTGATATGGGAGAAGCTATTGGAGAAAATGAGCCATGCACTTTGTTGCCTACAGCCTGTAACCTACTACCACACCAAGCTAATCTGGGTGAGGTATCGCGTGCTCAGCGCACTATTGAAGCCGTGGAGAAGCTGTTGCTGCAGGGGATGGGTTCAGTTATTGAATCCAAGGACATTATTGGAATCTACAGGACTCCATTATTGGATGACCACGGACAAGTCCGTTACCATATTCACCAAAAGCAAGTACAGGTTACCAGATGTCATCGTGGAAACGCAAATGTCCGTTATGCATGGCTTCCTTGCTCCAAAAGCACTGTGCATGTAATGATGCTGAATGGTGTTTTACAAGTTGATAAGCCTCCCAATAAGTGTGCAGCCTATGGAGAGGGCACTCTCCTTACACCAGCAAATCGTTCGGATGCCTGGTATGTTCTTGATATATCAATTATTACATATATGTCAGGATTTTTTTCTCCCCCCTTCCTAAAGTGTTGCTGGCACCTAACTCTCGTATCTTCTTATCTATGCTTCGTAGCCATTCACATTTTCTGAGTTCTGTTATGTTTGCATCTATGACTCAGATGTTTGCACACGCTTTTTGATAGATAACAACAACTAAATACTGTTTCATTTTATTATTCTCTTTCCTCACCAAGTTCATTTTCCTTCCTCTAACCGTTGCCAATTCAATATTTGTATTACTTTTTGCAGTGTGAAATACTCTGATGTTGATGAAAATGGCATTGTCCGTATGATGTTGTGCCGTGTAATAATGGGGAACGTAGAAATAGTTCACCCTGGATCTAAGCAGCGCCGACCTAGTAATAAGTATTTTGATAGTGGAGTAGACGACCTTAAAAATCCACGGCATTACGTTGTGTGGGATATGAATCTGAATAGTCATATCTATTCTGAGTTTGTAGTCACTGTCAAATTGCCTTCTAAAACCAAAGGTAACTAACTGCAGCTACCGTGGCTTCAGTTTGTTTAACTTATTTGTTTCTTAATCTGTGGCATCCCAATTTTTCTTACTACTAAGCATTTTCTGTGTCAGATTCCTTTGTATTGCAAGAAAACTGTCAGAATTCGTCTGATCTATCACTGGTGTTGAACTCTAGTTCACCTGATTGTATTTCACAGGTAAGATGCTTTACATGGGGTATTAACAAGATAGTACTGTAACACTAGAGACAACTGTTGCTAACTTGATATACAGAAGAGTTCCACTGTTGGAGCAGCAAGAGTGCAGTAATTCAGATTCTGTGATTTGACTCAATAATTGACATGATTGCATTATTGAGATTATAACTTGGAGCTGATTATATTCGTTATCTATGATAGAAACCTCCAAATATGATAAGTTTCCCTGTGAAACCATGCTATTTTAGCCACGCTGGAGTTGGTTAAAGCACCAGTTAACAACTTCCTTTTATGCATAAAACAGGAGATGAACCTGGAGGCACCTCCAGCATTGGGAGGTGGATGTGCAGCCCCCATGCTAGGAGATTCGATGGAAAAGGCTCCAAGCTCACCTTGGATGCCTTTCTCCATGCTGTTTGCAGCGATCTCTACCAAAGTGTCTCCTGAGAATATGGACGTGATTATTGGTTGCTATGAAGAGTTTAAGGTCTGGTACACTTTTTTCATCTTTTGACCTGAAGTCACCTTCCCTTGTGTGGTATCCAAAATCACTTGTAGACTGTATTTGCCAGAGCAAGAAAATAAGCCGAGGTGAACTAGTGAAGAAGCTGAGGCATGTAGTTGGTGATAGAGTGCTAATATCGACGATAATGCGTCTTCAAGATAAGGTGTGAATTGTTCTGCTTGAACCTTGCTGATACAGTTACCTTGGATTCTTTTTGGAAGACTGAAATCCTTTTAGCCGTAAGGTGTGTCAGCTGGTGGGGTTCTGGGATGGACCGCCAGTCCGCCACGCACCGAACTTCTGAAGGCCTATATCTTTTGCTGTGAACAAGCTACTTTTCAAGAGCATCAGAACAGCAGTGGTTTGATAACCTGATTGTTTTTACACTGTTTTCTGAGGAAATGCTTCTTTTGTGTGTGTCTATTTGGCAGCAGTTACCTCCAGTGGATAGGCGTGAGGAACCAGACACATCGGCGTCCAAGGTGGTGGCGGAACCATGAGATGGGTGTCAGGAGTTGGGCGAGGAATGCAGAAAGGGAGGAACCAGCCGACTTGACATAGAAAACCCTGTGGGAAGCAGCAACTATGAAGCCTCTTGCATCAGTCTTGTGCATGGAGGCTGCTGTTTGTTCTCTGTATCGTAGGTGTCTATGTTTGCGAGGAAATCGTATCCGGTGTTTCTCTTTCTTCTTCAAATTAAACCACGCACATGCAGCTGCCGTACTTTTTGGACCATTGAAGTGTTTCGTCAGTGAAAAAGGCTCCTTTTACCTTCCCGTTTGCCTTACTAAGATAACAAAGTTGAGCATTGTTAATTAATGTTGGTCTTGCACATATAGAATAAAATTGAGGTTTTCCTTTGGCTGATTCTGAAGAATTAAATCTTTTCCAAAGAAAACTTTAAAAACAGAAATTATAAAGGTGCCACAGATTGTTCCGCCTGTTGCCTTCTTGAATTAACAAAACATCTGTTCTTTGATTGTCCAGTAGCCAAATACATTTGGAGTAGATTGCTTTAAATTTGCAGTCGGTAACGAATGAATTTGGAGTAGATTGCTTTAAATTTGCAGTCGGTAACGAATGATGTTAATGTGCCGTTTGGTTTACGAAATATAATATAAATGAAAATAGTAATGATTCACACTCGATTTGCTTCACGAAATATAACATAAATGACAACTCGATTTGCTTCACGAAATATAACATAAATGACAATGGTAATGATTTATACTCTCTATTACTAGCGTTAATAAGTTTGAATATAACTGAATATAATAGTATCAATTTTTAGTGTGATATCTGATTACGGTTGAACTTAACAAACATAATTTTGACATCAGTTTCTAATATGATATCTGATTACGGTTGAACTTAAACAAACATGGTTTTAACGTTATCGGTGTTACGGTTTATGTTACAAAACACTTAAGTCTTTATTTGGTAACAAGCTGAACAGTTTTAATAAAGATCTTTGAAGGCTGATCATGTTAGGGTGTGGGGCAGTGCTATCTGCTTTAATAATAAATTGATCTACGATTTGTGATTTTGTTTTCCTCTATTGTCATTGGTTGGAATATTGGACCATTTTCTAGAAAAAGAAGCAAAAAAAAAAAAAGACCGTGGAGGCCGGAAGCCTTCGAGTCAGAAGGTTGGCAAAGGAGGCATTTATCCATCACCCAGTTGGGCGCTGACGTCTAGAAGGCTTCTTGGCTGATGTCAGGATACTTTCATGGATCACTGTTTCTGTCTTGTCTGTTGCTGGAATAGGCTTTTGTTATATTGCAGGCTTCTGCTCGTTATATGTCTGCTCTTTCGCCTCAGTTGAGATGATTGTAGTTAACTGTTTGTTACATTTAGGTGTCATATGGTTTACATATTTGTAATGTGATGGGTAACTAATAACATTAGATTATGTTTGTTTAGGACCAAACGCAATTAGATACCGCACTAGAAACTAATACCATCCTATTTAAATTTGTTATCATTTGTACTCAAGTGTGAATCATTATCATTACTATTTATGTTACATTTTATGAACCAAACAATACGTTAGTGTTATTGTGGTTCCTCTCTCGCTAATACAATTTGTTTTCACCATTTTCGTAGCATGTTTGTCGGTCACTTGTTTTAAACTCCCGAATAAAATAAAAAACAAGGAAATACAAATAAGTAGACTTATTCTTATCCCCTTAATTAACTCTCCACAAGAGTGTTAATTAAGGAAGAAGGTAAAATATAAATATATAAGGATTGAAATGTGAATGATAAGATTGTAACACAGAAACATTTTACATTACTCATCTTGCAAGTGTTAACGTTCTTCATTCATTAATAATTCCAGTTGTACATTTGGCTTTACAGACAACATCGCGAATGTACAAAAGAGCATATACAAGCTTCGTAGAAGAACAATTCGAATTTCTCCCCTTAGAAGGTGTGTCCGTCTCTACTGTTCTCCTATTTATAGTGAAGGAATACAACTTCGTAAAAATTACAAACATGTCATCAACTTTATAGACACGAGCTACAAAATCAATCAGGGCACTGTCGACATTTTTCTCGTAGCCATGTAGAACAAGCCAAGATTTCATCTCTGCCCTTATCAACATGTTCAAATTGCAGAGGCTAAGCTTGATGCTTCACCTTCGTGCTTTTACAATTATCAGTTGCACGTTGCTTCGGGTGAAGGTATCCTTCATCAATCACCCGATTAAGCCTGAAATAAACTTAGAAATAATTTTTGAATCAATGTTTTCAGGACCTTTAGCTGAGAAAGACCCCCAACAGCCGCCCCTCGCGGAATTAGTTCTGTATGGTAAATGCCCGTGACCCATTTGATTAAGGATTTTGGTGGTTGATGATCAACATAACCTTGTGGACTAATGTTCTCCAAGTGTATATGTTTTGTAGTTCACAGGATGCAAAGTGAATTGGACTGAGACTCTAAGGATGCAACACCTCAAAAGAAGACCTAAAAAGACTCCAAGAAGATCAACATATACTCAGCAAAAGTCCAAGACACAAGACCAAAAATAGCCTAAGAAGAAAGAGTGAAGAAATCCTAAGGAGGGCTGTCAGCTGGTGCACCGGTGGCTCACTGGACAGCTTACGCAGAGAGCACCGCAAAACAAGCTCTCGGACAACTGATGGACCAGACAGTCTGGTGCACACTAGACAGTCGTCTAATGGTCGAGAACAGCTACTCGCCAACGGTCAAGCAGTGATGTGGCAGGTCACTGGACAGTCCAGTGGCACACCGGACATGATACAGTACCGGTAGCACCCAATGGCTAGCTGATGTGGACACCCGAACCGGACGGTCCGGTGTGCACCCGCAGACAGAAAAGTCTGCCTTCTGTCCAACGGCTAGAATTAATTGTGGGGCTTATAAATACCCCCTAGCCGGCATATGGAGTTGTTGGAGGCCAAGCAACCTATCCCAAACATAGAAATATATTTTCAAGTGCTCCATCACACAAGTGCTAAATAGAATCACTCGATGATTAATATAGGTGCTTTATGAAGTGCTTAGGCTAGTTAGACCGCTATTACGCTTGCTCTAGGTGTATTCCAGAAGCACTATAATTACCCCGTTGCAGGGGATATTCTCGGGATATAGTTGGTAGCAAGGGGTAGGGTCGTATTTTGGACTACCTACACCTAAACAGGCCTATAAATACCCCCATCCTGTAGCTACACTGGACATGCATAATGAGGATCCACAATTTTCATAATCTATCTCGTTGTGCAACTGAGGTATCGCCTACTCCCTGAGTGTTTGGGTCCACCTGTTAGCCTAGTTGTGTCATAGTGCCCCAACAATAGCGGTGCATAGAATATTCTTACGCTGATTATTCTCATGTTTTGTGTAACGTTATCATATACATTATTGTTTATTTATATGTATTACTACAAGTAGAAGCGAGGCCATGAGGAACCTGAGGCTCCAATCAGAGAAGTACAGTGAGTTGCACCAAAAGTCAAGTTGTACCCTTGATCACTTTTCTTTGACCTAACAATGTTCTTGATTATTAATCATCGTGGTACTGTTAGGTTAAGCTATTGGGACCTAATAGATTACCTAGTTTGTTTACCATGCACCTTGTAAACAAATGAATTATTGGGTAGTCTTGCTATTGCTGTACCTAGATTTGGGAATAATGATACTTATGATTCATGACCATGTTTGTTAGGGGCCTTCCTCCTCCGAAGGTCCTCAAAAACGTGACTGGCCATATGTTTTCAGTATGACATGTGTTATTACAGGAGGTTTTAGCTTCGGGATGAAGGTTTCCTCTCATGGCAAAGACATATGATATGAAGACATAGCTCGAAGGTGATAAGAATGGACGCCGAAGTTATAGTTGAAGAGCTTCGGCTTAATATGTTGATGAAAACCAGATATGATGCTGATCGAAAGGAAAAGACTACTTAGTCCTTAATGATTCATGTTATGATTATAAATAGATGTCAGGGACATAAATGTATTTTTACCTGGGCTATGTCCCGTGCCTATAAATAGATGAACAGTAGCACCGTACTGTTCATGCTAATTTTGCAATCGCCCTCTCACTTCTTCACCTTCGAGCAAGTCGAAGGTATCAATGTAATATTAATGCTACTGATATTCATACATGTTTTATGAGATGTAAATATAAATGAATTAATGAGATGCAGTTATTATCTTTATCCTTTCATATTCCTATTGAAGTATTAAATGATGAAGGTATGTCCTTCTTGACCTCCGTCTGATGAGCATTATACCCATGTGGAGATAATGCTTCGGAAGACGAAGGTCCGTGATAATTAACGATTATGTTGCCTTGTTCTTAACTCACAGCATTTGAGAGCAAGTGACCAACATTGGCGCCCACCTCCGGTGAACCCGAACGACCACCTTCGGCAAGCATCCACCTTTGTCATGTCGTCGAAGAAGATAACAGTGCCAGGGGCTGCCCTGCAGCCACTGGACACAAATCAGGACACACTCTCCCTGCGAGAATCTAGGAGCCAGAAGAGAAAGGCTAGTAGCCCAACACTTCAGGAGGAGGAGCTGGACCAGGAGATCAGGGACTTAGAGGCGATTCATCAGTAGGTACAAAGAAAGAAGGAAAAGATGCTTCGGCTAGCCGATCTTTAGAAGATCGACGAAGCTGCCGAAGAAATGTGTCACCTTACTCAGGATGACCAAGATCGAAGGCCTCAACATAAGGTGCTTTGTCTGGAAAGCCCAATCAATGATGATGAATGGTACAATGACTTTCATTATGGTAACTTTGCTTTTGATGATGCTTCTCGTCTAGCAGCAGAGTTGTAGGCTACCCCGTGGCCACCATCTTACAAGCCGCCTCAGCTCCCCATGTATGATGGTCACTCAGATCCGAAGCAGTTCCTGATGAGCTACGAAGCAACCATATCCTCGTATGGGGGCAACACTGTCGTCATGGCGAAATCCTTCGTCATGGCAGTTAGAAGCGTGGCTCAAACATGGTATTCTTCTCTTCGGCCGGGAACAATTATATCATGGCAGAAGCTAAAGGATATGCTAGTCACTAGCTTCTAGGGTTTCCAGACAAAGCCAGTCACTGCCCAAGCCTTGTTCTAGTGCACGCAGGACTGTAAGTGCAATCAACCCTGATTGAGGGTTTTGATGATTAAATGACAAAACAAACAAAGTTTCTAACAAGTTTGCTCCTAGCATGTACACAATATTTCTATAGACAGGAGAAGCACAGATCTTATGAGCATAAAAATGTAAAGCATAGCGGATTTAAAATTCTACATCAAATGGCGTGCTCCAAGTGCTTGGAAACAACGGCAATACTCTTTTTATAATTCTTGAGTTATAGGATTCGTCGTTCAATTAAGAGGGATCCGCAATGGTTAAGTAAGTTTTGCAATGAGCTAAGTTCAAAATCCTTCAAAATCATTTTAGAGAACACTTTTCCAGATCATGAATGCCTTAAGAAAAACCATTTTTCACTTCCCACATAAGTTCCACCTTTGTTCACTTCAAAAAAAGTTCAAAACTTGGTTTTCAGCCCTGGAAACCGGTTCAACCGAGCCTGAAACCGGTTCAACCGGTTTTGGGACTGTTCCTCTGCCATCCCTGCTCTGACCTGTCTGACAGTCAGTGCTGTCAGAAAAGTCGTTGCAGATCTTTTGGGAAAATCGGTTCAACCGGATTTTTTCCCGGCTCAACCGATTTTGATTCCGGTCGAGTCTCCGGCTGAGTAGGTTAGTGAACCGGGTTCTCCCTGGTGGAAACTGGTTCAACCGGTTTGTAAACTGGTTCAACCGGTTTGTAAACCGGTTCAACCGGTTTTTACCCCTTTTCTCCCAACGGCTGCCAGCTTTTGGGGGATCCTTTATATACCCCCCCACACTCTCTCTCTTATGAACTTCTGCCTTTCCCACAAAATCTTGGCTGACCAAACTCTCAACAAGTGCATTCATTTCACCTTTCACACCCGCAATCGCATCTCCTTCAATCGCTTGAAGGATCCTTGGTGTGAGGTGAACTCGATCTAACACGCTGTCATTTTCATCTCGATTCTCCTATTCTCTTTGTTCTTGAGCTCATTGCAAACTTGACCTTGTGCGGATTTGTTACTCTTGGAACCTTGTGTTCCTTGACGGTTAGAGGTTGCTTGGGAGTCTCCAAATTTGTGGATGACCCCAAGAAGTTTGTATCACCCGCTCTTTGAGCATATTTGAGAAGAGATTGCCTTGACCTTTGTGGTTGGCTTGTGGAGGATTAGGGTTGGAAAAGATCTGGCCCTTTGTGGGCTCCCGAGGAGTAGGACACCTTTGTGGTGGTTGCCGAACTTCGGGTTATATCGCGTGTTCTTGTGTGTTCTTGTTAAGCACTTTAAATTTGTTTGTTGGTTCATATTATCTATTCGAGTAGATCTTGCGTAGGGCAAGTCATCAGCAAAATCTTTTACTACTTCGTAATATTTGTTTATCTAAGTTGAGCAGGTTCAAACTTGTTCAGTTGTAAACAAAATCAACTGAACCGGTTTGCACCAGTGCAACTTTAATTTAACCTATCTCTATTTTTTTAGTGAAAAATTTCAGGTGTAGCCTATTCACCCCCCTCTAGGCTACTTTCAATTGGTATCAAAGCTTCGTACCTCGTTTTGCGCTTAACCGCGTGAGGAAACGATCATGTCTACTCAACGGGACCATGTGCATCCTATCCTCGAGGAAATCCCCATCACATCTTCCGGTGAGGAAGTGGACCCCAAGGTCCTCGACCTCGCCATGAAGATTGCCGAGAAGATGTTCCTCAAAATGAAAGAGGAAGATGCTAAGAAAAAGGCCGAAGAAGAAGAATCAAGAAGAAAGGCCAAAGAAGATAAAGGTAAGGGAAAATTTGATTACAATGATGACCTAGTGGATCTTTTGGTGTCGAAGGTGTTAAGCAAGGTAAGTCTCAACACCGAAGGATCATCTACCGAAAGCAAAGGTAACGAGAATCATGTAGAGCTTTGCCATACCTTTCCAACGAGTACTTATGCGCTCGATTCGGAGTTATAATTTAGGAGATATCGTTGTTTGAATCCGGTTATGTTGTTGTCCAAAAAAACAGATTTTTCAGGTGGGTGAACAGCAGTAGTATTAGCAGTTTCTGGGAATTTTTCGTGGGTAATTAATGTTAACCAGTATGATAATCATGTAGGGCTTTGTCTTACCTTTCCAATGAGTACTTATGCGCTTGATTTAGATTTATATTTTAAAACATATCGCTGTTTGAATCCGGGTATGTCGCTGTCCAAAAGACAAAAAAAACAGATTATAGGGTTCATCTTATGGACTGTTTTGGGCTAATTAGATGTTGGAATTTAATTATAAATTGTATACAAAACTTGTGGGGAATTTTATGTAGATGCCTATGGAGTTTTTGTTTGTTACCACTGCTGTCATAATTTTAAAGTTATGAAATTATTAAGCAGCGCCGCTGCAGTTTGGTGGGTGTGGGGAGAGATGTAACCCGCGGTGGGGTTTGAGTTTGTGCGTAGGTGCGGCGTCGTTTATGAGCCTGATTATGTGAAATTGGTGCACTAAGTTGTGTGTCAAAAACAGGTGGTGGACTTCCGGATTGTACTTAGGGATTTGCCCGAACTTCCGATAAAGGCAAGTAAATACAGTGGTGGTTGCTACCGTTTGGTTTGCATCCTATTCCCTATCATTGAGTATGCATAAGTTTTAATTATGTTAATCATTGAATTCTATGATGAAGTTTATTTGTTTGGAAGTATTAATTCTCAATTGTCTAATATTGTGGATGATCATAATGTGGTAATGATATATGTGGTTGATTCCCATCTTGGATGAAGTTGAAGTATCTTTTTTTGGGAATGTTATAATCTTTTCAATGAGTTTATATTTGTAACATTTTGTTAGATGCAGGGAGTTATGAGGTTTTGAATTTATGGGTCATGTTCCGTTAGGTTCTGGTGGCAGATCATGTATGTCGCCTTACAAGTCAAATTAAAAAAAATGGAGATAAAATAAAACTTTGTTTATCCTTTGAATACAAAAGTTGTAGGTCATGAAGTTTAGATGATTTTACAATATTTCTTTGTTATCATTGCTTTTATAGTGAAAGAGGTAGAGACAGAATGAGCATTTGTGCTGTTGATTGTCAATTTTCTATTTAGGGATATTTCTTTGGGAGTTTGGTTTAGTTATGGTGAGCTCCTTCGCAATCCATGTTAATTATGTTGTATGGTGGGAGGGAATAGATGAAGTGGTTGTGATAGTTATCTTGTTATTGTATATGCGGAGCGTGGGCTGAAACAGAGAGATAGCGAGGGATATTTGAATAGGCCAGTACGTATTGTTGTGAAGCCATGTTTTCTGGTCTTGGCATGTTTGCGTAAGTATGAAATAGTTACGTCGTGTGAAGTCTAGGTGGAGATGCAGATTGTGTGAGTTATTGGATGGATATATATATGCATAGTATAATTAAAAAAAGAGAGAGTTCTTCGATGGGATGATATAATGTATAGAATGTGCTTGGATGGATATATGGGCACGCATAGTATGCTTAAATCGATTCTTGCTTGCATGATGTGAGATCAGGCTTAAAATGATTTAAAAAGTAAGCATATTGCTTCTACCCTTATGTTGGCTCTAAGTGTCTCGTAATGAAGAACCTAAAGTTATTAGTCCTTCGATGAACGCTTAATCTTAGAAGAGTATAGAACCTGAATAAATCTATTGCTTGCTGTTTGGGACTACATGACCAATTTTGGTTATGTCGCTAGTTCAATGAATTACACCATGTTTTCGGTAGAGGTGTTGTATATAAAAGTTGTAGCCAACTTCTTCATCTTACTTGTGTCAAATTTCATGACCATAGGTCTAGTAGTTTGGGAGTTATGATTTTCTCAAGTCTAGTCTTGGAATCTGTCCGGACTCTGTACAGATTTCGAAACTGACCTTGTTTGCCCGAGTTAAACTTCGAATCAGTTCTTATAAATTATAAAGAAGTGGTAGTACTTTCCTTAAGCTTGCCAGCAAATTTTGGATCACCCTTTTGGTGACCTATAAGTTCAGCTACAGCTGTTTTAATTGGAATCTTTGAATCTGTCCAAATTTGGACAACAAAGCCTTTCTTATGTCTTTTGATCTTGATATGCATTGAATTAACCTGATAGGTTTATAAATGAAATATAGACAATTTTACTGGCTTTCTAAAAAGTCTAGGAGCGCCTGAATGGGATGACTGAGACTCCAATTATGGATTTTTTTGAAGTGAGTAGTTGAATTCTGTCCAAGTCTGGACAAAATTTACGTTTCGCATTGTTTGGCCTTTCTAAGTGTCAAATCTTGTGGTGATGATAATACCAAGGGTATAGTGGACTTTGTAAGCTTTCCATAAAATCCTAGTTTACTTCTATTGGATGCATATTTTGTGAGTTATGAGGAAAACAAATAACCGTTGTGCTGCTGTCTAGAAATATGCAAGCATTAAATTGATCTTTTGAAGTTACTCTTGATTGGATAGGTTTGGTTTAGGCTATTTGAGCACAGTATGTATTGCATTCATATATATATTCATTGAAGTACTTGCATGTGTCAATGTTGATTTGGTGTCAAGAAAGCTTTGTCCGAGTTAAATAGGACCGTCTACTATCTTAGCCCGAGTTGGCAGCTTGGCTTAGCACCTACAATTGTCGGAGTCTATGATCAGAGTACACCATGTATTCCATGTCTTTATGTTGAGGAAGTATTTGCGGAATCTAGACCATCAAATCGAGCTAGAGCCAATTCCTGTGTAGCAAGACCAGACTCTAGATTGTCGTCTGTTGCGTATCTTAGAATCCTAGGAGCTTGAGGAGCTGATGCGGCAGAAGTACCCGAACCTTTCTTTATGTGTGAGTTTTGTTGATTCATTGATCTTTCCTTGTCGTTCCGATAGAAGCATCGGAATTCGAGGTCTAATTCTTTTTAAGGGGGGTAGAGTGTGATACCCAATTTTCTGAAAAGAAGTTAAATTTATTTTTCCCTTTTCTTTCGTGATCTGTGTAGTTTGGGTTGGAGTTTTTTAGGAAGCATTCACCTGTAAAACAGTAGAATATTTGTTGGATTTGTGCGCTGGGGTCGGGAGCTGACGTGAGAGCGAGTCTGGGCCGTGGATCTCGATCCGGCGGTGGGGAGCCCATTAGTTTCCCCCCTAACCCTAGCCACCCCCTCCCTCTCACTCCCCCACCCCTTTGGCCGCCCCCCTCTCTCTTCCTCTCTTGCAGCCGCCCCAATCCCTCTCCTTCATTCCCAAGAGATTGCAGCGCCACCCCTCAACCCTAGCCGCCCCCCCTCTTCCTCTCCAAGGTGGAGCCTCCCCGCTTGGTGTCCGTCGTGTGGGTGCGAGTCTTCCATGGGAGTTTGGAGGGAGGAAGAAGGAAGAAAAGAAGGAGGAAATGAGGAACCCAAGGTGATTTTTGTGATCATTTTGTTGTATTTGTGCTGCAATCCAATTGGTTATATGTTTACCTATGCGATTTGGTAGAGGTGCTGTCCAGAAATTTAGTGGGTGGACGAACAGCAGTAGTTCTAGGGATTTCTGGGAATTTTTCGTGGGCAATTAGTGGGGATCAGTGGGAGAATCATGTAGAGCTTTGTCATACCTTTCCAACGAGTACTTATGCGCTCGATTCGGAGTTATAATTTAGGAGATATCGTTGTTTGAATCTGGTTATGTTGTTGTCCAAAAAAACAGATTTTTCAGGTGGGTGAACAGCAGTAGTATTAGCAGTTTCTAGGAATTTTTCGTGGGTAATTAGTGTTAACCAGTATGATAATCATGTAGGGCTTTGTCTTATCTTTCCAATGAGTACTTATGCGCTTGATTTGGATTTATATTTTAAAACATATCGCTGTTTGAATCCGGGTATGTCGCTGTCCAAAAGACAAAAAAACAGATTACAGGGTTCATCTTATGGACTGTTTTGGGCTAATTAGATGTTGGAATTTAATTATAAATTGTATACAAAACTTGTGGGGAATTTTATGTAGATGCCTATGGAGTTTTTGTTTGTTACCACTGCTGTCATAATTTTAAAGTTATGAAATTATTAAGCAGCGCCGCTGCAGTTTGGTGGGTGTGGGGAGAGATGTAACCTGCGGCGGGGTTTGAGTTTGTGCGTAGGTGCGGCGTCGTTTATGAGCCTGATTATGTGAAATTGGTGCACTAAATTGTGTGTCAAAAACAGGTGGTGGACTTCCGGATTGTACTTAGGGATTTGCCCGAACTTCCGGTAAAGGCAAGTAAATACAGTGGTGGTTGCTACCGTTTGGTTTGCATCCTATTCCCTGTCATTGAGTATGCATAAGTTTTAATTATGTTAATCATTGAATTCTATGATGAAGTTTATTTGTTTGGAAGTATTAATTCTCAATTGTCTAATATTGTGGATGATCATAATGTGGTAATGATATATGTGGTTGATTCCCATCTTGGATGAAGTTGAAGTATCTTTTTTTTGGAATCACGTTATATGAGGTGTTGTAGGCATGACATGCACATCGCATCATCCATCTTGCATTTTGAAGTTATGTCGTGATCTTATGGTCCGACCGTATCGGTACATTTTTAGCATCGTACGTTGCCCGAGGAGGGGTACGATGCGGCTTCATATCCTTAGAGGTATGAAGACAGAAGTCATCCTTGCATTTGCAGACATTTACACTCATGAGGTATATATATGAAGTGTGACATTACTATGTTACTATTGTGGTTTCTACCTGCGAGGTGTGGTGACTAGGTGTGTTGTACGTTGTATACGTGCTGCACCTTCGTAATAAGAAAGTTGTGGAATCAAGTGGTGGTAAAACAATGTTCTTATGTGGTTAAACAGTTTGATATTATTTTACTTGCTGAGATGTGTCATCTCACTCTTGCATTACTCAATGCAGGTACTTGATACATGTTGGGAATGAGGGGAGTAGCAGCACGTCCACTTTCACTCTCACAATAACGCTGCCTAGGCGCAGCCATGATTTAATTAGAAACTTATTGTCAAAGGAAGTTTGTTTTTTAACTATTCATGCGCACTAGTTAATTTAGTTCATGTCATATGTTTAACTTCTCTTTGCTAGCCGATTAATATTACTTAGTATGTTTTTGTCATGATATATGTTTATACACTGTTGCCCCCTCATTTATGCAATTTTGCAAAGGGGATGCTGCCGAAATTTTATATATAGATGTCAGAAGTGTTGTTTAGTACCATTCCGGGGTGTTTGTGGACCCCGGGGTGTTACAGTTGGTATCAAAGCATAGGCTTTACATTCTACGCAATTTGAAGATAAATTTGACACACTTGCACATATAGGAAGGGTATGGGTTCGTATATCTTTCATATAAGTATTTTATTATATAGATGACTAGAACTTCCTTACTCCAAATCGCTTTATGGTTTGATGGGGTATGTCATTAACGACGTAATGCTTGATATGATATGTTACTTCTATTTAATATTGGTTTCTTGATGTGGTTGTTATTGAAGATATTATGCAAGTGAAGCTACTAATGTACTTGTTTTATATACATATCGTCATGATGTTTTTTTGGGATGCAATGTTTTCAAATCTCTGAGCTATTACCATCATATATTTCTATATGCTTGACTGTGGATGTTTTTTTCCCAAAAGGATTCTTGGGTTCTTGTACTTATAGGACCGATTGTTTATTGAGCTTGTGTATAGTGGGTCTAATCCGACTTGGTGTAGTGTGAAAACACTATATGATGTAGTTTTATGGTGTTGTTGAGTTTGATTGACTGTTGGGTTACAACCCAACTTATCAATGTAATATTTCCATGGGTGCAATGCTTTGCGCCTCACTTTTTTAGGCTAGTGTGGCTACTTGCTAACTTGATCTTAGTATAAAATTGGTTTGTCTCTATAGAGCAGAGGCAACGTTGTAATGTCTATGAAATCTTTAGACTGGTAGAACTCGAGTGAATTTGTGAGATGACGTAGATTGATAAGTCCAACCATGTCTACCTGATAGGTTTTCTTATTATGTGCAACCTTATTTTTAATAATAAATAGGGTGGTTTCAAGTGGATTTTATGTTGTGCATGTTTTCCTTCTATGGCTTGTTTCAATAGCCATAAAGGCTATGCATAATTTTTAGTTGTTGCAGGCTAGTCATGTGGGCGATTTTGACAACCCGTTTATATATTTTTTTATGAGCAGTTTCTCTATGCATGCTTGTTGAATCATTATTTGGACCGCTTTATCTTAAACGAAGTCAATGCTTAACTGGGAGTTGCTTATGTTTGTTAGTCATCTATCTCTTTAATGATGGGGTTGTTGCATCGGATTGAGATTTTTCTTATATGAATGATGGTTGATAGATCATGTATGTCTACTACTTTGAATGCATCCTGTGATATCACAAGGTACAAATTGTTCAAGTGCAGTAATAGTAGGTTTTGTTGTATGTGAGGTTAATCAAGGTAGTTTGGTTATGTGGATTGTCTTATTGACGTCCAATTACTCCTGTTGAGCATAGTATCATGTTATTATTTTAGTATTGAAGGTAATATTTATGAAGCTTTTGCATGAGTCTATGTCAAGAAGTACATTAGTTTTTCTTGTTGTTATTCCTCCATTGCTTTATGAGTATTGCAAATTTTATCTCTTTTGAGAGGAGGAAAAGACGTTACATGACATGAGCACCATTTGCTTCACGTCAACCGAATAGTTGTGGAGCGCTCTAATAGTTGGATTCTAGTGTAATAACAACCATGTTTTATAGTGCTAGAGGCGGGTATGTCAGGTGTTTCATACATTGTCGATACATGGATGTTTGACCTTAGTGGCATTAACAAACGAGGTTGTTGAATTCGTTGATTGTTGTGCTTAGTGTTCTAACCTATTAGGTAAAGTGTTGCTTAAAGGCTTTGGGGAGTTGCATCCCCATTTGGTAGTGGAAAATCCTAGTGTTGATCGTACCTGCCGATGCCTTGGGTTTTATTTTATATTGTTTTTTTATTATGGGTAAGGTGTTGTTTCGTTTTGGGAGTCATTTTAAACTAGTTGGAGGCTGAATCAGGCTTCCCTTATCTAGAATGTTTTGTAGTAGGTTTCTTCATCTTTGCATAGGATGCTCAATCACCCAGTTTGGTCTAAACATTTGAGAGTTATGGGTTTCCTATAGCAGCCTTAATTTTGTACGGAAGTATAGACATTGAATACGGTAAAGTGGGTTTTGTTGGATTATGAAAGTTTTAATAATTTCATGATCTTCCCAAAGAGTATTGGTTTGTAATCTTCATTGCATATAATTGGAGTTAGGCTACTCTGAAGTTGTTGCACCGTTGTGTCTGAACTTTAGGTGTCGTTAAAACAACTAATAAATCGACCGCGTTTTGATAGTTTCATAGCCCAAATTTGGGAATTCTCTTTAAGAAAAACTTTTAGTTTTTCTTAGTACCTTTTAATGGGTATTTACTTGTAAATGTCTGTTAAATAGATTGGGAGAGGTGGTTGTCCGGATATAAGTCGAATCTCTGATGTGCAGCATCTCAGGCTGAGTTTAGCTGTAGGTCATGCAGGGTTGAGGGCTATGAAGATAAATTTGGGTGCAACTTTATTGCAAAAGTCGTGGACAATTTCCAAACTTTTCCAACGCGTGTTCGTTGTAGTTTTAAGTTGAGTATAGCAGGGTTATAGTATTTTGAATTTTAGTTGTCCATTGTTTCTAACCTATCAGTTTTGCAACAAAGCAGTTGCATTGTTTTATCGGTTTGGAAACCAATTCTGAGACACTCATTATAATAAAAGTTTAGGGAATGTTATAATCTTTTCAATGAGTTTATATTTGTAACATTTTGTTAGATGCAGAGAGTTATGAGGTTTTGAATTTATGGGTCATGTTACGTTAGGTTCTGGTGGCAGATCATGTATGTCGCCTTACAAGTCAAATTAAAAAAATGGAGATAAAATAAAACTTTGTTTATCCTTTGAATACAAAAGTTGTAGGTCATGAAGTTTAGATGATTTTACAATATTTCTTTGTTATCATTGCTTTTATAGTGAAAGAGGTAGAGACAGAATGAGCATTTGTGCTGTTGATTGTCAATTTTCTATTTAGGGATATTTCTTTGGGAGTTTGGTTTAGTTATGGTGAGCTCCTTCGCAATCCATGTTAATTATGTTGTATGGTGGGAGGGAATAGATGAAGTGGTTGTGATAGTTATCTTGTTATTGTATATGCGGAGCGTGGGCTGAAACAAAGAGATAGCGAGGGATATTTGAATAGGCCAGTACGTATTGTTGTGAAGCCATGTTTTCTGGTCATGGCGTGTTTGTGTAAGTATGAAATAGTTACGTCGTGTGAAGTCTAGGTGGAGATGCAGATTGTGTGTTATTGGATGGATATATATGCATAGTATAATTAAAAAAAGAGAGAGTTCTTCGATGGGATGATATAATGTATAGAATGTGCTTGGATGGATATATGGGCAGGCATAGTATGCTTAAATCGATTCTTGCTTGCATGATGTGAGATCAGGCTTAAAATGATTTAAAAAGTAAGCATATTGCTTCTACCCTTATGTTGGCTCTAAGTGTCTCGTAATGAAGAACCTAAAGTTATTAGTCCTTCGATGAACGCTTAATCTTAGAAGAGTATAGAACCTGAATAAATCTATTGCTTGCTGTTTGGGACTACATGACCAATTTTGGTTATGCTGCTAGTTCAATGAATTATACCATGTTTTCGGTAGAGGTGTTGTATATAAAAGTTGTAGCCAACTTGTTCATCTTACTTGTGTCAAATTTCATGACCATAGGTCTAGTAGTTTGGGAGTTATGATTTTCTCAAGTCTAGTCTTGGAATCTGTCCGGACTCTGTACAGATTTTGAAACTGACCTTGTTTGCCCGAGTTAAACTTCGAATTAGTTCTTATAAATTATAAAGAAGTGGTAGTACTTTCCTTAAGCTTGCCAACAAATTTTGGATCACCCTTTTGGTGACCTATAAGTTAGGCTACAGCTATTTTAATTGGAATCTTTGAATCTGTCCAAATTTGGACAACAAAGCCTTTCTTATGTCTTTTGATCTTGATATGCATTGAATTAACCTGATAGGTTTATAAATGAAATATAGACAATTTTACTGGCTTTCTAAAAAGTCTAGGAGCGCCTGAATTGGATGACTGAGACTCCAATTATGGATTTTTTTGAAGTGAGTAGTTGAATTCTGTCCAAGTCTGGACAAAATTTACGTTTCGCATTGTTTGGCCTTTCTAAGTGTCAAATCTTGTGGTGATGATAATACCAAGGGTATAGTGGACTTTGTAAGCTTTCCATAAAATCCTAGTTTACTTCTATTGGATGCATATTTTGTGAGTTATGAGGAAAACAAATAACCGTTGTGCTGCTGTCTAGAAATATGCAAGCATTAAATTGATCTTTTGAAGTTACTCTTGATTGGATATGTTTGGTTTAGGCTATTTGAGCACAGTATGTATTGCATTCATATATATATTCATTGAAGTACTTGCATGTGTCAATGTTGATTTGGTGTCAGGAAAGCTTTGTCCGAGTTAAATAGGACCGTCTACTATCTTAGCCCGAGTTGGCAGCTTGGCTTAGCACCTACAATTGTCGGAGTCTATGATCAGAGTACACCATGTATTCCATGTCTTTATGTTGAGGAAGTATTTGCGGAATCTAGACCATCAAATCGAGCTAGAGCCGATTCCTATGTAGCAAGACCAGACTCTAGAGTGTCGTCTGTTGCGTATCTTAGAATCCTAGGAGCTTGAGGAGCTGATGCGGCAGAAGTACCCGAACCTTTCTTTATGTGTGAGTTTTGTTGATTCATTGATCTTTCCTTGTCGTTCCGATAGAAGCGTCAGAATTCGAGGTCTAATTCTTTTTAAGGGGGGTAGAGTGTGATACCCAATTTTTTGAAAAGAAGTTAAATTTATTTTTCTCTTTTCTTTCGTGATCTGTGTAGTTGGGGTTGGAGTTTTTTAGGAAGCATTCACCTGTAAAACAGTAGAATACTTGTTGGATTTGTGCGCTGGGGTCGGGAGGTGACGTGAGAGCGAGTTTGGACCGTGGATCTCGATCCGGCGGTGGGGAGCCCATTAGTTTCCCCCCCTAACCCTAGCCGCCCCCTCCCTCTCACTCCCCCACCCCTTTGGCCGCCCCCCCCCCTCTCTTCCTCTCTTGCAGCCGCCCCAATCCCTCTCCTTCATTCCCAAGAGATTGCAGCGCCACCCCTCAACCCTAGCCGCCCCCCCTCTTCCTCTCCAAGGTGGAGCCTCCCTGCTTGGTGTCCGTCGTGTGGGTGCGAGTCTTCCATGGGAGTTTGGAGGGAGGAAGAAGGAGGAAAGGAGGAACCCAAGGTGATTTTTGTGATCATTTTGTTGTATTTGTGCTGCAATCCAATTGGTTACATGTTTACCTATGCGATTTGGTAGAGGTGCTGTCCATAAATTTAGTGGGTGAACGAACAGCAGTAGTTCTTGGGATTTCTGGGAATTTTTCATGGGCAATTAGTGGGGATCAGTGGGAGAATCATGTAGAGCTTTGTCATACCTTTCCAACGAGTACTTATGCGCTCGATTCGGAGTTATAATTTAGGAGATATCGTTGTTTGAATCCGGTTATGTTGTTGTCCAAAAAAACAGATTTTTCAGGTGGGTGAACAGCAGTAGTATTAGCAGTTTCTGAGAATTTTTCGTGGGTAATTAGTGTTAACCAGTATGATAATCATGTAGGGCTTTGTATTATCTTTCCAATGAGTACTTATGCACTTGATTTGGATTTATATTTTAAAACATATCGCTGTTTGAATCCGGGTATGTCGCTGTCCAAAAGACAAAAAAACAGATTACAGGGTTCATCTTATGGACTGTTTTGGGCTAATTAGATGTTGGAATTTAATTATAAATTGTATACAAAACTTGTGGGAAATTTTATGTAGATGCCTATGGAGTTTTTGTTTATTACCACTGCTGTCATAATTTTAAAGTTATGAAATTATTAAGCAGCGCCGCTGCAGTTTGGTGGGTGTGGGGAGAGATGTAACCCGCGGCGGGGTTTGAGTTTGTGCGTAGGTGTGGCATCGCTTATGAGCCTGATTATGTGAAATTGGTGCACTAAGTTGTGTGTCAAAAACAGGTGGTGGACTTCCAGATTGTACTTAGGGATTTGCCCGAACTTCCGGTAAAGGCAAGTAAATACAGTGGTGGTTGCTACCGTTTGGTTTGCATCTTATTCCCTGTCATTGAGTATGCATAAGTTTTAATTATGTTAATCATTGAATTCTATGATGAAGTTTATTTGTTTGGAAGTATTAATTCTCAATTGTCTAATATTGTGGATGATCATAATGTGGTAATGATATATGTGGTTGATTCCCATCTTGGATGAAGTTGAAGTATCTTTTTTTTGGAATCACATTATATGAGGTGTTGTAGGCATGACATGCACATCGCATCATCCATCTTGCATTTTGAAGTTATATCGTGATCTTATGGTCCGACTGTACTGGTACATTTTTAGCATCGTACGTTGCCCGAGGAGGGGTACGATGCGGCTTCATATCCTTAGAGGTATGAAGGCAGAAGTCATCCTTGCATTTGCAGACATTTGCACTCATGAGGTATATATATGAAGTGTGACATTACTATGTTACTATTGTTGTTTCTACCTGCGAGGTGTGGTGACTAGGTGTGTTGTACGTTGTATACATGCTGCACCTTCGTAATAAGAAAGTTGTGGGATCAAGTGGTGGTAAAACAATGTCTTATGTGGTTAAACAGTTTGATATTATTTTACTTGCTGAGATGTGTCATCTCACTCTTGCATTACTCAATGCAGGTACTTGATACATGTTGGGAATGAGGGGAGTAGCAGCACGTCCACTTTCACTCTCACAATAACGCTGCCCAGGCGCAGCCATGATTTAATTAGAAAACTTATTGTCAAAGGAAGTTTGTTTTTTTTAACTAGTCATGCGCACTAGTTAATTCAGTTCATGTCGTATGTTTAACTTCTCTTTGCTAGCCGATTAATATTACTTAGTATGTTTTTGTCATGATATATGTTTATACACTGTTGCCCCCTCATTTATGCAATTTTGCAAAGGGGATGCTGCCGAAATTTTATATATAGATGTCAGAAGTGTTGTTTAGTACCATTCCGGGGTGTTTGTGGACCCCGGGGTGTTACAAATGAAGAACCACCTTGTGAGGCCATAAATAAACTTGCAATAGGTGAGGTGAGACCTCAAGAAAAGGATGATGAAGAAGGAACTTTGTGGATGACCAATGAGGTTTTTGATGTGGGTGCAAAGGTGGTGGGTGACAAATCCTCCACCCAAGAAAACCCATCAACCTCAAGTCATCCAAATCTTGAAGAAAATCAACAACCCCAAAGGATGCCAACGGTGGTAGAAGATGAACATGAAGGTGTTGATGGTGAAGTACCTCTTGATCAAGTAGATGATGAGGAGGAACAAATTCAAAGACAACCATCAGTGCCTCATCCTCGAGTCCATCACACTATTCAAAGAGATCATCCGGTGGACAACATCCTGGGTAGCATCAGGAGAGGGCTAACAACTCGATCTCGTTAGCAAATTTTTGTGAATTTTACTCGTTTGTTTCCTCTCTTGAGCCACTTAAGGTTGAAGAAGCGTTGGGTGATCCGGATTGGATAATTGCCATGCAAGAGGAATTGAATAACTTCACCCGGAATGAAGTCTGGTCCTTGGTTCCAAGACCTAAGAAAAATGTGATTGGGACAAAATGGGTCTTTAGGAATAAACAAGATGAGCATGGCGTGGTTGGTTGCCCAAGGCTACACTCAAGTGGAAGGACTTGATTTGGTGAAACATATGCGCCGGTAGCAAGGTTAGAGTCAATTAGAATATTAATTGCCTATGCTACTAACCATGATTTCAAGTTATATCAAATGGACGTCAAGAGCGCGTTTCTAAATGGACCACTACAAGAGAGGGTCTATGTGGAGCAACCGCCGGGCTTTGAAGATCCAAGGAAGCCAAATCATATCTATCTACTTCACAAGGCACTCTACGGGCTTAAACAAGCCCCTAGAGCTTGGTATGATTGCCTTAAAGATTTTTTAATTAAGAATGGGTTTACAATAGGAAAAGTTGACTCTACATTATTTACTCGCAAAGTTGACAATGAATTATTTGTGTGCCAAATATATGTCGATGACATTATATTTGGTAGTACTAATGAAAAATTTTGTGAAGAGTTTAGCAAAGTAATGACGAACAGGTTTGAGATGTCTATGATGGGCGAGCTCAAATACTTCCTGGGATTTCAAGTCAAACAACTCAAGGAAGGTACTTTTCTATGCCAAACTAAATATACACAAGATATGCTCAAGAAGTTTGGCATGGAAAAGGCAAAGCACGCCAAGACTCCAATGTCATCAAATGGACATCTCAACCTAAATGAAGAAGGTAAACCTGTAGATCAAAAGTTATATAGATCAATGATAGGGTCACTGCTTTATTTGTGTGCATCTAGACCTGATATAATGTTAAGTCTTTGCATGTGTGCACGCTTTCAAGCTAATCCTAAAGATTGCCATCTTGTTGCCGTTAAGAGAATCCTAAGATACTTAGTGCACACCCAAAACCTAGGATTATGGTATCCTAAAGGCTCCCTTTTTGATTTGCTTGGCTACTCCGACTCAGATTATGTCGGTTGCAAAGTAGATCGAAAAAGCACTACTGGGACTTGCCAATTCTTTGGGCGGTCCTTAGTGTCATGGAGTTCCAAGAACAAAATTGTGTTGCACTTTCCACTGCAGAAGCTGAGTACATAGCAGCTGGGGCATGTTGTGCACAGTTGTTATGGATGAAGCAAACCCTTAGAGATTTTGGTTGTGAGTTTAACAAGATTCCACTATTGTGTGATAATGAGAGTGCCATAAAACTTGCAAACAATCCGATGCAACACTCTAGAACCAAACACATTGACATTAGACATCATTTCTTAAGAGACCACGAAGCCAAAGGAGATATCGAATTGTTTCACGTGAGCACCGAAAATCAACTAGCCGATATCTTCACAAAACCCCTTGATGAGACTAGGTTTTGCTTTCTTAGGAGTGAGCTAAATATCTTGGATTCTCGAAACGTGTCTTAAAACTAAAATCTT
The DNA here is from genome assembly GCA_029449295.1 of Zea luxurians. Classification (NCBI taxonomy): domain Eukaryota; kingdom Viridiplantae; phylum Streptophyta; class Magnoliopsida; order Poales; family Poaceae; genus Zea; species Zea luxurians. The sequence goes on from JAOPSE010000017.1 coordinate 2,445,858, forward strand.
GATCACAAGTTTGATGGATATAAAATGATTGCATGCTCAACATGTCATGAGAAATACTGTTTTTATCATTAAAATTACTCATGACACATTTGCTAAGTGTTCTTATAGCCTTTCCGGGCAATATTTGAAAACAGGTTGAGTGAATCGGCTGAGTAGGCCACTCAACCGGTTTTCCCCCTGGTGGAAACCGGTTGAACCGGTTGAACCGGTTTTGACCACCTCCGTGTCCGTGCTGTCTGTCAGCACCGCAGTCTGCGCCGTCAGTCTCGCAGACTGCGCTGTCAGTCTGGCAGAAAAATCCATGCAGTCAATCACTTTTTCTGCGCTTTTACTGCGCAGTTTGACGGAAAAACCGGTTGAACCGGTTTTGTAACCGATTGAACCGGTTTTCGTTTTGTTGACCAGCCGACGCCTCCCCTATTTCTCTCCCCTTTCCTCCTTTCTCTTCTTACCAGCTCCTTTTTCCCAGCCGACACCGCCAACACATTTTCCTCTCTCTCCTTCACTCTCTCACCACTCCAAAACCCATTTGTGCCATCCACTCTTTAGAAGTTTTGTTGGAGATTCGTTCATCTCGGCTTCCTCCATCATCTCCCTCACTCTTGTTGGGATTTCTGTGATTCAAACTTTGGATCAAGGTATTACCCTATTTCATTTTTTTTACTCGATCTCACATGTTCTTAACTATCTAGTGTATCGTTTTCTTGGATACATTTTAGTTTAGGTGCTTGCAACACTTAGACTATCTTCATTTGTCTCGAACATTGTTTGAGTTTAGCGGTTTGATATTTGTCGGGGACCGTAATTAGGGGTACCCTCAAGACGCCTAATTCTCAGCTGGTAACCCCCATCAGCATAAAGCTGCAGAGGCCTGATGGGTGCGATTAAGTCAGGGATCAGTCCATACGAGCGACTCGATCACGCCTCGCCCGAGCCTAGCCTCGGGCAAGGGCAACCGACCCTGAGGTGTTTTCCGTCTCGCCCGAGGCCCCCTTTTTTACGGCAGACGCATCTCCGGCTCGCCCGAGGCCTTGCCTTCATTAAGAAGCAACCCTGACTAAATCGCCGCGCCGACCAACCAAGTCACAGGGGCATTTAACGCAAAGGTAGCCTGGCACCTTTATCCTGACGCGCGCCCCCTGGCAGAGCCGAAGTGACCGCCGTCACTTCGCCGCTCCACTGACCGGTCTGACAAAAGGACAGCGCCGCCTGTGCCATCCCGACTGCAGTGCCACTTGACAGAGTGAGACTGACAGGCAGCCAGGCCTTACCAAAGGCGCCATAGGAAGCTCCGCCCGACCCAGGGCTCGGACTCGGGCTAAGGCCCCCGGAAGACGGCGAACTCCGCTCCGCCTGACCCAGGGCTCGGACTCGGGCTAAGGCCCCGGAAAGACGGCGAACTCCGCTCCGCCCGACCCAGGGCTCGGACTCGGGCTAAGGCCCCGGAAGACGGCGAACTCCGCTCCGCCCGACCCAGGGCTCGGACTCGGGCTAAGGCCCCGGAAGACGGCGAACTCCGCTCCGCCCGACCCAGGGCTCGGACTCGGGCTAAGGCCCCAGAAGACGGCGAACTCCGCTTCGCCCGAACCCCTGGGGTCAGACTCCGCCCTGGCCTCTGCCGAACGACCTCCGCCTCGCCCGACCCAGGAGCTCGGGCTCGGCCTCGGCCATGGAAGACAGACTCGACCCTCGGCCTCGGAGGAGCCTCCACGTCGCCCGACCTAGGGCACAAGTCCGCCACGTCAACAGGAAGCGCCATCATCACCCTACCCCGAGCCGACTCGGGTCGCAGAGAACAAGACCGCGTCCCATCTGGCTAGCTCCGCCAGATAGGCAATGATGGCGCCCCGCTAGACCCATGACGATGGCGGCTCTCAGCCCCCTTACGGAAGCAGGGGGACGTCAGCAAGAGCCCAACTGTTCCGACAGCTGTCCCTCCACCAGGCTCCGTTACTCCTCCGACAGCCACGACACCACACCAGCTGGGTGCCAAGTTCTCTCCGGCTGCCACATTGGCATGTACCTAGGGCGCTAGCTCTCTCCCGCTAGACACGTAGCACTCTGCTGCACCCCCATTGTACACCTGGATCCTCTCCTTACGCCTATAAAAAGGAAGGACCAGGGCCTTCTTAGAGGAGGTTGGCCCCGCGGGAACGAGGGCAAGGGGCAGGCGCTCTCTTGGGGTCGCTCGCTTCCCTCACCCGCGTGGACGCTTGTAACCCCCTACTGCAAGCGCACCCGACCTGGGCGCGGGACGAACACGAAGGCCGCGGGATCTCCACCTCCCTCACGACTCGGCTCCGGCCACCGTCGCTTTCCCCCCTTCACGCTCGCCCACGCGCTCGACCCATCTGAGCTGGGGCACGTGGCACACTCACTCGTCGGCTCGGGGACCCCCCCGGTCTCAAAAACGCCGACAGTTGGCGCGCCAGGTAGGGGCCTGCTGCGTGTTGACGAGCAGTTTCCCGTCAAGCTCCAAATGGGCAGTCTCCAACGACCTCTCCAACCCGGGACGGTGCTCCGTTTCGGGAGTCTCGAGTTCATGTCTTTCGACGGTAGCTACGACATGATCTCCTTCCACCGCCGCGCGACGGCGACAATGGTGGCCGACAGCCCGCCCAGCCGGCGGCGGAATCGACGACGTCTTCCCCGCGTGGGGGGAAGAACAACATTCAAGCTCGCCCCATCCTCTCCCTCGCCATCGGAGGAGGAGGCGGGGCAACAAGGGCCGAGCGGGAGGCTGCGCCCCGTCGGTTGTCGAGCGAGAATCGACATCCCCAGCGCCCCAACGGAGGACGCGTCGGGCGTCACCCTGCGCGTTGAGGCAAAGACAAGCGTCGTCCCCCCGCAACACGCCAACCCCCGAGCAAGTGGACGACGCCAGCACGCTCACGGAGGGCCTGCAGGACGTCGCCCTCGTACCCAAGACAACGGCGCGATCAGTCCCCGATGTGACTTCGTCGCTCCTCGTCGACCAAAAGGTACCGACTGATTCCCATCCTTCGTCATTTCGACTCGACCTCAACCCGCCTAGCGACCTCGCTCTGGCGGGCGCTCACGTTGAGGCGAGTGCAACCTCTCTTGGGTTTCATGTGCGGTCGCCTTGGGACCGATTGACGGGCGTCCCGACCTACGGGCCCTCTGGTCCGAGGAAGATGACGACCCCAGCATCTGCTGGGATTTCTCTGGATCTGGCGAACCCCAGTGCCATGCGGGACTTCATGACCGCATGCAACTACTACTGCCTCTCCGACTGTTCCGACGGCAGCCGCAGCCTTGACGACAAGGACTGCGGCCCGAGCCGCGAATGTTTCCCACGTCGAGCTAGGGGATCCCTCCGGAGGCAAACCGTCTCGGCATGCCGGAGGATGGTGATCTCCCTAGGCCAGTGCCTCGCGCCGACATCCCACGGGAGCTAGCTGTGGTCCCCATTCCGGCGGGGGGTCACGACCCACAGCTCGAGCAAGTCCGCGGGGCGCAGGCCGGGCTCGACGAGGGGGCAGGAGCGCTCGAGTCGATCCGCCGGGACGTCGGGCAGGTATGGGCGGGCCAGCCCCCGGCCGGAGAAATACGTCACCTGCCCTAGGGTCTCCAGCACCGCATCGCCAACGATGCCAGGGACAGGCCGCCACCCGCATCCAGCGGGACCGGTCAGGACCTGGCAGCCGCAGCGATGCTCCTCCGCGCGATGTCGGAGTCATCAACCACCGAGGGTTGGCGAATCCAGGGAGAGCTCAAGCATCTCCTGGAAGGCGCTGCGGCCCGGCGGGCCGAGAGCTCTGCCTCCCGAAGGCAGGGGTACCCCTCGGAACCTCGTGCCGCGACTTCCCGACTCATGCGGGAAGCCTCAGTCTACACCGGGCGCACGCGCAACACCGCGCCTGCGGCCCCGGGCCACCTCGGCAACGAGCACCCTCATCGCGACCGTCGGGCCCGCCTCGACGAAAGGGTGCGCCGAGGCTATCACCCCAGGCGTGGGGGACGCTACGACAGCGGGGAGGATCGGAGTCCCTCGCCCGAACCACCCGGTCCGCCGGTCTTCAGCCGGGCCATTCGGCGGGCGCCGTTTCCGGCCCGATTCCGACCCCCGACTACTATCACAAAGTACTCGGGGGAAACAAGACCGGAATTGTGGCTCGCGGACTACCGCCTGGCCTGTCAACTGGGTGGAACGGACGACGACAACCTCATCATCCGCAACCTCCCCCTGTTCCTCTCCGACACTGCTCGCGCTTGGTTGGAGCACCTGCCTCCGGGGCAGATTTCCAACTGGGAGGATTTGGTCCAAGCTTTCGCCGGCAACTTCCAGGGCACGTACGTGCGCCCCGGGAATTCCTGGGACCTCCGAAGCTGCCGGCAACAGCCGGGAGAGTCTCTTTGGGACTACATCCGGCGATTCTCGAAGCAGCGCACCGAGCTGCCCAACATCACCGACTCCGATGTCATCGGCGCGTTCCTCGCCGGCACCACCTGCCGTGACCTGGTGAGCAAGTTGGGTCGCAAGACCCCCACCAGGGCGAGCGAGCTGATGGACATCGCCACCAAGTTCGCCTCTGGCCAGGAGGCGGTCGAGGCCATCTTCCGAAAGGACAAGCAGCCCCAGGGCCGCCCGTCGGAAGATGCTCTCGAGGCGTCTACTCCGCGCGGCGCCAAGAAGAAAGGCAAGAAGAAGTCGCAAGCGAAACGCGACGCCGCCGACGCAGACCTTGTAGCCGCCGTCGAGTACAAGAACCCTCGGAAGCCCCCCGGAGGTGCTAACCTCTTCGACAAGATGCTCAAGGAGACGTGCCCTTACCCTCAGGGGCCCGTCAAGCACACCCTCGAGGAGTGTGTCATGCTTCGGCGCCACTTCCACAAGGCCGGGCCACCCGCAGAGGGTGGCAGGGCCCGCGACGACGACAAAAAGGAAGATCACCAAGCAGGAGAGTTCCCCGAGGTCCGCGACTGCTTCATGATCTGCGGAGGGCATGCGGCGAATGCCTCGGCTCGGCATCGCAAGCGAGAGCGTCGGGAGGTCTGCTCGGTGAAGGTGGCGGCGCCAGTCTACCTAGACTGGTCCGACAAGCCCATCACCTTCGACCAAGCTGACTGCCCCGACCACGTGCCGAGTCCGGGGAAATACCCGCTCGTCGTCGATCCCATCATCGGCGACGTCAGGCTCACCAAGGTCCTGATGGATGGGGGCAGCTGCCTTAATATCATCTACGCCGAGACCCTCAGGCTCCTGCGCGTCGATCTGTCCTCCGTCCGAGCAGGCGCTGCGCCCTTCCACGGGATCATTCCTGGGAAGCGTGTCCAGCCCCTTGGACGGCTCGACCTTCCTGTCTGCTTCGGAACACCCTCCAACTTCCGAAGGGAGACTTTGACGTTCGAGGTGGTCGGGTTCCGAGGAACCTACCACGCAGTATTGGGGAGGCCATGCTACGCGAAGTTCATGGCCATCCCCAACTACACCTACCTGAAGCTCAAGATGCCGGGCCCCAACGGGGTCATCACCGTCGGCCCCACGTACAAACACGTGTCGAGTGCGATGTGGAGTGCGTGGAGTACGCCGAGGCCCTCGCCGAGTTCGAGGCCCTCATCGCCGACCTGGAAAACCTCTCCCGAGAGGTGCCGGACGTGAAGCGGCACGCCGGCAACTTCGAGCCAGCGGAGACGGTTAAGGCCGTCCCTCTCGACCCCAGTGGCGACACCTCCAAGCAGATCCGGATCGGTTCCGGGCTCGACCCCAAATAGGAAGCAGTGCTCGTCGACTTTCTCCGCGCAAACGCCGACGTCTTTGCGTGGAGTCCCTCGGACATGCCCGGCATACCGAGGGATGTCGCCGAGCACTCGCTGGATATTCGGGCCGGAGCCCGACCGGTCAGGCAGCCTCTGCGCCGATTCGACGAGGAAAGGCGCAGGGTGATAGGCGAGGAGATCCACAAGCTAATGGCAGCAGGGTTCATCAAAGAGGTATTCCATCCCGAATGGCTTGCCAACCCTGTGCTTGTGAGGAAGAAAGGGGGGAAATGGCGGATGTGTGTAGACTACACTGGTCTCAACAAAGCATGTCCGAAGGTTCCCTACCCTCTACCTCGCATCGATCAAATCGTGGATTCCACTGCTGGGTGCGAGACCCTGTCTTTCCTCGATGCCTACTCAGGGTATCATCAAATCAAGATGAAAGAGTCGACCAGCTCGCGACTTCTTTCATCACGCCCTTCGGCATGTACTGCTATGTCACCATGCCGTTCGGTTTGAGGAACGCGGGTGCAACGTACCAGCGGTGCATGAACCATGTGTTCGGCGAACACATCGGTCGCACGGTCGAGGCCTACGTCGATGACATCGTAGTCAAGACAAGGAAAGCCTCCGACCTTCTCTCTGACCTTGAAGTGACATTCCGGTGTCTCAAGGCAAAGGACGTCAAGCTCAATCCCGAGAAGTGTGCCTTCAGGGTGCCCCGAGGCATGCTCCTGGGATTCATCGTCTCCGAGCGGGGCATCGAAGCCAACCCGGAGAAGATCGCAGCCATCACCAGCATGGGGCCCATCAAGGACTTAAAAGGCGTACAGAGGGTCATGGGATGTCTCGCGGCCTTGAGCGGTTTCATCTCGCGCCTCGACAAAAGAGGCCTGCCTTTGTACCGTCTCTTAAGGAAGGCCGAGTGCTTCACTTGGACCCGAGGCCGAGGAAGCTCTCGGGAACCTGAAGGCGCTCCTCACCCAGGCACCCGTCTTGGTACCCCCAGCTGATGGAGAAGCCCTCTTGGTCTACGTCGCCGCTACCACTCAGGTGGTTAGCGCCGCGATCGTGGTCGAAAGGCAAGAAGAGGGGCATGCATTGCCCATTCAGAGGCCAGTTTACTTCGTCAGCGAGGTGCTGTCCGAAACCAAGATCCGCTACCCACAAGTTCAGAAGCTGCTGTATGCAGTGATCCTGACAAGGCAAAAGTTGCGACATTACTTCAAGTCTCATCCGTAACTGTGGTGTCATCCTTCCCCCTGGGGGAGATCATCCAGTGCCGAGAGGCCTCGGGACGGATCGCAAAGTGGGCGGTGGAAATCATGGGCGAGACAATCTCGTTCGCCCCTCGGAAGGCCATCAAGTCCCAGGTACTGGCGGACTTCGTAGCCGAATGGGTCGACACACAGTTGCCGACGGCTCCGATCCAACCGGAGCTCTAGACCATGTTTTTCGACGGGTCGCTGATGAAGACGGGGGGGCGCAGGCCTGCTCTTCGTCTCGCCCTCGGGAAACACCTGCGCTACGTGCTGCGCCTCCATTTCCCGGCGTCCAACAATGTGGCTGAGTACGAAGCTCTGATCAACGGATTGCGAATCGCCATCGAGCTAGGGGTCCGACGCCTCGACGCTCGCGGCGACTCGCAGCTTGTCATCGACCAGGTCATGAAGAACTCCCACTGCCGCGACCCGAAGATGGAGGCCTACTGTGATGAGGTTCGACGCCTGGAAGACAAGTTCTACGGGCTCGAGCTTAACCACATCACCCGGCGCTACAAGGAGACTGCGGACGAGCTGGCAAAGATAGCCTCGGGGCGAACGACGGTTCCCCGGACGTCTTCTCCCGGGATCTGCACCAACCCTCCGTCAAGATCAGCGACACGCCCGAGCCGAGGAGCCCTCGGCCCCGTCCGAGGTAACCTCGGCCCAGCCGAGCCGTCCTCGGTTCAGCCCGAGGAACCCTCGGCTCCCGAGGGCGAGGCGCTGCGCATCGAGGAGGAGCGGAGCGGGGTCACGCCTGATGAAGATTGGCAGGCCCCGTACCTGCAATATCTCCGCCAAGGAGAGCTACCCCTCGACCAGGCCGAGGCACGGCGGGTAGCGCGACGCGCCAAGTCGTTCGTCTTGCTGGGCGATGAGAAGAGCTCTACCACCGCAGCCCCTCGGGCATCCTCCAGCGATGCATCTCCATCGCCGAAGGTCAGGAACTCCTGCAAGAGATACACTCGGGGGCTTGCGGCCATCATGCAGCGCCTCGAGCCCTCGTCGGGAAACGCTTTCCGGCAAGGCTTCTGCTGGCCGACGCGGTGGCTGACGCCACTAGAATTGTCCGCACCTACGAAGGGTGTCAATTCTATGCGAAGCAGACCCACCTGCCCGCTCAGGCTCTGCAGACGATACCCCACCTGGCCCTTCGCTGTGTGGGGTCTGGACCTCGTCGTCCCTCTGCAGAAGGCGCCCGGGGGCTACACGCACCTGCTGGTCGCTGTCGACAAGTTCTCCAAGTGGATCGAGGTCCGACCCTGAACAGCATCAGGTCCGAGCAGGCGGTGGCGTTCTTCACCAACATCATCCATCGCTTCGGGGTCCCAAACTCCATCATCACCGACAACGGCACCCAGTTCACCGGCAAAAAATTCTTGGATTTTGCGAGGATCACAACATCCGGGTGGACTGGGCTGCCGTAGCTCATCCCATGTCGAATGGGCAAGTGAGCGTGCCAATGGCATGATCCTACAAGGGCTCAAGCCTCGGATTTACAACGACCTCAACAAGTTCGGCAAGCGATGGATGAAGGAACTCCCCTCGGTGGTCTGGAGCCTGAGGACGACGCCGAGCCGAGCCACGGGTTTCACGCCGTTCTTCCTGGTCTACGGGGCCGAGGCCGTCTTGCCCACGGACATGGAATACGGCTCCCGAGGACGAGAGCCTACGACGATCAAAGCAACCAAGCTAGCCGAGAAGACTCGCTGGACCAGCTGGAAGAGGCTCGGGACAGGGCCTTACTACACTCGGCGCGGTATCAGCAGTCCCTGCGACGCTACCACGCCCGAGGGGTCCGACCCGAGACCTCCAGGTGGGCGACCTGGTGCTTCGGCTGCGGCAAGACGCCCGAGGGAGGCACAAGCTCACGCCCCCCTGGGAGGGGCCATTCGTCATCGCCAAAGTTCTGAAGCCCGGAACGTACAAGCTGGCCAACAGTCAAGGCGAGGTCTACGGCAACGCTTGGAACATCCAACAGCTACGTCGCTTCTACCCTTAAGATGTTTCCAAGTTGTTCATATACCTCGCACCCACGCCAAGTTTAGTCAACAAGGAAGGGTCGGCCTCGCCTCGGCAAAGCCCGACCCTCCCTCGGGGGCTAAAAGGGGGGAAACCCCCTCTGCGTCAAAATTTTCCTCGAAAAAAAATCTCTTTACCAGAATATCTTTCGTGCTTTTTGACTACTTCGAAAAGTGGGTCCTGGAAACGACGGAGTACACGTAAGCAGTCAAGGCTGACCGAGCCGAGGGACCTACGCCTCCGGGATACGGATACCTCACTCATCACCTTCTACGATAAGTAACTCGCATTCGGATAAAGTGGCTCCACGGATCGAACAAGTCTTTACGTTCGGAAGCCCTTCTGCCGAAGCGATCCTTCGAGCCTTCTCGACCGAGTCGGTGATAGGGCCTCACGGACGGGTGAAAGTACGCGTAAGCGGCAAGGCTGACCGAGCCGAGGGACTCCCACGCCTCCGGGATACGGATACCTCACTCATCACCTTCCGCGAGAAGCAACTCTCGCTCGCACCTGTTACCGACAAAAAGTCCAGATACTCGAAACAAGAGGAAAAGAGACGCAGCTTTAAAACGCAGCGAGGGTGTGTGTTCTGGCCTCGACGCCGCACAAGGCACACGCTACAAGACAATCTGATCCTGCAGGCTCGGGTCTTGACGCTGGAAGGGGGTAGCAACACCCTCGGCATCGACGGCACCTTCGGCGAAGCCGACCTAGCCTCGGACGGCGACGCGGTCCGAGGGTCTCCGCTCTGAAGGACGACGTCATCACCACGCCCGGGCTATCGCTGCCGGGGACTTCTCCGGGAATGCGGCCCGAGCAGGCGGCTCGGCCGGCCACCTCCGGGGCCTCGGCCAACCATCTTCCAAGGGCGCCGGCCCGGTCCGAAGCCTCGGCTGGTCAACTCCGACGTCAATCCGGCCAACGGACAACCCGGCTAGGCTCCAGCCAACCAGGTTTCATTTCCGAGCCAACTCCGCCTCTGTTCATGCTGATATCGCTACCCCTGGCCTCGGCTCGACGAGGAGCGGCCGAGGGGTCTCTTTAACTAAGCTAGAGGAACCTCGGACAGCAAGGCCAACCGAGCCGAGGGACTCCTACGCCTCCGGGATACGGATACCTCACTCGTCACCTTGACACGGGGTGACTCATACTTGGTGAAGCGGTTCAGATAGTCAACAGACGAGTCTTGGCGCTCAAAAAATGGGGAAAAAACGCGGCTCCGTGCCGTAATTACATATATGTTCAGGCCCCGAAAGCCGAAATGAACAAAAAAACCCCCTGGCATTCGAAGTGCCATTACAAACGGAACTCCGGTTCCGTTTCCACGGATATGGACAACCTCCACGCCGGGGAAGCCCGTGGAGCGACAAGCTCTGGGCGAATCACCAGCAAAACGCAGGTCGCCTCAAGCGTCCCGGCAGATCCTCGCAGTCGTCCCGCCGCGAGTGCGAGGAAGGGGACGAATGTTGCATCCTAGCTGGGCAGCAACAGTTCGCCTTCCCCGACATGGCTGGAGGACGTCTCCGCCGTAGGGCTAAGGGGCGATTGCCACCACCAGAAGCTGGAAGAAGAGGGTCCGCCGACCTGCGCAGGACAGAGCCCCGGCTCGCCTCACTCCCCGCCCCGGCGAGGATGACGAACACCCTTAACACTGAGGGTGGGGCCGAAACCACAGCCCGGTTCGCCTCTCCCCATCTAGGAGCTGGAGGTCACCACCTTGGGTGACCACCAGCGGAGGGAAGCAGCCGGGCTGCGTGATGAAAATCCTTGAAGCCGAACGATGGCTGAAAGGTACCAACTCCCACGGATTGCGTTCCTCCAACGATGAGGCGAAAAGACGGTGGTTTCCCCCATCCGGGGGCTCGGAAGGTGGAGAGACACGGTGCATAAGGGAGAAAGAAGACGTGGTCGCCTTACGGAAGGAGTCGCCCTCCTTTTAAAGGCGACTCTCCCTGCTTGCGCCCCCAACCGTCACGGCTGAGTCTTCTCCAACACGCCTCCAAAGCCCTCCCCTGCGGCGCGGGGGCTGGGTCCCGCATGTCATGCAGACCGGCTCCGAGCGGAAGAAGCCAAACCGCCACGCACGGCGCACGCAACCACCCAGCGGTTACTAGTGACCCTCCACTTTTGCCCAGACCAACGGGCGAAAGGGGCAGGCAGCCATGCAGGCGGCATGCAACCGCGCCAAGTGGACACGCCTCTCCGACTCCTGACATGCCAGCACGGAGGCCCAAGCCCACGCGTCGCGCGACCGGCGCGCCGAATGCTGCATGCAAGCAACTGTACCACTTGCGCCACCACCGCACCTCCTCGATTGCGGAACCGATACCGCGACTCGAGGCGACCCAGCGCGCGACCCAGCAGCGCCAGCCTGACGCAGCAGTCAAACGCGGTCAAAAGTGGGCCGGCAGTAATGGCGGTGGCAGGCACGCGGGAGCAGCGGTCACGCCGTCAGCCAAGTTCACGTCCCGTCCGGAGGCAGCGAGAGAACCCCCTCTCACGGCGTGAAGACGACGCGCCCGTGACCCGTTCCTCGAACGGCACGCGCACGCGCAACGGCAGCCTCGCCAAAC